>CM033749.1:30576425-31831873 GCA_019671005.1 Hibiscus mutabilis
TGAACTGGATACCTGTTAACAATAGAAAGAGCAAAGATATGAAAATGGGCTTTTCGGCAAATTCATGAACAATAACATGAGAAATCAAGATAGATAGCCTTGGAAAAGCTTTAGTATGTTAATTTATTACTTTGTAAGAGCATGTCCTCTATGGCCTATGCAAGCACATTCAATGGAAGATGGCATATGACTTCAACTAAAGACATGCCAGAAAACACAATTGTTTGCAAAGAAAATAAAACACTAAAGAGAAGAATTTTCTTGTTCTCCCGATGTAGAGCTATGGATACTGCATGTCAAAAGCTTTTATAGAAAATTTTATATTCCATGATAGCCTTGCATGGCTGTTACATGTGATGATAGTCAGAACTAGCAGTTTCTGTTCTAGAAATTCTTCACAATGGCTAATGGACAATAAAGGCAATATCAACACAATTTGTAGTATACTTTAACAAGGTTCCAACACTCATGCCAGTTATCTCCCAGGCGATAAATGCCCTGTCCCTCTAAAAGCAACAAACCATGTTGATTATAATGGATCTCCTGCAAAAAGGAAAACTCATCACAAAAGATGGCCAACTATACGGAGCAATGGGATATTCATGGTCATTGAAGTATAATACAAATCACACCTAGATCGAATGTTTAGCAAACACACATGTTTAAGCCTCAAAATGTGTCAATAAGAAGAATTAGCAAACTTTACCCTAATTCAGAGTCTATAGATGAGATGTATTAGTTGATTTCATTTTCCTACGCTTTCTAGTTATGGCAACATATTTCCTTTTCTCTTTGATTATTATCAGTTCTACATAAGAACCAAATTAAATTTGAATACCAGCAATTATCAAATAATATGCAAGTATCAATCATCCAGAAACAAAAGCTTACCTTCACGTTAAGGAATTCTCCCGGTAGAAAATCCATAATCTATAATAAAGGGTCCAAAGTCAAAACATCAGTTATACAGACAAAAGATACATATATAGTCTTTATTTCAGTAAAGGAGGCTTGCCAAAGCATATCATACCTAAGTAAACAGTGGAAATGATTCTAAGTTTTACATTTATTAAGCATGGAAATAATAACAAAATAGGATTGTGTTGTCAGAAACAACTTTCAAGTGGAGAACCAAAGCAAGAATCGGAATGACAAAATAATCAGAAACCAGTCCCCTTCTCCCTTCGTAAGCAAGTGCCAATCAAGTCTAATTAATTTACAATTATCATTTATGCTGTAAACTGCATCACCATATTGTGACTTTAATTACTTCATCAAATGTTTTTGGATTTAACCTTGGAAAACCTAATATATGAAGGTTTGTCGTGTATATATTTTTAAATTCTATCACTGAGTGATTTGACAAACATTGCATGCTAGTTTAGCACCTAAAGGAAAGTTATGTGAAGCACAGAAATGAAATGAAAATACAGAATTATCATTTAAGGTGTGCAGCATGTATCCCCTACTACCATGAAGATTAATTTTCACCTTTTAGGCAACATGAAATTGTTTTTTATCTCAATTTTATCATCCAAAGTTCCCAGCAAAAAAAATGTGCGCACGGGTCACACACACAAAAAAAAGACCATTAGTTTAGCATGCCTTCTTCAGTCTTAAAGTCTCAAACCAAACAAACTTTGGCTATTTGTATTGGCAAATAAAAGAGACAATAATCATAGACTAAATAAAGACAAGAAGAGAAATTTAGGAAGTAACTATAACTTACATGGATATTGAAGTCATAAGGCATTGATGCTGGAAGAAGCTTCCTAAGTTCAAACACCAGTAAAGTAAAGAAAGGTCATATAATAAACAAATTCAGAGATCATCATGCATATGAGTTCAGCATGTTGGATTATTCGATAGAGTTAGAGTCCTTATGTAAATGGTAGTTTAAATTAAAGTTTAAAGATAGAGTTAAAGTCCTTATGTAAATAGTAGTTTAAATTAAAGTTTAAAGATAGAGTTAGAGTCCTTATGTAAATAGTAGTTTAAATTAAAGTTTACTTCCTAAAAGATAGAGTTAGATGTCTTGTGTACTTAGGACTCCTAATTGTAACTAAAGTCCAATACTTGAGTCTATAAATTCACTGTAAAAGGATGTAATTTTTCGAAAATATTCAATAACAGAAAATCAATTCTGTTTTCTTTTCTGCAAAAACTTAAATTCTGCTTTGTTTTTATGCGTTAATTAGTTTTTCCTAAAGCTGGAAAATTGCTTTTTCTACATGGTATCAGTCTAACATCGATCCTAGTTAGAATTCTTAATGGGATCCCCTTCGACAACCTTTGAGATGCTGTCTATAGCAGAGCAGGCTGCTGAATTTGAGTTTTTTCCAGAAATTTCAGGTTCGACAGTAACCTGTGAAGCAGATTTAACCCTCTTGGAGGATAAAAGCATACAGAATACTTGTTCTCCTACTGCACTTTTTTCTACCAAAGGTGCATCAACATGGATCATCGACTCTGGAGCATCTGATCACATGACTGGTAACAGGGTATTATTCCTTAGTTTTTCAGATTCATCTTCTACAAGTTCTATTAAAACAGTCGATGGCTCTTTCTCTCCTATCAAAGGAAGTGGCTCAGTCCTCATTAACGATAATTTGTTGCTTGAAGATGTTTTGTTTGTGCCTAATCTCGCGTGCAATCTCCTCTCTGTTAGTAAACTCTCCAAGAATTTGAAGTGTTCATTACAGTTTACTGAATCTGGTTGTTTTTTGCAGGCAATGAATTCGAGGAAGATGCTTGGCACTGCTAGCTTGCAAAATGGTCTCTATGTCCTCGAAAATCAACCATCTATCCTACCAAATACTTCTTGCTCTTTGACTTCTTTAGGGCAAATTGATAATATAATGTTATGGCATTTTAGGTTAGGGCATCCTAATTTTCATTATCTTGCTAAATTATTCCCTGAATTGTTTGTTAATAGAAAACTTCTTTTAAATGCCATATATGTCCTCTTGCTAAACAGACAAAAGCATCCTATTTACCATCTTCCTACAAACCTTCCAAACCTTTTTGATTAATTCATAGTGATGTTTGGGGTCCTTCTCAAGTGAAGAATGTAACTGGTAGTAGGTGGTTTGTCACTTTTATTGATGATCATAGCAGAACAACTTGGGCATATTTGTTAAGGGATAAATCTGAAGGAGCCTCTGTTTTTGAGAAATTTTACAATATGGTTGAAACCCAATTTGGAAGTAAAATTCAGATCTTCAAATATGATAATGGGAGCGAATATTTTACCAAGTCCTTGGGGGAATTTTTTAACAAAGAAAGGAGTGTTCAACTTAGCACTTGTGTGGATACACCACAACAAAATGGGGTTGCAGAAAGGAAAAATAGGCATTTGTTGGAGGTAACTAGGTCTTTGATGTTCACTAGTAATATTCCTAAGTATTTGTGGGGTGAGGCTTTGTTAACTGCAACCTATCTCATTAGTCAAATGCCCAGTAAGGTTTTGCAATACAGAATGTTAGATTATCCGATAGAGTTAGAGTCCTTATGTAAATAGTAGTTTAAATTAAAGTTTAAAGATAGAGTTAGAGTCCTCATGTAAATAGTAGTTTAAATTAAAGTTTACTTCCTAAAAGATAGAGTTAGATGTCTTGTGTACTTAGGACTCCTAATTGTAACTAAAGTCCAATACTTGAGTCTATAAATTCACTGTAAAGGGATGTAATTTTTTGAAAATATTCAATAACAGAAAATCAATTCTGTTTTCTTCTTCTTTTCTGCAGAAACTTAAATTCTGCTTTATTTTTATGCGTTAATTAGTTTTTCCTAAAGCTAGAAAATTGCTTTTCTACACAGAACACCTAGAGTTGTTTTTTTGGAGAGTTACCCAAATTTTAAACCTCTGTCCTCTATTCTCCCTTTCAAAGTTTTTGGTTGCACTGTGTTTGTGAAAGATTATGTTCCCTGTAGGTCAAAACTTGACCCCAGATCCTTGAAGTGTGTCTTGGTCGGGTATTCTCCACTTAAGAAGGGCTACAAATGTTATCATCCTCATTCTAAGAAATTTTTTACTTCCTTGGATCTCACATTTTTTGAACAGGAACCTTATTTTCCTGCGGTTGCAAATCAGGGGGAGAATTGTGATGTTTTTCAGCCTCCTACCAATCAGGTTTATCCTTCTTTACCTTCAAAGTTATTACCTACTAATAATCCTTTGTTATTTGAACCTCATACTCCTTTAAACCCTTCTACTTCTTCACCTATTATTACACCTACAGCTTCTCATCCTTCACCTATTGTTACTACTCCTTAGAATTCACCCAAACCTTCCTCACAAACCCCTCAGCCTCCTAAGCAATTGAAAGTTTATACCAGAAAATAGAGAACTATTCCAGAGACTGTTTTGCAATCTGACACTTGCCGAGAATTGGACTTGAATTCAGTTGCCAATGAAAATGATGGAGGTAATGTTCTAGCCGAGATTCCCTCTCATTTACTTGAATTTGATTATTTGCCTATTGCTAAAAGGAAAGGGGTAAGACAATGTACAAAACACCTCATTCAGAGGTATGTTACTTATGGTAATCTAATGCCATCATTTAAGGCTTTTACAGCTTGCTTAGATAAAGAACAGATACCTAACACTATTGAGGAGGCTCTAAAAGATTCTAAGTGGAGAAGGGTTGTTAAAGAGGAGATTGAAGCACTTGAAAAGAATGATACTTGGACCATTATAGATCTTCCGCAAGGCAAGAAACCAATCGGATGCAAATGGGTGTTCTCCATAAAATACAACTCTGATGGCAGTATACAAAGGTATAAAGCAAGATTGGTGGCCAAGGGTTTTACTCAAACCTATGGAATTGATTATAATGAGACCTTTGCTCTTGTAGCTAAGCTAAATACAGTTAGAGTTCTCTTAAGCTTGGCTGTAAACAAGGACTGGAAGCTTCATCAACTTGGCATTAGGAATGCCTTTCTTAATGGAAAATTGGAAGAAGAAGTGTACATGAGAGTGCCTTCGGGCTCGAAGTCGGTAAAAGGAGATCAGAAAGTTTGCAGACTTAATAAATTCATCTATGGTTTGAAGCAATCACCTAGAGCCTGGTTTGACAGATTCACCAAGGTGATTCTAGAAAATGGATACAAACAATCCTTGGCAGATCACACTCTCTTCATTAAGGTAACCTCTAGCAATAAAAGGGTTATTTTAATAGTATATGTGGATGACATTATTTTGACAGGTGATGATGATGAAGAGATAAGTCACTTGAAAGGGTTGTTAAATACACAGTTTGAAACAAAAGACCTAGGAAAGCTCAGATACTTTCTAGGCATGAAGGTTGCTAGGTCGAGCAAAGGTCTGGTGATAAACCAGAGAAAATATGTTCTTGATCTACTTAATGAAGCATGAATGTTGGGATGCAAACCAGTTGATACTCCCATAGAAGCAGGCTTAAAATTCAATAGAGAGGACACAAGCCCTAAAGCTGATAAGGGTAAATTTCAGAGGTTAGCGGGAAAGTTGATTTATTTGTCATTAACCAGACCAGACATTGCTTTTCCAATTAATATTATTAGTCAACACATGACTGATCCAAGGGAAGATCACATGGAAGCTGCAATTAGAATTTTGAGATACTTGAAAGGGACACCAGGGCATGGATTGCTATTTAAAAAGACTCAAGAAATGACTGTTCAGATTTATTCAGATTCAAGTTGGGCAAGTGAACTGACAGAAAGGAGATCAACTAGCGGTTACTGCTCTTTTGTTTGGGGACATCTAGTGACCTGGAGGAGTAAGAAACAAACAGTTGTATCTAGAAGCAGTGATGAAGCATAATATAGGGCTTTAGCATTGGGAATGTGTGAAGAAATTTGGTTGTTAAAGCTATTGAAAGAGCTAAATGTGAACCAAGATGAGAAGTTTGAGATTTTTTGTGATAATCAGTCCACCATACAAATTGCTCAAAATCCAGTCCACTATGATAGGACTAAACATGTGGAGATTGACAGGCATTTTATCTCAGAAAAGATTACTAGTGGGACAGCTTCTTTATCTTATGTTCCTACAGAAGAACAAGTGGCAGATGTACTTACAAAAGCACTACCAAAAGCTTCTTTCGACAAGTTTCTATTCAAGTTGGGATTATACAATGTATATTCTCCAACTTGAGGGGGAGTGTTAGATTATCCGATAGAGTTAGAGTCCTTATGTAAATAGTAGTTTAAATTAAAGTTTAAAGATAGAGTTAGAGTCCTTATGTAAATAGTAGTTTAAATTAAAGTTTAACGATAGAGTTAGAGTCCTTATGTAAATAGTAGTTTAAATTAAAGTTTACTTCCTAAAAGATAGAGTTAGATGTCTTGTGTACTTAGGACTCCTAATTGTAACTAAAGTCCAATACTTGAGTCTATAAATTCACTGTAAAGGGATGTAATTTTTTGAAAATATTCAATAACAGAAAATCAATTCTGTTTTTTTCTTCTTTTCTTTTAAATTCTGCTTTATTTTTATGCGTTAATTAGTTTTTCCTAGAGCTGGAAAATTGCTTTTCTACACAACATAGGAATTGTTTTTAGATTTTTGTATGGAGAAACAACTTCTTGATAAAGATTTTCATCATCAATATAATGCAATGTAATTGAAACACTTTACATGTAGGAAAAATGGTATTGTTTCATATATACAAATTTGTAAGCTAGGATAAAATACTGACAGTAGAGGAACAAGGAAGATGAGGGAAAACAATTTTTACCTCACCAGGAGTTTCAAGAAGTGGGAGCTTATCTGTTGAACCAACAATCTGCTCAGTGATGTGATTATCAAGAAAGGCATGTCTACAGAAGCGCAAGTAGCACATACTAAGAGAATTAGATATTAATAACTAAGAATGTAGACGTACATCATCCTAATAGGCTTTCTAAACGTGATTATTCCTAACTAGTTGCCTTGGTGTCAGAATATACTAATAAGAGACTTTAACAGATACACCACTTAAGAAGTGGTAATAACATGAAAAGCTCCGTTCGGGGCCCACAAAGCAAACTTAAGAAGGTAACTAGGTAAGATGGTAAATTGTCTGATAATGTACCTTCGTTCAAATACTGCAAGAGTAGCAGAGCCATGACACTTCAGAGAATGTTCAAAATTAGGAGGAAGATAAGCATATGAATCCACTGCATGTCAGAAGGAATGACATAAAGATTTATATTTCAAATGAAGTATGCATTCCCCTAATTTTCCCAAATTTTTGGTATAGAGAAAACCTGAAATGGACATACATTTGTTTATTCTTGTACAAAGAACTTGAAAGGTTCTCTAATACAAGTGATAAGCTATTACTGGGCTACAAAATAAAATTAAAACTAGGAAGATAAGCCGTTAAACTTTCAAATATTGTTGGAGAAAGGTATTGCCACTATCACATGGATGAAATTTGATGCCTTACTTGAACAAAGTAAAATGGATGATGCTAATAATTTTATCAGTACTATTGCATATCCAGACATATTGGACAATAAACATAAATGGAGCATCGTTTACCATCAATTTGATGCTAATGCCAGATGAATTGGTGAGAGTGACGGCACCTTGAATCACAAATACCAACCTAAGAAAAAACATAGAATGAGCATCAAAACTCAAAGCAAAACATATATGGGCATCTTAATTGTTGTATCAAAGTCATATGAACTTCTAGTAAAACTAGAGAGAAAAAATTCCACACCTCTCTACACCTTCAGGGGGAAGCCCTGACCTCGAGTTTTCTGTAAAAGGATAAACAATAGTATAGTCAATCATGCCTTAGTTGTTAGTTCTACTAGAATTGACCACTCCAATGGAACCAGACCTTGCATCTTTGCCAGATACATGACGAAATGTGAACCCATTGCCGGGGTGATTAAATATGCTCCCAGTGTATTTGTCCTATCAAAAAACTCAAATCAATAATCCCGCTAACAAAGTCAAACATTTATAAAAACAATTGAAATGTAAACACTTGTGAATACCAATCAGGCAGAGGACTGAAAACATGACTTTCTGGTGTTATTAACGCATGGTTCCGTTTGTAAACACTACGAGTGAAACCGGGTAAGTCTGCAAAGAAACCAAATTTGATTTTAAAATTAAACATTTACATTCCAGGTAGTCAAATTTCACCAGTAGAAACTAAAATACAATCTAACCTTGGAGATGAGAAGGAGAGAGAGTTGGGTTTGTGACTTTCCGATACAAAGGCTTGGAGGAAGCATCAGGTTGGTCCAATATAGAAGGAGCGGAACAGAATCCTCCATCACCCAATACCTGATTGAACACGCCGGAGAAAGCAAAGGAAACAAAAACACAAAAAGAAGATCTGGATTATTGAAGTTAACAGCAGAGAAGAAATCAAAGGAAGTACGTACTTAATAGAGTGAAGACGGAAAGTATAAGTTGAGGAAGAGAGGGATTCTGCATTTTGGAATTGGAGCATGAACGTTAACTTTTTACAGGAAATTCTGAAAACGGGCAAATATGTACAAGTTGGGATCGAGTTGGACTCCCACTCATCTTCCCCTTTTTTACGGGTTAAATTTTGTTATCAGTCCCTTAGTTATACGTACGTTGAGGATTTAGCTACTATACTCTAATTTAGCTTTTTAGTTCCCGTACTTTTTGAATTTTGAAATTTCAGTCCTAAATCAAAGCGTGGAGGAATATATGACTAAACTACATGTACTACATATGACAAAATTGAAGACTTAGCTTGTTTAACAGCTACATTTTAGATTATGACTAAAATTTATAATTTTAAAAGTACAAGACTTAAAATGATCACATTAAAATATAGGGATTAAATCCACAACTTAGACAGAGTGTAGGGATTAATAACAGAAATTGACTTTTTTATATAATTTTATATGCTATATATATAAAAGTTGAGACTTAAATAGAGGTGAAAGTGTTTGTCAAGTCCCTCAATTATAGGATTGTGTCAATTTAGTCTCTCTACTATTAAATGGATCAATTTAGTCTCTCTGCGTATACAGACTGGTTCGAATTAGTCCCCTACTGTTAAATGAATCAATGTGTATAGCTTTAGGGTTAAATTGAGCATTCAGCCTATTAATAATGCCATTATTAAGGCTGCTTCAGGTTAGGTGAACGGTTGGTTCTCCGGGCATTAGAGTTATGATCTGCTCTTTTATAGGAAAAGGATGTCGAAAAAAATGATATTTTTATTTCTTGGATTAACACTTTTCTAACAATGGATTATGCATAACATGCAACAGTAATAACAATGAGTCAATGACATCACATACTGAATATGGTTTGTTTTTTAAGGTTCCTAGAGACTTTTCAACACTTGAACTTGCATGTCTGCACATGGCTTTCGAGTTTCTAGAATCTAGATTAACGTCTCTTGTAAAAGTTTTAACGTATCATAATTTTGAAAAGCAAGAGTATAAGGCAGGAGCATATGTGGAATATGGGGAGTATAAAGCAAGAGTACATGATTTTCTATACCTTTAATCCGGAGCTTTAGTTTTGCCTTTAAGAGCTTTGAATATAGTGTGGTTTCATGATTCTGATGTACGCGCAAGGTTTGAATATCCGACTTTTATGAAAGAATGGCCTTTTGTTTGGGGGCTTTGGTTTCTAGAACTTGATTCCAATGTGCTATAGTATTGACTGCTTAAAATCCATTGGATGAACAGAGGATTTTAACTTCGAGATATCGACCACTCACATAAATTGTGCTCTGCAGTGTCCGAAAAACACTGTAAGTCATTCTTTCAAGCACAAGTCCATTTGGCATGGCATATTCAGTTTCCATTATATATCAGCAGAAGGTGTTATTTCATTATCCCCGCCTTTATATAACCAGAAGGTGCTTGCCTGAAAAAAAAATTACTGGCGATTTCTACCGATGCCGTGAGGGAATTCACGTCTCTGTTTTATTGTTTTGGTAGGTCTTAGTTCTTGGGCGTGTGAAGGCCTAGGATGCTTACACCGAGATACCGCAGTTCGGAGTTGTTCGATTACTTAATGTACATGTCAGTGGAGCCATTTCTCTATGGGAGTACACTCAACAACAACGGTTATAATACTTTGCAATTAATTCTCAACTCTACACCATTTTATGCTTGAAAAATCAGCAGTCTTTGACATCTTTATCATTTCCGCTGTATGGTTTGTTTCAAATGAATCATATTGCACCCAGTATATTCAGTTTCTATCATTTGGCAAGGAGAAACTTATTTGTTGCATCTGTATTGTTGTATAACATTCCCTTTTTTACTGGGATTACTCGAAGAATTTTCTGATTCATTGGTAATACTCTATCATTAGTTCAAAATGATTCACAGCTATCCTTGATAGAGAATTGGCTGATATATGAGTTTCGGATTCGGTTCATAGGACAGACAAAAAGGGAAGTATGATCAAGTTTCTGCTGCTTTTTTCCTTGGTAAAATGGACTCTGTTTTGAATGAATCAAAGTAGATTTATCAGTTTGGATTTATTGGTAATAATTTAGTATTGGTTCAAAGTGATTCACACTTATGTTTGATGGTGAATAGTCTGATATCTGGCTTTCTCAAAATGACTTGAATGAACAGAAAACATGTTCATACATAGTACAGGTCGAGAGCGAGATAACAGCGTATGACGATTATAACACCTTACTCTAAATATTCCAATCTGTACCATGTACGAATATGTTTTGCTTCTTCTTGCTGAATATGGAATGTCGATTGCTACTATGAAGTGGGCTATCCAGGCACTTCCAAGATTCTTGATCTTCAATTTGCTTCTTCTCATATAATATTTTGGTTCAATAATTTGAATTACTATTTTCAGAGGGATTTGGAAATGTGTGATCTTGGGCAGCATCATTTATTCATCAGAAAAGTGGAAAGGTTGTTGCAGACATTACTGGTGCAGTGAAAAACCAAAATGGAATTGATATCCCAGCTCTACTGAAACACAAAGGGAAAACTAATAGTTTGAAGGATTTCGAAGGCGGAGACGCCATGGATCATCCAAATGACTCGGTTGTTCAAGAATGTGACCTTCTGATCCTGTGTGCTTTAGGTGGAGTTCTAAACAAGTATATGTTCTGCAGTCTGCACTTCTTTCAAAGAAAGCTTAACGTTTATCAATTCCTTCCCCCGTTACTATGCATACCAGAAATTTAACACTAACCGTTTTTTTCAATAATCAATAGTTAGGTGATTTTGATTCCTTTTAAAGGGAAAATGCTGCTGATGTGAAGGGGAAGTTCATTATTGAAGCTGGAAATCATCCTACTGATGCAGAAGCAGATCAAGCAATGTGCCCCACTCATAACTGTGACCTCAGAATAGGAACATGATATAAACCTTCCGTATCTTAATCATGGCTAAAACTTTAGATTCACCAATCACCATGTTCTCTGTCATTTTAGCATTTAGAGTCATAGCAATACATCCAAAGGGTCTTAGCCAAGGCTTGCAAAAGTAAATAAGAAAAGGGCAAAATAATGCATTTGATTGATGTTTAAATAATGCTCACAAAGTTCAGGAACACTACATTGCTAGGCACTTAAGAAACTCCTCAAATTCCAAACCCTGCTTGTTCACAAACAGAGGAAAACTACAACTAGATTGTTAAAACTTAAAAGGACTAACAACTCCAATTGAACTAGCTATTATTGGAACCATTGTTGTCGTCCTGCCATGTCGCTTGCCATTGCTTATCGTAAAAGGTTGTCTCTTCAACCAATTTCTTGATGTTATCTAAATCCTCATTCTTCCTGATCAAAAGCACTCCCACGACTGCTACAAACAACAGAGTTTTGCAAAAGAAGTTGCCCATTTGATCAACCAGACCTACTCCAGTCAAGCTATCAACCAGATATGCCATGAAGAACCCTATCATTGCTGCACGGCCTGCACAACAACACAAATTATGGTTAAAACAACATAGATTTTCACAGAAAGAGAAAAGAAAACACAGGTTTTCACAAACCATTAAGCAATTCGGCTTCGGGTAGATGGAATCTCTTCATCCACGCCCACCAAGGTATAATGGATGTGTCAAACACTACAGGGTCATCATTGCTGGTGGTTTCTGGATTATCCTGCAGCCATTTTCTCCTCCTCACCTCTGAGGAGACGAATTCAAGGAAATTTGTTACAAACAAAAGGAATCACAAATAAATTAGAGAGCAGCAATGGATGTTTCAAAAAGTAAAAATCTCACCAGCATCAATAACAGCATCCCAGTCAGTGGTACCATCTTTCTGAAACTGTTTCAAGTCCCAAGTTCCTCCAATCCACCTAGGCTCCTCAAACTTGGTCAAAATATCAACTTCTGCAGCAGAGGTCATGCTCATAGCCGCTCCGTTAGACCCAGCAGAGGATTTTTCGAGTAGAGGGTCTTTCTGCTTGGGTGTTGGGTCTTCAACGGCGGCAACTGAAGCCGAATCCCCGGCGCTATTGTCCGGTAAGGACTTGGGAGTGGATAGTAGACGAAAGGGTCTCTTGAAAGGGAGGAAAAGAGTTGAACTGTGGGTGAATTGTGGTCTGACAGAGAAGAGTGGTGGTGGAGGAGGGGAAAAGGAAGCCATGGATATGGACTTTGGTTTATTTTTTCAATTTTGTTTTGTATGGTTTTTTGTGGTCTGGGTTTTGATGGAGTGATCAGCTTTTTTTTTTCCTTCGGGTAAATTATTATAATGGTCATTTTTATTTTATAAGTGTTCTTTTCGGCTCTCTAAATTTAAAAAAATAACGTTTTGACCATTACGTTATCGTTTTATAATGTTTTGGTTATTTGGACATTAAAAATCGCTAGTTTAATGACTGATACGTTAGTAAAGGATGTTAAACTTTAATTTTATTCTAAAAATTTAAGTAAAATATTAATTTATCCCTTAAACTTTTAATAAAATATCAATTAACCTTTGTAGCTATCCAATTGTTGAAACATTCACCTCAATCGACCTTTGCTCAAATTTCATGTCATTTCTCTCTAAATTTTTTGCATTTTCTCATTAATTTCTTGTTTTCCAAAAACGAATGAACAAAAATCTTTTATTTAACTTGAAAAATGCTATAAAAAATACCCCAATAAGACCTCAAAAGTTGTTGATTTCTTATTTTGCTCCCATAAAGAATTTTACTTGATTTACCATTTTGATTCGAAGAAACTTATTTTCAAGATAATAAAATAATTTCTTAAGTTCTTTTGAACTTAATTAAACTTAAAATTGATTTACCATTTTGATTCGAAGAAACTTATTTTCAAGATAATAAAATAATTTCTTAAGTTCTTTTGAACTTAATTAAACTTAAAATGGGATTTTTATCATTATTTTTTTAAAAAAAATCAATATCATTTTCAATCTTGAGCTTCCTTGTAGGGCTTTAAAGATGATTTGAGTTTTAAGATATTATTTTACGAAGTGAAACTTATTCTAGCTTAAATTTTTGGTATAAAAGTGTTAGAATGAAAGAATTGAGAAAGAATAACTAGACTGAAATTCTTGAAGACAATTTGGGTGTTTTTTTAGGGTAAACAACACCACATATCACTTAATCATGGTTGTTGACTCGAAAATGATACCGAACTTTAAAAAATTCAAAACTAACACTAAACTTTAGTCGGTGTGATTGTTTTGAAGCTTAATTTAGCCCGAAACGGCATCGTTTTGCTGGAAGAAAAATATTAAAATCATGTACTTTGAAAGGGTTTAAACCCAGAACTTTCAAATATAAGAGCTAAGCATTAACCACTGAACCAACATGATATTATATAATGTTTTACCAGAAATATTATATATCTCAAACTACTTGAGATTAATTCAAATTATTTTATGAAATAAAAATACTATAAATGATATTAATATATAAAAATATAAAATATATTATTTTTATATTTTTATATATTACTAATAATATAAATATATTATTTTTAAAAAATCTAAAATATTCATAAAAATAATATATTTATATTATTAATAATATATATATATAACTCTAAATTGTTAACCCTCAAACTTAAACCCTAAACCTTAGAGTTTAGGATTTAGGGTTTAAGGGTTTTTTATATATTAATGTTATGAATATTATGGGTTTTTAAAAATAATATATTTATATTATAAATAATATATAAAAATAATATATTTTTATTAAATTATATAAATTTATCTATTTGGTTCAATCAAATTATTTTATGAAAAATAATACTATAAATAATATAAAATATATTATTTACATATATAACAATAAAAACATATTGTTTTATGTTTTTTATATATTATTTATAATATAAATATATATTTTATGAATATTTTGAAGCTTTTCTAAAAATAATATATTTATATTAGAAATATTGTATAAAAAATAAAAATAATACACTTTTATTTATATATATTGACATATATACAAATAATATATTTTATATTATTTATTTATTTATATTATTTATAATGTTATTTATTTCATAAAATAATTTAAATTAATCTCAAGTGGTTTGATATATATAATATTTGTGCTAAAATATTATATAATTTTAGGTTGGTTTAATGGTTAAAGTTTATCCTTTCATTTGAAGGTTTTGGGTTCAAACCCCGCACATAGACTTCAAAACGACGTCGTTTTGGGCTAAATTAGACTTCAAAACAGCCGCACCAAAACGACGTCGTTTTGACTTAATAGAGATATTAAGAGTTAACGGCGGAGTGATATTTTCGAGTCACAAATTAAATTTTAATGTTAGTTTTGAACTTTTTTAAAGTTCAGTGATATTTTTGAATCATTGGCCATAGTTGAGTGATATGTGGTGTAGTTTACTTTTTTTAAATTTTAAATGTAAGAGACTATTTTTGTTAAATTAATATTTTATCTAGAGTTTAAACGTCAGATCAAAAATTAATTCCTTTTATAACATGTCACATAATTAAACTAAATGATTTTTAAAGTCCCATTGACAAAAACGATCAAAAATGATAATATAAGTGACTAATGTGGTATTTTTTTTTAATTCAATGAGTAAAAGTGAACATTTTTGAAACTGAAGTGACTATTGTATGAGTCTACCCTTTCTAGTTTTGCGTTTCAATTCTGTTCATGGCTGAGTGTAGTCTGTCCGGATTTGAGGTTGTCACTTGCTAGTTATCCCATATTTGGGCAACCAATAAATGAAGCTGGGCAATACGGTATACCTTATAAATATTAAAAGGGATAATGACAGTTACCCCTATACTTTAGCAAATCATTCAATGTGGTATCGCTATTTTCAAAATGTTCAACGTGTCCATACATTTCTCTCTTTCAATATGCTCTTGGAGTCCAACGGTGTTAAATTTTGACTTCTCCGAACCCGTGAAACACTCTAATGGTGCCGCATGTTACTTTTAATAGAGAAAAAAATCATCACTTTGTAATAATTTTATCATGTCTATTTCAAAACATAAAATTAAACATCATTAATCAAATCTAGCATTAAACATTTTTATATACATGCCGTGTAAACTTTAATTTACACATGCGTGTTAAATTTAGGGCTTATGATTTAGTTTAGAGTTTGAAGTGTAGCTTGTAGGGTTTAGAATTTAGGATTTAATGTTAGAGTTTAGAGTTTAAGGTTCAGAATTTAGGACAATATGGTTAGAGTTTTAGATTTTAAAAAAGAGTTATGCATTTTTTTACACAGACTGTATATAAAAAATATAACCCTTAAAATTTATCAAAAACAAAAAAAAAAATTTCAAAAATCCATAAAAACAAAATGAACTTATTTTCTTTTTTGAACTCTTTAACTATAATGAAATTCATTCAGTGAAAGAAAAAACTACAAGAAACATTAATTTTAGTTGGTTCTTTATCATCTATGTTGGACCCCTTGTATTAACACCGTAACCAAAATCAAAACTCAACTCAACCATTAACTTATTCCAACCCTCATTTAATTATGATTATAGTTCTAACGTTATGTAGTTAAAGGGATAATATGTCTTACCTGATAAACGATACTGTTTTTTCAAATATGTGAAGAAAAAAAATAAATTTATACAAATATTAGGGATCGTAATTGTAATTTGCTAAAAAGCCATTTGGAATTGGAGTTAACCCGAACCATCGCTAGATGTCGAATCGGATTTGATCCGAATGATCGGTTCCTTCTCTCTATGTTTCAAGCTTTCAACTAGGCCGTCTCTCCTTTTTCTAAAACGCTGCTCTCTCGAAGCACTGTAGTCATCAATGGAGGTCGCAACCGCAGCCGCATCAAGCTTCGCCGTCCACGCGCACATGCTATCACCACCAACTACCGCTCGATTCGTAAACCCTAACCGAACCTTAACCTCTTCTCCGTCGACATCCCCCCGAGCTTCTCTCTCCACCAACTCCCTCTCTCCCTTTTGCGCCGTTGGTAGCGTCGCAGGAGATTTCTCCGGATTCAAGCTACGGCCCGAGTCTCTCAACCCAGCTTCTCTCTCCCGCTCCAAGCCCAAACGTGGCGTCGTCACCATGGTACTTTCAAATAATTTGATTTCATCTAAATTACCTTACTTTACTTATCTAGGGTTTTCCAACCGTTTATTAGTAGTAAAGTATGCCACTTTTATTTTATAAGAATGCTGACTTATCATTAATTCTAGTCTTAGTTCTTAATCTAAATCGGAGAGTTTTATGACAGTTGAGTTTCCCCATCTAAGACTGAGCTTGATAAACTATGAGATTAGAAAAGGGAGCAATTGGATATTTTTTTTCTGTTTTTTTTCCTGGAATTATGTGGATAGGTTATTCCGTTTTTGAGGATAGGCTATTATCACTAATTCTAATCTTAGTTCTTAGTGATGTAGGCTACTTATATTTTAATTTGGAGTATCATATGACAGTTAAGTTGCCTTATCTAATACTATATTTGATCAATTATGAGATTCGACAAGGGTGCAATTGAATAAATTCATTTGTTATCTGTGTGCCTGGAATTTTGTGGATAGGTTATTCCGTTTTCAAGGGGAAGTGCATGGGAGCAACCTCCACCGGACTTGGCATCATATTTATACAAGAATCGGATAGTTTACTTGGGAATGTCGCTTGTTCCTTCCGTCACAGAGTTGATACTGGCCGAGTTTCTTTACCTTCAGTATGAAGATGAGCAGAAGCCTATTTATTTGTACATAAACTCCACTGGAACAACCAAGGTATAATTCTCTTACTGGAAGTGGACACATTCTAGAGCCATAAATGTAGTATTTTCTGTGATTATCGGCATCGTAATTGGCATTGCATGCTACAAGAATGCTGCCAGGAAATGCTAACTTATGTTTAGATTTTCTTTTTCTTTATTAAGGTATTGATTTGTTGCATTTATTTGCTCCTTTTTCTAACATTACTGAAAGGATTTTTCACTTTTTTCAGGGTGGCGAGAAGCTGGGTTACTAGACTGAGGCTTTTGCAATCTATGATGTTATGGGGTAATCACACTTTTTGCTTTTAACTCATAAGTTATTTCAGAATTGCCTTGTTTTACGAGCTGCACAAAATATGCATGCATTAAGTGTTGGAATGATCTGAATTCTCTTCCTGGATTCAATATGGTAGTTTCAATGTCAAACTCCAGCTGCATCAACTACTGATAACTAGTGAATGATGATACGGTCTTTAAACCTTCCACTTTTCTATAGCAGTATTTCGTTCCGTCATGATGAGGCCTAGCTACTTGCAGATTTTCTTCTTCCTAGACACTAAGTAGATGCTACCTGCGTTAAGCTTGGAAATGTTTCTGAATGTTAACATTCTACAAAGCATTGTGCATCATCGTCCTCCCTAGCTTTTAGTTTTTTTTTTTTTTTTTGCGTTTCTGAATACTTTCTTTTGCGACAGGTATGTTAAGCCTCCTATTTTTACCCTCTGTATTGGTAATGCTTGGGGAGAAGCTGCATTACTTTTAGCTGCTGGTGCAACAGGAAATCGTTCTGCTCTTCCTTCATCTACAATAATGATAAGGCAGGTTGGTTATCTAACAATGGATCTCTGATGCCCTAACCTATCAACTTTTTCAACTATGTTGGATGCATTTGACATAAATGTTTTATATTCACTACTTTTCTCTCTATCGCTCTGCAGCCAATTGCTAGATTTCAAGGTCAAGCAACAGATGTTGACCTTGCAAGAAAGGAAGTTAAGAATGTGAAAACAGAGTTGGTAAGAAAATAATTTACTTGGTTAAGGATTCTGATAATACATCAAGCTTACATTTGAAAACTCCATGTTCCTGTCTAAAGTCTAAACAGCCTTGGGTTTGCTTGCTAAACTGTAGACTGTATATATTGGTTATAAATTTACTCATTAAAGCTGACTTTACAAAATTTTCTGTTGGATTTGCCTTCCAAATTTGGGCTAATAGAACTGCATGCTTTTTTATATGCACTATACTCAAGGTTAAACTCTATGCAAAACACATGGGAAAATCAACTGAGCAGATTGAGGAAGATATAAGGCGCCCAAAATATTTTAGCCCCAGTGAAGCAGTTGAATATGGCATCATAGATAAGGTTCTTTTTCTTGGAAGTAATTATTTTTTCTGTACTAGTTTCCATGTATTTCTGAACTACATTTTCCCAATTATATTCTGCAGGTATTATACAATGAAAGGGGTACTGAAGACCGTGGTGTTGTTTCCGACCTTAAAAAGGCACAACTTATCTGACCATAGGAGAACTTGTACTGTGACTGTTATATTTGCTCAGGTAAAAATTATGTTTTCGCTTGAATTGTATGATTCATTACATTGCATGTTTTATGTTAGACACCCAAAGATACCATGAAGTTGCTGTGTTTACTATTTTGTGTGAAATCGTACCTTGCAAATGAAACGGTTTATTTTATAAAGGCTTTGAATGGTAAGCTGTGGAGGACAAAAGAGGAATGAATGTTCCCCTCTTTTTTCTTATAATAGCTTCTCTAACATGTTTACTGAAGAAATATAGACTGAGTTGAAGGGTGACGAGTGAAGCTGAGAACTGTTTGTGCTTTGTCGTCGAGCAATAGCAAACAAAGCCATGGGAATGGCAGTCATATTTGTAGCATAAATTAAATTCAATAAATTATATACTGTTAGTTGTTTTAACACAAATATAATTGCAATTGAATTTTTGTTTTCTTTTCCTTCTCCACTTTCTTATGCTGTGATTACTGCACTTTGGGGTGCGGTTAGTTCGCAATTATTTAAGATTACATGGTGTAACTTTAAAATTTCAAAATAATACTATATAGATTAGTTCGCACTATTCCAAACTAATGATCTCTAACCGATAACGTTTTTCTCTACAAATATGACTACCAAACTATAGATTAACACATAACTACAGCACCCTTTCAACTTTCCCTAAACGTTTTTCTCTCATTTTGTAAGTCTGAGGAAGGCTTTTCTTCGGCGGTTTCGGATCTGTCGGAAGCCGTCCGACCTTGTTTCTCTTTCCTTTTCCCCTCCGCGTCCGGTAGTACCTTCACCCTCTCAATTCTAGTGTTGTTTCCTCTGCTTTGTTTCTTGGCTGCTCGCTGGGAGTTATTCTCTCCAGCCCACGATTCTCCTCCAAAAAAGCCACCGAACGGTCAGTTAGGGTGCCTCTCTCCGACGAAGGCAGTCATGGTGGAAGCGGCGGCTACTCCCGGTACCTTTCTACGGTGGTTTTGGTCAAAGAACTTGATTTTCTTTGACGGAAGATCGAAGGCTTGATGTTCCAACTCCGATTCTTCTTCTCAGTCCTGTCAC
This sequence comes from Hibiscus mutabilis, assembly GCA_019671005.1. Taxonomy (NCBI): domain Eukaryota; kingdom Viridiplantae; phylum Streptophyta; class Magnoliopsida; order Malvales; family Malvaceae; genus Hibiscus; species Hibiscus mutabilis. Next base: position 30,596,143 of record CM033749.1, read on the forward strand.
CGACGATTTGCGATCTTCAAGCGGTGTTTCAGATATGGCCCCCTCTCTGCATTTCTGCAACTACTCTTACCTTCCTATGACCCCAAAAATAACATGCAACGGTGTTTGAATGTGCTAGCTTGTTCTTGTTTTGGTGTTTCTTGCCGTTCGTGCTTGCCTGTTGGGGTCTCCCCTGTTTTTGTTTTTGTTGTGTATATGCTTCTGTTCCGTTGCTTTGTTGTTTCTCTTGGGTGATTTTCCCATGGCGTTTGTTATGTTTGTGTCTCCCTGGTTCTTCTTCCCCAGCTTTTTCTCTTGTTTCTGTTGTTCTTTTCTGGAGCTTGTTTTCAGTTGGTTCCTTGTGTTTGTTCACTGTTTTTGTTTCAATAAAATGTCGGCGTGTTCTTCTTGGACAAGATCATTAATATAGTGACGTGGTAGATTAGTAAAGGGGTTCATTTTTAATTCACCCTAGGTTTTAAACAAAATACTAATTTGGCCTTTAAATTTTAATTAAATATCATTATGGCCCCTTAACTTTTGATAAAAATATTAATTTGACCTTTAAAATAATTGAGTCCAGTTTTGCACACCATTATTTAGAATAATCTCTTAATTGAAAAACATGAATTGTCGTTCTGAAATTCCCTTAAATAATTCTTTATTGGATTGCTCTTGTTTCAAAGAACATATTTTAGATTTTGCAGAAATGACCGATATATATATATTCAAAGAGGTTTTCTTGAGGTAATGTTTCCAAAGAGTTTGTTCTAAAAAAATTAAAGCAAAGTTACGAAATATATTGAGTAATTTGCTAATTTAGAGGATAATAGTCCGATTTGTGTAAACTAATGACCACATATTTATTATTAATTTTTATATTTTATTCACATTATTATATATGGAAAAATACTTTATGCATGCAGGGGCGAAATCAGAGTAGGAGATTAAAGGGTAAAACATAAATTTTGAAAAGTGGAGGAAAAATTCATAATTAATTTATTTTAAAAAAATTATATAAACTAAAGAAGAAAAAAAAAGAACTTTTGGTGAGTGGGGGCAAGAGCTCCTCCCAACATAAACATTGATCCTTCTCGTATATATGCAGTTAAATTATGCTTTACTAAGATTTACTAATTGATTGAGTGGTTAAGAGTGTTCATATTATAATTTTGTATAGGGTCAAATCATATTGTCTTAAAACTATAATATATCTATTTAATAAAAGAATTATGTTTTACAACAATAAAGTTAAAAAAATTCTTTTAACTATCTAACATAAAATGTGTAAAGTTAAAAACTCGTTATTGAATCAATGAAAATGAAAAAAATAAACTACTTTGTTTACTTTGTATGTGTTTCTGTTTTGGTCACTCAAATTTTAAAATTTTTATCATTAAACTTTTAAATTTCACTCGTTTTTGTCGTTCTACCATTAAATGTTTAACGCCAACATCAAAACGCTATATTTGGAGCTTTTTATTTCGGAATTTTTCTAAAGTTTTACCTCATTCCGTATGGCCGGGGTCATATTCCACCATCGTTCGATTTGTGACGTAATTGATATCAAAACGTTCTCATTTCTCCTCTCTTTTTTTCTGATATTAATTTTCTTCGAAATCGATAAAACTCAAATCAAGTTTCGATTTATTCTTGATTTGATATGCAATATCCACCGTCTGATCAACATAGAATTGAGATATATTATTTTCTCCTCATTCTCAACCTCTTTACTATTCCAATTTGAAATAAAATACTCTAGCGCGGATAAATCAAGGGGAATCCAAACATTTGGGTTTCAAAGGAAAGGTCAGGTTGTTTTTTTGCTTAAATTTACTCAAAAAATTTAAACGACATTAAATACTTAACGATTAAGTGGCCAAAATAATCACAAATTGAGAGTCTATGATGAAATTGAAAAATTTTGAAGCTGAGTGGCAAAATATAGTTTGCCCAAATAAAATATTTTTTTCTCTCAAAACTAGACCGGGTTGGGTAATAAATACGAGCAATTTTTTTATTTATAAAAAAACTCAAAACGTATGCAAAACCGGTTCAATTGATTTGTTTACCCGTTTGCCCTAATTTTCGTTCTCTCTCTCTCTCTCTCTTACCGATTTGAAATTGCTCTACTTATTTCCTATTTTTATTACTGATTAAACCACTAGACCAGCCGGGAACCGGCCAATCCTGTCTGGTTTTGGCAACACCACACATATTGATGCCTTCATTGGTTGGTTGCACTATGGAAATGGACCATTTAAGGCATATCATGGAATTATTTGTTTAAAGTCGAGCATTGTGGTTCTTGATAGAATTTATGATGGGATAAAACAACATTTAAGCCCCTGAATTTTGTACAATTTTCAAATTTGATCCTGAATTATTTGTCCATACTAATAGTTATTTGGTATAACCACTTATATCCAACCTATTAAGTAACTAATTCGGATCGAGTATTGTAAATGCTCGTTATGGAAAGAACCTCTAAATTTAATTTGCGTCATTCACAATGTTACGCATGGCCTTTCTTAAGAGATTTAGTACATCATCCCGCTAGAACAACAAATTGTTGATTTTGTCCATACTAATAATTGAAACTGGATTTTTAATCCCTAAACTTTTGCCAACCTATGCCACATGACACAATTTCATATTCTCGTGGCATCAAAAGAGCTATAAAAGGGAAAACTTCACCCTTGGTCACTAAACTATTCTCGCTTTTATGTTTTGATCACCAAACTATTATTTTCTTCAAAATGGTCACTAATGTTACGTTTTTTCCTATTTTGGTCACTAATGTTACTTTTTTTCCTGTTTTGGTCACTAATGTTACTTTTTTTCCTGTTTTGGTCACCGAGCTATTGCTTCTTTCCTATTTTGGTCAGTATAATATTCCCACTTTCCTGTGTTTTCTGTGAGTTTTTTAACATGTGACCAAAATAGGAAAAATGTAACATTAGTGACTATTTTGTCAAAAATAATAGTTTAGTAACCAAAACAAGAAAACGAGAATAACTTAATGACCAATGGTGATGTTTTACCCTAAAAAAAACTACCATCCAGAAAGAAAAAAAATTTAAGACCAGGTTATGGAAAAGTTACCAAGGATTAAATGTTGCTTTATCCAATCTGTGATTAATATTTGTCAAACAAAGAAACAGGTGAAAGAAATGTTTTTACCTTTTCCCTCATCAATTAAGGGTTTCTTACTTTTTAGTACTAAAGTATTTGCATTTACATCAAAGCATTTGACTAGTGCACTCCATTGTTCAATTCCATTAGCTCACAAGTCACACCAAAGAATAGGCACCCACTTTAGTTGGCCATTCTGGACTTGCAAGGCAAAATGCTCCCTGCCTTAGCCAACAAAATATCCCTGTTCGGCCCCTTCAATGGCAAATGCAGGAGTTAGCAGAGATGTATAATTTACACTGTCTAAAATTTGCCTCCATAGTCTTCTTTCATCGATTTCGTATATAGATATTCATAGTCTAAAGTGTTCATGGGGTATATAAATGTCCATGCAAAAACTCCGGAGATTGCCGCCTCTTCTGCATTCTTTTGAGCTATATATTATAACATCTTCTCAACTTATACAAGGAACCCACCTGAAATTCATCCTTTTAGCATTCGAAGTTACGAAAAGGCCAAGGGGGAAAAAAGAGCAACCATCAAACCTAATTCATAGACTGGCGTTTAGCATGCAAAATATCTAGTCACGAGGCCTTCATAGTTCTAGTGATTAACAACCATTAATAAGGATGGACAAGATTCGAGCGTGCTGAGCTACTACTAGTGCTTGCCAAACTTATAGTAGGATGAAGCAGTTCTGCCTGTGGGAATGAGCCATTGGGTGGCACATCTAGCAACAAGTCTTGATCAGAACTTTCATCGATGAAATGGAGAGAATCCATCGAGAGAGAGCCACCATCAGGAGGCAAAGCGAATAGGCTTCTCGGACTACAGCAAGAACCGTCATCGTCTATGACTTCTTTGTATTCGTAGGTAGCCTTCATGGACACCTTTTTAGGGCATTTTAAGGTCCTTGCTTCTGAAAATGATAAGCATGTTAACAATAACCACAGCTCAAAAGATTAGCAATTGGTTTATTTCGCGCAGGTAATAACAGAAGAGAACTATTTGAACCTGGAAAATTTTGACTTTGGGTGTCACGTAATCTCTTCGTAATCACCAAATTGTTCGACGTAATGGCAGTTGGTCCTCTACCAGTCACATCCCCGCCAATACTATTTTTACATCTCTGCAGCTGAGAAATGCAAATATACTTAGGCATCCGGTGAGCACAGTAAGTTCATTAGCAACAAGTTCATGAACCAATTCGAACCTTAAGTACATCACGGCATTCCACCCAATGGGATTTCGTCAAATTAAATAATGCAAGTCTTTTCAAAGTCTTGCAATCTTCAGCTTTAACCCCTGGGACAGAGAGATTAAAAATCCCTTTCTCGAGCAGTTGCTGAAAGTAACATAGGTTATCCTTGAATTGAGGGCTTTCAAACATGCTTTCGAGGCTGCAGGCGCAATGATAACTATCAGAGTGATTCAACATCATGTTTCTATTAGTGATCGTCTCGTTAGAAAATAATATTGCTGGTCCCCCCCCCCCCCTTTTTCCACAATTATCTAGATTTCAACTACACATGTTGCAGATACTATTGAAATAAAAACATTATTATTATTATTATTGAATGCATTCCATTATACACAAACCATGAACTAGAAAGGTATTATTTCACCATGTTGATAAAAAAGAAAAAGACATACCTATCAGGGAGTTTGGCAATGTCCAGCGGAGGCAGATACTGCAACAACTGCTGCTGCTCTTCATTTGTTAAATGTTTCACCAACTCCTCAAAGTTGAGGACATCCTGCTCCACGCAAAAATACAATCACAAATGGAGAATGAACATATGTGCTGCAATGTGAAATTTTCATGGAGATTCACCTTTTGCTTAAGATGGAAGAATCATGTGTCAAGATTTGTGAAACATCCAGTCACTAAATGCATGCAAACTTACAGGTTCCTGGGGCTTAATTGGTATTTTTAACAATATAGAAGCTCTAGAATTGAGTTATAAAGCTGTTTCCTAAGAAAAACGAATACAGGAAAAATGAAACAGGGGAACTTACATTTAAATCTATGTTACACAATGGTGAATTAGGACTTTCCAGCATTTGTGATTTTTCATGTTGAGTCTTGTCCCTGCCAAAATGTCAAAAAGAAAAAGGAAATATTTATTAAAATGAAGGCCCTATTATCCGATTTCTTCTCCCATTTCGAAGAAGCTATAAGCTTATCTTACGTCCCGTGACTCATGAGCCATGAAGAAACTATACTAAAAATCCTTCCCAAGAAACTGCAGAGACAAAGATATTATTTGCACATTATATTGCAATCTGTAAAATATTATAGCGAAAAGATTTACCTCTTAAGTTGATCGTGCTGCATTCCAGGTCCAGCTAGGTTCTTAGCTTTTTCAAATGCATGTCCTAAAAATTTCATGGCCTTGCTACTGCCGTATCCAAGGAAACTTAAAGAATGCGAATAAGCCTCTTTCACTGAATATTGTTTGTTTCCAACTGAAAGTGAGCTAGCTTCAGATTCCTCATCTCGAGCTATTGAGCTTGGATGTCTAATTAGAACACTTCCGTGTCCAATCTCAACAGCAACCATAGGTGTTTCACTCTCAAGAAGTAAATCCTCCTCAGATGATCCAGAGAAATATGAAGACTGTTGTTCATGTAAAATAGTATATAAATCTTTTGTAAGTTTCTCAACTGAAGATTGCTTAGGACGATTTACGAAGGTCCTTTTCTTAGCAGGTACCATTGACTCCCACACGTTAGATTGAGCAGGCCCTGGAGAAAGATGGAAGAGACGATTTAAATGAGTATTTCAGGTCATTGTAAAGTATAAACATGCAATGAAGCCACTGATATCAGCCAAGATAAACTTGGCCGTGTAAATTGTAAAGACTATATTTCTAAGAAAATATACAACCATTTTTGTTTATGCCAAGTACGGCACTCACGAATCTCTAGTAAGTTCACTAGATAGACTAAGACACTCCTTAGAATTTGGTATATGATCCGCTAGGTCCCTTTCCTTTCATGAAAAAGAGTTGCAAATCACTCTCAAGAAGTCAAAATAGCAATGAGGAATGCTGGTGGCAATGTGTCCAACCTGTCAAGTCACTAGCATCTGCACTGCCAAACTGGGCACAGCTTTCAGAATTAGATATCGCTGATCCAGAACTCGATCTATTACTAGTATCTTCGTCCACAAACTTACGGAAACCCTGGTAGTAATCAGGGAAAAAAACTGCAGTTTCATGATTTGGTTTCGGTTTCAGCAATTTGATTTCTTTGTTCTTATTTATAGAAATGCTCTTCACTCTGGAAGTCCTATGATCCTCATAATCATCAGGGTCAACCCGAGCATGAAGTGGGGTATAATTTGCAAGGGTCCCTTTGGTCCTCCACCGTGACCCACATGCATTGCACAATACTGGCTTCTCAGGAGGTCCATTGCGCCATAAAGGAGTGCCTAATACAATGCATTGTTGATAGTAAGTATAATACTAGTTAAAGATCAGGAGATACCAAACCCGTGATATGATTATCGCAAGATCCATTAGCCAAATCTTATAGATATTTTAAAGGGACAAAAATTGTGGGGAGAAAAAGATTGCATTTGCATCAAAGAGAATAGTAGTTTCTTGGCCAAATTCAAATATAAATGCATGGTTCCGATAAATCATCTTCAAATTCAGGGTTGATGCTCTTGCCTCAACCCACTTTTACTCGACACATTTAAAACTCACATCAATGACCAGCAAAAGAATAAAGATGAAATAACTGGAGTCGCAGTAATTGGTGCAAGCACACTATGTTCTAATACTATAAAACAATTCAAATTTTAAAGAATTGTGCAATGAAATTGAACACTGGAAAGTCATTCAGAATGTTTAACAGCAATGATACTTTTGTGGTTGAAATGTTTAATGGCCTAAGAGGCAAAAGTCCAGTCCATTGGAGGTTGACAATTGTTATCAACAAAACCGGAAAATTGTTCAGAGCAAGCATGACTATGAGCGTGTTTGCTCCTAAGCATTGAATTTAAACACTGGCTTATTCATGAGAATAAAAAATGAGCAGGAAATCTATCAAGAACTCAATGGAAAGTGCACCTATAAAGAAGCCAAACAATGATGCTACAAGGGAATACATTTTTATGAATAGAATAGAGAAGGGTAGCGGTTTGGCTTGATATTTAGGCTTAAAAACATCTATGGAGCAATGGGAAATCAATACCAATTTAAGTTGAATCTGAAACCGGCCATAATTCAACAACATAGGCTCTGCAATTCCCCAGTATCCAATAGAAAATGAATGAGGTTGAAAGAAACAATTAAATTTCAATAACAAACTCAAGTTCTAAGCTTTACATGTATTGAGAAAAATGGACATTTGTAGTTCTAAAACCATATACAAACAGAACAACACAAAGAACAGCACATGCTGTAAAATTTATTAACACTGTCCATGTAATCTGGTCCTTTTCCGCATACTGTTATTCCCATGGCATCATAATTCATCTAAGCATATAAATCATATAGCAAAAAATATTGATTTTAGAAGAGAAAAAAAGTTGAATATTTACATATACCCAAGGACTCAAAATGCCTTTTTCATTTTGCTTGAAACTTTGTATTTAAATGGAGAAACAAGAACTCACTAGTAACTCCACAGTGATAGCAAGGCCCTTGCTTGCCCATGTCTTTCTCTTTGGCTAAAGGGGAGACAAACAAATTAAAGAACAAAATTTACAAACAAAGAGAATATATTATTGACAAAAAACTTTGACTAAATTGAAAACTTTTATATATATAGAAACTAGATTGGTTTCTTCAAGCTCTGTATGCCATTTTCAACTGGGTATTAAAGGCTTTTCTGCAACAACAAAAAACCCAGAAAGCTAGTTTGGTTTGCAGAACAAAACAAAAGTCAAATAATGAAAAATTACACAGAAGAGTTTTATATCTTTTTTTATCAGCCCATAGAACATAAATAAGGAAAAATAAAACAAGCCAAAAGATAAAGAAGAAAAGAAAGTATTTAGAGATGGGAATTTGTACAATCCAATGAGGAAAAATATAAAAATAATGAGTAATTATGAGGAATCTAATAAATGGCTGTGAAAAGAAGAAGCTGAAATGGGAAGGAAGATAGAAAGGAAAGAGAAATGGAGAACTGTGTTTGTATGTGATGTATGTACAATACATATACAAAGGCTTTGTTTTTTTTTTTTATTGCGGTGGAAAAATTAAAGTTCGAGTCAATTAAAATTTTGTAAAAGTTAGAAAAAAAACTTTTGACAAATAAAAGTTTGAGAAATTAGTTTGAGGGTAAATTAAGGTTTTTGACACTAAAAAATTGAGTGTTTTTTTGTTACTTTTAAAATTTTTTGGGTAAAAAAGTTAGTTTAAAAAGTCAAACACGAAAAAAGCTTAAAGTGAAGAAAAAAAACATGTTGATCTTTCTTTCCCATTTCATTAATCTTACCCTTTCTATCTCATTAAAATTGTCACACCTCTATATTTTTTAAATTAAGTTTATTTAATTTTAATATCTTATAATTTATTTAAATATTTAAATTAATTAAAAATTTTAAAAATTATATTTAAAAACTACTTAATTAAAGGCTTTTAAAATATTTTTTTATATTTTTAATAATATATTTTAAATTATAAGATGTCAAAATTAAAAAAAGTCAAAGACAATTTTAGTAGCACATATGGAGTATTTATTATTTACAAACTTATTGTTAGTATTTTTAAGAAAAATAGACTCTTTTCCTGAAAATGACGCCTGTCGGTAAAAAACTTAAAAACCTTTCTGAATCACATTTATCTCAATTTAATCAAGATGCTTAACAAGGTGAAAAAAAATAAGTGATGAGCAAACCAAATCAAAATCAGAAAACAAATATCGTGATGATTTCTCTACAAGCATTAAACGACTGTAAAGATATGTGAATTGTGCCAAAAGTCAGAGCAAGCGTATCACAAAAGCAAAAAAAATGTCACAAAATAAAGAAAAATGTGTCATGAGAGAAGATATTCTTATTAAAATAAAGAGAAATTAAAAAAAGAAATATAAAAAATATGATAAATAAAAGTAAGATAAATAATAAACACCGACAATTGGCAACTAGAACCTATACTGATACTATCAACGGACAAATTTATTGTTGTTTTTGTTTTTTTATTAAAAGTATTATAATAATATTTTTAAAGTAAACATTGGGTTCGAACTCACATAAGGGATGAAGTAGATGATCATCTATGACCAGTAAACCAATTACTAGATTTCTATTGTTGTTTTTATTATAAAAAGCTATTATTATTATTATTAAGTGGCAAATAAGTATCCAAACTATACATTTTTCCAGATAGATGCCCAAAGTATTTTTCGGGCTAAATATGTGCCTAACATTTTTGAAGTTTCTATTTAGGTGTCTTGTCGTTAACAGCTGTTAAAAAATTTTGTTGGCCAATAAAAACATCACACTTGACAGTATTAAACATTTTCTGAATTTTATTTTTTAAAAAATAAATCAGAATTTTAAAACATCCTAAAATTTTCAAATAATCTCAAAATAGTCTCCAATCCCTAAACTCCAAATTCGGCCACTCCCACAGGGTTTGGTTGTGTTTTTGACAACAAAATAAAGCGTCATCCCCTCGCCGAACGACCCACATATCGTTCGTCGTCTGTTATGTCATCGTTCATCGTGAATCATTCGAATGAACCACTCGACGATTTCGACGTTTCGCACGGCGTCAGTCAATTTTCGGTGACGATGTGGTGGGTTAAATGGTCATGATAGTCCGACGACGGATGTGATGGACGTCGGCGTGGCAATCGGCGGCAAAATCAAGTCAAATTGATATTTGAATTTTTGGGTGTTAGGGATTTTAAAATTTGGGGCTATTTTATGAAATGTGAGGTTATTTTGTTTTATTGATTTTTATTTATTTTTAAATATAATTTCAAAATTTTAAGAAGATGACACGTGTTAAATAACAAAAATTAACGGTGAAAATTAACGAACAATAACGGCGGAACACCTATTTAAATAACATTGAAAATGTTAAGCACATATTTAGCCCAAAACAAAATTTAGGCACCTATCTGAAAAAGGTCTAATTTGGGCACTTATTTGCCACTTAAGCCTTATTATTATTATTATTATTATTATTATTATTATTATTGATACTAATGTGTTAAAAGGAAAAAAATTAGTTTTAGAAATGAAAGTTATTCGAAGAAATAGAGTAAGGTAATGGGATATTACTGCACATTTATTGTTGATAAGGATGCAAATTGAGTTGAGCATCTCGCAAATAGTTCGAGTTTAATTCGGTTAAAATTTAATTAATATTTGACTTGAGTTGACTCAACTCGAATTTGAGTTCGACTTGAGATCGTAGCGATTTGATTCGAGCAAGGCCCAATTTGACTCGATAAGTTCGCGAGTAACTCATTATTTTTTTTATAAATTTTTTTATGATTGTTTTTGTGGCTACCTTAAAAAAATAATGTTTTAATAAGTTTAAATGCTGGTTGAAAACTCTAAAAAAATTCAATGACTTATTAGGTAATTTAATCACAAAATATTTGGTTTCAAATTTCAAAAACGTCGTAGATTTCCTGAGAAAAAGTTAATTTTTATCAATAAAAAATTAAATTATAATAGTTAGAATTTCCTTCTTTTTTTTTATTAAAGTCTTTCTTTTTTTCTTTTATTATTACTTTATGTATAAAAGTAGGGAAAAAATCTTTAGTTCTTATATAAAAAATACGATTAAAAGTTCAAGCCCCGAAATCCCTCAGGCCTTCTCTCATTTGTTTGTTCATCGAAGATTGTTAAGAAGTTAAAAAGAATCTCACACTTAAATATCGACTTCATATTTAACTCGGTCATAACAAATTCGTTTATTAATCCCCTCAATTCTTTTTTTTTTTTGAATTTGTATACTTATATTAAGTTCTAATAGTATCACTAGATTGTATCTATATTTAAAAAAAATAAGGTAAAAGTTTTGGCGAGCTTAACGAGCAACGAGTCGTGTTGAATAACGAGATTTTTTAAGGAGTACTAGTCGAGCAAAATTTTATCAAGCTTAACAAGTAACAGGTCGAGTCCAGCAACAAAATTTATAATGAGCACGAGTCAAACACTACTCAACTCGCAATCGACCCTCGTCATAAACACCCCTAGTTGTTGACTATAAACGTTTCAGTATTGTTGGTGTCTATAAAATATATATTAAACGAATTCCCTACAAAATGGGAAATGAATTATGGTTAAAGAAAAAGAAAAGCCAACACAAACATAACAAAATTAAAATAAAATAGATATTAAGTAACTATTAAACTCTGAATTTTATTTTATTTTATTTTTCTAATTAGTTCATGGACTTAATTTTTTTACTTATTTTCCATTCGATAATGTGTCAAGTTCAGAATATAGTGAACAAAAAACGATGAGAAATAAGGGTGAAAATGTCAAGTGAGTATTGTAAATAAAAAATAAGTAATAAACATTTAAAATTTTATTAAATTTAGAGACTAAAAATTTACTTTATCTATAAAATAAAATAAGAAAATATTGATTACAAGATAGTATTTGTTCATACAAATTCTTAACCTTTTGACAAAGCATACACACCTTGCAGACAAAGAGATTAAACTAAGGTTTCCTAGGATAAATATCATTCACTTTTTCACTAAGACCACTTGTTGGGTTCAATTTAAATATATTATTTATTTATTGGTATTCTAGTTTGGGTATATTTATAGGTATGTTTATAATTGAAAAAATAGGGTAAACAATACTATTGGTCACTAATTTATTCTTAATTTTTAATTTTGGTCACTGAACTAATTTTATTGACAAAATCGTTATTAATGTTAAGTTCTTTTTCTATTCTGGTCACTTGTCATTAAAAAATTAACGACGATGACATGTATTTTTTTTATTTCCCACGCCATCTTCTCTCTCATCGCCAGTAGTCCATGTGTTATATTTTAGGGTAAACAACATGATTGGCCACTAAACTATTTTTGCTTTTCTATTTTGGTCATCGAACAATTTTTTTTGCAAACTCGCCATTAACATTACGTTCTTTTTTATTTTGATTATCGGACGTTAAAAATTAAATCGCCGAAAAGGGTGGAGGGGGATTTGAACCCTGAACATCTTGCAAAAAAGATCAAAGCACCTATCCACTAAGTGTAGCGACTAATTTTTTCCGGAAAGGCCTCTACGAAAAATTATAAAGATCATCGTATTTGGGGTGTTTTTCCGCTTTTATTGAAAAATTATTTAAAAAGGGGAATTTGTTTGAAAACTCATATTTTAAAAATGGAGTCGCCACCGGCCACTTTGGTAGGCAGGACACCATAAAAACAAAAACCAGAGATTTTGAAAACTTGGGTTCGGGAGTTAGTTATAGATGGGGAAGGGTTAGCACCCCCACACCGCCCAAAATTGGTACCTAATAGGTATGTATCGTATTTATTAAGAAAAATAGAAAAATTGTTTTAATTTAATAATTAATTCCTAAAATGCAAGGTTTGAATATTAAATTTTGCCTTAATCCACGGGACCAAATGAGATGACACTTAGAGTCCGGGATGACACTCCCACTAGAATACCAGGATAAAAGGCCTAAAACTATACGCGACAAATATAAACACGGTAAATTATAAATATATGAATTAATAAAAGGGTAAACAAATATTAAATAACAAAATACCCATGCGCATATATGGAAAAGTAAATATACATAATTAAAATTAATCATCCATACATGTATAAACATATAACAATTATTACACATTAATATGCAAAATAACATAACATTTATAACATATACATATAATATAAATTATATAAACAATGTAATATGTAACGTATAATAATATTCATAATATATAATATTATTTAATATACATAGCATAATACATATATAATAATATATTAAAATACATATGTATTGACATATACATATATACATATATAAGGGATTAAACTAAAAAAGCAACATATTAAATATAATGCAACATAAAAAAATAAAATAAACATTTACGTATAAATAAACACAAATTATAAAACACAAATAGCATGTATTGAACAAATAATAAACAAATAAACAAAAATAAATATTAAACACAAAACATAATAAAGTATCGAATATATAATAACAATTAAACAAAAACACAAAATAAAGGACTGAAATGAAACAGAAACAAAAGGTTAGAGATTTAAAACGAATTTAACCCTTTTAAAAACAGTTTAAATTGAAATAAAAATGACATGATTGCAAAAGCAAAAAGGGAAGGGGACTGAACATGTAATTTATCCTTTTAAAAGTAGTTAAAACAATTATAGGGGCTAAATAAAAAATGGCCAAAACATAGAAGGACTGGTTGTGTAGTTGACCCATGCGACAGACCAAAATCGTAAAAATAGGGCGGAGGGACTATTATGGGAATTTTCCCTTTAAAAATATGATCTCATTTAATTTTGGGATGAAATTGCAAATTTCATAAAACATCAGGGGACCCAAAAACGAATTAAATAATGGGTAAAAATAGGGCATTTTAAATAACGAATTAAATAAGACCCTATCAGAACCATTTTCACCCCTTTGCCATTTTAAACTTTCAACCTTAGAATAAACCACCCCTTTATTTTTCTCTCAACCGAAAACAAAAGAAACCCGAAAAAACTTAACCCATTTCGGATCAAATACGAAAATAACGAAGAACACAGGCCCATAACCATCGCGAGCCACCACCTTACCCAAATTCTGATGGTGGCTCCTTCCCTCCGACCACCGCTGGTAGTCGCCGACCACTGCTAGCCAGCACCGGCGAATCCTAAAACAACCTCAAACGATTCCTTCTTTCCAACCAACCCAAATCTGAACCTAACTTTTAGAAGAAAAAAAACTCTCTTCTTTTTTAGATCTAAGAAAACCTGAAGCAGCCAAATTTATTTTTTAAACCCCTTTTCAAGAAAGAAACATTATATCAACCTTCCCCAACGATTCACCTTTCGACATGCTTGTCACCAGAGAAGGAAGGCCGACAGCCAAAGGTAAACTCTTACCCCCTTTTCTTTTTTATATTTTATTGCTATTGTTATTATTATTTTTTTCATTTTTGAACTAAAAAAAGTAGAAATATACCTGCTGAAGGTTTTTTTTGTATTATTGATTCGGAAAAAGTCTGAGTACATTAATGCTTGATCCCCTTACATATATATCCCCTTCCCGATTTTGCTTTGTTTACATAAATGAGTAAACTTTTAATGTGTATATTGTTGATGGTGATTAATCTGATATGCCCTATCTTTTTTTTGTATTTCTTGATCTGAAATGGTGGTTGAACCGGTGGAGTTTGGCCGTACAGTGATCGCAGAAAATTCGGCGGCAAAAACGGCACGTGGTGGAGATGAAGAGTCTTACGGTCAGATTCGATCCGAGCCGTTGGATCGGATCCAACGGCTAAGATCTTGTATGGATTAGACGGCTGGGATTACTTTTAAGGTGCATCGTGAAAGTTCAAGATGACGACACGTGGCTCTTGGAAGTTGAGCGATCTTGCGCGTATCTGGCACGCATGCGTTGGAAGTTAGATGGCCAGCGTGTGACTCCATGCGGCAGATGAATGGCCCTTCTTGGTTCAATCGTGGTCGTTAGATCAAAATTTGATCCAACGGACTACAGTTGGCTGCGCAAAGAGAAAAAATGATATAAAGTTTTAGGGTTTTGGATATTAAAAGGGATTGGATTGGCCGGTTGGGTTTGGTGTAATGTCAGATTGGGTTTGTAAATTGGACTTGATCTTTGATAAATATGGGTTTTATATTTTACGTTAGATCTATTTTATATTCTAACCCATTTTACATAATAACAACAATAATAATAATTAATAATAATAATAATATTAACATTCATACGTATTTACTCACATACATATTAACATATACATGACATTAATATATACATATAAATTAACCTATACATGCAAACATATGGTACATATATATATACACACAACCATATCACATATATATATATGTATAATGTACATACACACATTATACATACTTATACAAACATATATATACAATAAATATTGATAAACATGCACACATATATACATACAATAATGGTAACACATGCAAGCATACATACGATATATAATATAGATTCACACATGTAATAATAACACATGCGTTCATATAATGAATTAATAGCATGCTCATTTTGAAAAAAACACATTAAAGATAATAATACAATACATATAAAAAACACATTAAAGATAATAATACAATACATATAATAGTTATAATTAATTAATAATATTAATACATAATATTATACAACCCGGACAAAAATGAGTGATTACACTAAGTCAACCCTTAAATTTGTTATAATTTCAACAAAATTTATATTTAAGTTATACTCTTTTTCTAATATACTGATGTGATTATATAGTAGTATTTGTTACATGTCTTGCACATACGAATGCTCAAACCCAGGTCTCCTAGGATAAATATCATCTTCTTTTTACTAGATCCACTCGTTGGGTTTTTAAATTATACTCTTAGTCGAATAAACCAAAGGAAAAAAATAAGAGTGTACAAGTGAGTAATGGGGGAATCAAATGTAGAACCTCTATGTAAAAGGTCCACGTGCCTAATCACTAAACCAAGACCCAAATTTGTTCTATTTTCACCAAAACTTAAATAACTTAACCACTGAATCAAACTATACAATCAATACATATTTAACCAAACTAATATTTTAACTTAAATTGTGATTAAATTGAAAGACAAATTATAATTATTTTTCCACTTCATTTGGAAATAAAATAAACTAATTAAATATTTATTATTTTTATAAAATTAATATTAAATCATTCTAAAATTAAATTTATAATATTTATGTAAGATACGATATAAATTTTAAATTACAAAAAAGTAACTATTTAGATTTAGATTATTATTTCAATTTTAAATAACATTTAATTGGTTGGCATATATGTGAGCCAAGTAAAATTTATATTAACACTTAATTAGTTGGATATATGTTAGATTTAAATTTATATTAGATAATTAATTGATTAAGTTAAATATATATATTTGGGAGGGGGGGGGGACAAGAAACTTGGGCTTGGCTTAGCACTTGGACATCTTGCCTAGAGGTCTTATGTTTGATTCCCTCGTTACCCATTTGTATACTTTTATTTTCATTGGTTTTATCTGACCAAGAGTAACATAAATAAAAATTTTAGTGAAATTATAACAAAGTTAAGGGTTTCCTTAGTGGTTAGGTGTTTGGATCTTTTTTGTATGAGGTTTAAGGTTTGAATCTCTCTTCACCATTTTGAGCAATTTAATTTTTAACGGCTGGTGGCCGAAATAGAAGAAGAACGTAATGTTGGCGTCGATTTTGTCAAAAAAATAGTTCAGTGACCAAAATAGAAAAAAGAATAGTTTAGTGACTAATGTAGTTATTTATTCAAAAAATGGACTGCTGGACTATGAGAGAGAAAATGATGTGCTAAATTAAAAAAGAAAATATACGTCAGCATCGCCGTTAGTTTTTTAAAGACTAATGACCAAAATAAAAAGCGTAACATTAGTAATGATTTTGTCAAGAAAATATTTTGGTGACCAAAATAGAATGGCAAAAATAATTTAATGACCAATAATGTTGTTTACCCTAAAAAATATAACCATACTAAAGATTTCACAAATACTGATTTGACATTCTTTTTAGGATAAGGAGTAACCTTAAACAATTCAACTAGACTTATACCTCAAAGCCTAGTGAATATTGTCCCAAATTAAGTACAAAGAAACAAAATTAGAAAATCTTCATAAGGAATATGTTTGCAAAATTTTAAGCTCTCTTACACACCTAGAACACTAGTAAATGAATTACACTAAAAGAACAAGACTAGTGTTCACAACAAAGATGAAAAAATTGAGTACAAATTGTATTTGATTGCTTGAATATTTGGATTGACTCTCTTGATGCTTCATTACTATTTGGAGGTCCCTTTTATACGCCCTCTTCAATTTCTAACCGTTGGTGGGGTTTTCGAGGGAGATTGGAGCTGTTGGAAGCCATTAAAACTGAGCATTAAATGCTCACCTACACAGTGGTTTCGAGATATTAGAACCATTACAAGGGTCATGATATTAGAACCATTACCTAAGGTTCGAAACTTTAAGCATGGTCTCGAAACTATTGCTATGTCTTGAAACCATTGCAATGGTTTTGATTCCAAAGCCATTCTACCCGAATGGTTTCGAGACCTTCTAAGGAAGGTTTCGAAACCAATACATAAATACCCAAAAATTGGCTAAGTGTTGACCTTGTTAAGTATATTCAATATATGTTAAAATTCAAGTGTTTTAAAAACATTTTAACAACTTAAAACTGAGTTTTTGACAAATTTAGATCGAATACTTGACCCCACAAACTTTTACAAATTAGTCATTGAAAATTAAATTAAGTTATATCAAAATCAAAATAAGTCTAACAATATATTTGTTTAACGTTCGTGAACATGTTTGTTTATATGTCAGCTAATGTAACATCCAAAAAACCCGGCCTAGTTGGAAACCAACATTCGATGATCAAAAATTCAACTCTGGCAAGTCAAAGTGATATTTGACTTGTGACCATGTGTTAATTTTACATGTATTGGTAATTAATTAGACATTGGACTATATTGCAAACATTGAAAATATAAGGGATATAGTATGGTGACTAGGTTGTAAGAAAATAGAATTTGAGGCCAAAAATGAAAAAGGGCATAGAATGCAATGACTAAAGCCATGGTTTAACAATTGAAGGTGTGAGTCACCTACTTGTTTGGCTTAGTCATATGATAAATTGATTAAAATAGGAAACAATGACATAAGTCATCATCTTTTCCCATTTCCTACCCGAGAAAAAACCTCAAACTTATCCCATCTTCTATTATCTTCTTCCTTGAAAAGCTAAGCAAGCACCTCATTGGAGCTTTAACCAAGCTTTGATTTCCTTTGTTTCATCGATTCCATATTCTTTCTATCGATTAAGCAAGGTAAAACCAATGAATACTCATTGATTTTCATGGTGATTTCATGGAGAAATCATGATATTGAGTCTAGTGAAACCCTAACTAACTTCAATGGATTCCAAGCTTAGTTTGATCATGTTTTATAGTTAGAAGTAGCTATGAGTACTGTTTATAACCATTAAATTTATATAAGTGGATTTTGATTAAATTCCATATCTTTTCTTATATAGCTCAATCCATTGGTGGAGAGGATTCATCAATTCCTTCCAAGACCCCTAACAAAAAAATAGTAATCCAAAAGCCCCAATAGCTTCGGAGTCATCGATGAGCGTAGTTGTATCATGGGATTGGCTAGGTGCCATTCCTTTTCCATTTATCATTATATTTTTAAGCTTTTATTGAAACAAGGGTAAGCTCATCTAGAGCACATGGTGAAAATGCATGGTTGGTAAGCTTTGGTAAGCCTACTGCTCTTATTGACATTGATAACATTGAACATGGTAAGTATTGATTAATATGGATACCTTTCGCTTATACATTGAATCCTTGAATACGGGTGGACATTGGATACAATTGACATGCCATAGAAATCATTTAGCTCATGTACGAGTGGACTACGGTCCTTAGGGTTAAGCCCCTTGTTGGCGATATGGCGGGATGCATGTATTATGGTCATTGGTGATGCGGAGGACTAGACCGGTCATTGGATCATTGTCTTGGCAATGTTAGTAGAATTCGCGTATCCATTGGTTACTGTGATCCAAGAAATATGAATGATATAATTACATGATTTGTAAGATGCATTTATTGATTAAAACATGATTTGACATGAATTCATAGTGATTCTTGTTATCGAACTTAGTGGCAAGCATGTCCTTATGAGTTAGCATTACTGACAACTACCTCACATGGCTAAGTATGCATAACATGTTCCATTGTATGCATTTTCAGGTCCTATAGCTCCTTGACGAAGATCATAGATAACTGGTTGCAAGTCACCCTCGAGTGGACTTTTGTAATGTACATTTATCCTTTGAACTCCTAGAATGGTGGCATATGGTCCTAACATGTTTTGAATGATATATATATGTGTGGTATGTTTGAATATGTAAGCATAAGGGTATGCATATGTGGCATGTTTGATACTTTGGTTGAAGGCTAAGAATTATATAACTAGCTAAATTTCACCTTATTAACTTGTTTGATGTTTAATAGATGAAATGATATTCTAGTATGATGCATAGGCTATTGAATTGGTTATAAGTCATAGACATTGGTCAATGAGTCATTGGATATGTTTTAGTTGGGTCAATGACATAAAAACCAGTAAATTAGTGGAATTGCAGACAGGGCATACCAATACGGTTGGGTGCATATCGGTACGGGTGTGCATATTTGGACCAAATTAAAAAAGGGGTACCGATACATGACATAATGTATTGGTACATAATTTTGACACTGGAATTTGAAAGTTTGTCGGGGTACCGGTACGAATATGACTCGTACCAATCCCTTATTTATCCATAGCCTTGTACGTGGTTTGTATCGATACCGATTTTCGTCTCTGAAATTAAGATTTGATTTAAGATTTGCACTGAGTACCGGTACGGAGGGGTTCCGTACCGATACGCGTATGCATATATTGTTGTACCGGTACGGTCTAGTCTGTACCAATACCCATTTTGATCCTATCTAAAAATAACTGCTCAGGCGTACCGATACGACCTAATTGAGTACCGATACCAGGGTAGGTAATTATGTTTCTAATATAGGCCTGTTCTGATTTCTTTACAAACTAGTCCCTACGGTCAAGTGGTTAATTGAGTATGATAACGACCTCCGTTTCTAATGGAATTTCGTACACCGGCTATTAATAAGATTAATTTGATAGTTATGTTAGAGATTTTGAAATTGGACATTGAACTCTTATAGTTTTACAATTTAATCCCTGAATGTTGATTGTATTGTATTTTTGGTCCTTAAGGCTGAATTTAATAAATTTTAGACCTAAATATGAGTACAATATTAAATCATTGCACCATTGGCTTGTATTGATAAAACCATTGAACTTGTATCATCGAACTTCACTGTACAGTTTTCAATATCGATCGTCGATGATATCTTTAACCCGATTCTCTACCAGACCGAGAAAAGGGTGTTACAGCTAAAATGTTCAGTTATGTGTTCACTAAAATGGTAAAATTACACCACTAGTCCTTAAGCTCCTTAGGCTTCACAGTTTGAACTCCATATCACCCTATGTTCAATTTAGTTCACACCTTCACCAATATTTAAAATGTAAGAAAAGAAAAAGAAAAAGAGAATCGAGCTTATAAATGAGCCAGTAAACAAGCTTGTAAACAAACGGAACACACCTCTATTCGTGTTTGTTCGTTTATTAAACGAACATAATTTTTTTCATACTCATTTATTTAACTTAATAAATGAACATAAACGAACGTTATACGAACGATTTATGAACAATTCGTCGAATTCTTTATTCATTTATACCTCTATCCACATGCATTCTAAATTGGATTTGGTTAATTATGATTGATTAGAATTATACATGGGTATATGGAGGGCAGTTGGTGGGATCTTTAATGAGTTGTTCTGACTTAAATTATTAGTGAAGGTCCTAGTTTTCTGCGTCATAAATGTACAAATGATCTGGATTTTTGGGTGACGGAACATGGGGGATTGTCTCCATTTGTTTTTTCTTAACGAGTAAAACCCACGTTTTAGATTCAAATTAATTAATTAATTAGTAAGTGACACCCAGCACTTTGCTTAATCTGTAAAGTGCATGAATCTTCTTTAATGAAGTGAGTCGTAACTAGGGTATAAAACCGATCAAATGAGTATTCATAGGGCTAATAAGTCTAATATCATTACTATATTATTATTATTATTATTATATTTCATCATCTCTTCCACTTTTTTAATTTGTATTTTATGGCGGAACTTGGTGATATAATTTGGGGGCCAACTTAAAACTTTTAAAAAAATAGAGGTTTAAATTAGAAATTTTCAAAATTTTTGAAGGGTTCAATTTACATTTTTTTCAAAAAAATTTGGGTCTAACTAAAATTTTTAAAATTTTGAGAGGCTAATGAGAACTTTTACAAATTATGGGAGGGGTTTAATTAAGAACTTCAAAAATTTTCAAACTTAATCTAAACTTTCAAAAATTTGAGGGGGTCAAATTAAATTTTTTTAAAATATTAAAGGTCCAAATTATAATTTTCTAAATTTTGGGAGGGTCATGCCCCACCGGTCCCTATTGTCTTCTGCCCCTACTTGCATTAAGAGCTTATCTGGTCAATGGGTACCCTGGATCGGTTTTGAACACCCCTAATAACCATTCAAGTTAGTATATTTAGTAATAAGCTAAACTATATCATTGCTCATTGAATTATTAAAACTTTACTATTTTGATCATTGAATTATTAATTTCTTTTATTTTGATTATAGAACTATTTTTCGGTAAAATAGTCATCAAGTATTATGCTTTTTTTTTTTCAATTTTAACTGCTTGTCGTTAATTTTGACCTTCTATTTAACAAAGAATGGTAACATGACATAAGTAATAATAATTTTAATATCAAAATTTATACATTCTATTAATTGTCTTAATTAAAAAATTAATAAATATAATACTCAATATTTAAAATTATATCAATTTACCCTCTAACCGAAACCCTAACATGTCTACCACCCTTTATCCACCATTTGGTGTTGTCTTTGGCATCTTCTCTGATAATTGTCTCTCCTTTTTCTTTTTCAATGTTATTGATCTGCTGATTTTTTATTCATTCTATCACATTTTTCTACGATTTTATGAACGGTTCTACCTAAATTTATATTTTATGCATCTACATATTAGTTGTTAAATTGATGGGAAACACTGGAACTGGATGGATTAAATTTGAATCTCATATTTTTTGGGTTTTGATATTTATACTTAAAATGTATGCGTTTGGTGTTCTTTTAAATTCATACTTTTTTTTTAGCTCCATAGTACCCTTTCCCCCTTAGCTAATTGTCTCTACGAAATGAAGACAATACTTGAAATTCCTAGGGATGGCAACGGGGCGGGGTGGGTTTTTGGCCGTCCTGAACCCGCCCCGATATATTAATCCTAAAACCCGACTCCACCCCGCCTCAAAAATAAAATAATAATTTATCCGTCTCGTTCCGCCCCGATCTATAAACCTTAAACCCGACCCCGACCTGACCTGAAAATGTAAAAAATATATTAAATTTCGTCGACGATAAATGTTAGATTCGATCGAACGACCATTATATTTACAAAATATAAATTTCACAGACTTTAAACTATATAAAAAATAAAATAAAACCAATTAAATTACTCATATGAAGAAAAAAATACATATTTTAAAAAATAAACTCGACCATTGACTTTTAGAATCAGATTTATTAAAATTCGAACAATATCTAACAAAAATTTACGATAAACACAAACTAAAAAAATAGCTTGAAACTCCTAAAAATATTTATATATAGTGGTATTTTTATAAATATAATAAAAATAAATAAAAATAATAAAAAATACCAGGGCGGGGCGGGGCGAGGAATTTTCATATCATACCCTAACCCTCCCCGACCTTACATTTTTAAATACCCGCCCATCCCGATCCCCGAAATCATAAGAAAAACCCGATCGGGACACACCGAGTCGGGAACGGATAATTTTGCCATCCCTTGAAATTCCCCGTGCTTGGTTTTGTTTGGTTTCTAATAATCCGCAAGGGAAAAAAAAAACAAGTAAAAAATGGGCTAGAGATTTGAGTGTCCTATTGTTTTACTGAATTGTCTCAAAATCAGTCAAAAATCCAATTTCCTTGAAATTGCTTGGTATATGAGTTTAGTGGAATTATTGTATTTAGGCAATGAAATTAAAATTTTAAAAACCGTTCACATCTTTGTTGTTGAAGAACAAAGCGTTAACACCTAAGGTTGTGAATAACCAAAATTACCACCGCCGATCGATGTTGTCGACGTCAAAAGCAAGAGATAAAGAAGAAAAAAAAACTCGTTTCAGGTTTTCGGGTTCATGGGTTTCGGAGCATGATCTGGTTTTCAAGAGGAGAGGAGGGTTGTTTTTAAGGGAATGAAACGTCTCTTACTACTTTAAAACCATATAGTTAATATGGTTCCACTTGAATGTCATTTCCTTTGGTGACGGTCCATCCAACAAGACTTCTTTGAAATTTGTACTAAAATGGGCAATAAAAAAAGTTTTAACTATGAGGATTTTTCATGTAAGCAATGGGGTTGTAATGATGAAATTGATGTATTCTATGCATTAAGGGTGAGATTCTTCTGCCAAAACATATGGATAAGCTCAAAATTGGCAAAAGACAACATGAAGCCAACCAAACCACCCAATTAAGCCCCAAGGGGTGTGATTAAAAAGTCTTGGTCATGTAAAATATGAACTCCACCCATAGAAAAGACAGAGAATGGGACCAAAGGATAAATTAGGACTGCATTTATTATTGTTAGTATAAAATATGTCTTAGCTTAAACATAAAAGATATCCGTATATTTAAACTGTATTCAAGGAATTAGGCATGCTTTTGGGGTTTACCCAATTGTGCTTCAACTTTTCTTGTAAACAATGAAAAGGAAAGGTTGTACTTAGGGGTACAATTGAAAACAAGTCAAGGACAGGCTGATCCATGTACTCAATGGGCTATGCTGAAATTCCCATTTAGAGAATGGGGCCTCGGCTGAGCCCTACCTTCACTTTTGAGGACTCCATATCTTTTGCATTTTATGTAATAGTACCCAAGATAAAAATGCGAGTAAACAACACCATTTTTATTTGACTATATATATATATATATTTATAAAAACTATTTCAGCTATTGTTTAAAGGTGTAGTAGTAAGAGATTTATATACTAATTTATTAGTTTTTAATACAATTTCCAAATAATAATTTAAAAATTTTAAGGTTTAGGAGTTTAGTTTATGGTTTAGAGGTTTAGGCTATGGGGTTTAGTATTTAGAGTTAAAGTTTAGGGTTTAGGGTTAGTGATTTAAATTTTAGATTTTATAATTTGAATGGGAATGGTTTTGTAACACCAACAAAACAAGAGACTTTATATAGTATATATATACACAATATTATATATATGATTATATTTTGATACACAAATTGTGTAAAAAAAAATAACACAATTTGTCATATTTAAACTATAAAATCTCAAACCTAAAACATTAACCCTAAAACTCCAAATCCTAAAATCTAAACCTTAAATCCTAAACTCTAAATTCTAACCTTAAAATCTAAATCCTTAGACACTAAACTAAATCTATAAACCCTCAAATTGACAAGCCCGTTTGAAGTAAAATTTACACAAACTTATGTATCAAGATATTTTTCTTATATATATAATTTTAGACCAGTCATTTGTACATTTAATTTGATACTTGGATTTTAAAATATATTTTTGATAATTTTGAGTTCAAATTTAGAGTCTTTTTAAGTTTGTTGGTTAATTTTTTTGGGTGGACCATCCCGGATACAAATAATTATGCATTCAAGTCATTTTTGATTTAGGTGATTTCGATCCAAATAAGATAAATTTCAATAGTTAAATTTTTAAGATCAAGTCATATTCGATCACCTTTATTCCCTTAGATCATGAGTTCTAGACCCACTAGCACTTCCCTTTCTTCCCCTAGAGTCCTCCTTTCCCCTCTAAGTAGAATTATGATTAGAATTAGTATTTGTAAAAAAAAATCAAGTCAAATTAAATCACATTCGATTTTTGATTAACCAAATCGAGTTGGAGACATAACAAACGGATTCTATCTTCTTCTGAATAATGGTGTTTTCTTCTGTTACATTTTATGTGGGCTCTCGTGAAGGCCTGAAGCTGCTAGCATCCGACAAGCTTCCAATGTTCTCGGACCGTACTTGAGAAGCAAAACAAAACCAGGAAACATATATGAATCCGCTGTTTAATTCAGATTGGCATCTATTCCAGGGTCTTATCAGCCGTTAATGGCCACAGCAGGACACAGGTTTTATGGCAAAGTTTCAAGTTGTGATCCCGGTGGTTGCATATCTGTTTGTTTGCTCAACAATACAAATACACACGTACGATATCCATGTAAGAAGTGGAAGGAGCGGAGACAAAACCTGTTCCACTTTGCAATAAGATTGCAGTCGGCATAGCCTTGGTGCAAGCAGAAGTCATCACAATGATAAAAATAATCAAAGAATAACACATACATGATGCAGTCATCTTTGCTTGTTGCTCACCAATCGTTGGCTCAATCAATTTCCATCCTTATGGTATATTTTACACGGTTCGTCTTCGTCGGCATTCCTATCAACACCACCAAAATGACTCTGTTCCAGACTCCTAGAACTCGTTTGAATATCGAAGTTATTGACATTTACGGTAATCAAAAGGATCCCTTACTTATTATCGAATCTTTTGTCTTGAGGCTCCTTATTATCGGCAACATTGCTTTTCATTATTAGAACCATTAATGTTGTTGGTATATCCACTAACCGACCGAACATAATTAACCGATTTTTTATTTATTTTAGCCGTTAACCGAACCAAAAAAATTCAGGTAATTTGGTCGGTTTTTGAATTAACCGAAATTTGTTATAAAATTTTGGGTGAATTACACTGAATTGTCATAAACTATTCTAAAATGATTTTTTAGTCATTGAACTTTCAAAAGTTACAAAACAATAATTAAACTTATCGAACTATTACAAAATAGTCATTGACCCATTGCACATTATAAATTATTGATAAATTTTAAAAAGTTTAATGATCATTTTGTAATCAATTAATAAATTTAATGAACATTTTGTGCTAATTTAATAAAGTTTAATGACCATTTTATAATATATCAAAAAAATTAAAGATCATTTTATAATTTTTAAAAGTTCAGTGACCAAAAATAAATATATGTAATATATGTAATGTTTAATATATATAATAATTTCGGTTAATTAACCAATTTCGAACCGAATTAACCGATAACTAAAATTTAAAAAAAAATTAACCGTTAACCGATCTTACATAAAATTAATCGACCAAATTAAGCCAAAAATTCAATTCGATCAATTAATCCGATTAAAACCGAATAATGCACACCCCTAATATCCGCTGCCTCAAAGGTTTTGGAAGGATGGATTATCAGTGTTTGATCACATTAAAATCAACTTCCTTGATAACATGAATCATCTGATCTATAACTCAATGTGGTTTCAAAGGCGGAGGTCCTTAATTTTACACCTTAACAGTCTCAGTAATTTCTTAAGTAACAATCTTGTAAGTAAGTGGATGTATTTTATTATTTTAGTTATTTTTAAGATGTTTTCTTAACAAAACAATAAAAATGATGCATTCGACAAATTTTGATAATGTTTATTTAGTTTATTAATAAAATATTAAATTAATTGTTCGAAGAAATGGCATATACTTTCGTTCTATAAATCTTATTTTTCGAGTTTTCGCTCAAGGCCCCAAAAATGTCCAAGACACTCTGCTATAACTTCATCATCCTTTTTCATAGACAATATGTGGAACACTTGGACATCACCTGAACCCACTTCCCTGGCCTTCGTATGTGAACCAATTACCACTTTATGGACCACCGGTGATAAACCTTGGATCAATGGTGGCCCAAGGGAACTTTGATTCCATCTTTCTTAATCATTGGTGCCCTATGATCCTTGTTTTAGGGAATATGAAAACCATGCGTATCAAATTTGTGAGTTTCTTTCATCTTCATTAAACCACTTTCCAAGCAGTTGTTACAATAATGCTTCTTTTGGTTTAACAACGTGGCAATCAGCAGCGTTTCACAAAAACGGGCTTTGCTTTACATCCCCGGTAATTCTATCAAAATCTCGGTCCGCTACGTCGTGGCTTACATGCATGAGTTTTCCAGTTGAAGCGCCATGAAAGTAGCACGTGTCTCCCTTCTTTGATACCTCCGTCTCTCCCCGACAACCTCGCACTTCCCCTCACCATTCTCCCTAACCTTCCCCCGGAACAAAGAAAAGTTCATCTCATCTCTCTTTTCCTGAAAAAAAAAAACGCAACTTTGTATAATTACATTATTACAAGGTTTGTTTTTGTGAGGCAAGTTATTGTTTTTATGTCTGTGTTTGAACATTGGGTTTTCATGACTATGAAAGATTGGTAAGAAAAATCTTTTCTTTTTCTTTTTGGTTTTCAGTGGTTAAGGTTTGTGTGGTTGGGAAAGATGTCATCGAGTTCGAATACGAAGAGGCGAATCCCGCCTGGGATTATGCTTATTAGAAGTATTAGAGGTAAAGATTGGAGCCTGAAATCATATAGATATATAGTTTTATTGCTTACCTTCGTAGCGTATTCTAGCTATCACGCCTCTAGGAAACCTAGCAGCATAGTTAAGAGCGTCTGTTATCCCGAATCCATGGAATCTTCAGCCCCTCCTTGGCCTGTTGGAAATGTTTTCATCAGGGAAGAATTTTCGGGTTTCGCTAAAAGTAGGTTGAAAAACAAGGGTTGGTATCCTTTTAACGAAACCATGGAACATCGAAATTGGGCGAAATCGATGTCGCCTTTCTAGCTTGTTACTCTTCTGGAATGTATGCTGCTGGACATTTAGGGGATACTTTGGATCTTAGGTTGTTCTTGACAACCGGGATGATTGGGAGTGGCATTTTTGTGGGGCTATTTGGGATGGGATACTTTTGGAACATCCATGTCTTTTGGTTTTACCTCTCTATACAAATGGTTGCCGGGTTATTTCAAGCAACCGGTTGGCCTTCGGTTGTGGCTGTCATTGGGAATTGGTTCGGAAAGAGGAAGATGGGTTTGATAATGGGCATTTGGAATGCCTATGCATCAGTCGGTAATATCAGTGGATCTCTCCTTGCTGCTGCTGTTTTGGATTAGGGTTGGGGCTGGTCTTTTATGTTGGATTAAAATTCAATAATAGTGGGCACATATGTATAATGTACGTTGCTATTATAAAGTTTAACACGTAATTAAGTGACCAATTATGTTACACGTGTTATAGGTACTAAATTGTCATGGAATTAAAAGTGTAGATACCATAAGTTAGATTTATAACTCAATGAGGGGCAGAGTTGTAAATATTAATAAACTGTTTTAATTCAGTTTAAATAAAGGGTAGTGGTCCCCGAGATATAGGTTAACTTGCATATCTCTTTTCTCCGTCTGAAAGTTGTGTGTTAAGAGATAATCTATCATCTTGGAAGATCAAACCCTCTGAAAAATTTTCATCAATGGATTCAGGTACGCTTATGCAAATCTAGTATTTATTCTTAATGATTTGACATACATATCGATCTAGGGTTTATATTCGTATTGAATATATTTTGGTTCTAACAAGATCTAGGGTTTATATTCGTATTGAATATATTTTGGTTCTAACAAGTGGCATCAGTGCCAGGTTTGTCGAATCATTAAGATCATAATTTTTGGGTTATTAATCTTCCATCGTTTTTTTTACGATTTAAAATTCATGATATGCGATTTGTCTTTGGATGGATATTCCTCGATTCGTAAATTAGGTTTTGTCGTTGGTTGATTCATTAATGGGCGATGGAGAATTATTTTCAATTGAGAATATAATGTAGTTTGCTTTCTGTTTGAATTTTTGATAACCCTAATTTCATGTTTCTTTTAATCGGTTAAAGTTGTTTTTAATATAATTATAAATATGCGTGCCCCAAATCAAGTTTTTAGGAATTTATTAGTTACAGTAAATAAGGATGATTTTATTAATTTTTTTTAAAATTATGATACTTCTTTTATTTGTTTAGTGATCGTATATAAGTACTCAAGTTATAAAATATATATTTAATTTCAAATATATATTTAATTTGGTTGGATCAAAATTTTAGTTTTGATCATTAGGTATGAAGATAAATCTTTAGGCACGGATAAATTCATGTTTTGGCTATGTCTAATATTTTAATAGGTTAATTGAAACACAATGTCACCAAAGTGACCGCTTCTGCGTAGATTAACTTGTTTAAAATATCAAGATGTTTGTGTTTTTGTAATTCATGCGTTTATTAATTGGCCCAAAGGAAAATTAATATTTGGCCGAATTTCAAATAGCACCTGTGGTGATAAATGTGTGACAATTATAAGGTAATTTATGTGTGCAATACGTTAGTCCAAAGATTAACCTGTTGTTCAACATAGTTTATTGTCAATGTTTGATTGCTACAACAAGAGTACCGCTTACAGTTAATATTACTGTCCAAAGACTTGATATTAATGTTGTGTTTGGTATCTTGAGGGGAATTAGTCATTATTTTGAATTTATTTGTTTACTTATGAATTATTGGTGTGAGCATATTTATTTATTTATTATTCTTTTGTTCTATATTCAGCTAGTTCTTCTGCTGCCACAATATCTGCTAATGTCAATTCTATACCCATGCTTAATGGGACGAATTTTAAGGAATGGAAAAGACACTTACTGATAGTGCTTGGCTGTATGGATATAGACCTTGCGTTAAGGGAAGAACAACCTGCACCTCTCACTGCGGTAAGCACCCCTGATGCAAAAAGGGATTTTGAGAGGTGGGAACGTTCTAATCGCATGAGTCTGATGATCATGAAACATAGCATTTCGGAAACCTTTAGGGGTGCAGAATCTGAAGAAATTATTCAGGCTAAGGATTTCCTTGACAATATTGAGCAACGTTTTGTCAAAAACGATAAGGCTGAGATGACATCACTTCTGAGTTCTTTGATGTCCATGAAATACAAGGGTCAAGGAAATATAAGGGAGTACATTATGAAAATGTCTCATATTGCTTCAAAACTTAAGGCACTTAAAATCGAGTTTTCTGATGATTTACTCGTCCTTATGGTTTTGGTATCGCTTCCTCGCATGATTTAACCAATTTAAAATTAGTTATAATCACAAAGGGAGAAGTGGACTCTAAATGAGCTCATTTCTCATTGTGTTCAAGAGGAAGAAAGGTTGAAGCGTGAGAAAACTGAAAGTGCTCATTTGTCTAGTGCCTCTAAAGACAAGGGCAAGAAAAGGAAATATCAGAATGAAGCTGCTAAGGGTCCAGCTCAAAAGAAACAAGAGAATGTTCGAAATAATTGTTTCTTTTGTGACAAGCCTGGACACATAAAGAAAGATTGTACCAAATATCACGCATGGCGTGCAAAGAAAGGTATGAATCTTACTTTGGTCTGTTTACGGTTAATTTAGCTTCATTACCTAGAAACACTTGGTGGTTAGATTCTGGTGCTACTACTCACATAAGTGTTTCTATGCAGGGTTGCCTGAGCTACCGAAAGCCAAGTGGTGGTGAAAGAAACATCTTTGTGGGCGATGGAAAATCGGTGGAAGTGGAAGCAATTGGGCATTTTAGGTTGTTATTAGGAACTGGTTTTTATTTGGATTTGAAAGACACTTTTGTTGTTCAGTCTTTTAGGCGGAATTTAGTTTCATTTTTCTTTGTTGGACAAATTTGGTTATTATTGTTCATTTGGAAACAATCAGTTTACTTTGTCTTTAAATTCAAGTATTGTTGGAACTGGTTATTTAAATGCTTATGACAACCTTTATTTGTTAGATACAATTGTATCCTATAATGAAACCTTGCATGTGGAATCACGTGGTACTAAGCGAAAATTAAATAAAGAAAATTCAGCATCATTATGGCATAAACGCTTAGGTCATATATCAAAGTGTAGGATTGAGCGTCTTGTGTCTAATGGTATTTTAGAGTCCCTTGACTTCACAGACTTTAATGTTTGTGTTGATTGCATCAAGGGAAAACATACCAAAACTAAGAGATTAGGTGCCAATCGTTCTACAGACGTCTTAGAATTAATTCATACTAATATTTGTGGGCCATTCCCTACGGCATCTTGGAATGGTCAACAATATTTCATAACATTCATAGACGATTACTCACGTTATGGGTACCTATATCTCATTCATGAAAAATCTCAGTCTTTGGACGTGTTCAAATCCTATAAAGCTGAAGTTGAGAATCAACTCAACAAAAGGATTAAAAAGTTCGATCCGATCGTGGTGGTGAGTACTACGGTAGATATGATGGATCAGGTGAACAACGTTCAGGACCATTTGCAAAGTTCCTAGAGGAATGTGGTATTGTCCCACAGTACACCATGCCAGGATCACCTAGTATGAATGGTGTTGCTGAGAGACGTAATAAGACTCTTAAGGATATGGTAAGAAGTATGATTGCTCATTCTACCTTACCTGAGTCACTCTGGGGAGAAGCATTAAAGACAGCAGCGTACATTCTGAATAGAGTACCCACTAAAGCAAAATGAAAAGACACCTTATGAGCTTTGGGTGGGTAGAAAGCCCACTCTAAAGCATTTTCATATTTGGGGATGTCCAATGAGAGCAAGGCCTTATAGGCCACTTGAAAAGAAATTGGACTCCAAAACAATGCGCACTACTTTATTGGTTATTCTGAACGATCTAGGGGCTATAAATTTTATGATCCCATAATTAAGAATATTTTTGAGACGGGAATTGCAATATTTTTTGAGGATGTTGAGTTTGGAGGGAGAAATAAGGTAAGAGACATTGTCTTTGAGGAGAAATTGAGTTTTAACTCAGTTCCTACTATCACTTTTGATGATGTTCAAGTTTCTTTACCGATCATCAATCAAGAAGTGAATCCAGAACCTCAACAAGACAATGTCGAACAGCTCCCTCTTATTCAGGATGAGGTAATTGTTCCGTAAGAGCAAACTCAAAGAACAACCTCAAGAACAAGTGCCATTAAGGAGATCCACGAGAGAAATGAGAAATGCTATTCCGGATGATTATATTGTATTTCTCCAAGAAAATGAGGATGATAATGGAATGATGGAAGATGATCCGATCAACTTTCATCAGGCCATGCAAAGTATTAACTCTCAAAAGTGGATTGATGCCATGCAAGAAGAGTATAAATCTATGCAAGACAATAAAGTTTGGAAACTTGTCCCATTACCTGAATGTGCAAAACCAATTGGTTGTAAATGGATTTTTAAAACCAAGAGGGATGCAAATGGTAATGTGGAGAGGTATAAAGCACGTCTTGTAGCTAAAGGTTATACTAAAAAAGAAGGCATTGACTTTTCAGAGACTTTCTCTCCAGTTTCATCGAAAGACTCATTTAGGACAATCATGGCACTTGTAGCTCATTTTGATCTTGAGTTACATCGGATGGATGTTAAGACGTTTTCTCAATGGAGAAATTGAAGAAACAATTTATATGGTGCAACTGTAAAAACTTTGAGTCGGGAGACCCAAAGAATATAGTTTGCAAATTAACAAAATCCATCTATGGACTCAAACAAGCTTCTCGTCAATGGTATCACAAATTTCATCAAGTAATTGTCTCGTTCGGTTTTGAGATGAATATTGTTGATGATTGCGTGTATCACAAGTTTAATGGGAGTAAGTACATATTTTTGGTTTTATATGTCGATGACATTTTGCTTGCCACAAATGATATAGGCTTACTGCACGAAACCAAGAGATTTCTATCTAAGCATTTTGAAATGAAAGATCTTGGGGACGCTTTTTTTATTTTAGGAATTCAGATACATCGAGATCGATCTCGGGTATTCTTGGATTGTCACAAAAGAACTATATCGATAAAGTACTTAAAAGGTTTGGCATGCAAAATAGTAAACCAATAGACACCCTCGCCACTAAAAAGGAGACAAGTTTTGTCTTGCTCAATGCCCTAAAAGTAATCTTGAAATTCAAGAAATGCATAAGATTCCTTATATATCAGCTATTGGGAGTCTAATGTATGCTCATGTATGTAAGCGTCCGGATATTGCGTACATTGTTGGGATGTTAGGCGATACTCAAGCAACCTGTATGGACCATTGGAAAGCAAACAAGAGGGTTATGAGGTATCTTGAGAGAACAAAAATTATATGCTCACATACAGAAATCGATCATTTGGAGGTCGTAGGGTATACGAATTCTGATTTTGTCTTTGGGTGCCAAGATAGCAGAAAATCTACATCAGGCTATATATTTATCATTTAGCCGTGGAGCTATATCTGGAAAAGTGCCAAACAGACA
This sequence comes from Hibiscus mutabilis, assembly GCA_019671005.1. Lineage (NCBI taxonomy): Eukaryota > Viridiplantae > Streptophyta > Magnoliopsida > Malvales > Malvaceae > Hibiscus > Hibiscus mutabilis. Next base: position 30,629,426 of record CM033749.1, read on the forward strand.
CTTGTAGCTTCTTCCACTATGGCAAAGAGAGTTTGTAGCATGCTACGAGGCATCTAATAATGGAATATGGCTGCGAAATTTTGTCACCGGGTCATGTATTTTGGAGAATATAGAAAGACCACTTAAATTATTTTGTGACAATAAATCGGCAGTGTTGTATTCCAACAACAATAGGAGCTCGTCTAAGTCAAAGCACATTGACATAAAGTTCCTAGTTGTGAAAGAAAGAGTGCAAAGTGGACAAATATCCATAGAACACATTGGGACAAACTCTATGATAGCGGATCCGCTCACAAAGGTTTACCACCCAAGGTCTTTCATGAGCACACTGCTCATATGGGTGTTACATCATTTAAGGATATTATTGTTTGAGCGGGAGTTTGTTATTTGTTCACTTTATGTTTATGTTTATTTTCGAGACATTTATGTATTTGGTTATTTTCTGATCGTAAATAAAGTATTGATTAATTCACTATTTTCTTATTTGGATAAGGACCTCACTTATGTTTAAAGAGGACCAGATTGGAAATAGGCATGTTCGGTTCACATTTACATGTAATTTCCATGCTACGCATCCATGATTGATCTATGTCATTTGATTATGTTTGTATACGTGACCATTGATGGGTCCAATCATGATTGATATGGCAAAGACCGCTTTGATCCTATATGGATATAATTGATGGACGAGATTGTTATAGAATACCTATTACATGATAGCAAATTTTTGAGCTCATAAGGTCGTACATTTGTCGTGTAACATATGTTGCCCAAGTGGGAGATTGTTGGATTAAAATTCAATAATAGTGGGCACATATGTATAATGTACGTTGCTATTATAAAGTTTAACACGTAATTAAGTGACCAATTATGTTACACGTGTTATAGGTACTAAATTGTCATGGAATTAAAAGTGTAGATACCATAAGTTAGATTTATAACTCAATGAGGGGCAGAGTTGTAAATATTAATAAACTGTTTTAATTCAGTTTAAATAAAGGGTAGTGGTCCCCGAGATATAGGTTAACTTGCATATCTCTTTTCCCCGTCTGAGAGTAGTGTGCTAAGAGGTAATCTATCATCTTGGAAGATCAAACCCTCTGAAAAATCTCCATCAATGGATTCAGGTACGCTTCCGCAAATCTAGTATTTATTCTTAATGATTTGACATACATATCGATCTAGGGTTTATATTCGTATTGAATATATTTTGGTTCTAACAAGATCTAGGGTTTATATTCGTATTGAATATATTTTGGTTCTAACATTTTATTGTTCCAGGAGCATTGATTGCTTTGGCAGGGGTATTGGTTTATTTGATCCTACCTTCTTATCCTGAGGATTTTGGTTTCGGTGGTGCAAATGCTTCACCTTCGAATTTCGACTCGATGTCCTGTGTAGAGGAGGATCGGATTCAGAAGGGAGCCACAGTGAATGTAGAGAAAAGTTCTAGTCTCAAAGAAGGGTCAGGGAGTAAGACAGGTATTGGACTTTTTGAAGCTTGTTTCATACCAGGGGTGATTCCGTATGCATTATGCCACTTCTTCTCAAAGCTCGTCGCCTATACATTTTTGTACTGGTTACCATTTTATTTGAGCCAAACAGGTAATTTTCCTGTTTCCATGCTTTCTGTTTCGCCGTTCTTTGTCATGAATCTGCGAAGTGTTTTCGGTTTTCTTGTCTGTTTGATTCTGTTGTTTTCCAGAAATTGGTGGGGAGTACATGTCTGTGAAGTCTGCTGGAAACCTCTCAACCTTGTTTGATGTAGGGGGTATTGTTGGGGGGATCCTTGCTGGTTACATATCCGATAAACTTAATGCTCGAGCTACTACAGCAGCCTCCTTCATGTTTGCTGCAATACCTTCCATGATCTTGCACCGTATATATGGAAATATTTCACGTTCTATCAACATTTTACTCATGATTATTGCTGGCTTTTTTGTAAATGGGCCATACGCCCTTATCACGACCGCAGTTTCTGCAGACCTTGGCACTCACAGTTCTATGAGAGGGGATTCCCGGGCATTAGCAACTGTGACAGCCATATTTGAGGGCACTGGATCAGTTGGTGCTGCTCTTGGCCACCTTATCACCGGGTTTCTTTCATCCAAGGGGCGGGACACGGTTTTCATGATGCTAAATGCCTGTGCTCTTATTGCAGGAGCACTTTTATCACATTTAGTCATAGATGAAGTCAGTGAGAGAACTCGAAAGCCATCGACATCGTCGCACGGACATCAGACTCATGAAGGTAATATGACAGCTACTCCATTACACAGATCATGCATTTCTGTTTTCAGAATCTTAAATTTGTTTGAAATCTGTCTGATCGTGCAGCTCAACCCCTTCTAAGCAATCAAAGGTGATAACTCAGGCATAGTATGCCGTGAGGGAACTACAAAAACTAATGGAGCTTAGGGTAAACATACTATACTAGAGATACAAGTGATAAACGTACATAGTCTGGGATGGGTTCGGTCAGGACATGAAACATACGTATTTGCCAAATTTTGATGGGAACTCTAGTCCGAGTTTTGACACCTATTAAGATGTGTAACATTACTTTGATGCATCAGTCTCTAATTTGCTACTGATTCTATTTTAATCCTTTCGTTTGAAAATGAAGGAAAAAAGTACATTGAGATGCTCAATCCTCTCAACTTTAGCTCTGGCATTCATTTATATTTGCAGACAGAAGAAAAAATAACCAAACCTTGGAAACAAGAACACTCGTCCGTTTTGCATGTAAACATTAAATCACCAAACAAATTAGAGATCTAATAAGATATTCATTAACGCAATGTTTCAGACAGGACCAACTTAAACGATATTTTAAACTACACCCAACAAAAACTGATGCCATCTACTTCTCAGTTGTAACCATGTCCCACATTCACATGTGCTCTATTTGTGACCCAAAAATGAAAAATAAAAATAAAAAAGAGGTATGCATGCATGTCAGGAAAAAAGATCAAAAGTCTGTAGATTAAATGCAAATTATCTAAAATTTACACCAAAAAAAACATTAAAAGGGTGTCTACTAAAGTCTATGTTCCTCTTGAAAAACATTTTTCGACTCTCAAGCACTGGATAGGATCACAATGAATTTCAATATCAAGTGAAAACCATTGTGTAGATGGCAATGGTGAATCTCTTACTTGCCACCCAATGAAGGGAAGTGCCCAGGATCTTCAATAGAAGGGGCTGCTACATTGCTAGCTGTGTTGCCTACATATCCACCTCTGGGACCACGTCCACGCCCAGGGCCATAGTACCTATCCCCTTCAGCTGGCTTCAGGAACTCATTGATGCTGACAGACTACACCACAAAAACAACAGTAGGGCAGAATTCAAGCAAGGGAAGAATATAATATGAGAACCACATCAGTACCAAAACAGGCTGATAAACAGTGAAATTCACATAATTATACAAATTATGTACCCATAAGAAGCATGACGCTTAGGTTTAGAAATCCAAATGTTTGCTTAAAGGGACAACCATTTTAGCATTGTCACAACTAAAGATACAATCGGAAGTTAATTTGTACATAAGAGAGAAGCTAGCTGGAAGACAACTATTGATCCTCAAATGCTTTTGCAGATTTGCATTATTGCCGAACAGCCCTTGTGCTATCTGACCAAACGCAAACTAGCAAAGGTTTCAATCAGTTATCAATAATGATCATGTTAGCTTAAACTCACAGCATCAAATTTGGGTACAAGAACTTGCTCCAACAAATGATACTAACATTCATTTAGAAAAGGATGCAGCACATTCTAAATTTTGATAAACAAAGTGAATCACAATACGAGTCAAAATAGAATGAAATAATGGTTCTAATGCAAAACATAGAACCAAATATAAAAGTTACAAAGGTAGGATTGCATCCGTGGAAAATATTAATTCTAAACACAAGACCCACATCCTTCCCAAACAACAGTATCATGTGGAAAAACTTGCAAACCTTTTTGACTTTTTCTTCTTTCTCAGCATCCTTGCGCTTGTCCTTTTCAGAACCCTGACAATCACAGGCCAATTCAATATACAGGCATAAATTAAATAGATGGAACCGTATGTAAGAAAAAAACAAAGTAAGGAATCTTACAAGTTTGATAAAGATATCATCATTAGTCTTCTTGTTTGAAAGTTGTTGCATGGACTCAAACTCTTTGGCATCAACTTTCCTTCCTTCAGTCTTGAGGGCAAGCAAATCTTTCCTCTTCTCCTCAAGAATTTTCTCATATTCTTCCAATGTCATCTCCTAATATAGATGGAAGAAGTGAACAATCAAAATAGAACATTAGCATCAAAACCAGGAATATTCAAACTATGTTGATTGTTTGGTCATCCTAAGGTTGATTCCATCAACCAAAGAGGAAGTGTGGTCAGTGTCACCAGTCATAATTATTGAAAGATGAAACTCGCCCAATGCATCAGAATCAAATCCACCTAACAAATCTGCCCATAAGAGCATATATAGGCTACTGGTTGACCACTGATGCTTGTACTTTGAAACTACTTAGAACCAGTAATGGATATAATGTTTATTATACACATTGCCCGACACCAAAAGAGTTTTAAAAGACAAATAGTCGGTACAAGAAAGTATCAAAGCACATTCTATTTACTCCCTTTTCACTAATTAAAAAAGTAACAAATTGGGGAAATCACAAAATAATAGTTCTGTTTTCCTCTAACCATATCTCTAGAAAACAAAGACCCTAACTGTGATAAAAGAAATTACCTTAGTTTCAGGCTCCTTCTCCTCAGCTTCATTTGCAGCATTCTCCTTGCTGGCATCTGCACCATCTTCCTCGCCAGACTGCTTCTCAGAGCTCACGTTCTTTTCATCCACAGGGACATTTTCTTTGGTTTCTCTTATTTTGGCCAAAATAGATGCATAAACAGATGAGCTTGCATGGGGCAATATATCTATGCATAATGCATACCATCTAAGGAACTTTATAATGAATAAAGAACAAGAGATTAGAAAAAATATACTCACGGATAAACTTCATCAGTAGGGCTACCCCAATTGCCACGTCCAGAGCCATCACGTTTGAAATCATTCCTGAGGGTACAAAAAGATGGATTAATGATGCAATAAATAGTTCAAGAAAATGGAAATTTGAATAAGCAAAATACTAACCCACGTCCAGTGCCACTACGGCGATCATACGTCCTGCGTGGGCGCTCCCCTTCTCCAGAGTTAAAATCACCACCACGACCCCCACGGAAAGAACCTCGAGGCCCACCATAGCCAGGCCTTTCAGCTTGCTTCCCTCCTCCCTCTTCAGAGGGTCTGTGAAGTCCAGAAAATCCATTCGAGTTGTCACTAAAATTGAAGTCGCGATTGAACCCACTGCTTCCACGTCCACGACCACGTCCAGTACCATGGCCTCCATGCCCAGGCTCATTCTTTGCCTCTCTCACTACATAACACAAACACAAATGAACGTGTAAGCACACCACACTTCAATATCAGAGTGATAGTCAAAACGTCATTAAAAAGCTAAACAAAATCCAAGGCAAAGTTAAGCATCTAAACCCAGAACTCTCGCATTATTAAAGTGAAGTTCCAGATAAAGTTTAAATTTCACATGAGAAATGCATGATGTTCATAAACACAGATAGAAGCAATAAAGTTCACTAATTTCAGAACACTCGCATTATTTAAAATGAAGTTCCAAATAAAGTTTAAACTTCAAACGAGAAATGCATGGACAAAGATAGAAACGATAAAGTTCACTAATTTCTCACACTTTCCTCACTTTGAGTAATACCAAGTAACAAAAATCACACAGAATGTGAGAACCCACTTATCCATATAAAAATCTATAACTCAAAGCAACAGACTAGAACAAAATACTTGCTCCGATGACAGATAGAACTAATAAATTTCTACAAAAATTTGTGAAATTTATCATCCTACTTCATTTCCAAACCAATAAACAGCCAAAACATCAATATAACAACCAATTCCAACAATGATAGTCCTATTAGTACTGAAACTATAAATGAAAAAATGAAGCCGAAATTTTACTCCTTTTTTGGTGCCATCTCCAAAACAAACCAGAAAATCAAAAACCCATGAAAAAAGAAACAAAATTTACCAGCTTGAGCAAGAGGTGGTGGCTTGGAGGGGAGCTTGGCAGCCTTACCAGGCTGAGCTGGAGCTGGAGCCGGAGCCGAAGAAGGAGCTTTCTGAGGCTTTTCAAGCTTCTGCTGCTCAATAGCAGCAATAAGCAAACTTGGGTCTTCAGCATCATCATCCAAGATATCAAAAGGGTTCTTGGTTGCCATTTGTCAACTCAAAGAAGTAATATTGAAAATTTTAGTTTTTTCCTCACTCTTTTTTTTAATATAGAACAAAAATAGCAACCAAGAGAGCCCTAGTATATGGCTAAAGCCATGGAATTGAATACAAGTGAAAGTAGGAAAATATGTAAACTGGGCATTTGGGAGATAAGAAAATATGAAATAAAGTGAGTTATATAAATCGGTGAGGGGGAAACCCTAGCCGGGGCGGCAGTGAAAAGTAGACCGACAACTGACAAGTAGGATAAACCTAATCTTTACAACCCTATTAGCTTTGTTAATGTGTGGGCGAGTACATTTTAGGGTAAAGTAAAAACAAAAATCATTAAATTATTTTAAAATATTTTTTGCCATCTAATTTTTAAATTTACAAAATGGAGATTAAATTTCATTATAAAATGAATATTACGATTTATCTGTTATTGGAAGAGTAGTGTGACATGCTAAAATTAATAAGATATATATTATTTGACTTTTCAATTATAATTAAAATTTTATTTTAATATTTTTTAAGAAATAAAAAATAATTCCAAAAAATAAAAAATAAAAAACTTTAAAAGCATATGAAATTCACAATTTATTTTTAAAATTGTGATTTTGTGAATTTTTAACATAAAATAAATTCCGTCATGGGATAAATCCACATATTTCGACTCAGTATCCTTATTTACTTAAAATATTTAGCATGCAACATTAGAATAATTATAAATTATATTTTATCAAAGGAATAATTATAAATTAGGATCAAGTAATATTGAACACAAAACTTTTAAAATGTTTGAAAATACTTGATGAGAAAAAAAAAAACTAAACATCGGTACATTATATATATGGGGAAAATGAAAAACCTATACGATGAAACAAAAACAATTAGAATGGTATTCATACGATACTATCAATATCTTTCGTTATATATATATATATATATATATATATGGATAGGATCTAGTTACATGTAAGAGTTTTTAATTTTTATACGTTTTTTGGATCGTTGAATGAGTGGAATAGATGGCTGAGATTAATAGTGGGTTATGTGAAGATTATCACTTGGAAAAAAATAAGGAGTTAATCTAGCCATCTATTTCACCGTCTAACGATCCAAAAAACGTGTAAAACTATGAGTTTAGACGAGTGAAATGGATAAATGAGATTAGAAGTAGGATATATAAAGATTATCACTTGAAAAAAAAGTAAGCAGTTAATCTCATCCATTCATTTTACCCATTTGATAGTCATGAATTAGTGTAAAACTAGTTGAGTTTTACATAGTGTAAGTGGATCCTAACCATATATATATATAAGAATTATTGTCACATAAAAAAATGAGATAGTGATCATAATTGAAACATAGAAATAAAGAATGATATTCATCTGCTGCTTTCGAAATATTTCTTTTTGGTGAAAACGAGTATTACCATGTGCTTTATTAAAAATTTCCTTAAACTTAGTTGGAGGAAAAGAGTACACATGACAATAGTTACAGAAACATCATAAGACAATCAGTCAAACATTATAATCAGATCCCAACTTATCCCAATTCTCGTGCTTGGTCATCCTTCTAAAGAAGATATAATACCGAATAAGGAGGTTCATCCAACATCACACACTTCAGATCCTCCACATTAACTAACTTTGCCAAACCGTCTATTAAATTTCCTCCCTCGCTACATGCTCAATTTCACCTCCCTTGCACGTTGTAGTAGCTCCAAAACATGGTGCAAAATGGTCGGCTTCGCTTGGCGCACCAAATGGTTTTGGATCATGGATAGAGCATCCAAGCTATCAATGTAATACCCCGAAAATCGGTCTAGTCGAAATAGGGTTTCGGAAGTCAGAAATTCTATATCGAAAAGGTCCAAATATTGTATTAACTTTAATTGTGTGGTCAATTACATCGTATTGGGCTTTAATTGAGTCGATTTATAGAGGTTGGACCTAATTGAATTCTTTGAAAGCAATTTAGTGACTAACTTATGAAAATTAAAAATTTGGGGACAAACGTGTAAAGTTTGGAAAGTTGAGGGTTGGTCTGAAGAAGGGTGTAGCAAATTTTGTTGCTCGATGTATGATATGTCAACGTGTTAAGGCTGAGAATCAGTTTCCATCTGGGTTGTTGCAATCGTTGAAAATTCTGGAATAGAAGTGGGAGAGAATTACCATGGATTTTGTGTCTAGTGTGCCTTTGACGCTAACAAAGAAGAATTTTTGTTTGGGTGATTGTGGATAGGTTTATGAAGTGTGCACATTTCTTGGTTGTGCATACGATGTATACCTTGGATAAGTTGGCAGAGTTGTATGTTGCGGAGATTGTGAGATTGCATGGGGTGCCTAATTCTATAGTATCGGATAGGGATCTGCGCTTTACAACAAGGTTTTGGGAGTGTTTGCATAGGGCTTTGGGTAAGCGGTTGAATTTCAGTACTTCGTATCATCCTCAAACGGATGGTCAGTCTGAACGCGTTATCCAAGTGTTGGAAGATATGTTGCGGTGTTACATTATTGATTTTCAAGGAATGTGGGAGAAGCAACTATCGCTGGTGGAGTTTGCCTATAACAATAGTTATCAGGCTAGTATTCAAATGGCTCCGTATGAGGCTTTGTATGGTAGAAGGTGTTGCATGCCACTTTGTTGGACTGAGGCGGGTGAGAAGTTTATTTCCCTACTGATGCGCTAAAGGACACTAATGAGAAGGTAAAGCTTATCCGTGACCTTTTGAAGGTGGCTTTGGATTATACTGACTTAAAGCATAGGGAGATTGAGTTTGTTGGTGGTGATCGAGTGTTTTTTAAGGTTTCACCTTGGAACAAAGTGATGAGATTTGGACGTAAGGGCAAGTTGAGTCCAAGGTTTATTGGGCCTTATGAAGTTTTGGAGCATGTTGGTCCAGTTGCTTATAGGTTGAGGTTGTCTGTGGATTTGGAGAAGATACATAGTGTTTTCCATGTATCAATGCTTTAGAGGTATATATCGGATCCTTCGTATGTAATGCTTGTTGAGGAGATTGAGTTGAATCCGGATTTGACCTATGATGAGGAGCCGGTGGAAATTTTGGATTCTAGCAGCAAGGTTCTTCGTGGCAAGACCATAGAGTTGGTGAAGGTGTTGTGGCGACATCGCGATGTCAAGAAAGTTATATGAGAAAGTAAGAAAGACATGAAGAAGCAGTTTCCTTACCTTTTTCCTCCAGGTAAATTTCGAGGAAGAAATTTCTTAAGAGGGAGAGAGTTGTAACGTCCCAAATTTGGGCCTAGGTATTTGGTAGATCGATTAGACATTTCGGGGAACCGGATTAGGCAATTCGAGCTAGTTTCGGGAATAAATTCTTAGTAAATTGTTTTTGATTAAAATAAAATATGAAAAAATTCTAGAAATATTTAATTAATATTCTAAAGGTTTTGGTAAACTCAATTTGGAGGAATTAAATTGGATTTTTAGGATATTTTGGTTCAGTGACTAAAATGTAAAGTTTTCAAAACTGTTTTGGTGACTAAAACGTAAAAGGGTCAAAACTTAGAATCTTTAAGGAGCTAATTAACCAACATTTTTCATCAGATTTTCCCATTAATTTAGGATATTTTAAATTTTTTTAAATGGTTTTAATATTAAAATAAAATAGAATTGATAAAAAGGATTTTAATTAAACAAATCTATTTTCTTACGTAACTACTTTTGCTCTTAACTTTTCTCTCAACTTTCTCAGCAGCCAAACTATCAATTTCATTCCAATATTTCCAAGAATCAATCTCTTTTGATTTCCTATTTGATTTCTTTGATTCTTACATTAAAATCTACTTGGTTTCTTGAAGTTTTCATCCAATCTTTGCCAATTAAGGGAGAAATCAGCAATTAGAGGTGATTTTCATTTCTCTCCTCTAATTAAGGGTTCTTCAATAAAAATTCACAAGTTCTTGATCCTTTACAACTTATTTTTGTTATGGAATTATGATTTAATTAAGATTTTATGGATTAAATTGAGGTTTGATGAGAAAATTTGGTGAACATTGTTATGGGTCTATTTTGTATTGAATCTAATTGATTTAGATTTATTATAAGACGTGTTTTAATGTTAAAAGAAGAGACCAATAAAAGAAAGCCCGAAACTATGTGAATTGCTAATTTTCTAGGTTGTAAATAGTTAGATTTTGAAGTTATCTTGGTATTGTAGGGTTGATGGAGGTATAAAGACGTTATAAAGATGTTTTTGGATGTTAATTGATGTTGTTAAGATGTTAAAATCAATAGGTTTTGTTTGGGCTTTGTTTAGATGAAGTTTGGTGATGATTTTGGTTATTCTAGAAGGACGTTTGATAGGTTTGGTGAGGAAAAGTTGTGTGTGATGGTTGCTGGAAATTAGAGATGCATGGAAGTGCATTAATCCTCTATTTTTGTTTGGGTAAAGCAGGGGAGTTGGATCCTTTAGCTTTTGGAGAGGTTGTGGAAGCCTGATTCTCACTTCGACAAGAGGGCTTTGTGTTGTTGGTGAGTGGAAACGTGACTTATTGCTTTTAAAAAGTTTGAAAGAGATTTTGAGAGTTTAGATTAAGTTTGAAACACTTGTATAAGCTCAGAAGTAAGTATCGGATATTCTCGCTCTTATTTTCGGTTTTGCAAAAATAATCTCATGCACATGTTTATGATTTTGATTACCTACTGTTATATGCGTGTTTTAGAAATGAAAGATGTTGCAAATGATCATACATGATGATTGTTGAAAATGAAATATGAAAGAATTTTGAGTATACTAGAATACATGGTTTAATGTGTTGGAAATGTATTTGATTTGATGCATATTTAAAATAGTGAGGCAATGTGGTTTTATTGAGTATATTGGCAAGTGGCTGAGATTACATGTTATCGAATATAGTTGGCTAGCCACAAGGTTTAAAGTGCACTATAATAAATCGCCTCATGTGTGTCGAGGGGTCAAGAGTGTGCCATGCTCCACCATGAAAATCGCAGTGGTCGAGGGTTCAACAATGTGTCAATTCTCCCGCTTGTGGATTTATACGTTATAAACATTGAGGGCTTCTCCGATTCGAGGATGTATGTGAAGTGGTCAAAGGAACCACTTAGGAAATCCGTGTATCCGATGTGTTTTTATAAAATAGAATAGAACTTGGTTTTGAGTCACTTGAAAGCCAATATATGAGATAATGTATCAATAGAAATGGATTATGTTTTGTATAATATGGTTTATACATGAGATGCTCTTTAAGCTTGCAATCTAGAGATTTTGGCATATGACGCTTAAATTGAGGTTTATGATAGAAATCCATGATACATGTGTTGCAAATGATTTAAATATGCATTTTTGGAAAGACTATAGAAGCATGAGATGATTTTGACATGAGCATTATAAACTTGATTTGAGATAAATTAGTTTTAAATGCATTGATGAGTGTTTTTGAGATTCCCTCACTAAGCTTATAGCTTACGCTCTCATTTCTCATAAATGCAGAGAGATAAGCACTTTCGGACAGCAAATAAGCAAGGGGAGATCCAACGGGCGAATTTTCTTCAAGTATAGTTTTACAAATACTTAGTAGTAATAAGGGCAATGTGACCAAGTTTTATTTGGGAGAGTTATTTTGGATTCCCTGGTTGTACAAGTTATGTTTGGTGTTTTGGACTTGTATGATGCTTTGTATTTGGTTTTGAGGGGTTGGGATACGTTTTGCATGCTTGGGTAGAGATCATGCCTATAGGATCTTTGGTTGGATTAGATATATTGTGTATGATCCTTTACCATACTCTTATGATTGTAGAAATATTGTTGGGATGTTATATGGTGCTTGGATGTGGATTGAAGTATGTTAGATTGAGCCAAAGTGTCATATATTCGACCAAAAGGTCATTATAGGTATGTCCATACCGGTATAAGTCCTCAGGGATCGTTACGCGGGGATGTAATGCCCCGGTTTTGGATTTAGGAGTTTTCTAAGTCGTTTAGACGGTTCGACGAACCGGATTAGATGATTCGATTCAGTTTCAGGATTTAATTTGGAATAAATATTTTTTGGATGAGATAAAAATATGGAAAAATAATATAAAATCATTATTTAATATTGAAATGATTTTGGTAAAATCAATTTTACAAAAAGGGGTCTCAAAATTGGACATTTTGGTTAGTGACCAAAATGCAAAGTTTCAAAACTTTTTTTAGTGGCTATTTTGTAAAAGGGTCAAAACTTAGAATCTTTAAGGAGCTATTTAGCCAAAGTCTAATATCAGACTTTTCTCTTAAAATTGGATATTTAAAAAAAAGGTTTTATAAAAGATAAAGATGCTTAGGGAGATTAATTTCAAAATTAGACTTTAATAAAAATCTCACGTAACTAACTTTTCATCAAAAGCTTTTCTCTCAAATTCTCGCTAGCCAAACACTTTTTCCACTTCAATTTTCTCAGGTAAACACTTGATTTTAATCTTCTTTTGTTATCAAATTGATCTTTAATGGTTTCCTAAAAAAACCTATTTGATTTGATCTTGTTTTCTCAAGAAAATTCATCCAATTAAGAGGAAAATCAAATTTAGAAGCGAGCTTCATTCTTCTCCTCTAATATAAGGTTCTTTATTGAAATTCCCAAGTTATTGATCCTTTACATATATTTTCTAACTTGATTTGATGATTTAATTATGGAAGATTTGTTAAATTGATGTTTAATTGGGTTAATTGATGGGTTTTTGTACGGTCCCTGTTTTGCTGAGTTCTTGAATGATTTTAATCATGATTTTGATATTTATTAATGTTAGTAAGTGGGCTTTAACATTGTAATCCCGAAACTATGTGAATCTCTAATTTTCTAGGTTGTTAGTTATGAGTTTTAGGGTGCTGTGGTGGTTTTATGAATGCTGGAGGTAGAAGGATGTTGTTGTTGTGTTTTTAGATGTTAATTGATGTTAATTTTCTAGGTTGAAATGTTAGGTTGTGGCTGGGTTAAGGATGTTGAGGATTTGTGTTTTTGTGTTGTTGATTGCATTTTGATGCAATGTATCATCTATTTTTGTATGGATGAAATATGGGAAGTTGGTCCTCAGGCTTGAGCACTTGTTTTAGAAGCTTTGAAGGCAAGATTACCGTATTGGCAAGCGAGGCTTTGCGTGTTGGTGAATGAGAACGAGATTTACAGCTTTTCAAAGGTTTGAAAGTTGTGTTTGGGAGTTTAGATCAAGCTTGAAACGCTGGTCTAAGTTCGGAAGTAAATGATAAATTCCCCTTTCTTGGACAAAGCCAAGGTGGACGTGATCGAGAGATTACCCTAACCAAGTTTGGTTAAAGGAATCCGAAGCTTTCTTGGACATGCAGGTTTTTACAGGAGGTTCATTCATAATTTTTCTAAGATTACTAAACCCTTGTGCAATTTTCTTGAACATGATAAAGCCTTCAATTTTGACGATTCTTGCACCCAAGCATTCGAAACCCTAAAGAAAAAACTTTCCTCGGCACCCATTGTCATTCCACCAGATTGGGCGTTACCTTTTGAGCTCATGTGTGATGCAAGTGATTTCGCAGTAGGAACAGTCCTAGGCCAACGCACAGGTAAGACCTTTCATGTGATATACTACGCTAGTAAAACTCTTAATAGTGCTCAAGTGAATTACATAACAACGGAGAAAGAGTTACTAGCCGTAGTTTTCGCATTTGACAAGTTCCGATCCTATTTGATTGGTACAAAGGTAATTGTTCATACGGACCATTCGGTAATTAAGTATCTATTTGCTAAAAAGGATACCAAACCTCGTTTGATTCGTTGGATATTACTTTTACAAGAGTTTGACATTGAAATTAAGGACATGAAAGGAATAGAAAATCAAGTGGCCGATCACTTATCACACCTAGAACGCAATAGGGAGGAGGACGCGGATTTAGAGATATGTGATGCATTCTCGGATGAGCAACTGTTAGTTGCCTCGGCAACCATAGATGCGCACTCCTCGGTAACCCTTGACGCCTCGGCAACCATGGATGCGCATGCCTCGGCAACCCTCGACGCCTCAGCAACTCTTGACGCGCACGCCTCAGCAACTCCAGATACGCACACCGCGGCAACCACTGATGTGCATGCCTTGGAAACCCTTGACGCGTATGCCGCGACAACTCTAGACACGTACGCCTCGGTAACCACTTATACGCACACCGCGACAACCACTAATACGCACACCTCGGCAACCATGGACGCGTATGCCTTGACCACTCTAGACGCGCACACCTCAGCAATCTTGGAAGTAGTCGCCACGACAGCACATGCCTCGGCAATACCCTGGTACGCGATTTAGTTAATTTCCTTGTTTATGGTAGTTTACCTTATGGTCTTACTCACCAAGGGAAGAAGCGGTTCCGCCATGATGCTAAGCATTACTTTTGGGATGAGCCTCTTTTGTTTAAACAATATGCAGATCAGGTTATACACCGATGTGTACCTGAAGAAGAGCAGCAGAATATACTTTGGCAATGACATTCTTCACCCTATGGAGGATATTTTGGAGGAACACGTACTGCAGCCAAAGTTTTGCAATCCGGTTTGTATTGGCCAACACTGTACAAAGATGCCCAAGAATTTTACAAGCAATGTGATCATTGCCAGAGGACGGGCAATATCTCTAGACGACATGAGATACCGCTCCAAAACATTATCGAGGTGGAACTGTTCGATGTATGGAGGATCAATTTTATGGGACCTTTCCCATCTTCATTCGGTAACATCTACATTCTACTTGCCTTCGACTACGTGTCTAAACGGGTTGAGGCAGCTGCAGTTCCCAATAACGATTCCAAGACCGTGCAACGATTCTTGCAGAAAAACATATTTACACGGTTTGGGATGCCGAAAGCAATTATTAGTGATGAAGGCAAGCATTTTGACAACAGACTTATTGCCAAGATGTTGCAACACTTTGAAGTATCATACAAGATTGCGCATATCACCCATAAACCATTGGGTAGGTAGAAATTTCCAACCAGGAATTGAAGGCTATACTCGAGAAAGTTGTAAATCCCTCCAAGAAGGATTGGTTAGTAAGACTAGATGACGCACTTTGGGCATATCGCACTGCATTCAAAACACCCTTAGGTATGTCTCCCTTCCGACTTGTCTATGGCAAAACATGCCATATATCGATGGAAATCGAACACAAGGCATTTTAGGCAATCAAGACCGTGAATATGGATTGGGAAAGTGCCAGGCAAAAGCGTTTGTTGAACCTCAACGGGATAGAAGAATTCCGTGCACTCACCTATAACAATGCACGAATCTACAAGGAGAAAACAAAGCAATGACATGACAAGAAACTATTGCCGCGGCAATTCATGCTAGGGCAACTAGTTCTCTTATTCAATTCTCGGCTAACTCTTTTCCCGGAAAAACTGAAATCAAGATGGTCGGCACCATTCGAAGTTGTCAAACCATTTTCCCATGGTGCCGTAATAATCAAGTCCATCACTGACGAACATGAATTAGAAGTTAATGGACAAAGATTGAAGCACTACAACGGTGCTCACGTGGAACGTAACAAAGAAGTGGTCACCTTAGGAGATGCATAGCATGCTCTCCTTTCAATATTTTCTTTTTATTTTTATTTTCATTTTTATTTTTAGGAGATATTTTATTTTTCTTCATTATCTTTAGTTTTCAGGTTTTCTTTGTTTTCTTTTCTTTTCCACAACAAGACTCACAACCACCATGCTAAGGAAATTCACTGCCGAAATCCTTGCCACGACAACCAATGAAGCAGTCACCACGACAACCGCAATAGATGATGTCGCGGCAACCTACACTGCACATGCCCAAGTAGTTGCCCCGGCAACCAACACTGAAGATGCAGCGGCAACCAAAGCTAAAGATGCCCCGACAACCACTACAAAAGCCAAAGGTAAAACACCTATGCCCGAGTTAGCTTGTACTGAATCATTGTCTGATTTTTTAGATTCGAATGAGTCCTCCATTGCACCAACAAAGACCACACCAATCGAATCCTCCAAGCCCAAGCGAAAAGCCAATGACATTGATGAAGAGGACAACCTCATACGAGGATCGATTCCACCATCGGCAACAAGAAAGCAACCACCGCGTTCAAGCCAAAGAATCAAGACACCGACCAAAAGAAAACTAATCATCCACGACGATGAACTCTCGGAGTAAGTCCTCGTTTGCATTTTACTTTTCTTTATTTTTATTTTTCTTTATTGCATGCATTGAGGACAATGCCTCACTCGAGTTTGGGGGATTGTTATTAGTTAGTTACCATGTTTAGTTGCATTCATCTTAAGTATTGCATTTAGGATACATAAATTGCTTGCCATGCCTTTAGTTGGAACAAGAATTGCCTAAATTTGATGAATATCCGATGATGACTTTGCCAATGTACTTAATTGATAGAACTTTTTATTCTAGGATAAACATGAAAACGCTTAGAATCGTACTATGACGCTAAACTTGATGAAACACTTTGTGGCTTGATTGATTTAGGAATTCTAGCGAACTTAGGTTGATAATAAAAATTTGTGGGATTAGAATAAAAATTGGATGAATACTAGAGGTGCCCGAAATTGGCTCTAGTATGTGCTAGAAATTGATCGCTAGAGGTGTCCGAAACTGGCTATAATCGAATAAATTAATTAACTTAGGAAAACTAAAAACAAAACACTAGAGGTGCCCGAAACCGGATCTAGTTAAAACATGTTAAAAGAACCCAATGAAGTAATTTGAAAACCTCTTGTTTGCATAGAATCCAAAAAATCAACTTGCACACAACTCCGCACACACTTACAAGCATTATAGTTTAATTCCGAGTAACTCCTAAGTTGTCCGAAAAATGAAAAGCCAATCATACTTTGTGCCCCGATTCTGAGAATTGAAATCAAGTTCAAAGCTAAGTTTGTGAAAATTGAAGTCTTGGCGGGTAATTATTAGTTTGCATTGCTTGAGGACAAGTAATTGTTCGAGTTTGGGGGTGTGTTAAGTGTTCAAAAGTACTATTTTTATTACCCTTTTTGTTCATATTATGGCTAGACTTAGGCTCGTATTAGTTGCATTATTAGTTATTCATGCATATTTGCATTTCCTTGGTGGACAAGCTTGATTTCATATTTTGCTCAATTTTGTGGAAAAAGATACTGCTTTGGTGTGTTTTTGTGTGTGTGTGCAGAATCACTTGCCAAAGCAAGGGTTGGAACCAGTTGCCAGGGCAATGCATGAAGGAGATGCCGAGCTAGTTGCCAAAGTAATTTTCAATAAGGAATAAGATGATACGGTAGTCGAAATTGATGACTAAATAAGCCCAAGATGACGTGGAGCAAAGTTAAATCCCAAAGGAGTTTGATTTACATGAAGAGGTTAAAGAGAAACTAAATCCCAAGAAGATAGGAGAAGTTCTAGAAGAAATTTAAATATAATAAAGAATTATATTCTTTAAAGATAATTTAATTCCAACTTAATTTTCTCATCAAAAAAGACTTTGACCTAGCCCTATAAATTAAAGACCATGCCGTCAACTCCAAGGGGAGAGAGGAGGGAATTTTCGACAAAGAGCAAGGGAGATTTCGACAAGGCTTTGGAGAAATTTCGACAAGGCTTCAACCATTCTTCATCATTTTCTTTCTTGTTCCATTAGGTTTATGCTAGGAATTCTTTGTTTTGTGTTTCTTTGGAGCCTAGCCATGAACTAAATCTATTTGGCTAAGGTTATTGTGTCTTGTGGTTGTGAGAAACAATTGGATTTTGTTTAGGTAATAAGAGTTTGCACTTTCAATTCAAGGTTTACTCATTCTTGGTTCTTATTCTTGTTTGCGAGTGAATTGGGAGAGGATCTCGTAACTTCATCTATTTATCTAATATCAGGAGAGTTAGATTCAAGAAACAAATGAGTATGGTCTTTATTCAATCTATTGATGGTGAAGATTAATCCGGCTTAGGAATAAGTTAAGGATTTCAACGGCTAAGAAGAGCGCAAGATTGGTTGTTGTTCACCCTTGATTCACGTAGGGATGTATTATCAAGGCATGCATAAATAGCTAGAGTTTCGACTTAGGGATAAGAAGAAACCATTGAAGAACGCTCTGTCGAACCTTGAAGTTGCTGCCCAGCAGCCCAAGTAGTTGCCCAGCTAGTCACCCAAGCAACCATCGATTAGTTACCAAGGCAACCCCGCTGTGCAAGTTGACACGGCAACTGAGTTGCCCTTGCACTCTTTTACCTAGACGATCCAATCGGCTATCACACCTCAACTCACGATAACCTGGCGTATTCTCTCTCATTTGATTACATTTTCTTTTACTTTATTGCTTTCTAGTTTAGTTATTAGTTAAATATCCTACAATCACCTACATGTGTTTTTACTTTTTACAGTGCAAGAGATTAGATTCTTGAAGTGGCACCAATCCCTGTGGAGATGATATCTTTTATACTATAACTTGCGACGTGTACACTTGCACAATTGCGGAGCACTTATTACGCGCAACAAGTTTTTAAAGAGCCATATCGGTACTATATAGGTTGGAGTACTGGTATGATACCTTCAATTTTAAAGAGCCATACCAATACGTGGGGTACTATATCCGTATGCAAATTGCTCACTGAAATCCTGAGTTTTTGAGAAATACAAAGGGGATAGGTACGAGTCAAGGCCGTATCGGTATGCGCAGGTCAACACACCATATCTATACAGTTATATGTGTATCGGTACAGGTGGTCATTTTGTTAGTTAGGCTATATTGGTACGGGCTTGCTTGTATCTGTAGGCTGTGTTGATTTTGTGTAATCGTGTTTGCTGAAGTTTAGGAATCTTGCAGTTTAGTCCTTGATTATTATGAATGTAATTGAATAAGTTTGGATGACTGTTTTAGAGTAGAATTAAACCTGTGAGCTTGAAATTGAATTAATTAAGGATTGGTAATCTTAATTATGTTAGAAACCATATAATTTGCAAAAATTACATTTTGGTCCCTAATATGAGTTGTCGAGCTAATAAACCATGTTTCGCAATCTAATTTTATTGCAACGTTTCTGCTGAGGCATGTCAACTTAGAACAATATTAAAAATGCATTTAGACAAGATAAAAATGAAAAAATGGGCTCGGTTTAGGTTATTAGATCAGGGTTGCTTCAGTAAACCTAATGTGACTCTTTTAGTCTAGTTTCAGCTAGGCTGGGCTAAGAGGGTTATATTTGGTAGTATTAGAGCCAGGTTTCAAAAAATTAGGATGTTGTTGATCTTTGTATAATGCTTATTGCTATGCACGATGATTGTTTATATGTATGACGTTTGAAATATGCCATGTTGGGGTATTTTTAGGGACACATTGCCTTATTACTACAGTTATAAAATGATTTTGGTTTGAAATAGAAGTCTTGAATCCTTTCTTAAAGCTGGCATGATTTTTTCATTTTGGTATAATTATCATGCCTTAGATACGTTTTTATACGATGCCACCGAGGGAAGAATTACGATCTAGCAGAAATACTGCTGTTGGAGGATAAGAAGTAGAGAAAGAGATTGTACATCTAGAGGGATTGCCGCCTCCTCCGCCTAATCCTCATGATGGAGTGAAACAAGTACCACCTGCACCACCTGGTCTAGTTTATGGTGATATGAATTCTTTGATTTAGGTGATGTCGGGAGCATTCCAGTCTACGATGGCTGGAGTTTATGTACTCGCACTGGTACCTACTGCTGCTAATCCAGGGTTGCCGTTGGAACATTTTTGTAGTTTTAGAGGAGTTGAGTTTAGAGGGTTGACACTCAAGGCATCTGATGAGTGGTTTGCCAGTACAGAGCAGACTTTGGTTAAGATGGGGGTGTAATGATGTACGTAAGCTGGGATATTATGTGTCCATGTTGCAAAGTGATGCTTACAATTGGTGGACCCTGTAATCATAAGCATGGAAGCTGGTGATGTAACATAGGAATTCTTCTATGTTGTCTTTAGGAAGAAGTATATAGGAGTTAGATGCTTAGATAAAAATAAACGTGAGTTCATGGCCTTGGTTTAGGGCAGTATGTCAGTATCCAAGTATGAGGTATAGTTTGTGAGGCTTAGCCAGTATGCGCCCGAGTTGGTGCTGGATGAGAGGCTTTGTTGTGATCGATTTCACTATGGCTTGGTGCAGGATGTTAAGACATATATGTTGGCCGCTGACTACACTGATTTTGACGTGTTGGTTAAACAGATGAAAGATATTGAGCAGAGTTTGGGTTTATCTCATCATTCTAGAGGTTCGAGCTCAGGGAAGAGAGTTGTAGAATTTGGCTCTAGGGGTAGTCAGTCTAAGAGGCATCGTGATAGAAAGTTTCGAATAGATGCGAAACGCGGTGAAGATAGTGCTGGTTGAGGATTGTATGGGTAGAGTACCCAGGTTCAGTCAACTCATAATGTTTGTTAGAATTGTGGATCACGAGACCATTTGAGACGAGATTACCCATGTTTGGCCAGGGAGGGCAGGCTCCTACAGTTGTGGCTGCTAATTCTTGTTAGAGTTGTGGATCGGTGAAGCATATGAGACATGATTATCCTTTGCTTGCTAGAGGTAGGCAGACACATGCACCTGTTGTTGCACCACCTAGAGGCCGTGGGCGCGATCGAGGTAACTTCTAATGGGGGAAGAGAGACATATGACATTAGCGCATATAGTGGCGGTTCGACCAGGAAATGGTGGACCGAAGAGGATTTATGCTCACTACGAAGGGAGGAATGACACGGACGTGATAGCAGGTACCTTTACCTTATAGTCTATGTCATTATTATCTTTGATAAATTCTAGTATGTTTTAACACGTTCATATGTTTTGCTTGAGCATGAGCATGCAAATTTTCTTGGTATACCTACAGAAATGCTAGATGTTGGTATGCAAGTAATGATTTTTTTTGAGAGACGGTCATTACAAGGAAGTTGTATCGAAGATGTCCTTTGATGGTTCAAGATCATATGTTTGCGACTGATTTGAAGGAGCTACCGTTTCATGAGTTTAATGTGATTTTGGGTATGGATTGGATGTCCGAGCATCGGGCTGTGGTTAATTTTGAGACCAAACGAGTTTTGTTGAAACTTGCTAATGATTATGAGGTGATAGTTGTGGGTGAGAATGTTAAGTTCTTGTCCAATATGGTTTTGGCTATGGAAGCGCATAAGTTGCTAGAATATGGGTTCCAGGCATATCTAGCTTATGTTATGAATTCGAATATGGAAGAAGTGCAGACTAAAGATATATGTACTGTTTGTAACTTTTCGGGTGTGTTTTCGAAAGAGTTACCTGGTTTGCCACCTGACAGGGAGGTGGAGTTTTGTATTAAGACGTATGTTGATTCAACTTCGGTGTCGATTGCACTGTATTGAATGGCACCAAAGGAGTTGAAAGAGTTGAATACACAACTCCATGAGTTGTTGGACCGTGGTTTTATCCGGCCTAGTGTTTTATCGTGGGAAGCACCAGTGTTGTTTGTGAAAAAAAGGATGACACTTTGAGGATGTGCATCTATTGTCGACAACTAAATAAGTTAACAATCAAGAATAAGTATCCTTTGTCGCAAATTGATGATCTGTTTGATCAGATTCATGGTGCTACGATGTTTTCCAAGATTGATTTGAGATCTGGGTATTATCAGTTGAAGGTTAAAGACAAATATGTACCGAAGACTGCTTTTCGTACGAGGTACGAGCATTATGATTTCTTGGTGATACCGTTTGGGTTGACAAATGTGCCTATAACATTTATGGACATGATGAATCGAGTGTTCCATAAATATTTGGATCAATTCGTAGTAGTGTTCATTGATGACATCATGGATGGAAATCCTACGAATTTTCACTTTAATGGTGCTGGGGTGTTGTGTTTTAAAGATCGGATAGTGGTGCCTAGTGATGAGGAGTTGAGGCAGGTGATTTTGACCGAGGCACATGCTAGTCATTTTGCTATGCATCAGAGTAGTACTAAAATGTATCGATATTTGAAGGAAGAGTACTATTGGATGGGTTTGAAAAAGAACATAGCTAATTTTATTGCTAGATGTATGGTATGTCATTGTGTGAAGGCTGAACACCAGTTTTCTTCTAAGTTGTTGCAACCGTTGAAAATTTCGAAGTAGAAATAGGAAAAAGATCACCATGTATTTTGTGTCGGGATTGCCTTTGACACCGACTAAAAAAAGATTCCATTTGGGTGATTGTTGATTGATTTACGAAATGTGCACATTTTTTGCCAGTGCATACGATGTATACTTTGGATATGTTGGCGGATTTGTATGTTGTTGAAATTGTGAGGATGCACGGGGTACCTAAGTCGAGGTTTTAGGGATCTTTGCATCGAGCTTTAGGAATCTTGAGTTTTTGAGAAATGCAAGAGGATCGGTACGAGTCAAGGCCATATCGGTACGAGTGGGTTAAAACACTGTATCGATACGGTTACATGTGTATCAGTACATGTAACCATTTTGTTAGTTAGGCCGTATCGGTACGGGCTTACCCGTATCAGTACGTTGTGTTGATTTTGTGTAATCCTGTTTGCTGAAGTTTGTGAATCTTGTAGTTTAGTCCTTGATTACTATAAATACAATTGAATGTGTTTGGATGACTGTTTTAAAGTGGAATTAAACTTGTGAACATGAAATTGAATTAATTAAGGATTGGTAATCTTAATTATGTTAGAAACCCTATAATTTGCAAAAATTACATTTTGGTCCCTAATGTGAGGTGTCGAGCTAATGAACCCTGTTTCGCAATATGATTTTATTGTAATGTTTCCGCTAAGGCATGTCCACTAAGGAAAATATTAAAATGCATTTAGACAAGATAAAAAATGGGCTCGGTTTAGGTTACAAGTGTTACATCCCAAAAATTGGCCTAGTCAAAAGTAGGTTTCGGTGATCAGAAATTTTGAATCCGATGTGTTAAATGTTTGTAATGATTGACCCTTGTACCCCTCTTGTATAATGAAATTACATTTTGGTCATGTTTGAGTGAATGAACTCCATTATACGAAATTCAAAGCTAAAAATGCACAAGTTGAGCCAAGCGTATCGATATGGTGATACTTGTATTGGTACGGTCCAACTGCCAATAACTAACTTACCCATTTTAGCGTGGGAGTTCTGATACGGCCATAAGCGTATCGATACGGCTGTTCTGTTTCGAATTAATTCGACGTCGTTTTGAAAGGAAATAATTTGGGGTGCTGATTCACCACCTTGTTTAACTCCTTCCCCTGTGAAAGTCATCGGAAAAGATGACTAGTAAAGTCGTTAGCCAACTTGGAAAGCCATGGATCATTGGGATTAGGAAACCCTTGATTGAGGGAAATGTTTTTATTGGCTAAAGCTTAGGTGAGGAATGATTAAGGGGTTCTAAAAATAAGAAAGAAAGCTTCCATCATTTACATTTGAACCTCCCGGTAAACTAAACCCACCTTGCTGCCAAAATAAGCACGCACATCCATTTTCATTTTCAAGCTTAAGTTAAGCTAGCACCTCGGTGCAACCTTTGACCTTTGTTCGATTTCAATACTCCGTTTGAAAGCCTACAAATTGGTGAGTAAACCTCATAAGCTAAATTGTTGGTTCCATCAATCGTTACAGTTTAATTTCAAATTTTGGTTTTCTTGTGTTCAAAGGAAAGCCCATGATTTAGGGAGTTAATTTCGATATTCCGATGTTGTATACAAGCTTTGGTAAGCTTGAAATATGTTTCCGCTTCCTTAGTTTGAATTCTAATACAATCCCTAACCTTGTGCTAGCTCAAGTGGCGAAGAAGGACCCCTCGTCATCTCCAACGAAAGCTAGGCAACAAGGAGTTGTAATTTGAGAGCTTTGTAATCAATGTGAGTGTAGTTGTGTCAAGGGATAGGCAAAGAGCCATCCCGTTGCATTTGTATTGTGTTTTCCATTGTATTTGTCAAAAGACTCAAGTATAGCAATGCTTGTGTGGATGCCAAATGTGAGCATGGTAAGCCTTTGATAGGGTTGATATTCTATAAGTCATTATGTGGTAATCGAGATATGTTACATGTGAAATTGATATGAGTAAGATATGATATGATATGTTAAATTGAGACGAACATGTTGTGATTTGATACGTAATGATATGACATGTTATTTAGAGCCAAAGCTCAATATGCAATCCGATCCGATATGATATGGCCTAAGGGCACAAAGGTAAGCTATATGATGAAATATGTGTAACCCTGGACATTTGTGAGTTTTGGATACAATTGGCATGCCATAAGGTTAATTGAACTCGTATAAGTAAGGGTGAACTACGGTCCAGGGCTACAACCTATATGTAGGGGTTAAAAGGGTAGAAGGTGTAAAAGACTATCCGAAGCTACGGCTCAAGAGCTATGGCCTATTTTCCGATCTATGTATAGTGTAAAGGGGAATTCACGTATCCATTTGTTACTATGTCCAAGGGATTGATATGTGTTGCACCTTGCTATGATTATGTGAAAGTATGATAAATGACTTAAGCTTGGAACTTATGAGATTAATAGTTTAAGTATGGTATTTAAGTATGATGATATGTTGTTCATGATCATAGCATGTCATTCATGTCATTTAATTGCTTTACGTTTGTTATGACTACCTCACTAGGCTATATAAGCCTAACATATGTGTGTGTCTCATGCATTTCAGGACCTTGAAGTATTCCGAGCTCCGATCGTGTAATCTACGGTTGCAAGTCACCTCCATTATCATATGTATGTTTACTTTTGTTTCTGAACTCCTCGTACGGTTGCATAAGGTCTAAACGTGTTGAAATGACCTATTTTGATATGTTTGTATAAGTTAAATAGTACCTAGGTGATGTATGCGCATAATGGTATGTTTGGAAATGGCTAGAGTGGTTAAAATGAGCCTAAAAGCCCTATTTGGTAAATTCTTAGTAAACGAATCCGGAACGCTATGAAATTTGTCATACGATTAGAAATATCGGTTTAGGGGTTACTGGTAAAGTTTGGTAAAATTTGACTAAGGTTTGGTTGGGTAATTCGAATAAAAACCAGCAAAATTCTGTTATTACAGGTCTGGGCGTACCGATACAAGTGATGGCGTATCAGTACGGCATTCATAAATTGGCTTATTGGAGTAGGGCATATCGATACGGTTAGGGTGTATCTGTACAAAAATTGGTCACTGGAATTTGGTTTGAAAAAGGGTACTGATTCGATCTTAGGCCGTACCGATATGGGGTCAACGCAGTTAACGCGTATCGATACGGGCTTGACGTTCTGGAATCTAGAAATTAAAATTAGGCTTAGCGTACCGATACGGTCATTAAGGGTATCGGTACGATGTTAGTTAATTCTGTTGAAAAAGAGTTTTGGGCAATTTATAAATTGGTCACTAATTATTATCCGACTTAACTAGTTTAGTAAACGATATCTGTTAGTAACGAAACTTCACAGATTGTTAATTGGTAAGTTTAATTACAAGTTGGTAATAAAGAAATTGGATTAGGATAGCTAATTTGTAAAATTTACAATCTAGTCTTTTTAGTCTAAAAAGTTTAAAATTGGCCACAGTTCTGACTAGGCTAGTAACAAATAGGTTCGATAAGTATTAAATAGGATTGTTAAGATATTCTGAGTAAGTTCCCAGCTTTAATTCCGTCTTTAAACTCCGATTATGTTTTTCGGTAACGCTTACCGACTCGGTTCTCTACTAGACCGGGAAAGGGGTGTTACAGTTGTGGTATTAGAGCCTAGGTTTAGTCGATTCTAGGACTAGACTGAAACCCGTTACGAGCTCGTATATACTTATGCCACATAGGAGTTATCTATATACGTTATTTATGACTTGCATCTTACACGATGTAATCTTTCTGTATGTTTAGATCTGAACATGACTGCCCCTACCGACAGACGTGTAGCTAACGAACCTCATTCAGACTCCTCGACTTAGGGGGATAACTTGAGGCTCGAGACTCATCCTGAACGTGTGGGACAGAATGACCCACCTCATCCTCCGCCAATGCCACCCGCTCAGCAGGAGTATCTGATGTCCATGGCTGACATGATTAAGCAAGTGGTTGTATCACTTTGACAAGAACCACTATCTCAGCCTGTTGAAGCACCTCTGCCTGTATCAAGAGCTCCTATTGATAAGCTTAAACAATATCCGGTTTATACCTTCACCGGCCAGGATCTGGATAACCCCAAGATCATAGAATACTGGCTGGAGAATACGCTCAAAGTATTGAATAAGCAGATGAAGTGCCCTGAGGAGCACAAGCTAGAATGTGCCTTGGCTTTGATCACTAAAGAAGAACAAAGTTGGTGGGACACTGTGAAGTTCACAGTGCCCAACACCGGATTACATTGGACTTCTTCCTTTAAGAGTTCCGCAAGAAATATGTTAGTGACCACTATATCGCTGAGAGACGTAAGAAATTCCTTTACCTAAAACAATAGGAAAGACCCGTAGAGCAGTACATCCATGACTTTTGTAAGTACGCGAGATACGGTAGCAAGATCGTCCGAACAAAGAAGGAGAAATGCTGAATGTTCATTGACAGCCTCTATGATGAATTACGTCATCTGTTCGTTACTCTAGAGATAGAGGACTTTCAGAGCCTCGTCAACCGAGCCATTTCTACGGAAGCCTCTCAGAAGGCCTTTGAAAGAATGAAAGGAAATCAAGCTCGGTCTGATAAAAGATTTCGAGATGACTCCAAGCCTCTCATGCCACAAAAGAAGGGTAGACAGTGGGATTAGAAGTCTGTCACTTACTAGCAATTGCCACGGTCTGGTTATGTGCCACAATTCCAATCTACAAAAACAATTGTTGCTTGTACAGTTTCAGTAGATAGTACGGGTGGTTCCGCGAAGGGCTCTCAGATTCCTCTGTGTAATTTTTTCCAAAAGAGGCATCTAGGGCAGTTCCGTAGACAATCGGGATCCTACTATCTCTATGGTGAGCCTGGCCACTTTATCCGATATTGTCCGCAGAACCCTCACGCTCCTATCTCTGTAGCTTCTCAGAACAACCCTAATAAGGGGAAAATGAGTAAAAACAAGTGCAATATGGATCAACATGGAGACCTCGTAACACCAATACCTCTTCGATTGGATGTGATCCTCAAACTTCGGCTCAGATGTACCACGTTCGAGGTCGAGAACAAGAAGATGATCTTGATGTGAATGTAGGTATGGTGGAGTTATGTTTTTATCATGTCTATGCTTTAATAGATCCGGGCTCTACGCACTCTTTCATTAGTGAACCATTAATTACAAAGTATGCTCTAGAGTCTGAACATGTTGTATCCGAGATAGTTGTCTCTAATCTGCTAGGAGATAGTGTGATTATTCGATGGGTTTATAAAGCTTGTCCTTTGAGGATCCAGGGGATCCCATTTTCGGCCAATTTGATGGCCTTGCCCTTTTGAGAATTCGATCTCATTCTAGGACTAGATTGGTTAGCCGAACACCAAGCCTAGGTAGATTGTTCCAAGAAGAAATTGTATCTCTGTGGACTCGGTAAGGAGAGTATAACCCTAATAAAATTTGAGCTTGAGCCTAAGGCGACTCTTATGTGTGCCATGAAGACCAAAGAAGATCCAAGACTCAAAGATGTGCCTATAGTGAATGAGTTTTCCGATGTGTTTCCTGATGAGCTTCCAGGACTCTCTCCCACCCATGAAGTAGAATTTTGGATCTAAGTGCAATCAAGGACTACTCCAGTCTCTATCACCCCATATAGAATGGCTCCAGTAGAATTAAGAGAGTTAAAAACCCAAATCCAATACCTTTTGGATAAGGGATTCATTCGACTGAGTTCCTCACTCTGGGGAGCACCGTTTTTATTCGTAAAGAAGAAAGATGGGTCGATGCGCTTATGCATTGACTATCGTTAGTTAAACAAGGTGACCATCAAGAACAAGTATCTGTTACCAAGAATCGATGATCTTTTCGATCAATTGAAAGATGCCTCTATCTTCTCCAAAATTAATCTCCAATCCCGATACTATCAAATACTGGTGAAGGAGTCTGATGTTCCAAAGGCTGCTTTTCGAACTAGATAGAATTTCTAGTGATGCCTTTCGGGCTCACAAATGCACCTACAGCCTTTATGGATTTGATGAACCATATGTTCCAACCATATCTTGATAAATTCGTGGTCGTCTTCGTAGATGACATTTTAATTTATTCCAAAGATTCAACTTCGCATGAAGAACATCTCCAAATTGTGTTTCAGACTCTCCGAGAAAAGCAATTATACGCCAAGTTCAGTAAATATGAATTTTGGCTATCCGAAGTATCCTTTCTGGGCCATGTGATTTTTTTTTCCGGAATCCAAGTTAACCCAAAGAAGATTCAAGCAATCCTTGATTGGATTCATTCGAAGAATGTTGGAGAAGTTCGTAGTTTTCTGGGCCTTGCAGGCTACTATCAAAGATTCGTTATGGGGTTCTCACTGATTGCTGCAGCCTTGACAAAGCTTCTCCGTAAAGAAACTCCCTTTGTATGGACAGTGAATCAACAAAGGAGTTTTGATCAGCTTAAGCAAGTTCTCACTCATGCTCATGTTCTGGTGCAACCTGAGTCGGGTAAAGACTTCACCATGTACAGTGATGCATCCCACCTGGGTTTAGGTTGTGTGCTAATGCAAGAAGGCAAAGTCGTAGCTTATTTTTCACGACAACTTAAACCTCACAAGTTAAATTATCTGACCCATGATTTGGAATTAGCCTCAGTTGTGTTTGCTTTGAAAATTTGGCGGCACTATCTGTATGGAGAAAAATGTTATTTGTACACTGATCACAAGAGCCTTAAGTACCTCCTAACTCAGAAAGAATTGAATCTCCGTTAGCGTAGGTGGATAAAGCTTCTGAAATACTACGACTTGGTTATTGATTACCATCCCGATAAAGCTAATGTCGTGGCTGATGCTCTTAGTCGGAAAACTATTCTCTCTTCGAGATGTTTGAATGCTCACTCCTGGTTCAAGAAATATGGCAAATTATTGGCTGAATTGAGAGTTCAATCGACCATTGTATCTCGAATTAAAGCACTCTAGGAATCCGATGAGGAGTTACAATCTCTTATTGCCAAGGTCAAAGATAACCCAGATCTTGGCTTTGCTATGAATTCTGAAGGGTTGTTATGTTTCCGCAACCACATCTGTGTACCCGATGATGATGATTTTCGAGAACAAATTCTGAGTGAAGCTCATTCTAGTCCATTCTCTGTACATCCAGGAGCTATTAAAATGTATAAAGATTTGAAAGAACTGTATTGGTGGTCTGGTATAAAAAGGAAGATCACTAACTTCGTGGCTAGGTGTTTGACTTGCCAACGAGTCAAAGCCGAACACAAGGTGCCTACTGGTCTTCTGCAACCTATTGAACTTCTACAATGGAAATGGGAGCGGATTACGATGAATTTCGTAAGTGGGTTACCAATGACGCCAAATAAGAATGATCCCATATGGGTCATTGTGGACCGATTCACTAAATCTGCTCATTTCATTCCTGTGAGGATAGACTTCAGTTTACCTAAACTCGCGGAGCTGTACGTTCGTGAAATTATTCGCTTACATAGAGTCCATGTTTCCATTATCTCCGATCGTGACCCACGTTTCGCGTCTCAGTTTTAGAGGACCCTATATGAGGCTTTGGGAACTCGAGTGCACTTAACATTGCTTTTCATCCTCAATTCAATGGCCAATCAGAAAGGGTTATTCAGATTTTGGAAGACATGCTTCGAGCTTGCGTTATTGATTTCGAGAATACATGAGAGAAATCTCTGCCATTAGTAGAATTTGTATACAACAACAGCTACCAAGCCTCAATCCAAATGGCTCCCTATGAAGCTTTGTATGGAAGGAGATGTAAAACTCCTCTTTGTTGGGCCGAACTCGGTGAAGGCAAGATGTTAGGTCCTGACTTACTTCGAGAGACTAAAGAAAGGACAACCATTATCCGAGATCGAATCAAAGCTGCCTTTGACCGGCATAAGTCATATGTTGATCTAAAAAGAAGAGACATTCAGTACGAGGTTGGTGAGAATGTCTTCCTCAAATTATCTTCGTGGAAGAAGATCATTCGTTTCAGCAAAAAGGGGAAACTAAGTCCTCATTTTATTGGCCCATTCGAGGTGATTGAAAGAGTTGAACCTGTTGCTTACCGATTAGCTCTCCCTGAGGAGTTAAGTCAGATCCATAACGTCTTCCATGTATCTATGCTACGCAAGTACCGATCTGATACTTCCTACGTAATCGAGCCAGAATGTATAGAGATTCAATCCAATCTGACGTACGAGGAAGAACTTGTGCAGATCCTCGTACGAGAAGTTAAGAGACTTCGTAACAAGTTTGTGCCCTTAATAAAGGTTTTATGGAGAAGTCATTCCGTTGAAGAAGCAACGTGGGAGCCCGAAGAAGTTATGCAAAAGCAGTATCCTCACCTCTTTCTCTGAAGTAAAAATTCGAGGACGAATTTTTTTAAGGGGATAATTGTCATATCCTGAAAATCGTCTTAGTCGGAAGTCAGTTCCAGTGATCAAAAATTTTGAATTCAATGTGTTAAATGTTTGTAATGATTAACCCTTGTACCCCTCTTGTATAATGATATTACATTTTGGTCCTATTTGAGTGAATGAACTCCATTGTACAAAATTCAAAGCTAAAAATGCACAATTTGAGCCAGGCGTATTGATACGGTGATACTTGTATCGGTACGGTCCAACTGTCAATAACTAACTTACCCATTTTAGCGTGGGCGTATTGATACGGCCATGAGCGTATCGATACAGGTCCCCTATTTTGAATCAATTCGATGTCGTTTTTAAAAGAAAATGATTTGGGGTGCTGATTCATCACCTTGTTTACCTCTCTCCCATATGAAAGTCATCAAAAAAGATGACTAGTGAAGTTATTAGCCAACTTGGAAAACCATGGATCATTGGAATTGGGAAACCCTTGATTGAGGGAAATGTTTCTATTGGCTAAAGCTTAGGTGAGTAATGATTAAAGGGTTTCAAAAATAAGAAAGAAAGCTTCCATCCCTTACATTTGAACCTCCCGGTAAACTAAATCCACCTTGCTACCAAAATAAGCACGCACATCCATTTCCATCTTTAATCTTAAGCTAAGCTAGCACCTCGGTGCAACCTTTGACCTTCATTCGATTTCAATACTCCGTTTGAAAGCCCACAACTCGGTGAGTAAAAC
Organism: Hibiscus mutabilis; assembly: GCA_019671005.1. Lineage (NCBI taxonomy): Eukaryota > Viridiplantae > Streptophyta > Magnoliopsida > Malvales > Malvaceae > Hibiscus > Hibiscus mutabilis. Next base: position 30,660,898 of record CM033749.1, read on the forward strand.
CCCTAAGCTAAATTGTTGGTTCCTTCAATCGTTACAGTTTAATTTCAAAATCTAGTTTTCCTATGTTCAAAGGAAAGCCCGTGATTTAGGGAGTTAATTTCGATATTCTGATGTTGTCTACAAGATTTGGTAAGAGTGAAATATGTTTCTGAATCCTTAGTTTGAATTCTAATACAATCCTTAACCTTGTGCTATCTCAAGTGGTGGAGAAGGACCTTTCGTTATCTCCAACGAAAGCTAGGCAACAAGGAGTTGTAATCTGAGAGCTTTGTAATCAAGGTGAGTGTAGTTATGTCAAGGGATAGGCAAGGAGCCATCCCATTGCATTTGTATTGTGTTTTCCATTGTATTTGTCAAAAGGCTCAAGTAGAACAATACTTGTGTGGATGCCAAAGGTGAGCATGGTAATCCTTTGATAGGGTTGATATTCTATAAGTCATTACGTGATAATCGAGATATGTTACATGTGAAATTAATATGAGTAAGATATGATATGATATGTTAAATTGACACAAACATGTTATGATATGATATGTTATTTAGAGCCGAGGCTCAATATGCAATTCGATCCGATATGATATGGCCTAAGGTAAGCTATATGATGAAATATGTGTAACCCTGGACATTTGTGAGTTTTGGATACAATTGGCATGCTATAGGGTTAATTGAGCTCGTATAAGTAAGGGTGGACTACGATCCAGGGCTACGGCCTATATGTAGGGGTTAAAAAGGTTGAATGTGTAAGGGACTATCATGAGCTACGGCTCAAGGGCTATGGCCTATTTTTCGATCTATGTATGGTGTAAAGGGGAATTCGCGTATCCATTTGTTACTATGTCCAAGGGATTGATATGTGTTACAATTTGCTATGATTATGTGAAAGTATGATAAATGACTTAAGCATGAAACTTATGAGATTAATAGTTTAAGTATGGTATTTAAGTATGATGTTGTTCATGATCATAGCATGACAGTCTAATTCTGTCTCTGAACTCCGATTATGTTTTCCGATAACGCTTACCGACCCGGTTCTCTACCAGACCGGGAAAGGGGTGTTACAACTAGATCGAGTTTTCTTCGGCAAACCTAATGTGACTCTTTTAGTCCGATTTTGGTTAGGCCGGGCTAGGGGGTTATAGGGGACCTGTCTCGGCTCAATCTGGGAAAAATTTTCTAGGCGTACCAATATGCCTAGTAATCGTATCGGTACGCATAGATAAAATTTGACTCAGTGTCGGTACATAGGCAACCTTACCTGTACACTCTTTGGCTATTGAAATCCCTTGTTTTGAATATTGAGTATCTATATCAGCACGTTTGAGGACAGTACTGATACACAATTTGAAAATTTATACTCATACCGATACAAGGTGTTAGTGTACCGATACGTAGTTAGTTAATTCTGTTAAAATGCTTTCTAAAGTTTGAATCTTTGCAGTTTAGTCTTTATTTCTTGATCATGCAATTAAATGTGGTTGGATGATTATTTTAAGTTGAAATTTAAGCTTATGTGTGAAACCTGACTAATTAAAAATTGGTAACTTTAATTTCAAAGATGTCCTCATATTTATATGTGTTTGCGATTTGGTCTATGAAGTGCAATCTTGTGCAATTGGATGTCAATTCGACGCTCGATTGAGTTGTAAATTTCGCCGCTGCTAGCATGATCACCTTAGGACTTAATTATTTTAGATAAAATAAAATAAAAAATAGACCGTTTTCTAAGTAAATCTTTCGGGTTTATTTTGGCAAACCCAATGTAGCTTGCTCGATTCGGTATGACGTCTAGGTCGGATCAAGGGGGTTACAAATTTGATGTCAGAAGATATAGCACGATACACCTTCTATTTTAATGTAGGGAAGTGAGAACAATATCCACATGCAAATTAAATTTGAATGAGAGTGTTGGGCTCAATGAATCAACTGAAATATGTCGCCAAGTAGTGGAGAAGTGATTTCTTGGGTGATGGTGGTGGAAGTAAAAAGATAAGACAAATATACACAATGATTTAGAGTGGTTCGGCTTTCTAACCAAAGCCTACATCCACTAACTTAGCTTCCCCACTAAGGATTTCCAAATTCACTATGAATTTCTTCCCCCTTTTAAAAGGCTTAGGAGGCAACCTTTACAACCTAGACTCAATTTCCAAGCCCAACATCCAAAGTTTACAATCCAAGCTTTGGAACCCTCTCTAACAAGAGAAATCAAAGCAAACAGAAAATCTCTCTCTTAGGTAGATGTTTGCACTCTTAGCACTCACCCAAATCCTAGAACACTTGAGCATGCATTGAAAATTTGGATCACAAGTGTTTGTCTATACAAAAAATGAGAATTAAAGCACTAAGACACTTTTTCAATCATAATAGATGTTGGAAATAAAAGCATTAGTTGTTGATGGGGCTTCAAGGGCCTTTTTATCCTCTCAATTGAGTTCCTAGCCATTGGAGACCGTTGAGATTAGATTAGAGCCGTTGAGGACAAGTTCCAAGCTGAATTTCCATTTCTGGGGCTGCTGGTATTAATATACGGGTTACCTGTATCAGTACACCTGTATTTGGAAATAGCCATTGAGCGCGGCTTAACTTACCTGTATCGATATGCTTGATATGCGTATCGGTGCGCCCTTCTTGGAAACTAGCCGTTGAGCGCGGTTCAGCATACGAGTATCGATACGCTTGATATGCGTATTAGTACGCGCTTCTTAGAAACTAGATGTTGGGGGTTTGAAAAGCATAAGCGATCGGTACGCGTATAGGCGTATCGATACGACCCTATTCGTATCGGTACACGTAGGCCTGTACCGGTACAAGTTTTTGGTTCTGGAAAAATACTGTAGCTGAAACACTAAAGGGTATCGATACGAGGTGTAACCGTATCGGTACGGTCGTGCTGAAAACTTGAGTTTGGCTACTTTAAAACATTTTAAACACTTCCAAAACCTTTTGAAAATACCTCAAACTTTTTTTCAAGTTGTTTGGACTTAAAATTATTTTTGAAATCTTTTCAATTTAGGCCAAAACTATTTTTAATTATTATATCAAAATAAAATTCCTAACAATCTACCCCTTTTTGATATAATAAAACCAAGTTGAAATTTTTTTAGGTTCCCCCTTAGTAAGAATAAATTTTGAATAAGATTTTAAAAATATAATTATGGTTAAAGCTCCCCCTTATTCACTTGAAATTCAAATTTTCAAAATACTCTCCCCTTTTTGTTATATCAAAAATGATTCAAACTAAAGTTTGAAAACTTTTAAGTCCATAACGATGGAGAATTTTAAAAGAAATCTTGACAAAAATAGCTTTTGTTAAAATAGGCTCCCCCTTACTCAAAGCATCATAGGAATATTAGTCCAACAAATATATGATAAACTAGTTGAATTAAAATAAATAAATCAAATTAAAACAAAAAAGAATTAACTAATTTTACCACTTGAACCAAAGGTAGGATATGAAGCATTCCTTCTTCAAGTGATCTTCCTTGTGTGTGTATAGAGCTCCCCCTTAATTTCATCACTTGTTGATCAATGCTCCATCACACCTATAAAAAGACAATAACAAATGTTTTGGTATCCAAAATTCTTTGGATCCATAGACATTAGTAACACAAACTTTAGTGCCCTTAGGAATCCATTTTTCAATTTCATCATTTTTATTTGAAGTAATTAGTCCTTTTGGGATCCAAATACTTCTAAAACATTTTCCATTAAAAAATCTAGGGGCACTAGATTGTCTTTGATAAAAATTTGATTTCCAAAATTATTTTTCTTTTCTAATTCCTTGGAAATCAAATCTTTTTTCTTTCTTAAGATTACCCACTTCCTTTTGATGATCATTTTTAAAATTTTGAAGCAAATTTTGTAAGTTTAAAACCTTAAGTTCAAAATCCTTGATTTTTACTTCAAATTCCAAATTGGTTTTAGAAAGTAAATCATTTTCGGTTTTCATTTTTGAAATTAACTTTTTATTCTTTAAAAATGAAGCCTTAAGTTTAAAAACCAATTTGTCGTAGGCTTCTTGCAACTCATCAAAAGTATAAGAATTAGAATTAGAATAAGATGAGTTAGAAGCTACCTCTCCTTCTTGGGGGGCCATAAAGCATATGTGGGCTACCTCATTTTCATCAGTGGAGTCTTCATCACTCCAAGTTGCCATATATGCTTTCTTTAAAGAAGATCCCTTTTAGTTGAAGCGAGGGCAATCATATTTGGTGTGCCTCGTCTTCTTGTATTCTGAGCACTTGGGAGGGTCCTTCATCTTCTTCTTCGATTCATGCTTGGATTCTTCCATTTTGCTCTTTATGAATCGGGTAAACTTCTTGAAGCGATGAACCATCTCTTCATCATTGCTTTCCTCCTCACTTGAATCTTCTAGATGACTAGTGGAGGATTAAAGAGCAATGATGTTTACATCAACTCCTTGCACTTTGATCTTCTTTTCATTCTCCATTCTCAAGGGTTGAAACATCAATTCATGGGTAAGAAGAGACCCAATTAGCTCATCAAGCTTGAGCTCCTTTAAGTTCTTGGCTTCAATTATAGCCATTTTCTTGCTATCCTATGATTCAAGAAATAAGTAAATCAAATTCTGAAAGAGCTTATCTTCTGAAATCTCCTCTCTAAATCCTTTTAGCTCTTTGAAAATCGTGGAAAACGGTTGAACATACTCTTGATGCCTTCATCTGGGCTCTTCTTAAAGTTTTCGTAGTTGAGGTTGAGTAGACCAATCTTTGTCTCATTCACCTTATTTGTACCTTCATGGATCACTTCAAGCTTGTCCCAAACCTCTTTGACACTCTTTCAAGAAGAAACCTTTGCATACTCATCTCGGCTCAATGCACAAAATAAAATGTGCAAGGCCTTGCAATTTAGCTTCATCTTCTAGCGATCATCCACACTCCATTCCGCCTTACTTCGTTGTGGCATGAACTATCCATCGAGAATGATGTCCCAAAGACGGTACTCTTTGGCTCTATTGAAAACATTATCCTATTCTTCCAATAGGCATAATGTTCATCGTTGAAGAATGGTGGCTTATCAATAGATTACGCCATGGAAACCAGTTGATAGAATGTTGATCGAGCTTGCCGGGATCACCTCAATAGGATGTTAATCCTTCACGATTGATCCTCGCTCTGATACCAATTGTTGGTGTAACACCCATTTTCCGTACTGAATACAAGTCAGAGATGTCACATTACTAATGCCTTATCTTGTTTTATCTATATACATTTCATCATCAAACCGATTAATTCTCTATATTTTTAGTTTAATTTCATGCATCATACTCTACTAGTAATCAAATAATTACATGCCCACTAGAGATTATCATAAGCTAGAATATCTTACTGATGTTTTTCATATTGAAGCTTGATCAGCATGCTTAACTCCTCTTCAAGTACTCCACCTTAACCTACGTGTGAATCAAACACACGCTAAGTTTTCACTTAGTGAGGCAATAAACAAAATTAATAATAATTTAAACTTATTAAACTTTATTGCTACATTTATATTGCATGATATATGCCAATGTATTAACTTTTATATTGAGAGAGAAACTTAAGTATGCGAGATCGATACTCCTATAGTACTAGTCACCGAAGTGACAATAAACATTTAGACACATAAAGTGCCGATAACATATAGACACATAAGTGTCGGCATCATATAGACACGTGCATGTCGACATCATATAGACACATAAGGTCGTGCCCACCATCCGCACGTAAGACTGTGCTAACCATCCGCACATTTATAAGGCAGTGCTAACCATCCGCACGTTTATAAGGTTGTTCTAACTATCCGCACGTTTATAAGGTTGCTCTAACCATCTGCACATAAGGTTGTGTTAACCATCCGCACTAAGTGTCTTTTATATACACTATAGTGCTAAATCGTATATTCAGCGTGCTGCTGGACTCTATGGCATGCCAACTATATCCTGTCCCTTAATAACTCACTTGGGCATGTATTTCATACTTCATAATCATTTCATCCATGGTAATATATAAATCAACATAATTCAACTTGGGCAGTTCATACCCGAAATATTATGCATAAGCATATCAACCTTGTCAATATAAATAATCAAATGATCAATGCATTTTATTTCCCAAAACTTGACATATTCATATTATATCAATCATATGTTCAATGAAATAAATATTAATGTATTATGATATGCATGCAATTGCACTCACCTGGGCCATTTATTAGCTTGCCTCACTAAGCTCTATTTGATCCTTTCTTTCATAGTACCTCGAACCTTCTTTTGATTCGGATCCAAACTTCATTAATCACATGAATGTAAACAACATTTGTTAAATTCAAATCTAACAATTCCTCAAACATGCTATCAAATCTAATCATTCGAATATAAAAATTTCCTCTCTTTCTTATACTGTCCAAAACTCATTTTTGGTCCATAATGACCATTTTGAACTTCAAATAATTCCTCCAAGCTTGCTAACTAACATTAGATACAAAATGTCTCAATTTTCATTTTTCTAGCAGCTTGCACTACCTTCAAAGATTTATTTCTATAAAGTATCTAAAACTCGGAATTCGATTTCGTTTGTTCTAAAAGAAACTAGATTTAATAATCTTTTCAACCATATAAACTAATAGCCCAAATTCAACTTGTACGATTTATGGCAAATTTTCAAAGTCAATTACAATGCTAGAATTCGGAACAGACTGGTGTTCTGTTTTCTGACCTTTCGTCACTTAAAAATTCATATCTTTTGACTCGAAACTCGAAATCGGTTTCCGTTTGTTGGAAACGAAACTAGACGAACAAATCTTTACAACGGTATAAAATTCACCATCTAAGCATCTATGTAGAATTTATGGTGAATTTTCGAACTTACTAACATAATCCAATTTTCTACACTGCTTCCATAAATAACTTCAAACTTTATACTAACTTCTCTTTGCTTCTATAATTTTCAATTTAGTCCAATTACTTGCTTTAAACCACCAGCTTATCACCATCTTCATCAAGTAATTATTCTAAAATAATTCCCTTTAATTTTCCTTATTTACCGAAATAGTCACTAAAATGCAAAGATAAAGATTTAAGCTTCTTAACTTTGCAAATTAGTACCCAACTCAACATTACTACCTTAATTCTATTATTTCAACTAAAATTCAGATTTAATCCTTATCCAAAACCTCATTTCCAAATTGGTCACTTAACTTTGACAAATTGTCAAAATGGTCACTAATTCAATTTAACATCGGTTTAGCATTCTAACATCAATTTCACATCTCCAACATCCTTAATAACATAAATACACACAAAATCCATACGAATTCAGATTTGGTCTTCTAACTTTTAAGATTGCTGAATTGGTCCCTATCAAATTAACTTAGGGTCTTGCTTCCAAACAACAAATCAAGCTTACTAAATCATTAATTCAACATCACAAACCCTAAATTAAACTTAAATCCATAAACCCTAATCATATTCATAATAATATAAATATGTAGAACTTAAATCCCAACTCTATATCATGGCTTTAACATCATACTAACTTGATTTCAACTTGAATTCAATCATGGAATCATAAAATCTCAAAACCCCCAATTTTATCCATAAACCCTAATTTCTTTATCATGTAAATTATCATCAATCAAGCATGAATTCCATGAATTATTGACATCAAAAGATAGAGCTTGAAGAGTAGAACAACTTTGCAGTTGAAGAGATTACCTGAAAATGGAGTTTCAGGGCTTGAATCGAGCTTGGAAAAATTTTATCTTTCTTTCCCTAGCTCTCACATTTATGGCACCATTATTTTACACATATATCTAGTAAATGAATATTAAATTCATTTAATAGTGAAATTACAATTTCGCCCTTTTGTATCCAATAGTTGAGATTGATTTTATCATCAATCAAGGGCCAAGATTTAATCTTCCATTTCCTCTTTCCAAAATTGCCCTTATAACTTTTTAAATATTTCAAAATTTCCATTGGGGCCAAATGACCAATTTGCCCTCCAACTAGTTTTTATTTACTAGTTTGCCATTCTTGTAAAAATTCAACTAAGTCTAGTTGGAATCCAACCAAATATAATAAAATATTCATAAAATAGTATTTTATGACTTTTCCATGGCTTTAGGATCAGCCTCTGAAATTCTAGTTCGATCTGCTTTCTCGATATTCATAAAATACTTCTACTGCGATTTTACCTTTTCTGAGCTATTGAATTTATTCCGAAAATTCTATATTTCTATATTCAGGAAATAAACTCTATTATTCCATAAAAACTTCCTTTTTCAAGGACTTAGGCTGAATTTTCTTAACTCAGTCTATTTTCCTGATACTTATCGAAAATCTTCATAGAATAAAATTCCTCTTAGAATTCCTTTATCGATAATCCATACGAATTTTCTCTACTCTTACTGAGTCCAAAATATCGACCAGAAACACTTTTATGGGACCTTCCCGAAGGCCACCCATCCTTGTATTTCTCTAGCCTGAGCACGCTAACAATTTTATTCGATCTAAATTCAGTACCTTTTACTGCATCTTAATTCTTAAAACCAATATCAAGGTACCTATTTCGATCTGATTCACTCTTATACTGAATAAAATTACTTATTGAGGAAATTTACATTTTAGTCCCCAAACTTTTCCAAAGTTTATACTTTAGCCACCAAAACTTTCAAAGTTTATAATTTGGTCACTAGCCAAAAATTGGGATATTACAATTCCTCCCCCCTTAAGAAAATTCTTCCTCATATTTTTAAAACATACGTGTTTCAAACAATTGCAGATATTACTCCCTCATTTTCTTCTCAAATTCTCAAGTGGCTTCTTCGACCTTGTGATTTCTTCTTAGGGCCTTAACCAATGTGATTTTTCTTATTCCTTAATTCTTTAACTCCATATACCAGTATTTCTACTAACACCTCTTCATGTATCAAGTCTAATTGCGCTCTTCTTCTTTTTTTCTTTTTCTCAAGAGTGATGACACATGAATAATCCAATCAATATCTCCAAAACATAAATACATACATATAAACTTTTGCTCACTTCTTGACTTGCACAAATCAATATCTCCTTGGTACAATTCTTTCACGATTCCTTGAGGTATAATAATTATGAAACCAAGTTTTTCCCTTTTTGACTTGCACAAATCATATTCTCTCAAAGTGGCACTTTTCCTCTTTTTATCTTCCATTTGCTTTTAATTGATAATATTTTGATTAAAGATCAACCTTCCATTTACATCTTACTTCTATGTTAGTCATAGGTAACCAATTTATCTTAAAATTGGTCTTAAATTCTCAGATCTTCTACAGGAGTTAACTTTCATGCTTATTTCACTGTATCATATCCAATATGAGTCATTTCTTAACCTCCAAGATTCGTAGACTGACGAATTACATCATCGTCTTACTTTCCTTATTCTAATCTCATTCCATATCATACTAATGAAGAACAACTCATTCCATATCATACTAATGAAGAACAACATTAAGTCATACAATCAGCACATCAATAATATGATATCCTATGGGCATGAATTTACTGATAAAAATCATATACAAACTTGGTTTAGCATCTAGAACTAGCTAAACCTTTGCTCTAATACAATTAAATGTAATACCCTTTTTCCGTACTGAATACGAGTCAGAGATGTTAGATTACTAATGTCTTATCTTGTTTTATCTATATACGTTTCATCATCAAACTGATTAGTTCTCTATATTTTTAGTTTAATTTCATGCACCATACTCTACTAGTAATCAAATAATTACATGCCCACTAGAGATTATCATAAGCTAGAATATCTTAATGATGTTTTTCATATTGAAGCTTGATCAAAGATGCTTAACTCCTCTTCAAGTACTCCACCTTAACCTACATGTGAATCAAACACACGCTAAGTTTTCACTTAGTGAGGCAATAAACAAAATTAATAATAATTTAAACTTATTAAACTTTATTGCTACATTTATATAGCATGATATATGCCAATGTATTAACTTTTATATTGAGAGAGAAACTTAAGTATGCGAGATCGATACTCTCATAGTACTAGTCACCAAGTGACAATAAACATTTAGACACATAAAGTGCCGGTAACATATAGACACATAAGTGTCGGCATCATATAGACACATGAGTGTCGATATCATATAGACACATAAGGTCGTGCCCACCATCCACACGTAAGACGTAAGATCCGCACATTTATAAGGCAAGACTAACCATCCGCACGTAAGATTTATAACCATCCGCACATTTATAAGACAATGCTAACCATCCACACGTTTATAAGGTTGTTCTAACCATCCGCACGTTTATAAGGCTATGCTCTAACCATATGCACATAAGGTTGTGCTAACCATCCGCACTAAGTGTCATTTTATATACACTATAGTGTTAAATCGTATATTCAACGTTCTTTGGACTCTATGGCATGCCAACTATATCATGTCCCTTAATAACTCACTTGGGCATGTATTTCATACTTCATAATCATTTCATCCATGGTAAATATATAAATCAACATAATTCAACTTAGGCAGTTCATACCCGAAATATTATGCATAATCATATCAACCTTGTCAATATAAATAATCAAATGATCATTGCATTTTATTTCCCAAAACTTGACATATTCATATTATATCAATCATATGTTCAATGAAATAAATATTAATGTATTATGATATGCATGTAATTGCACTCACCTGGGCCATTTATTAGCTTGCCTCACTAAGCTCTATTTGATCCTTTCTTTCATAGTACCTCTTGAACCTTCTTTTGATTCGGATCCAAACTTCATTAATCACATGAATGTAAACAACATTTGTTAAATTCAAATCTAACAATTCATCAAACATGCTATCAAATCTAATCATTTGAATATAAAAATTTCCTCTCTTTCTTATACTGTCCAAAACTCATTTTTGGTCCCTAATGACCATTTTGAACTTCAAATAATTCCTCCAAGCTTGCTAACTAACATTAGATACAAAATGTCTCAATTTTCATTTTTCTAGCACAGCTTGCACTACCTTCAAAGATTTATTTCTATAAAGTGATCTAAAACTCGAATTGATTTCGTTTGTTCTAAAAGAAACTAGATTTAATAATCTTTTCAACCATATAAACTAATAGCCCAAATTCAACTTGTACGATTTATGGCAAATTTTCAAAGTCAATTACAATGCTAGAATTCAGAATAGACTGGTGTTCTGTTTTCTGACCTTTCGTCACTAAAAAATTCATATCTTTTGATTCGAAACTCGAAATTAGTTTCTGTTTGTTGGAAACAAAACTAGACGAATAAATCTTTACATCGGTATAAAATTCACCATCTAAGCATCTATGTAGAATTTATGGTGAATTTTCGAACTTACTAACATAATCCAATTTTCTACACTGCTTCCATAAATAACTCCAAACTTTATACTAACTTCTCTTTGCTTCTATAATTTTCAATTTAGTCCAATTACTTGCTTTAAACCACCAACTTATCACCATCTTCATCAAGTAATTATTCTAAAATAATTCCCTTTAATTTTCCTTATTTACCGAAATAGTCACTAAAATGCAAAGATAAAGATTTAAGCTTCTTAACTTTGCAAATTAGTACTCAATTCAACATTACTACCTTAATTCTATTATTTCAACTAAAATTCAGATTTAATCCTTATCCAAAACCTCATTTCCAAATTGGTCACTTAACTTTGACAAATTGTCAAAATGGTCACTAATTCAATTTAACATCGGTTTAGCATTCTAACATCAATTTCACATCTCCAACATCCTTAATAACATAAATACACACAAAATCCATAAAAATTCAGATTTGGTCTTCTAACTTTTAAGATTGCTGAATTGGTCCCTATCAAATTAACTTAGGGTCTTGCTTCCAAACAACAAATCAAGCTTACTAAATCATTAATTCAACATCACAAACCCTAAATTAAACTTAAATCCATAAACCCTAATCATATTCATAATAATATAAATATGTAGAACTTAAATCCCAACTCAATATCATGATTTTAACATCATACTAACTTGATTTCAACTTGAATTCAATCATGGAATCATAAAATCTCAAAACCCCCAATTTTATCCATAAACCCTAATTTCTTTATCATGTAAATTATCATCAATCAAGCATGAATTCCATGAATTATTGACATCAAAAGATAGAGCTTGAAGAGTAGAACAACTTTGCAGTTGAAGAGATTACCTGAAAATGGAGTTTCAGGGCTTGAATCGAGCTTGGAAAAATTTTATCTTTCTTTCCCTAGCTCTCACATTTATGGCACCATTATTTTACACATATATCTAGTAAATGAATATTAAATTCATTTAATAGTGAAATTACAATTTTGTTCTTTTTATCCAATAGTTGAGATTGATTTTATCATCAATCAAGGGCCAAGATTTAATCTTCCATTTCCTCTTTCCAAAATTGCCCTTATAACTTTTTAAATATTTCAAAATTTCCATTGGGGCCAAATGACCAATTTGCCCTCCAACTAGTTTTTATTTACTAGTTTGCCATTCTTGTAAAAATTCAACTAAGTCTAGTTGGAATCCAACCAAATATAATAAAATATTCATAAAATAGTATTTTATGACTTTTCCATGGCTTTAGGATCAGCCTCTGAAATTCTAGTTCGATCTGCTTTCTCGATATTCATAAAATACTTCTACTGCGATTTTACCTTTTCTGAGCTATTGAATTTATTCCGAAAATTCTATATTTCTATATTCAGGAAATAAACTCTATTATTCCATAAAACTTCCTTTTCAAGGACTTAGGTGAATTTTCTTAACTCAGTCTATTTTCCTGATACTTATCGAAAATCTTCATAGAATAAAATTCCTCTTAGAATTCCTTTATCGATAATCCATACGAATTTTCTCTACTCTTACTGAGTCCAAAATATCGACCAGAAACACTTTTATGGGACCTTCCCAAGGCCACCCATCCTTGTATTTCTCTAGCCCGAAAGACGCTAACAATTTTATTCGATCTAAATTTAGTACCTTTACTCGCATCTTAATTCTTAAAACCAATATCAAGGTACCTATTTCGATCTGATTCACTCTTATACTGAATAAAATTACTTATTGAGGAAATTTACATTTTAGTCCCCAAACTTTTCCAAAGTTTATACTTTAGCCACCAAAACTTTCAAAGTTTATAATTTGGTCACTAGCCAAAAATTGGGATATTACAATTCCTCCCCCCTTAAGAAAATTCTTCCTCATATTTTTAAAACATACGTGTTTCAAACAATTGCAGATATTACTCCCTCATTTTCTTCTCAAATTCTCAAGTGGCTTCTTCGACCTTGTGATTTCTTCTTAGGGCCTTAACCAATGTGATTTTTCTTATTCCTTAATTCTTTAACTCCATATACCAGTATTTCTACTAACACCTCTTCATGTATCAAGTCTAATTGCAGTTCTTCTTTTTTTTTCTTTTTCTCAAGAGTGATGACACATGAATAATCCAATCAATATCTCCAAAACATAAATACATACATATAAACTTTTGCTCACTTCTTGACTTGCACAAATCAATATCTCCCTTGGTACAATTCTTTCACGATTCCTTGAGGTATAATAATTCTGAAACCAAGTTTTTCCCTTTTTGACTTGCACAAATCATATTCTCTCAAAGTGGCACTTTTCCTCTTTTTATCTTCCATTTGCTTTTAATTGATAATATTTTGATTAAAGATCAACCTTCCATTTACATCTTACTTCTATGTTAGTCATAGGTAACCAATTTATCTTAAAATTGGTCTTAAATTCTCAGATCTTCTACAGGAGTTAACTTTCATGCTTATTTCACTGTATCATATCCAATATGAGTCATTTCTTAACCTCCAAGATTCGTAGACTGACGAATTACATCATCGTCTTACTTTCCTTATTCTAATCTCATTCCATATCATACTAATGAAGAACAACTCATTCCATATCATACTAATGAAGAACAACATTAAGTCATACAATCAGCACATCAATAATATGATATCCTATGGGCATGAATTTACTGATAAAAATCATATACAAACTTGGTTTAGCATCTAGAACTAGCTAAACCTTTGCTCTAATACAATTAAATGTAATACCCTTTTTCCGTACTGAATACGAGTCAGAGATGTTAGATTACTAATGTCTTATCTTGTTTTATCTATATACGTTTCATCATCAAACTGATTAGTTCTCTATATTTTTAGTTTAATTTCATGCACCATACTCTACTAGTAATCAAATAATTACATGTCCACTAGAGATTATCATAAGCTAGAATATCTTACTGATGTTTTGCAGATTGAAGCTTGATCAGCATGCTTAACTCCTCTTCAAGTACTCCACCTTAACCTACATGTGAATCAAACACACGCTAAGTTTTCACTTAGTGAGGCAATAAACAAAATTAATAATAATTTAAACTTATTAAACTTTATGGCTACATTTATATAGCATGATATATGCCAATATATTAACTTTTATATAGAGAGAGAAACTTAAGTATGCGAGATCGGTACTCTCATAGTACTAGTCACCGAAGTGACAATAAACATATAGACACATAAAGTGTCGGTAACATATAGACACATAAGTGTCAGCATCATATAGACACATGAGTGTCGATATCATATAGACACATAAGGTCGTGCCCACCATCCACACGTAAGACTGTGCTAACCATCCGCACATTTATAAGGCAGTACTAACCATCCGCACGTAAGACCGTGCTAACCATCCGCACATTTATAAGACAGTGCTAGCTATCCACACGTTTATAAGGTTGTGCTAACCATCCGCACGTTTATAAGGCTATGCTAACCATATGCACATAAGGTTGTGCTAACCATCCGCACTAAGTGTCATTTTATATACACTATAGTGTTAAATCGTATATTCAGCGTGCTGCTGGACTCTATGGCATGCCAACTATATCATGTCCCTTAATAACTCACTTGGGCATGTATTTCATACTCCATAATCATTTCATCCATGGAAATATATATATCAACATAATTCAACTTAGGCAGTTCATACCCGAAATATTATGCATAATCATATCAACCTTGTCAATATAAATAATCAAATGATCATTGCATTTTATTTCCCAAAACTTGACATATTCATATTATATCAATCATATGTTCAATGAAATAAATATTAATGTATTATGATATGCATGTAATTGCACTCACCTGGGTCGTTTATTAGCTTGCCTCACTAAGCTCTAATCGATCCTTTCTTTCATAGTACCTTGAACCTTCTTTTGATTCGGATCCAAACTTCATTAATCACATGAATGTAAACAACATTTGTTAGATTCAAATCTAACAATTCATCAAACATGCTATCAAATCTAATCATTTGAATATACAAATTTCCTCTCTTTCTTATACTGTCCAAAACTCGTTTTTGGTCCCTAATGACCATTTTGAGCTTCAAATAATTCCTCCAAGCTTGCTAACTAACATTAGATACAAAATGTCTCAATTTCCATTTTCTGACAGCTTGCACTACCTTCAAAGATTTATTTCTATAAAGTGATATAAAACTCAGAATTCGATTCCGTTTGTTCTAAAAGAAACTAGATTTAATAATCTTTTCAACCATATAAACTAATAGCCCAAATTCAACTTGTACGATTTATGGCAAATTTTCAAAGTCAATTACAATGCTAGAATTCAGAACAGACTGGTGTTCTGTTTTCTGACCTTTCGTCACTAAAAAATTCATATCTTTTGATTCGAAACTCGAAATTAGTTTCTGTTTGTTGGAAACAAAACTAGACGAATAAATCTTCACATCGGTATAAAAGTCACCATCTAAGCATCTATGTAGAATTTATGGTGAATTTTCGAACTTACTGACATAATCCAATTTTCTACACTGCTTCCATAAATAACTCCAAACTTTATACTAACTTCTCCTTACTTCTATAATTTTCAATTTAGTCCAATTACTTGCTTTAAACCACCAACTTATCACCATCTTCATCAAGTAATTATTCTAAAATAATTCCCTTTAATTTTCCTCCTTTACCGAAATAGTCACTAAAATACAAAGATAAAGATTTAAGCTTCTTAACTTTGCAAATTAGTACTCAATTCAACATTACTACCTTAATTCTATTATTTCAACTAAAATTCAGATTTAATCCTTATCCAAAACCTTATTTCCAAATTGGTCACTTAACTTTGACAAATTGTCAAAATGGTCACTAAATCAATTTAACATCGGTTTAGCATTCTAACATCAATTTCACATCTCCAACATCCTTAATAACATAAATACACACAAAATCCATAAAAATTCAGATTTATTCCTCTAACTTTTAAGATTGCCAAATTGGTCCCTATCAAATTAACTAAGGGTCTTGCTTTCAAACAACAAATCAAGCTTACTAAATCATTAATTCAATATCACAAACCCTAAATTAAACTTAAATCCATAAACCCTAATCATCTTCACAAAATCTAAACATGTAGAACTTAAATCCCAACTCAATATCATGATTTTAACATCATACTAACTTGATTTAAACTCGAATTCAATCATGGAATCATAAAATCTCAAAACCCCCAATTTGATCCATAAACTCTAATTTCTTTACATGTAAATTCTCATCAATCATGCATGAATTCCATGAACTGTTGACATCAAAAGATAGAGCTTGAAGAGTAGAACAACTTTGCAGTTGAAGAGATTACCTGAAAACCGAGTTTCAGGGCTTGAATTGAGTTTGGAAAAATTTTCTCTTTCTTTCACTAGCTCTCACGTTTATGGCTTGAAAAGATGAACATTTTGTTCATCTTTTCACCATTATTTTACACATATATCTAGTAAATGAATATTAAATTTATTTAATAGTAAAATTACAATTTTGTTCTTTTTATCCAATGGTTGAGATTGATTTTATCATCAATCAAGGGCAAAGATTTAATCTTCCATTTCCTCTTTCCAAAATTGCCCTTATAAGTTTTTAAATATTTCAAAATTTTCATTGGGGCCAAATAACCAATTTGCCCTCCAACTAGTTTTTATTTACTAGTTTGCCATTCCATTAAAAATTCAACTAAGTCTAGTTGGAATCCAACCAAATATAATAAAATATTCATAAAATAGTATTTTATGACTTTTCCATGGCTTTTGGATCAGCCTCTGAAATTCTAGTTCGATCCGATTTCCTGATATTCATAAAATACTTCTACTGCGATTTTACCTTTTCTGAGCTATTGATTTTATTCCAAAAATTCTATATTTCTATATTCGGGAAATAAACTCTATTATCCCATAAAAACTTCCTTTTCCAAGGACTTAGACTGAATTTTCTTAACTCATTCTATTTTCCCGGTACTTATCGAAAATCTTGATAGAATAAAAATCCTCTTAGAATTCCTTTATCGATAATCCATACGAATTTTATCTACTCTTACTGAGTCCAAAATATCGATCAGAAACACTTTTATGGGACCTTCCCGAAGGTCACCCATCCTTGTATTTCTCTGGCCTGAGCACGCTTAACAATTTTATTCGATCCAAATTTAGTACCTTTCACTGCATCTTAATTCTTAAAACCGATATCAAGGTACCTATTTCGATCCGATTTACTCTTATACTGAATAAAATTACTTATTGGGGAAATTTACACTTTAGTCCCCAAACTTTTCCAAAGTTTATACTTTAGCCACCAAAACTTTTAAAGTTTACAATTTGGTCACTAGCCAACAATTGAGATATTACTGTTGGGCTCGATGAATCAACTGAAATATGTCACCAAGTTGTGGAGAAGTGATATCTTGGGTGATGGTGGTGGAAGCAAAAAGATAAGAAAATTTTACACAATGATTTAGAGTGGTTCAACTTTCTAACCAAAGCATGCATCCACTACCTTAGCTTCCCTACTAAGGATTTCCAAATTCACTATGAATTTCTTCCCCTTTTACAAGGCTTAGGAGGCAACCTTTACAACCTAAACTCAATTTCCAAGCCTAGCATCCAAAGCTTACAATCCAAGCTTTGGGAACCCTCTATAACAAGAGAAATCAAAGCAAACAGAAAATCACTCTCTTAGGTAGATGTTTGCACTCTTAGCACTCAACCAAATCCTAGAACACTTGAGCATACATTGAAAATTTGGCTCACAAGTGTTTTTCTATACAAAGAATGGGAATTAAAGCACTAAGACACTTTTTTCAATCATAATAGATGTTGGCAATACAAGCATTAGTTGTTGCAGGAGCTTCAAGGGTCTTTTTATCCTCCCAATTGAGTTTCTAGCCGTTGGAGACCATTGGGATTGGATTGGAGCCATTGGGGATAAGTTCTAAGCTGAATTTCCACTTCTGGTGCTGTTGGTATCGATACAGGGGTTACCCGTATCTATACTCCTATAATTTGAAATAGTCATTGAGGTCGGCTCAGCATACCCGTATTGATACGCTTGATATGCGTATCGGTACGCCCTTCTTGGAAACTAGCCGTTGAAGGTTTGAAAAACATAGGGGATTGGTACGCGTATAGGTGTATCGATATGACCCTATCCGTATCGATACGCGTAGGCCTATACTGGTATGAGTTTTTAGTTCTGGAAAAATACTATAGCTAAAACCCTAAAGGGTATCGATACGGGGTGTAACCATTTCGGTACGGTCGTGCTGAAAACTTGAGTTTGGCTACTTTAAAACATTTTAAACACTTCCAAAACCTTTTGAAAATACCTCAAACTTATTTTCAAGTTGTTTGGACTTAAAATCATTTTTGAAAACTTTTCGATTTAGTCCAAAACTATTTTTCAATTATTATATCAAAACAAAAATCCTATCAGGGAGGATTTTGGACCTAAGGAAATCTAGTTTAAGATGTGGAACAATATATATATATATATATGAGTTAGGATCCACTTACACTATGTAATACTCAATTAGTTTTACACTAATTCATGGCCATTAGATTGGTAAAATGAATGGATGAGATTAACTCCTTACTTTTTTTTCCAAGTGATAATCTTCACACATCCTACTTCTAATCTCATCCACCTATTTTACTCATCCAACGGTCATGTATTAGTGTAAAACTAGTTGAGCTTTACATAGTGTAACTAGATCACATCATATATATATATATATATATATATGAGATGGGAAGTAATTAAACAATGTAAAACTTTTTAAGTTTTACACGTTTTTTTGGATCGTTGGATGAGGGAAACCAATGGCTGAGATTAACAGTAGAATATGTGAAAATGATCACTTGAGAAAAAAAAGTAAGAAGTTAATCTCAGCCATCCATTTCCCCTATCCAAAGATCCAAAAAGAAATATGATCTGTTTACATAGTGTAAAAGTTTCTAAGTTTTACACGTTTTTAGATCGTTGGATGGGTGAAACAAATGACTGTATTAACAGTGGGTTATGTGAAGATTATCACATGAAAAAAGTAAGAGTTAATCTCAACCATCCATTTTCTCCATCCAACGATCTAAAAAACGTGTAAAATTATAAGTTTTACATTGTGTGTGAAAGTATATATACATATATATATATATATATATATATATATATATATATATATATATATATATATATATATATATATGCAGGGTATTCTTTATTCAATAACATGAAAGACGGCCAATGACGGACCTACTAGTAAACTGGGATACGCTTTTGCCCCACGCATGATTTTTTTTTAACTTTGTATATATATATGGTTAGGATCCACTTATATTTTGATACACAAGTTGTGTAAAAAATTTACACAACCCTTTATATTTAAGCTATAAAATCTAAAATATAAATATCTAGTCTAACACCTTAAAACCTAAACCTTAAACCCTAAACTCTAAATTCTAACTATAAACTTTAAATTCTACACACTACAACCTAAAACCATAAAGCCTAAACCACAAACTAAATATTTAAACCTTGAAATTGAAAGGCTTGTGTATCAAAGTATTTTTCATATATATATATATTAAAAAAATTAAATTAATTATAAATTTATCTCGTCGCCTTTCAACATTTATGTTTTACTCCTCAACTTTTAATCTTGGTTCGTCCCTGAAGACAACATCACCTAATTCGCCTGCCTACGCAATACATATCATGAAGGCAAAAGGCATGCATCTTAGTAGAGCAATAATAATGAAATAAACTTCGCCAAACTCAGTTAAAGAAGGCAAAAGCCATGCACTCGGTGTGATGAAAAGGCTGAGCAAATTTAAGAAAACTTTTATTATTAGCTAATTAAAGGTTCGTGAATATAGTTATCGGATGTAATGGTAGAATTCAACATTATTTATTATGATATTTTTTAAAAGACTTTCCTTTTAGAAAAATTAATAATAAATTATATATTTTTATGAAATTAAAGAACTATTTTATCATTAATTTTCTTAATTTTTTTAATAGTTTGTGAGGGTTACTGTCTAACTAGTCCTAATGGAGTTCCGTCACTGGCCGAGCGTCGCTGTGCTATAATCCTATTACACGTAATTGATTCTCAAATATTTTTAAAGAAAGAAAATTTTATAAGTAACCGATCGTATCTAATCAATAAAGATAAATAACAATTCTTATTCTTAATCTCAAAATTATCTAACAGCGCCGGGCGAACTTTAACCACATATTAATAGCCGAAGAAAACAATGTAGGGTGATTAAGAAGTGGTAAATTAAGTAATATTGGGTTTAATCATGCTTCCATTGGACCCACTTGCATTGTAATTTAGGTTTGAAAAAGAGCTCTCGTGTGGAGACTTTTTATTGCGGACGTAACCATTACAACACAACCCATTTTTCTTACATGATTTTTACATGCTCCTGTAATATACAATTGTCTTCTTTCTCAATGTCATGTTTTCTTATATTTTTAGTTTTAAAATTATCATATCATATCATCTTTGACACGTATTTGAAATAATTAATAAACTGTAACTTTCCAGTATATATGCTCTGACGAAATTATTAGTCTGTTTAGAAATTGTAGTAATTGTATTTTGTCTCTTTAAAAAATTATAACATTATGAATTAGTCCATTCAAAAATTGTAAATTTTTGAATTAATACAATGTTAACTTTATGATAACAGTTTAGCAGAATGGCTACTTCTTGGATAAAGGAAAAAGCTTATTTAAAAATATTTTAGTTAGATTTTAGTGTAATGCATTAAAATCTCTCATTTATTGAGTTCAAGCTCAAGTCGACTCCAATCGAGTCAAGTGTTAACTCAGCTTTGATTAATTCAGACTCGAGTAGCTCACGATATGTTTCGTCTCATTTACAACTCTATTCATAGTAGTAGTAGTAATAATAATAATAATAATAATAATAATAATAATAATTTATTATTATTATTATTATCCAAAAATATACATTTTTGGTTCACTTTAATTTTAAAAAATTAAAAAATTATTATTATTATTATTATTATCCAACAATCTACATTTTTAGTTCACTTTAATTTTAAAAAATTAAAAAAAAATTAGTGTATTATACTTTTGAGTAGTTCTCAAACTTTGTAATTCGGATATTGAGTAGCTCAACTCAGCTCGTTAAGAGCTCGAGTCAAATTTGAGCTCAAGTTAAGTCCAATCGAATCAAATATTAACCGAACTTTGACAGAATCAGACTCGAATGGCTCTCGATATATCTCGTCTCATTTACGGCCCTAACTCAGAACATGACCTCTTAACCTTTGTTTAGGTTGGGATCCAAACAAGAAATGCAACGCAACAAGTCAGAACATTTACGACTCGTTTGGTATAACGGATATAAAATAGGTGTGTTGTATTAAATAACAATTGTGTATTAAAAATATGGATGAAAGATAGATCTTACTACATCAAGGTGTTTGGAAGTTGAAATCTGTGATAAAGTTATATTATTTTTACCCTTAAAACTCTAGCTCCATAGTTTTACCCTTGTTTTAACAATGATTATATTAATTTCTAAACGCATGATGTAAATACGTAAAAAAAATAGTGAACGTATTGACAATGATGAAAATACGATGAAAATAGTTAACGTATTTACATAAATACATGAATAAATAGTGAACATATTTACAACAATGTAAATACGTGAATAAATAGTGAATATATTTACATTGTTGTAAATACGTGAAAAACAACAAACATATTTACAATGATATAAATACATAAAAGAAATAGTGAACGTATTCACAACGATGTAAATACATAAAAAATAGTGAACTTATTTACAACGATGTAAATACGTGAAAAAAATAATGAGTTTATAATTAACAAATTAATTTAGAATCATCACAAAACTGACGCAAAATTGGCTTGTCAAATAAACACTAACTCTACATCATTGATAAATATTACACAACTTGCATATTAAATAATACGACGTATTAAATATCACCTCTATCAACACACATGATTATTGACCTTCCGTAATACAAGCATTTTAAATAATATAAAATGTGAGTTACAAGAGAACCAAACATATTATTTAATCGTCTCAATTTGAAATTGCCTTAACTGCCGGCGGCCGCTAATTTCTCTAGGTTTTGTTTTTGGTTGTGTTTGGATGGCCAACTAGCTTTTTTACCTAAAAACTTTCAAAAGCAACCCCAAACACTTAAAAATTTCGTCTCTAAACCTTGATTTGACCACCATTTTAGCCTTCTAGACCTTGGTTTGCCAAAAACTAAATTTTTCAACTTTTGCAAAACTTTAGCTTGCCCACGGCAAAAAAAAAAAAAAAACAGGGCCTTACTTCTTTCAATGAACCGGCGAAGAGGGTTTATCAAAACTAAGTTAAATAAATTTGTTTATAGGTTGAGATACTTGGGTAAACCTGAAAATTTTGTCTTGTATGATTGATAAAGTTTAGGTTTGTATAAAAATATTACTTACGAGAATAAGTTTAAATAAAATAAATAAATTTCATTTAAAAATGAACTGTGCCTTGAATTTGTTGTTATTGTCCAAAATTAATCACATCTGATTAATATCTTTATATATTTGATTAGGCCGAATTATATATTTTACATTCAAAGTTTTTAAAAAATCGTTTTAACTTTTTTTGTCTCTTTTAACTATTAACCTTTAATATTATCAACTTAAATCAGTTAATGAAAAAAATAATGAATCCGTTAAGTTGATTTTATTTTTTTATCTTTTGATAATACTGGTGTTAACTATTTGTCCTTAAGCTATAAAAATAAAAATAAGGAAAAACTACACGGGTGGTCACCCAATTATCACCATTTTCCTATTTTGATCACCCAACTAAATTTTTCGTCAAAATCATCACCAACGTTTCGTTTCGTTATCGTTTTGGTCACCGATCGTTAAATATTTAACAGAGATTGTGACATGACATGTGTAATACCCTCAACCCATATGTCACATTTGGGTCTCAAGCCCAACCCAAATGCATAAAATTTCTCAACTTAGTTTAGCCCAAATAAAATGCTTTGCAAAACACATTTAAAGTCAACAAATTTAAAAATAAATATATAAAGGATTAAAACGTTAAAAGGAGATCCAATTAAATTAAAATATTTAAACATTTGACTCGATTAATACAATTTCAAAAGTAAAAGTTACAAACTCGATCACGTAAGATCCTATGAATACATAACCCACTAAACACAAGTACCGTACTCTGGAAATCGCCACATGCTGGAATCCCAAACTGATATTGCTACTCGATCCAACGATTAACCTACGCACAAAAACAACGATTCCGAACGCTGAGCTTACAAAGCTCAGTGGTACACATCTTCTCTACTATACTTCATGTTAATCATAAACATAAGCATGCAAGCTAGTACGAGCAATAAGGAGAGATAAATAAACACGTGGTGCTACTACTAGTCGTCTAAACACGTGCTCTCATCAAAGTAATCATCATACATGGCACACAAGGCCCAACCAAGCCCGAGATCTCAACAGGTCATCTAGGCGAAAGCACATATCAACAACTCTTGAGTGAGGCTGGGTTACAAAGCATCAGATCATACACTCTGGGTGAGGCTGGGTCACATAGCATCGAAACATACACCCTTGCTCAGAATCCCCCCTCGAGCATCTACACTCTGGGTGAGGCCGGGTCACATAGCATCAGAACATACACTCTGGGTGAGGCCGGGTCACATAGCATCAAAATATACACTCATACTCAATATCCCTAACCATGGTGTTGCAACACTCTTACACTAGGTATCCGGATCCCGTCAATCAAAAGACTCAACCAATCAAATGCATACCCATCATACAAGCAACGTGATCCCAATTATCTCAATATCGTTGTTAAACGTTATCACATCATTTATTTTACATTACCATGTCTTTAATACGTTATGGAGAAGTATATAATTAATCTCATTTATTGCCTCCATCAATCCTCATTATCTCATTTATCAAGGCATAATTCAATTATTAATATTCACATTAGTTTCTACCCTTAATTTATATTTATTAATTATTTAACCTATCGGGTACCGGTACCTGTACCGATACAGAAACTGCTTACTATGAATCCTAGATTCCCACAAGTACTAGTACGGGTTGATCCATACCGATACAACCCCCACTCGCGTACCGGTACAGCCCAAGCTCGTAATGATACCCTATTTACGGGTTTGCACCATTTTCTTGAATTACTGTTTTACCATACTTTATTCAATCCCTAAAGCTTATGAAAGTTATTAGGGTTTGTTTACTAATGCATTTAATTAATTAATATTAATTACTGGCTTTATAATCATTGAATCGAGTATTATCTCTTAAGCATGGTTTCCATCAAATCACAACAATCCATTCAAACAAGTATATAAAGCATCACAATTTTTCAACCAATAAATAAATCATCAATTAATTATGTGGGTATCTCAAATGGCCCTAAGCGGTATTTAAAGCCTCCTTGAGCCTCATTATATTCAAAACATCATCATGCATCTCATAATAACCAGTCTCATACTATCAGTCCCAAACATGCATATTCATCGTCTACCTATTTTGCATATACTAACACGCAAAGCAATCACATTTATGATGCTCATGAAGCAATAGGAGTTTGAGGTATACTAACCTTAAGCCAATATCGCTAAAATCCTCATCTGAGCTTCTCGAATATTCCACTTGATTCGATACTTGATCCTGAATAATCCTCGTATATCAATTAATACCATAAGCATCACTTAACCATATACGTTAATAAATTTGAAAGGTCAAATGCGTAAAAATAGCTTACAAATTTTGAATTTGGCAAAATCAACTACGCCAATGAATCCATAACGTCGAGAAACCCTCGGGTAGAGTCCCCTGAAAAAAGTTAGCGCTGGTCAATGGCCCGGTCAATGCAGGTCAACGATGTAGGGTGATCTAGTGCGACAGGGCAGACAACAACAATGGTGCACCTAGGTAACGTGATCTAATACGACACAGACCGCGGTAGCCATCATGCACCCACGAGGCATTATTTGGTGCGAGCAAGCTCATGTGCACCAGGACGATGGTGAGAACTCGCCTTGAACATATCCCCTCTCTAAAAACCCATTTCCCCCTTTCTCTCATTTCTTTTCATTTCTCTCTCTCTCCAATAATATCCCTTTTTTCTCCACCTTTCAGCCACTTTATTCTCTTTCATCTCTCCTTCTAAATTTCAAACACATCTCTCCTCAAATAAAGGATGATAACCAAATTAATAAAAGCTCAACTTCACATTTTTCCCTTTTTGCCACTAGGCCCAAATTATATATTCTTAATTTAGGCCCAATACTCGAGTTCGAGGTCCGATTCGTTAACCCAAAATTTAGGTCGTTACAACATGGTCTAATAATAATTTTAGTCCCTAAAATTATTATATTATATCAATTTAATCTTAATACGAAATAACTTATCAAATATTTGGCTAAACCCCAAATTCCCCGCCCTCTTTCTTCTTCATCTGTAACACTACTCTGAAAATTTAGCTGAATTTTCTATAAAAAAAAACACTTCTTTCTAAGCTCTAACAATACATATTGTCACGGGGCTAGACTTCTGAACCAGCCCAACCTGCGGCCTTAGTCGATGTTCTTATACAAACGACTAAGTAAGCCTAAATAGTCACTCCGGAAGATCGAATTCTTCCAAGGCACACAAACACAAGATCGTTCCAAGGGGAACCGAACAAAAGAGAAAGGCAACTAAAACAAAAGAAAGAACGCTCAAGAACGCGAAGAACATTACAGAGTGTTTTTAGAGTAAATGCTAAGTGTATTACTCAAATGATGGATGAATACAATTGAGGTGGGGAGGCCTCTATTTATAGTTGAATCCCCATACAATGAACGGACGAGATCAAATCACACTAACGGCTCAGATCGAAAGCCACCTACCAAATCTACACTAACTAAGGAAACTCTATCACTATGAAATTCTTTCCTTAAGTTTGTGTTTACATTGAGAGATATTCTTATCCCTTGGAATATTCCCTGGTAAGATGCCATCTATTAATTTACCAGACTCAATGTATTTGGGCTTTCTTTTAGTCTCCAACGATTGGACTAAGTCAGGTGGTCTTCTCAGCAAGCCTAGAACCTCTTGGGTAGCTTGTTGCGCATCTGTCTCGGACACAAATGTGCGGGCCGTGACAATATGCACATATTCATACGAGGTGAAATATATACAAAGAAAACAAAGCAACATAAACATAAACATAACTAAATGACATAAAAGGGGGAAATATATAAAATACAAACTAGAACAAAACATGAATGTATGGACATATGCAAATTTAATGCATGTATAACAATGATTAAATGAAGATAAAATACTAGGGACCAAAAGGTGATCTTCCCTTAAATCAAAAGCATGCCGATAATAACAAAGAGAAACAGAGCATTAAATGGTGAAATAAATAATGAATAAAAACAAAAACAAAAAAGTCATTCATTTTGTTTTGTCAAAAAGAAAAAAGAAAAAAAAACAAGAACATCAATGTGCTCTGGAGAGACGAAAAACATTTTACTTCAATGAAAATAAAGGAAAACGAACGCTTAAATGGAAAGAAAACCTTTACATTCATTTTAAAAAAGATTACAAAAACATAGAAAATTTCAAAGCTCCATTTAACCATCTATAAACTCAACAGACGAGAATTTTAGGCGTCGTTCATTAGCGGCACGCCTCACCGATCACCCCAAACGACGGTCAAGAAGGTCGGTGGTGAACCGGTGCAAACCCCTTTTCACTCTCCTTAAATCGAAGCTCAGTATCCCTCGCAAACTCGAAATAAACTAGAGGTTATTTTCAAAACTGGGGCTTTGACGATGACTTGCTAGAAGTTGGTACTATTTTCTGGGTATGGTTTGTGTAATGGTTAATAGGTACGGGGTTTCGGATGAGATAGGTATGGTGTTGAGGTGAAGGGACCGGTGTTGATGCCAAGAGGGGTAGAGATGAACCAAAAGAAAACTACGCTCCACCTATCATGCGTTTCATGCCTGTAAAATAGGCAAAATGGGTGCTTTGAAAGGAGATGCTACGTATTGCATCAAAAGCTTTTTAAAAGCTACATTTTCATAGTAGGAAGAAGGAAGGGATGGAGAATTTGGGATTTAGTTCAAATATTTGATGAGTTGTCTCGTATTAGGATTAGATTAATATAATATAATAATTTTAAGTACTAAAATTGTTATTAAACTATGCCATATTACAATTTCTATTAAATATTTAACGGTCGGTGACTAAAACGATAACGAAACGAAATATTAGTGACGGTTTTGACAAAAAAATTAGTTGAGTGACCAAAATAGGAAAAGGTGATAGCTGGTTACCACCCTTATAGTTTTCCCTAAAAATAATAATATTTTTTAAAAAAATGTTTGAGGGCTAAAAGAGTTGACAAATGTTTAAGGGCTAAAATTCATTTTGGACGCTAATAGATATCTATTTACCAACTATATGTTGGTCTAATATAATAAGACATTAGATTTTGTAAGTAGTATCATATATTCAAATCTTGTTCTTGTGAACAGAAAGCAAACTGGATTGAAAAGGATCCCTGTAACATAAATTTCATAGTTAGTTATAATTATATATTTTTAATTATTAAAATAATTAAAACGATTTGAGCTGATGTCGGATTCTCTATAATTTAAGACAAAAATGATAAATTTAACCCTAAATGTTTACATTTTCAATAAAATTGATCTTCATTCATTTTTAGTTAAATTTGACCATCAACCTTCCAAAAAATAAATTATTTTTTAACTAAAATATTGTCAAAACATTAAATTCTTAATAGATTTGAAATGACAGCTCGTGTGATAGTCTACTTGTACTTCATGTTAACATGACATTATATGTCTTATATACCACATCAACACATAATTTAAAATTATAAAAAATATTCAAAAATATTGTTTTTAAATTGCATAAAGTATACATGAACCTTCGATTTACTCCTATTATTGTCACTCGAATATTAAATCAGAAATGAAAGGCGACATGTCAATCATGTGTACTGACATGGACTGTTTTTTTGCTGACATAGAAATCATTTGTCATTAACATTATTTTTTACTCTTTTCTTTCTTCTTTTGATTTTATCTCTTTCCTCAAAGATGGAAGTTTAACAATTTCAGCATTGTGTCCCGTTGGCTTTAAAATCGTTGTTCTTAACGTCTTTTCTGACTACTCAAGACACCAACAAACTTACCTTATTGTCCCCTACTATTTTATCAGTTTAGATTTTCACAAAATCACTTAAAACTCAACTAAAAGCGCATAAAATCCCAAACCACTATGATATACAATACCCCATTTGATAAGAATGAAATCGGGATATATAGCTCGCTTCCTCCTTCTCTACCTCCCCACCGTTGGGATTTCGAGGAAGATGCTCTATCATTGAGAAATCAGAGGGAATCCGAAATTAGGGTGTTTTCACAAAAATGAATAAAAGTTTTGGGTGCTCTTCATAATTTTTAAAAACTAGATGCCTAATCATAACATCGTTAAGTATATAACGACCGAGTGACCAAAATAAGAACAAATCAAAAATTCAGCTATTAAATTAGAAACTTTTTAATTTTTGTGACCAAAATAGAAGTGATAAAAGTTGTGTGATGAAAATTATAATTTATCCGGAAATTTAATGTGTTAGTCAATGTTTATGCTTTTAGAAATAGTGATTTTAATCTTAAAGTTGAGGGTTAAATTAACTTTTAAAAAGTTGACAATGAAATTTATTTTTTTTGATAAATTTTAAATATAATCCTAATTGTACATAGAGAAGAGGAGGATGAGAATTTTAAGGAAAAGAATAAGTGTTTTTAGTGGGTCTAAAATCCCATAAACTAAGGAAATAAAAATAACAAAAATAAACAATTTAATTAATCAACTAAGTATACTTACTCAACGATAAAATTTAATTCAAAGAAAAACAAGAACAATAATATTAAAATATATAAACAATAAGGTTTAAATTTATTCATAAGAAAATTTTGATCTTATCCGACCCGACCCACATAAACTTCTGCTGCGCACACCTAGTCTGTCATTTTGCAGGCAAGTTGCTTCGTTGTACCATCATCTAAACTCTGTTGAAAAAGTCAACTTGCCTTACCTCTTATAAATACCTTTCCACTCCCCCTCTGCCACTCTCAATTCAAACCCACAATTTTAAAAATCCTTCGCTATTCTTTCTTGTTTTTTTCGTCTCTGAAATTCTTAGTTTTTTCTTCTTTATTTTGGTTATGGAAACTAGCAGTGCGCTTCAATATATCGAACAATATTTACTCGATGAATTTTCTCCGGTGGGATTGGGGAGTTTTTCAACTCAAAATCGATGGAAAATTGAATAAAAAATCTGAGGTTTCCACCTCTCCTTCTCAGTCTTTCTACTCTCAAACTTCCAGCTCTGATTCCCTAGACGGTGATGATTTCTTTAAGTTCTCTCCCAAATTCCCTGGTTTCGAATTTGAATCCAAACCTCAATTTGTCGATCTCACGACTCCTAAGCCCTTCCCCAACACCAATGTCTTTAACTTTGAAGTTAAACCTCAAACCGCTCAATTTTCTGCTGTAAAACCTCAAGCTTCTTTGAATTCGGGTTCAAATTCTCAGAATCGGAAACCGTCGCTGAAAATCTCGTTACCGCATAAAGTGGAGTGGATTCATTTCGGTAAACCGGAATTAACCAAGGCAGAGCCGGAGAATTCAAATTCAGAAGAGAAAAGTAAGCATTACAGAGGTGTCCGACAAAGGCCGTGGGGGAAGTTCGCAGCTGAGATCCGAGATCCTACCCGGAAAGGTGCACGGGTCTGGTTGGGAACCTTTGACACCGCCATAGAAGCCGCTAAGGCTTACGACCGAGCCGCTTTCAAGCTACGTGGCTCCAAGCCATTCTTAACTTCCCTCTCGAAGCTGGGAGGTTGGATGTAACCACCGTCAACGTAGAGAAGAAACGGAGCAGAGACGACGGCGACGCTGGGGAAGAAAGTGGAGTTAAGAGCGTGAAGAGAGAGAACGATGACGATGCGACGAAAGAGAGAGATAACGATGATGCACCTTTGACGCCGTCAAATTGGAGGTCGTTTTTGGATTTGGATAATGAGACGAAGGGGATTTTTAACATGCCACTGTTATCGCCGTTATCTCCACATCCGCCGTTGGGCTTTCACCAGCTCATGGTCATCTAAATAATGATGAGACTTCCAAACCTTATTAACCAATTTAGTAATATTAACATAAGCAGAAAAAAATAGTTCTCGCCCCCCCCCCTAATTTCGTCGATAAAATTTACTTCACAAAAAATGGATAAAAATAAATAAATTTGGGACTATTGAGTTTAGCTCAATTATATCGTTGATATAATATATAAGAAAATGTGAGCTCAAATATATTTAAAATAAATTTAAAAATTATGCTATTTTAGATTTAATATATAATATTATTCAGACACGTACATGAAATTTTAATAGAATTTTACATATTTCAAAATAATATATTTACTCATTTTCACTATCTATAAACAGACAACTCTACCGATTTAGCAAACGTAAAATAGTGTCAGATTGATCATGGTGTTTGGTGATTTGCAAAAACTAAATCAAATTTTAAATTTCATATATGCAATAGAATGGATATTTATTATCTACTCTACCAATTTAGTAAATATAAAATAGTGTCATATTGATAATGAAATCAACATTTAAAACTTCACCAACTATGTATAGAATAAATAAATAAATAAATATTAAAACTAAATATAAACTTTAGATTGATATACGTTTTGATACATAAATATTGATTTTGTATAATTATACACATTAAACTTTTATTTTACTTTAAATTTATATATTTGAAAAACATAAATTTACTTATTTTCAAATCGAACAACTATAATTATTTGTGTTTATATAAGTAAATATAAAATGGCGTGTATTAATTGAATCAACTAAGGTTTAATACGGTATTACACCCTTCCCCTAGGTTGTAGGTTTATATAAGTAAATATAAAATGGCGTGTATTAATTGAATCAACTAAGGTTTAATACGGTATTACACCCTTCTCCTAGGTTGTAGGTTTAAGACCCAGTATGAACAAAAATTCTCCTTTCCCTCTCCCTTGGTAGAAATTGTTCAAAAAAAAAAACTAAGGTTTACATACGGCATTACACATTAAAATAGAATTTATATGGGGTATAATTTTATGAGTGCAAAAAATCTCGTTGGGAGACTCATCCACCAAAGTCAGGTGTGCGATGCAAACAAAGTCATGAGGAATTGAGAGGCAATAAAAAATAGAATTTATATATAATTTATAATATATATCCCTAAAAATAACTTTGATATCTTATAGGTCGTCAATTTTATGAAATTTGCATATAATAAAATGTAAATTAAGTCTTGTTGAAAAATTGAAAAATTATTTTCTGAAAATGAATTGATTTTTAGACATGGTAAATTATATACTTGTATTCCTTTTGATTTTTAGGCGTTTAAAGTATCATGTATTTAAAGAAAATATGATATATTAAAAATTCATCTCGTTTAGTGATTGAAACGCATGTATATTGAATTTGTGTTTGTATTATTTTTAGAGAAAATATTTTATGTACTAGCAACGAATTGTTTCTATAAGCGGGTTTAAATTAAGGTTTAGTAGTTTAATCTAAGGTTTAGTGTTTAAGAGTTTAGGCTTTTAGGGTTTAATGGTTAGAATTTAAATTTTAGAATTTAGAGGCTATGGTTTGTGATTTAGGGTTGTAGGGCGAGAGTTTTAAATTTTAGCCTCTAAAGTGAAATTAAGTATGTTTGTGGAAAAATTCCATTGCTAGTATATGAAATAATAACTCTTTTTTTAATGTTTTTTTTATTCTTTTAATATATATGATTAGGATTCACCTGCATAACATAAAATTTTTAAATTTTATTTTTTTATTGTTGGATGAGTGGAAATTAACAACTTAAATTAAAACTTTTTAATTGAATATTATTGACTTCTTTCTTCGCGTAAAAATTTCTTATTTTTTTATTGTTAATCTCATCCATTTACATTATGTAAAACCCAACAAATTTTACATTACTTTAGGACTATTAGATGAGTGTAAATTAATATTTGAGATTAAACCTCTCTTTTTCCCTTAAAAATATTCACATTTCTAACATTTATTCTAAATTATTAATTTACTGTCATCCAATAATAGTCCTAAATTAGTATAGAACTAAAAGCTTTTATACCGTATAAGATGTTTCTATCTCATATATGTATGTATATACATATAGAGATAGCATCTGTTGGGCTCGAATCGATCAACCTAAAATTGCCAAGAGGGGTTGAAAAAGCTTCTTGAATGAATTGGTGGAAACCGAAATAAAAATGAACATTTTTCCACAACGATTTTAGAGTGGTTCTACTTCTAAACCAAGTCTACATTTATTACCTTAGCTTACCGCCACTAAGGATTTCTCAATTCACTAACATTGAATTCTTGCCTTTAAGGACAAGGCGTAACCTTACAACTTCTATCTTTTCGATGGCAAAGATAGAACCAGTCTAGTTTTTCTAAGGCTAAACTACAACCTCTCCCTTTTACAAGGTATGTTTGTGTAAACAATGAAGACCTCTCAAGGTGGGTGTTTACAAGAATTAAGCTCACAGAGAATGAGTACTAAAGATATACAATAAAGCTTACTCAACAAATATTTACAATAGAAATGAAGAAATAAAGAATTAAAGACTATTTCTCTTGATAATTAAGCTTTGATGGTTGTAGTCACTTTCTTCAAGTGTCCTTGGCTTGTATTTGTAGTGTGGAATGAATTTCTAGCCTTTTACGACCGTTGGGATGGTTTGAAGCCGTTGGGAAGACATAAAATCGAGCATTTAATGCTCTCCTACATATAAGTTTCGAAACTACTCAAAGAGTTTCAGAACTCTTTAAGTCGGATTTGAAAAGTTGACCGTTGGAACTCAAAGTTTCGAAACTTATACAAAAGTTTCGAAATTTGAAAACTGTCTGAAATCAGAAGTTGAAAACTTCTGATAAGTTTGGAAACTTCTGATTAAGTTTGGAAATTATGTTCTAGGATTTGCAAGAATTAAATAGTTTTGACTTTATGAAAATGTTTTAAGTTGAGGAATGAGCCAAAACACTTAAAAAAACATTTTTAAATATATTTTTTAAGGGTGTTGGACTTTGAATTATTTT
Organism: Hibiscus mutabilis; assembly: GCA_019671005.1. Lineage (NCBI taxonomy): Eukaryota > Viridiplantae > Streptophyta > Magnoliopsida > Malvales > Malvaceae > Hibiscus > Hibiscus mutabilis. The sequence continues at coordinate 30,694,604 of CM033749.1, forward strand.
TAAAATGTTCGATCAAGTCCAAAACATTTTTCACTTAATTTGTTATATCAAAATATTAGTTCAACAACCTCTTACACTATATAAAACTTGAAGTTTTACATCTTTTCTAGACCGTTGGATGAAGGTAAATGGATGGATGAGATTAACAATAGAAAATATGAAGATTATCACTTGAAAAAAAATAAGGAAATAATCTTAGTTATTTATTACCATCATCCAACGATCCAAAAAAATATAAAAGTAATTGAGTTTTACACAATGTAAGTGGATCCTAACCCATATATATATATGAAGAGAGAAGATTTAGTTACACAATGTAAAACCAAAAAGTTTTACACAAATTTTGGACCATTTGATAAGTATAAATCGATGATTGCAATAAAAAATTTAAAATGATAAGATTTTTTAAAAAAAGTAAAGTTGAATAATTTGAACTACAAATTTAAACTCATCTAGTAATATAAAATTAAGGGTAAAGTATACAAATGAGAAAAGATACATCGTCACGCTAGACATTTAGTGATACATTTAGCGTGACGTTCGTCGTGACGTTGAATTTTATGTCACAAAATACAAATAGTGACATAAATGTAAGTTTAAATGACAATATTTTCAACGTCAATAATAAGCAAATTTGTTGTAGTGTTTTCTACAGTAATTTTAAAGACGGGTCCTCTATAAACCATCTTTAAACAATAAAAATATTTTTTTCAAATAAAAAAATACAGCATCGTCCACGTGATAGTCATCCATAGAGGTCACTGTTCAAAGACGGAATGCATACTTGTCATCTTTAACGTCTTTCTGTGGCAGATGCAGCAGTCGAGTGGCCGGGAAGTATTTTTTAATGAACAAAAGTAAATTACTGTTCAAGGTCAGATTTTAAGCATTTTGACTTCAAAAACACTGTTGCAAATGCTATATTTTTAAAAATAATCTAAACTGTGTCATACTTGTGAAAATAAAAAAAAAGGGAAACAATATTTGTGGAATTTCACCATCTAATAATCCAAAAATTAATTTTTAATTTTTCAGATTAAGTAAATCTTATTCGTATGTGTGAGAGGGATAGAAAGGGATGCACGATAACAATACAACTAGTGAAGTCAGCAAAAACAAAAGAGATTGAGATGTTTCAACTTGTAATTTCAATTTTCAATAATTGAAGCTCTGCATGATTCTTACTGTATCAAGCAAGTGTATCGTTGTATATAGCAAAAAGTTTGCCCATCTCAACTTAAATTATATTTAAATGTTGTTTTTATGTTCACATTGATATTTTTCAAAAGTAAACTATTGTGACTTAAAAGAAAAGGCTAACTCTATGACTTGTTAGATAGCAACGTAATTTAACATTATTTGTTAAAGGATCATTTAAAAATATTTAAATTTATAGAGATCACTAATAAATTATATATTTGGGGAGATAAAATACATTTTTATCATTTTCTCAACTTTTTAAAAAGTAATTTAGTTGTTATCAAACCTATAATTAAGTGACATGTGATTGTGATATATATATATATATATATATATATATATCGGGGGTAAATATGGGTTATTTGAATTCAAACGTTCGTGGTTAATACATGTTTTCCGACTAGGCATGTTGGCCAGCTTCTTCTTTTCCTATAAAAAATAAATTGCTGAAATGACCGCTTACGTTTAGTAAGTGTGTACTTTTGATTACCGATTTTAAAAAATGAATATTATAGTCACGTTTTCGTTTTGTAAACTTATGGTCACTCAAATGTTTCTTGCCTTTAAACGATAACGAGAAGCTGATCTGATGGGGTAAAAGAAACAGGGTAAACTGTTGAAATAGTCACTTACGTAAATGACTATAACATGCATTTTCTCAGATAATGACCAAAAGTATACATTACTAAACATAAGTGACTATTTCAGTGTTTACCCCATTTTTTACTCTTGTCAGATTAACTTCACGTTAATGTTTAACGACAATAAACGTTTGAGTGACCATAAGTTTACACAACAAAAATGTAACTGATCATAATGTTCATTTTTTTTAAATCGATAACCAAAAGTGTACACTTACTAAACATATATAAGTGACCATTTCAGTAGTAGTTTTTTTATTTGTCAAAAAAACCACGTATATTTTTTAGGATAAACTACTGAAATGATCACTTACGTTTAGTAAAAATATATTTTTTGTCAAAAAAATACGTGGTTAATGCATGTTGACTCAACCTTGTTAATTAATTTAGACACTCATGTCATCTTATCTTTCTTGTCATTATTGCTCACGTTTAAGACAATAAAAAAGGATTTAAGTCATTTTTGTTCTCTCGTAATTTTTAGGTTATAAATTTTAAATTTATCATGAACAATTTTTTTAGAGTCTTTATTTTATAAATAAAATTAAATTTAAGAATTATAGAAAAGAAAACAACACCGACAACAAAATAAGGCTTTATTTCTTGCGCGGGTACTCTACTATTTTTTTTAACCAAATCCCATCGTTGTTTCTAACTACCCGTTGACTTCAAAACACGATATTGTAATTTATATTATTTTTAATCTATCTAAAAATTAAAGGTATAAAGTTAAAAATAGCCTCAACATTTAAATTTTTGGTCACTTTAGTCCCTATTTTTTTGGTGCAAACATTCACCTAACGTTTTATTTTCATTCAAAAGTCACCCTCGACAGATAAAAACCATTAGTCAACTAACGATCAACACCCTTTGATGACGTTGCCATGCCACATGACACTTTGCTGACGTGACATTTTTGTAAAAAATAATAAAAAATACTTTTTTTTTAAAAAAACTAATTATTTTATATATTTTTTAACCAATCAAATGATGTCACATCAGCAAAGTGCCATGTGACATTATTTAATTGGTTAAAATATAAAAAATAACTTTTTTCAAAAAATATTTTTATTTTTAAAAAAAATATTTTTAAAAAAAATATTTGATTTTTTAAAAAAATATTTGATTTTTAAAAAGTAATTATTATTTTTAAATATTTTTAACCAATCAGATAATGTCACTTTAGTAAAGTGCCACATGGCATCATATGATTGGTTAAAATACAAAAATAATTGTTTTTTAAAAATAATTAATTTTTTAAAAGATTATTTTTTTTTAAAAAAAATAATTAATTTTTTTAAAAATTAAATATTTTTAAATATTTTTAACCAATCAGATAATGTCACGTCAGTAAAGTACCATGTGGCATCATATGATTGGTTAAAAATATAAAAAATAATTAATTTTTTTAAAATTAAAAAATTTAATTATTTTTTAAAAATAAACAAAAATATATGCCATGTCAGCAAAGCACTGCATGGCATCGCCACATACATGCCACTTCATCGAAGGGGTTAACCGTTAGTTGACTGACAGTTTTAATCCTTCGAGGGTGAATTTTGAACGAAAATAAAACGTTAGATGACTGTTTACACAAAACAAAATAGGGGCTAAAGTGATCAAAAGGTCAAACGTTAGGGCTATTTTTAATTTTATGCCAAAATTAAATAATTGTCATTAACTTGCATGGGACGGGCAGTAGGGTTGTACAAAACAATTCTAATCTGTTTATCTGATGATTTAATATAAAGGTTTAGATGTTCAATTTATTTCGATTTGAAAAACCAGATCAAATATCCAAAGAAAAATTAGATAATTAGATATGAATCACACAATTTTACGTTTATAATTATCCAAAATCCGAAAAAAATAAAGGGTCTTTTACCCTTTAGAGTTAATTTTTATCTTTGTCTCTCTTTTGATTGTAGTCTAATTTCATAAAATTATTTACTAATATGGCCTTTTCAAATTCTATTTTTATTCTTTTATTCCTTAGCATGTTTATTTATCATGATTCTTATATAATATATTTTTCTTTATTTTGTTATATTTATTACTATTACCATTTTCATTATTTTTATTATCACATATATTACTATTTTTTATTATTTACTATTACTATTATTTTATTATTTATTTATAGTTATTATTTTTGGATTTATTTTTTGTTAATGGTCGATCGAATTTGACAAATTTACCATATAAAAAAATAAAACCCACAAATTTTAATTCAACTTTGACCTCCCAATTTTTTCTCTATCTTCCTAGTCTAGGTTATTACTTTAAAACAAAAACAAAAGTTGGCATAGTTGATATAAAGTGCGATTCTCGTCTCCAATTTCATATGAAGAGAAGCTCTTGCTCCATCGTTTTGAATACAAAAAAGAATTTATAATTTGAAATGCCAAAACTTGCATGTGTTTTGTTTTGAAGGAAAAAAAAAAAGAAATGCAATTTAATTGCAACAATAACCGGCTTTGAAAATTTTGGCCCTTCCTTTAAAAAAAAAATAAGTCAGATTTAGAATTATAGGATCAATTCTTCTTGAATAAATTAATCTTAATTCTCTTCATTTTTTAGTGAAGTAATTAAACAAATTCAACCAATAATAATAGTAAGGTAACATTTGGCGTTCAAGGTCAGTGTTTAGCATTTCGGGTTAGGATTAAAATTTATTAATTATAGTTTGTAGCTTATAAATTTTATGATTAGAATTAGATTTTTAGAATTTAAGGCTTAAAATTCATAGCTTAAGTTAGTGTATGATTTAAAATTATGTATTTAGGATTTGGTATATTATCTTTTATTGGTTTATTAATAAGAATTACAAAGATAATTATGATTTTTTTTTTGAAATCAGAGTATTCACAATCAACAGTAGAGAGTAATTTTCCCTCGTAAGGGGTACTCCGATTAAATTATTATTAATATAATGCTTATATAAATACTGATTATTTTATGATTTTTTTAACAAGCGAACATCTAATAATGTCATGTGTCCTATTTAGGAGACTATGTAGCTTAAACTCTAAACCTTAAATTTAAATATAAGTTCTAAAACTTAAAACACTAAATCCTAAACAGAAACACGCCAACCCTATAAATCCGCTTGTGAGAAAAATAAATTCGCTGCCCGTACATGAAATAAATTACTTGTATAAATGCATTATATTTTCGTAAAACTCAACAAAAAGTGGAATTGAGTACAACATTAAGAACTAAACTAACTCTAATTTTAATTAAAACTTGATATCACACTAGCACAGACGAAATATACCAACCGTGATTCTTGGACCAGAAGTACAACATTAAAAAGCTAAAGTGCTTTATTTTAAATCTTTGAAGGTTGAATGAATCAATTGATTACCGTAATTCCCTAAACCTATTCTTTAAACGGATTAACCAAACTCTTTATTTGACTTTTATTTTACTACAAAAAGAGGCAAAATCCAAATGTTATTTTAATGTAGATGACGGGATCTTGTGGGGGGTTTATAGTTTTATTACAATTAATTTATGATTATTTTGACTACTATTTTGGCATTTGAATTCTAATGCCGTCTGTCGGATGTCATCTCTACGGATTTATTTGGGCATTTAAGAAACATAAAAACTATTAATCTTGTTTTGGGTTTAATTTCTCATTAATGGTGATTTGGGTTGTTTTTAATTTTAGGGTAAATTACACCATATACCACTAAACTTTAAGTTTAGTATGAATTATATCGGTGAACTAAAAATCAATATTATTTTATCACTGAACTTTAGTTTAGGCTTCAATTATATCATTGGACCATTAAAATCAATGATGTGGACGGATCTTAACAGTCCGTATGCGATGACGTGGAGGGATTTTAACGACACATTGGTATAATTGAAGCCTAAACAAAAGTTCAATACTAAACTACTATCGATACTAAACTTAAATGTTAGTGGTAAATAATATAGTTTATCCTTAATTTTATTTTGTAGCCCATAACTTTCTTTACTTAGCCATAGACCATTCAAGGGACGGACAATCTGTCCAAGCCCAAAATTCGTCTAAAAGTCGAGAGGGTTTGGACAAGAATATCATACTCACAAGATGGGCTCGAACAAAAATTAGGTATGTTTAATATATGGGTTAGGCTTCGATTCTAACATTCATGGCTCGAACTTGACCTATTCTGTTTTATAAGTATATAGAATATTATAGGGATAAATACTAAAACTACATATGAACTTTGGTCAAATGTGCATGTCAAAAATAAGTTTGGTTATCTATTTACAGATATGGGTAGACTTGAAAAACAAATTGAAGCCTATATTTCGGGTCAAGCTTGGACAAGTATAAAATATGATATTCCCATGCATAAACTCAACCTAAATTTGACTCGAGCTCAGCTAACCTATGAGCACCTCCCCTTAATCATGTGGATTAACCCTTAATCTTATTAATTCTCTTTTGATTTGTTCCATCATTCTTAAAGAGTCATTGGGTTTGGATAAATAATTGAGTTTTTTTCATAGAAAAATGCACGAGACTATTATAAGAAAGTAAATTCGTAAACTCCTTAGTAGGGGCACAAGCCCATTCGAAAGGATAACTATTAAGTTGGGTACGTGGAGTCACGTAATCCGAAAAAAATATTAGATGAACATGGTTCACCACGTCATCCGTGGTCTTAATTAGTTTGGTCCATCCATTTCATTTTTTTTCAAAGTGAATCTGCACCTCTTTCTTACGTGTTAATAGAAAGTGAGTAGTTATTTGAAAGTTAAAATGAAATAAATGAACTTTATTAACTGGAACAAAAAATAATATAATGAGCCGAGTCTATCTAATAATTTCACCGTAATCTGTATCTTTATTGACTTCACGAGGAATAAAAGTGGTCTTATCAATTTAGGAGTTCTTTTAATTCCTAAAATTGTGCAGGTCCTTGTGTATACTCAAGGTTCGTTTGAAAATCATCAACACGAGATGACATCAAGAAGATAGAATAACATATTAAAGAGTTTGACAAAATCGAAAATGATATATTTATTTTAATTTAAGAATTACAGTTTTTATATACTTCTTGATTGATCATTTGGATATTTAGGCTCCGTTCGGCACAATTTTTGAAAAAGTTTTTAGCTGCCGAACGGAGAAGCTCCACTGAACGCCTAAACTTTTGCGTTGCTTTTATAATCACTAATTTTGTCCGGTTTTATTATTGTTATTTAAAAATAAATAAAATACATATCCAAAAATATATATATCAGCCCAATATAAATGAATAGTCCATAATAATAATACAAACCTAAATACTTTATATCAATGGACCGTTTTAGGCCCAATAATAAATTAAACTCTAACCCTAATTACATCAGAAACCATGATCAAACTCTTCCGATCCTTCACGCGACCATGTGGCCTCGTCACTGGCAATCGCACTGCCACCGGCCATCTCTCCAGCAACCGTGCGTGCAGAAATAATAAAAAAATCAAGGGATGTCAGAACCATCATCATCCACAGTGGGTTTAGTACAACTAATGTAAATAAAAAAAATTAAAATAGACCGAATATAAGATGCAAGCGAATCTATTTATAATATCATTCAGAAATCAAATTTTAAAAAAAACTCAAGCATTTCGAAGGTAGAATTTCAGTTTTTTTCAAAATTAAAAGATAAAAGGGGACAAGTGTCTAGGGTTTATACTTGAGCCGGTCTCGGTCCACCGTCGTTGTAGACGGTTGAGGGTGGTGCGCCGATGAACTGCACCATCTATCTTTTTACCTTCCTTTTTTGGAACCAAAAGGTTAGGGTTTATTCTTTTTGGTTTTAGTTTTGTGGATTTCAGTAAATCGAGACTTTTTTTTAAATGTAAAGTGGAATTTGGGTTTTTAAAAAAAGAATAATCGTTTTGGGATCATTTTGTGAAGTCTATAGGCACCGACGAGTGGTGGCCAACGCGGCAAAAATCACTATTTTCTGAACTGTGAAGGAAAAATTTTAGAGGATCATTCCTTTTTTTAAAAAAAAAATGGTTAAAAAATGAAGTGTTTTAAAAAAAATTAAGTTATATAGTTCGTAAGTTAAAAAAATTGTTTAATAGCTCAAATGGTCCCTTTATCCTTTACAAATCACCGTTGCGGTCCTTTCGCTTTTGTAAATTACGTCCTCAGTTCCTGATAGTTTTAAATGGTTTTCAATTTCATCTTTTTTTCAATTTAGTCCAAAATTTAATAGACTAATTCCCTTTTTAGGTCCCTTCCCCTTTGTATCTATTTAATTTAATATGTGTTTATGTCTCTGTTTTCATTAATTTATACTTTCTGATTCATGCCTTATATTTTATTTTCTTGTGTTTCGATCCCCGTTAATGTTAATTAATTGTTTGCTTTCTTACATATATTATATCATATAGTATATATCCTATAAATTAATATACTTATATATATATAGTTATCTACATATGTAGTTTTCGGCACTTGCTATATATATAATATACGTACCAATTTCCTTACAGTATTATATATAATATATGGATTTTTTTGGCATATGCTATAATGATATATATATATATATATGTCTTATGTAATATGCAATACATAGTTTTATTCCTTGATATATGTATGTATATATTTATTTCTTACGGTATGTTGATGTTGAGATCCAGTACTCATGCTCATTTGTATTTATGTATATATATTTATTTGTTCTTTATTTTTTTTTATGTCTTGTATGTATTTTATCATACTTAAATTGTTCATGCATTTATTCATTGCATTAGTTTAGTTCTCAAGGTTTCGGTATCCTACTAAGAGTGTCATCCCGAGTCTTCGGGTGTCATCTCCTTTCGGTATCGTAAATCGCGACGTATTATATATATTCAAACCGTATGATCATGCATTTTAGAGATTAGATATTAAATTGGATCGAATTTTAATCTTTCCTAGTAAATACGATACGAACCCTTAGGTACCGATTTTCTGGCGTGGTAAGAGTGCGAATCCTTCTCATTCGTAACCGATTCCCGAACTTAATTTTTTCTGGTTTACATTTTGGTGTCCGATCAACCTTATTCAAGTGACCAGTGACGACTCTCCTCAATTTTATCTAAAAATACAAACTTTTTCAAGAATTCTCCTAAAACTGAAATTTTTCAAAAAAAAAAAGGAAAACCATATGTAATTTTTAGTCGCTATAGCTTCACCCCGCTGTTACACTTGATTTGGTCTTAAACGCAACTGTTGAAAAAGCTGGAATTTTCAACAGTTCTCAGAACGCCGCTTCTTCACCCAAAGTAAGCTTCTAACAGCTCAGTCGAACAGAGCCGTACTTGTTGGAATGGTTTGCAGCCGATCCTCAATTCATGAGCTTCTGCGAGTTGAACGGTATGCATTCTTTTTCTTAATAAATCACAACTCACAATCTAACCGTTAGTTTATATTGTTTGATATTTAAATGTAAATTACAACTTACAAAGTACATACGGGAGATCTTTGGGGGAGGGAGTGATGGGATGCCGATGGAGAACTTTAAAGACATATTATGTCTTTATTTTGTTGTCAACTTTATGACTCTGGTTTGTATTACCTGGATCTTTGGTTTGTGATTTCCATCAGGGTAAATTATGTAAATCATCATTGAATTTTACTCTTAAATTTATTTCGGTCACTGAAGTTTCAAAACGTTCTATTTACTCACTGAAGTTTAGACATTAAATCCTTTTGTCAATAAAGTTTAGACATTGAACGTTTTATGTCAATTCATCATTCACCATCGTCGTCGTTTGATATCGAATTTCACCAATCACTTCATCTCGCTTTCCTTGAGTCTAAATCTAACCTCCATTTCGCTGTAAAGTGCCCTGAAATCCACGAATCAGTAGGGATGGCAATGAGGCGGGGAGGGTTTTTGGCCGCCCCGATCTAAAAACTCCTAAACCCGACCCGCCATGCCCCAAAATTAAATATTAATTTACTCGCCTGACACATAAACCCCTAAACCTGACCCAAAAATTTAAAAATCTATTAAATTTTGTCGATGATAAATGTTAGATCCGATCGAATCACCATCACGCTCACAAAATATAAATTTCAAGGACTTTAAAACTATATAAAAATAAAATAAAATCAATTAAATTACTCACATGAAAAAAATACATATTTAAAAGAATAAACTCTAACCATTGACCTTCAGAATCAGATATGTTAAAATTCGAACAATATCAAACAAAAATTTACGATAATCACAAACTAAAAAAATAGCTTGAAACCCCTTAAAGTGTTTATATATAGTGGTATTTTTACAAATATAATAAAAAATATATCGGGGCGGGGCGGGGAATTTCCATCTCATACCCAACCCTGCGTCGCCCTGACTTAATGTTTTTCAATACCCGCCCGATCCCCGAAAATTATAAAAAAAAATCGATCAGGTCAGGTCGAGGTTGAGTAATTTTGTCATCCCTACGAATCAAGCAAAAATCTTTCAATTTCTCTCTCTTCGGTCTCTCTCTTTCGTCGTCGGATGAAGCCCGTTTCTTAACATATTGTTTCTCTCGTGTTGATGAAGTTTTTCGCCGTTTGAATTTTGGAGAAGTTTTTTCGTTCGTCGGTAAATAGACGTTGTCAAACAGTTAACGAAAGAATGACCAAAAACGCCAAATGTCTAAACCTTAGTGAATAAATTAAATGTTTTAAAACTTAAATGACCAAAATAAATCTAAAAATAATATTCAGTGATGATTTATGTAATTTATCATTTCCATTATTTGTATTTTGTCGCATTGGTTTGTTGCCTTTGCGCACTGCTTTGTGTAATGTACATTACTTAGCTATTTTGTTGGATAAAATGTGTATCGTCATTTTAACATTTAAATGTGCTTTGGATTGTAATTTTTGTTTAATTTTAGTCATAGTAATGTAATTATTTTTTGTTAAAATTATTGCCTAAATTTGAATTGTTGCTATTTGAATTCTTTTAAAAAAAATCGGTTAATTCAAAATTCACCGAATCAATTGAATTTTATTTGATCCAGTTAATTAATTTCATAAATATATAGATTTGGTTAATGATTAAAAGTTTTAAAATTTAATTGAGTTGGTTAATGTTTATTAAGTTTGGTTATTAACTGAACCGGTCGTTTGAACATCCCAAAGTACAATTAAATTAGTGAAATAAATGCAACTTTTATATAATAACATTGATAAATCCATCTTCTAAAACATTTTAAAAAATAAAAAATTTTGGTAAAATGACACTGTATCTTTGAGTAATTTATATATATATATATATATATTGTGTAAAAAGTTAGAAAATCTGCATATTTACTCTTTAAAATATAAAATCTAAATCTTTAACTCTAAAATCTTAAACCTTAAATTATAACTACAAACTCTAAACTAAATTCCTAATACCTAAACAAAATGAATAGTACGTATTGAATAATTTTTCTGCATCTTTTACTTTATGATTAATAAAAAGTTCAATTATTATTTTTCCCATAAAAATTCCTGCATAAACCGGAATATGCTTTAATAGAAGAATCTCCTCTCTAGTAAGAACGTACAGATTTTTTTTTTGGAAAGTCATACAGATAATCTTTTTTTAATATGATAAACATTAAAAAGGTTACAAGTATGTGTATGTACACCTTTTCAAGTGGACAAAATCTTTCGGTTTCCTTTTGTATTTAATATTAAAAAGATTTTTAAAAAGTTATATTAGAAAGTTAAAGGTGTGAAATAAGATGATAAGTAAAAAAAATATCTACATTATATGAAAATTTCAAAAAATACTACCGCGTCTCAACACCCCTCTAGATTTATCCTTGTTTCGCAAACACATACAACATACCTTTTCATTTGATCTAAGAACCCATTTTTTCCATAAAACTTGCCAAATCAAGAATGTTTTCTGTTTTCCACTATAGAATTTATGGGAAAACTGCTGAACATATGGTTCAATCGCTCGTAGTTTTCCAATTGTCATGTATCGGTTGTAAGCAGCCAAAAGGACGATTGCATGTAAAGTCGGACATTTTCTTAGAAGCCAAACGGCAGCCAGCCTGGTTGTGGGGAATGATAAACAGAGGTATATGAAATCCGGCTAATTAATTATTAATTAACCCAACTCTGCCTAGCTGTTCCTTGTTCTTTGTAATGTAAAATGAAATTTCCAATGCCAAATTGCGTACGGATATCAAGTTCCGTATAAAGTACGACTTTTTACTGTTACAGAACAAAAGACAGTTAATATCTCTCTTCCCCCTATATTATTTATCACTAATTTTCAGCAATGTTAAAAGGAAACGAAAGATGAAACATAAATCATGGATCAATTAAGCCTTTCGGGCACTTGCTTAAGAATAAGAAAGAGGAATCTCATGTAAATACCATGGAATAAGGTTTGATCCTATTCATGGGGATTCCGTAAATATTCCATTCCAAAAATAGAAAGTTCGAAACAATTGGGATTTTTTTGGAGATTGGATGCAGCTACTAATTCATGATCTGGCATGTACAAAATGAAAACTTCATTCTCGATTCTATGAGAATTTTTATGAAAGCCATTCATTTGCTTCTCTTCGATGGAAGTTTTATTTTCCCATAATATATCCTAATTTTTGGCCTAATTCTTCTTCTGATTATCGATTCAACCTCTGATCAAAAAGATATACCTTGGTTATATTTCATCTCTTCAACAAGTTTAGTAATGAACATAACGGCCCTATTGTTCGGCCTATGATTAGCTTTTCAGAAATTTCTAAACGAACAATTGTTTTCCGATGTTCAACTCTATGAGAGAAGAACCTTGAATGATTAGCTTTTCAGAAATTTCCAAACTTGATTTGTGAAAATTTCAAAAAGCGAAATCTTTTTTATTGTTCAATTTTCTTATTTTACTTATTTGTTCAACTCATTATGGAGAAATTTTACCAAGGAGATCGTTAGTTACATTTATATATGAAAAATCGAGAGTGATATAACATCTTCCAAAAGTGGAACTGAACAAAATTCATTCTGGGTATTTGTTATTTAAGTCTTTTTCAATTTGTATTTGATATGGTTGCCTTGATTGTTGTTGGTGTTTTTTATTTTGTATGTGTTGTCAGAACGGATGCGAAATTTTATGTTAAGATGCGAACTTATAAAATTTTAAAGGGCAAAATAAATTTTTAATAAAAAATACATAATTTTAAAAAAATTAAATCATCTATAAATTTTAAATTTTAGAGGTCCATCTCTGTGTTGTTGTTTTAGATGTTGGAAGCAATATTTACGATTGAGGAGAAGAAGAACAAAGGAAATATGAAGGATTACGAGGAGTTTGAAATGTTGTTATGTGATATGCCTCATGTAACATCACATCATCTGCATTAAAAACGTGATAAAATTCATTGACAACGCTAAAGCTAGGCTAAATATTAGATTTTGTAAAAAGAAAAAGCTAAATATTAGATAAAAATTGATAAAAGGTTACACTTTAGTTTATTTTATTATTTATAAAATTTTAATAAATTAGTAATTATTGTTTCAACAAATTTTATTTTTTTGAATTACAAAAGAAAAAAAGTTGAAAGAATTGTAAAAAAACGTTTCAACATATTTTATTCTCAAAAAAAATTATGCTCTAACTCCTAATGATTTTAAAAGTTATTAAAATAGCTAAATGTGCAATATCAAATTATATAATTAGTGGTATCTATCGATACATGACGTTTAATTTATACTAAATACCGGTTAGGCTTTTGGCTCTTCATTTCAAAGGTTTTGGTCTAAATCTTACTAATGCAAAAAAATGTTTATTTCTCATTTTTTTCAACAATACATCGTCATCTTATTGGGTTTTCTTTTTTATATAAAAAAAGTTTGTTGGGTTGATTTTAGGGTAGAGTTCACAAATAGTCACTGAACTTTGTTAAAAAAACGGTAACCAAACTTTCAAATGTTACAAAATAACAATTAAACTTTATGTTTTGTAATAAAATAGTAACTCGGCCATTAAGTACTTGACGTGGCTGTTATAAAACTTTATTTAATAGCATATTTAATTCTTTATATTTACGCATTTAATCAATTTAGTCCTAATTCGAAAATTTTCACTTAGGTCTGGTTATGAAGCAGCTTTCCCACAAGATCATGGTCATGTTGGAGGAAAACACCACGGTCTTGCAGCACTTCTAACTCACATTGGTTGTAACAAGGAGATGGGAAATAACAAGCAGCTTTCCTCTCTCTCTTAGGACAGTGACAATTTTGCTATTATAGCATAGTGTTCATCATCTCTGTTGTCTTTCCCATGCTGTAGTCGCCCTTGCTTTCTCAAGGGTTAAAAAAACTTAAATTTTTTTTCCATTTAAAATGCTAGCTATAAGCTGGGGGGAAACCCAGAAAAATAAACACTCAGTTTTCACTTGCAGATCATGGATTGTTTTTCAAAGGAAACACTATGATTATATTGCTTTTTTTAGAGATGAAAATGGAGAATAATGATTCATGTGCGTCATTCTCAAGTTTAATAGCTCTTTAGGGTAGGGTTGATTGATTTTTTCCAGTTCAAAATGTATCCTTCGAACAGCAATGGCTGCTGCAATGACCTAATGGCTCATACCGACCCTTCATTTCTTCTCCACGCACATTTCACTACGGATCCGTCACTTTCTTTCTTTAATTTCCCATTTCCTTGTTACAACCAATGTGAGTTAGAAGTGCTGCAAGACCATGGTGTTTTCCTCCAACAAGACCATGATCTTGTTGGAAAGCTGCTTCATAACCAGACCTTGATGGCGGCAGATTCAGTCCCCATACCAAAGATAGATTTTAGTATTAGATTTCTATGAATTTATCCACAGATTTGATACAACCTAGGGTTTCATCAAATTCGATTCTTGCCTAAGTGAAACAACTTTGGAATTTTGCTTTAAGGACCAAACTGAAAGAATGTGTAAATAACGAGGGTTAAATTTAGTGAATTTTTTCGAATTAGGACTAAATTAATTGAATATGTAAATATAGATGATTAAATGTGCTATTATACAAAGTTTTGTAACAGCCACATTAAGTACTTAACGGCTGATTTACCATTTTATTACAAAACATAAAGTTTAATTGTTATTTTATAACATTTAAAAGTTTAGGTACCGTTTTATTTATTTTTAATAAAATTCAATGACCATTTGTAAATTTTACCTTTGATTTTAATTGCAGGCGATGCTGCAATGAGTGGTCAGTTTATGTTTGTTTTGTATGAATAAACAAGGAAGGTCTTTCTGCCTCTCTCTCAATCTTTGAATAAGTAATTTGGTCGACAAATGTAATATTTGAATTATTCATCATTTGGCCATAGATTTGTTTTTCGAATATTTTTTTTTACATTGAGTTTAAACTTTAGAAATGACAGTGTTGAAAGGTCTAGAGACGAAATTATTTTGAGGGTGGGAGAAGTAATTGTCCTCAACTTTGATGGTTTAATTACATTTTAAACTATTGATAATTTTGAAACTATTTCAATTAAGTCCTTGTCCCTCTCAAAATTGAATGGTATAATTTATTTTTAAGACCTTATCAATTTTAAAGTTAAATAAATTAAGTCTTGACCCCAAGTTTTTATGGTTTAATTGCTTTTAAGACCTTTTAATTTTAAAATTAGTGAAATTAAATCCTTTCTTCTTTAATTTTTTATGATTTAATCACTTTTTAAGATCTTGATCATTCAAAAGTTAAACATTGTGCGCCCCTCATGATTCAATCCTGGCTCTGTCCCTTGAAGGGACAGCTTTGCATCCCAAACATAAAACCGTAAGACGAACATATATATTACAAAAAAAAATCAAATGAAAGAATGCGTAAATATTAAAGATTAAATTTGTAACTATTTCAGTTAAAATATAAGATGAATAAATAAAAGGGTAAACTACATAAATGACCACTCAATTATGGGGTTGATCTCGATTTGATCACTATATTTTTAATTATGGTAATTAGACCACTTAATTTAAGTGGTATCAATCAAGCCACTGTCCGTTAAAACCTAACAGAGAGATTGATGTGGCAGTTAGCAAAATTTTATTTAATTACACATTTGGTCCTATTATTTATATATTTTATCAATTTGGAGGACTTTAATTATATATATTTGAAAGTAATAGCAAGCAAGCTTCTTGCCTCTGCTAGAGATTGAACCAGGATGAAATTGGTGTGTAACTACCACTGGGCCAAGTGCATTTTTGTGTTATATGATACAAAATTTGGTATATATGTTAATTTGTTGTTCACGTTACGAAAAAGAAAATAAATATGGATTAAGGGGACTCAGACATGACACATTTAGAATGCATAAAAACATCTAAACCACTAAAATAAATCTAATAATTAAATTAAAGTTGATAACATTTTATATATATTTTAAATTATTGTTAACGTATGATTTAAAATAACAACAGTTTAAGATTTTTATATTTTTATACCAAATTTAATTTATTTTTTCTTTCCCGCATTTTTTAATTTCACATATATAATCATTGAATTAGTTTTTTAAAGTAACAATTTCAATATTTATTAAAAAATTAATTAAATTATTAAATATATAAAATTATATTAAAAATTAAAAAATAAAATTATATCAATTCATTTAAATAATGTTCGGGAATTTAGATTCGTTAAATACATTTTAATGTAATTTTCAAATTTTAATATAATTTTACATATATAATAATTTAATTGAAAATTAATAAAAAATAATTTTTTAATTAAGTTAAAAAAATCAATGATTATATATGTGAAATTATAAAAAAAATAATTATTAAAAGAAAAAATATATTAAATTTAGTTTAAAAATACAAGTGTGTCAATTTTAATTTAATTATTAGATTTATTTTAGTGATTTAATATTTTATGCATCCAAATGTGTCATGTTCAAATCCACTTAATCTATATTTATTTTATTTTTCCTTGCATGAACAACAAATTAAAATATATACTAAATTTTGTATCGTATAACACAAAAATACACTTAGCCCGGTAGTATACAATCTCCACTTTCACTATGTTTGCCCTGGTTTGATTCCTAATACAGGCGTAAAGCTTGCTTGTTTTTATTTTCTTCTTAGAAAAATAAAATTATTAAATAAATACATATAATTAAAGTCCTCCAATAAGGTGGTGGCACATGTCATCACCTAACTGAATAGTTAATTTATTTTATTAAATTGTAATTAAGATTAAATTAATAGAATATGTAAGTAGTGGGAACTAAATGTGTAATTAAACAAAATTTTGCTAACTGTAACGTCATCCATTCTGTTAGGTTTTAACGGCAGGTGGCTTGATTGATACCACTTAAATAGTTATATGGTCTAATTGCCACAATTGAAAATATAATGGTCAAATCGAAACTGATCCTATAATTGAGTGGTCATTTGAGTAGTATACCCTAAATAAAAAAAGTGACTCTCATTTATAGTCTTCTCCACTCTCGATATTGACAAGAAATGCATTATTTTATTTAAGAAGGTCCAATTTGTTCATAATCGAAATTGTAAGGACCTGATTTTTTTTTTTACCTTCAACAATTATTATCATCTCAAAGTGAGCAACCTCGTGTCTTTGGAAACAACTAGTTTACTTCGCCATGCAAATGCAGGCGACGGAGTTGCAGAAGCATGTTTTTGTCTCCACCCTTTTGGCTTATTTCTCTATTTTGCTCTATTCCTATTTCATTGCTGAGTATCTTGTTTGTTCCATTGGTGTTATGTTATTATATATTATACCCATGCCATTTCTTTGTTTTGTTAAACATCAATACCAATCCCCCACCTTCGATTGCCTGCATTCATGTCATTTTGCTAGGTACTGCTTCTTTTTCTTCCTTTTCAAAATGCGTGTTTTTGTTTAAAACACCAAAAGAATCTTGTGTATTTCTCTGAAATGATCATGAACTATTCCCTTTGTTTTTCTTTTGGAACTGAAATGATCATATGGAATGTTCTTTAGTTTGTAGATAACGGCCTATACTTGATTTTCAGAGTTGGAAGCTGAAGGAAAAAAAAACAGAAACTGCAATGGACGCCGACAAAACAGCCATTGCTCTTGAAGCCATCAACAAGGAGATTGTTGATCTGGTAAATATTCTTTTCTTTTTCACCTCTGGTTTTAATAAGATATTCGTAATTATTTTACATATATCTGGTGTGCAAGACAGTTGATTGTTTGGTCTTTAGATATATGCATGACAAATGTTAGAAGAAATGTCATGTAACATGATAAATGTTGTTCCTTCAGGAAAACATCCCAGTTGAAGAGGTTTTGAGAAGCTGAAATGCACAAAAGAAGGTTTAAGCTCTGATGAAGTCCAGAACAGGCTTGAGCTTTTCGGTTACAATAAACTTGAAGAGAAAAAAGTAATTTAAATCTTCATTTTTGTTGTTGTAAATCTTGGCCTAATTATGCACTCAAACTGAGTTTTGGTCTGCAATTTTCAGGAAAATAAGATACTAAAATTCTTGGGATTTATGTGGAATCCTCTATCATGGGTTATGGAAGCAGCCGCTATTATGGCCATTGGTCTTGCACATGGAGGGGTAAGTCGAGATACCTCACAAAATGAGTGAAAATCTAATCACACCTTCGGTTTTGGAACCGGTTGCTAAAGCCTTCTTTCGTTGCAGGGAAAGACTACAGATTACCATGATTTGCTTGGCATTCTAGGACTGCTTGTTATCAACTCCACAATCAGTTTTATAGAGGAAAACAATGCTGGAAATGCTGCTGCAGCATTTATGGCTCGATTGGCTCCGAAAGCTAAGGTTTTACGCGATGGGAAATGGAGCGAGGAAGACGCTTCAGTGTTGGTTCCTGGAGATATTATCAGCATTAAACTTGGTGACATTATTCCTGCCGATGCTCGTTTACTCCAAGGAGATCCATTGAAAATCGACCAGGTTCCAGGCTTTGCTTGCATTCCTCTGCCTTTTTAAAGCACACTTAGATACTCATATAGCTTTTCATAGTTTGAATCAGTGATGAACTTAACATCAAAATGCAAGGAAATTCTATAGAATAGGTCATTGTAGGAGTGGTTTTAGTAATTTTAGGACTCTAGCCTTTGGTATAAGTAATATGTATTTCTTTTTTTATCTTTGTTTGCAGTCAGCACTTACAGGAGAGTCACTCCCGGTGACAAAAAATCCTGGGGACGGAGTTTACTCGGGCTCAACATGCAAACAAGGCGAAATTGAAGCAATGGTTATTGCAACTGGTGTGCATACTTTCTTTGGGAAGGCAGCTCATCTTGTGGAAAACACAACACATATTGGGCACTTTCAAAAGGTTCATCTTGCAGAGCTCTTAGTATCTAAATAATAGTTTCTAATAGATGCTGAGGAAGATCATATTGTGTTAATCTAAATAGTCTTCATTCTGAAGTTATCTAGATTAGATAACGAGGCACTGACGGACAGTTATTTTCAGGTCTTAACTGCTATCGGTAACTTCTGCATATGCTCCATTGCCATTGGGATGGTGATTGAACTCATTGTTATATACGGAGCTCAAAGTAGGGCTTATCGAACTGGTATCGATAACTTGCTGGTTATACTTATTGGTGGTATCCCAATTGCTATGCCGACCGTGCTTTCTGTCACTATGGCGATTGGCTCTCATCGCTTATCACAGCAGGGTGCCATAACAAAGAGAATGACAGCCATTGAGGAAATGGCAGGGATGGATGTGCTTTGCAGTGATAAAACAGGCACATTGACACTTAACAAGCTTACAGTGGACAAAAGTTTGATAGAGGTTAGAGTTTTTATCACTTTGTCTTGAGATCTATCAATTTTCCATCTACAATGTTGGAACTTAAAATGAACTACTTTCATCATAGGTTTTTGTCAACAAAGTCGATAAGGATATGGTTGTTTTGATGGCGGCAAGAGCTTCGAGATTGGAGAATCAAGATGCTATAGATGCTGCAATTGTTGCAATGTTTGCTGATCCTAAAGAGGTAAAACATCTTATTTAATTAAAAATACTCTCTACTTCAATTCTTCCTTTGATATAATTGGCAATGGGAGTTTTATGATGACACTCTCAATCTCTTTACAATTTTGTATATTCTCCATACGTATGTATCTCGAATTAAATTGAGTTCATTCTGTTGAATATCGAAAGGCACGGGCTGGAATCACAGAGGTTCACTTCCTTCCCTTTAATCCAACCGACAAGAGAACAGCCCTTACATACATTGATGAAGCTGGTAAGATGCATAGAGTCAGCAAAGGTGCACCAGAGCAGGTATGCATCATGCCTATAATGATACAATTTTTTTTTTCTGACATAGCATCAATTAAGGTTGTCTGAAACTCATAAGCTATTGGCTCCTTTATATGCAACTTGCAGATACTCAATCTGGCCTGGAATAAATCGGATATTGGAGGCAAAGTTCATTCCATAATCGATAAATATGCTGAACGTGGACTTCGATCCCTTGGAGTTGCTAGACAGGTATTAAAACTTTTGATATCACTCTTAATATCCTTGAATATCATCATCATTCAATGAGCTAATGGAAAAGAATGCAATTATTTTCTACAGGAAGTTCCTGCTGGTACAAAAGATAGTCCTGGAGGACCATGGGAATTTGTGGGTCTCCTGCCTCTTTTTGATCCACCCCGCCATGACAGTGGAGCCCTGGATCTCGGTGTCAGTGTTAAGGTGATAACAGGTATGCAATGTCTGTTTAAGCTTTTTTCTTTGGGGTCAAATGTCGACATTGGAATCACAATGTTGGCTGTTGGGGATCTTGTTCCAGGTGACCAACTCGCTATTGGTAAGGAGACCGGAAGAAGGCTCGGAATGGGCACAAACATGTATCCTTCATCATCTCTGCTTGGTGACCATAAGAAAGAAGAAATCAGAGTTTTTTCAATCGATGAACTTATTGAGAATGCTGATGGATTTGCTGGAGTTTTTCCTGGTAAATATATTTGCTATAATATCTGAGCCTAACAGTTATGTTTTATATTAATGTATTTGATTCCATATTTAACGTAGAGCATAAGTACGAGATTGTGAAAAGATTACAAGCTAAGAAGCATGTAGTCGGAATGACGGGCGACGGTGTCAACGATGCCCCTGCATTGAAGATAGCAGACATAGGGATTGCGGTTGCAGATTCCACCGATACCGCTTGAAATGCTTCAGATATTGTTTTGACAGAACCTGGTCTGAGTGTGATCATTAGTGCTGTTTTAACAAGCCGTGCAATCTTTCAAAGAATGAAGAACTACACGGTAAAGGAAAAAGAGAATTTAATTTTATAAGCAAAGGAAGTGAAATTAACATCAATGATATCAAGTTTCTCACATTCTATTCTCCATTTTTCTTCCAGATATATGTAGTATCTATCACAATACGTATAGTGGTGAGTTTTCGATATCCTTTTGGCCATTTTCCCTTTTGATCTGGAAAAGAAAAACACCAATGTTTATGTTATAATGGTTTTCTTGCAGTTGGGGTTCATGCTGCTCACTACAATCTGGAGGTTGAATTTCCCTCCTTTCATGGTCCTAATCATTGCCATTCTTAATGATGGTTAGTGAATAATTCTCTTGTTGAATAAATCCTTCTTTCTTCTTTCTCTGTTTACGGATCAATGATTTTGTTCTTTCCAGGTACCATTATGACAATATCGAAAGATCGTGTCAAGCCATCACCAGTTCCAGACTCTTGGAAGCTCAAAGAAATCTTTGCCACTGGCATTGTCTTAGGCAGCTACCTGGCCTTAATGATTGTCATATTCTTCTGGGCAGCCTATGAAACCGATTTCTTCCCGGTAAATGCAAATGGTTCATATGATATCTAGCTAGCATAATATTCTTTTTTCATCTAGTGCATCACATGGGAACACTATTCTCTCCCATGGTAACTCAGGACAAAATTGGAGTAAGAAGCTTGTGCAAAAAGAACTTCGATCTTGTACAAAAGAGCGAAAGATTGAGGTTGAACGAGCTGTTATCATCTGCAGTGTACCTGCAGGTTAGCATCATCAGCCAGGCTCTAATATTCGTGACTCGTTCCCAAGGATGGTCGTTCACCGAACGGCCCGGTCTTCTTCTCGTCACTGCTTTCATCATCGCTCAACTCGTAAGCAATCTCAAAATCCCGGATTGATTTATATTTTATAGTATCAATCCACAAGCCAATTAAGCTTTCATCTATATATGCAGGTAGCAACTGTTATTTCAGCTCAAGCAACATGGAAATTTGCTGGAATCAGAGCTGTTGGGTGGGGATGGTGCGGTGTTATTTGGATTTACAACATCTTAACCTATTTATTGCTCGATCCTATCAAGTTCGGAGTTCGATATGCACTCAGTGGAAGAGCCTGGGATCTTGTGCTTAACCAAAGAGTAAATACAAAACACTTTCCTCACTCTATTCATCTGTTTCCATTGAAGCTGACATATGATCAAAATATGGGGTTTGGCTGTTTATTCTCAGACCGCATTCAATACACAAAATGACTTTGGTAAAGAGGCGCGCGAGGCTAAATGGGCTGCTGAACAGAGAACACTCCATGGCCTGCAGTCCACCTCGGACTCGAAGATCTTCTCTGATAAGCACACTTTTAGGGACATCAATGTCATGGCAGAAGAAGCAAGAAGGCGTGCTGAGATTGCAAGGTATTCGAAGCACGGGATATATGTGTATTCATGCCCGAGTTCAAGTAACATAGCACATAATTATGTCTTATTTGATGTGCAGATTGAGGGAAATTCATACACTGAAAGGCAAAGTGGAGTCGTTTGCAAAGTTGAGGGGTTTGGATATCGACGTGAACCCACATTACACTGTGTGATGAGAGAAGGGTACTGTTCAAAGTCTTCCATTGCTCGGTTTCTCTCTTTTTCGTCCTTGTTTTTTTTTTCTTGAATTGTTGCGTTCAGATATTCTTGCTCATAAAACGCATTTTGAGCTGTATTGTTGCAAGTTTGCCTTTTTTTCTTTTTATATTGGATTACAAGAGCTAGAAGATGAATATTACTACTTTGGGTTGTTTTTTCTTTTCCATTTTTGTCAATTTTGGCAGTCTTTATACATGTAACTCAAAATATTCGATAAAAAAAATAGTTGGATGAAAAAGGGTAAACTTTGATACACAAGCTTGTGTATTTATACTATAAAAACCCAAATCCTAAATTTTTAACCCTAACCCTAAAAAACTAAACCCTAAACCCTAAATTCTAAACACTAACCTTAAATTATAAACCCTACAACCTAAACTAAAACCCTAACCCATAAAACTAAAAGGCTATAAACTAAAGTTTACACGGCTTGTGTATCAAAGTTTTTTCCTAAAAAAATAGTTGTAATTTTTTTGAGATAAAGTGTATAATATGCTTTTTGTAGTAGCCCATTTTGTCCAGGCTACAAAGATCCAACCAAACTCAATTACCCTTTACAAATACATATCCATTAGCCCACCTACCCAATTAACCCATTTGAAACAAATTAACTCATTTACCCAAAATTAATAAAATACACAGACTCATTTACCCGTTTACAAAAATGCCCCTAACCTTAATAATCTAAACTAACCTAAACTAAATCCTAGCATCTTTATCTCCTCAGCCGCCGCCGCCACTATGCCTTTTCATTGCACGCGCTGCCCTCCCTTGCTACATAGCCGCCACGCGTCAACCATCGGCCACCCTAGCCACGTAGCCGCCACACATCACGCCGACAAACCTCCACTGCCATGCTGCCACCGCTCACTGCCCTGCAAAAGAAGAAAATGGATATCATTATCCTGCAAAAAGCAAAAGTCAGATGAAAGTGATAACCGGGTTCTTTTGCTTTTAAAAATACATGTAAAACGAGTATTTGAACCCATGCAAACAATGTAATCGGGGGAGGTTCTTTTCCGAAAAAAATAAAAAAAAAGAGTTTTAGCCCATATTTTCTATTTTCATCATTCGAACAAAAAATAATACAAAATCAAATATACAATAAAAAAGAGAACAACAAAATCAAAAGGAAAAAATACACATTTATCTTTTCCGACATAGATCTGCGCGTTTAGAGGGTTTTTTTTTGTGAAAAACCGATCTCGGATTTGGATTCGGTGCGTCGAAGAGAGCCGAAAAGTCGCGACCTTGAAGTCTCTGGCCATTGGGGACGGCGGCGGCCACCGCTAGCGACCCGCTGTAACACCCTCAAAGTATATTTGATGATTAAATACACATTGAAGATGTTACTAAATTATTTAACTGATTTCCTGACTTGTAATTTTTTAAAACATCCGACTTAAAAAACTAGTTTATAAAATAATCCTTTCTCAACTATTGAAGTATTCACAGCATATTCGCAGATTACTAGTTTTGACCCTGAATTGGTTTATAAAACATATTAGTCAGTTATTAAAATAAGTATATAACTTAGGGTGAAAACTAGGTATACTGCCTAGGCCCTTTCTTGAAGTTCAAATTGTTACGTGATATACGATAATTAAAAATTTTACCTTTAAAACAATCAACGAATAAATTGATACATGCCCACTAGAGAATATCATAAAGTAGAATGCCTTACTAATGTTTGACAGATTACAGCTTGATCATCATGCTTAGCTCCTCTTCAATTATGCTCTTCGACAACCTATGTGTGAAACAACACACACTAAGTATTTACCTAGTGAGGCAACTATAATTTAAAGTAAATAATTTTAATGTAAAGAATCATATAAAATAGACTTATCAAGTCATTCCTTTGTCATATATCAGTGCAATATAACTTTCCTTTAGAGATAGCACAAAATATATAATATAAGATCAAGGTTCGTGAGTCATCTTGATAAGACACCATAGTGTCTAACATAACGTGAACATGAGTACGTACTCGATGATGCTCTTTGCTCCTCATAAAAGCACCTCGTCAATGCCATTAGCAATATGGGCTTGGATCCCCAGGGTGCACACCAAGGGCTTTGGTCCCCAAGGTGGAAGTGACACCGTAGTGCCTAACTTGAACATGACAAATGAGTACGTATTCCATGACGCTCTTTGCTCCTCATTAAAGCACCTCGTTAGTGCCATTAGCACTATGGGCTTGGATCCCCAGGGTGCAACACCAAGGGCTTGGGTCCCCAAGGTGTATGTGACACCGTAGTAGTCACAAAACATGAAATCATATCATAACTATACCATGAACTCTTATATCATAATACTTGGCATTTCATTTCATTATCAATCAATCATTATCATTCATATAAACGAACATTTCACATCCCATATTTCATCATAATTTTTCATATGTACTTGCCATTACTGTATTATGCATCAATGTAAATCATATAGTCGATATTAGGCAGTTCATACCCAATATCTAAAATCTGATTTATCTTAGATAAATCTTTATGCCATATCAATGTATCACATATGCCATTTAATATTTCATTCCATTTGCATAACTTTGATCAACATACTTTGTAATACCCCAATATTTGAGTAGTGGCTAAATTGCAAAGTTTTAAAAGTTGGTGGTTTTAGTTCATCGACTAAAATGTAAAAATTCAAAGTTTGGTGACAAAAGTGAAAAGTATAAGGACCAACATGGTAATTTTCCCAATAAATATTTTCAAGGTAAAAATGACTAGTTTATCCCGGTACAAGAATTTTGGTGGGAATCGGATTTTTGGTACGAGAATTGTGTAAAAAGCTATAAAGGGGATAAGTTTCGGAAATTAATTCGGATGATCATTCGAGCTGAAAAAATTATGAAAAATTGATGTGAGTCTTAGACAGACTAAAGAAAGATGGTGTTAAGTTTTGGAATCGTTTTGATTCGATTTGGATTCGATTCTATGTAGTATTGGATTAAATAGGGGATAATGGCATTTTGAAAATATCAAGGTTCATTAATAGCATTTTAGTCCTTTTGCCCTTACTTTTTATTTTAAAGTGATTATTATGGATAAAATAATACAAGTGGCTTGACTCTATTGGTTATAAGTAAAGGGCAATTTGGTCTTTACACTAGTAAGAAAGATTTTTATATTAGAATTAAGCCTTAAAATTGCCATTTGTACACAAATTAAATGAAGAAAAAGTTATCACATTTTCTCTTCTTCCTTGTCCAAGCCGAGAGTTCAAGCAAAGGTAAGAGATAAATTTTTTATTCAATTTTTATTAAGATTGAGTTGGTTTTTGGATTATGATGTGAAATAGTTGATCACCATCAAATTCTCTTTCATTTGGTATAATTTTTGTGGAATTTTCATGTTTATATGTTGAGTTTGGGAGTTAGGGTTTATGAAGGACAAGTTGATATATTGAGTTTTATGGATTGTTTTGATTAAATATGGTGTTGTGATGTTGTTTCAAGCATGGAAATAGTGAAATTTCTATGTTTTGGTTGTTAGGTGATTTTTGGGAAAATTTAAAAATTAGGAGAAACTCTTGCAAAATTTTTATTTGATGAGGAAATAATGTTAGAAGCTTGAATATGTTGTTTTGAAGTTAAAAACATGCTTGAATCAAGTTGGAAAGTTAGGTCAAAGTGACCATTTATATTAGGTTAAGTGAAGAAATTTGGGGGAAAATTATGGAAAAATTTCCTAAGCTTGGAAAATGATGTAAGGATGATTTTGTAAGCTTTGGAAAGTCATTTGGACTTAGACCTGGCAAACTTGACCCGAGAACCAAAAACTGAACCAATTTACCCGAACCGAGTCCCGATATGGATCCAAATAAGATGACCCAAATGTAACCCGAAACCCAAAATGAACCGAACCGAAACCGATCCGAATTCTAGAAGAACTGATATTGACTCGTAACCGATTTGACCCGTACCGATTTTCATCCGAACCGATTTTCACCTGAACCGAAAATAACCCGAAATTAATTTGCTCCAAACTGATCTAAACCGAACATCAACCTGATTTTAACCCAAAATAATATATGTTTTATTATCTTTTTATATTATAACAGTACTAATTAATCACTACATTTGATAAAAAAAAAGTAGGAGGGAAAAGTAAAATCCCAATATACATATTCTAGTCAATTGCAAAGAAAGGGGAGGAAGTAGGAGGGAAAAGTAAAATCCTAATATACATATTATAGTCAAATTTGATAATATATATACACATATACTCGAGTCAAATTTTTAGGTAATATTTCAAAATGCTCATCATATGTGCAATTATGGTCTAAAGTTTGATTCCATGCCCATAAAATTATCTCTCTTTTTTTACGTGTATTTTGAAAATATAAAAAATTCTATCGTACTAAAAACCAGCATCGAATATGAAATTAAAAAATATATATTTATAGGATTGGAACATGATTCGTTAGGTTCAGGTTAAATGATTAATACCAATGATGGTTGATTTTGAAACATTGAATGATTGGAACTAAACCTAAATGATAATATTAACAAATAAAAAGACATATTTTTACAAGAATATATGATTAATTCTTTATATAATATACACGATTAGATTCACACCCAAGTCCAACTCAAAACGAATTGGCCCAAAAATTTAAAGATTGACCCGACCCGATATCGACCCGACTCGAAAACATCCAATCCGATATTGACCCGACCCAAAAACAATTGATCTAATATTGACCTGAATCACTGATCCAATACCCGAATTGACCCGAATCATCATAGAACCGAACTAAAATCCAAACCAGACTTGAACAAATCCAACCCAAATTTAAACCGAATACAGACAAACCTGAAATGAACCGAACCGAAACGATCCAAACCGAAACCGAACCGTACGACCCGTTTGCCACCTCTATTTGGACTAATATGGAAGGTTGTGAAGTAATAAGGACTAAGTTATAAATTTTGGAAAGTTTAAGGACTTAGTTGTTAAACTTGTTGTTGAAGTGTATTGTGATGGAAAATCAAGTTTAGTGATTAAAAGGTTGACTATAAAGTTTAGATAGAATTTGGGGACCAAATTGTGATTTCGGAAAATTTAAGGATTAAATGTAAATTTTTAAAGTTTGGGTCCTCAAGTGTAAAGAATGAAGAATGTGAGGTTTAGAGTTGGAAATAATGGTTGGAAGATTAAAAAGAGTCTTCAGGACTAAAATGAATATTTTAGGAATTTTAATGAATTATTAGAAATATTCTTCCTAATGTGTATTAATGTTAGTAAGATACTAACATGTATTTTGAATGGTATGTGTTGTTGTAATGTTGTGTAGATCGTAATCGTGATCGGACTCGTGATTTGAATAAAGCAGTTGATAAGGAAAAAGTTTAAGAATAAGGTCGAAGGTGATTGTACAGCTTGCTAAGTTACTAGTTAGGCAAAGGAATCACATTCTACTTACTCTATTTATAAAATGAGAAAGACTGGTGATAAGTTATTCTCGATTATTGAAAGAAAATGATTTGAATTTTACTAAATGATTTTGAAATGCTTTATGAATGATTTTCGGGTATGAACTGCCCAATGCATATTTTTACATATTGAAGTGATTATCTTGATCCATTGATATTATCGAAAATGAATGAAATGTTCATAGTAGTAAATTATTTGAAAGCCCATTGTATAATTATTGAGAGTCTTGGTATATTGGCATGCCAAAGAGGTGGAGTATATTAATATGATATTTCTGTCAAGTACAGTAATGAGACAGTGAGCTGTGTTCTATGGCTATGACCTATTGGTTAATATTGTTGTCAAGTTGCGACAGTGATATAGTGAGTTCTGTTCTACAACAATGACCTATTATTATTATTGATGCCATTAAGTTACGGTAGTGTTTACAGTGTTACACTGACATTGATACATTGGTATTGATACATTGATATCAATACATCGATAAATTGTTTTATTAATGGCAGAACTAAATAGTTGTTGTCGGGCACATATGCATACTCATCATTGACTCGCATGCCATGCATTCTCATCCATATTACATTGGGCTATATTGATATGGAAAGTGAAGTATAATGGATCAAATTGATATAACATGTATTGTATTATATATGAATATTGAGATTGTTACAGGTTACGAAAAAAGGGAATGGTTTTGACAAGTTAGTTTTATGAGTTTCAAATCCTTTTTGATATTTATAATTTTGCACTTTAATTATTCTTATCATTATTTTACTATGGAATGTTTAAATATTTTTAGATTGCCTCACTAAGTATATACTTAGCGTGTGATTGTTTCACGCGTAGGTAAGAAGGAAAGTAAGGAGCAGCTGCAGACTTTATCACATTTTGAGGATTGAGCACCAATGATCAGTATGACATCTTTAGTGTTGTCTTTTGATATTTCTAGTTGGCATGTATAAAATAAACGTTTTTGGCTGCTCTGATACATATATATATAGAAACAAGATAGATTAATCGTATTTTATTTACTATCTAAATGATTTTTACATTAGACAGTTTTTAAGTAGTTTTATTATTTAAATAGCTACTAAGTAAACTGCCTACTTGCTGCTTGAATTTAGGTTTTAATTGAACTTAGAAAAATTAAGTTTTTAAATTTTACGTGATTAGCTAAATGACTAGTTTTAAAAGGTTATATTTATGAAAAAAAGAGTTTATATTGATTTCATGTATATGGTTAATTGTAAATGCTTAGTGACATCTCTGACTTGTATTCAGCAATGGATACAGGAAGGGGGTGTTACATACTTTTTCATTAATATCAAGGTTGACTCATCGCAAGTCTTCCTCATATCATATATATATAATAGGTAAAAATACACTCACCTTGACCACTTAACATGATGCCTCACTAAGTTCTAGTTCGGTCATTTCTTTCATAATATCTTGAACCTTCTCTGATTCGAACTTGAATCCATAAATTACATAAATACAATAAAATATTTGTTAGACTCAAATCTAACAATACCTTAAATACGCTGTCTAATATAATCATTTGAATATAAAATTTTCAAATATTTTTCCTTTCTTCCTTGTACTGTTCAAAAACTCATTATGGTCCTTAGTGACCAATTTGAACTTCCAATAATTCTTTCGAGGTTGCTAACTAACATTTAAATACAAAATGTTTTAAATTCTGTTTTCTGACAACTTGCGCTACCTTCAAAGATTTATTTGTATAGGGCAGAATACATATTGGATCTTAATTTCCTTTATATCAGAGAAACTAGATTTGATAATGGTTCTAACGATATAGCCACATAAATTAATAAAATCTACAAAAATTAAGAAAAATCACTGAATTCATGTCACAAACTATCCAGGCAGAAAACTACTCTATAATTTTTCTAGCCTTCATTCGAATAAAAATTCATATATTTTAACACAGAACTCGGAATCAGTTTCCGTTTGTTGGAAACGAAACTAGACTGGCATAACTTTATATCGGTATAAAATTCACCATCTAATCATTTTTATATAATTTACAGTGAATTTCTAAACTTACTGCCATAATTTAAATTCAACCTAACTTCACACAATTAGTCTCTAAATTTACCATAACTTCTCCTTATTTCTTTACTTGTCAATTTAGTCTTATCATTTTACTTCAAATGACTAAATGAAACTTGTATTCATAAGCTCTCTTTACATCTTTTGTCAAAAATTACATTGCCGGATTGGTCCCTAAACTTTCATACTTGGCCAAATTAGTCCTTCAAGTAATTAAGCTACTATTCCCTTCCTTTATTCAATTCAAGTACTTAAATCAATAATCTAACTTAAGTACTCAAAATTTTCAATATCACACTTCAATCCCTAAACTTCTTCATGTTTTTCGTTTTGGTCCTTCTATCATTCAAGAACTTTATTTTGATCCAAACATCAAAATTAAACTTGTACAATATCAAACTCTTCAATTCCAATTGCTTAAATTAATTCTCCAACATAGTTTTCATTAAATACAAGCTCAATAATCAAATCCTTAAACTTTACAAAGTTGACATTTTGGTCCCTATTACAATCTAATTAGGAATTTTCATTCCAATCACTTTAAAACAACACATAGAATCATTTATCCTTCAATCATGTTCTAAAATTCCATACCCTAACATAAACCCTAATTTTTAAAATTTAGGGGTTTTCCATCTAGACATGA
The DNA here is from genome assembly GCA_019671005.1 of Hibiscus mutabilis. NCBI lineage: Eukaryota > Viridiplantae > Streptophyta > Magnoliopsida > Malvales > Malvaceae > Hibiscus > Hibiscus mutabilis. Next base: position 30,725,498 of record CM033749.1, read on the forward strand.
AATTAATTCAAACCAAAGCTTGTAAATATCATTTCTATATTTGATTCAACTAAACCAAGCCTTAATTCAAATAAATCCATAAACCCTAAATTTTCTCTCTCATCAAACCATTAACACTTCTTCATAGTACCATGTAAAATTACTACCAAATAAAAGAAAATTGAACAAGGATTAACTTTTCCTTCATGAACTAACCTTGATTTTACTTGTAATCCTTCCAAATCAAGCTTGAAATTTGATATATATTTTTTTCTCCCTTCTTATTCTCCCCCGCGGCATACGTAGGAACAGATGAACAAATTTTTGTTTATTTTGTAAACTAATATACTTGCTTTAATCTAATATTGCCACTTGTATAATAAAATAAATTTTAAATTCATTTTAATCCATTTTACTAAATTGTCCCTCAACCAAACTCATATTTACAATTCTTCTTTAAAATTGTCATTCCATTACATTTGAACCAATTTGGTTCCTTCATAACCGGCCATTCCCAAAGAAATCATAAAATTTTATTTTATGATTTTTATTCGATACAATTACGATAATCACCGAATACAATTTTCCATTGATTGAACTATCGAATCTAATCCAAAAATCTCATATCTCTAAATTCCATAAATATTATTTTATGATTTTCCATGGCTTATGGAACAGTCTCTGAAATTTCTATTCAATCCGATTTCCCAATATTCACAAAACACTTCTACTGCGATTTTACCTTTACCGAGCTATCGGATTTATTCCGAAAATTCTAAATTTCCATATTCGGAAAATTAATACTATTATCTCATAAAAAATTCCTTTCCTAAGAAATTCCTTTCCTAAGGACTTAGACTGAATTTTTCTAACTCAGTCTACTATTCCAATAATTATCGAAAATCATCATCGAGTAAATTTTTTTTAAAAAAAATCCAATACCGAAAATCCATATGAATATTCTCTACTCTTACCGAGTCCAAAATATCGACTAGAAACACTTTTATGGGACCTCCCCGAAGGTCACTCATCCTAGTGTTTCATTGGTCTGAGCATACTTAATAATTTTATTCGATCCAAATTCGATACCTTATACTGCATTTTCATTCCCGGGACCTATATCAGATTTTACTCATGGACCGAATTTATCCATCTAAAGGATAAAATTTAGTTATTAGGTAAATTCTTTATTAAGGATTTAAAGTTTTCCTTTCTTTATGATTTAGCAACCAACTTTTGAAAATTGTCATTTTGGTCACTAAACTTTAACCTTCAATTCCCATTCCAATTTTTATCGGATTTAAACCAAATTTTTCATGTACCCTAATATGATTATTCTCTATCTTATGATACCTTTAAACCTCATAAATTCCTTTTCTAAAGTTCCTAATTAAAGAAATCCTAACTTTTCTATTTTTGTCATTTTAGTCACTAAGTTAACTTTTAAGCTACTAACTTAGTACCAAATGGCCTTAACACTGTTTAACAAAGTTTTGGGTTGATACAGTTCTCCCCTCCTTTAAGAAAATTCGTCCTTGAATTTTCAACTCGTGCTTGATCCACTATTACAAGTACTATTCCTGTCAGATTTGTCTCAATCTTTCTATTATCTTTCATTCTTTGAGAAAACTGATACTAATAGAATCTTATGATTTCTGAAAATTTTGTCTTTATAAACCCATCTTATTCTAAACACTCATGCTAATGAGGAGTAGCTTCAAGTCATACAATCAACACATCAGTAATATGACATTCTATGGGCATGTATTTACTGACAAACTTATAACAAACTTGGTTTAGCATCCAGAACTGGCTAAACCTATAGCTCTGATACCACTAAATGTAACACCCTCAACGTATATTTGATGATTAAATACACATTGAATATGTTACTAAGTTATTTAACTGATTTCCTGACTTGTAATTTTTTTAAAACATCTTACTTAAAACTAGTTTATAAAATAATCATTTCTCGAGTATTGAAGTATTCATAGCATATTCGCAGATTATTAGTTTTGACCCTGAATTGGTTTATAAAATATATTAGTCAGTTATTAAAATAAGTATGTAGCTCAGGGTGAAAAATTAGGTATACTGCCTAGGCCCTTTCTTGAAGTTCAAATCCTTAGTGATATACGATAATTAAAAATTTTACCTTTAAAACAATCAACGAATAAATTGATACATGCCCACTAGAGAATATCATAAAGTAGAATGCATGACTGATGTTTGACAGATTACAGCTTGATCATCATGCCTGGCTCCTCTTCAATTATACTCTTAGACAACCTACGTGTGAAACAACACACGCTAAGTATTTACTTAGTGAGGCAACTATAATTTAAAGTAAATAATTTCAATGTAAAGAATCATATAAAATAGACTTATCAAATCATTCCTCTGTCATATATCAGTGCAATATAACTTTCCTTTAGAGATAGCCCAAAGTATATAATATGAGATCAAGGTACGCGAATCATCTTGATAAGACACCATAGTGTCTAACATAACGTGAACATGAGTACGTACTCGAGGACGCTCTTTGCTCCTCATAAAAGCACCTCGTCAATGCCATTAGCAATGCGGGCTTGGATCCCCAAGGTGCACACCAAGGGCTTGGGTCTCCAAGGTGGAAGTGACACCGTAGTGCCTAACTTGAACATGACAGTGAGCACGTATTCGAGGACGCTCTTTGCTCCTCATTAAAGCACCTCGTTAGTGCCACTAGCACTATGAGCTTGGATCCCCAAGGTGTATGTAACACCGTAGTAGTCACTAAACATGAAATCATATCGTAACTATACCATGAACTCTCGTATCATAATACTTGGGCATTTCATTTCATTATCTATCAATCATTATCATTAATACAAACGGGCAATTTACATCTCATATTTCATCATAATTTTTATATGTATTTGCCATTACTTTATTATGCATAAATGTAAATCATATAGTCAATATTAGGCAGTTCATACCTAATATCTAAAATCTGATTTATCTTAGATAAATCTTTATGCCATATCAATGTATCACATATGCCATTTGCATAACTTTGATCAACATACTTTTTCATTAATATCAAGGTTGACTCATCGCAAGTCTTCCTCATATCATATATATATATATATAAAATAGGTAAAAATGCACTCACCTTGGCCACTTAACATGATGCCTCACTAAGTCCTAGTTCGATCCTTTCTTTCATAATATCTCGAACCTTCTCTGATTCGAACTTGAATCCATAAATTACATAAATACAATAAAATATTTGTTAGACTCAAATCTAACAATACCTTAAACATGTTGTCTAATATAATCATTCGAATATAAAATTTCCAAATATTTTTCCTTTCTTCCTTGTATTGTTCAAAAACTCATTATGATCCATAGTGACCAATTTGAACTTCCAATAATTCTTCCGATGTTGCTAACTAACATTTAAATACAAAATGTTTCAAATTCTATTTTCTGACAACTTGCGCTACCTTCAGAGGTTTACTTGTATAGGGCAGAATACATACTGGATCTTAATTTCCTTTATACTGGAGAAACTAGATTCGATAACGGTTCTAACGGTATAAGCCACATAAATTAATAAAATCTACAAAAATTATGAAAAATTACCGAATTCACGTCACAGACTATCCAGGCAGAAAATTGCTCTATAATTTTTCTGACATTCATTCGAATAAAAATTCATATCTTTTAACACAGAGCTCAAAATCAGTTTCCGTTTATTGGAAACGAAACTAGACTAACATACCTTTATATTGGTATAAGATTGACCATCTAATCATTTTTATAGAATTTACGGTGAATTTCTAAACTTACCGCCATAATTTAAATTCAACCTAACTTCCCATAATTACTCTCTAAATTTACCATAACTTCTCCTTATTTCTTTACTTGTCAATTTAATCTTATCATTTTACTTCAAATGACTAAATGAAACTTGTATTCATAAGCTCTCTTTACATCTTTCGTCAAAAACTACATTGCCGGATTGGTCCCTAAACTTTCATACTTGGCCGAATTAGTCCTTCAAGTAATTAAGCTACTATTCCCTTCATTTATTCATTTCAAGTACTTAAATCAATAATCTAACTTAAGTACTCAAAATTTTCAATATCACACTTCAATCCCTAAACTTCTTCATGTTTGTCGTTTTGTTCCTTCTATCATTCAAGAACTTTATTTTGATCCAAACATCAAAATTAAACTTGTACAATATCAAACTTTTCAATTCCAATCGCTTAAATTAATTCTCCAACATAGTTTTCATCAAATACAAGCTCAACAATCAAATCCTTAAACTTTACAAAGTTGACATTTTGGTCCCTATTACAATCTAATTAGGGATTTTCATTCCATCACCTTAAAACACATAGAATCATTTATCCTTCAATCATGTTCTAAAATTCCGTACCCTAACATAAACCCTAATTTTTAAAATTTAGGGTTTTTCCATCTAGACATGAAATTAATTCAAATCAAAGCTTGTAAATATCATTTCTATACTTGATTCAACTAAATCAAGCCTTAATTCAAACAAATCCATAAACCCTAATTTTCTCACTCATCAAACCATGAACACTTCTTCATAGTACCATGTAAAATTACTACCAGATGAAAGAAAATTGAACAAGGATCAATTTTTCCTTCATGAACTAACCTTGATTTTACTTGTAACCCTTCCAAATCAAGCTTGAAATTTGATATATTTTTTCTCCCTCCTTCTTCTTCCCCGCTGCATATGTAGGAATATACGAACAAATTTTTGTTCATTTTATAAACTAATATACTTGTTTTAATCTAATATTTCCACTTGTATAATTAAAATAAATTTTAAATTCATTTTAATCCATTTTACTAAATTGTCCCTCAACCAAACTCATATTTACAAATCTTCTTTAAAATTGCCTTTCCATTACATTTGAACCAATTTGGTTCCTTCATAACCGGCCATTCCCAAAGAAATCCTAAAATTTTATTTTATGATTTTTATTCGATACAATTACCCGATAATCACCTAATACAATTTTCCATTGATCGAACTATCGAATCTAATCCAAAAATCTCATATCTCTAAATTCCATAAAATATTATTTTATGATTTTCCATGGCTTATGGAACAGTCTCTGAAATTTCTATTCGATCCTATTTCCCGATATTCACAAAACACTTCTATTGCGATTTTACCTTTACCGAGCTATCGAATTTATTCAGAAAATTCTATATTTCCATATTCGAAAAATTAATACTATTATCTCATAAAAAAACTTCATTTCCTAAGGAGTTAGACTGAATTTTCCTAACTCGGTCTATTATTCCAATAATTATTGAAAATCCTCATCGAGTAATTTTTTTTAAAATCCTTTATCGAAAATCCATATTAATTTTCTCTACTCTTACTGAGTCCAAAATATCAATCAGAAACACTTTTATGGGACCTTCCCGAAGGTCACTCATCCTAGTGTTTCACTGGTCTGAGCACACTTAATAATTTTATTCGATCCAAATTCGATACCTTATACTGTATTTTCATTCCCAGGACCTGTATCAGATTTTACTCACTGACCGAATTTATCCATCTACAGGATAAAATTTAGTTATTGGGCAAATTCTTTATTAAGGATTTAAACTTTAACCTTCAATTCTCATTCTAATTTTTATCGGATTTCAACCAAATTTTGCGTGTACCCTAATCTATTTATTCTCTATCTTATAATACCTTTAAACCTCAGAAATTCCTTTTCTAAAGCTCCTAATTAAAGAAATCCTAACTTTTCCATTTTTGTCATTTTAGTCACTAAGTTAACTTTTAAGCTACTAACTTAGTACCAAATGACCTTAACACTATTTAACAAAGTTTTGGGGTGTTACATCGGCAGTCCACGACGGCGCGAGAGGCCGGCAGCCAAGCTCGGCCGAGTGAAGGGGAGAGCATCTTGGGAAGAGAAAAATTGTTTTTTTTTTAATCTGAAACTGATGGGATTAATACCTTTTTTAAGAAAAAATGACTTATATACTAGGATAAAAAAATGGGTTTACACACTTGATCCTTTCGCCCCTAACACTTTTACACTAGTGGTCTGGCGCATGGGATAATTACTCCCTCAGTCCCTGAGTTTTTAAAATATCTTTCAATTTGGTCACCAAATTCAATTTTTTATTTTCGCAGTCCCTATAATTTTTAAATGTTTTGCGATTTCGTCCCTTTTCAGTTTTTAAGTTTCTAATTTTTTATTTCAGTCATTTTCTGATTTTTATTTTATTTATTATTATCACATTTTTATATCATTATTATGTATATATATTTATTAATGTCATGCATATTATATTATAATCATTATTATATTTAATATATTGTGGAATATATATATTAAGTATATGTATATCGTTATTATTTTCATTATGTAATATATGTATATATTTGTATAATATATATAGTATATATAGAATTTATTATGTATATTATTTATAATCATTGTTATTATATGTCTATTATTAATATTATTATAATATTGAATGATTATTATTGCAATTAAATGTTATATATTATTATTACTACTAATATTTTCATTTTACATATTTCATACTATTATTTTTATTATTACTATTGTTATTATTTACGTAATATTTATAATCTAACATATATATATATATATATCCATATATATATATATATATATATATCCATATATATATATATATATTCTATATTCATTGTTTTAACTGAATTTTAAATTAAAATCTTTTATTAGGGATTCTCGTGAAAAACGTATCTCGAACGTTAGGGGTGCCGCTTTCCGTTAATCTCTATTACAAAATACCATTTTAAATATTAAATTATAATTTTCAAAATAGGTTCCCTTTATTCGAAAATCTAACGGAAATTATGTCCCGGGTGTAGGGGTGTAAAGACTTCTTTCATACAAAAAATATATTCTTTTAAATATTTTAAAGGGGATCACAAATTTTAAATTAAATTCGAATTCTTAGTTTCCATCATTAAGACACCAAATAATCGAACAGGTACCAATTTTGGGCGTTGTGGGGGTGCTCACCCTTCCCCACGCGTAACTGACTCCCGAACCTGTTTTTCTGGCTTCGCAGACCAAAACTCGTTGTTTTAATAAATGACAAAAACATGTTTTATTAAAACAACCAGGCTTTCAGGTGATCCAATCTCACCTAAATTAAAAAAAAAATGGCAGCGACTCCATTTAAAACCAAATAGTTTCGTAAGATTTCGTCAAGCACCACCGCCGGGCGGGTCCGTTGTTACACATTTGATTGGTAGAAATAAGTATTTTGAAACGATGTTTCATTAATTCACTATGCTTAATGGAAAATCGTCACAAACAGAAATCCAAAAAGAAAATCTTTACATAAAAAATCCAAGATATCCAAATGATCCATGGTATGTGTGAAATACCAGTAACCTAAAAAACCCAGAAAATAGAAGACAAAAATATGGTTCTCTTATATTCCATATAAGTATATATGATAGATTCCAAAGGGGTAGGAATAGGATCATTTCACTGGATTTTCAATCCTTTAGTTTAGACAAAGCACAGTGGATGAACGGTTGATGAAGGACAGTGTAATTGATTATATTTTTAAATAACTATTATAATTATTTTTTGTATTTTTATATAAAAATATATTTTTACAGTTTTATACAATTTTTAAAAATCTTATTTTTTGTTGAGTGAAATAATCTATCGAATACAGTCAAGAGGAGGAGAATTGACAATTTAAAAAATTATAAGAACTATACGTCATGATACTCGGTAACTAAGATTTTATAAATTGATAATGTAAGTGATTAAAGCGTAATGTTTTTAAAACTGATGACCAAAATCAAATAATTAGAAGAAAAAATCAACCATGTAATTTACTTTATTTCTCATGGTCCAAAAACATTCTAGTGTCTCACTAATAAAACTTCCACATTTTAGGCTATTTTCCAATTCTGAAAAGAAAAAGATAAAAAATACAATTACTTGGATAGCTAGCTTAACATTGTAAAAATACTTCCAACCGAAAATGGCTGATTTTTTTAATAATTAAGGTTAAGGTAATTATAAAATAATATTTATTTATTAATATTTTTAACTGTTTAACAATATATATATTTTATAGATAAAATAATTAAACTTAAATATCCTAAAATAAATTTTATTCATTTTTTCACTCAAGTTACTCATTAAGTTCGAAAACGGCTGATTTAAAGTTGCTATAGGAAAAAGAGAGTGACGGGTAACGATATATGGAAATCAGATATAATCATTTTCATATCAAAACAAACAAACAAACTAAATCCCATGGTTGACCATGTTTATAGTAGAGAACTAAAGGCTAAAGCTGGTAGCCCCTAATAACTAATAAGGCACTCCTTTGTCTCTAAAGTAAAACAAATACTTAAAAATTAAAAACTCATTAGATTAAGTATTAAATAATATTACAAATTGTACCAACAATTAATTAATCTAGTAAAATTAGACACTAAATTATAAATTATGATTTTTGAAAGGATCAAACTGAATTGTGGGTGCCGTCTTCAAATGCTAGTGGTTATATATTTTTAAAAGTCTGTTGTGGTACGACCATTACAGTACAACAATAATTTAATACATGATGAAAATACTTATTTTATTTTTAGATTATTATCCCATAAACCGACAATGAAAATTTTAATTTTTACAAGTTGGTTAGTTTAGGTTTTTAGGATTTTAATTTAGAGTTTAGATGTCAGGGATTTGGATTGTAGGATATATAACTTAAGGCTTATGGTTGGAATTTAAGTTTAATATTGGCTTAACTATAAAATAAGTGCCTAAATTGTCTCTTTTTTCGATAGGTGTCTAAAGTATTTTTTTAATTGAAATAGGTACTTAAAATTTCATTTTTAACTAAATGCCTATAATTTTTTTTAGCTTGTTTTAAAGTTAATTGAGACACCTACTTTAACAGTTATTTTAATAAAAATATTTTAAATATTTATTATAAAAAGACATAATTTAAATATTTATTTTATAGTTAAGCGTTTTAAGATTTAGCATTTAGAGGCTTAACGTTAGGGTTTCAATTTTTGATTTTAGATCGACTCATTAATATAAATATAAATATAAGATTTTCACTAAAATCTCTGGAAACCTAAAGTCAAACAGTAGAGAACAATTATGTTAAAAAAAAAAAACAGTAGAGAACAAAAGGCACAACAGCGAAAGAGGGACGATTCTAAATTCTAAATTATTTTACAATTTATACCAAACAAATTGATCTTGAACTTCACTTTATCTGTGCAAAAGCTTCATTGATCCATCCAAATTCTAAAGACAAACAAGAGAGTTGCTGGACTTGAGTTACCAAAAAAAGCCCTTTCTGTTTTTGATCTCTACCCCAAAAGTTGTTACCTTTAAGCTCCCTGGCCTCCTCTTCTTCTTGGGTAAATTCAAAAGCTTCTTCTTCTTCTTCTTCTTCCTTAAGATTTCTTTTATACTTAGTTTTATTGTTTGCAATTTGATTTGCTTTTGTGTATTGCTGTCTTTCAATGTGTATTTGGGGACTTATATTTTTCCCAAGTTGGAAAAATCCCAACATTCAAAAGCTGTTATTATTAGTTTGTCTTGCTTTGTAACCTAATTTGGTTTTTGGAAATTTCTTCTTTCTGGATTTATCTGCTTCATTCAATTTTTTTTATATTATGCTAATTGTACACTAAATGACCTTTGATTCCTTATTGGTACGATCCATCACATATTAGTTTTTCTTGGTTTATTGCAGAGAACGAGGAGCTTGTGAAATATATTGAAGAATCAAAGTTAGATTTTAAGGGCATAATGTGGTTGTTTCCATCAAATTTGAGTGTGAAAAGGGGGCAGAGTAATGGGGGAAGTAATGACGCTTTGTTGTATCTCAATGTATATGATCTCACACCTATAAATAACTATCTTTACTGGCTCGGGCTTGGGATTTTCCACTCGGGTATTGAAGGTAGAATTTATCCTTTATGTTTATTTGTTCATTCTTTTTGAGCATTTGGTCGATTGGCATTGCTTGTTTCTGACACGAGTTGTAGTTATTCTATACATAAATATCTACATACAAGCTTTGTAGGATATGATGGGTTCCCTGAAAAAGATAATGTAGTGAAATAGGATCTAATGGTTTATTTACTTTTATGGCATTATTTAGTCACTGATTGCTGTTATCGACGATTTAATAAAGTTCATGCATGGTTAATCTTTGTTTTCTTTTCCCTGCTATTTTGTTTTCTATTTTTTTGTGCCATCAACCTTTCGTGTCTTATTTGCCAATCAGTGTATGGTTTGGAGTATGGCTTTGGAGCACATGAGTATCCTACAAGTGGAGTGTTTGAAGTGGAACCAAGAAGTTGTCCTGGTTTTATCTTCAGGCGATCAGTATTATTGGGCAGCACTAACATGTCTCGTTCAGAATTTCGGTTATTTCTGGAACAGCTTTCGCAAAAATACCATGGAGACACGTATCATTTGATTTCTAAGAATTGCAACCATTTCACTGATGAAGTGTGTCTGCAGCTCACTGGAAAGCGTATTCCTGGGTGGGTAAATAGGCTGGCTCGACTAGGTGAGAAAACTGCCTGTTTTCTTGTTCATGTCACCGAGAAGATGTGTTTATTTTACAAGATGTCTTCCGGTTGTGGTAGATTGCATATTCATACGGCATAGTTTTAAAAGTATCTGTCTTTAGATAATTGCCTTAACTATAGCTCCTAATTGTCCAACATGGAAGCTGGATCGTTCGAATCATTATTTGAATCTCTAAGACTTCTAGGATATGTAATCATGGTTTGTGTAGTCCCCGGCTCCACACAATTATTCGATCTGTTCAATGAGGTTTTTTAAGTTTCAGGTTCATTCTGCAACTGTCTACTTCCAGAAAACATTCAGGTTAATGCAGTTCGACATCTTCCTGATCATCCTGCATATTCTGGTAAACTTCTTCTGGCCACCGTATCTAAAAATTTTTCGTTTTCTTTTAGAACTTTTACCAAATTTATACTTATTAATCCTCACTGCTGTAGTGAATTAACTTATTTCTGGCTTCCGAATGGTTCAGAAACTTGTAATTTTCATTAGAATTCTGACTACGCATTTGCAAATAGTTCTGATTCTGAAAACAATGGAGCTGTTCTGCAACTTGAGCTGTAACAATTATGTGCAATATTGTTATATGTGGAATTGGATAAATCCTTGGTATATGCATGCTTATGTTTAAATTTTGGTTTCTGGTCAGGATTTCCTATTTTGTATATTGTTTTTATCAAGATATTTTTGTGATGCAGATGATGAGAGATTAGATTCTGCTGCAACATCTATAACAGCAGAGAGCGAGGAAGACGATTCAAATCATCATCTGCTGACTATACCAGATACCGATGTTGCATTTCTCAGAGAAAAGACAGTGAGGCTTACCAGAGAACTATGATTTCCTCTGGACTGTAGTTGTTTCTTTCACGGTCTTTATGTCAGCCAGTCCCCAATGTGCTCCTTTGCTACCTGACGAAGTTCTAGATTTGTTACCGTATAGCCCTTAAAACATGGGTGGTCAGGTTCTGTACCATTAGATATCTTTCCTTCATCTTTTTTTCAGAAAAATATTATCTTCTGGCTTTTTTCATCCAATATATGATTTCTATTTGCTCTGAGGTTAACCGAAGCTGAAAGTTTGAATTTAGTGTTGTTGTGAACGAACAAATGCTGCAATGCCTTGCATTGCAGAAATCTTCATATTGAAATGCAGCTTCTCCCCCTTTTAATATGCAGTTTCAAAGCAAGAAATGGATGCTCATTTCTTGCCTTTTTATCAAAGTATAAACTCATGAGAACCCACAAAACAAGCCAAATATTTATCCGACTCCTAAAGGAGAGAACTGGCTTTCTCTGTGGGAAATAGAAAAAGCTAAGTGGAGCAATGGAGGTTCAACATTTCCTCCGTGAACACCCATTGTCCCTCATCAGGAAGGGAAATCAGCAAATGTTTTTCATCCAAATGCATGTTTTTTCCTTCACAAATCATGTTTTGAGCTTCAACAGGGTATTCTGAATTTCTTCCTCCCTTGCCCGCTCATCCTCAACATTTCATCGGTAGACAGCTATGGTTGTTTCAATCAGGGCAATGGCTTCCGCTACATTTGTGAATACAAATTTAATTTCCAAATGCATGTGGATTGTGCCCTCAAGCCTCCCATAGAATCTGAAGATGCTGAGGATGACCAAACCATTCTACATTTCACTCATCAGCATCCGTTGAAACCTGTTGATCTAAACTTGGCCGATAGAGTTGGCTGTGCCATATGCAAAAACCACTGCTTTGGTTCAGTTTCTGGTTGCCGAATTTGCAACTTTTTCCTCCGTAACAGTTGCATGGCGACCAATCCACGAAAATTCACTCATTTCTTCCGCCCATGCTCACTTATATTGTTCACGTATGCGCACATGTATGTGTGTGCTGGTAGTGATGATCATAAGTCTCGCTTGAGCTTGATGCTTGGCTGTGAAAAATGTCTGTTTCAGATTAGAAACAAAATGTGTGTTGCTTCCGACCGTGAAGTATCCAGGTACTTACCTGATTCAACATTTCATCCATAGACATCCATTGAAGCTTGTTGATAGTTACAATGAAGATATTAATAGTTGATGTGATGTAGGTGGGGAACTTTGCTCCGGTTCTGCTTATATTTGCGAGAAACGCAACTTTTACGGCCATAAATCATGCATAATGGAAGCTCCAAGACAGATTATTTGGTCAATATCCATGAAGTCAAGATATTACGACACAAATATTCGAGCTAATAGGTATCTCCTTTTTATAATTAAAGGTTCATTGATTACCAAAATACCCATTGAAATATTAAGGTCAAAAGAATGGCAAGTAAATGCATGGCACATAAAGCTTTAAATAAACACACAAAAGACCTACTAAAAGTTCTAACCTAAAAGGCAAAAATTATGAGAAATATGATTAGTGATCTACCGTTAACCAAATTATTCTAATATTAACCTTTAATTATTTTAAAAAAAATGACTAAAAATCATATTTTAATATATGATTATTATTGGTGAAAGCAATTTTGGAAAATGGGTTTTAGAAATGTGACATTTTGGTTAGTGACCAAAATGCAATTTTTAAAAACTATTCTTAAAGTGAATAAATTGAAAAGGGTCAAATTCTTAGAATCTTTAAGGAGCTATTTTACCAAGTTTTTGCTGGTGATTTCTCCCTTTAATTAAATCATTTTAATATGTGTTTTAAAGGTTGATTAAAAGAGGCTTGGTTATTAAAGTTAGTTATTTGTTTTTAAAGAAAATTCACGTAACTTTTTCCTAAACTTTTTCTCTAAACTTCTTTTCCGCCAAACGCTCAGAATTTCATCAAAATCCAAAGGTGAGAAATCCTTTCTACTCAGGTTATTGATTTAAACTTGATTCTTTAACTTTGTTTTACAAAATCTCATTGAAATCTTATGTTTTCTTAGCTTTAAACAAGCCAATTGAGGGATAAATCACACAATAAGGGTAAGGTCCGTGATCTCCTCTATTGAATGGTTCTTTATTGATATTACCAAGTTTTTTATCCTTGATTTATGGTTTCTAATCTGATTTTGTGTTTTTATTTTGAGTTAATTGATGTAATTGAGTGTTTTGATGAAATAGTGAGAGATCCGTATTGGATCTATTTTACAGTTATAAAGATTGATTTTAATCATATTTTGGATGTATTTTAATGTTGATAAATTGTTTTTAACAATAGAATCCTGAAACTCTTGAATCCCTAGTTGTTTACATTGTTAGATTGGTGTGTTTTGTGGAGTTGCAGTGGCTATTTAATTGATGGAAGTATTTGGAAGTGTTATTCCTGTTTTTGAGTCTTAATTGATGATTATGGGAGTGTTAGATTTTTAGGCTGTGGATGGGTTGTGATTGGAAAGTATTAGGTGATGATTTTAGTTGTTGTGGTTTGGTAATTTTGAGAGGATTGTGGAAGTCTGTGAGGATTTGTTGTTGCAGTGTTTTGAATGCTTTGAGATGCATTAATCATCTGTTGTGATGTGGTCAAAACATGGGAGGTTGATCTGGAAGTGATTGGTGGAGCTTTTGAGGCTTTCCACGCTTGATTTCATGACGGCGAATTGAGGTTTCATGTATCGGTGAGGGAGAACGTGGATTCCAGCTTTGGAATATTTTAAAGGTGGTTTATGGTAGTTAAACTTAGCTTGAAATGCTGGTTTAAACTCGGAAGTAAGTAAATATGGTTTTTCTCTCTCGGTCGCGCTAGATTGAAATGGTTTTATGCACTTGTTTTGAATTACATGTTACCTACTGTTTAAGCATATTTTAAAGTATTTGAGGTACTATTTTAAGCATTAAATGCTGAAGGATGCGCGTGGTAAGTGATCCTATAAGTATATGGTTTATACTTGTGTTTTAAAGCATCATTGTTGCTTTGAAAAATGGTTTGGTGTAATGCTTGTTAAATACAATGACGTAAATGGTAAATGGTTAATTATATTGGCAAGTGATGTGGTTTTAAATTGTTATCGGATATAGTTGGCAGACCATAGGACTGATAGTGCACTATAATAAGTCGCCTTGGATATCGAGGGGTTTATACGGTGTAATGAGTACTCCATCCAAGTACCTTAACGATCGAGGGGTTATATGGTACCGTAAACTCCCGTTAGTGGATTAAGCATCTAACGATGAAAGGGGTTGGTGTCCCCGTGGGTTGAAAGTGTATCTGGTTGTTAATGTACTGCGGTTGTGATTGTATCACTATTCCGATTAAGATGGCTTGAAGTGTTTGGAGGACACTTGTTTGAATTTGTGTATCTGATGAAATCTTTTGGTAAATGAATTTGGTTAATGATCAGTTGTGAGCCAATACAATTGTTGATGAATCATTTGAAAGTTTATGTTCTATAATGTGATTTATACATGTTTACTCTATAAGCTTTGCATATGGTAGTTATGCATGGAAAGGCTTAAATTGAGGATGAGCAATGGGACTTGCTGTTGGAAAATGATACATGTTGAATATGGTTTAATATGCTGTTTTTAAAGATGTTAAGTGCATGGTTTTAAAGGCATGATAATGCTTTAAGAGATGATTGAAGTGAGATATTAGTGTAATGTTGAGAAATGATTTTAATGCATTGATGGTGTGTTGTTTTGAGCAATCCTCACTAAGCCTAGTGTGTTTACGCTCCCTTTGTCCATCAATGAATAGAATTGAAGGCTTGGGAAGGCAGAGAGAAGCAAGGGATCAGTACAAGATTGGTAACCAAAGTATGTTTGAACTATAGTATAAGTAATAACGGAAATGGGGGTTCCGTTGTTGCTTTGGGAGAGGTTTTGTTAAACTCCTTTTTTGAGCAAGTTTGTGTAGCCGCTCTTGGATTCTAAATGGCTTTTATGGGTTGATTTTGGTGATAGTTTGGAGTTTCATGTTTTACTTGAATGGTTTTCTAGGTTGCATGCCTATAGATTTACATTTGATGCAAAATGCCATGAAATGATGTCGAATCTATGATGTAATGTGGTGGTTGGATTTTAGATTATGTTGGTTGTATGTTATGGGCATGTTAGAATGTTTTGGTATGGTTGAAAGCTTGTTAAACCAGCAAAAATGGACATTACAGGTCCAGGCGTATCGGTACGGGTGGCTCTTTTTCGGTACGGGTAAGCCATTTCAGGCTTAGCATATCGGTACACGGGCAACCGTTTTGGTACGGACAAAGGCAAAAATGCCTAGGGTTTCAGTACACGGGAAGGCGTTTTGATACGGTCAGGGGTTTTCAAGAGAGGTGTTCCGATACGCTCAAGGCGTATCAAAACGGTATTTGGTCACTAGAATTCTAGGATTTCAAATGATGGTAGGCGCACCCCTTTCCGTATTGGTACGGTAACCGTTAAGTCTGTTATTTGGAATCTTCTTAAACTTTGTTTTATTGCATTTTAGTCCCTGAATATTGTGGATACAATTGGTTAAGATCGGATGATCGTTTTGAGCTAAACATTGACGTGTAAGCATGTAACCTGTCTAATTAAAGGTTGGTAACTTAAAATTGGGCTAAGTCCTTAGAATTTTTCAAGATTTACATTTTGGTCCCTAAATTACATTTTGGTTTAATTGGATGTCAATTTGATGCCCAATTGAGTTGGGTTTTCACCAGAGATCAGTATGTACATATAGGGTAATAACCATGCATCTAGACAAGATAAAAAGAAAAAATATGGCGCGTTTGAGTTCTATCTTTACGGTTTACTTTAGTAAACCTAATGTAGCTCGCTCAGTTTAGTCTTGCAATTAGGCCGGGTCGAGGGGGTTA
Source organism: Hibiscus mutabilis (assembly GCA_019671005.1). Taxonomy (NCBI): domain Eukaryota; kingdom Viridiplantae; phylum Streptophyta; class Magnoliopsida; order Malvales; family Malvaceae; genus Hibiscus; species Hibiscus mutabilis. The sequence continues at coordinate 30,741,861 of CM033749.1, forward strand.
CATTTGATGGTATCAGTGCAGGTTTGCGGTAGTTGGGAGTTGGTTTGATAGTTGTTATATTATTATGAGTTGTTATCTAATGTTTAGCATGCATGGTGATTGCTTTATGCCATGTTGTGGGGAAATTTGGGAAACCCCTTGCCTTATTATTATAGTCTGAAATGTTATGATTTTGAAACGGAAGTATTGGATCCTTACTTGAAGCTGACCTAATTGTTTTGCATTTGAATGATTATCATGCCTTATATATATTGTTAACACAATGGGATCTTGGAGGGTTGCCACCACCCATACCTAATCCACCTGAGGTGGTGGAGCAAGTACCACCTGTTCCAGATGGGATAGGGATGAGTGATATGGAGCCATTGATTCAGGCCATGACCTGTGCTTTTCAGGCAGCAATTGCGGGTGTTCATGTGCCGGCACCAGCAGTGGTTGGGCAGGGTTTGCCACTAGAGCGCCTTCGTAGTTTGGACAGAGTCGAGTTTTGAGGTTTGTCACCTGAGGCTTCTGAGGGATGGTTGGCAATTACTGCGAGGATACTGGGCCAAATAGGCTGTTCTGATGCCCGTAAGCTAGGTTGTGTTATGTCCCTGTTACAGGGTAATGCATATACATAGTGGACTACCACGATATCTGGTATGGAGTCCGGTGATGTAACCTAGGAGTTCTTTTGTGATGCTTTCCGAAAGAAGTACCTGGGAGTCCGATATTAGGACGATACGAAGCGTGAGTTCATGGCTTTGGTGTAGGGCAGTATGTATGTTGCTGAGTATGAGGTACAGTTCATGAGGCTGAGCTAGTATGCACCTAAGTTAGTTCCTGATGAGCGTACGCGATGTGATCGGTTCTGCTACGGGCTTGTGCAGGAGGTTAATACATACATGCTTGCTACTAATTATACAGATTTCGATGTGTTGGTTTCGCGAGCTAAGGATGTTGAGTAGAATTTGGGTATGGCTTCTAGGTCTTGGGGCTTTAGCTCTAGTAAGAGAGCGGCTAATTACAGTAGTGGCGATGGTCAGGCCAAGAGACACCGTGATCAGAGGTTTTGCCCGGAGCCGAGGTGTGGCAGAGGTGTTATTGGACGCTGAGTCTAAGGGCAGGGTGCCCAGGTTAGTGCTCCGTTTAACTCCTGTTGGGTTTGTGGATCCCGAGATCATTTGAGGCAAGATTGTCCGCGTTTGGCCAGGGAGGGCCAGGCACCTACGCCTGTTGTGGCTAATGCTTGTTGGAGTTGTGGGTCTGGTGACCATTTAAGAAGTGATTGTCCTTTGTTGCTCCACAGAGAGGCCAAGGTCGTGGTCGTGGACCGTTTTAGCATAGAGATGGCGGGCAAAGCACTGTAGATCATATTGCTGCTATCCAGCCTGAGGGAGATGGACCGACTAGGGTGTATGCACACCGAGAGGGTCGCAATAACACTAATGTGATTGTAGGTACTTTTACCTTACTGTCTTTGCCATTGTATTCGTTGGTTGATTCTGGTTCTACCCATTCATACATCTTGATTGAGGATGCATAGCTATTTGATATATCTATGAAATTCTTACTGTGGGTGTTAAGTGACTAGTTCTCTTGGGGAGACGATCATGGTTAGGAGGATGTATCATAGGTGTCCGCTGATGGTTTAGGAACATTTGAAGTTGTCATTCCATGGTTTTGACTTGATGGATTGTTTCCATTCCATGGTTTTGAGACCAAACGATATCCTTGAGTATGGATTTTTGAGGTTAGTTGTTGGTGAAATGCTATTTATGTATAATGCTGGGTATCGAATGTTGGATTCTGGATGTCAGGCTTTCTTGGCCTACGTTATGAATCTTGGTTCAAAAGAGTTGGGAGTGCAGGATATTCACACCGTATGTGAGTTTTTGAGTGTTTTTCTAGAAGAGTTTCCAGGGTTGCCACCAGACCGTGAGGTTAAGTTTGGCATCGAGGTCTTTACGGATACGGCACCAGTGTCTATTGCTCCGTATCGTATGGCTTCGAAGGAGTTAAAGGAGTTGAAGACGCAATTGCAGGAGTTGCTAGATCAAGGCTTTATTAGACCTAGTATTTCACCGTGGGGTACGCCGGTATTGTTTGTAATAAAAAAAGATGGTACGTTGCGGATGTGTATAGACTATCGGTAATTGAACAAGTTGACGATAAAGAACAAGTATCCCTTGCCACGTATAGATGATCTGTTTGATCAATTCAGGGGTGCCTCGGTGTTTTCTAAGATAGATTTAAGGTTTAGGTACTATCAGTTAAAGGTGAAGGATGTGGATGTGCCTAAGACAGCTTTTCGTACAAGGTACGGGCATTATGATTTTTTGGTGATACTATTTGGTTTGACCAATGCACCAGCTGCTTTTATGGACATGTAAACCACGTGTTCCATGAGTTTTTGGACTAGTTTGTGGTTGTGTTTATTGACGATATCCTTGTGTACTCTCGTACCGAGGAGGATCATGATAGATATTTACAGAATATGCTTCAGATGTTGTTGGCTAATCGGTTGTATGCTAAGTTAAGCAAATGTGAGTTTTGGCTTAGGGAGGTTATTTTCCTCAGGCATATTGTGTCGGTTGAGGGAATTCGTGTTAATCCACATAAGGTTGAAGCTGTGATGAGTTAGAAGGTGCCTGAGTCGATGACATAAGTTAGGAGTTTCCTTGGGTTGGCTGGTTATTATCGTAGGTTCGTGGAAGGGTTCTCTAGTTTGGCAGCTCCTTTAACCAAGTTGTTGCAGAAGAATATTCGTTTTGAGTAGACAGATGATAGGCATCGGGCTTTTGAAATATTGAAAGAAGCTTTGGCACGAGCTCCAATCTTGGTTCAACCTAAATCGGGAAAGGAGTTCGTTGTTTATAGTGATGCGTCCTATGTTGGGCTTGGTTACATGTTGATGTAGGAGGGTAAGGTAGTTGCGTATGCATCTAGACAATTGAAGGTGCATGAACGTAATTACCCTACTCATGATCTTAAGCTTGCCGCAGTTGTGTTTGCCTTGAAAATCTGGAGGCATTACCTTTATGGCGAGAAATATGTGGTTTTTACGGATCACAAAAGTCTGAAGTATTTGATGTCCTAGAAAGAGCTGAATCTTAGGCAACGAAGGTGGTTAGAGTTGCTTAAATATTATGATCTAACCATTGAGTATCATCCGGACAAAGCTAACGTTGTAGCAGATGCTTTGAGTAGGAAGGTTGTTGTGGAGTTGAGAGCTATGTTCGCTCGGTTAAGTTTGACGAGTGACAATGGATTGTTGGCTGAGTTGTAAGTGAAACCGTTCTTATCGCATTTGATCAAGGAAAAGCAACCGCATGATGAGAGTTTGGTTCCACATATGAAGGATATCATGGATGGAAATCCTAAAGATTTCCATTTTAATGATGATAGGGTGTCGTGTTTTAAAGGTCGAATGGTGGTGCCTGAAGATGATGAGTTGAGGCGTACCATTCTGACCGAAGTGCATGCTAGTCCTTTTGCTATGTATCCCGGTAGTACTATGATGTATCGTGGGTTGAAAGAAGAGTATTATTGGGTTGGGCTGAAGAAAGATGTGGCTGATTTTGTTTCTTGATGCCTTGTATGTCAGCGGGTGAAGGTTGAACATCAGTTTGCTTCTGGGTTGTTGTAGCCGTTGAGGATACCGGAATGGAAGTGGGAAAGAATCACCATAGATTTTGTGTCTGGGATACCTTTGACGCCAACCAAAAAGGATTCGATTTGGGTGATTGTTGATCAGTTTACGAAGTGTGCGCATTTTGTGACAGTGCATACTACGTATACCTTAGACAAGTTGGCCGATATGTACATCTCCAAGATTGTGCGTTTGAATGGGGTACCTAAATCTATAGTTTTGGGTAGAGATCCGCGTTTCACGGCAAAGTTTTGGACGTGCTTGCATTGTGCTCTGGGAACTAGACTAAATTTTAGTATTTAGTATCATCCTCAATCGGTTGGTCATTCGAAGCACGTGTTTTAGGTTCTCGAGGATATGTTAAGATGTTGTATTATTGAGTTCCAGGGAACGTGGGAGAAGCAACTGCCATTGTGGAGTTTGCTTATAATAACAGTTACTAGGCTAGTATACAGATGACACCGTATGTGGCGTTGTATGGAAAGAGGTATCGTACGCCCGTATGTTGGGCTGAAGTTGGAAGAAGCACATTTTCTTGCATGATGTATTGAAAGGCACGAATGAGAAAGTGAAGCTGATATGTGAACGCTTGAAAGCTACTTCGGATCGTCAGAAATCCTATGCGGATTTGATGTGTAGGGATATAGAGTATGTTGTTGGTGGCCGAGTGTTTTTGAAGGTATCGTCTTGGAAGAAGGTGATGCGGTTTGGGCGAAAAGGGAAACTTAGCCCGAGGTTTATTGGATCATACGAGGTTGTTGGGTGTGTGTGTCCTGTTGCTTAACGTTTGAGTTTACCTCATGAGTTGGAGAGGATTCATGATGTGTTTCATGCTTCGATGTTGTGGAGGTATCGGTCGGATCCCTTGCATGATATGCCAGTGGAGGATATTGAGTTGAGGCCGGATCTATCTTATGATGAAGAACCAGTGAAGGTTCTTGATACCAGTAGTAAGGTTTTACGTGGCAAGACGGTCAAGCTTGTTAAGGTGTTGTGGAGGCACCGTTGTGTTGAGGAGGCCACATGGGAACGCAAGTCGGATATGTTGGAACAGTTTCCGCACTTGTTTTCTCCAGGTAAAATTTCGAGGATGAAAATTTTTAAGCGGGGGAGAGTTGAAACGCCCTAATTTTGGGCCTAGCGGTTTTGTGGCTTGTTAGACGGTCCAGTGGACCGGGTTAGAGATTCGAGTCAAATTTGGGACCGTATATTTTTCGATAAGATAAAAATATGGAAAATAACTAAAAATCATATTTTAATATATGATTATTATTGGTGAAAGCAATTTTGGAAAATGGGTTTTGCAAATGTGACATTTTGGTTAGTGACCAAAATGCAATTTTTGAAAACTGTTCTTAAAGTGACTAAAATGAAAAAGGGTCAAATTCTTAGAATCCTTAAGGAGCTATTTTACCAAGTTTTTTCTAGTGATTTCTCCCTTTAATTAAATCATTTTAACATGTGTTTTAAAGGTTGATTAAAAGAGAATTGGTTATTAAAGTTAGTTATTTGCTTTTAACGAAAATTCACGTAACTTTTTTCTCTCAACTTCTTTTCTGCCAAACACTCAGAATATCATTAAAATCTATAGGTGAGAGATCATTTCTACTCAGGTCATTGATTTAAACTTGATTCTTTAACTTTGTTTTACAAAATCTCATTGAAATCTTATATTTTCTTAGCTTTAAACAAGCCAATTGAGGGAGAAATCACACAATAGGGGTAAGGTCCGTGATCTCCTCTATTGAATGGTTCTTTATTGATATTCCCAAGTGTTTGATCCTTGATTTATGCTTTCTAATCTGATTTTGTGTTTTTATATTGAGTTAATTGATGTAATTGAGTGATTTTGATGAAATAGTGAGAGATCCGTATTGGATCTGTTTTCCAGTAATAAAGATTGATTTTAATCATATTTTGGATGTATTGTTATGTTGATAAGTTGTTTTTAACAATAGAATCCTGAAAACTCTTGAATCCCTAGTTGTTTAGGTTGTTAAATTGGTGTTTTTGTGAAGTTGTAGTGGTTGTTTAATTTCTGTAAGTATTTGGATGTGTTAATCCTGTTTTTGAGTGATTGTGGGAGCTTTGGAGGCTTTGCACGCTTGATTTTGCGTCGGTGAATCGAGGTTTCACGTATCGGTGAGTGAGAACGTGGATTTCAGCTTTGGAATATTTTAAAGGTGGTTTATGAGAGTTTAAACTTAGCTTGAAACACTGGTTTAAACTCGAAAGTAAGTAAATATGGTTTTTCTCTCTCGGTCGTGCTAGATTGAAATGGTTTTATACACTTATTTTGAATTACATGTTACCTACTGTTTAAACATGTTTTAAAGTATTTGAGATACTATTTTTAAGCATAAAATGCTGAAGGATGCGCGTGGTAAGTGATCCTTGTATGTATATAGTTTATACTTGTGGTTTAAAGCATGCTTGTTGCTTTGGAAAATGGTTTGGTGTAATGCTTGCTAAAAATAGTGAGGTAAATAGTAAATGGTTAATTATATTGGCAAGTGATGTGGTTTTAAAATAGTTATCGGATATAGTTGGCCGGCCATAGGATTGATAGTGCACTATAATAAGCCGCCTTGGATGTTGAGGGGTTTATACGGTGTACTGAATACTTTATGCAAGTACCCTAAAGGTCGCGGGGTTATATGGTACCGTAAACTCCCGTTAGTTGATTAAGCATCTAACCGATAAAAGGGATCGGTGTCCCCGTGGGTTGAAAGTGTACCTGATTGTTAATGTACCGCGATTGTGATTGTATCGCTATTTCGGTTGAGATGGTTTGAAGTGTTGCGAGGACACTTGTTTGAATTCATGTATTCGATGAACTCTTTTGGTAACTGAATTTGGTTAATGATCACTTGTAAGCCAATATAATTGTTGATGTATCATTGGAAAGTTTATGTTGTATAATGTGATTTATACATGTTTACTCTTTAAGCTTTGCATATGGTAGTTATGCATGAAAATGCTTAAATTGAGGATAAGAAATGGGATTTGCTGTTGGTAAATGATACATGTTGCATATGGTTTAATATGCTGGTTTTAAAGGCATGATAATGTTTTAAAAGATGATTGATATGAGATTTTAATGTATTGTTGAGAAATAATTTTAATGCAATGATGGTGTGTTGTTTTGAGCACTTCTTACTAAGCCTAGTGTGCTTACGCTCCCTTTGTCCATCAATGCAGAGAATTAAAAGCTTGGGAAGGCAGCGAAAAGTAAGGGATCGGTACAAGACTTGGCAACCAAAGTATGTTTGAACTAGACTATAACTAATAAGAGCAATGGGGGTTCTGTTGTTGTTTTGGGAGAGGTTTTGTTAAACTCCCTGTTTGAGCAAGTTTGTTTAGCTGCTCTTGGATTGTAAATGGCTTTTATGGTTGATTTTGGTGATAGTTTGGAGTTTTATGTTTTACTTGAATGGTTTTCTAGGTTGCATGCCTATAGATTTACATTTGATGCAAAATGCCATGAAATGATGTTGAATCTGTGATGTAATGTGGTGATTGGATTTTAGATTATGTTGGATGTATGTTAGGGGCATGTTAGAATGTTTTGGTATGGTTGAAAGCTTGCTAAACCAGCAAAAATAGACATTATAGGTCCAGGTGTATCGGTACGGGTGTCTCCGTTTCGGTATGGGTAAGCCATTTCAGGCTTAGCGTACTGGTATGCGGGCAACCGTTTCGGTACGAACAAAGGCAAAAATGTCCAGCATTTTGGTACACGGGAAGGTGTTTCGATACGGTCAGGGGTTTTCAAGAGAGGTGTTTCGATACACTCAAGGCGCATCGAAACGATATTTGGTCACTGGAATTCTGGGATTTCAAATGATGGTAGGCGTATCGAAACACCCATTGCCGTATCGGTATGGTGACGTTAAGTCTGTTATTTGGAATCTTCTTAAACTTTATTTTCTTGCATTTTAGTCCCTGAATATTGTGCATGCAATTGGTTAAGATCAGATGATCATTTTTAGCTGAATTTTGACGTGTAAGCATATAACCTATCTAATTAAAGGTTGGTAACTTAAAATTGGGCTAAGTCCTTGGAATTTTCAAGATTTAATTGCATTTGGGTTCACTTAGTGTCAATTTGATGCCCGATTGAGTTGGGTTTTCACCAGAGACCAGTATGTACACATAGGGTAATAATCATGCATCTAGACAAGATAAAAAGAAAAAAATCGGCGCGTTTGAGTTCTATCTTTACGGTTTACTTCAGTAAACCTAATGTAGCTCGCTTGGTTTGGTCTTGCTACTAGGCCAGGTCGATGGGCTATTCTAATGCCCGAAAGCTCGGTTGTGATGTGTCCCTATTACAGGGTGAAGCGTATACAAGGTGGACTACCACAATATCTGGTATGGAGACCGAGGATATAACCTGGAGTCTGATATCAGACGATAGGAAGCGTGAGTTCATGTCTTTGGTGCAGGGTAGTATGTCTGTTGCTGAGTACGAGGTACAGTTTGTGAGGTTGAGCCAGTATGCACCTAATTTAGTTCCTGATGAGCGTACGCGATGTGATCAGTTCCGCTATGGGCTTGTGTAGGAGGTTAAGACATACATGCTTGCTGCTGATTATATAGATTTCGATGTGTTGGTTTTGCGAGCTAAGGATGTTGAGCAGAATTTGGGTATGGCTTTTGGGTCTCAGGGCTTTAGCTCTGGTAAGAGAGTGGCTAATTCCAGTAGTGGTGGTGGTCAGGCCAAGAGATATTGTGATCAAAGTTTCATCCGGAGCAGAGGCGTGGCAGAGGTGTTGTTGGACGTGGAGTCTAGGGCCAGGGTGCCCAGGTTAGAGCTCCGTTTAACACATGTTGAGTTTGTGGATCCCGAGATCATTTGAGGCGAGATTGTCCGCGTTTGGCCAGGGAGGGTCAGGCACCTACGCCTATTGTGGCGAATGCTTGTTGGAGTTGTGGGTCTGGCGACCATCTGAGACGTGATTGTCCTTTTTTGGCTAGAGGTGGGCAGGTGCTGCACCTATTGTTGCTCCACAGAGAGGTCGAGGTCGTGGACCGTTTCAGCGTAGAGATGGCGGGCAGATGACTGTATCTCATACCGTTGCTATCTAGCTTGAGGAGGTGGATCGGCTAGGGTGTATGCGCACCGAGAGGGTCGCAATGACACCGATGTATTGGATCTATTTTTTAGTGATAAAGATTGATTTTAAACATATTATGGATGTATTGTTATGTTGATAAGTTTTTTTTTAATAATAGAAACCCGAAACTCTTGAATCCCTAGTTGTTTAGGTTGTTAGATTGGTATTTTTATGGAGTTGTAGTGGATGTTTAATTGCTGGAAGGGATTGGATGTGTTAATCCTGTTTTTGAGTGTTAATTGATGACTATGGAAGTGTTAGATTGTTAGGTTGTGGCTGGGTTGTCATTGGAAAGGATTAGGTGATGATTTTGGTTGTTGTGGTTGGGTAATTTTGAGAGGATTGTGGAAGTCCGTGAGAATATGTTGTTGCGGTGTTTTGAATGCATTGGGATGCATTAATCCTCTGTTATAATGTAGTCAAAATAGGGGAGGTTGATCCGAAAGTGATTGGTGGAGCTTTGGAGGTTTCGGACGCTTGATTTTGCATCGGCGAATTAAGGTTCGCATATCGGTGAGTGAGAACATGGATTCCAGATTTAGAATGTTTTAAAGGTGGTTTATGGTAGTTTAAACTTAGCTTGAAACGCTGGTTCAAACTCGAAAGTAAGTAAATATGGTTTTCTCTCTCGACCGTGCTAGATTGAAATGGTTTTATGCACTTGTTTTGAATTACATGTTGCCTACTGTTTAAGCATGTTTTAAAGTATTTGAGATACTGTTTTTAAGCATGAAATGCTGAAGGATGCGCGTGGTAAGTGATTCTTGTAAGTATATGGTTTATACTTGTGGTTTAAAGCATGGTTGTTGCTTTGGAAAATGGTTTGGTGCAATGCTTTTTAAAAATAGTAAGGTAAATGGTAAATGGTTAATTATATTGGCAAGTGATATGGTTTTAAAATTTTTATCGGATATAGTTGGCCGGCCATAGGATTGATAGTGCACTATAATAAGTCACCTTGGATGTCGAGGGGTTTATACGGTGTACCGAATACTCCATCCAAGTAACCTAACGGTCGAGGGGTTATTTGGTACCGTAAACTCCCATTAGTGGATTAAGCATCTAACCGATGAAAAGGGTTGGTGTCCCCATGGGTTGAAAGTGTACCCAGTTGTTAATGTACTGCGATTGTGATTGTATCGCTATTCCGGTTGAGATAGCTTGAAGTGTTGCGATGACACTTGTTTGAATCCGTGTATCCGATAAACTCTTTTGGTAAATGAATTTGGTTAATGATCACTTGTGAGCCAATATAATTGTTGATGTATCATTGGAAAGTTTATGTTGTATAATGTGATTTATACATGTTTATTGTTTAAGCTTTGCATATGGTAGTTATGCATGGAAAGGCTTAAATTGAGGATAAGCAATGGGAATTGTTGTTGGTAAATGATACATGTTGCATATGGTTTAATATGCTGGTTTTAAGATGTTAAGTGCATGGTTTTAAAGGCATGATAATGTTTTAAGAGATTATTGATATGAGATTTTAATGTAATGTTGAGAAATGATTTTAATGCATTGATGGTGTGATGTTTTGAGCACTCCTCACTAAGCCTAGTGTGCTTATGCTCCCTTTGTCCATCAATGCAGAGAATTAATAGCTTGGGAAGACAGCAAGAAGCAAGGGATCGGTACAGGACTTGGTAACCTAAGTATGTTTGAACTAGACTATAAGTAATAAGGGCAATGAGGGTTCCGTTGTTGTTTTGGGAGAGGTTTTGTTAAACTCCCTGTTTGGGCAAGTTTGTTTAGCTGCTCTTGGATTGTAAATGGTATTTATGGGTTGATTTTGGTGATGGTTTGGAGTTTCATGTTTTACTTGAATGGTTTTCTAGGTTGCTTGCCTATAGATTTACGTTTGATGCAAAATGCCATGAAATGATGTCGAATCTGTGATGTAATATGGTGATTGAATTTTAGATTATGTTGGTTGTATGTTAAGGGCATGCTAGAATGTTTTGGTATGGTTGAAACTTTGTTAAACCAGTAAAAATGGACATTACAGGTCCAGGCGTATCGGTACGGGTGTCTCAGTTGGTTTTCAAGATAGGTGTTTCGATACGCTCAAGGCATATCGAAACGGTATTTGGTCACTGGAATTCTGGAATTTCAAATGATGGTAGGCGTATCAAAAACCTCTTGCCGTATCGGTACGGTGACTATTAAGTCTGTTATTTGGAATCTTCTTAAACTCTATTTTCTTGCATTTTAGTCCTTGAATATTGTGGATGCAATTGGTTAAGATCGAATAATCGTTTTGAGCTAAATTTTGATGTGTAAGCATGTAACCTGTCTAATTAAAGATTGGTAACTTAAAATTGGGCTAAGTCCTTGGAATTTTCAAGATTTACAATTTAGTCCCTAAATTGTATTTGGGTTCAATTGGATGTCAATTTGATGCCCGATTGAGTTGGGTTTTCACCAATGATCAGTATGTACACTTAGGGTAATAATCATACATCTAGACAAGATAAAAAGAAAAAATGGGTGCGTTTGAGTTTTATCTTTACAGTTTACTTCGAGAAACCTAATGTAGCTCGCTCGGTTCGATCTTGCGACTAGGCCGGGTCGAGGGGGTTACAAGCTTGGTATAAATACCAAAAGAATAAAAAAAACTTTCATTTTAAACCTATTTCCAAAAAAAGAGGATAATCTTCTAAAATTCCGCTCATCTAAACCCTAAAAAACGATAAACTTTTGTCGCACCAACCGCTGCGAAATCCCACCGACCGCCGCTCGCCTGCGCCAGAGACTCTATAAGAAACGCTTTTTCAAACCACTTTTTGTTTATTAAAACCAGATTCAAAACCTCCTTTTAGAAAATAAAATCGATCTGAAACTTACGTCCTTTAAAACGAAGCTGAACCCATTCTTTTGAAAACCGGTCTTCTCACTGGCTCACCTCACACGACTAAGGAAGTCGAAGTTCTTATCACTAGGAGATTCGTCCTTCATCGGGAAGATCTCTCGGACAGACGAAAAGCCGAAACGACGAGGTGGTAAGAACCCCAAAACCCTAATTCTAAGAATAAACGCAATATAAGAGAGAAATACTTTTATAAATTACTTTTTTTTCTCTGTATTGATGTTGAATATCTCGTGTCTGGTTACAATATGCTTAGGGGTTTGATTTTTATACCCCTCAATTTACATGGAATTTGATATATTGAAAAAAGATGAAATACGTGATTGGTTGCCTTATGTCATTTTTGTCTATATTCATCTCCTAATTTGGGTTTGTCTTTGAAATCCTTATTTTTTGTGGTTTCACCATCTGACATTGTCCAATTGTCCCTTGTATGCATGTGTTGTGGCTCTCGTATTAGTGAGAGGGGACCAGAAAGAGGGAGAACCGATAGTTGTGGTTGTTGGTTTGTTCGACTGGCACATAGGGCGCGATCGAGCGCAGTGGGAGTAGCTTGGTCGAGAGGCATGTCTAGAATCACAGGACTGAGGGCATCAGCGTTTGCATGTCACGCGCGCTTGAGGGAGTTGAGGGGATGGGCGCGTGGGCGAGCGTGGAAAGCTGAAAGGCCACTCTCCTTGCATCGTCTGGACCGTTCGATCATTCTTGATCCTATGGCTCCTAATCGGCTATGTAAGTAAACAAAAGGGGATTATGGCAAACTTAGATTAGGGTTTAAATTTGGGCCCTTAACGGGCTATGTGAAGTATATATATATATATATTTGGGCTCTTTTTTAATTTAATTGTAATGGACTGAAATAATTAGCTATCTAGGCTATTATTTAATATTAATATATGTATAATATTTTTTGGTTTAATGGTTTGATAATATAAAGTAATAGTAATGAAAATAATAATAATAACAATAATAAGACTATAATAATAAATAATACTAATAAATGATAATAACAATACATAATAGATAATAATAATAACAAAAGTAATAATAATAATATAACATAATATCATATTATAAAATAATAATACTAAATAAAAATAAAATAAAAATGAAATTGGGTCAAAAGACCTGAATAAAATTAGTTATTACAGATGTCCCTCTTTGTTCTTTCTTGTGAAACAAGGATAGAGCAAAGACCATAAGCACTAATTTTATCACACTTCCCTATTTGGATCCCGAATCACTATGCATTGGAACTTTTAAGAGGAAAGGAACTGGTTGCCGAAGCTTGAAGTTGTTCTTCTCATTACGAAATTCATTAATCTTCTGCCAAAATTTAGAGTCTGAAGTTGTTCTTCTCATTACGAAATTCTTTATTTTCCAAGTTTTGAAGTTGTTCTTCTCATTACGAAATTCTACATTCCTCTACCAAAGGTTGACGAGTTCTTCTTGTTATGAATTCTTTTTTCTCCTTCTAGAGAACACGAATAAGTTTTTCTCATTATGAACTGCCCATCTCCTCGCAAAGGCTAATTTAGATATTAAAATAGTTCTTCTCATTAAGAACTATTCATCATTCTGGATGAGTTCTTCTCATTAGGAACTCTTGAATCTTCATCGGGCGAGTTTTTCTCATTAGAAACTATTCAATCTTTGTCGAGCGAGTTTTTCTCATTAGGAACACTTGGTTCTTTGCTGGGATCTACCTCTCCAAACAGGAAGTTGCAGATCAAAATCTTATCTAATATTTGAATACCTGTCAAAATCCAAAAAAATGATTTAATGGCATGAGTTAGCATGCTTCTAACCTAGGGATGTCTAACTATATATAATGCATGAATTGCGATATCTCAAAATTGCTCGGACACTTTCACTTTCTGGATTCGTCGATCTCGACCTTCTCCTTACTTTCTTCTTCTTCTTGATCTTTGTAATGGCGGTACCCCATCTCACATTTGGGTTCAACCAATTTAGCCATTTCTTTTCGAGCTTTTGAATCTTTTCTCTAAAGCGTCTTTTCAGGTTTTCACTTTAGATTTACTTTTTTCAAAGCGCCCTTTCAGGTTTTCACTTTGATTTTTTCCTTTCTCATTTTTTCTTTTTAATTTTTTTTCTTATTTTTTAATTTTTAAGCTCCCTCTCTAGTTTTCACCTTGAAATAATTTTGTCTCCGCTATCCTCTTGTTTTTTTCTAACAAGCTTTAGTTCGGATGACACTCATTGTCTTATTTAGGCGTACTCTCAAAACTTGGCGCCTGATGTCTTTTCTTTGATTAAACCTTGGTATACCTCTTTCAACAAGATGATTGAATGTCAAGGTCAATTTTTGTCTTTAGCTCATCATGTCAAGTCTTCCTGTTTTTCAACATTAGGGCGAGCAAATGCCTGAACTCTTCTCTAAGTTCAATCTTCACTTTAGAACCTATCAAAGCATCTTGTCATCCCAAATGTGGTATTCATCATCTAATCTCAATATCATGACTTGAGTCTCCAAAGATGTCATTTATGGGTATTACTTATCAACCCTCATGCTTCTAGGTACTAGCAATAAAAAAATGTCAATTTACTTGTTCATTTCATTAAAAGAGACTTATAAGGGCGAGCTAGATAAAATAATTAAATCATTTTGAAAAACATGGAAAAATGTTAATAAAATCAAAATTATGCCTTGAAAAAAAGATCAACCCAAGTGAAGCTTATATTTAAAGGATCACAAATGTTTTGGTGATATGTACACATGTGAAGTCCTTTTCGGGCTATTAGGCTTTCTAATTTCTAACCCATTTGAGTGGCTCTCTTTGACTCACAAATTCACTGTTCCTCATCTTTCTCTCTTTTCTGATCTCAATCAGGCATTAGAAGTATAGCAATCCTTGAAGAAAGGTTAACTCTAATAGGCGGGATGCAATCTGAAGACAAACTCATCTAACTTAGATATCCATGTATGATCAAAATGGTCTTCCGAGGCTTGTAATGTAGGCCTAAATAAGTGTTTAAGGGTGATGAAACCAATGATCATTTCTTTCAACTGAAATCTCATTTCTGTACTATCTGATCTGGATATGCTCAAATGAAATACTATTTTCCCTCTTTTTTGAATCGCTTTAGACTGCCCATTTTTGGGTTTTCACCCTAGAGTTCATTTCCTTTCATCTAGTTTAGGAACATGTAGCTTCAGATCCACTTGTCTTGGTGTTGTATTGATGTATGCTTTCATTCAAAGGTGATCATTCGGATAGAGAATTCCTATAGCATTTTCCCTATTTCTCTCTCTTTGTTTTTTTTCTTTTTTTTTCTCTTTTTTCTCTTTTCAAAATTGCACTTTTCAATTTAGTGCTTTCACTTTCAATTTCTTCAACCTTTATGTAGGTAATTTACAACTTGATTTGGTTGGCTCTTTGAGCACAAACTTTTTTCGCCATTTCTTTTTTATGTTTCTCTTGGCCAAACTGAATCATATATTCAATGCATTATTATCCTTTATTGCCCCTGACTCATAAGGCACCATCTTCATAGCATGATCAGAACCAAACGTCTTTCATACGCCCATAAACTTTTATCTTCTTTGCCCTCATTGTGGGGGTGATCCTTGGTTTAGAAAATTATCAGGCTCAAAAGGGAGATAACACTTGATTTTTCTTGTTTTCTTACCTTGTGAAGGGAGATGATGGAATGTCAAATGTTATCCCATATCAAAGAAAAATGGTCTTCGGGTGGTAGATGTTATAGGGTTATCACTTCATTCAAGGACCTTGAACAACAATACCTGAGAGGAAAAACTGGTCATAGTTTGTGTATGAGATTTTTCCATTATGCATGAACACTTTTTGTTATCTTTCCCTTGACCTAAATAGAACAGAGGGTGTTCACATTTGCAGTACCCTCACAACATTCTTTTTTTAAAAATTGAATCTAAACCATTCTTGTAATTGACATTTATGGACCTGATAAAAAGGTATATACATATATGTTTGAGAAAACAAAAATCAGCCAATAATAAAGAATAAATGAAATATTTAAAAAAGAATATAAAATGTTTTCCAAATGAAATGCATATGAATGTCTCTTTCATTGAAACAAGTAAGCATGCTCTGACAAAAACTCCTCATTTTGTTTCTTTTTATTTCATTTCATTTCATTTCTTTCTCTTTCTTTTTGTATAAACATGAACAAAACAGTCTCTTCTCATTTCCAAAACTCCAACTACTCTAAAAACACCGCTACTCGTTTGTGCTAGTGGTTCCTTGCCCCATCTTACTTGCGTACAGACATTGTTAAAATTATCTTGTCCATGAGTGTCCTTGTTTCTTCAATCAACTGCTTACTTCTTTCCATAGAATGTTCAATCATCTTCATATGGAAGTTAAAGGCAGTCTCTTGCTTGCGACTAAAAAGGCTTTGACTTAAATGAACAAGGCATTGGCCTGGTATGCAGAAGATGAACATGTCTATTCAAGGCTTCTTTCTAGATGGCTGATGAACCTCATTCAACTTCTCGCTCTTCTTTCCACTTTTCTTCAATTGAGGCAATTTCTTTGTGAGGAAGTTACTATCCTCAATTGAATATCTGGCTTTCATTAGTTTGAAAAAAATATTCTACAAATGTATGTGGTCCTCGGTTTTGTTGGAATCGACTTTTTCTCTAACAGTCCCAAGATCTTCAAGTAATACAACAATGGGGTAAATGTCCAAGTTTTGGCTTTCATTCGGTCATTCCGTGTTTGTTTGCTTGGTGGTCTCCATTTTATTTCTTTCAGATTCTATCAATGCCTTAGAGTTAAGAATACCATGAACATGGTTATCTCTAAAGTTTGCTCCTAAATCCATGGAGTGGTTTACGGATGCCTGTATTGTACTCAACTAAGTTTTCTTCTTGGTTAACATCATTTCAAGTTGAACCTTTACGTAAGATGTGGTACCCTCTTGTTACTCAATATTTAAGCTCTTATCCAGAATCTTATCTTTATTGGTATCTCCGATCCCAAACAATATGGTAGTCTGAGATTGAGCAATTTGATCCTTCATACCTTGTTCGATCCTATCTAAGTGATCTTCAATGTCTTTTTGCCTTTGTTCCATTTTGGCCATTCTATCATCTATCATTCTATTTTGGGAACGAGTGCTGTAAGAGGATGGAATGATTGCAGATCAAACTTTCACTTTCTGCCATGATACTTCCACAATTAATTTTATTTGTTTTATGAATTAATGTATGTGATGTGTCGTATGTATAAAAGGAATAAATGATTGAAGGTAAATAATAAAAAAGTTACACGAATGAATGCAAAAAGTGTTGATCGACGAACATCTTCATTAAACGATTTTCCATAATGAAGATCAAGTCCCATTACAACGAAGAAAAGAAATAACTACACATGGGGTACAACTAAAAAACTAGGTTAGCCTTTGCTTATCATTTGATCAACCTTGAACTTCGAGATTCTTCAACTCGTTATTATGGACTCTTTCTCCCATTACGAAAGCCTTCAACTTTGGGACTGTTCTCGAATCAACATTTCATTATGAAAATGTCATGCATATGCACAAAAATAAATAAACAAACAAAACAAGACAAGAAAAGTAAATAAGTTAGTAACAGATATAAATAAAATATAAAGCAAATAAATGACATACCAAAGCGAATTAACAACAAAAAGGGCTAACAACATGCATTCTAGCTTGCTATGGTTATCCGCATGGCTCGAATGGGGTGGGCTTCTTAAATTCTGACGCATGTGGGTTTGGTTCTAGAAAAGGGTACCCGACCTATCTTATTGCCTACTAAGGTAACAGAACCCCTAATTTTGGCCTATTACAAGCTTGCAAATTGGATTCGGATCGAGGGAAAGCACGACCTAGTAACGTGAAGGGCTGCTCACATGTCAAAAGACATAGATTTTGGAAGTGAATTACCGGCCCGTGGAGGGTTACTCACGTGGGTATGTGGCATTTCACTCCCACTCAAGAGACAAAGCTCAGGTAGAAAGCTCGATGATCATGATACAACACATGTCAGTGATCATTTATAAATTAAATGAGCAATTAATGCAAACCCACCAATTATCAAAGCCCACTTAATTAAAGTATCATCTTCAAGAAAGAACAAATTAACAAAAGTCAATCTTAAATTTCAAAATTTCCATCAATAAAAGCAACGTATGATTTTCTTGGCTTAACTCTTTTTTTTTATTTTTGTAAAAAAAATTGGTCCCCAACGGAGTCGCCATGTTGTAGCGACTATTTTGAAAATTACTAGTATCCCCTCGCTTTTTATAAAAAAATCACTTTTGGGGATTCCTTTTAAAAATCAGATTTCAAAAAATAAAGACTTAGAGTCGCCATCGTTCACTTGGATAAGGTAGACCAGACACTATAAAACAAGAGATTCATTTAAAAATGGGTTCGGGAGTTGGTTACGTGTGGGAAAGGATTAGCACCCCCGCCACGCCCAAAATCGGTGGGCTTTAAACATTTGATGGGTTTGAATTAACTAAATGTTCTCAATTGAATATAAGCTTTAGGTGGGCTTTAAACATTTGATGGGTTTGAATTAATTAATCGTTTA
This sequence comes from Hibiscus mutabilis, assembly GCA_019671005.1. Taxonomy (NCBI): domain Eukaryota; kingdom Viridiplantae; phylum Streptophyta; class Magnoliopsida; order Malvales; family Malvaceae; genus Hibiscus; species Hibiscus mutabilis. Next base: position 30,760,046 of record CM033749.1, read on the forward strand.
ATTAATAAGGATGACGTAAATTCGGACCATAGATTAAACCGACATCAATTAAGCCTGACTGTTGTGTTAATTTATGGTTAGAATTGAGTACACTACCTTTATGCATGATGCAGGCAATTAGACATGATGTTATGACTTGTCCACTTTTATTTATTTTAAAACTTACCTTTAGACAATATGAATTAATTCGAATATTTGGTCAATATCCATTAAGTCAAGATATTACGGCACAAATATTCGAGCTAATAGGTATCTCCTTTTTATAATTAAAGGTTCATTGATTACCAAAATACCCATTGAAATATTAAGGTCAAATAAATGACAAGTAAATGAATGGCAAAAATAAACACACAAAAGGCCTACTAAAGGTTCTAACCTAAAAGGCACAAATTATGAGAAACATGATTAGTGATCTACCATTAACCAAATTACTCTAATATTAACCCTAAATTATTTTAAAAGGCCAAAATAATTCGGGTTTCAATTAATCTAAAAGAACCTAAACTTAATTTTATTAATCTAAAACACCCATTAAGCCAAGGGCATATTTTAAATTAATTAGATCAAATTCTAAAGGCTAAAACTATCCTAAATGCAAAGCAAGCAAACATGAAATTAAACCACAACAAAAATTAAGAATACTAACATAAAATAAGACATAGCAAGAAAAGCTAAATAAATACAAAACATGAGCACAAATACATGAACTCGAATAAGCACGAACATTAAACTCAAATAATATGCTATACAAAAATCTCATATATATATATATATATATATATATATATACTATACATTATAACATATATATATATATACATGTGTACATATATAATATATATAGTACATAATAATATAATATGAATACTATATCATATATTATATCATATAGCACAATAATATATAACATATATAACTATACGTATTAAGCCAAAAAGACATAAATATACGTAACATATATTATATACATCTTAAAAACATAATACATATTATATATATATAATTATACTATATAACATGAAGAACACGGCAGCAAAGAAACAAACAAGCAACAACATACGTACGAAATGGAATAAATAAAAAGAAACAAGGATTTAAAGGGTGATTTTCCCACGGTTTCGGACTAAATCAAAGGGGAATAAGGACGAAATTGTAAACCTTTAGAAACTTACAAGGATCGCAGAGAGGATTAGCTTGGGGCGGAGGGATTTATGATGTGATAAATTGTTTTTAAAAGCTTCGTATAAATACCAGAAAATAAAAAAGCATTCATTTTAAACCGATTTCCAAAAAAAGAGGGATAATCCTCTGAAATTCCGCTCCCCTAAACCCAAAAAAAAACAATGAACCTCCGACGCATCAACCGTCGCGAAACCCCAATGGTCGCGTTCGTCGGCGTCAATGACTCTAAAAGAAACCCTTTTTCGAACCCCTTTTTGTTTTTAAAACCAGATTCAAAACCTCTTTTCAGAAAACAAAACCGACCTAAACCTTACGTCCTTTAAAACAAAACTGAACCCCTCTCTTTTGAAAACCGACCTTCTCACTAGCTCACCTCACACGACTGAAGAAGTCAAAGGGATTATCACCGAGAGATCCGTCCTTCATTGAGAAGATCCCTCAGACAAATGGGAAGCCGAAACGACGAGGTGGTAAGAACCCCAAAACCCTAGATCTAAGAATGAACGAAATATAAAAGAGAAATACCTCTAGAAATTCTTTTTCGTCTCTGTACTGGGGTTAAATATCCAGTGTCCAGTTACAATATGCTTAGGGGTTTGATTTTTATACCCCTCAATTCACATGGAATTTATATATGAAAAAAAAGATAAAATATGTGATTGATTGCCCTATGTCCTTTTTATCTATATTCATCTGCTAATCTGGGTTTGTCTCTGAAATTCTTGTTTTTTGTGGTTGCACCATCTGATATTGTCTGATTGTCCCTTGTATGCATGTGTTGCGGCTCTCGTACGAGGGGAAGGGTCCAGAGAGAAGGAGAACCTGCAGTTGTGGTTGCTGGTTTGTTCGATTGGCACATTGGGCTCAATCGAGCATAACAGGAGTGGCTCAGTCAAGAGGCATGTCGAGAATCACAGTACTAAGGGGTCAGCGTTTGCATGTCAAACACGCTTGAAGGAGCTGAGGGGACAGGCGCGTGGGCGCATGGATGAGCGTGGAAAGCTGAAAGGCCAGTCTCCTTACATCATCGGGACCGTCCGATCATTCTTGATCCTATGGCTCCTAATCAGCTGTGCAAGTAAACCAATGGGGATTAGGGCTGACTTAAATTAGGGTTTAGATTTGGCCCCTAACTGGCTGTGTATTATATATATTTTTTGGGCTATTTTTTTAAATTTTATTGTAAATGGACTGAAATAATTAGCTATCTGGGCTATTATTTAATATTAATATATGTATATATTTTTTGGTTTAATGGTTTGTTAATATAATATAAAGTAATAGTAATGATAATAATAATAATAACAATAATAATAAGACCATAATAATAAATAATACTAATAGATGATAATAACAATAGATAATAATAATAATAACAATAGTAATAATAATATAACATAATATCATATCATAAAATAATAATACTAAATAAAAATAAAATAAAACCGAGTCAAAAGACCTAGATAAAATTAGTGATTATATGACATCGAGTTAACCTCTCAACCATAAGAGATTCGACATTTCTCGCACATCAATCACCCTCCTACACTCTCATTCCTTCCTCACAAGGACACAACGCCCTGCGGTGCATGCTGCAAGAAGTACTCCCACACACTTCTGCTAGCCTACCGATGTTCGAATTGCGACATTTGTTATGAAAACGTCCACAGCTTTGTCTTCCGATGCGTGTTGTGCAACTTCAACATGCATTTTCAGTGCCATCCTTCAATACCCGAGACCATAGATCATAAATACCATATGAAAAAGATCAATTAGAGAGTAAGCAGCTAGAAGAACAAGTGAAAGCACCAACGGGGAGATTAGAAGATTTAAGAGCAAAGTTAAAGTCAATAACAGATCAACTAGAAGTTCTTCAAGTGGAACGGTACATGCACCAATATAAATACTCAATAGATCAAAGCTCAGGTAATTAATGGCGGAAGAAACAGGAACACGCATTCATATGAAAAAGATGTGTTTTTCGATGCTGTCTCTGTCAATTTTTTAATGATCCAAGCTCTTTACGGCAAGCAAAGTTTGATGCCTATTCATCCTGGATCCAAACAAAAGTGGATGTTTCTTTTAAGTATATTTTATAATTTAATTAATTCAAATTAAACCTACTTAAATAACGTTAGCTTTAACCATTTCTAACCAAATTCAAATTGAAGGAATAGACCCGTTTTTGAGATCTTGATGGTCTATAGGTGACCCTAAAAATTAGGCTAATAACAAGCATTGAAAAAATAAAAATTTAAGACTAGGACCTTAATAATGTCATGGGGCTAGACTTCTGAACCAGCCCAATGTGCGGCCTTAGTCGATGTTCTTAGACAAACGACTAAGTAAGCCTGAATCCTCACTCCGGAAGATCGAATTCTTTCAAGGCACACAAACACAAGATTGTTCCAAGAGGAAACGAACAAAAGAGAAAGGCAACAACAACAAAAGAAAGAACGCTCAAGAACGCGAAGAACACTACATAGTGTTTTTAGAGTAAATGCCAAGTGTATTACTCAAATGATGGATGATTACAATTGAGGTGGGAGGCCTCTATTTATAGTTGAATCCCCATACAATGAACGAACGAGATCAATCACACCAACGGCTCAGATCGAAAGCCACCTACCCAATCTACACTAACTAATGAAACTCTATCACTATGAAATTCTTTCCTTAAGTTTGTGTTTACATTGAGAGATATTCTTATCCCTTCGAATATTCCCTGGTAAGTTGCCATCTATTAATTTACCAGGTTCAATGTATTTGGGCTTTCTTTTAGTCTCCAACGATCGGACCAAGTCAGGTGGTCTTCTAGGAAAGCCTTGAACCTATTGGGTTGCTTGTTGCGCATCTGTCTCGGACCCAAATGTGCGGGCCATGACATTCTCCCCCACCAAATCCGGCGATGCCCTCATCGCTGTCTCAGAAAGGACTTCGCTTGGTTGATCTTGGTTCTTCCATGGTACCTTGGCTTGCTCCCAACTCAGAATCGGGCAACGATGTTCCCCCACAAGAACGGCTCCCCCCATAAGGAGCGCTCGACTCGGACTGGGTTGTCTTCCCATACAGACTGCTCGCCTTGGTTCCTTCCGCCATGTAACTTCTCCTCGCTCTGCATCATTGTGCACATCTCGATGAAGTTTGAGATGCACCTCTTCCATGGCATTCACTCTAACCGGCATCAACTCTTCCCTCGTGAAGTTTGGTGCCTCGTTGACCATTGGCAACTTTTCCCGCATTGAACCTTCTTCACACTTGAAGTTCAATGCTTCTTCCACCTTGCCCAAAGGTGCTTCTTCCACGGGCTTCATGTCGCTGGCTGACTTGGGCAGCTCTTCCCCTACTAAAGTAGTCTCTCCAACAGTAGCCCCTAAAGCGATGTCTCCTTGGCTTGGAGCATCCTCGGCAAGCTGAATGACAGTCAGCGTCTTGGTTCCTTTACCCTTGTCTCGGTACGTGGACACAACGCAACGTTGTTTGCGATCCAAAACACAGACGACTTCGGCACAAGGAACGGTAAGAGCATCTATACGGTCAAGGAAGCTTAGTCCCAAAATAAAATTAAAGTCATCTAAATTGATTACCTTGAAGTCTTCCTTGCCCTTCCATTCACCAATCTGCAGCTCAACCTTCCATGTCGTTCCAACAATTGGAACTTATTTAGCATTCACAATCTTGATCTTTCCAGTTGAATCCACAACTCTAAGACTAAGTTTGTCGACAGCCTTCTTGGACATGAATAGTTCGGTTGCTCTGGTGTCTACTAGAGCACTCCTCGAACGTCCCGTAATGTTGATGTCGACAAACATCAACCCTTTCTGCTTACGTCCTCTCGCCTTAGCAGAACTCAGTATCATCGAACCAAGTCTCGCAGCCTCGCTCTATTCGAGCTCGTCCACCTTCTTGGATGGCTTGACTCAATGTAGGCATGCTCGCAACTTGTGTGGCCCCTTACATTGGTAACACTTTAGTTACTTTTCTACCCTCGGCTTGATCGTTTTGACACTCGCAATCGCACCAAGTCCCGTCACTTCTTCTTCTGACTCATCGGACTCATCACCTTTGACAGCATTAAGATGATCATTCAGGGGGAAATCCTTCATCATGTACTTCCCTCCGCAGATGCAGCACATAAGACCTTCCCCATTCTTGACTCCCCCACCATAGCCCTTGCCTCGGGGCTTGAGGGACTCCACCATCTCGAACTCGGCTATGGATTCTGCTGCGGCCATAGCCTTGGAGAGTTCCTTGACTCCCATCCTCTTCAGGTCCATTTTGGCCCATCGCTTAAGCTCGTTTTTGAAGGCAAAGATGCCTTCTACTTCAGTGATGTCCGTGATTTGGAGTTTGAGTTCAATGAACCGCCTGACATACTATAGGATGGAACCTTCATGCTTGAGTTCGTGCAGCTTCTCCCGAGCCTCCTATTAGGCGTTCTTTGGGTATAATTGTTCTTTGAACTCAGCCTGAAACTCTTCCCAAGTCCCGATAGGAATATCCTTGCTCTTCTCCTTAGAGCATCTGCGTCGCCACCATAAAAGTGCGACGTCAGTTAAGTAAACAGAAGCAATGTTTACCTTATCCACATCATCCTTGATGCCTGTAGTACGAAAATATTATTCCATGCTCCACACAAAGTTCTCCACGTCCTGGGCCGATCTAGTTCCACTGAACTCCTTTGGCTTTGGCACGTCCAACTTTGGTCTGATTGTTGCCGTGTTTAACATACCAGTCACGGCAGCCTTGTAAACTTGAAGCTCTCCCCTGAGAGCCTTAATTTCCTCCATCATCTTCGCCTTCAAAGCCTTCAGCTCGGCTTCGAGTGCATTGCTCCGTCTGTCTGTACTGTCGGCACACTGGTCAAGGTCTTGCACATTGTTCTTTAGAACTTGCACGCTACTTTCGAGCTCCTCTCCCGAAGAGTTCAGCTCGTCAAGACGTACTTTCACAACGTCAATCTCCTCTCGGGCATCCTTCATGGATCCTTCGAGCTTTTCCACCCTTTCTTCTAGCGTAGGCACAGTGTTACTCAAACTGTCTCGCTTTCCATCGTCAGCCTGGGTCTCTGCACCCTTTTGTGCTGTAGCATTCCCTTCTTTCTTTGCCATCTCCAATCAGTGTTTGCGCTCGAACACTCGCTCTGATACCAACTGTCACGGGGCTAGACTTCTAAACCATCCCAACGTGCGGCTTTAGTCGATGTTCTTAGACAAACGACTAAGTAAGCCTGAATCCTCACTCTGGAAGATCGAATTCTTCCAAGGCACACAAACACAATATCGTTCCAAGAGAAAACGAACAAAAGAGAAAGGCAACAAGAACAAAAGAAAGAACGCTCAAGAACGCGAAGAATACTACAGAGTGTTTTTAGAGTAAATGCCAAGTGTATTACTCAAATGATGGATGATTACAATTGAGGTGGGGAGGCCCCTATTTATAGTTGAATCCCCATACAATGAACGGACGAGATCAAATCACACTAACGACTCAGATCGAAAGCCACCTACCCAATCTACACTAACTAAGGAAACTCTATCACTATTAAATTATTTCCTTAAGTTTGTGTTTACATTAAGAGATATTCTTATCTCTTGGAATATTCCCTAGTAAGATGCCATCTATTAATTTACTAGGCTAAATGTATTTGGGCTTTCTTTTAGTCTCCAACGATTGGACCAAGTCAGGTGGTCTTCTAGGCAAGCCTATAACCTCTTGGGTTGCTTGTTGCGCATCTGTCTCGGACCCAAATGTGCGGGCCGTGACAATAACAAGTATTAGAAGAAAAAAATATTAGACCCTAATAACAAGTATTAAAAAATTGGGCCCCTAATAACAAGTATTGGAAAAAATAGGAAACTAATAACAAATATTAGAAAAAATAAATTTTAAGAGTGTGCCTCTAATAACAAATATTGGGGGAAAATTAAACTCCTAATAACAAATATTAAAAAAATTGGGCCCCTAATAACAAATATTAAAAAATGAGACTTTAATAAAAAAATATCAAAAAATTGAATATCTAATATAAAATTTTAAAAAAATAGATCTTAATAACAAGTATTGAAAATAATTGGACCTTGAACATGTGTCCTTGCCCGGGCTCAAGAACAGCCATGTCGAAATTCGAAAAATAGCTTGAAAAATAAAGTTAAAATCTATAGAAAATCCTTGTACCAAAGTATTTATGACCGAATTAGTTTCTCAATTATAATTTAAATTTTAGTCTCAAATATATATATTTTCTTAAAATATAATTTCATTAAATAATTTGATAATATTTATTTTTAAAAATTATACGATACAAAAGACAAAATTAGAAAAACATATAGTATTTATCAAATTATACAAAACATTTTAACGACATATATACCATATCACCAAATAAATAAAATAAGTTGTATCAAATTATTTTGAAAAAATAAATGGAAAAAAAAAGTTTGGAGACTAAAAACACATATTTAAAAAAGTTTATGGCTAAAAACATTAAATTAAAGGGGCTAAATGCACTAAAAACTCAAAGCACGGGGACGTTTAATGGAATTTGACCAAACATGAACAAATACCGAGGGAAGTAAATACAGCTTTAATGATAAGGTGAGCCTGATAACATAGAGAGTGGTTCATAGGGGAGAGGAATCAATAAGTTCCAAAGCTAAAACAGCAAAAGCAATCGATATTGAAGAAGCAATCTGAACGTGCGACAAATAACTGCGTCTCATCGGATTCATGAGTCCGTGTTTTTCGCTTTCTTTTCACCAACCACAAGCCTCCAAGCTCCAACCTTTCTTCAAACTCCCAACCACCAACTTCCTTTGAAAGCAGATTATAAAAATCGCAAGAAAATTAGAAACAATATCCCAGGAGGAAAAAAAAGATAATTTTTCATGCCTTTTCCCTCTAAACTCCTTGCCTTTATCCCCTTTCTTGTATTTATTACGATCACCCCATTTTCTCATTCGTTACCCTTCATTGTTATCCATGGTAATTGTCGTCTTCTTCATTTGAATCATTTCCCATCACTTCCTATTTCAAGCTTTAACTTTTCTGGGTTTTCTCTAATTTTGTTGTTACAGGGATCGCAGATCAGTGCTCCAATCGTGGAGTCAAACAGTTCACTGAACTTCTTACAAACTTTTCTGGTTCTAAAGGATATTGCTTGTATGCTTCTTCAGCTTTCCTTTCTTTTCTATTTTACTGCATATCGACTTGATTTTCCTTTTCAATCATGCAGAGAAGTTGGAGATGGGACATGGGATTCTTGGTTTATGCCTCTGGAAGAACAGGTAGAGCTTCTTACAACATGAAAAGATTTCCTTTAACTGTCGTTTTTTTAACAAATCGTGTTGCTTGTTTGCAGACAAATGTCGTTTGTAAGAAGGTGATGATTCATTCTGCGTAATTCGTTGGTGTTCTTTGTTGGCCTGGGTTTTGAAGTTTACCTTCCCTTTGACAAATTTCCAGTATTGTATCAACAGGTTAAACGAATGAAAGAACTGAGAAACGGTTACAACATAGTTGGTCTCTCCCAGGTAATTTCTATTCATATTTACTGTGATTGTTTGAACAAATGATGTTAGTTTATGAGGATAGAAAAATTGACTTAATGCTTTTCTAATTCGATTCACTAATTGATGCACAAACACTTCATTTGTTCATTGACAGTTCCAGTTAAGAGCTTAGCTTTTGCTAGGATTTACACATTGTTGATTATAAGGACGTTGAGTAGGGAAATCGGTAGTAGAAACTTAGAGCTTTCATGTCAATGCGTGTACCTCACCCATTCTGTAACACCCGACCCGTATCCGTACACGAATATGAATCGAGAATGTCACATAAAATATACAATATACTTACCATGCTAAATTTAGGCTAACAAATTTATTTATTTATTTTTTTAACTCATAATATTAATATTGTCAATTTAAAAGATAAGCATAAAGTATTATAATTATATAAATCGTGTTTTAATTTCGAACTATTACAAGGCAAGCCGGATTTAAAATTTTACAAAACTGACAAGTTACTTAATTACATGCCACTAAATACAACAAAATAGGATGCCATAGATACAAGAAAATAACCTGTCTGCGTTGTAGGCCCTAATACCCGATCTGATGCAAAAACTATCCCACTAGCTATTCCGGCAACCTATATGTATCACCGAAATACACGCTGAGAATATACTCAGTGAGGCATAAGGTAAGTAACATGAAATAAACCATAAACAATTTATGATATTTGTAAAACCCATTAAATTTCATAATACTTTTCATAATATGCAGAAAAAAAACATATCATATTATGTTGAAACATAATTTAATTCATTAATTAAAAATCGTATAGCCTAAGGTAATATTGAGTGACTAATATACGATTCGTGTACTAAAAGTACTATTCTTTGCGAGCGCCATAATTAAATGACGAAAACAAGCGCCACCGAAGTGACGAAACGAGCGACACATTAGAGTATCGAACAAGCGACACAATAAAGTATCGAAACGAGCGACACCCGAAGGTATCGAAAACGAGCGACACCCGAAGGTATCGAAAACAAGCGACATGTCGAAATCATGTGACTCTAATGGTATACCACAATACTGTCTACTCATGACCAAGGGCAAATATAAAAATATTTCCTGCAATAACATAATGGCTAGCATGGCATTATAATTTAAATCATGTAACTCAATCGTAAAGGAACAGTTCATACTCCAATAGGCCAATTTCCATTTTACGATATGATGTCATTCTTTAAAAATACGAGACAAATATCATTTAAAATAATTTCATACTTTAAAAAAAATAATTACCTTTTTAGGTCGACTTATCGCAAGTCTTCCTATCACATATTATAAAAACATGCATGCACTCACCTTTGCCTTGTATCAAAATGCCTCACTACTCGATTTCAGTCTAGTACTTTTTCTTTACCCTTTCGATTATTATGTCCCCGATTTGACTGATTATCTACAAAAATCATAACATATACCATTTCAAAGTATATGTTAGAATATTCCCAATTCACCAATAATAATGGAAATAACCAATAATTATCTAAAATCAATAAAATTGATCCGATAAAAATTTCCATATTCGAACCAATTTTTTCACACTTTTTATAAAAATTTCCAAACTTTGCATTTTAGTCCCTAAGGACATTTTCAAGCTTCTAACATCAATTTCAAACTAAATCCTTGTATTTTTCATCAAATACACTCAAGGACCTAAGCTTTAGAAATTTCCAACTTGGTCACTAATATTTCCGAAAATTACAATCAAGTCCCAAAGTCACCAAAAATTTCAAATTAAGCCTCCAAACCACTTAACTTGTTTTTTCAAGCCACTACACTCCAAAAACAAACTTTATAATTTAGTCCCCAAACTTTTCAAAATTTTCAAATTGGTCCCTAATGCCAAATTAATTAGGGATTTCACTCCAAACCATTTATATTATCATTCTAAACAATTCTTTCTTCTACAACACCTTCCAATTCAATTTTTATCAAAAACCCTAAAATTTCCTCTTTAAAAATCAAGACTTTTTTCTTTAATCTAACAACACAAATATACTTGAATCACTTCCATTTCATCATTTCCAACCTCAAACCAAAATTTTGCCATAGTTTCCCCATAATTCTTCATCTAACCAATCCTCCAAACTCAACAAAAACACATGAAAACTAAGCAAAAATTATATCAATAGATAGAGAATTTCAAGAGGAAAAATTTTCTATCTAATAGCTCAAGCCAAAAATCAACCACATAAGCACCAAAATTGAATTGAAATCCTTACCCCCTTTTAACTTGAAATTTCGACAGCTTTCAATCTCCTTTTTCTTTTCTTTCCTTTTTACACAATTATGCCATTTGGCATATTATTACCCATTAAATACAATATTAAATCATACTATGCCACTTGTCTTGAAATAAAAAAAATGGAATATTAAATTCTCTTATCAACATCTAACTAGACTTTAAATACTAGTTAGCAATTTAGTTAGTTTCAAACTAACTAATTGAAATCAACTAATTCACTTGAAATCCAACTAATTCACTTGAAATCCAACCAACCTCAAGAAACCAACAGAACATAATAAAATATTCAAAATGAATATTTTATAAATTTTCCAACTCAATGGGGCCCATCTTTAAAATTTAGACTCGATTCGAAATACCGATAATTAATAAGGTATCGAATATGATCGAATCTAAACAGTCTCAGAAAATTCTCAAATTTCAGCACAAGGTTCATTGAGTCTAACTAAGGCTCCAATTAAAATTTCATAATTTTCCGAGTTCGAATACTTACCCGAAAAATTTACCAAAACTTATACCTTTACTAGCTTTTTACACAATTCTCGTACCAAAAATCCGATTCCCACTGAATTTATTCTTCTGATCTAAACTATTCATTTTTACCATAAAATTTATTATTGGAAAAATTACCATTTTGGTCCTTATAATTTTCCCAACCTTTCACTTTTGTCACGAAACTTTGAAATCTTACGTTTTAGTCACCAAACTAAAACTATCAATTTTAAGAACTTTGCAAACTAATCACCAAGCACATATAAAGCAAATATAAATCAACTAACAAGCAAATTTTGGGGTATTACAATTCTTCCCCCTTAAGAAAATTCGTCCTCGAATTTTCAGAGCGTACCTGGTTTAAACAGATGTGGGTACTGTTTCTCCATCATTTCCTTCGTCTCCCATGTCGCTTCTTCAACTTTATGATTACGCCACAAGACTTTAACCAAAGGTATCCGCTTGTTTCTCAACTCTTTAGTACCATAAGCTAATATCCCGACCGTTCTTCCTCGTGACGTCAGTCCGATCAGTAATTCGATCTCATCGGTGCAATCACATGGGATGGATCTGATCGGTACCTTCAAGCATGGAGACATGAAAAACATCATGGATTTTACTCATTTCCGGTGGAAGAGCCAACTGATAAGCAACAGGCCCACTTTCTTTAAAATCTCATACGGTCCAATGTATCGAGGACTTAACTTTCCTTTGCGTCCAAATCTCATGATTTTCTTCCAAGGAGAAACCTTTAAAAACACTTTTTCTCCCACCTTAAACTGGATATCTTTTCTTTTCAAATCCGCATATGCTTTTTGTCGGTCTGCAACTTTTTTAAGATTTTCTTTCACAATCTTTACTTTTTCCTCTGTGTCTTGTAAATGATCGGGCTTTAAAATATTGTAATCCAGAACTCGAACCAATTCAACGGCGATCTGCACTTTCGCCATACAACGCCTCAAATGGTGCCATCTCAGATACTTGCCTCGATAATCATGTTATTATAAGCAAATTCTGCCAACGACAAGTACTTTTCCCAAGATCCTCAAATTCAATAACACAAGCTCTCAAAGATATCCTCAAGGATCTGAATCACCCGCTCGACCGACCATCACCGAGGATGAAAGGTCATCTTGAAATGCAAACGTGTCCCCATTGCTTTCGTAATGCTTTCCAAAAACTTGGATGTAAACTTGGGATCTCATCGGACACTATAGATGAGGGTACTCCATGAAGTCGAACCACCTCTTTAATATACAACTCAAAGATACCGCTCATCCGATAATCTGTCCGAACTCGTATAAAATGAGCTATCTTGGTTAATCTGTCACAATCACCCGGATAGAATCCTTCTTCGGGAGTCGAGGCGATCTGTAATAAAATCCATTGTAATCCTTTCCCACTTCCATTCCGAATGTAAATAGACTGCAGCTTCACCCGATGGCACTTGATGCTCTGCTTTCACCTTCGACAGTCAAACATTTAGCAACAAACTCAAATCATTCTCTTCATACCGCCACCAAGATTTACTTCTCAAATCCCGATACATCTTGTTTCCACTGGATGTATAGTCAATGGACTATAGTGAGCTTCCATAAGCAGATCCTATTTCAACTTAGCATCTTGGGATATACAACCCGTCTTTATAATAAAGACATCCATCGTGTCTAATCTCATAATTCTTCACTTCACCCGATTCCACTTGTTTAATCTTTTTCGGTACATTCTTTATCTTACTGCTGACTTTCTTTAATCCGGTCAAACAATGCTGATTTTATTCTTAATTCCACCGAAAATGAACCATCGATTGTCCTTTCAACTGAGCATTCATAGCTCGTAATGTAGCAAATATCTTCCGGCTCAAAGCATCTGCTACAACATTAGCTCACGGGATGATAATCAATAACCAGATCATAGTCTTTGATTAGCTCCAACCATCTTCGTTGCCTCAAATTCAATTCTTTCGAGTCATCGATACTTTAAACTTTTGTGATCGGTGTAAACATGACAACGCTCACCGTATAAATAATGTCGCCAAACTTTCGAGCAAACACTACTGCAGCAAAGCTCCAAATCATGTGTCGGATAATTCTTCTCATGTGTTTTCAGCTGTCGGGAAGCATAAGCAATCACCTTTCCTTCTTGCATCAAAGACGCAACCCAAACCAATATAAGATGCATCGCTTATCTGAATAAATTCCTTACCCGACTCAGTGAACTAATACTGAGCTTCATTAAAACTTTCTTCAAATGATCAAAACTCTCTTGGCATTTATCATTCCAAACAAATGGCACATCTTTTCTCAACAATTTGGTAAGCGGAGCAAATATCAAAGAAAAATCATTGACAAACTGCGATAGTATCCAGCCAATCCCAAGAAACTACGAACCTCGGTAATATTCTTGGGAACTTTCCATTCAAGGATGGACTGTACTTTCTTAGGATCAACTCGTATCCCCTCAATCAAGCAATGTGTCCTAAGAAAGCCACCTCGGACAGCCAAAACTCACATTTTGAGAGCTTGGCATATAACTTCTTTTCTCTCAAAATCTGCAATACTATTCGCAGTGCACATCATGATCTTCTTTGGTCTTGAATACACCAAAATATCATCAATGAAGACCACTACAAACTGATCAAGGTATGGTTGAAACACTCGGTTCATCAAGTCCATAAATGCAGCTGGAGCATTAGTAAGACCGAATGGCATAACCACAAACTCGTAATGACCATACCTTGTTCGGCGCCTTCTTGAACATCCTCCTCTTTGACTTTCAATCGATAATAGCCTTGATCAAGATCAATCTTGGAAAACACTCTTTGCTGCTCCTTTTAGTTGATCAAACAAATCTTCAATTCTCGGTAGTGGATACTTATTTTTAATAGTCACTTTGTTCAAATTGTCGATAATCAATACACAAATGCAACGAACCATCTTTCTTTTTAACAAACAACACCGGTGCTCCCCACGGTGAAATACTAGGACAAATAAACCCTTTATCCAGTTCTTGCAATCGTGACTTCAATTCTCTTAACTCTGCGGTGCCATTCTATATGGAGCCATCGATATTGGTTCACCCCTGAATTACCTCAATTCCAAATCAACTTCCTTTCCGTGCCAAACCGGCAATTCCTCCGAAACACATCCGGAAAGTCTCGTACTGTCGGAATGGCACTGAGATCATTACCATCCTTTTGATTATCCACTACATGTGCCAGAAAAGCCTGACAACCCTATTCCAACAGCTTTTTAGCTTTAAGGGCTGAAATCACATTATGCAAACACCGAGATCCTTCTCCCAAAACTATAATCTCTGATCCATCAGCTACCCTCAAAATCAACTGTTGCTGACGACATCTCACAGTAGCATCATGGGCATGAAGCCAATCCATACCCAGAATAATCTCCAAATCGTCAAAAGATAACTCCAATAAATCAGCTGAAAACTCATATCCTTGAACTATCAGTGAACAGTCCTTACACACCCTGGTTACCCGAGCACTTTGACCAAGTGGATTGACAGCTATCACATCACTCTAAGTAGACACTACAGGAATTCCTCTATCCCGTACCAATTTAGCACTAACATAGGAGTGTGTGGATCCAGTGTCTATCAAAACAAAAACAGGTTCACCATAAAGTAGAAAAGTACCTATGATGATGTCAGGATCCTCCCGATCATCTCGGTCATCACGAGTCCGAATATGATAGACTCGAGCAGAAGCTCTGTCATCTTTCCTGGAACCTGTCCGAGACGAACCTGCAAATCCACGGCCTCGGCCTCCCTGCATACCCATTGATCTCTCTGTCTGGACCGATCTGTCTTCACGAGCTGGACAATCTCGAACAAAGTGTCCCATCTCTCCACAGTTGAAACAGGCACCTGTAACTTTTCGGCACTCTCCATGATGATACCGATTATAGTGCTTACACTGTGGAGCTCTTGATCTGTTTCCAGAATTCTTTGCCAAAGTACCCTTAGACTTTCCAGCTTGACTGGTCTGACCTCGAGATGCCGAATATCCAGATTTACCTTGATGAAAATTACCTTTACCTCGCTTAGCTGATCGCGAAGTAAAAGATGATTCAGCTCCTCTTTTCTGCCCATACGTCTCTTTCTCGGCCTTGTCTCGAACATTCTCCATCGCTTTGGCTTTATTAACAGCATCCTGAAAATCTTGGATAGGGTTGGCCACTAACACCTCCTGATATCTCGAATCCAAACCACCAATGAAACTGTCTATAACAGTTCTCTCAGTAGGTAGCAGCTCAAAGAAAGAAATCGGCTCGAGACGTTTGAAATCACACTTCATACTCATAAATCGACCGTCCTTCTTGCTTCGGATCGATGAACTCGCTGTCTCATCTCTCTAACAAAAATAGCTCGATATATTTCCTTCAAACTCTCGAAGGAAAAACGCCAGTGATCTCCTCGTGCACACGAGCTGTAATGGTGTTCCACCAGATCAGAGCTGACCCTCTCAATAGAGAAACTACACCATCAAGCTTTCCTCGATCATCGCATCCGATGCGAGCTAATATAGATTGTACATCATTAAGCCATGTATCGGCTGAGAGTGGATCACCATCTTCTTCTCCTTTAAAATTCGAAGCCTCAAGTGTCTTTAGCTCCTTTTGCACATTCAGTCGGGGAGGTCTATTCAATATAGCATTCAGAGTCTGCAAAAATGTGCCCTGATCTTGAACCGGCTGTACCGGCTGCTGGACCTCTTCTCCGGCATCAGGAGCAATCTTAGGCCTTGCCTGCTCTGCAATGTGTCGGGAACCCTCTCCTTCCGACATCTGTACTCATAACATTCACTAAACTCATAAGCAATTGCATCAACTAAACAAATATCATTTTCAAGTATAAACGACATCCTAGTGGCATGTACACTTTAAAACACTTTCATTAAAAAAAATAAATCCAGAACCGGCTAAACCTGTAGCTCTGATACCAATAAATGTAACACCCCCGACTCGTATCCGTACACGAATATGAATCGAGAATGTCACATAAAATATACAATATACTTATCATGCTAAATTTAGGCTAACAAATTTATTTATTTATTTTTTTAACTCATAATACTAATATTGTCAATTTAAAAGATAAGCATAAAGTATTATAATTATATAAATCGTGTTTTAATTTCGAACTATTACAAGGCAAGCCGGATTTAAAATTTTACAAAACTGACAGGTTACTTAATTACATGCCACTAAATACAACAAAATAGGATGCCATAGATACAAGAAAATAACATGTCTGCGTTGTAGGCCCTAATACCCGATCTGATGCAAAAGCTATCCCACTAGCTATTCCGGCAACCTACATGTATCACAGAAATACACGCTGAGAATATACTCAGTGAGGCATAAGGTAAGTAACATGAAATAAACCATAAACAATTTATGATATTTGTAAAACCTATTAAATTTTATAATACTATTCATAATATGCAGAAAAAAAAACATATCATATTATGTTGAAACATAATTTAATTCATCAATTAAAAATCGTATAGCCCATGGTAATATTGAGTGACTAATATACGAGTCGTGTACTAAAAGTACTATTCTTTGCGAGCGCCATAATTAAATGACGAAAACAAGCGCCACCAAAGTGACGAAACGAGCGACACAATAAAGTATCGAAACGAGCGACACCCGAAGGTATCGAAAACGAGCGACACCCGAAGGTATCGAAAACAAGCGACATGTCGAAATCATGTGACTCTAATGGTATACCACAATACTGTCTACTCATGACCAAGGGCAAATATAAAAATATTTCCTGCAATAACATAATGGCTAGCATGGCATTATAATTTAAATCATGTAACTCAATTGTAAAGGTATCGAAACCAGAACATAATAAAATATTCAAAATGAATATTTTATAAATTTTCCAACTCCAATGGGGCCCATCTTTAAAATTTAGAATCGATTCGAAATACCGATAATTAATAAGGTATCAAATATGATCGAATCTAAACAGTCTCAGAAAATTCTCAAATTTCAGCACAAGCTTCCTTGAGTCTAACTAAGGCTCCAATTAAAATTTCATAATTTTCCGAGTTCGAATACTTACCCGAAAAATTTACCAAAACTTATACCTTTACTAACTTTTTACACAATTCTCGTACCAAAAATCAGATTCCCACTAAATTTATTCTCTTATCTAAACTATTCATTTTTACCATAAAATTTATTATTGGAAAAATTACCATTTTGGTCCTTATATTTTTCCCAACCTTTCACTTTTGTCACCAAACTTTGAAATCTTACGTTTTAGTCACCAAACTAAAACTATCAATTTTAAGAACTTTGCAAACTAATCACCAAGCACATATAAAGCAAATATAAATCAACTAACAAGCAAATTTTGGGGTATTACACATTCGGTTGATTTCATTGGCTCGAGTTATCTTTAAACTGTCATACGATTTCGGAAAAGTTAAGGAATAAATAAAAGAAAATGCATCTACAACCTCTGTCGGTCGTTTTGGTTGTTCTTATAGTTTGTTGCAGAGAAGCAACTTCGTCCATTCACGGACTATCATTCTCAAATATTTTCTTGGTTTAACAGGGTAACTTGATAGCCCGGGGTGTTATAGAGTTTTGCGACGGTGCTCCTCAGGTACAAGCCGGCTTTCCCCAAAGTTTCTTTTTATCAAAAGATTATGTAGTTGGTTTATGGAAATGGGAAGATTAAGTTCTTGATCATAAATTTACTGAATCTTTACACAAACATTATTTACCCTTTTTTCCCATTATCATCATGATTTCGATGGTTAGCCCTTGACTTTTGGAACTGTGTCACTCTTCTCTTTTTCTTTGTATTAAATGATGGGATTACTATATGTTGAATATTCTGGGGATTCTTTTTTCATATGAATGAATTTTTCTGGACGATTTTCTGCATCTGCATGATGAAACAGGTGAAGAATTTTCTCTCTTTAGCAGGGCCTCATGCTGGTACCGCTTCTGTTCCTCTTTTTGGTGCAAGTGTCCCGCTACTCTTTCGACGATACTGTGTTTTCAATGCTTACTTTCTAACGTAAGCTCAGAGGCTTTCCTTTGTTATATATGCATTAGGAAACCGATGGGCAATCGTTTCTCGACATGTATTTAATTTGAACTAAAAGTATTATAGAAAAATTGTATCGGTAGTACTGATAAAATGTCATAGTAGATAACTGTTCTAGTCCATTCAAAACTCCTATCATCCTACCAGGAGCTGTATTGCTTGTTATTGAAGTGATTATTTTAGTGTTGCAGTCTGGTTTTCTGTGCCTAATTGCAGACAAGCTAATCAAGTCAGAGATATACAGCGACTATATCCAAGTATACATCTTCTCCCCGAGGCTTGTTAACTCATACACTCATCTTTCTTCATTATTTTGAGGAACAATGCAACATTGCGATATTAGTTGGATACGTTGTTAATTTTACTAATTCCATGTATGTGATTTGCCATTTTGCAGGCTCATTTGGCACCAAGTGGTTATCTAAAATTACCAAACGTGAGTAGCACACAGCGCTATCTGGAAAATTAGTGGAATTTTTTAGGGCATTGTACTGCACAATCTCTTGTTATTAACCGATTGAAGTGGTTTTAGAGATACGACTCTTCAAATTATATTGGAGTTCGACGTTTCACGATCCAAAAGATCTCTTATATGTTTAATGCATATTGTTTGGAGTGATTAAAACTTATACAATCATGTCTAAGTTTTGAATCACCTTTGCATTTCCAGGATATACCTCATTATTTGGAAAAATGTAGATTCCTTCCGAAGCTCAACAATGAACTCCGCGATGAAAGGAATTCCACTTATAAGGAGAGGTTCACTCGCTTGAAAACTTGGTACTTATCATGGTAAGCTAAAAAAAATGCGTTTAATCTTTTCAAACCCAGATTGGACCATTAGCTTCTTTTGTTCATTCAATTCTGTAGCTTCCGTGAATATCTGCAAAGTTATATGCTAATCCAGCTCATCTTCGACTCGAGCAGTTTGAGCATGACACTGTTTTGATACCAAAGGAAACCTCTTGGTTCAGATTTTACCCAGATGGGGCCTTCAAGCCGGTCATTCGGCCTCAAGATGTACGGTATTTTTCCATGCAAAAGTTCATTTTTTAATTATGATTGAAACTGAATTATATGTTGTTGATGTATGAATTTGAACAACGACCCGATACTTATCTAGGCTAGCAACAAATTGTGGCAAGATCAATGTTTTACAATCTGTTCATGCAGTTTCTAGTGCTTTACATGATTACATGTCGATAATACTTACCATTATCTATACAGACAGCTTTATACCGAGGACTGGATTGGTTTAAAAACCTTAGACGATTCAGGAAAGGTCCACTACATAAACGTCTCAGGAGGTCACCTCGGAATATCCAACGAAGACATGAAAAAGCATGTCGTACCTTTCTTGCAGGAACAAGCATCAATGTCGGTTAGCATAAGCATTCAGAGTAGTTATGTCGAAGCTCACGGATCTCATCGGAAGGCCATGGTAAAACCATGAGAGAAAGCAAGCAGTGCCTTTGTTGCAGGAAAAATCATCATCCCAACTCGTACTCGATGGATCATCATCCTACCGTTGGCCCCAGTCAGTCCAAAGCTTCATTAAGGAATTGCTTGGACTTGCAGAAGGTTAAGCCATGTCCTTATTTTTTATTTACAGAGTATTATTTGAATTGAATTATGAATTCAATAGAGGTTATTATATTAAAGATCCATCTACACGAACGTTGAAATTATTACTTAAGAGCCTTACTGGTGTACCCTTTGTAAGGATAAACCTGAATAAAATTTAGCATATCATTAGATGAGAATTGTGTCATATATAAACGAATGGGGTCTTCAAAGATGATTTTTTTAAAATAGTTTTTTTTTTTACTTGTTGAAACACCGACATCAACTTTTTTTTTGGTGAAAGGGTATGATTACATTAACGAGTACTCAGGGAGTGTGATCACGTGCATCATCAAAAACCTTATTAAACCTAGTCGGAGGAAAAGAGTATACGTGAAAATACAAAGTTCATAAACAACGAGATAAACTCAGGCTAAAATAAACATAAAACGACACCATAACAACCATTCAATCACCGGCCGCGATTAAATCTTCATGCAAAAGCCCATTGACAGCATCCGGAGGTGCTAAAAGAACATGCACTTCAAAGATCGACTGGTTAGCAAGTTTAGCCAAAAAATCAGCAACTCTATTACCCATGCGTGGGATATGCTGAAATCGCACCCTCCACGACCGTTGCTCTAACTCCCGAATGTCTAAAAGAATGGACAACATACCATGACTGACCCTATCCTTTAAAAGCCGAAAAGCATCAAGGCAATCCATCTCTATCTCTATTTGCCTAAACCCTCTCTCCCAAACGCAAGACATTCCAACATAAACACCTCATAATTCTGCTTCCAGGATCGAGCACACCTCAATATATTTACTGAAACCCAGAATCCATGATCCAGAGTGGTCTCGGATAACCCCACCACATGTAGCGGAAACATCGTGTAAATTTTTGCCCCCATCTGTGTTGATTTTGCACCAGCCCAAGGCCGGGCAGCTCCACGACAATGGCCGTGCGAACACAGCACCTTCCTCTGCCGCAACCTATGAATTGCTATGTGAAGATGCAGACTGGAAAGCACTACTACAGATCGACTGGAGACGCCGGCTTCTCTCTAAGATTGAACCAGAATCTTCCAAAGAAGCGTTGAAGACTACTGCATTCCTTTCTAATCAGAGGTTCCACAAGATTGAACCAAAAAGTAAATCTCAATCATGGGGTGAGATCACATACCTTTCAGGATTCAGCAGATTCGTTAAAATCCATTCATGAAGGTCCGCTAGAAATTCCAAAAGCTTGTCCACACGCACCAAAATTGCCCATGTCGCTAATGATTTCCTGCAACCACGGAAAATATGGTCGACATCTTCAACAGCCGACAAGCACACCGGACATTTATAATCGGATGTGAAGTGCCGGTCAGTACGTTCCGCCTAGGAAGCACAGGTACGGCAACCACATGCCGTTTCAAGTATCCGAAAAGTCTCTAAGACGAGTACCGGACGAGTACGACTAGGGTATATATCGGAGACGTCCCAAGTTGATGGAGGTATGCCTGAAAATGTTCAGGGACGGTTGAGAAATATTTAAGGACATTTCGGAGACGACATGTGACCTTCACATGCCTCTTCAAAGTTATTTTGCAGCTGAGAGATATATTCTGACGGTAACCTCCCCGGAGAAGGCAGGACGAACAACAAAAAATCGAAGAATCCAAAAAATTAAAGAGTTAAACAACGAGGAAGAAGAAGAAGAATTGTTGATATTTCCTTTTTCAACGTTATAGTATTCAGCAGTTTAATTCTAAAAATATGGTGAATTATTATTCAGTCAGAAGTTAGATCGAGCTTTATTTGATTTTACTGTTCATTCATTTTTTTTTATATTTTTTTGAGTTAAAATATTAAAGATAGTAGGTGAGAAGTTCGACTTCAGTAAAATACTGTTTAAAGTCAAAGGAAGAGCAATCTAATTTTAATTTTTTATTATTTTTTAAATTACCGTTTAAAAATGGATTGTGCTCAATCTGACTTCTGACTGTGAACAGTAATTCATCATATTTTTAAAATTAAACCGTTAAGGACTATATTGTTGGAAAAAAAGTTGAAGTCTTCTGCCGAAATAAACAGGGGAAAAGTACAAAATAAAAACAAAAATTGAAAGAAACAAAGGAACCAGAAAACTTGAATGTTTTAGAAAATAAAAAGCGACAAAATCAGAGAGACAACGAGCTATCAGACCAGTAGAAACTCCTCAACTCAACTTTAAGGCGAAGCAATAATGAAATCTGTAGAGAGCAAATTTGAGGAGGAAAAGGAGGGCATTCGAATAGACGAGTTTCCTTATAGTAACAGTTTAATGGTTTGGTTCATTGAATTGTTTTTTTATTATTTTATTTAATTATAAATATTTTGTTAAAAAATGGGGTTATTTTCTATTTAATTCTTATTACTAACATTTTGATTTTACTGGTTGTTTTAGATATTATATATATTATTTTATATTTGTCATACATTTGCCGTACTCGTACTTTATAATTTTAAAAATTATTATTTTTTATTTTCGTCCTCGTATTCGTCTCCGTATTCGTATCAGTGCAACATAGCGTTCCGCATTCGTCATCAATTTATTCTTGCATAGTAACTACATAAAAAACTTTATCTTTTGCGGTCCTCGAAACTTATAAATTGTCTTCCATAAAACACCATTAGCATCCACTGTCTGACCACATATGTAATACCCCGAAATTTTATAAGGCTTTCAAGAGTTATTTAGTATTAAGTTAAGAGCTTAAAAGTTAACTTAGTGACTAAAATGAAAAAAAATAAAAGTTGAGATTTCTTTAATTATGGACTCTAGGAAAGGGATTTCTGAGAATTAAAAATATCATGTGATAGAGAGCAAGCAAAATAGGGTACTTGCGAAGTTTGGTTGAAATCCGATGAGAAAAGAATAGATTTCTGGTAAAATATTTTTATTATATAGATAAGTAGTATCAGTTACAGGAAGTTGATCTGCATAACTAGATTTCCGGTAATGGATTTATGTGGAAATCCATTTTTTATCAAATAATTATGGGATAATTTGGATATGCAGATATTTAATTCGAATAAAAATGTAGTATCAGATATCGAATTTAGATCGAACTGCAAAGTTAAGCGTGCTCAGGTCATAGGATGGGTGACCTTTTGTGAAGGTCTCATGTCAGTAATTGAGACTGATAAAAAGGAATCAGTTTGAGTTAATATTACTCGTATGAATATCAATGAAAGATTTTTAAGAGAAATTTATCCGATAAAGATTTCGGGTAAATTATCAGAATATTGGACTGAGTTAACATTTTAAGATTTTGATTTTTACAAAATTATGGAATATTTTGTATGTCAAAAATATTTATTTATGGAGATCAGAATTATGAGAATTTCATATTTTACTCAATAGTTCGAAAAATGGAAAATCGTAGTAAGTGATCATCGGGTAATCGGATCGAATTGGAATTTTACAGGTAGTTCCATAGACCATGGAAAATTCACAAAATATTATATTTTTATGAATATTTTAATGTTTCTAGTTAGAATCTAACTAGACTTGATTTCAATTTTATACAAGATGGCAATTTTGAAAATAAGGATATAGTTTGAGGGTTATTTGGACCTAGGGATTAAATGAATTTAATATTCATTTAATTAAAATACATGTGGCATATTAGGATAAAAGATGAACAAATATGCTCATCTTTTTCTCCATCTATTCGAAAACCACAAGGAAGGAAGAAGAAAATTTTACAAAATTTTCCAAAGCAATTTTGAAGGCTTTAAAGTTAGAATCAAGGTATGTTGCTTTGAGAAAAAATGATCTATGCTTCATGCTCTTTCTTTTGATAGTAATTTTGCATGGTGATATGAAGAATTGTTCATGTTATTGATGAGAGAGAATCTAGGGTTTCATGTTTTATGTTTATATTGAAGCATGATTTAAGCAAATCAAGTGTTGTGGAGTTGAAATCAAGCTTGGAATTAGATTAATTTCATGTTTGAAGACTTAAACCCTAACCCTAGATTTTGGGCTTTTGTTTAGGGTTTTGAAATTTAAGGATGAATATGGAAGAATTATGATGTTATAAGCTTGATTTTGATGTTAGAATGGAAATATACTCAATTAGTTTCTAAGTGACTATTTTGGAATATTTTAAAAATTTAGGGAAATATTGTGAAAATTTTTCTAGTGATGAAATTGAAGAGATTATGAAATTACAAGCTTAATTATGGCATGAGGACCAAAATTAAATCCTTGAGAAGTTTAGACACCAATTCGACAATTAGGAAGAATTTGGGGTTCTAAGTGTAAATTTTTTGAAATGAAGATTTTATGTTGGAAAAATTATTTTGAGCATGTTAGAATGTTGTTTGAATGAAAAACAACATTGGAAAAGTTTAGTGATCAATTCGGCTAAGGGCCAAAATAGAAGGAAAAATTTGGGAAAGATGATAAAAATGTTGGATTGAATAATTAGTACAAGTTTGCCAACTTTTGTGTGGAATTAGTGACTAAAATGTCACTTTAGCAAAAGTTAGTTGATTGAAGGACATTGAGTAAAAGTTAGTGGAAAATATTAGAATTATGAAGAAGTTGTGATTTGGGCTTAAATAATTTGCAAAAGCTGCAAAATGGTCACTAGGGACCAAATTGAACTATTCGGCTTCTAAGAGGGAAAAAGGGGAAATTTTTAGAAAATTTTTATATTCGAATAATTATGCTAGTACTTTATAATTAAGCAGTGTTAGATTGAAAGAAAAATCTAACATATATATTATATATGTTTGATTGGTAAATTTTTCTGCAGCAACCGATCAGGACAAGGAAACTCGAGATAAAAGGGGCAAGAAAAAATAGTGGATCAACTTAGTGAGGCCAGTATTTTGCATAGCCCAGGAGAGTGCATTATATGCATACATGACATGTTATAAATAGGACGACTTGCGATAAGTCGACCTTGATATTAATGAAAAATGTATATTGATTAAATTGTGTAAATGGCGTGAAAATTTACTGGCAAATGGATTACATGGACATGGCATGATGATTTATCTAAGATAAATCAGATTTTAGATTTTTGGGTATGAACTACGCATTATCAAATTATGGATGATAGTATTGTGAATTGGATATTGAATTATGGATTGAAATATGGAATATGCAATTATTATGTTGTTATGCCCGAGTACTAGTGTGAAAGTCTTGGTATAGTTGGATATCCATAGAGTCCTAGCAGTTGCGTCAAAGCACTACGGTGCAGAAAATACTCTACGGAGTCAGGAAAGACTCTACAGAGTCAGTTTAAACACTACGGTGTAAAAAGGCACAAAATGTGCTAGGATGAGAAGCAAAGGGCGCCCTCGAGTACGTACTCATCTTAGTCGCTACGGCGATGCAGACGCTAAGGCGTCGAAGACACTACGGTGTCGTGATGACTCGCGTACCATAGCATCACATGAAATTGTACTTTGGGCAATAAACATATATTATATATGTTTGATTGGTAAATTTTTCTGCAGCAACCGATCAGGACAAGGAAACTCGAGATAAAAGGGGCAAGAAAAAATAGTGGATCAACTTAGTGAGGCCAGTATTTTGCATAGCCCAGGTGAGTGCATTATATGCATACATGACATGTTATAAATAGGACGACTTGCGATAAGTCGACCTTGATATTAATGAAAAATGTGTATTGATTAAATTGTGTAAATGGCGTGAAAATTTACTGGCAAATGGATTACATGGACATGGCATGATGATTTATCTAAGATAAATCAGATTTTAGATTTTTGGGTATGAACTACCCATTATCAAATTATGGATGATAGTATTGTGAATTGGATATTGAATTATGGATTGAAATATGGAATATGCAAATATTATGTTGTTATGCCCGAGTACTAGTGTGGAAGTCTTGGTATAGTTGGATATCCATAGAGTCCTAGCAGTTGCGTCAAAGCACTACGATGCAGAAAATACTCTACGGAGTCGGGAAAGACTCTACAGAGTCAATTTAAACACTACGATGTAAAAAGGCACAAAATGTGCTAGGATGAGGAGCAAAGGGCGCCCTCGAGTACGTACTCATCTTAGTCGCTACGGCGATGCAGACGCTAAGGCGTCGAAGACACTACGGTGTCGTGATGACTCGCGTACCATAGCATCACATGAAATTGTACTTTGGGCAATAAACCAGGAAATGCTTTTAAGCAAGTAAATAGGCCATTATGTCAATTATATTAATTACTAATAATGTAATATTGATATTATGACTTTGAACATACGTACATGCAAGTATGATTCACTGAAATAAGTTAGTTTTCCATTTACTATGATAAATAATGAAATGTTATACATTACATAAAGCTTGGTATGTCATTTTTAGAGGGATTTTGGTATTCATGAACTGGGTTTATATTGTTATACTTGCAATTTTTACAAAGATTATGATATTTATGATAAATGTTCATAGTGTTACAAGTATGCCTCACTAAGTTATACTTAGCGTGTGATTCGTATTACACGTAAGTTGATCGGGCTAATAGTACTAAAGGAGGAGCTACACTTTTGGAATCAAGTTACCGACTATAAGCAACAATATGTACATTTACATCATTGACTAGTTGGGCATGTACTCGTATTTTGAATATGCAGTTGTTTTATACTAATGGACTTATAAGTTAGTTCACTTATTTTCATTGGGTCTGTAGTCTAACTATCATGGAGGAATTGGTATGGTTTTAAACTCATAGCAATAGGATATGATGTAAATATTATGTAATTTGTGCTAATCGGGTAGAAATTTTAAATTTAAGAAATGGTCTAGGTAGCACACATAATTTACACCCTGATTTTTATTTTCAAGCTAATAAATGTTTTAAATATTTATTTAATCAATTCAGGGTTGGGAACTAGGTGTTACTAGACATGTTTATAATTCAATGAAAACCGAATAAAACAAATATTTTGCTAAACTAGTTTTGATTAAAAAAAATTACAAATCAGGAAACCAGTTAAATATTTTAATAACATCTTCAACATGTATTTAATTATTGAATATAGGTTGAGGGTGTTACAACATCGGATTGTATACGCTGTCTTTATTGTGAATTGGCTATTCGTCGTTCCTTTCTAGCCAGCCAAGTCAACCGCAGCCGAGCTCAAAGGGCCTTTGGTGGCTGCAATTCGAAGTAACACTTGCATGGGAAGCAAATTTTGGAATCTGTCCCAACGCCAATTACCATAATCGTCCGACATATTTTCAACAGCCACTGTACTAAGACGAGCACGCAACTGAACAAGAGACATAAGAGATGAGTGTGTTAATCCCCATTACCCACTGATCCCTCCAAAAATCAATTGATCGGCCATTCCCTATGCTGCGTGTGACATTTTCACGTACATCATTCCAAACCAAACTAATTCATTTCCATGTTCTTAAACAATTGCTAGAAGAGATGGATTTCGGCACTAGCTCAAAGCACTTATATTTCACTCTAAGGAAACGAACCCGTAAAGCATCTCTCTTAGATATTAATTGGAATGCAAGCTTCATTAGAAAGGCCTCATCTGTAGTTGTAGTTTATGAAAACCAAGCCCTCCCGACATACCTTATTCCATCGAACTACATGTCCTCTTTCCTTCCGCAAAAATACCTCATACAAATCGACGTATTAATCTTTCCAACTCCATACAAGTTTTTTTTGGAATTATTGCCGACTGTATAGTATAAGTTGGAATAGCATCAAGAACAGTCATAGCCAAAGTAATTCGTCTGGATAGTGAAAGACTTTTAGCCGCTCATCCAGACAACTTATTTTGCACCATTCATACCAAATAAGCAAAAGAAGCCGACGTAACCCGGCAATGTAGAATTGACACCCCCTAAGTATTTTCCAAGGTCTCCCACTTCTTGGAATCCGAATACCCCACTTATTTGCAAGCATAAATCTGTAGTAACTTTTTTTGAGAAAAAATGGTAGTTTGAGCCAAACTAACCTTATGACCAGAGGCCTGACAAAACTAGTCCAAAACACAACGAATAATCTCAGTTTGTTCCATTGATGCTTCCGCAAATAAGAGCATATCATCAGCAAAAAACAAATGTGAAATCCCTAGGCAACGTTTGGAATGTCCAAAATGGCTTTCAATTATTCACAGATATCTCATGCTGAATCGCTTGCGCCAGCCTCTCCATACACAGAACAAATAGATAAGGCAATAACGGGTCCCCTTGTCTAATTCTTCGAGAAGGACGAAACGACTCCGACGGAGAACCATTCCATAGAATCTGCGTAGAGACCGAAGGCACACATTGCATAATAAGACAACGTAGAGGTTTCGAAATACCAATATCAACTAAAGTGTTCGCAATGAAGCTTCATGCTAATCTATCGTAAGCCTTTTCCAAGTCTATCTTAATTGCCATCCACCCCTTCTTACTCGTTTTCCTACGCATTGTGTGAATAACATCTTGCGTGATAATAATGTTATCCGTGATAGCTCATCCCGGAACAAAACTGGTCTGATTCTCTGATATCCAATTATGCAGCAAGTGTTTTAAACGGTTAATAATAATCTTTGTGATGACCTTATAAACCACGTTACAAAGACTAATGGGGTAAAACTGGCTGATATACTCAAGGCTAGGCACCTTCGGCAACAAAACTAGAAAGGTCTTACTGAGATCCTGAGGAATAACACAATCTTCAAAAGCCTTGTGTACACATTCACGAACAAACTCACCAACGATACTCTAATTTTTCTAATAAAATCTAGCTTGCAAGCCATCGCAACCCGGGGCCTTAGAGCTCCTCATGCTAGCCACCGCATCACGAACTTATTCAACGATTACCGAGGAAGTTAACAACCCCTTTGTTCTATCATCTACAGGCTTAAATTGACCACGAATAAAAAATTAGGTTCCATCGAAACCGGTTGAAGAAAAAAGTTGAATGTAAAATTCTCGAGCCATGGCCGCCAACTCTCTCTGATCGGTACACTAAATTTCATCAACACGTTTTAGCACCGTAATTTTATTGGCACGTCTACGCGCTAATGTTGATGTATAAAAAAATTTCGTGTTACGATCCCCATGTACAGCCCATTGAGCACAAGCTTTCTGTTTCCAAAAACTCTCCTCATGTTCCAGCACTAATAGAAGCTCAAAGCGCAATTGTGATTCCAACTCCACCAAATTCTCTGAGTGAGATCGCAATAAGGCTTTCGCAATCCCCTTCATTCACGCCAATAATCATTTTTTTATTTGCCGATGTGATCAAATACCTCTGTATTCCAGATTGAGACCACATAAGTAAAAGTATTTATGTTTTCCATAACATGACCATCATTCCTCCAATGACTTTTCAAAAAATCCTAGAATTAAGAGTGTTTCTGCCAAGAAGCTATAAAACGAAATGGACGAGTAATGTGATCCGAACCCCAGTCCGAGAGGACGATGATCGAACCAAAGTTGATCCAAATGGTAAACATGTGACTCCAAGAAGGTCATATACCAGTTAGCACTTGCAAGACACTATCTAAACGTTGGTGTCGATCACCACGAGACCAAGTAAATGGCGGTACCTGAAAACCCAAATCAATCAAACCTGCATAGTGGATCAAATTTGAGAAAAGCCTACTGCCATTCACCAATTGCAATGATCCTATCATTCTTTCACTCAGATCCATAATTGTATTGAAGTCACCACCCAGTACCCATGGTAAATTTTCGCCAGGATCTAGTCCAAGTAATTGATCCCAAAGAAGCTTACGCTTGGACCCATGTGGGCTAGCATAAACAACTATAAAATAAACCCATCCTTGCCTTTCTAAAGTACGAACACGGTCATGAATGAATTTGTTCGAGATTCGTAAAATCTCTATGACAACAGAGTTCCTCCAAAGCAACTATACACCACTACTAAAATCATGTGATTCTACTCTGAAAGTATGTGTAAAACCAAATTTTGCAATCACCCTATCTGCAACAATGCCATATACTCGAGGTTCAGAAAGAGCCACCAGCCCATGCTTATGTTCACGAACTAGAGAATTCAAGATTTTTCGAAATATTGGGCTAGTCGCACCCTGGCAATTCCAAAAGATAAATGTTATTTTAAAATTTTAAAATGAAGGGTGCAAAGACTTATTGCTCGACACTTTATTCGGCACTACCCCGAACTTCACTCGTATCCATATGGTCTAATGCGTCACTATCCACAAAATCACTATCATCTGATGAGTACACTATGAAAGCATTATGGTCATCCATGGCAACAAGGTCCTCAGGATGTAGCCGAGCACCCTCCCCTATTTCATCAAGCTACTTCGAAAGTTGATGCCCCCACTTTGAAGAGACCAATTTCGACAATGAGCGATGATCAGATGCTTTTCGAATCTGTAGGGCTCTTCCTATTTACCTCCCAAACATGTTTATTAGAGGTGCCACGAGACTTGCCCATCCGCTTACCCGACATACCGTTCCCCTCAAATCTTGGTTCAACAATAGAAACAGCCGCATGGTTACTTTTCCCCCGACCAACGATGTGCGAGATCACCGTAGCATTTTGGCCCTTTACTAAGGGAACTACATCCACCTGCTTCGATGACTTATCTTTACCCCCAGCCTTTCGAGATTTACGTTCCAGATTTGACGCTAGGTATGCAGCATTCTTTAGAAAATTCTTCTGTTGTTTCCCTAAAACCACAACCTGGGTTTTCATATGCGATTGGCTCATGGGTACAATAATTTGCTCTTCCACAATGCTTGTGTCACCCCCTGGTACTTCCACCAAATCATCCAATTGACCAATTTCCTCTAAGGCTACAAAACGAGAGCCATCAACTTGCTTAATCTCCTTACCAATACTTTTCTCCCCCGATTGGCCTGTATATTTGCGCTGACAGTTAGCCACGACCATCCAAGAACCATAAAGATCTTGTGCATTTTCCGATGAAGACGTTGCTCCTTAGGTTTCTCTTTTTCTTAGGTCTCTCTAGCACTGTCGTAAAGTTCTAAACTAGGGTTTACAGCTCTATTAGGGTTTCCTCTAGACATATCGCTTGTTCGACATCAACTTTTTTATATAATTTTTAATATTTTTTGACATCATATTAACCGTTTATTATTGTTTTATCACGTTTGATTCAATTTGATAAAAAAAATAAATGCTTGAGAAGCAAAAGAGACATTTAAAATTTAAAGATTGTTGATGCTGAAATGAGGAGGTATCTAAGAAAAAAGATGATGAAGAAGAAGAACACGATAGTTGATGGCGAATTCATCTCTATAAATTTAGGATTGAGAGTCGTAAACTATACTGTGCTAATAAGCAGAGCCGTTTCTGAAATTTTAGTGACCCAAGGGCGAACTTAAAAATTAGGCCCCTTAATAATAAATATTAAAAGTTGAATTTTAAAAGTATTAGAAAAAAATTAAGCCCAATAAATATTAAAAAATAAATTTTAAAAATAGACCCCTAATAACAAGTATTAAAAATAGGTTTCTAATAACAAATATTAGAAAAAACTAAATTTTAAGAGTATGTTCCTAATAACAAATATTGGGGGAAAAATCATGTCCCTATTGGACTCCTAATAACAAATATTAAAAAATTAAATTTTAAGAGAATGTCTCTAATAACAAATATGGGGGAATTGGGCCCCTAATTGTAAGTATTACAAAAAAATCGGGTCTAATAACAAGTATTGAAAAAAATTAAGATTATGTCACTAATAATATATATTGGGAAAAATAAGCCCCTAATAATAATTATTGAAAAAATTGGACCCCTTATAACAAATATTAAGAAAAATTAAATTTTAAGTGTACACGCCTAATAACAGATATTACAAAAACTTTAGTCCTAATAATAAATGTTAAATAACTAAATTTTAAAAATAAATTCTTAATAATAAATATTAAAAAATAAATTTTAATATCAAATATTATAAAAAATAAGGCCATGCGCGGGCGTCTTTTCTACCTATGCTCAGAGACGGCGCTGCTAATAAGGTGACAATACGTGCAAAAAGGATAGAAGATTACTGTACTTAGTTCCCTCAAATGGGTTGCTAGTTATTCTAGCGAGAGATATCCTTTTTCCCAGCTTCCCTCTTCTCTATTTGTACCCACTAATAGTTAGGTTAGTGGGTTACTTGGCGACGGATCTTGAGATATACACCTATAATGGCTATACTGTGATTCTAGTTCGACGACCGCGGACCTATATTTAAGGTTGGGTGGACACTGAACTTTTCGAAATTCTTAAATTTTGTTTTAATTTTTTTAATTTTTATGAGTTAGTTCTTAAATTTTATAATTTGTACCCACCCTGAAATTTTGAGATTTTTATGATTTGTGCCCACCCTAAAAAATATTTTTAACTATTGCCAATTGTAGCGACTTTTTTAAATCGAAAGGAGTTTCCCGCTTTTTCTTGAAAAAATTGATTTGGGGAATTTTCTTGAAAAATCACATTTTGGAATAAAATTAGAGTTGTCGCCGGTTACTTGGGTTAGGTAGACCAGACACCAAAAAATAAACCAGAGATTCTTATTATTTTGGTTTCGGAAGTCTGTTACGTGTGGAGAATGGTTCGCAACCCCACCACGCTCAAACTTGGTACCAAATCAATTATCATTTTATTAATATCGGATTTTGTGAGTTAAAGTGACGATTAAATCAAAATTTGGTTATACATGCAAGTTCATTTAAAGGGCTCCGGTGTTAGAGGAATAAACGAAAGACCACCACATATTTCTTAGATACTAGCCACATTTATCCTCAAAAAAGAGAGCGTCACATTAACAGTTTATATCCTGAATACAACATAATAACATGACAAATATGCATAACAAATATATAAATAGGGCATAAATATAAGTACATAAATAAATAAACACATGAATTAAGTACTTGAAATAAAAGCATACATATACGTCACTACAAAAAAATATACATATACTGATGCTTAGTTATACAGACGGACAAAAATTGTCGGTATATCAAATATATAACAATAGAAAATAATACTGTCGATAAAAGTTTTGATTTTTACCGACAGATATATTATCATTGGTGTAGACAAAACTTATAACGATGAAAGACAAAAAAAAAACTTATACTGTTTTTTACCGACAGATTTTTATAATTCAAATCTAAACATAAGAAGTAGAACTTTCCACTTCTTTCAACACATGCTGCCGCCATTCGCCGCCGCCGATTACCACTTTGGCCACCGTTGTTGGTGGCCGTTTGACTCTAAATTTCATCGAAGAGCTCATCTCAATGCACTGAGTCTAAATCCAGGCTCCGATTAATCGGGAAATGTCCCGATGTTGATGGATTCAACCAAAATTGTTTGACTTCCTTGACTCCAATCTCTTAGCTTCGCCGTCGGATCGACCTCGTCTTCAAGTATGTTTCTCTCCTGGATGTCACGCTTCTCCCCACCGTTCGAATTCAGGAGAGGATGCCCTGGTCGTCGAAAACTGGCCACAAACGAAAGTGAGTTATCTCTTTTCCATTTTCTTTTTCCATTTTCCCGATCTTCTTTTTCTTTATGATTCAGATCTTCTCCTTCTTTTCTGATTGTTGTATTTTGGCTTAGGAATGAGTGATGATGTGGTCACTAGCCGTGTGGGATGTGGATGCTCGAGTAAGGGGCTATGCGTGGCTGTGGCCTCGGGGGTAAGGCCAGCTTTGAGTATTCGTACTTGTGTGATGTTGGTTCATGGAGAAACTCGGTGGAGGATTCAAGTTTTGGGACGATGGCAATGGTTAAGAATTGGCTATCCCCAAACCTAGCAAATTAAAATCCCTAATTGATAATTCCCTCAAATTGTCCCTTAAGTTTTGAGAGAAGTTTTTGAATGCTCATTTCTACATTTAACAGGTTTGATGGTTTTACAAGCACATTCCAAGATAAATAATTCATTCAAAGGATACGAATGGAAATACACAATCAAATATTCTATACAACATTGTGTTCTTGTATTCTCAGTTTTATAGGTAAAAGTTCCTTCAACGTAGTATCTTATGTTTCACCTTTAAGATATCTTTGCATTGCATTGCATTGCACTAAATCATAGGTTGTGATATACTCTTTTTCTTTACCGTCTAAGTCTTATATTACAGGAAAATTTACTTTCAGCTATAGATATTGTTTATCGCCATAATGATTGTTTCCTTGATATTGTATTACTTTCTACTGTAAGTGTTCTTCCCTCCCTTGTTTTTAGTTATATTACACCCTGACGGATGATAGAATTATGAGTTCGTGTTCTTTCTTTTACTCTTCCCGACTTATAGAGAAGACATAATTTGGGACCATAAATTTAAAAGGGATTATCTGTTATAGGTAGGCTACAATTAGTCAATTCTTCATTTATTACACGATTCGTACATTTGGTGCCCTCACATTTGTTGCCATAATCACCACATGACAGGTATAGTCAAAGTTTATACGATAAAGTTGCAATGTCTCATTTTCTCCTAATGATATATTTTGGATTAATGGTGATTCTACCTACTCTGCTGTTTAAGCTTGTGAGCATCATGCTGTCATGTGTGTGGTTTGGCCATCCCCTTTAGCTGGGAATAATGGATTGCGGAGGTAAGTCTCTACTATAGTAAAAAAAGGGAATATATAAGATTAAGGTACAAAATTAAAGCAAAAGAAATATATTAATATAGATAGATAGGAAACATATATATTTAAGGTGCAAATTAAGGTAAGAAAAAGGGAACCTTACGTAAATAAAACATAATATATATATATATATATTGTATTAATGAAAAATCATATTATATATGGTATAAAAACTTGTATTGGTTTAAAAAAAAACTTGCATTCCATATGTAGATATATTATAATAAATAATTTATATATTTACACAAATTAAAATGGTAAAGGATCAATATGAAAAAAAAGGTAAACAAGGAGAAATTATATCATAGGCCTAGCTCGCCACGTCATTTATGGTCCCAACCAATAAAAAACATTTATTTTATTAAATTTTTTCACGTCACTTTTTTATCAAATGAATCTTCACTCAGATTTATTGTAAATTAAATTAAAAATCATTTTTTTACCAATTGTAGATTCACTTGGTAAAAATGTGACATGAAAAAATTTAATGAAATGGATACTTTTTATTGGTTGGGACCATGAATGACATGGCGAGCTGGCCTATGATATAATTTCTCGTAAACAAGCAATTAATGTAAAACATGCCATATAAATCTAATCTAAATAAATAATTAAAGCATAAACAAGGACTGAAATGAAATAATTTAAAAGTTGAACACAAATTAAAAAACAGAAGCTGAAATGCATATTAAATTAAATAAATGCAAAGGGGAAGGGATCAAAATGGCGATTATACCATAAGCTTGCAGACCAAAAAAGAAGAAAAACAAAATTTAAAGGGCAATTCAGAAAAGGCCTAAAATAGAATAAATAGGGACCGATTTGAAAAGCTTTGAAAACATACAGGAAATAAGGGCAGCAATAATTTAGGGCGGAGGTCCTTAAATGGCTAATTAGACCATTTTTAAAATTGGGTATAAAAACTAAAATTAAAAACAGATTTCATTTTCCAAACCTCTCCCAAAATCTGATTAAATCCCTTCCTTTCAAACTCTCTTGGAGAGTTCATGAGCGTTCTTATGTTCATGGTGAACTCGCTCTAAATTTCTAGAAAAATGGCAAAGCGTCGTCGTCTCGACCTTCGTCAAACACCGTCAACCGCCGCTTGTCGATACTGACAGGCTCAAAAACTCACCCTAAAACACTCAACTTGTTCTCCCGAAGCCAAATTTAAACTCCAATTCCAAACCTCTAAAACTTTCTCTTTTTGTATTGATTTCAATCCGAAAATTATTACAAGATTTTGTATTGGTTATGTACAGGATTTGTTTATAATATTTAATTTAATCTACTGTTGTTGACAGATTGACTGACATCTCTCATTTTTTTGCACGTATGGTGGTTGGGGGAGATGGTGGTCATATGTCGACATGGAGGCCATCGGATGAATGGTGGCCGTAGATGAAGACACGTGGCGGCAATCGGTGAAAGCACATGGGAACGCCAACAATCTCGGGCAGTGGTGCATGGGCGCTTGGAGGTAGCAGGGTGATTATCTCGTTTGATCCAAAGTTGTTGGATCAGATCTGATCCAATGACCATGAATAGCTGCGCAAAAGGGAGGGGTATTAGATTAGGGCTGAGGTTATATGTTAGGTTGGTACAATGTATTTTGGGTTTGTTTAAGTGTAAATGGACTGAACACGTTTAATTTAATTGGATTTTTTGTTATATCATATCCGATTTAAATTATAATATCAATAATAATAATAATCGAATAATAATAATATTAAAATATAGTGATAATACTAAAATTCAGACAAAAATTAATGATTAAATTCACTCTCAAAATTTTTTTTGGATCAACCACTAGTTAGAACATTCATTAGATGTCATCTTAGTTGGCCTAGACACTCTGATCAAGGTCGCAAGATATCATTAGGATCTTAGGTGAGATCAGATGATGACATGTGCTCGTATGGCGATGTCTTCGAAGGGTATTTGCTAGCTTATAGTCCGATTTTCGGTGTTATTGATAAATTTAGAGGGCCAAAAAGATTATCCGACCTTTGAGATTTTATCAAATGAGCATCTTTACAAAGAAAACTTGAGTTCATTTTGGCATCGACTAGGTGCACAAAGTGAAAAACATGGACCGGTAGTGGATGAAGAGAGAGTGAAAGGTATTGGTTTTGCGAATTAAAAACTGTTTTTTATGCTTCTTGTGACCAGAAAAGGGCGAAGGAATCAGATTCATTGTGTAAAAATCATTCCAAAGTCTTTAACTTTCCACCACAAATGGCAGAAAAGAAGGATACCTTATCAACCTTGTTCATTAATTTAACGAGGCTTTATCAATTATCATCATCATCTTAAATCTTAATCAAACCTTTGCTTAGAAAGCTGCCTTCCCAGACAGGGACATGGATTGGATTGGATTGGATTGGGCAGCTTCACATGGGCTGCTCGTAGGAAAGGTGGTGCATGACAGCCAACGCATGCATTTTCATGTTCCCGACGTTATCCGACGATGTGGAGGAGACGTCTTAGTCTTAGATTACATACAAAGCTTTTTATATGTTAAAAAGAACAATTTTATAACAGATTAATTAATAAAAGGAAGGAAAAACTACATATTTAATACCATAATTATGCTCGTATTACGATTTTGGTACTCCAATTAGTATTTTTGTCAAAATGGTGCCTAACGTTACGTTTTTGTTCTGTTTTAGTACCTCTACCGTTTAAAATCAATGGAAATGGTGACGCGGCTTAGGTTAATAACAGTTTTAGTCCAAAAACTTATATATTTTATCAATTTAGTCTAAAATTTTATCAATTTAAATATTATTTTAATTTTTAGATTAAAATTGTAAATTTCTCATTTTTTTGTTCTTCCAGTCGAACACTTTTTTGGGTTTTGGAGTTTAAAAAACATGCTAGGGACAATCAAAATTTTAGGGTTTGAGGATCATTGGGGGCTAATGTGGGGTCCATTGGAGGACCCAAACTCCACGATCGGGATACTATCGAGAATACGAGGGGTGGGAAAGGAATGAGACAAAATTTATCAAAATTAAGATGATGTTTTACCCCCAAAATTAAGATGATGTTTTAAATTGATGGATTCTGGACTAAATTGATATTATATATAAGTGTTTTAGACTAAAACTGTAATTATACTAAGCCACGTCATCATCTCCGTTAGTTTTTAACGGCCGTGTACCAAAATAGAAAAAAATGAGATTTTTTATTCTTTAACTATTTAATGATTAATAAAATTTCATTTTATTAATGATTAATGAAATTTCATTTTTAACAAGGAAATTATATACTCCATCCGACTAGTTTCGGGTTCGAGTCCCGGGCAACCCATTTTTATTATCATATCAAAATGATATTCCTAATAGAATATATGAATCATATGGATATATATTATAATGTATATCAATCCGTATTTTCTTTTTGTAACTCGTGTGATTAAAAAAATGATAAATCTAGATACGATCTTAGATGTATATTTTCTATTTGATATTGGTTGACACAGATATATAAGTCATGTTATACTGTTTAATAACAAGCCTTCAATTATCTATTTCTAGATAATTTGTGCGCTTGGGAGTCCCTGATGATTAAATAAACCAATATTTTGTTGAAAATAATAGTTGGGTACATCTTTTAGAAGAAGAAAAAATAGAGTACTAAAACAGTAACGCAGAGATAGTTTGGTATCAAATATGTAGTTTTTCCTAAAAAAAATTGTCTGAATAGGAAATGTGTGTTATGAAGAAATTACTAGATTCGGACTTTTCATTTAATCTAAACAACCTTAGATTAATTAACTAAGCTATCATGTCCCTTACGGTATATATATGACTAAGTTTAGCATTACGGATTAATTGGACGCCAACTTAATTATAAATTTATAAATTATTTTTTGAATAAAAAATAATTTATAAATTATTAAGTAATATTGTTAAAATAAACTACAACTAATGATATGTGTTAAAATAAACTTCATTACTTAAAAATAATGAAGTCTTAACTCAAGTGGCTAGGTTGAAATCTTGGGATATTTAGGATTCATGCTCAAAATAGCGTAAAATTTATCATTTAAGTTCCAACTACTTTTTGGAATAAAATAATTAAAATTTATTTTTCTTAGGCTAATTCTAATAAACATAAATATAACAATTATAAGAAACTACAAACAAAGTCCCTTTATTATAGGGACTAGTTCAAATTAGTTATTGTACTATTAGATAGATCAATTTAGTCCAAAAAAAATCAAATAAGGCTAAATTGTAATAGAGTTAACATTTAAAAAAATGACATGAAAAATATTTTTTTTCATTTCATTCGTAGAACCATCTTTATTATGGTCCACCTCATGTACTTTATTATGGTAAAGTTCTACGATTAGTACATGTATTATACATAAGTTTTGGATTTAGTGTATGTACTTTAATTTGGTCATTTTACTCCTTGTACTTTTTAAAACTTCAATTTTAACTCAAATAATATAGGGATAATATAGTTAAATTACATGACTTAAAATTTTTAAATTGGAGATCAATAACTAAATTAATCTACAACTAATGTATAATATAGAGACTAATGACGGGATTTAATTTAACATATTTCACAGCTACTATCTAATTTGTAAACCTAATCTTTATTCCTGGATTGTTACTTGAATTGCTGAAGAAACATTACCTTTCTAGCCTTTTCTAAAACCGGTGGCCCCTGTAAAATCTCACTGCAATGCCTGATTTGTAAGGCAACTTAACTAAAAAGCAAGCACCACAAGAATATTTGAGTCATCAAAAAGGCTACACCCCTCAGGATAATATTTCTGATAATAAAAAAAAGTAAATCACCCAACATTAACAACTTTAAAGGCATACCAAAGCCCACCTTCAAATATGCTCCCTCTCATTTTCCTTGGCGAAAACAAGCCTGCTTTCCCTCTCTTCTTCAATGGCAGATGTAGACTCCTGCACCAAACAGCAGCCCCTACTAAAAGAACAACACCAAGCAAACCCCAGTAAGTATTACACACGTTTCCTTTACAAAGCTCTCCTAGTCTTAATTTTCTCGGTTGTAATCCAAGTTTTTCCCTCACAAGCCCCTGAGTTCATCAACCAAACCCTCCTCGATAGAAACTGGGAGCTTCTCCACCTCCTATTTGTTGGCATAGCAGTCTCTTACGGGCTTTTTAGCCGACGAAACGATGAAACAGAGAAAGATATTTATAACAATCAATCCAGGTTTGATAATGTACAGTCTTTGATGTCTAGATTCCTTCAGGTTTCATCGGTTTTCGATGACGAAGCTGAACAGTTATCCGGGTCTGATGATAGTAAGGCCCAGACCTGGCGTAGTATTTACTATAGGAACGAACCTCCTGTTATTGTAGCTAAAGATCACTCTGTTCTTGGTGAAGACACAAGTTGTAGTCCTGGAAA
The DNA here is from genome assembly GCA_019671005.1 of Hibiscus mutabilis. Classification (NCBI taxonomy): domain Eukaryota; kingdom Viridiplantae; phylum Streptophyta; class Magnoliopsida; order Malvales; family Malvaceae; genus Hibiscus; species Hibiscus mutabilis. The sequence continues at coordinate 30,800,248 of CM033749.1, forward strand.
CCCTGAAAAGCCTTTGCTTTTGCCTGTTAGGAGCTTGAAATCGCGTGCTTTAAACCAGACAGGTAGGGGAAATCGTGCAAATTCTAGCTCCCTCTGCAGGTCTAATTCTAGTTTGAGTTCCAAAAGGTTTTCGAGTAAAGGTACCAATGGAGGATTGGATCGAGAAGTTTGGGTGGAGAAATGGAGTGGGAATAGTAATGTTGTTCTTCCTTCACCGATTCCATGGCGTTCAAGATCCGGAAGAATGGAAATGAAAGAAGACAATGAATTTGGGTCCAAAAGTAATCGTTTGTCTCGATCCAATTACATGTTTTGTTCACCAAAGTTGTCCCATTCGCCGAAGAAGTCATTATCTCCTCCTTTTTTGTCAATGGAAGCAGAAGCTAAGAGTGCGGAGGATTTCGTGAGGAAAAAATGCATTCACAGGTCTCCTCCGCCACCACCAATGATTCAGAAATCATCATCATTGAAACCGGTTTCTTCCTTTGATGAGGAAGGAACCAAGGGAAAGTCAAGGAAAGCTGGTGAAGTTCAAACTAGGAGGATCAATGGCAAGGCAGTGAGGTTTGATCATCAAACATCATCGCTGGCCGAGAAACTGAACCGTGAAAGCATCGGTTTTAGGCGAAAGCCAAATCCAAATTTCATGGAACTTGCACAGGAAGAAAAGAGAGACATTGTTGAAAAGGTGATGGTCGAAACTACTGATGATGATTCAGAGAGTGATGGAGCTGGTGAAACTGCCATTGTTTCCAGTATGGAAAGGAGCGCAAATAATGATCAAGCTGATCCAAGCGGTGGGAATGATGGCGGTTCCGATGTGGATAAGAAGGCAGACGAGTTCATAGCCAAAGTAAGAGAGCAAATCAGGCTGCAGAGGATCGATTCTATTAAGAGATCCAGTGCCCACTTTAACACAAACTCTACAAGGTCAAGTTGAAGACAGTTTTTACACTTTTTTTTTTTCTTCTGGTTCTATCGTTACTTGGTTTAGTGGTATACTAAGATGGTGTAGGTTATTTACTTTAATGTAACCTGCGAGTACTGCACCGAAACAATTGTTTTTGTTCTTCTGGTTCTTAATAAAAATTTAAAAAAATTTACGGGATTAAATTTAATTTTTTAACTTTTATGGGATCATACTTTCACATCTTTATTAACTTTGTCATAGTAAAGTTCCCACAAAATAGAAAAATTACTAGATGGGTTTAGCTCACCACGTCATCTATGATTAATTTAATAATAATTTTTCATCTCATTTTTTTTTCAAGGTGAATCTTTATCTATTTTCTACATGTCATTAAATGAACGAATCTCATTGGATGCGACCATGAATGACGTAGTAAGCCAGGACCATGTAATAATTTCTCCACAAAATGTGTGATTTTGTTGTGTCATCAAGAACTCAAACGTTTGATGACTACATCTACATTAATAACATATACTTAATGGATAAATATCTAATACCCTAACTATATATAGAATTGTTTCATTAGGTAAAAATATCCATTTAGCAAAATGCAGAAGATTAAATAGAATCCATTACCTCACTTGTAACAACGTTTGTTTCGAACACAAATTTATTTTTCTTGAATAAGAGTTATTTAGAAAAAGTTGTATAGCCTATAAAAGAATAGAATCCCCAGCCCCTTATCTATGTCCTTACTTGTGTACCCTTCAATCTTAGACTAAAATACACATATTATTTAATTATAAGTCTATTAATAAATAAATTATTTTCTTTTAAAAAAAATTTAAATGCTAAACAATATTTTGGAGACTAAAATTATTATTATTATGTCTAACCGTCGTTTCAATTTTAATAATAAAGTGATATGTTTGTCAATTTTTTTTTTATAAAAGGATTAAATTTATACTTTTAAAAAAGTGACAGGTTTGTTATTAATGTTGTGTATTTTAGCCTAAATCTTATTGGTCCACGTGTACACTAAACTTTCCTATCTCGATTTTCACATACGGTTAACCTTTTTGACTGAATCTTCTTTACTTTTTTTCTAGAAAAACTCACTCGAAAGTAGGGAAATAATGCAAATGAAAAAGAAAAGAATGAGGGAAACAGGGCATCTGAAAATATATTTTGGGATGTAGTTGTTAAAACCAAACTATGATAGATATAAAATTTAAATCTAGAATCTATCATATCAAATCATTAAGCATAATAAACCGAATAAACTGAATGCGAAAGCGTAACTAAATTTATTAATGGGCTGAAAACCTTGAATCTTTTGATGAAGATCGCCTAAAATGTGGTTGTGATCTTCCAAGAAGATAGATTAGCTCTTGCCGTAAAAACTCTCTGACGGGGACAAGAATAATACAAGTTAGCCTATTTTTTGGGACCACTACCTCTAGTTGATTTAATAAATCAACTATTAAGTATTTACAACTCTTCCCCTCGTTGAATTATAAATACATCTTATGGTATCTACATTTTTATTTCCATGAAACTTTAATACCTATGACACGATTAACATAATTTGTCACTTAATTTTGTGTCATACATTTTGCATATGTGCCCACAATTGCGGATTTTAATCCAACAATCTCCCACTTGGGCAACATATGTTTCCTGATAAATGTACAACATTATGAGCTCAAAACTTGCTATTATATAATAGGTATTCTATAACAATCTCGTCCATCAACTATATCCATATAGGATCAAAGCAGCCTTTGCCATATTTATCATGACTAGACCCTTCAATGGCCACATATACAAATATAGTCAAATGACATAGATCAATAATGGTGCGTAGCATGGAAAATTACATAAAATATGAACCAAACATATCTATTTCCAACTGGTCCTCCTAAACCTTAGTGAGATCAAAATTTACTGAATTTAGAGTGTGCATAAACCAAAAGAACTTCATTTCTGCAGAAAATAATCTTAAAATATCCTTAAACTGAAGTAACCGAAATTGTGTCTAAAACAAATGAGCATTTTTCAAAATTATAAACTCTCACTAGAACTGAGTATCCTTAAATAACGTTATACCGATAAGAGTAGTGTGCTCATGAAAGACCTAGGGTGTCAGTTTCTTAATAAGCGCGCAATTATGGAGTTTGTACTAATATGCTAATAGACACAACCACTCTGAATTTTCTTTAACAACTAGGAACTTAATATTTATGTTATGTTCCTATAGTTTATAGAATAAATTAATGTATCTTTATCGTCACAAAATAACTGAAATTGTAATTCTATTCAATCTATAATTAGTAGCTCATGTGACAAAATTATTTTGCATCAATATTCTATTAGAATCGAAGTCTGTAAACCTGATGATCTCTAACATACCAGAACTTCGATATGTGAGCATGTAACTTTTGTTCTCTAAGGATATCTCATAACCCTATTAGCTGCTATTCAGTGGTATATACTAGAATTACTTAAATATTTGTCTAACATTCTAACAATATACGCAATATCCGAACGCATACATACTTGAGCATAAATTAGATTCTCAATAGCTTATGCATATGGAACCTTTTGTCTATATTTTTTTATAATTTCAAGGTTACTTTTAGGGCATTGAGTAAGACAATATTTTTCTTCTTTAGCAATATGAAGACAATATTTTTCTTCTTTAGCAATATGAGTATCACTTGGTTTACTCCCACTGAACTTGTAATACATACAATTGTCAACCAAATTTATCTCAAAACCAAATGAGATAATCAATATGAAATTTATAATTTCATTAATGAGAGTCCTACTTAAGCTCATAGATGGATTTCTTTAATTTACATATCATTGATATTGTGTCATAAGACACAACTCTATGATTGTACATATAAATAGTTTCTTCAATGTCGTCATTGAAAAAAAGACAAGCTTAACATCTATCTAATGTAGCTTAAGACTAAAACAAGCACCAAGTGTAATAATTATCTTGAAAGTGTCTTTCAATGACACTTGAGAGAAAGTCTTTACAAAATCAATGTCTTCTTTTAGAGTATATCCTTTAGACACATGACGTGCTTTATACTTATCCACATTACCATTTCCATCCCTTTTCCATTTACAACCAATTGTTTGCAGCTTAAGGTAATGAAACAAGTTCCTAAACTTTATTGTCTTGCATAAAATTATACTCTTCTTGAATGACATCGATCCACTTTTGAGAGTTGGAACTTTTATAGTCTGATAAAAAGTAATTGAGTCACTTTCTATCATTCCATTGTTATCCTTATTTTCTTAAGGAAATACAATATAATCATCTCAAATAGTATCTTTCCTTCCTCTCCTAGACCTCTTTAATGACACTTGTTTTTTTTTCTTTTGAAGTTGTTGAGTTTGTTCTTTTGAAACAATTATCTTATCTTGAATGAGAGTTGTTCAACATTGTTTTGCTAAGGTACTTGATTCACTTCTAGATAATGATAGGTGTGAAAACCTAAACATTGTCAAAAGTGATAGTAGGAATTAAATTATAATTCAATTCCTCCTCAATAGCAATACATCTAACCTTATTTCTCCCTCCAAACTCAACATTCTAAAAAAGTTATAAACCTCTTCTTAAAATAATCTTAATTGTAGGATCATAAAATTTACAACCCATTGATCACTCAAAATAACCGAAGTAGTTACTCACTTTTGAAGTTTAATTACTTCACATGTGTCCTAACTTGTTACAAAAGAAATCAACCATTTATAACTTATTGTTATTTCTTTTGAGTTGGACCTTAGAAACTTTATTCTAATATTTTTTATTACCTTTATTCTTAAAGACACTAACTAAATAAGCATTGACCAAACGATTATTTTACACTTATAATGCTTCAACATTTTTTCCTCTTGAATACAACGAGAAATGAGCCCAAATAGAGTTTATTTCTCCCTTTGACTATTGTAACTTGAATTGGTTAAGCTGTATAGGAAGCAGTGCCAAAACCATAAGAACAAACAATTGTTAGAAAGTTCGATCTTATGTGCCTTAAATTTTGAAGCAATATTTAACATTTTCATAATGTACTCCCTCACATTTCTTTGACCTTTATACTTCATAGACATCAAAGAAGGCATAAGTGATGTCATCTTAACCTTAATGTTTTGGGTAAAACATTTCTTAATTTCGTCAAGGAAACCCTTAATATGAGTAATCTCTTTAGATTTTTTTTACTCCTAAAGACTTATAGAATGTTATTGATTATAATCATTAAACTCGTGGGATTTGAACAATCTCATCTCTCAAAATCCCTTTTATGGGTGCTTACTGAGGTGAGAAATGCAAGTTATTCTTCCCTTAGTACAAAGTCTATACCCATACAACCAAATACTATATGTAAGTGTCTTTTCTATTCCTTGAAACTAGTTTCACTAAACATGAGTGTAGAATGTGTTTAATAAATATTGTGACAGTAAAGATAAATTACTTAATGCTTCAATTAATTTATCTTAAAATATATAATATAAATATACCAATATTAAAATTTAAAATTTTATAACAATCAAAACTGAAATTTCTAATAACATTTAAGTTTCTTAAATAACCCGAAATAAGGTTATCTATATGAGACTATCAAAAATAAAATAAAAAAACTAAAATCTTTGAATGTTTCTCATCTTAAACATGCATTTGCCAAAATTTCCATTATAAACTTAAAGGCAAGATTCAATAATAATCACATAAAACATCAAAATTGAATGCATTTAATACTAAATTTCATAAAACATCAAAATTGAATGCATTTAATACTTAATTTCATAAACCATCAAAATTGAATTCAAAATAATCAATTTTTAACTAAAAGCCAAAGTATTATACTAAAGATTCAATAATGATCACATAAAACTTTATTAATACTATATACTTTTTCCTAAGATTAGAACTAAATTAATTCAATAATTCAAGCATGAATTATTAAACATAATCCGAATATAAAGCTTCGAGAGCTAACCTGATTACAAAGCTTCTAAGTCACGAGAAATTTACCACGACAAAACCCAAGTTAAACTTTGTATTTTCTTTCTAAATTGCTAATAACTAAAACTAAAATTGTGATCAAACCAAATCAAATATATATTAAAATTAATATATATATATATATATATCACATAACTTTATTAAAATATGCAATTACTAATTGAAGCAAAAGCAATACAAAGTCCACACTTAAAGCATATTGTTCCTAATAAACTAAAAAGAAATCATGATACAGGGTACAAATATTCATGACTATTAAAGAAACCCTAAATTTAACCGAAACTAAATATATAGATTAAGGTTATCGCACAGAAACAACCAAAGCAGATAACATATAAATTTTGAATTTGCAATTGTTAGATTGCATGAAGAAAACGTCCACAACTTGTTTTAATCCAATCACAACCTTTTTTTAATACCGCTGCAAAAACAAAAGTTGATCAATAAAAATTAACCCTAAATTCCATAGAGAAAGTAATGGAAATTGATGCGGCCCTAAGCAGTAAATTCCATACATATATTTAATTGAAGAATAAATAAATATATAAAACACAACCATGCTAACAGTATAGCATTAGTCGGCAAACCCCAAAATCTTGTTAACGAAGGATTAAAACAATAATGATTGACGCAAAAACATAAAAACTTACTAAAGAATCAATCTAAAAAATAATTTATTCTCAATGATTCAACATGACGAGGCTTTGATGCCACTTGTTAGAACTAAACCATAATAGATATGAAATCTAAACTTAATGATTTATCATGTCAAATCATTAAGAACAATAAACCGAATAAACTGAATGCGGAAGCGTACCTGAATTTATTAATGGACTGAAAACCTTGAATTTTTTTATGAAGATCGCCTAAAATGTGGTTGTGATCTTCCAAAAAGACAGGTTAGCCATTGCCGTAAAAACTCTCTGACGGGGACAAGAATAATACAAGTTAACCTTTTTTTTTTTACCACAATCAACTATTAAGTATCTACAACTCTGCCCCTCATTGAATCATAAATACATCTTATGGTATCTACACTTTTATTTCCATGAAACTTTAATACCTATGACACGACTAACATAATTAGTCACTTAATTTTGTGTTATACTTTATAATAACATCATACATTTTACAAATGTGCTCACAATTGCGAATTTTAATCCAACATTAGTCCCATGAATTCTTTTGATTTATTTTTTAGAAAAATGAGAAAAATAGGGCATCTTGAATTATTTTTTAAAAACAATTAAATTAAAGGAACAGGTCGAGACTACATGATGAATTTCATAAAATAATCTTTTTCATTCATAACTCGTTGAGATTGCATAACAAATTCATCTTACGCCGTAACAAATCTGGTAGATCTGTAAATAAATTTTAACTGTCCTATTTCCCTCATTCTTTTTTCCAATTGCATTATTCCTCTAATTTTGCCAAAGACTCAAGATTCAGAAAAAAACCACTTGGTAAATCCAATCTTCCAAAGAGCTTTTGTTATGGTCGGAAAAGAAAATTCAACTTGGAACATTGCCAGATTTATTTGGGAGATACTTTGGGCTAAGACAGAAGAAACGGGAGGAAATAAGACTTTGGAGCTGTTCAACGGCCCAAAAATTATATTCCACCACTCTAATATATAATTTTATTGATATATGAATCGCATAATTTTTAACTCAAAATTATATATTTTGGCCTAAGTATGGTTTAATTCCTTTACTTAACATGATATTATTTGATCCTTTTATCTTTGAGTTAATAGCAAGTCTAAATAAGATCCATTAATTAGACTACTGGTCATAAAAGCTGGTCTGTTTTATCCTTATGTGGATTAAAATCTCGATATTTGTTTTGAGAATATAAATATAACATTAATTAATAAAAAATAGCAGGTTGTGTGATTAAATAACATTAAACAAAATTCACACCATCACTTTAACAAGAACAAGTAACGATATACTCGGTTAGGGATAAACAGAAGTCAATTTGACTCGAAAAATTAAAAATTTTAAACTCTACACAAAAAAAATTGACTCAACTTATCTAAAATCGTTATTTCATAAACTCAACTAAAAAAATTTTGAGTTACAAAATAAAAATCAAAATAACTCTAAAACTTTTAATAATTAGTGGATTATTTTTAAAGTTCGAATCGAGTCTCAAAACTTTGCCTATGTATATCACATATAAAAGAAATACGAAAAAATATATATGTACATTGTATATGATTAATGAAAGTCATTCAAATTTGCACCAATTACTACCATAACATTATAAATATCTACAATTAATTTTGAACAGAAACTCGAACAACTTGACTTGAAACAAATTTCATAAATTTGACTCGACTAGAAAAAGTTTCAAATAAAATTTGAGTTATAAAATATGACTCGTAAACTCAACCAACTCAATTTTTTTACCCAAATCGATCGAATGTTCACCCATATACTCGATTTAGACATACTAAATAACCATATAAAAATATAGAGGGATTCAAATTATATTTAGACCCAAAATTTTAAGTGTAAAATTAAGCAAAATTGCCAAATTTTAGTTTTACCCAGTAAGGCAAATCCCGCAGTGAAAAGTTGGGCCCGAGTATCAGGTAGCCCAAACCATCAGGCCATGGGAGCTCCATTCCTGTTCAAGCAAGCAACAATAATGCACACTCCCTACGCAGGAATTATCCTGTTCAGGTTCAAAGGGACTTTCTCAGCCTCATCCGCCAGCATCCTGGCCAAAATGCCAAGTGCTAAAATGCAGATCCAGGCACCCCTGGTGCTTTCTTATGTCAATAGCAACACCATAAACTTAAATTGCAATGCATTGTGAATGGAAGAAATTGTTGGAAACCCTTTTTATTATTTAGACTCACATAGACAAAAGCATAACAAAGATCGAAGTCTGAAGATCTACAAAACTAGTACTCACCTAAAGTATGATAGTGAAATGACTGCATATGCAACAGTTATTAGTGAGCTAATAATAATGCACCAGGGATTCCGAACCAATTCTCCTTGTTCATGTAACCCTGCAAGGAAATCCCGATGAGACATACAACATGAGGGGACAAAAAAATAATTGAGTTCCTTTTAGAATTTCAATAACAAAGAAGAGCCATGCCATACTTACTTTCACCTGCCAGAAGAGTCCACATAACTGGTTGGCATGTAGATTTCTCCACCAACTTCACCATGTTGTTCACCAGTCACCGTTTTCTTGGCAGCCAGGAATTCAGCACTCATAGTCATAGCATCCATCCCCTGTTGCATGGCTTCCTCTGGGCTCCCGTAACCATGCTCCTCGGCATACTTTCGAACATCCTCTGTTAACTTCATAGTGCAGAACTTCGGTCCACACATGGAGCAAAAGTGCGCAACTTTGGCACCTTCAGATGGTAGGGTTTCTTCATGAAAGGACATGACAATCATGGGGTCCAGTGACAAAGCAAACTGGTCCATCCATCGGAACTTAAATCTTGCCTTGCTTAAGGCATCGTCCCATTCCTAAGCATGTGGATGACCTTTGGCTAAATCAGCAGCATGAGCAGCTATCTTATATGCTATTACACCAGTCTTCACATCATCTCTGTTCGGCAACCCAATGTGCTCATTTGGAGTAACATAACAAAGAAGTGATGTGCCAAGAGCCCCAATATTGACTGCACCAATTGCAGAAGTGATATGGTCATATCCTGGAGCAAAATCAGTTGCCAAAGGACCAAGGGTATAGAAAGGTGCTTCATTGCACCACTCAAGCTGCTTTTGCATATTTTCAGGAATCTTGTGCATTGGGATGTGTCTGATAAGACCAAAGAATAATTAAACAAAAACCTCAATCCTAATTCTATCTTTCTCTTGCGCAGTGTAGACTCTCTAGGTGAAATGCTGGCAAAAGTGGCAGAAAATATGTATTGGAAAATATAAGAATGTGCCAAAATGAGTCTTTTGCGTGCAAGTATACACGGTCTGCAAGTAATATAGCTGGTAATCTAAGTATCGATCCCACAGAGATTGTCTTGGAATTCAATTGTCTTGATTATTACTTGCCTTAAGAAAAAAGTTGATTTGATTTGAAATTGGTTTTGGAAAATAATTAAAAAGTAAAGAAATGAAAGAAAAGTAAAGACGTTGGCGAGGAAGGTGTTTTAATGAATGATAAGAGTTGGCAAGGAATGCCTGGTTTTCACGCTATTCATGTCGTGCCAGCCTTAACAACAACCTGTCTTGGCATTGTTTGCCGAGCAGATTCAAAAGTAGCAAAGCCTCTCTCGATGGTCCTTGCCCTAAATTGATCATGTAAAAACCCTTATATCTCTATAGTGTTTGTTTTTAAATAAACCAATTTGATTAAGATCCAGTCTATAATCCTAAGGGGTAGATTTCACTCCCGAAGTAAGTTCATCTACTTGAATGACTTCTGTCGAAGCTTCTCTCCTCACTATTCGACAACTTATTCGTTGCCACCCTAAGTCTGTTAAGATATTAAGGTGCAATAGGCCAACAGTGCCAGCTCTCGCTTGGCAGAGTATTTAGGAAATATTAAAGTTTGCCGAATAAATGAAACTCTGCCAAGGTAGATTTATTATTAAAAGCTAAAGCTTGAAAATAACATAAAAACCAAACATCCCCCACCAACTATTAAATTAGTTCATGGTGAGGGAGTGAACCAACAATCCACAAGCGTTTTCGGAATACATCATTCTTAAAAACAAAATAAAATAACTTGAGAGAGAGAATGGGCTAGAAGGGGTCTCTCGATGCAGCCCTTCAAGATCCAGGCTTCTCGTCCAAGTTGGTCGGACCACCCTTCCACGGTGCAGCCAGTCGTCAATCGTCACACACACACACCAACTCCTCACGATCCAATCTTCTCATCTCCTCCTAAAGTCTAGCTTGGTTGGTGTTTAAATATGCGTGCAAAGAAGGGATAGGACTAGCTCTTCAAATTTTAAATTTTAACTGCCCAGAGGATAATGGATTATCTTCTTATCCAAATTTGAATCAGAGCTGACCAGGCTAAGGCTGACGTCATCCAACTGATGCTGCCTGGCATCTAAGCTTGGCATGAGTCTGCCAACAAGTCTTGGCACTATCTTATCCGCTATTTTTTCGAAGATTGTTCCAATTACTATTTTTTTGGAGTCTGATCATGTCCTATTTTTTTAGGGTCCAACGGCCTCTTAGCGTGGCATCAAGTTCACTTCTTTTCCATCCGGTGCTTGGCATTGTCTGGTCCATCTGTGCCAACAACACTCGGCATTCTCTCTGGAATTCATTCTTGTGTTGCTTTTCTGGGCCAAATACTATGCCAAACCTGCAAAATTGCCAACAAAACAACCTTTCACACTGGCATAGACAAAACTCTAAACTCCTTATGCAAATGTATGATTCTAACATCCTAATGCAACTAAATGTACCTAAAAACAAGCAAAAGCATTGTAAGATTGGCATTAAAAATAGTACTTTTGGAGAGGTAACACGCAGCCGCTCCACCACCGTCAAATCTGATCATATCTGACGGTCCAAATCAGTGTCAAGACGTCCCTTCAGTTATCACGTGACACGTACGTATTGTTCAGATGACTGCTCACCTCTCTCACTTGTGCGCGTAGACTTCACACTCAGACCCTTCAGTGGTCATGTGAGACACGTTAGCAACCACATCGTCATTTGCTAATCCCCTCCTCCAACAAATAACCACATACAAACAAAGAGAGGATTGATAAGCATATCCCCAATAAAATTGGAGATAGAAGTGGCGGATATGAATCCAGACAAGGAATTTCAGAGCAAAAAAACCACCAATCATAATTTTTTCATACAAATTTATATTCATGCGAATCAATGTAATATTGAAGTATATATATGTATATATGTTGGGCTCGAGTTCCTTCAACCGAATTGCTTGCCAAGTGGTGGAGAAGTCAATTTTTGGGTGTTGGTGGTGGAAGCAAATGATAAGAAAACGAACACAACGATTTAGAGTGGTTCGACTTTCTAACCAAAGCCTACATCCACTACCTTAGCTTCCCCACTAAGGATTTCCTAATTCACTCTAAAATTTCTTCTCATTTTCTAGGCTTAGGAGGCAACCCTTTACACTCTCAAAGCTTCTACCCCAAAGCTTGAGTAAACCCTCTTTACAAGAGAAAAGAAAACAAAGCAAACAAGAAATCCCTCACAAGGTAGAAGTTTGCACTCTTAAAGCGCTCACTCAATCCTAAAACACTTGAGCAAAATATAACAATTAAAGCTCACAAGTGTTGTCTATACAAAGAATGAGAATTTAAGCTCTAAGACAATTTTGGCATTATAATGTTGTTGACTTGAGTATCATTAGTTGTTGCTGAAGCTTAAATGTCCCTTTTATACTCCAATTTAAGTTTCTAGCCGTTGGAGACCGTTGGGATTGAATTGGAGCCGTTGGAGGTCTTATTTCCCGCAATAAATATCATTCTGTAGCTTTCCGTATTGGTACACGGGTAGGCGTATCGGTACGGGAACTAGCCGTTATGCTCATTCTTGGCTATGCGTATCGGTACGCCTTGGTCTGTTTCGGTACGCTATATCGGAATGCCATGGACCGTATCGGTACGACCTGCAATTCAAATAGCCGTTGGGTGGTTGAAAACTGGATCGGTACGCCACGTGGCATATCGAAACGATCCTCTCCATATCGGAACGCCTAGGGGCGTATCGGTATGGTTTTTGGTTACTGGAAAAATACTGTAGCTGAAACCCTTGGATTGTATCGATAAGGGGTATGCCGTATCGGTACGCTTGTGTTGTAAGCAATGTTTTAGCTACTTTAAAACGTTTAAAATCATTTCCAAAACCTCTCAAAAAATCTTCAAACTTATTTTCAAGTTGTTTGGACTTAGAGACATTTTTGAAACATTTTCAATTTAGTCCAAAACTATTTTCAATTATTACATCAAAACATAAATCCTAACAATCTCCCCCTTTTCGTTATAATAAAATCAACTTTAAAATTTGTTTTTGAGATTTTCCCCCTTAGTTAATATAAAATTTGCATAGCTCCCCCTTATTCATTTGAAAAATTAATTTTTCATAACATTCTCCCCCTTTTTGTTATATCAAAAATGGTCCAAACTTTAAAGATCAATAACAATGAAGAGTTAAAATTTTTTTGACAAAAATAAGTTTTGTTTTTTAAATTGGCTCCTCTTTACTCAAGCATCATTCAAATGTTAGTCCAACATATATGACAAATTAGTTGAATTAAAATAAATAATCAAATTAAAATAAATAATCAAATTAAAATAAATAAAAATCAACTAATTTTACCACATTTGAACCAAGGTAGGATGTGAAGCCTTCCATCTTCAAGTGTCTTTCCTTGTGTGTATAGAGCTTCCCTTTAAGTTTGACACATGATGATTAATGCTCCATCACACCTTCAAAGACAATCACAAATATTTTGGTATCCAAATTGCTTTGGATCCATAGGCATTAGTAGCACATAATTTAGTCCCCTTAGGAATCCATTTTTCAATTTCATCATTTTTTGTTGAAGTAATTAGTCCTTTTGAGACCCAAATACTTCTAAAACACTTTCCTTTAATAAATCTAGGGGCACTAGATTATCTTACATAAAAATTTAATTTTCCAAAATTATTTTTCTTTTGAAGTTCATTTGAAATCAAATCTTTTTCTTTCTTAAGATCATCCACTTCAATTTGATGATCTTTTTCTTTCTTTTGAAGCAAATTTTGTAAATCCAAAATTTTAAGTTCAAACTCCTTTAATTTTGCTTCAAATTCCAAATTGGTTTTCACAAGCATATCATTTTCATTTTTCAATTTAGAAATAAACTTTTTGTTTTTAGAAAATGAGGCTTTAAATTCAAAAACCAATTTATCATAGGCATCTTGCAACTCATCAAAAGTATAAAAATTTGAAATAGATGAGTTAGAAGCTACCTCTCCCTCTTGGAGGGCCATCATGCATAGGTGGGTTACTTCATCTTCATCGATGGAGTCTTCATCACTCTATGTAGCCATATATACTTTCTTTGATGATGATATTTTTTGTTAAAGCGAGGGCAAACGTATATGGTGTGCCTCGTCTTCTTGCAATTTGAGCACTTGGGGGGATCCACCATCTTCTTCTTCTCTGATTCATGCTTGGATCCTTCTTTGTTGCTCTTCATGAATTGGGCAAATTCCTTAAAGAGATAGGCCATCTCTTCATCCTCACTTTCCTCATCGCTTGATTCTTCTTTGTGGCTTGTGGAGGGTTGTAGAGCAATGATGTTGACATTGATTCCTTGCTATTGGATTATCTTCTCATTCTCCTTTTTTAAGGGTAAAGACATCATATCATGGGTGAGAAGAGATCCTACGAGCTCTTCAAGTTTGAGCTTTTTCAAGTCTTTGACTTCAATGATAGCCGTCTTCTTGCTCTCCCATGATTCAAGAAGTGAATAAATCAAATTTCGAACGAGTTTGTCTTCTGAAATCTTCTCTCAAAGTCTTTTTAGGTTGTTGACGATCGTAGAGAACCGGTCGAACATACTCTTGATGTCTTCATATAGGACCATCTTAAAGTTGTTGTTTTCGAGGTTGAGTAGACCAATCTTCGTCTCCTTAACCTCATTTGTCCCTTCATGGATTGCTTCAAGTATTTCTCATAACTCTTTGGCACTCTCACAAAAAGATACTTTGGCATACTCATCTGGGCCCAATGCACAAAGTAGAATGTGCAAAGCCTTGTAATTGAGCTTCATCTTCTTGCGATCTTCCGCACTCCTTTTTGCCTTGCTTCGATTTGGCACGAACGGTCCATCTTCAACTATGTCCCAAAGACGATAGTATTTGCTTTTCATGAAGAACATCATTTTATGCTTCCAAGAAGCATAATTGTCACAATTGAATAAGGGTAGCTTATCCAATGGATAGCGCCATGGTCACCATTGATTGTTTGTTGTATCGAGCTTTTCAGATCACCTCAATAGGATGTTAATCCCTTTCGATTAAGCCTCGCTCTGATACCAATTGTTGGGCTCGAATTCCTTTAACCGAATTACTTACCAAGTGGTGGAGAAGTTGATTTTTGGGTGTTGGTGGTGGAAACAAAAGATAAGAAAATGAACACAACTATTTAGAGTGGTTTGTCTTTTTAACCAAAGCCTACATCCACTACCTTAGCTTCCCCACTAAGGATTTCCAAATTCACTATATAATTTCCCCCTTTTTCTAGGCTTAGGAGGCAACCCTTTACACTCTCAAAGCTTTTTACCCCAAAGCTTGAGTAAACCCTCTTTATAAGAGAAAAGAAAACAAAGCAAACAAGAAATACCTCACAAGGTAGAAGTTTGCACTCTTAAAGTACTCACCCAATCCTAAAACACTTGAGCAAAATATAACAATTAAAGCTCACAAGTGTTGTCTATACAAAGAATGAGAATTTAAGCTCTAAGACAATTTTGGCATCATAATGTTGTTGACTGGAGGATCATTAATTATTGTTAAAGCTTGAATGTCCCTTTTATACTCCCATTTGAGTTTCTAGCCGTTGGAGACCGTTGGGATTGAATTAAAGCCGTTAGAGGTCTTATTTCCCGTAATAAATGTCATTATGTAGCTTTCCGTATTGGTACGCGGGTAGGTGTATCGGTACGGGAACTAGTCGTTATGCTTGTTCTTGGCTATGCGTATCGGTACGCCTTGGTCTATTTCGATACGCCGTATCGAAACGCCATGGACCGTATCGGTACGGCCTACAATTCAAATAGTCGTTGGAAAATAGCCATTGAGTGGTTGAAAACTAGATCGGTACGCCACGTGGCGTATCGAAATGATCCATTCTGTATCGGTATGCCTAGGGGCGTATCGGCACGATTTTTGGTTACTGGAAGAATACTATAGCTGAAACCCTTAGACTGTATCGATACGGGGTATGCCGTATCGGTACGCCTGTGTTGAAAACAATGTTTTGGCTACTTTAAAACGTTTAAAATCATTTTCAAAACCTCTCAAAAACTCTTCAAACTTATTTTAAGTTGTTTGGACTTAAAGACATTTTTGAAACCTTTTCAATTTAGTCCAAAACTATTTTTCAATTATTATATCAAAACATAAATCCTAACAATATATATATATATCAAACCCTAGACAATGTAATCTCACGGGGAATCAAGCAATCAATGTAAAGAAAAACTCAAATTTCAGAGGTATTTGTTTTTTTCACATTTTAAATAAAAAGAAAAAAAGGATTAGGGTTTATCTGTTTTTGATCTCAGGTTGTGCCTCCGTTCAAGGTGATTGAGGTTGGTGTCGCCGATGAACGACACCATTTTTTTCCTCTTTTTATTTTTCCAAAAACTTTTTTTATCTAAAAAATAATTTTAAAATTAGGTTTTGGTTTTGTTTTTCACAGATTGGGTTAATTCGAGGTTTGGTTTCAAAAATAATGGTCGGATTTAGTTTTATGGGGTAAAGAGAGAGCTTTTAGGTTTCTTTTAAAATTCGATGATGTCCGCAAACGGTGACCGATGATATCTAATGGCGGACGATAAAACAGAGTTCAGCCGAAATCTAAATTTATAGGGTGTTTTCTAAGTTTCGAAAGAAAAAAAATGGAAGAACACTTGAATGTGTTCTTTGTTTTTTCAGAGGATTCTTCCTCATTTATTTGTAACCAGTAAAAAAATAAATTTCTTTAAACAATGTAAGTTATATACCTTGTACGGTTTAAAGGATGGTTTAATTATCATTTTAAGGACTTTCGCCCTTTTGAATATTTTTTCCCAGTCCTTGCAAGTTTTTTAGATTTTTAATTTAGTCATTTGGTTTCAATTCAATTTTAAATTCAGTGGTTTAATCATCCCATTAGTCCCCTTCCCTTTGTTTCCCTTTTATTCCAGTTAGTTTTTCAGTTTATTTTGTTCGATTTATGCTCGCATTTATATTTTTATTTTTATGCTTATATTTGTTTGATTCTGCCTATCATTCTTTTCATATACATGTTCTTTATATATATATATATCATATTTATTTTGTTAAGCATTTTAATTGTTCATGTAACTTTATTGTTGTATTAGTTGGTCCTTAAAATTTTGATATCCTATTGGGAATGTCGTCCTGAGTCTCTGGGCGTCATCTCCTTTGGGTACCGTAAATTGTGAAGTTGATTTTATATTCAAATCACATGGCCATGCATGCATGCATTTTTAGGGATTAGTAATTAAATTAGATTCGAATTTTAACTTTTCTTAGTAAATACGATGTTAACCATTTAGGTACCGAACCCATTTTTCTCTTGTTAACTTTTTGGTGTCCAATCTACGCTATCCAAGTGACCGGGGGCGACTCCTTCAGTTTTATTTTAAAATTCGAACTTTTCCAAAATTCCCCCTAAAACCAAAATTTTTCAAAAAAAAGTGGGAAACTTGTAATTTTTAGTCGCTACACACATTTGGTATAATCATCTTAATTAGTACTTATTGAAGAAATATTGTAAGAGTGATTTTATTTTTCTATGCATTTTACAAAGAAGTTATGACCAAGATTTGTTATGATTACTATGTATATTGATTAAAACTCCAAGAGAGCTTCAATTTGGAAACTACTGAAGAACTTTAAAATATTTGATTGAATATGAAAAGTATTTGAGACAGAGTTCTCTTGGAATCAAGATTGAATTATTTGAAGATTGTATTCAATATTGAATTATTTGAAGATTGTATTCAATATTGAATTATGAAGATTCAAAGATCTTGTGTGATGTTTTCAAGAGTGTGAGTAAATATGTGTTGTACTCTTTTCCCTTTAACCAAGATTTTGTCTCATTGGGTTTTCTTGATAAGATTTTTAATCAAACTATGGTGTACTCTTTTTCCTCAATTGGGTTTTGTCCCACAAGGTTTTCCTAACCAGTTTTAACAAGATACGTATTTTACGACATTCAATGGGAAGTGTTATGAGTAATATTTATGTGGATGTCATTTTCACATATTCACTTTCCATAGTTACATTACCTTGTTCCCCAAGGTTATATCTCCTTTCAAATGAGACTTTAATATAATTTAATATTTTGGCTTTAATACCCATTAAAATTATGATTTTTCTCTTATACCTATAAATATAGAGTTTAGAGAAGGCATTATATACATCTCATACCGAGAATACAATACATAATTCTTTCTTTATCTCTCTTTCTCTTATTCTTGTTCTTTTTCTACTTTATTTGTAAAAAAATGTTCCAAAACTCTAAGTTGTAGGTTTTTTTCTTCAAAGTGTTTATTTAATTATTTTTCTTTAAGATGGTCGTCTTCAATGATGGTCTCAGTGTTGTCGGTTGACTTTTTTTCTTTTATATGTTTATTTTCTTTTATTTTTAATTTTAAATATGATCATCATTGTTTTGAATTCTTTCGTTCCCCACACTTGTTTTGTTTGTTTACCTGCTCTGTGGCACAATTTTTTTTTACCTTGTGATACAATTTTTATCTGTCTTTATGGTAGTCTAATGTCCGTATAGCAATCATCATTATGCACCCTTTAATCAAGGAAGGTTGACGTCTAGTATAGTTAGATTTCTTTTGTGGTAGTTTGTCGATATAATCAGAACTATTAGTGGATCAATCTGCAAGATTGATTTTCTCGATCTTCGCTTCAGCATCAATATAATATTTAGTTAGAAGAGACAGTGTAACGACCTGGATTTTAGAATTCGTAGGTCGACTTAACTCGAACCGTGGGCTCGGTGTTGTGAGCCGAGAGTTGAACCCTTGGTGAGAGCTCGTAGATGCCTTGTTGGGATTCCTTTAGGTTGTTGGACTTGTAGGTGTAGGTTGGAAAGTTGATGAGAAGGTAAAAGGGGTAAATCACCTATGTTTGAAGAGGAAAAATGGGGTGTTTTATTGGTCTACAGAATTGTAAGAAGGTGATCTCACCTTTGTCCCATTCATACTCTTCATCACTTTCTCCTCTTCATTCCTAAAGAGCACAAAGACAAAGATCAAATCTTTGTCATTTTGGGTGGAAATCTCAGAAACTGGTTTGAAAGAGTTGTTATCAACATCAAGGGAATTACCATTTAAGGTAAGGATGGTTAGAAATAGTGGTGAATAGAGGAAATAGGTGTTTGGTAGGGGTTGAAAAAGAAGAGCATGAATAAGGGTTTTAACTCTATTTCTTGTTATAGAATTCTTTCTTTTTCATATCTTGAGTTTCCAGTAATGTTGTAATGTGATTTACAACATTTTCTTGTAGTGAAAGAAGTAAGAAACTCCTATAAGGACCAGGGGAAGAAGAAAGCTGAAAACTCAAGCTATGAGCTTCATTCTTTGTTGTAAGATCAAGATTAGTACACTAATAACTCATTTGTATTCCTAGAAATCATAAATTAGATTGTTTGTTGTTTGGTTTGATGTCTTGGTTGTTTAAAACTTGAAACCCCCTTTAACGACTAAATTCAAATTTGGTGTTATAATGGTATAAAAATGCTAGGAAACCACTTAAACTACCCTTCATAACTTGTAGGCTTGGTTTGGAGTTTTACCATGAGGGTTTGGAGTGAATTTTTAACTCTAAAAAATGAATTCTGGTTCAAGTATCGATACAGTTTGAACGTGTATCGGTACCCCGTGTTAAAACAAATGAAACCAGGCCAAATTTAAAGGGCATTCATACACCCTTTAGGGTATTAATACCCCATGTTCCATCAGATTCCAATAGCAAAAATATGTATTGATACACTTGAGAGTGTATCGGTACAGCAGGAGTATCGATACACGCCCCTGTTTATTAGTACGAGGTTGTTGGCTAAGCCCCCAAGTATGAGAAGCTGGGTATTGGTACGCTTGGATGAGTATCGCCCTGAATGATGTATCGATACACGATGGTGGGTATCAATACCCGCTGGGCAATCTGCCCAAAAATTACTTTTTGAGTTTGGGAAAATTATAATTCGAGGACTAAGGCCAAATAGGCCTCTAATGTGGTAAAATGAATAGTAAAATTGAGATATCGTGATTCTAACCTCTTATACGATCATAATGAGTAATAACTTGGTAAATGTTGGGTGATTTGTTGTAATAGCAACCATAGGATCGTTGGTGGGTTGTGTATTGTTACGTGCCAAGTAAGGTCACTTGTATGGTTGGGTCACTTTGATTGATGGGATCCGGATACCCAGTAATAGTGTTGCAACACCAAGAGATGACTTTTGAATGTACGTTCTCAAG
This sequence comes from Hibiscus mutabilis, assembly GCA_019671005.1. Taxonomy (NCBI): domain Eukaryota; kingdom Viridiplantae; phylum Streptophyta; class Magnoliopsida; order Malvales; family Malvaceae; genus Hibiscus; species Hibiscus mutabilis. Next base: position 30,820,410 of record CM033749.1, read on the forward strand.
GCCGTGTGACACCCGGCCTCATTCCGATGATACTTGATGAGAGATTTCGAGTATGAGTGTACGTTCCCGAGGCTGTGTGACACCAGGACTCACTCCAAGTTTGTTGGTTTGATGTATATGTGTTGTGTGAGATTAATGCATCCCTTTTTATTTGCTATGTGTTTAGGCGGCTAGAGGTAGCGCCCATATTGATATGTTGCCATGATATCATCCCTTGTTTGCGTGCTCTTTTTATGATTTGCATGAAGCATGGCTGAGTGGAAGTGTATCAACTGAGCTTCGTTAACTCAGCGTTCAGAATTGCTATTTCCGTTCGCAGGTTAGTAGGTTTGGCGTACATCGTTGGAGCACCATCAGAGTAGGACTTTAGCATCCACTTGCTGTCCAAGTACATTACTTAGATTATTTGGGCTATGTATTCGTAGGACCTATGGTTGTATTGTAACTCATATTTTGAATTTTAGCTTAAGTGTCAAATGCTTTTATCTATGTATTATAAATGAAGCTCCTCATGTAACGTTTTAACTATTATTCTAATTTGAAATATTTGAACTTAATGGGTTTCGATGAAATGGAAGTGTTTTGGGCTAAACTAGATTGGAAATTTTATGGTTATAGTTTGGGCTTAAGGCCCAAATGTGATATCCGGATAGTGGTGTTACATTTAGAGAGATTTGACAATGATTGTTAGGTTTTCTATGGAATATTAAAGATATCGTCAAGCGAAGATTTATTTTTTTTCACTTTTTTGGGTTTATATGTTTTAATTTTTCATGAGTCTTTAGGTGGACTTGGTTTCCAAAATTATTTTTATGATTTAGAGTGTGTTGTATTAATTGTGTATTTTTAATAAAAGTCAACTTTGTAGTTTTGTTAAAAACATTACTTTATTCATGAATCTTTATAGTGTAATTGCATCCACTTGCACAACTTGTTACGGTATTGATTTCGTGTTTCCCTTTTTCAATTTCAATTATTTTTGACTTTTTAAAAAATTGGAGTTGTTATTAAAGCGGAGCAAATGTTGAGAAATACTAATTAGTCGAGTAACTAAAACTCATATTACTTTATTTCATATAAATTTAAATTCTAACATTTACTTTGAGAATATAAATATATCTATATTTTATAAAAAAAAATGCTGAAAGTGAAATTTACCAACTATGGTTTGTACCTCGTAGATATAGCCCTCCTTTCATTTTTTCTATTTGCCAGAGTATAGTTTTTGACAATATTAAGAAAAAAAACACTAACGTTTTGCATGAATTCTCGTGCTTTTGTCTACAACTCTTTTTTTATCTATTTATTTAAATAATAGTTACTGTAATAACGGGCATGCGGGCTTGACGCGTTTTTTACGAAAATATTTTGATTTTAATGGAAGTCGTCACCAATCTTTTAATTTAGGTGAGATTAGATCACCTGAAAATTCGGTCATTTTAATAAAACTTCTTTTTGTCATTTTTATTAAAACGAGTTTTGGTCTGCGAAACTAGAAAAATTAGTTCGGGAGTTCGTTACGTGTGGGGAAGGACGAGCACCTCCACAACGCCCAAAAATTGATACCTAGTCGATTACGTAGTGTTTTAACGATGGAAATTACGAATTCTTATTTAATTTGGAAATTGTGATCCCCGAATGCATAAATTTTATTGTAAATTGTATTTAAAGGAATATTCATTTATACGGGACTAATGAGAAACTTACTTCCCTGTAAGTTTGAGACATAATTTCATGAAACCCTGGATAAAGAATACTATTTTAAATATTAAAATTTAGGATTAAGAAAATGTTTTTTATATTAGAGATTAACAAGAAAGCGGCCCCCTTTTAAGTTCGAGGTACGTTTTTCACGAAAATCTCTAATAAAGAAAGCTGTTTCAATTTAAAATTCAATTGAGAATGAATGCAGGATATATTCGAATATATATATGTTAAACTAAAAATAATTAGTAAATAATATTATTATTAGTAATAACAATAATAATAGCATTAATACTTATAATTAATACTATAATATATAGATATAATAACAATAATAATAATAATAATAATAATAATAATAATAGTATCGTGATATAACAATGTAGTTATATGGTATTATAATAATATAATAGTATAATAATAACAATAAAAATAATAATATAATAATATAATAGTATTGTAATAATAAGATATTATAAGCATAATATTAGTATAAACATAATAATATAAATATTATAATAACGCAAATAAATAGGTAAAAGAAAAAGAAAACAAGGACCAAAATGTAAGGAAACACAGATTAAGGGATAAAATTATAAAGGATACGGAAAAAGAATGACTAGAATTGCAATTTTTCCATTGATAAAAAACGTGGAATTCTTTCTCTCGGGTCGGGTCTTTACGCGGGTAAACCAGGAAGCAAAACGTCGTCGTTTTGCCTTCCTTTAAATACAAAATTTTGTCCAAAAATTTCATTTGGGTATCTGATATTCAAAAAAAAAAAAGCAAACTCTCTCTCCCTCTCTCTTTGTCTTTGCCCAGGTGTCGCTCGCCTCTCCTCCGCAAGCCGCCGTGTGCCAAGGACGGTGAACCGCCGCTTTCGACGACCGAAAATCATGCAAAGGGTTACGGGGGCTCGTTTTTTCCCCTGAGGTTAGTTTCTCCCAAATCTCATCCTAGTTACCTGGATCTAACAAAAATTGAAAGATTTTTCATGATTTTTTTCTACCTTTTCTTCTTCGATTTTAATCTATTTTTTTGTTTTTTTAATGTCTTTCGTTCTTTTTTTCTTTTTGATCCTATTTTTTTTCGTTTTTTTTAGTTTGAATACTCTGCCTTTTTATCACTGAAAAATGGTCTCTCCCCCCTTTTTGGATCTGCAGATAGTTTGATTTATAGGGGAGAGGGCGATGGTGGGTAAGGGCGAATGGGATGTGTGGCAAGGAAATGATGAGAGATGTCATGATGGTTAAGGACAGTGGGTGCAGATGTCGGCGGCGGCGGCAGAGAGACTAGGGTTAAAGCATATTAGAGTTTTTCAGAAATTAAATTTTAGGTTTGGGTCAGATTAGGTTATTGGGTTTGGGTATAAATTATAAAATGTGACCTAAAGGCCCGGACTGAAATGGATCCCTACAGTTACTTTCAATTTTTTTGTTAAATAAATTCAAATGTTTTAATTGATACTTATATTCATTATTCAGATTCATTCGTTCTATTATTCAACTCTCCTAATGTAAACCCAGGATTGAATCCTAATCACCTGGTCATCATACCCGAAAAGTGAAAACCATAAGCCGAGCTCAAATCCTTTTGACCCGACCCAGAATCCAAGCGTATTCTTAAAAAAGAATTGAAGAAAGGAAATAGAAACTGAAAATATCAAGACCCATTCCCGAATTATTTCAAATCTTTGAGGTTGCCTGTCTCCGTTTGAATGAACACCCAAACCCTGAAAGCGAAAGAAGGGATTTGGAGGTTGGTTTGACGGTCGGCAACCACGATGGAAAAATGTGTGACGACTGAGTTTTATTTAATATAATTCATTAATTTCATAAAAATAGAACAATTAAATAGAGTCTATTTATGTTAAAAAAAGAAGTCTATTTTTTATTATGTTGTTTTTCTTGTGTCGATAAAATTTTTTACTGTTTGAATTTTAGAAAAAAAAAATCATTTTTTCGGTAAATGATCACGTCATCAAATGGGGTTGTACTTTAAGATTTATGTTTGAATGTGTCGCCAAAAAATTTAATAATTTTAAATATTTTAAATAATAGTAATAAATGTAATATCATACTAAAACAATAATAAAATAATTTATAGCGACAAAAATAAAAACAACCTAAAATTCAGTTATTAAATTAATTTTAAAAGTTAAGTGATCATAATAGGAGTGCAAAAATAATTAAATATGAATGGTATAATTTACCCTAAAAAAAATTGACTTTTTTTTTTAAAAAAAAGTCAATTTAACGTTAAGAATTTCAAAGCGTTCGATTTCTAAAAGAATGTAAATGGTTTTAGAGAAGTTAGAACTTATACGCTATCTTGCCATGTGTGAAATGCATTAAAAGGGATTGGGTACGTTGGATTACATGTCTCATCATCATTCCATTCATAGAATACAAATCACTAATTTTAATAATTAATTTAATGATAGTGACAAAACTTACTCATTTGCCCTGAGATTACCCCATAGTCAGGGTGTTCATAAAAATCGGAACCGATAAAAATTTATCAAAACAGTACGATAATCGTACTAGTAAAAATAGCAGTTAAACAAGACACTTACGCTTTTTGATTAGACGATTAACTAAAAATTGATTTTTGATTATTATTAATATTTGTACAATTAATAATTTAATATAGCTTATGTCATACTTAAACCATATTTATTATTATTTTTATAATAAATTTTTAACTCATTCATTTAACCCAAAAGAAAAAAGGGAGGGAACTAAAATTTTAGGGGTTTAGGTACTTAAATTCTATGTATTTTATTAAAAGTGCATTGTATTTTAATTGTTTTTTTTCTAAACTTTTTTAATTGTTTTAGACTTTGAAGACATTTTTAATATAAATATTAAAAACTTTTTTCAAATTTCTTTTGTTGATATTTTCATAAGCTATTAAAACTAGTAGTAATAAATATATATTATTTATAATACTAAACATAAAATTGTTTATGGTTAACCGAGTAATCATACCAATAAATCAATTAATCTTTTAGGTAATAATCGATTTAAACAGGACGATAAGGGTTCACAAAATTATTAAACTTTTTATTTAGATAATCATACCGACAAAACCATTTCGATATGGTTAACCATGCTAAACACCTACTCACATCCACAGGCGCAGCTAACATATAAAACTAAAATCTCGCCTATAAATAAATCAGACACTCATCCTCATGGGCGGCGCCCTCTGGTTTAAACTTTTAAGAAGCAAGGTTTGTGATGTACTTATCGCCCGGAGGAAAAGGATTTCAACTTTATACTACTTTTTAATATCTGGATTATTTGGAATTAAAAGCTACGCTGGAATATGTCTGCTCAAATTCAACCATGCCCTGTCACACAAATGCTACACCATTGGTTTCGATTGACCGTTCAATCCAAAATTATTACTTGTTAATTAATTAGTAATGCATCAGTTAAAGAAACTATTGAGTAGGACTAGGAGATTAATATACATATACATATATGAACCCAATTTTATCCATAACTCAGCCAATAAGATTCGTCCACTTAATTTTACTTCAAAATATATATTCACTTTTTATTGACAAGTAAGAAAGAGATAAAAATTCATTTTGAACAAAATATTAGACGTATGTACCCTATTGATTGAAACCACAAATAACATAGTAAGCCAAATCTATCTAATAATTTTTCATATATTTGAGTTGAATGAGTCCATGTTCGACGTGGAAAAACATGTTAATCACTCTTACTTTCAATCTTGACATCTGTAAGGCAAATTACATCGTTAATCATTATACTTTACTTTTTATTTATCGGGATCACTAAATTTCAAAACATTTGAATTTTAACAATGAACTTTAGTTTATGTATCAATTTACTCACTAAATCATTAACACAATCGGATAATGTAACAATTTGACGATGATGTAGAAGTCAAAAAATATTTTTTTATTCTACCTCTTCATCATCCAACCCCCACCAAAAACCATCATTTCCGGCGCCTTTTACAAACACCATAGACAACAATGTACTTGTCTCATCATCCCATATCACTTTATTAGTTTAGATTTTCTAAACTCTTTCAAATTCACAAAATAAAACACAAAAAATACATCATTTTCTGGATTTGAGAGCTTTCTCGAATTTAAGGGATTTGAGATGTACAAACAAACATACCTCAAAACTAATCTAATCGAACAACCGTCAAAAGAAATCAAAGTATTAGAACATCAAACCTTTAGATGTATTTTCATCGATTTTGGACAGATTTTGTAGAAAACTAATCTAAGTGAGAAAAAAAAAGTGAAATATGAATGTTTTTACATCTTACCCAGAGCATCAAGGAGCAAAACTAGACATAGACTTAGGAATTATAGCTCCAAGGAACAAAGCCAAATCCCACAAAAAAGAAGAGAAGATGGAAAGAAGTATCCAAATCTTACAATGGCTGGTCTCATACTTGGGCACTGACTACTCGATAATTCAGCAAAAGGTTTTGAAAGCTGCATTTTCAAGAGAAAATGAGCCTGCTTGAAAGCAAAATGCAATTAAGTATTCAAAATTTTGAAGGACAGAAAATTGAGAGTTTGACAATTGACATGATATCAACATGCCTGAGGCTACTAAGGCTGAGAAATTCTTCAGACTCGGGTCAAGCAAGTTGTTAACTCAGATGCAGAATCACTCTTTTGAACTACCATGAATCGAAATGCATAGAATGCAGAAACAAAAAGTTGCTTATGCTGACAACTCAAATCTGGTAACACAGCTACAAATGTATCATATCAACGAGGAATGATGAAAACAAGAGTGAAAAATGCAGTCAAGTGATGAATTAAATAAAACCTGATTGAGTGCTTCTCTAGATGATGCTCAAATGAATAGAGAAACAACTCTTCCCGGTGAAGGAAGAATGCAGTGCCTTCGATAATAAATCAAGTACTGGATCCCTACCGATGTCGAACATTATAATCAACCAACATATTAGAGAACCTACAAAACCAAAAATAACAAAATATCCCCCCATTCTGCATACTGAAATGAAGAGCCTTGAAAGAAACTCTCTCTATTCCATCCATATTTCAAATGTCCCAGAATCGGAATACCGTTTCAGCATGCTCAAATGAAAAAACTTGAAAGAAACTCTCTCTATTCCACCCAGATTTCAAAAGTATCCCAGAATCGAAATACCGATTCCATATGCTGAAATGAAGGAAGGGCCTTGAAAGAGATTCTCTCCCTATTTCTGTTCATATTTGATGTCTTATAAAGGACTACTGGTCAGTCTACCAACAATATATGATCTTATTATAATTGCCCTTGTTCCAATAACCTTATGAAAAGAAAATAAATATCATTTCTCACGAATTTTCTTTTTCCTTACAAAACATCATATTTTCATAATACCTCAAAAGATTTGAGTTGCCTAAGCTTCCAAATCCCCCAACACCATTATCATCCCCTGCAAACACGTTTCACCAAACTATTTCAGTAGTAGACATGAGAAAACAAAGGGAAAACTCCATAAACAAGTATAAAACAGCATTAAAAGTAAAAAAAAAAAAACATGAAAGTTTGGGAATTTAAAGGCAACCTTTGCATCTGGTAATCTGTTAAGCATCTAAAAACAGGTCTATTTCTGCAGATAAACAAGTTAAAGAACTTGCAGTTAATTGCTAAATAAGTTCCTAAAACAACTAAAGTTCAGATGAAAATTCAGAAGCAGCAAAAGAACCTTAACAGGGGCGTCGGTAACACGGTAAGATTCAGGCGTTGTACCAACCAACCATAGCCCTGGGAAAACATGCTAAAACATCCCCCACAACCAAAAAGAAAGTTAAACATTTTATCAAATGATTGAAAAACATAAATCAAGAACAAGAACGCAGAAAATTTTGCTCTTACATCAAGCTGTTTCTGGATATTCTTGGGCCTTTTCTTGGGCCTTCTGGCGGGCCTTGATCCTGTAATCACGAAGATATCTTCTTCAATTTCATCCCTTGATAAAGTTATACGAAACTTCTTCTTCGCTTTCTTTTCTGCAACCCCTCCATTTTCAGCCAAAACCCTTAATCTCATTGACTTCGGGGCCGCCGTTTCACTTGTCTTTTCCACCACCGATGTCGCTGCCGCCGAGGAAGTCTCCACAACCACCACCTTCCTCGGCCTCAAATTCCACGGTCGCTGCAAAGTCTCCTCCTCCACTTCTTCGTCGGGTTTACTTTTTCGAGGCTCTAACGACTCTTCTTCTCGTTGCTTCGCTTCTTCTTCGAGGGGGCTTAGTTTGATGGGTTGTGGCGGGAGGGAGAAGGATAAGCGGTGGATGCGGGTGGAGCGCGAACCAACACGCATCGGACGAAAACCGTTGTGGTCGGAGTCGGATTCAGGTGGAAGGATACGTTCAAAGGTGGCATTAGAAGAACTACCACCTCCGCGGGTCCCCCATTTTGGAAACGCAAAGTTTGAGTCGTGTAGAGGTCGTGATTTCACTGGCGCAGTCTCCATCAAAATCATAAAACGAAAACGGACAAAAGGAACAAATATACATAAACGACCCCGGCGCTCCCTAAAGGCTTATGCACTGAGCGACGGCAAGCGCGGTGGAGCAAGTAGCGGGGTAAAGGACGAGCGTTCGAAGGAGACGAAATATCAAATACGCTTATTGAAAAAAAGAATAAAGTTTTCTGGCGTAGGTAATTTATTTATAAGAAAGCGGGATCACCCGGGTTATGTTTTGACGATTTTGGCCTTCATGGTTCCTATATTTACATTTATGTACTTAAAAGGATAATTATATCCTGGGGTTGTACTTTTAACTGTTTACATAAGCATGTGTATTTACACTATAAAAAATTAAATTTTAAATTTCTAACTTTAACCCTAAAAAACTAAATCTCACACTCTAAAACCTAAACCGTAAATTCTAAATACTAACTTTAAATTCTAAACCCTACAATCTAAATCCCTAAACTTTAAACTATAACCCCTAAAACTAAAAGGCACGTGTAAACTATAGTTTACACGGCCTGTGTATTAAAGTTTTTTCCATTATATATTGTGTAAAAGATACACAAGTTTATATATTTATTTTTTTAAAAGTGAACTTAAATCTTTAAAATTATAATATACTTAAATTCTAAATTTTATTTTTTTATACTAAATTATAAATTTTATAAACTATGAGATGTAGTGTGGTGGTTGCTCACTTCATCCCTTAACCATGAAGATATGGGTTCAATCCTTAGCCATGAAAATAGATTAATCACTACTATCGGCGGTGGATACCTTGATTTTTTTACCAAAAAATTATAAATTCTACATCCAAATTAAATTTTTAAAAATTAATAAATCGAGTGGTGTAAAAAACCACATAACATTTGTACCAAATAATTTTTTATTTATGTTTTTATGTTTCTTATGAACAACTTTCTTAAAATCAAATTATCATAAGAAATAAACCACAACATGCAACTGAAATAATTCCTTTTAAGTTCGAGTTTACTTTAATGCTTTTTTAAATAATTTTAAGTTGATTATTATATAGTGTATGTTTATATTTTTTTTAATATTTTAATAACATACATTATTTATCAACAATCAATTAGTTCAGTAGGACGGGACATTAAATTCTTTAAGTAAAATCTAAGGTTCGAATCATAACATTGTTAATGGAGCAAACTGGGTTGGGAAGAACGCCCCCATAATGAGCTTCTATAGTTTTCGATATGAATTAGTCAGTTAATAAATTAAATGTCGATAGTTAAACAAAAAAACATGCTTAACTATAAAATAGGTGTATAATGTTTCTTTTTTGTTTGAAATAGATGCATAAAATTTTATTCTGTTACTGTTTTAAGGTAATGCCGTTAACATTTTTTATACCCGATCAGAATTTAACATGTGTATTTTATTTTATTTATTTTTAATTTTAAAAAATGAAAGAAAAAAGAAAATATTTTTTTAAAATATCCCAAAATTTCCAAAAAATTATAAAAGTCTAAAATCCCAAAAACTAAAATCCCAAAACTGACGCCATTGTCTCTATTGATATCCTCATAGAACCCAACCATCATCATCGCTGAAGGCCTCAACTCATTTCCCCAATCACCCATCGCCGATAACCGATGTGAGGCGTGCCAATCGAAAGTTGAACGGTTGGAGCCTTGTGCGCTCGTCGTTCGATTGGCACGCCTTCCCTCGGTTACAGACAATGGGTGGTGACCTCCGACAAACGACGATAATGATGTCATTTTTGGGATTTGGGATTGTTTTGTAATTTTTGAAAATTTTGGAATATTTTAAAAAAAATATTTTCTTTTTAATATGTTTTTGAAAATAAAAATAAAAACTACGTTTCAAGCTATGATTGAATGATGAATTTTTATTACAGATTAATTTTAAAACGGACTAAAATAAAATGTTAGATACTTATTTTACCTATTTTATAGTTAAGCCCAATAAATAAAACACATACTTTTCAGTTTAATATTAAACCTCCGGGCAAGAGTTCGGTCCGTGTGGGACTCTTCAATGGTGAGATCGGAGCTGTTGAACGTTTTAACATCCCCAAATCACGTGTTTCCTCACTGCCACTGGTAAAACCAAAACTAAGTCCGTATTCTCCCCAACATTCTGCATGTATGTACTCCTTCAAGGATTTAAAGCGGTGTTTTATCCTATGTAAGCTATTATAAATTATGTCAGAGTTCTCTTTAAATTTAGGGTAAAGTATATAGATAGCCACCGAATTTTTAAAGTACTTTTATTTTAGTCGCCAAACTTTTAAATTTTTTATTAAAATCATTTAATTTTTATTTTACTTTCATTTTAGTCACATTAATTTCTGTTAAAAAATATTAATGCGGCGGTTAGTGTTACTTCTCCTCAATAAAATAATATATTTGGATCCCACAATAAAAACCAATCACACTATTCAAGACCGCGTTGCTCCACTCTCTTTCTAACTCTTTCCCTTTTAATCTCCAATCTCCTTCACCCAAAAGACAAAAAAGAACCATCAACGCCTCTGCCTTAAAACTTGAAAATCTATGTTTCCATTGCTTAATCTCTTAAAACCCAGATATTATTTTCTCCATATACTATAATCCATTTGCTCTAAAAAAATGATTGATAATTGCACTAGAAAGCTAATAGTTGAAATCTACAATGCCAAAAACTTAGTGGTCAAAGATGGGCAAGGAACAACTAGTGCTTATGCCATCGTCGATTTCGATGGTCAAAAAAGAAGAATTAAAACAAGGCTCTTAGATCTAAATCCGGTTTGGGATGAGAAGCTAGAGTTTCTGGTTCTCAATAATGAATCATTGCCTCTCGAGATGTTGGAGATTAATCTCTACAAAAAATTGAAAGAAAAAAAAAAACTTTTCTGGGTGAAGTGAAGTTGGCCGACAATGTTTTTGTTAAAGTTGAGGACCAAACTCTTGTTTATTATTATTATTAGGGTAAACTACATCATTAGTCGCCGAGCTATGGTTTCTTTCCTATTTTGGTCACCAAATTATTTTTTTGGCAAAAACATCACTAACCTTATGTTTTCTTCTTATTTTGGTCACCGGTTGTTAAATATTAACAATTTTACTTACGTGGAATTTTATTTATTTAAAAAAAATTCATGTCATTTCTTCTCTCTCATCGTAAGCAATATATGTTATTTTATAATATTTTTATTCAAACTAACAGGATGGTGACACGTGTCACTGCCTATTAGTGGAATAAAAGGAATGAAAAATCAAGCCCCTTATGCAGCCAGAGAGATTCGACTAATAGACAGTTACACGTGTCACCATTCTATTAGGTAGTTACACGTGTCACCATTTCTCTGGCTGCATAATGGGCTTGATTTTTATTCATTTTATTCCACTAATAGGCAGTGATACATGTCACCATCATGTTAGTTTGAATAAAAATATTATAAAATAACATATATTACTTACGAGTAGAGAGAAGAAATGACATGGAAAATTTAACAAATAAAATAAAATTTCACGTCAACAAAACCATTAAGTTTTTAACAGCCGGTGACCAAAATAGGAAGGAAACATAACGTTAGGATGTTTTTGCCAAAAAAATAATTTGGTGACCAAAATAGGAAAGAAACCATAGTTCAGTGACTACTGGTATAGTTTACCCTTATTATTATTATTATTTTGATAAAATGATCAAACAAACGATTAGAAGAAACACTACTTGTCTACAGGATTTAAAACAAAGTGAAACACCACAACAAAATCACATCCAAAAATTTATCTCTGATGCAAACTATGCTTAAAAGCGAATAAATAACTATCCGGTGCCTCATAATTAGACTGTGATACGAAACATTCAGCGCTTCTTGGAGACACCAACAACCTTTCCTCGACGACCGATGGTCTTGGTGTGCTGACCACGAACACGAAGACCCCAGTAGTGTCTCAGACCACGATGATTCCTGATCTTTTTCAAGCGCTACAAGTCATCTCTCAACTTCATGTCAAGAGCATTAGACACAATTTGAAAATATTTCCCATCCTTGTAATCCTTCTACCTATTCAAAAACCAGTCTGAGATTTTAAACTGCCAAGGCTTCATCATTATAGTCATGAGGTTGTCCAACTCCTGTGCAGTCAATTCACCAGCCCTCTTGTTTATGTCGATATCAGTTTTCTTGCAAACAATGTTGGCGAAACGCCTTCCGATACCCTTGATGGAAGTCATAGCAAACATAATCTTTTGCTTTCCATCGATGTTGGTGTTCAACACACGCAAAATATGCTGAAAATCTTTGTTGGCCATCAGAGATATTTTTTTGGAAATGAGGAGATTTGGTGGAGAGAAGAGGCTCTTGGGGGACTGATGAGCTTATGCAATGTGAAATGGAGGCTGAAGCTCAAACTCTTGTTTATTACCCCTTGGAGAAAATGAGTGTTCTTCCCATATTAAATGTGAGATTGACATTAGAGTTTTTTATGTTGATGAACAAGCGCCTCTGACACCGAAAGGTTTCGGGGCTGAGCAGAATACCGAAACAACAGAGGAGAAGTTATCGGAGAATCCAAAGTTAGAGGAGTAGAAATAGGATGAAAAGAATGTAGAAGATGAGAAGCAAAAGGTAACGGGAAAGTGGAACCTAAATATATTATTTTATTGAGGAAAAGTAAAACTAACGACCACATCCGCATTTCCTAACAAAACTTAACGTAAGGGAAAAATAAAAGTAAAATAGAAGTTGGATGACCTAGCTAAAAATTTTAAAAGTTTGATGACTAAAATAAAAACGCCCTAAAAGTTTGGTGACCATCTGTATACTTTACCTTTAATTTTATGTTGATTTAAACTTTATTATACGTAAAGTCGCTCATATTTAGTTCAATTTAGATTTAAATAAATATTTTTATTAATTAGAGAAGTATTACATTTTTATATTGAGATTTAAACTCATGCAAAATAGGGTAATATGAGCATCCTTGATCACTAGACCAATTAGTGGATTTCAGATTTAAATATATTTTAAATAACTATAAATCTAATAGTAGAAGTTTAGTTGCACTCTATAATAATTTATTTGTAGCTGTAATTCTTAAAAGTTACTACTAATTTTGAGATTCATTAAATGACCAAGTAATCAAAGACGTTTATATTGTCTCATCTTTTATGAATTCAAATCTCGATATCTTACCTTAAAATATATATATATATTTTTTACTTAATAAAAAAATAGGATAAACTACAGTAGTAGTTCCTAAACTTTTAGGGCACTTTTGGTTTAGTCACCAAACTTTTTAAACTGTCATCACGATCACTGTCGTCATTTGTTGTTAAAAATACTGAGGCGACACGTTATCCTCTTCTTCTTTTTTCTTCCTATTTTTCTTCATATTCTGTCTTTTCCCTTAATGGTTGGTCATTCCTCATCAAGCTTTTTATTTTATCCTCTTCAAACACCTATTTTTTTTACTGTAAAAAAAACATATATTTTTCCTCCACTTTTTTCCCTTTTTCATCAAAACTAAAATTCATATATGAACTCATATATACATTACCAAGATTTGCGGTTAATGATACCATAAAAGCGCTGGTTGAAATGGAAAATTGAAGAATTAAAAGCCAAAAGTTAAAATAGTTTTTGGAAAATTTCTATCACCTCCACGAAACTACCATTGCCAACAAGATCAATGCTCCTAAACTTATAGTCAGTAACTTGAAGCTTTTGAGAAACAATTGAAGCTTTTTTCCCGTGAAATTTGACTCTGACTAGATCCGTTTCCTATGAAATTCAACATCAAAACAACCAAAAAAAAATCAATGAGATTTTCACAAGGTATGTTCTCCAGAACTTCAAACTGATACAAAGCATAAGAGAATAACTAAAATCTCCATCTCTGAGAAAGGACTATAAGACGAATCAGACAAATTTTACGACAAAACATGAGACAGTTTTGCAATTCTAGGAACTTTTCTCCTCTTATTTTTCTTCTCCAATACTATTTTAGGTTGTGAGAAAGGGATTGTATTAATCTCATGGATGGGAAGAGTGATGCACTTTAGAGCATATCCAATGCAAAAAAAATGGTAAATTTTTCCGCCGGAACAATCAATACTTTATTTGACCTTGATAATGCAGAAGATGTTCATGAGGATTTTACATCAACGACAACCAACGCCACCCATGACGAGGTTTTGCAAGAATTGTGCATTTCAGGGACTGCATAGACATGAAAATCCACCAACCACAAGATTGTAAAACAGGTCGACCTGAAACCAAACACTAGACACCACAAAACGGGGCCCACCAGACACCACTCAATGATCCAAGCCGAAAAGATGCTTCTCCTACATTCTGTAATGATCGGCCGACACGTTAACGTTGGCAAGATAACTTATGAAGCCATTGTAAACAGAGCGATGTCTTCCGGCAAGAAGCGACCTCTCCTTTTCCCGAGCCTGATTACTGCACTATGTGAGCAGGCATAAGTTCGGGCTGAACCGGACAACCTGATAATAGAAAGTTTCCACAGGGACGCTCCCGAAGGAGATAACCCACCTTAAGGGGCTTGTGGCTAGTACAACACCATTCAACGCCACGACTACAAATTTACTGCGGACCACTTTATTTAGTGCCCTGACAGAGTTTTCCAGCCGTTCTTTAACTACACTAGAGAGAATGATCTGGCTATCTAAGCCGTGCTAAATCGATTGTCCCTGGGATCTATTGATGGCTTTCTCGTGTTTCCTACACAATATTCTACTACACCACCTATTAATCTGCCACCGAGAGACGAAGATAAAGAGATGGATGATAATAGAGAAAAAAAGAAGAAGAGAAAAAGAAAGAGGATGACGTTCCCACCCAGCCCTTCAGTTGTTGCTGTTCAAACAAGAAAGAAGAAGGAGCCCACTGTCGCGCCTGCCCCTTGCTTACATATTAAACGGACGAGGGCTATGCCGTGCACCCTAAACTATCTACTACCGCTAGCCCAGTACACTTGGTTAACGATGATTTAATAGAAGTGTACCAGTCGGTAGGCCAGGCCACTTCTTCTCCAGTCAAGACATCACCAACCCCGACTCCATATGCTGTAGCTCTCAAGACCCGGACCAAGACCACCGCTGGTCGAGTCGTTGAGCTTATTGAGGAACTTCAAGCACATTTGGGGTGGCGATCTTCGTTATCTACCTCTCTTGATTCCTTTGTGTCTACCACTACTCCTAGAAACCAAGATGCCTCTGCATCTCCTGCAAATACTCCGACACCCAATGCTCGTGTGCCATCCTTACCACGTACTAGAGGACATCCAAAGAACCAAGCGTGCCGCAACACACCACCCCTAGTAACTCACTAGGTTAGTTTTCTTAGAATTGTAATTAGCATAATATGTCTTATAGGTTTCCTTTACTATGATTCATTTGATTCTGAATCTTCTATTGCGTTAATGATGACTTCCTATTATGAATCTATGCTGATGCTTTGTAAGGTATTAAGAGCTTTAGGTTTTGAACTTTATGATAAATCTATTGTAGCCCTTAAAAATCACTTGTTGCATGCAATCTGAACACGTTAGAAACCTTAGGGATACTCTAGGTCGACTTTCTGATGCCAAAGAATGAATCAAAGAGAACGAACTTAATGTTCAATGCAGCAAAATAAAGGCTTGAAAAACCAAGAAAATAAATTAAGACTTGATAATTTAAACAAAACTATTGAGGGACACCCTTCTATGCATCTTGTTATCTTAGTACACTAGGTGAGTTATGTTTGCTCCATTTAACTTTCCTTGGTAGGAATGATAGTACTGGCAAAAAATGAATGAAAGTCTTCACAAGATGACACTACTCGTAGGGCCTGGGGATGAGATGTTTGCTCCACTCTATTTTCAGGTACTGAAGAGTTAGTGTGATGAGCTAAAGCCCTAAGGATACAGTTTTTAAAGCTTAAAAAGAAAATGGAGTAAAACTGTACTAAAAAGGAAAAATAATATGCTAAGGCAGAAAAAGAAAGCAACCCTTAAGCTTCTTTAAGGTTATTAAGTGATGAATGCATGTAACTTAGCACACATTGCACCTACAGTAGGTTTGATCTTTCGAACAAAACTGTGAGCTCTAATACATTTGCTTATCATCAACATAGCTGAGGAATAAATTACCGCTGCAGCAAAATTTGGAATCACTGTAATAATAGCTTAGTGGAACGTTAGGATTTGGGGTTGTTTACTGTTCTTATTTTCTATTTTTATTTTTCTTGCTTATATTTTGCATCGCTTGAGGACAAGTAATAATTCAAGTTTGGGGTATTTGATGAGTGCAAAATAATTTATTTTATATGCCTTTATTCCTTGTCTTTTGTATGTTTTCAAGCTCATATAGTTTGCATTTAGGTTAGATTGTACATATTTGAATGTAGATAGGGAGTTACACCACGTGTGCTTTAAATGTCATATATATTGGTGTTTTTCACATGAAATATGGTATTTTGTGGTGAATGTGCAGGATGCTGGTACATGCTGGAGGATTGCTAGAGCAGAGGATGAGTAAATCGAATGGCTGAAGCTGATAAGTCATGAAGAGTTGAGATGAATCTGTCTTTGCCCATGTGGACTTTCTCTCAGATACGCAACATCTAATAAAGCGGGAAATAATTGGTTTTCTTTAATGAAGTTGTACGCACTTTAGGGTACTAAAACCCTAGTTTCACCGCCTATATAAGGAAAACTTGGATGCTACTTCAAGGGAGAGTGCAATTATAGACAACAGTCCTAGTCCAAAGCTTGTGGAGAACCACTAGGGTGAAGCTAGAAGATTCTCCTCAACGAACGACGCCATCGAGAGAGGCTGGCAGAGAAGAAACCTGCATCTCATTTGGACGACACAGAGGGAGTTTTGTCGAGGATGCTCGACTCTTTTCTTTTTTTTGCTTGATAAACTACCATACTATATACTTTTAATTATGGATGTTTTAGGCTCAGACATGAGCTAAATATTTTAGTTGGGATTATTGTATCCCAGGATTTTATGATTTGATTACTTTATTTCAATGCTTTAGTTGTTTTCTCTTTATCTATTCTATTCATCGTTCTTTTTGCGTAGTTAATTGTAAGAGCTATCAAGAGAGGCATATTAACTATTGATCTGTGGCTTAATATAGAGAGAGTTAGGTTATACAAACATGAACAATGGGGCTAAGCTGTCAACTTAGTCTTAATATGGATTAGATATAAGTTTAGGGTTTCAACGACTAAAAGAGAGTTCTTAAACAAATAATAGGGTTGTAAGGGTTAACGCAAACATGTATCACCTTAACCATAATATTTTTAACTTCTAAGCATTAATATGAGTAATCAAGCATATATCCTTAGTAATAATCCCAACCTCCATAATTATCTATTAGTCGATGTAGCCGTTTGTCTTAGTCTTAGCTATCTTTAGATTAGTTAATTTAGTTTTAATTAAACTAACAATCACCAATACTTGCAACCACATTCTTAAACATAATAACTTCGTAGTTATTGATCCAATCCTTGTGGGTTCGACACTCTACTTATCATTTTATTACTTGATACGATGAATATACTTGCTCTAAAGTGTATCACTATTCGACAAGCATCAAGTTTTTGGCACCGTTGCTAGGGATTGGCAATTGATAATTATGTTATAATTACGCTTAGGATTTTATTTTTATTGCATTTAATTTTTGTTTTTGTTTTTGTTTTTATTCTCAAGTACGTCCCAATGTATGACCAGAAGGTCCACAGTAGAGCCTATTCTTCCATACAATTCGGAGATCAAAAGAACTTTTTGGAGACTACTACGAGAGAAAAATATGGTGAATGACGACGAGAACCCCCTGAGAACGTGCAAAATCCAGACATAAATAGTCGATGGACAGGTAGTTATTGGAGCATGAGCCAATGGCCAAAGACAACAGGAAGAACTACCACCTGCCAGACCTAGAATGCTCATTAGAGAGATCATTGAGCCCATTATCAACAATCTTAATCCATCGATTGTCGTGCTTGACCTAGGGAAAACTCACTTTGAGCTAAATCCTTTATGTTCAACATGTTCAACAACATTGGACAATTCAGAGGTTCAGCAAGAGAGGATGCTCGGGAGTATATTCAAGCTTTCTTAGAAGTCTGTGATTGCTTTAGACAACCAAATATTCCTACCGATGCCTTGTAATTTAAGCTATTCCCCTCATCTCTACGAGATCGAGCTAGGGCATGGTTGAAGACTTGTTCTGCCAGATCTATTATATATTGGTATGACTTATGCAACAAGTTTTTACACAGATATAATCTACCAAGCGTGCATAACCAGAAGAGAAGCAACATTATCTCTTTCTAACAATATGATGATGAATCCATGTATGAAGCATTGGATAGGTACAAAGACATGTTTTGCAAGTGTCGATCCTTGGATTTACAGATTGGCTATAGGTTATGATGTTCTATAATGGCGTCAATGCACCAACAAGGATGATGATTGACTAGTCAGCAAATGATACTTTACTCAATAGAGAACCTGACGAGGCTTTTTGGATACTTGACCAAATAGCCAACACCGACTACTAGTTACCAAGAGGGAGATTGAAGCCTAGACCCAAAGCCATTAGAGCATTCACATTGAATGACTCTCAAACTATAGCAGCTCAACTCTCTAACATCACCAACTTGCTCAAGAATATGCAAAGGCCATCTAATGTTCGAGAATCTAAGATAGAGCAATACACATGTGAGTATTGTGATGGGGAACATGATTCGAGTGCGTGTCCTCAATAACAAGAGTTTGGATGCTACATAGGAAACACCAGTCGCAACAACAATCCCTACTCTAACACCTACAATCCAGGATGGCAACAACATCTAAACTTTGGTTGGGGAGGCAACAAAGGCAATTTAGGAGCACAACAGAATGCCACTAATGAACCTCCTAGATTCCAATAAAAGACGCAAAGGTAAAACATGGAGCTTCTAACTCAAATTCTAGTTTTTTTGATAATTCTTATCAATATTTCATAGAAACTGCCCGTGTCATTATGCAAGATTAAGCAACCCACTTAAAAAATCACAGTGACATGTTCACAATGCATGCTGCCATATTGCAAAACCAACAATCGATTATGCAAAAAAACACCGCCTCGATAAGGTCTCTAGAGACTCAAGTTGGGCAGATTGCCCAGATGTTGAAAACGAAACCACTTGATGGATTATCTATTGATACTGAAGTCACTAAAGCCTTTAATATAGAGCAGTGCAATGCCATCACTCTACGTAGTGGCACGCAACTGAGGACAAAAGCCAAGTTTGGGGGAAGCTCTCCAGAAGATCCTACTCTAAACAAGCTATATGTTGATTCTTATACACTAGATGAACCAACTTATGTGTCTTATACAGTGAGTAACCTTCCTACTGAAGGCAAGGAAAACCAAACTAAGGATGCACTTGCATCTAGTAAGCAACAAGATGAGCCTAGACCACCACCTCTATTCCTAAAATGATTGAAAGCTTAGAAACAAGATGTCTAATAGTAGAAATTTCTAGAGATGCTTAAATAGTTACACAACAATGTCCCACTTCTGGAGGCTATTGACCAGATGCCTATCAATGCAAAGTTTTTGAAAGAAATCGTGACAAAGAAGAGAAATGTGAGTGAGGTTGAAATTGTTACTACTATGGGCGAGTTCGTGGTTGTTCTAAGTGATTTGCCACCCAAGATGAAGGACCCTGACAGCTTCACCATTCTATGTTCGATAGGTCATAACTACTCTGGCCGTGCCTTATGTGATCTCTGTGTGTAACCCCCTAAACTCGGCCCAATAGATAAGACTCGGTCTAGGAAATTATATTCGTAACTTTTCTCTCAAAAAACCAATCATTGTTTATAAATATAAAATTTATTTAATAAAGGTACTCCAAAGGTTTATTGAGATCCATCATAATGTTGTAAACCAATAATATAATAAAATATCCCAATTAAAAGTAAATGCATGCATACTGAAAACATCCTCAAATCCCAAAACAGTCTCTAGTCCCAATTACATCCAAACTCGATAAAAGGAAAAGTAATAATAATAATAATTTGGAAAATATTCAAGTCCGTACTGAGAAAACAATAAATCTGAAACGCAAGAGGTCCTCCGAGTACCAAGTCGCCTAGAGCCGAGTATTTGTAAGACAAACTATAAGGGAGTGAGCTATTAAGCCCAGTGTGTCTCTAAAGTGCAATCAATCACAAACACAGTTTCACAAAAATATCTCAAGGAAAATAAATCATATTAAAACACAGCGCATGAGATGAAACTAAGAATAGGTCACAATACCCGGCTACTAACACCAATCACAGTGGTAGCAAAGCCAACCGGTCATAGTGGAGTAGTCCCCCTGAACTCCTCACCCTTATTTCTCCAAGGAAGATGTGGTCAAACCACTTCTTCCTCCGTACAAACCCATCCCATGCATGAATATATAATGTTTATAAAACGTATTCTCATCATAGTTGTATCGTACTAAATACGAGAAACGCAGCTCTAAAGTTCTGATAATCTCATAAAAACACAATTTAACACAGTATGCATGGCATCTCAAATCTCAGTGACATCACAACACAGAAAGTAGTCATACAAGTTGTAAAAATATTTTATAAAATATAAGGCACATGAAGAGAACACACCTCTAGCGGCCAAAGCTTTAACGTCGATGCTGACGCCTCCCACGGTCTGAACTAGCTCTAGATCTAGCTAAGTTAGAACCTACGAAGTGGAGTTTTAAATTAAATTACATTCTAACATAAATAGTACTATGCCACCTAACTGAAACTATGCTAGATAACTCACGTGTATTTCTCGTAAAAGGTGCAAGAGTATGCTGAACATGAGGAGGAAGAGGTATAACGTCGTCCTCGAAATCAATGTCATCTGAAACACATAATTAAACCATATCAGATCTTATACTCAAATTCTCAGAATTTCCTAAGTACAAAATAAATTGTAATTAGCAAAACTGGAATTTTGGGTTCGAATTAAGCAAAACATACTGCAAATTCGGACTCAGGACGTCGAAAAGTGTCAAGTCAAAGTTGACTAAAAAGTCAATGATCAACTATCAACGTTGACTTTAACCGGTCAAGTCAAGGCTGACATCACTGCTCTGGTCAATGCTGACATCACTACTCTGGCTAACATTGACGTCATCGTCGGTCAACGGGTCAGGTCGATCAACAGATCAGTTCGGTCAATGGATTGGTTCGATCAACGGGTCGGTCAACAGATCGATTTGGTCAATAGATCAGTTCAGTCAACAGGCCAGGTCGGTCAACGGGTGGGTTCGGTTAACAGGTCGGTTCGGTCAACGGGTCAGGTCGGTCAACGAATTGGTTCAGTCAACGAGTTTGGTCGGTCAACAGGTTAGGTCGGTCAACGGGTCGGAGAGAGAATAAGCCAGTCCGGTTTGATCAGCCGATTTGGTCATTAGGCCAGTTCGCTTGTTGAACCTTCCCGGTTCGATCAACTCCCACAATTTGGCTCAACCGGCCAGCCCAATCCTTTGGCCATTCGAATGGCTCAACATGTTGGGCTCTCCTCAAATTCACACACACGCAGACCTCCACAATTGGGCTCAACAATCACAATTAGCCCAAATCTCACAACACTTGGGCAAAGTTTTGGTCCAACACACAAGGGTTTCATCCTTTGTGTGGTCATCTGTCTTAGGGTTTCGAAACCCTCCTTAACGGTACAACATAGCACACTAACAAGGGCGACGACATAACACACCAAAGACGGTGGCAACACAAACTCACCAGCAGTCTTAACCCGAGACCAAGAAGGTCACTCCGACCCACATCACCACTAAAAAAACATAAGCCAACCGTCCAAACCACAAGAGCAAAAAATAACATGAAACCACACTCAAAACTTACCTAAACTCGAACGACAGGGAGGAAGATCAACGGCGAAGTTCACGGCTGTATAAGGAAAATGAAAGGTTTTCGATCCTATCTCTCTCAAACAGCGGTTTGGTTCAAAAAACAAAGAAAGAACGGTGAGAGTTGTGGTGAACTCACGGATGGCTCTGACCTCTTCGTCGAAGCTCGATCGGGAAAAGAATAGGGAGAGAGAACCTAGGGAAAAATTTTGGGAGAGAAGATTAAGGGTTGGCTGTCGAAATGAAAATATGGAAGAGAAAGAGCCCTAGGGTTTATAATGGGGTACATATACCCATGCGAAATGGGAAATTTACAAGGTAAAGGTCCCCACTCTCACCCGTGTTTCACATTGACCACGAAAGTTCTGATTTTTCACACTTTGGTCACTAATTTAATTTAGGATACACAAATTCCCAAATTTAAAAAAAATTAGGGTGTAGGTTTCCTATTCCCAAAATCTAGGGTTTTGAATTGAGAATTTGAAATTAGGGTTGGGGTTTTAATTTGAATTTCTAGGGTGTTACAACTCTCCCCCTTAAAAGAAATTTTAACCTTTAAATTTACTTGAAGCGAAAAGATGCGGATACTAAGCTTTGATAACGGCCCTTGGCTCCCACGTAGCCTCATCATAACCATGGTTACGCCACAAGACCTTGACCATCTTAATGGTCTTCCTCCTAAGAACTTTCTTATCCTGCTCCAGAATCTTAACTGGTTCCTCCTCAAAACTTACGTCTGGTCGGATCTCAATATCCTCAACTGGAATAATGTGGGACAGATTTGATCTATAGCGCCTCAACATTGAAATATGAAAAAACATCATGAATACGGTAAAGCTCATGAGGTAACTCAAGCTGATAGGCAATTGGTCCTACTCGACGAAGAATCTGGTATGGCCTAATAAAACGAGGACTCAATTTGCCTTTCTGACCAAATCTAAATACCTTCCGCCAATGAGATGCTTTCAAGAAAACCTCATCACCTACATCAAACTCAATGTCTCGATATTTCATATCGGCATAAGATTTTTGTCTGTCAAAAGTAGCCTTAAGCCTATCCCGGATCAACCTGACAGTCTCCTCATATTCACGAGTAATATCCGGACCCAGTAACTATGCTCATTCAGTTCAGTCCAACCTATGGGAGTATGACACTTACGCCTATACAGAGCCTCGTAAGATGCCATCTGAATACTGGCCTGGTAGCTGTTATTATATGCGAACTCTGAAAGCGGTAGAAAATCTTCCCAATAGCCCCGATAATCAATCACACAACCCCTCAGCATATCCTCAAGGATCTGGATAACGCGCTCAAACTGACCATCAGTTTGTGGATGATACGAAGTATTAAAGTTCAACTATGTACCCAGAGCAGTATGAATAGACTTTAAACATTGTTGTAAACCTCGGATCTCGGTCAGGAATAAAGTGCGCAGACTTGGTGAGACGATCCATAATAACCCATATGGAGTCCTTCTTCGACGGAGTCAAAGGAAGACCACTAACAAAATCTATAGTCACGCACTCCCACTTCTAATGAGGAATCTCAAAATACTGTAACAATCTAGATGGAAGCTGATGTTCCACCTTTACCTTCTAACAAGTCAAGCACTTAGATACAAAGTCCACAACATCTCTCTTGAGACCCTTCCACCAATACCGCTCTCGGAGATTCTTATAAATCTTGTCCCTACAGGATGCATAGAATAAGGACTATCGTGGGCCTCTCGGAGAATAACCTGTTTAAGTCCAGAATTCCTTGGTATGCAGTATCAACCTCGAAAACAAAGAATCCCGTCCTGGTCAATAGAGAAATCCTTAGAAGAACCCTATTTAACATCTCTTATCCGGTGAATCAAGAACACATCATTAGACTGCTTTGCTCGATTCTCAGATACCAGCATATGAATAACCTGAAGTTCAGCCAAGAGACTACCATCCTCATACAGACTCATACGAGCAAAAAAAGCTCTCAGATTAGGAATAACATGACGACTCAAGGCGTCGGCTATCGCGTTAGCTTTACTCGAATGATACTCAATCTCACAATCATAATCCTTGAGGAGTCTGAGCCAATGAAGTTGTCTCAAATTAAGTTCTTTCTAAGTAAGCAGGTACTTCAGACTCTTATGGTCTGTGTAGCTATAACACTTCTCTCCGTAGAGATAGTGTCTCCAAATCTTGAGAGCAAAGACCACCGCGACTAATTCTAGGCCATGCGTAAGGCAGTTACACTCATGCGTTTTCAATTGCCGTGACGCATAGGCTACTACCTTACCATCCTGTATAAGCACACATCCCAAACTAGTGTGAGAAGCGTCATTGTACACGGTGTAAGATTTCCCAGACTCAGGTTGGATCAGAACTGGTGCCTCGGTCAACACTGACTTTAATTTCTCAAAACTGGACTGTTGGGCCCAGTCTACACAAAATGAGTATTCTTACGTAAGAGTTTTGTCAATGAGTCTGGGATGAGTGAGAAACCCTCTACAAACCTTCGATAATACCCAGCTAAGCCCAAGAAACTACGGATCTCAAGAACATTCTTGGGCTGCTTCCAGCCCATAATAGCTCCAACCTTCCTCGGGTCAACCTTAATACCATCTGTAGAAACTATGTGCCCCAAAAACATAACCTCATTGAGCTAAAACTCACATTTACTGAATTTCGCATACAGTTGTTTCTCTCTCAAAGTCTGTAACACAATTCTAAGATGTTTCTTGTGATCTGCCTCAGATTTAGAATATACCAGGATATCGTCAATAAACACCACCACAAACTGGTCTAAGTAGGGTTGGAACACCCTATTCATCATGTCCATAAATACAGCCGGAGCATTAGTCAATCTGAAGGGTATCACGAGGAATTCATAATGGTCGTAGCGTGTCCAAAATACCGTCTTAAAGGCAGAATCCTTAATCTTGAGTTGGTAGTAACCAGATCTCAAGTCTATCTTAGAGAAAACCCTGGCACCCCAAAACTGATCAAAAAGATCATCAATACGAGGGAGAGGATTCTTGTTCTTTATCGTTAGCTTGTTTACGGTAATTAATGCACAAAAGAAGTGTCACATCCTTCTTTTTGACAAAAAGAACTGGAGCTTTCTAGGGAGAAACAGTTGGTCGAATGAAGCCTCTATCCAACAACTCTTGCAACTGAACCTTTAATTCTTTAAGCTCTTTTGGTGCCGTACGGTACGGTGCCATAGACACAAGAGTTGTATCAAGATAAACCTCAATGCCAAATTCAATTATATCTCACTTTGGCGGTACACCCGGTAGATCTTTCGAGAAAACATCCGAAAAGTCCCTCACCATACGGATCTTATCCATCCCAAAATTTGACTGTCTCGGATCCAAGATGTACGCTAGATAAGCCACAGCCTCTTTTTTTTATCACATTCTCAGCTTTAAGGACTGATATAACATTAGATAAGAATCCTCTACGTTTACCTACCAATCCATATGTTTTCAAGGAAACCCTCTTATTCTCACAGTCAAGGTTCACTCGGTAGACAGATAACCAATCCATATCGAGAATTTGGTTAAACTCATTGAACGGAAGTTATATTAGATTGGCTGAAAAGACTTCCCCTTAAATCTCAAGAGGACAGTTGCGGTAGATTCTTTTAACGTCAACTGGATTACCCACAGGACTCTAAACGGTCACTGAAAAATCAGTCTCACCAACAGAAATCTTGAGACCCCCAGCTACTGCACTCACCACATAAGAGTGCGTGAAACCATTATCAAGTAAAGCAAAGTAAATGATAAAATAAACAGAGAATGTACCCGTTATGACATCTGGCTGATCACAATCTACTTGAGCTCTGGTATAATACATCAACCCTGGCTGTCTAACACCGAAAGCATCAACACCACTACTCTGAACCGGTCTGCCCCAACTAGCTGAACCTGAAGCCACATATTTTTCTTGTCCTCTGCCAGAGCTAGGTGCATGAACGGAAGCTCGAGACTGATTCTTCAAAAAAGAAGTTGTAGAAGGATATGGACAAGCACTGAAGAAATAATCATGAGACCCACATCTGAAACAAGCATTGGTCTATCTTTTACACTTTTCACTGTGTTTCTTGTTACAGTACGAGTAAATATGCAAAGACCGGGAAACTATCGATCCACCTCCACTAGCAGTAAATACTAACGGTCTCGATCTCTGACTACCCTATTAACCAGAATCCTCTCTAGTCCTCTTACCAGTATAGCCAACAGAACACTGATGAACACTCAGAGCCGGTTGTTTCTTACCTCTATCTTTTTCTTGAATAGCCTGATACTACGACAGTAGCTCTATCATCTCCACTGTCTTAGCTCGGTCAATCAACTCACTGAACGACTTGTCTTTAAATGGAGCTAATTTCTCATAAATTGTAAAACGCATGCCTTTAAGAAACTCTTGACGTCTATCATTTTCTGTGTCCACTAATTCAGGTGTATACCGAGACCACTCTACAAATCGAACCTCATAAGAAGATATTGTCATATCCTTCTGCTTAAGGTTTATGAATGACTGACGACGATCAGCTAAGTACTGCTCACCCACATAACGTTTCTAAAAAGCCTAAATAAAGGTCTCCCATGACATCTGATCAGCTGACATCAATCTCTGCTCAGTCTTCCTCCAATGTTGTACTTCATCATGCAGCAGTGAAACAATAGCTCTTAACTTCTTACTAGCAGTTTATTCCATCTCCTCGAAGAGCCTTTCAATATCCTACATCCATAACTCAGCATCGGATGGGTGTTCATCAGACACACCCGAAAATACCCTTATCTCAGCACTCAGAAATATTATAGAGATAGGCCTCCTCGCATTCTCTGACTGATCACGAAAATACTACAACAACTTGTGATTAACAGTAGCACTATCCAACTCTACAGTCTTATTGTCATCTGAATCCAGCAAGTCTTCACCATGTGGCTGCTGATCATGAGCATCACCGTCACCAGACTGCTGACTCACAATTTGATGCCCCTTAGGTGATTGGGTTTCTCCCAGATTCTGTATCTTTTCTTGATCAACCGTATGGTCAACAACGGGTGGAGGTTCACTAACGGCAGCAACTGCACGACCTCGGCCTTGACCTCTACCCGAAGCAAGTCTATCACTCTTACGAGCTGACATAGTCTCTATCTACAAGAATAAGAACATAGAGGTTAGGATTGGTACTAGAGCCTCAGATTTAAAATTATTGAAAATAATATTTAATAATAGTCGTTAGAAAAACATCACATATACCCAAAATATTTAATGCATGCATAAAATTTTGAAAAAAAATTCTAAAAATGATTATTGTGAGCCTCATAGTCCAAGGGTTGAACTCAGCTCTGATACCACTAAATGTAACCCCCTAAACCCGGCCCAATAGATAAGACCCAATCTAGGAAGTTATATTCATAACTTTTCCCTTAAGAAGCCAATCATTGTTTATAAATATAAAATTTATTTAATAAAGGTACTCCAAAGGTTTATTGAAATCCATCACAATATTGTAAATCAATAATATAATAAAATATCCCAATTAAAAGTAAATGCATACATACTGAAAACATCCTCAAATCCCAAAACAATATCTAGTCCCAATTACATCCAAACTCGATAAATGAAAAAGTAATAATAATAATAATTTGGAAAATATTCAAGTCCGTACTGATAAAACAATAAATCTGAAACTCAAGAGGTCCTCCGAGTACCAAGTCGCCTAGAGCCGAGTATTTGTAAGACAAACTATAAGGGAGTGAGTTATTAAGCCCAGTGTGTCTCTACAGTGTAATTAATCACAAACATAGTTTCACAAAAAATATCTCAAGAAAAATAAATCATATTAAAACACAGTGCAGGTGATGAAACTAAGAATAAGTCACAATACCCAGCTACTAACACCAATCACAGTGGTGGCAAAGCCAACCGGTTACAGTGGAGGTAGTTCCCCTAAACTCCTCACCCTTATTTCTCCAATCACAGTGTGGTCAAACCACTTCTTCCTTCTTACAAACCTATCCCATGCATGAACATATAATGTTTGTAAAACACATTCTCATTATAGTTGTATCGTACTAAATATGAGGAACACAGTTCTGAAGTTCTGATAATCTCATAAAAACACAGTTTAACATAGTATGCATGTCATCTCAAATCTCAGTGACATCACAACACAGAAAGTAGTCATGCAAGTTGTAAATTTTTTTATAGAATATAAGGCACAAGAAGAGAACACACCTCTAGCGACCAAAGCTCTAACGTCGATGTTGATGCCTCCCACAGTCTAAACTTGCTCTAGGTCTAGCTAAGTTAGAACCTATGAAGTAGAGTTCTAAACTAAATTACATTCTAACATAAATAGTACTATGCCACCTAACTGAAACTATGCTAGATAACTCACATGTATTTCTCGCAGAAGGTGCAGGAGAAGGCTGAACATGAGTAAGAAGATGAGGTATAACGTCGTCTTCAGAATCAATGTCGTCTGAAACACATAATTAAACCACATCAGATCTTATACTCAAATTCTCATAATTTTCTAAGTACGAAATAAATTGTAATTAGCAAAACTGGTGTTTCAGGATCAAATTAGGTGAAACATATTGCAAATTCAGACTCAGGACGTCGAAAAATGTCAAGTAAAAGTTGACTAAAAAGTTAATGATCAACGGTCAATGATGACTTTGACCGGTCAAGTCAACGCTAACGTCACTACTCTAGTCAATACTGACATCACTGCTCTGGTCAACGCTGATGCCACTACTTTGGTCAATGCTAACATCATCGTCGGTCAACGGGTCAGGTCGGTCAATGGGTCACTTCTGTCAACGGGTCAGGTCGGTCAACGGATCGGGTCAGTTAATAGATCGATTCGGTCAACAGGTTGGGTGGTCAACGGATCAGTTTGGTCAATGGGTTGGGTCGGGTCAGTCAATGGGCCAGGTCAGTCAACGGATCGGTTCGGTCAACGTGTCAAGTCGGTCAACTAGTTAATTCGGTCAACGAGTCGGGTTAGCCAATGGGTCGGGTCAGTCAACGAATCGGTTCGATCAATGGGTCGGAGAGGAAATAAGCTGATTTGGTTTGATCAGTCGATTTGGTCATTAGGTCGGTTCACTTGTTAGTCTTGCCCGGTTCGATCAACTCCCTATATTTGGCTCAACCGGCCAGCCCAATTCTTTGTCCATTCGAATGGCTCAACATGTTGGGCTCTCCTCAAATTCACACACGCATGCCTCCACAATTAGGCTCAACAAAGCACGCTCACAACCGGCCCAAATCTCACAACACTTGGGCAAAGTGTTGGTCCAACACACAAGGGTTTCATCCTTTGTGTGGTCATCTATCTTAGGGTTCCAAAACCCTCCTTGATGGCGCGACAGAGTACACGAACAAGGGCGGCGGCATAATACAACGAAGAAGGTGGCAACACAAACTCACCGGCGGTCTTACCCCGAGAACAAGAATGTCACTTCGAAACACATCACCACTACAAAACACAAGCCAACCGTCCAAACCACAAGAGCAAAAACCAACATGAAACCACACTCAAAACTTACCCAAACTAGAACGACAGAGAGAAAGATCAACGACAAAATTCACGACGGCGCAAGGAAAATGAAGGGTTTTCGATCCTATCTCTCGCAAACGGCGGTTAGCTTCTCGGAGATAGGGTACGAGTTTGGTTCAAAAAATGAAAGAAGAACGGTAAGAGTTGTGGTGAACTCACGGATGGCTCTGACCTCTTCGTCGGAGCTCGATTGGGAAAAGAATAGAGAGAGAGGACCTAGGGAAAAATTTTGGGAGAGAAGATTAAGGGTTGGCTGCCGAAATGAAAATATGGAAGAGCAAGAGCCCTAGGGTTTATAATGGGTATATATACCCATGCGGAATGGGAAATTTACAAGGCAAAGGTCCCCACTCTCTCCCCTGTTACAGATTGACCACGAAAGTTCTAATTTTCACACTGTTAAGTGTTCAAAAGTACTATTTTTATTACCCTTTTTATTCTTATTAATGCTAGACTTAGGCTCATATTAGTTGCATTATTAATAATTCATGCATGTTTGCATCGTTTCCTTGGTGGACAAGCTTGATTCCATATTTTGCTCAATTTTGTGAAAAAAGATACTGTTTTGGTGTATTTTTGTGTTTGTGTGCAGAATCACTTGCCAAAGCAAGGCTGGAACCAGTTGCCAGGGCAATGCATGAAGGAGATGTCAAGCTAGTTGCCAAGGCAATTTTCGACAAGGAATAAGATGATATGGTAGTCGAAATTGATGACTAGATAAACCCAAGATGATGTGGAGCAAAGCTAAATCCCAAAGGAGTTTGATTTCCATGAAGAGGTTAAAGAGAAATTAAATCCCAAAAAGATAGGAGAAGTTCTAAAAGGAATTTAAATATAATAAAGAATTATATGCTTTAAAGATAATTTAATTCCAACTTAACTTCCTCCTAAAAAAAAGACTTTGACCGGCCCTATAAATTAAAGGCCATGTCGTCAACTCCAAGGGAGAGAGAGAAGGGAAAAAATTTCGACAAGATCAAAGGGAGAGATGAGAGAATTTTTAATAAAGAGATCAAGGGAGATTTCGACAAAAGCTTTGGAGAGATTTCGACAAGGCTTCAGCCATTCTTCATCTTTTTCTTTCTTGTTCAATTAGGTTTATGCTAGGGATTCTTTATCTTGTGTTTCTTTGGAACCTTGCCATGAACTGAATCTATTTGGCTATGGTTATTGTGTCTTGTGGTTGTGAGAAACAATTGGATTTTGTTTAGGTAATAAGAGTTTGCACTTTCAATTCAAGGTTTACTCATTCTTGGTTCTTATTCTTGTTTGCGAGTGAATTGGGAGAGGATCTCGTAACTTCATCTATTTATTTAATATCGGGAGAGTTAGATTCAAGAAACGAATGAGTATGGTCTTTATTCAATCTATTGATGGTGAAGATTAATCCGGCTTAGGGATAAGTTAAGGATTTCAACGGCTAAGAGGAGCGCAAGATTGGTTGTTGTTCACCCTTGATTCACGCAGGGATGTATTATCAAGGCATGCACAAGTAGCTAGAGTTTCAACTTAGGATAAGAAGAAACCATTGAAGAACGCCCTGCCAAACCTTGAAGTTGCTGCCCAGCCGCCCGAGTAGTTGCCCAGCTAGTCGCCCAGGCAACCATCGATTAGTTGCCAAGGCAACCCCGCTGTGCAAGTTGCCATGGCAACTGAGTTGCCCTTGCACTCTTTTACCAAGATGATCCAATCGGCTATCACACCTCAACTCACGATAACCTGGCATATTCTCTCTCATTTGATTACATCTTCTTTTACTTTATTGCTTTCTAGTTTAGTTATTAGTTAAAACTCATATAATCTTCTACTTGTGTTCTTTTACTTTTTACAGTGCAAGAGATTAGATTCTTGAAGTGGCACCAATCCCTGTGGAGACGATATCTTTTATACTATAACTTGCGACGTGTACACTTGCACAATTGTGGAGCACTTATTACGCGCAACAAGTTTTTGGCGCCGTTGCCGGGGATTGGCAATAACGACTTTGTTTTTATTTTCTTGCACTTTTTATTTTTCTTGTTTAATATTCAAAGGGTTAACAAACTTTGGTTTTGCATTGGAATATGACCAGGGCGAGACCGATTACACCAGAACATCCCTTTGATCTAGAAATCGAATGAACGTTGCAAAGACTCAGACGATGGTTAAGAGTAGCAATGGCTAATCAAGACGGCAATATGAATCAAGATGTTCCAGCATGAGGAAGAGTGATTCTTGCACGAAACAAAACTATTCGAGACTATCTTGAAGAAGATCTTGATGGACTTAATCCAGGAGTTGTCTCACCTGAAATTGAAGCCGGCCACTTTGAATTGAAACCGGTGATGTTTAATATGATCAACACAATTGGTCAATTTGGTGGCTCAGGACTAAAGATGCACGACAACATCTTAAATCTTTCCTCGAGATTTGCAATTCATTCAAAATACAATGAGTCACCCCCGATGTTTTACGACTAAGATTATTCCCCTATTCACTGAGGAAAAGGGCAAAAGCATGGTTGAATAGTATTCCTGCCGGATCAATAGGATCTTGGACCAATCTTTATCGTGATTTCCTTGCTCGATTTAATCCTACAAATTTGACTGATAGGCTTCGTAACGAAATTACTTCTTTTCGGCAGCAGGTGATGAATCCATGTACGAGGCTTGAGAGAGATATAGAGAACTTCTACACAAATGCCCCCTACACGGATTCCCAGTGTGGACACAAGTAACAATGTTTTACAACGCTGTGAACACACCAACAAGGATGATGCTAGATGCCTCAGCAAACGGCATACTCCTAGATAAGTCGTCGGAGGAAGCATTCATATTCTAAACAGGCTTGCCAAGAATGATTATCAATTCCCATCTGCTAGAAGATGAGGAGTTAGACGCCAAGCCACAATACATGAACTGGGGTCATCAGATTCAATTTTGACACAATTGGCCACTCTAACCAAGATGGTCCAGAACATGCAAAAACCAAACAACACACAGGAGGTCAAGGTAATGGATTCTTTTTGTGAGTTGTATGGTGGTAACCATGATTCTTCTGAATGTATGCAGAATCCGGAATCCAGCTTTTATGTGGGGAATTACAACCAAAACAACATTGTGATGTCCAACACATACAATCCAGCTTGGAGAAAGCACCCAAATTTTTCATGGAGTAATCCCAACAATGCTCTAAACTAGAACAATCAGAATGCACAATCATCGGGATTCCAGTAAAATATGCCACGGTAACAGTTACCGCAGCAACAACCGATAATATCTAGTTCTTTAGAAAATTCTCTCAATGCTTTTATGTTGAAAACTGAATCTTATATGGCTAGGAATAGTAACTTCATAAAAAGAACTGATGCTTTTATTAACAGAACTAAGATGAGATTGCAAAACCAAGAGGCGACAATCAAATCATTGGAAAATCAAGTCGGGCAATTTGCTCAAAACCTGAATACTAGACCGCAAGGAGGTTTACCTAGCGATACTGAAGTCGCAAGAGGAACTGGCCATGAGCAATGTAAGGCGATCACCACTAGAAGTGGCCAACAACTTAAAGAGGCTCAAGCTCGCTCATCAAACAAAACTCCACAAAAAAAACAAGACGAACTCAGCGGCAAAACCTTAGATGCTGAACCAAGAATTGCCGCGGCAACCAGCGATAAGCATGCCTCGGCAACCGGCGATAAGGATGCCTCAACAACCAACGATAGGCACGCCACGACAACCTCAGTTGACGATGCCTCGGCAACTCCAGTTGCACCAGCAATGCCATCAATTAGGTTCTACACTAATGAAAGGATCGAAGATATCCGGCTTCCACCACCATTCCCACAAAGGTTGAAGCGAAAAAAGCAAGAATATCAATTCAAGAAGTTTCTTGATATCCTCAAGCAAGTCCACATCAACTTGACATTCGCCATAGCAATTGAACAAATGCCGAACTATGCCAAGTTTCTTAAAGACATTGTGTCCAAGAGAACAAAGCCAGGAGAGTTTGAAACAGTTTCCGCAACAGAAGGATGCATGGCCTTGTTGTACAATCGCATGCCACACAAGTTGAAGGATCCCAGAAGTTTCACAATACCCTGTTCTATTGGAAACCACTATGTCGGGAAAGCATTATGCGACCTTGGAGCAAGCATAAACTTGATGCCTAAATCGGTTTTCCAGAAACTAGGAATCGGGAAAGCAAGACCTACAACAGTTATGCTACAGTTAGCCGACAGATCCTATGTGCATCTAGAGGGAAAAATTGAAGACATACTGGTAAA
Organism: Hibiscus mutabilis; assembly: GCA_019671005.1. Classification (NCBI taxonomy): domain Eukaryota; kingdom Viridiplantae; phylum Streptophyta; class Magnoliopsida; order Malvales; family Malvaceae; genus Hibiscus; species Hibiscus mutabilis. Next base: position 30,854,352 of record CM033749.1, read on the forward strand.
AGTTGATAAATTTATTTTTCCCGCTAACTTTATTGTTTTGGATTGTGAAACAGATGAGCATGCACATATCATTCTCGGGAGACCCTTCCTAGCAACAGGGAGAACCTTGATCGATGTTGAAAAGGGAGAACTCATAATGAGGGTGAATGACCAGCAAGTTAAACTAAATGTGTTCCAAACACTAAGACATGCCGATGATCTGGAATAATGCCAACTTTTCCATGCCACGGTAGAGTTTAACTTCGACGAGAAATTTAGTTGCCTCGGCAACTACATTACCGATTAAGAGGAACCTGGGGAGTATGAAGAACCGATCGATGAGGAACAACAAGAAGAGGCAAATTGGTTAGTCAATCGACCAGGTACATACTTTGAACCACTAGATTACTCAGGTAAGGAAGGTAAAATCGAAAAGCCCTCTATTGAACAACCACCGATTCTTGAGTTGAAACAGTTGCCAGAGCAACTAAAATATGCTTACTTGAGAACCGATAATACATTTCCTGTAATCATTTCCTCTAAGTTACAGCCTGAGCAGGAAAAGAAGCTGATCAAAATGTTGATACTACACAAGAAGACAATATGGTGGACAATTGCCGACTTAAAGGGAATTAGCCTGGCAGTGTGCATGCACAAGATTTTGTTGGAAGATGATCACAAACCTTCGATTGAGGCCCAGAGGAGACTGAATCATGCCATGAAAGGGGTTGTAATAAAAGAAATCATAAAGTGGCTTGACGCCAGCATTATATACCCTATCTCTAATAGTACATGGGTAAGTCTGGTACAATGTGTACCGAAAAAAGGAGGTATAACGGTGGTAAGTAATGAAAACAATGAACTCATTCCAACCAAGACTGTGACCAGTCGGAGGGTTTGAATGGATTATCGAAATCTAAACAAAGCCACTAGGAAATATCACTTCCCATTACCCTTTATTGATCAAATGCTTGACCGTCTTGCAGGTAAACCATTTTATTGTTTTCTTGATGGTTATTCAGGTTACAATCAAATTGCCATATCACTAGAAGATCAAGAAAAGACAACCTTCATATGCCCATATGGTACTTATGCTTTCCGAAAGATGTCGTTCAGATTGTGTAACGCCCCGGCAGCCTTTCAAAGATGCATGATGGCACTCTTTTCAGACATGGTCGAAGACTTTCTTGAGATCTTCATAGATGATTTTTCCATTTTTGGTAATGACTTCGACATCTGCCTCGGCAATTTAGAGAAGGTTTTGGCAAGATGTGAAGAAACTGATTTAGTCCTTAATTGGAAGAAATTCCATTTTATGGTAGATGAAGGAATAGTGCTCGGCCACAAGATTTCATCCAAGGGAATTGAAGTAGACAAAGCCAAGGTGGACGTGATCGAGAGATTCATTCATAATTTTTCTAAGATTACTAAACCCTTGTGCAATTTGCTTGAACAGGATAAAGCCTTCAATTTTGATGATTTTTGCACCCAAGCATTTGAAACCCTAAAAGAAAAAGCTTGCCTCGGCACCCATTGTCGTTCCACCAGATTGGACGCTACCTTTTGAGCTCATGTGTGATGCAAGTGATTTCGCGATAGGAGCAGTCCTAGGCCAACGCACAGGTAAGACCTTTCATGTGATATATTGCGCTATTAAAACTCTTAATAGTGCTCAAGTGAATTACACAACTACGGAGAAAGAGTTACTAGCCGTAGTTTTCGCATTTGACAAGTTCTGATCCTATTTGATTGGTACAAAGGTAATTGTTCATACGGACTATTCGGTAATTAAGTATCTATTTGCTAAAAAGGACGCCAAACCTCGTTTCATTCGTTGGATATTGCTTTTACAAGAGTTTGACAATGAAATTAAGGACATGAAAAGAAATGAAAATCAAGTGGCTGATCACTTATCACGCTTAGAACGCAATAGGGAGGAGGACGCGGATTTAGAGATATGTGATGCATTCTCGGATGAGCAACTGTTAGTTGCCTCGGCAACCATAGATGCGTACACCTCGGCAACCTCTGACGCCTCGGTAACCATGGATGCGCATGCCTCGGTAACCCTCGATGATTCAGCAACTATCGACGTGCACGCCGTGGCAACCACTGATACGCACGCTTTAGAAACCATAGACGCGCACGCCTCGGTAACCCTTGACGCCTCAGTAACCATGGATGCGCATGTCTCGGCAACCCTCAACGCCTCAGCAACTCTTGATGTGCACGCCTCGGCAACTCTAGATACACACGCCGCGACAACCACTGATGCGCAAGCCTTGGCGACCCTTAACGCGCATGCCGCGGCAACTCTAGACGTTCACGCCTTGGCAACCATGGAAGCAGTTGCCACGGCAGCACATGCCTCGACAATACCCTGGTACGTGGATTTAGTTAATTTCATTGTTTGTGGTATTTCACCTTATGGCCTTACTCACCAAGTGAAGAAGCGGTTCCACCATGATGCTAAGTATTACTTTTGGGATTTAGTTAATTTCCTTGTTGTTCACCCTTGATTCACGCATGGATGTATTATCAAGGCATGCACAAGTAGCTAGAGTTTCGACCTAGGGATAAGAAGAAACCATTGAAGAACGCTCTGCCGAACCTTGAAGTTACTGCCCAGACGCCCAAGTAGTTGCCCAGCTAGTCGCCCATGCAACCATCGATTAGTTGCCAAGGCAACCCCGCTGTGCAAGTTGCCACGGCAACTGAGTTGCCCTTGCACTCTTTTACCAAGACGATCCAATCGGCTATCACTTCACAACCCACGATAACCTGGCTTATTCCCTCTCTTTTGATTTTATCTATTCTTTTATTTTATTGCTCTTAGTTTACTCGTTAATTAGAACTCCTATTATCAATTGTGTTTTTAATTTTCACAGTGCAGTAACTTAAGCAAAGTGGCCCAAACCAATCCCTGTGGAGACGATACTCGATACTCATATCACTTTATTACTTGCGACGTGTATACTTGCACAATTGCGTAGCATTTATTACACGCAACAAGTTTTTGGCGACGTTGCCGAGGATTGGCAATTGGTGTTAGTTGTTTTTGTTATTGCATTTTTTCTCTTAGTTTTACTAACTTTTCTTTTTGTTTGTTTTATCAAAAAAAATTTAGGTGCGCTACAAGTTAAGGGACATCAACATGTCGGGAAATAAAAGCCGATCTATTCGAGAGTTAATGTTGGAAGATAGGAATCAATCCAATCAAGAGTTTCTTGCACCCTTTTATGACTACCTATACCAACCGAAAAAAGCCCAAAGAGCCTATACCGTGGAAAAAAATCTTGTGCTATGAGTGGAGAACATCATGTGCTTGAAAATTGCCCTCACATTTTCGGTGCATATGACTACATGGAGGACCATAGAGGGAACCAGCAACAAAATTCTTCATGGTATGGTCAAAAAGCTCAAAATGTTTTTTACCATAACAATTTTGCCTCAGCAATAGATATGCCATGGCAATGTAGTCATTTTCAAGAGCATTCCAATTCCTTGGAGGAAACGTTGCTAGCTTCCTTGGCTAGACTTGAAGGATCAATTGAAGAGAGTCAAGAGTTATCAAAGTCCATGGATACGAGGATATGTCAGTGGGATGCAACCTTGGGGGATTCAGAAGATCAATTGGGGAGATCCACATATATAATGGATAACATGCACCAACAATTCATTCCTAGGGATACTGAAGTCCCAAGGCAAGAGGACAAGGAACAATGCAAGGAAAGCTCTCTGATGTGTGAGGAACAACTAAAACCTCAAAGTCGAGAGTATGTTGATGAGAAAGTCTGTCCAACACATGATGAGCCTGAGCAACAAATTGCCTCGACAATGATTGAGGAGCCTGAACAGAGCAATGCCGCGACAACACTCAGTGAAGCTGAGAACAACAATACTACAGTAAATTCTGAGAAACCTGATGCCCAGAAGGTTACAACGTTGATGTTGAAGAAGGAATCTTTAGATTGCTCTCATTTACAGTTGCCACGGCAATTGCACGACCACATGCAAGATCAACGAGATGATAATACTTTGCCAATGGAATATGAGCAGGTAATGGTTGAACCTTTTGAATTCTTTAAAAACTCACCTCTTCCATTGCAGGTATGTCTTGAGGAACCGATGTTTGAGAGGCCAAAAGAAAACGGTGTTTGGACTCGTGAAGCTTTTCAGAAAATTGGTTTTTGCCTTGACTTACAGCAAATTTTGGCAACTGATTGCCACGGCAATTGGCTTGAGCAGCAATTGCCACGACAACAAAGGATACATCCAACCATGATAGAAGTCGACAAGAATGAGGTAATTGAATGGTTGGGAATGGATATAATTTTTCCTATTAATATATTTGTGCCTTCAGGAATAGTAGCAAGGTGGAGGGCATGCATGGACTACAAGGGAACACAAAAGAAAGACACATCCACCATTGTAACGCAAAAGGGAGTAGTGGCAAGCACATTGGCCAAACTCTTTTTGGGCAATATTGTCACCCGATGGAGGGTGCAGATGGACTATAAGAAGTATCGGAAACGACTCACCTCAAGTTTTCTCAGATATGCAGTAACATTAGAAGATGCATGATGGCACTCTTTTTAGACATGGTTGAAGACTTCCTTGAGATCTTCATGGATAATTTTTTTCGTTTTTGGTAATGACTTCGACAGTTGCCTCGACAATTTAGAGAATGTGTTGGCAAGATGTGAAGAAACTAATTTAGTCCTTTATTGGGAGAAGTGCCATCTTATGGTAGATGAAGGAATAGTGCTCGGCCACAAGATTTCATCCAAGGGAATTGAAGTAGACAAAGCCAAGGTGGACGTGATCGAGAGATTACCCCCACCAAGTTCGGTTAAAGGAATTCGAAGCTTTCTTGGACATGTAATTTTTACAGGAGGTTCATTCATAATTTTTCTAAAATTACTAAACCCTTGTGCAATTTGCTTGAACAGGATAAAGTCTTCCATTTTGATGATTATTGCACCCAAGCATTCAAAAGCCTAAAGGAAAAGCTTGCCTCGGCACCCATTGTCGTTCCACCAGATTGGACGCTACCTTTTGAGCTCATGTGTGATACAAGTGATTTTGCTGTAGGAGCAGTCCTAGGCCAATGCACAGGAAAGGAACAGAAAATCAACTGGCCGATCACTTATCACGTTTAGAACACAATAGAGAGGAGGACGCAGATTTAGAGATATACGATGCATTCCCGGATGAACAACTTTTAGTTGCCTCGGCAACCATAGATGTGCACGCCTCGGTAACCCTTGACGCCTCGGCAACCATGGATGCGCATGCCTCGGCAACCCTCGACACCGCAACAGCTCTTGACGCGTACGCCTCGGCAACTCCAGACGTGCACGCCTCAGCAACCCTCGATGCCGCAGCAACCCTTGACGCCTCGGCAACCATGGATGCACATGCCTTGGCAACCCTTGACGCCGTAGCAGCTCTTGACGCGCATGCCTCGGCAACCCTCGATGCTGCAGCAACCCTTGACACCTCGGCAATCATGGATGCGCATTAGATTTTCGACAACTCCAAAGGGCAAGAAGGGAGAGATTTCGATAAGAGAGCAAGGGGGAGAGAGTTCGATTTCTTATTCTTCTTCTTTGCTTCCATTAGATTCATGGTTTGGAGATTATTCTTTGTATATCTTTTAAACCCAACCATGAACTAACTTGATTGGTTGGGGTTATTGTGTTTTGTTGTTGTGAAAAACAATTGGATTTTGTTTAGGTAATAAGAGTTTGCACTTCCAATTCAAGGTTTACTCATTCTTGGTTCTTATTCTTGTTTGCGAGTGAATTGGGAGAGGATCTTGCAACTTCATCTATTTATCTAATATCGGGAGAGTTAGATTCAAGAAACGAATGAGTATGGTCTTTATTCACTCTATTGATGGTGAAGATTAATCCGGCTTAGGAATAAGTTAAGAATTTCAACGGCTAAGAGGAGCGCAAGATTGGTTGTTGTTCACCCTTGATTCACGCAGAGATGTATTATCAAGGCATGCACAAGTAGCTAGAGTTTCGACCTAGGGATAAGAAGAAACCATTGAAGAACACTCTGTCGAACCTTGAAGTTGCTGCCCAGACGCCCAAGTAGTTGCCCAGCTGGTCACCCAGGCAACCCCACTGTGCAAGTTGCCACGGCAATTGAGTTGCCCTTGCACTCTTTTACCAAGGCGATCCAACTGACTATCACTCCACAACCCACGATAACTTGGCCTATTCCCTCTCTTTTGATTTCATCAATTCTTTTAGTTTATTGCTCTTAGTTTACTCGTTAATTAGAACTCCTATTATCAATTATGTTTTTACTTTTCACAGTGCAGTAACTTAAGCAAAGTGGCCCAAACCAATCCCTGTGGAGACGATACTCGATACTCATATCACTTTATTACTTGCGGCGTGTATACTTGCACAATTGCGTAGCTCTTATTACACGCAACACGTACCGATATGAGTAAGCCTGTACCGGTATGGCTTAACTAATAAAACGGCTCTCTGTACTAATACACATGTATCTATATCAAACGGTATGTTGACCAAACCATACCGATACGGCCTTGACCCTTTACTGATTCCCCCTTTGTTATTTCAAAACTCAAAATTCCAGTAGCTAGAGCCCGTACGATACGGTACCCTACGTATCGATACGGCTTATTAAAATCGAATAGGTCGTACTAGTACGCAAACTCATTTATCGAAACCAATACATATTTTCCCTCAAGGCGTACCAATATGGTGGCTAAGCATACCGTTACCCTATGCTTAATTTCAACGATTTGAGCTTTAACAGGACCCCGCATACCGATCCTTAGATACCCGTATCGGTACGTAGAGGCCTGTAATGACCTCTAGGTCCAACATATGGCACTTTGGCTATTTCCAAACAACATTAACACATATCTAACATCATATAACATCATCAACATGCTTATTCATCAACATACCAACACTTTAAGCTAACCTAGCACATCTAGCACAATCAATCACAAAATCTATAGGCATGCTTCCTAATCAACATCCAAAACACAAAACCAACCACATCACAACCACTTTAAACTTCTTACAAGTCCAAAACAACAATAAAAACTTGCAAAAATGGGGAGTTCACCAAGAACTCTCTTAAATACATCATTTGACACATTGCCCTCATTACTACTAAAAATACTTCAAACCATACTTTAAAAACAAGTCTTTGGAATTCCTTTTCTTGCTTCCTTGCTGCCACAATATTTAGTTATCTACATGGATGGAAAAGAGAGTGTAAACACACAAGGCTCAGTGAGGAATGCTAAAAAACCAACAACCATCAATGCAATTTAAAACCGTTTAACAACACTTTTGTTAACCACGTTCCAAAACTCTTTTAAAACATCATTCCAACATCATGCCTTAACCAACCATGCACTTAAAATTTTCCAAAATAGCATATTAAACCATATGCAACATGTATCATGGATTCAATAGCAAAATTCCATTTGCTACCCTCAATGTAAGCTTTCCCATGCATACTACCAATGCAAGGCTTAAAGAGTGAACATGTTTAAATCACATTAAACAACACAATCCATCTCATGATACATCATCAATATATTGGCTTACAAGTGATCATTAACCAAGTCCACTTTACAAAACATAACATCGGATACACAGATTCAACAACTGTTTCCCCCAACACTTAACATACAATCTACCGGCATCTCAAGGTTCATACACGGGATTTTTCGGTACTCATAAACCCCTCCACCGTTGTGACACCCATGGCGGAGTCTTCGGTACACATAAACTCCTCAACAGCACTCATCAGCAATATTATAACCCACTAACGGGAGTCTTCGGTACGATTAAACCCTATAACCGTTAGGTTACTTGGATAGAGTATTCGGTACATATTAACCCCTCAACATCCAAGGTGACTTTTTATAGTGCACTATTAATCATATGGCCAGTCAACTATATTCGATGACATTTACAAACCTTTTCATTCCATCACTTGCCAATATAATTCATTTTATTAACAACACCTCACTGTTTTCATATGCATCATCAAAATTATTTAACCAATGCAACAACCCTTGAATTAACCAATGTTCATAAACATTAACAAAACATGCATTACTTCCAAACGCACCAACATCATTATGTAATCAATTTTTAGCATTAAACCATGCTCAAAACATGCGTATACAAAGAGTAATTAAACCATTTAAACAAGTGCATAAAACCAATTGCCAAACCGAGTTCGAGAGAGATTTGATCCTTTACTTACTTACGAGCTTAGACTAGCATTTCAAGCTTGATCTAAACTTCAAACACAACTTTCAAACCTTTGCAAAGCTATAAACACGCTCTCACTCACCGACACGCAAAGTCTCGCTTGCCGATACGATAATCTCGCCTCTAAAGCTTCGAAAACTAAAGCTCAAGCTTGAGGACCAACTTCCCAAGTTTTATCCATACAAAAACAAAGAGTACATTGCATCATAATGCAATCAACAACACAGCAACACAAATCCTCAACATCCTCTATCAAATTCCACTCCATAACAACCGAAATTAGCATCAAACATCTTCCAAACTTTACCCAGCCATAACCTAACATCTTAACCCATAAATTAACATCTAAAAACACATCTCTATCATCCTTATACCTCCAGCATTCATAAAACCTCCACAACTCCTCAAAAACACATAACTAGCAACCTAAGAAATTAGGAATTCAATTAGTTTTGGGATTCTTATAATTAAACCATCTTATTAACATCATTCAACATCAAAATCATTATCTATATCAATCCAAATCACGAGAAAACAGAACCATTACGAAATTAAATCAATTTCACCAATTAAACCTTGATTTAACCATCTTTCTTTAATTAAATCATCAAACCAAGTTAAAAATCATAAGTAAAGGATCAAGAACTTGGGAATTTCAATAAAGAACCTTGTATTAGAGGAGAAGAATTAACCTCACCTCTAATGGTTATTTTCCCCCTTAATTAGATGAATTTCCATAGCAAAACAATGAAAATCTAATTAATTTTGTTAGGAAAACATTATAATCTCAACTGAAATCAAAAGATTAATTAAAAGAAGATTTTAGCTGAAAATTTTGAAGAGAAAAGAAGTGTTTGGCTGGAGAGAATTGAAGAGAAAATTCTTTTGTGAAAAGTTAGTTACGTCAATTTTGTTTTAAAGCTTTTTAACTAACTAATTAATTCACCAACCTTTTATATTATTTTAAAATCATTTAAAATAACTAATTAAGGGAAAAAGTCTGATATTAGGCTTTAGGGTAAATAGCTCCTTAAAGATTCAAAGTTTTGACCCTTTTACAAATCAGTCACAAAAAATAGTTTTGAAACTTTACATTTTGGTCACTAACCAAAATGTCCAATCCCGAGACCCCTTTTGTAAAATTGATTTTACCAAAATTATTTCCATATTAAATAATGATTTTATATCATTTTTCCAAATTTTTATCTCACCCAAAAATATTTATTTCAAATTAAATCCCAAAACTGACTCGAATCCTCTAATCCAATCCAACAGACCGTCTAAACCACCTAGAAAACTCCTAGGCCCAAAAATGGGGCGGTACAACTCTCCCCCTTAAGAAATTTCATCCTCGAAATTTACCTGATGGGAATAGATGCGAAAATGGAGCAACCATGTCTGACTTACTCTCACGTGTCCAACTCAACACCGCAATGTCGCCACAACACCTTAACAAGCTCAATCGTATTGCCACAAAGAACTTTACTATTGAAGTCAAGGATCTCCACTGGTTCCTCATCATAAGACAAATTTGGTCGTAACTCAACATCCTCAACTGGCATTACACGCGACGAATCCGAACGGTACCTTCGCAACATGGACACATGAAACACATCATGAATTTTCTCCAACCTAGGAGGCAACCCCAGCCGATAAGCTACAGGACCAATACATTCAAGCACCTCATACGGTCATACAAGCCTCAAACTCAACTTTCCTTTACGTCCAAAGCGCATCACATTCTTCCAATGTGAGACTTTCAAGAATACTTTCTCACCAACCGCGTACTCAACCTCTCTATGCCTCAAATCCACGTAGGATTTCTACCTATCTGAGGCCTGACGAATTCTGATGACGGTATAATAGTTTTGGTAGTATTCCCCGACGTCTCCTGGTCTACTCTGGTGATCTCTTCAGCTCCAAAACTAAATACTCTTTCTCTTCTTTTTTTTTAATTTTAATAATTATGCAATAATTGCTTCAATATTAAATTAATTTCTCTTTCCTCTACTATTTATAACAGATAGTGGGATATGACTCACACTGATGTCACGACCATCCAGCTATTGACAGTTGGGATTGAAGAAAACTATAATTCGTGTGAACCTGAATGGACCAATTCGAAGCCGCCATGTGTTATGCTTTGATCAGGAAAATGGACTATCTAAAATATTGTGTTTGTTTGGGTATTAAAATGGGCGGGAATAATTATTAGGAATGGATTTTGGGCTTTTTATATTGTATTTTGGGCTCTATATGTATAATGGACACTATATAAGACAAATTGGACTATACTAACATATATCGGGCATTTTAATTTGGATTTTTAATTATTTATTTATCTAAACTAGTTTATTTATTTATTTTTATTTATACGAGAGACATCATATATACACTAGCCCGGATAAAATTCTGGTATTACACCAACCTATCAAATTATTATATAAATAAAATAGATAATTTTAAAATTGTATATAAATTTTGATTTAATTCCAATATCACTAACCACCTCCAGGCTCCATGACATATTTATTTATATGCAAACAAATATTGTTACAAAATATGGAAATAATTAGATTAGATTTATTTATTTTAATTATCGAATAATATCAAAGTTTCGTGTGCATAACCGGACCAAATAATTTTTTTTGTTCAATGATGTATTATTTACGTTCTCAAGATAATTGTTAGGGTTTATAGCCACACAAGACAGAAGTAGATGAGTATCTTTAACAAGAATTTGAATGAAATGATATTTTATAATTTATTTAATTAACATATTTTAAAGTTTAGAAATTAATTTTTAATATGTTTATTTTAATCAATTAAAATATAATTTAAAGATTAATTTAAATTTTAAATATAATTTAAAGATGAATAGTTGTTGTACCCATATTCGGATCCAGGGCCTTCAAAAATCACCCAAAGTAGCGCTTGGCGTTCGCCTCCGAGACCTACAAGTCTCCGAAATCTACAAGCTTCTACGGCAGAACCTTCGGAGCTAATAACCTTCACACCACTCTTCAGCAAACGAGGCACCATAGCCTTCAAAGCTCTCATTTTCGGATTATTTTCCATACTCGACTACGTGCTCCGACAGGACAACTATCAAGTCTGCTTCACCGTGCCTACTGAGCCTATTATTTGACAGCCGAATCTATTTTGCAATCCTATCAATAGCTTCGTCCCATCAAATAATATTAAAATTTTATAAATATCGGCTGAACGAGAGATCGAAGAAAATAAGAGTCTTATTTTGATCCTCTTTTCACTCCGATTATCATATCGATAGCTATTCTTCGCCTACTTCATAAGAGACAAATCGTTATCGACCGTTACACCATCATTTTAGTCTTCATCTCCACTTTCCTTGATGCATGCCCGCCAACTTACGACATCAACAATAGTATAACTAATTTGAACAATACTGTAAAGTAAGGTATTGAAGGGGATGTGACCATTACCTGACCATTCTGACCCGACCCGGGGCGAAAACACCAATTTTAGCTGCCACTTTAATTTTAAAATAACATACAATTCAAATTTCGATATGATAATTAAAAAATAGCTATTTAGTAGTAATAATTTTCTATCCCTGATCTTGTTTTTCCTATTCTAAAATTGCAGCTCAATCAGCCCAGCCCTAAGGCTTGAAACACTCTCAATCTTTACTCACTTTCCAGGCAAATCCATTACCCATAACTGAAACCTACATGGAGAAATCGGAAATCAACGGTCCGCTTTTCTCTTCCAGCATCATAAGTAATGGCGGCACCTTTAGATCACCAGCTTCTCCTCCTCTTCAACCCAACTTCAGTAGCCGAGCCGTTCAGGTAATCTTCCGAAACTGTCAACTGCAAAAACCCTAGGCCCTTTACGTGTCTTAGGGTTTCTACTTTTTTTTGATACTTTGTAATGGTTCTGTAACAAGCGAATTAAGTTCACATTTTCTTGCATAGAATCGGATTGTAGGATTTTTTTGTTGTTGCAAATACTAGGGTTTAAGTTCAATTAAGCATTTAAAAAACACACAGGTTGAAATGAATTTATAGCGTATTATGTAATGTGAGAAAAAAATATTACATAGCTTGGTAGTGCTGTTTATCGGAGATTTTTAGCGTGGGAAATTATAGTTGGTTCTAATTTAAATTTCAGGAAGCTTTGGAACACTTGGCAACTATCGACCTTAGTGAGTTAGTTAATGAGGCGAAAAATGAGCACTGTCGAGCAGCTAGAGACTTAAGAAGCTGTGGACGATATGTACAGTATGCGTTAAACTCGTGTGGACACGCTTCTCTATGTGCGGAGTGTTGTCAACGCTATGATATTTGTCCAATTTGTAGAACCCCGTTGTTAAAAGGTGGTAATAATAGACTTCGCCCTCGCCTTTTTGATGAGTGCATAGATGCTGGCCTCATCTCCAGAAGATGCGATGAGAGGTTTCAAGATAAAGAAGATAGAAATAATCAATTCACAGCTGATGTCCAACGACTTTATTCTTTCTTTGATGTAGCCTTGGAGAATAACTTGGTTTCTTTGATTTGTCATTGTATCCTTTTGCTATTCTCTTGGTCAGGTTTTGACATTTGTAGGGCGTACTGGTTTGCTTATTTTATAACATGTCCTGATCACAGCTGCCTCAGTTGCTTGTTAGAAATTCACGCTTCCTTTAACAGAAAACAACAGATGTTACAGATATATGTATGGATGAAACTGCTGTTTCCAGTGATGTTGTCACTGCTTTGTTGCTGGATGAGAAGGTTGTCTAGGATTGGGTCAAGTGGACATTTAAAAACATTGCAACTGGCCTTCAACATATATGTATCCTTAAAAAAGTTTATGAAATGCTTTGAGAACTATGCTATTTAGTCGTTTGTCTATACATTGCGTGTTTGGTGTTCCTAACTGGTTTTATCAGATTATCTTGAAGTAGAAGAGATGAAAAATAGGTTAGGCTCACTTCTAAAATTTTCTGTACATCTGGCCAGCTTATCCAATGTACTTGAAGTTTTCGACTCATCTTTCAAGGGTCGTCTTTCAGCACAGCTTCATGACTTGCACAACCTTCAAGAGAGCATATTGAAGACAAAGCAGGTTTGATTCCGTTCAGCGAATGTTTTACCACATTTGGCATCTTTTTAAGAACAATATGTTTGTAGCAAAGTCTCGGAACCTGCAATCTTGAAAATCAGCAGAATAAAGAATGTAGCAGGTGTAGCTTCGAATTTGTGAGCAATTAATGGCTTTCATTGGGTCATTGCATTTAACTGATCTTCTTGAGGCAATATGGCTGTCTTCACCTCTCGTCTTTTAGTACTGTACATTACTGCAGCCTATGTTGTTCGGGTTCATCATTTTTCATCAAGTACCCGTGTCCTACACTTGGACATGGAGAAAATAAAAAAATCTAACCATACCCTTGTCCGACACTTACACCTGATAGCATTTCACTGGGCAACTCAAACAAAATAATCTATCTTAAAATCATGCAATAATCGATATTTTCCACAATATTTGTTTTAAATTTTCAGCATATTGAGATCTCAATATGGTGTGTAAGACACCAATTCTTGGAAAATGTGAGGTCTCGTCATGCTGATTTCACATCCTGGCGTAATCATGTCCGTGAAAGGAAATCTGCTGCAATTGCACGTGCATGGCCTCCGCCTGAGGTGTTAGATATCTCAGCCGACTCCACCGGACAGGGTGCTTCTCTTTCATTGAAGATGCACTAGCAAGTCTTGACATATACGAGGAGATGGGGGAAGAGTCAGATTTTGCCTTTTTGCAGAAGAATGGTGCCTTGTCCTTTTTTCAGTCTAAAATAGGGGGAATTGCAGGGTGTTATCCATTTGAAAGCCTTCGAGCTGCTGTGGACATCCTCTTTCTTCGTGGTGCTTCTGATTTGGTGGTTGCCAAGCAAGCAATTGTATCCTTCTCTTTCTAACTTATTTTCGTTTAGGGTTCTTCTGTTGATTGGACATGTTTATTATTGGGCACGCTCATGTCTTTTTTCTTAATTGAGATGTAGTTTGTGTATTACCTGTTTGATCGGCATTGGAGTAGGCCTGAGGAACAATGGAGGGGTATCACTGATGACATTGCAGGCTCCTTTGGTATAAGCAGGCATTCATTACTTGAGTCATTCACTTTCTGTCTTCTGGATGACCACTCACATGAAGCTTTACTGGTAATTTCTGTATCTATTCTTATAAAAGCTTGTTTGAGACCAAGTTCCATATTTACTTGCTGTGTGCATATTTCAGATTAATTGTATAACCATTTCTAGGCTGTTTACCCCGTTAACTTCTCTGCTACGCACTACTTCATTGGATGGAGCAGTCTGATGGTTTCTATTGCCATTAAATTGTGTTGTGGTGGTAGACTGGTATGAGTGTCCAATTGCTTAAGAAAGTGACTATTAAAGTCTATTGCTAAATGGGCCTAAGCTTTGATGGAAACCGTACCTGTACTCATAAGACTTGAATATTGCAAAATGTTGTTACTTGCGATGCAGTGAATTTTACCGGTTGGTTAAAGTTTAAACTGATTGGTATTATCTTTAATGTTTGAACACTGACTCTGTCCATATGAGGTTTTGTTTTCACCCAGAATAAAGGTAGTTTCTTTTTTAATTGTGAGTTGTAACCTCAAGTAGACTAATATCTCAGTGAACTAATATACTTCCTCTAGCTCCTCTCTGCCAAATCCGAAAGAAATGTTTGGAATTTAAAGAAACCAAATTAATTATTTACCATATTATTTGGTCAATTTCTTGTAGAGAACCATCATTCTTGTTTAATGGGATGACTGTGTAGAACTATTGTCTGTCCTTCTATATGTGCTCGCTCGTAATATAATTCCACACGATTATTTTTGACAATCATATTTCTCAGGATTGTCATCAATTTCTCCCTGAGATTTCTGGTCCAGAAACTCATCCAAAGATTGCACGAGTTCTTTTAGAAAGGCAGAATCCTAAGGCAGCACAAATGGTGATACGCGGGTCTGGTCGTGATGGTGGATCACGGATGGTTTCGCTTAGTGAGGCTGTTACTATTGTTCGGGTGAAAGTCGAGTGTGCACTTTTGACTGAGGCATTTGCATATCAGCGAATGATCTGTACAAAAGTCCAGGAAAATAAGTTCAAATATGAACCAAGTGGGGATGCATTTGATGACTTGAAAAGTCAATGCAGGCCTTGGATGGACTGGATAGAAATATTGGTCACTGAGTTTTGTTGTTTATGCATCAGGAGGAATGTGGTTGATCAAATAATAGAGTTACCGTGGAATGGTGAAGAGGAGAAATATATCCACAAATGCCTGTTAGACTGTGTAACCGATGACCCCACATCTACTATTGGAAGTCTCCTTGTTGTATTCTATCTTCAGGTAATGTACGAAGCTAAGCAAGATCATGAAGAGATATGTACAATCTTGAGTCTTATGTCATTTTAACTTAATATCCAGATACTGCTTCATTGAATGATAGAACATTTAGGTTCTGGCTCATGGATGATTGTTCATGTATTTACGCCTTAAGTTGTTTTTGTGATTCTCATTTTAACTGTCAGATTTTCTATAATTCTCATTCGTGTCCAAACCAATGGATTCTAACATCACTTTTAGGAGTGTTTCTTTTCTAGGTTAAGTAGATTATTCTTAACATGTATTACTGGAGCTTATTAACTTGATTTCTGTTACTATTCCAGCGCTGTCGGTATGTTGAGGCATATCAAGTCAATCTTAAACTTTGGAGCTTGGAGGAAGACTTCACTTCAACTCATTATGGCAATGAAAATTTTGTAGAAGCTCTATCAGGGATGGAATCGTCAGAGGAGAAAAATTTTGGTTGTATGTGATTTAAACTTTTGAATGTCATTGTTGCTACTACTAAAATAAATTCAATTTTATCTTTTGTTTTCTGTTCGTGGTGAAGTTTGAAGGTTACTGGTAGCAAGTAGCTTTAACAAGAAACTACCGACTTGTTTACCCTATCTCATATAGGATAAAGGTATAGAATTGCTTCCAGAAGTCCTGCAACAACAGGTAAAGACTGGAACATTGCCTGATATAGTAGTTGCTTCACATCAGGAGGATGAAATGCCAACTAGAACCGGTTTCCGTGAATCGCAAGAATCAAAATCAGCGGGTTTGTTGGTTCCCTCCACTTCTGATTCTATTGTTCTACAACCAGACCACATGGCCACTCCTTTCAGACCACCCGTTTCTGGAATTCCTAAAATATTGGGTGGATATGTCAACAGTTCTCATTGTTGAAGCTGGTACCCATGGATCTACATCAATTCTCCCGGGGAGGTTATTTGCGGATGCAGAAAGATTATCAAATGTTGAAGGAAGCAAAAACTTCAAATTTGAAAACATCTTGAGTCCTGGAATTCTTCGAGCAAGTTCCATACTTGGTACACCATTAAAAGGTGTCAGAGTTCATCAAGAGCACTTTCAAGCAGTCACCTACGAGAAAAACAATCTGATAAAATCATTTCAGAGGGTGAGCAAAATGGGTTCGTTAACCAAGTCCGCAATGCAAGTCCTCCTTATTCCCGAAGGGTGACAGCTAATCCCGCTTCTACACCTAGCAGTACCTTTGGATTGTTTAAAGGTTTCACAAATAACTTAGTTTCAAATATTTCTTGTAAGAGGGATCAATCAGATAGAGATGACGCACATTCGAATGTGCTTCCCATCGGAGACTTAATGGATGTCTCTTGGAGGTAAAGATTTTGATTTTTACTCCTAATCCTCTCATGTTATTTTCCTTTAAACCTCTGACGGGGGAAAATTTTCGTATATCATATTGTCCCTTTGTTTCCTATTTTGGATATTTGCAGCCATGAAGAGAGGTCTTCTGAGGACAGAAATACACATGGAGGGCCGAGATGGAGATCCAATGAAACAAGCGACGATGAAGAGAAAAGACCGGACAGAACCATGGAAGTCGGTGCAACCCCCATGAGGGGGCGTAGGAGGAGATTCTTGAGAAGATGAAAGACCCGGTGGGCCGTGGAGGGATCAATTCATGAAGGATGACCCATAATTTTGGTGGTGTTTTAAGATTGGTGTATTGTTACTATCTATGCAATGCTGAATGTTAGAAAAATGAAACAGTGCAAGGTTATAATGTTGCAATTGGATTTTGAACAGGTTGCCAGCCAATTACTTCCACAGTTAAAAGATTATTTAATAATATATATTTTTAAAATCTATTGTTTTTTATATAGAAGATTAGGAGGGAAAGAAAATTCACTTAATCATTAGCATCGAACATAATGAATGTTAAATGTTACAACATTGGATTTTATTTGCATTATTAGGGGTCGTGTATATATGGTAATTTTAGACTAATTCCAAAATAATTTAAAAATAAATATGATGCATGAGTAATTAACATTGGATTATGCTTATATCATCGATTGAAAAAATAAAAAAGGTAACACTTGTTAGCTATTGAAGACTTTTTTTATTAGGAAAATACTTTGATATACAAGTTTGTGCAAAGTTTACATAAGTCTTTTAATTTTAGGGTTTTAAGTTAGGGTTAGGGTTTTAAATTAGGGTTTATGGTTAGAATTTAGGTTTAGGCATAGTGATTAAGATTTAGATTTTAGAGTGTTAGGGCTAAGAATTTATATTTTATATTTTATAGCTTAAATATAAAAAAGTTATAAATTTTTTTTACACGGTTTTTGAATAAAAAATAGTACCCTTTTTAATGTAGCTGATGAAGACTTTTAACTCCTTGATATTAAAAATTAGGGATAACATGATAAGATATCGTACTCTTAAGAAAAATTTAAATTTTAAAGAAGACACTTTAAAGAAAAAGTTCACGGATTTTAAATATAATTTTTTTTTATCACGAGATACAATTATAAATAAATATAGAATATATAAAAAAAATATTATTTTTTGGTAAACATCATCATTGATCATTAAATTATTTTCACTTTCATGTTTTGGTTACCAAACCATTATTTTGTGCAAAATCATCACAAATGTTACATTTTTTCTTATTTATGTCACTAATGTTACTTTTTTCCTATTTTGGTCACCAATTTATTGCTTCTTTCTTATTTTGGTCATTAAACTATTCTCACTATCCTGTTTTTCCATAACTTTTTAACAGCAATAACTAAAATAAAAAAAAAGTAACATTAGTGATAATTTTGTTAAAAATAATAATTTAAAGATCAAAACATGAAAGCGAAAATAATTTAATGAACAACGGTGACATTTATTTTTTTTTTGGAAAAAAACAAACATGTTGATTGTAAGAAAAGTAAAAAAAAACAGCAAGTAAAATGCTATTAAAAACCCAAGGAAATAGACCACAGGAAGAAAAAAAAACTTCTTGTCGTTGAGATTAATTCTTGACTGTACATCTGCTGAGGATGATCACGGGTAGAGGCAATAACGAGCCGAGCTGAGACAAACCTGAGTAGGCTCGTGCTGGTGTGGTACTTCTTTCTTTCCTCTTCATATTTATTGGGTTCGTGCTGCTCAAATCCAAGAAGAAGGCTTGAACCTTCTTGTTCTTAAAACATGTCATGGCTATAAATTTCCTTGTTTTCTTTCTTGACATGTAAGTTGATTGTACGTAGTTCCTTTTTTTCTTTGGCGTAATTTGTATTTTTTGCTATGTATTTATTAATTATTAATTCATTGGTCTTTAATTTCCTCAAATCTCAAGGTTGGTTCAACATGGAAGTGGTTGAAAAGGGTATTAACCATTCCTGACTGCATAATTTCAAATATAGTCATGGAGGGAAAATGGAGTTGAAGAAGAAAAACATAGATGAAGAATAATGAAAGTTAACATGTCATATCAGCGTTTTCAAAAGGGAGTGACCATAATAAAAGCGGATTAAAAGTTCAATGATTATATCCTAAGTTTTAGAAGTTTGGTGACCAGAGTAAAAGTATTCTAAAAGTCCGATGACTATTTATATAATTTACCCTAGATTTTATTAAGAAGATACGAAGTTCGTAGTCCTTAGCATGGTTGAATATATTTATAGATTTTTTTTTTGAAATCGAGTACAGTTAACCTGTCAAAAAAATTGAAATCATAACAGTTTAAACAATTTTTTTTCTCTCATTAAATATATTATTTAATTTTTAAAAGCTGTATTTTTAAACTCTAATCATAATTATTTTAAATGTTTTAATTAATTAAATTTTATAAAATATATATGTAAAAATTAATTAACATAATTTTTTGATTAAAAGAGAATTATCACGTGTCTCTTTAAAAATCTCCGATCCTAGTTGGAGGAAAAATTAACAAACTTTTTTTAAAAATATACTTTTCACAATGATAATTTTAAATAATAAAAAATCAAAAATGAAAAAAATTCAATATATAATACTAATCTTATTGAGACAAAGAGTAGAATTTTAAAACTTTCTATAATTTTTTAATTTGTATTTAATTATTATTAAATCAACAATTAAACTAAACATTAATAGTGTAACCAAATCGATCCGACTCTTGAGTAGAGGTAGACTTTTCCTTTTAGGGTCTGTTTGTTTGCCCGTAAAATATTTTACAGAGTTTTCAAGTGTTTGGTTCGGATCTGATGAGGAGATGTTTGAGATCATCAGTTGTGCGATTTCCGATCTGTGTATAAAAAAAATTGAGCTACGTCTTAGTTTTAAACATTATTACGACTTATATCAATAAAACAATACAAAGATTCTTTTAAATTATTTATATTTTCTCAATATTTAATCACATTTTGTTGATAAAGTCAAATTCATAATTGTGCTTGTATATTAATTTATAGAGAAAAACAAAGACATAAGTTATCTTCATTAACTTGTTAAGTATTATATTTGTAATTTTACTCAAACTTTTCTTGATGTGCTTGTGAAAAATAAAACATTGTATTATAAATTTATAACTTTACAAAATATAATTTTATAGTAACTCAATAAAATCAAAACAAATTGTGTGTTTCTTCTACTAAAAGTAGATTCTGAAAAATAATTTTTTAAAAATTTACCAAACAATGAAAAATAATTTACATAACATTATTCAAACACCAACAAAAAAATTTTGAAAATTATTTCTAAAATATATAATTTATTTTTCGTAATCTGTTTTTAGCGAAACAAACGGACCTTAAACAAACTCACTTGCACTTTCCACGTGCTTTTCATATATTATGGAGTATGCTAAAAATGAAGGTACTGTTTGAGGAGGAGAGTGATGCAACGTCAACATTTAGGGATGGGTATAGATCGAGTCAAATCAAAAATTTTGAGTTAGTAGAGTTAAAAAGTCTTATTTTATAACTCAAATTTTATTTAAAAATTTTTTTAGGCAAGTCGAGTTTATGAAATTCGAGTTGAGTCAAGTTTCTGTTCAAATTTAATTGTAAACATTTATAATATATAGTACTAATTAGTTCCAATTTAAACGATTTTCTATAACCATGTATAATACACATATATATTTCTTCATATTCATTCATATGTTATATATATATGTCATACAGAATTGAGACACTTAATTCAAATTTGAAAATTGATCCACTAATTATTAAAAATTTTAAATTATTCAAGTTTTCATTTTATAATTCAAACTTTCGCATTGAATTGAGTATTTTTGAATCAAGTCGAGTATTTTCGCATTGAATTGAATCGATTAATTCGATTTTTTCGAGTTAGACTTTGCCCAAACCTATGAGCATTAACTAAATTTAACTAAAATCAAACCAGCCGCTCTTTCATCCTTGCACTGAAGCCTAACCTAAGCTCAGGCCTATAACGTTATTTATATTCAGTTTCGCTTCTTTTTTTCCGTGACCAATATCAGAATACGATTTATTCATAAAAAAAAAAAAAATCAGAAACGAATTCTCTGACAGCTCCTTTTATTTGTTTGTTTTTAAAATCTCATTTTTGAATTGAGGAAAAGAAAATGGAGGCACTGGATTACCACGCGGAAGAGAGGAGCAAGGCGGAGTTCAGTTTGGAAGAGATGAAGATCGTTTGGGCTGGTTCTCGCCGAACCTATGAAATTTCCGATCGAATGGCTCGTCTCGTCGCTAGCGATCCGGTAATTTAGTTTATGTGTTTTTAGAAATTTATCTCTTTTCTATTGGCTCTTTTTTTTCGCTTTATATAAACGCTGCGTTTATCTTTTATAGTAATAATTTTGGTTATTTATAACTTGGAACTATGGAATTTGTTTATTTATTAAGTTTCCTCACGGATTGCTGAATGATTTGTTAGTTTTACTTTGGCTTAACTTAATTAGTTTTCCAAATATAATATAAAATGATGGTCTCTTTTGTGCTCATTTCATGGTTTGAAATACTTAGACTAATGTGTATTTTCTTTATAGGGAGTGTTTATACCTGCTATTAAAGGACAAGGAACTAATGAGCAGCATGAGAAGTGGCTGCCAATGGCATATAGGATGCAAATAATCGGATGCTATGCACAAACTGAACTTGGTCATGGCTCCAATGCCCAACGCTTGATCCCCATACAGATGAATTTGACATTCATAGTCCCACATTGACTTCAAGCAAAGTGAGCCTTTAATCAATTCTTTCTTTGACATTGATTTGTTACATCATTCAAGCAAATTATCATGAGAGGTTCTTCAACTGTGCTCTCATTGATTTTTGGCTTTGACACTTTCTAGTCTCTCCTATTTTTCTTGTGTGCAATGTGTTATTTTCCTGTTGGCACTTTACATTATTTGTGAAAGGTTTTAATCCTATATTGCTCTCCCTGTATGTAACCCCAAAACCCAGAAGAAATAACCGAATTTAGGAAGTCACGGTCTAAAAACTTTTCCATCAAAAAACGTTTTTAGGTTAAAGTAATTTAAAATTTAATGTAAAAGATTAAATAAATAAAACTCACTAAATATTCCAATTGTTATAAAACTCAATCTTTTAAAATAATGTTTTGATAGTTGATAAAATATCTGAAAGGAAATTCATAAATTCATGCATCCAATAAATCTCAAATTATAGCAGTCCCAATGTCCAGATTACATAATTGTACCAAACCATAAAATAATAATCTAAAAGTCTAAATAAAATAATTCATACTGATGATAGATTGTCCGAGTAAAATGTGAGATGCTCCAAGTACCTAGTCGCCTAAGAGAATCTGATGATATCTGAAAGAAAAACTATAAGAGAGTAAGCTATATAGCTTAATGTGTCTCTAAAGTGCAAACAACCACAAAAACAAAACAACATATTTTGTTTTTCTGATAAATTCTTTTGAAAACACATTAAATCTGAGTCATAATGATATGATGTCCAATGCACATGAAAACTCAATACACAATCTCTGATACATCGTCTGAAGAGTAAGGTTCCCCAAAATCACTCTCTACTTACACTATCCGAAGTAAAACTCAGCCCGTGGGGTAGAACCACTAATCCGAAACAAAATTTAGCCCGAATGGTGAAACCACTAAACTTTCCATAACAATCCCAATCCATGTACACACAATAATATGATGCTAATTTTAAAATTAGAAACACAACCGAAACTCAAATTATTAAAATTCAAGTTGCACAATTATATAAATATGATTTTTTACAATTCCGTAAATCTGATATTTCACATTTTGGTAAAACTGATTTTTAGTTAAAACACGGCCCGATATACTATGTATGATATCTGAAAACTTTCACAAATCACAACACAAAATAAATCACGCAAGATGTAAAATCTCATTTCACATAAGCATGTATCACAATAAGAAACACACAAGTTTATAACACAAGAAGAGACACACCTTAAGTGGTCAATAGCTCTATCGTCGTGGATGACTCTCACGCCCAGATCTATCACTTGGTCTAACTGAATCGGAACCTACAAGGTCAGAATTCTATATTTTTACTAGTTCTATCACTAAGCCACCAACTAAAAACATAACACTAATCTGAAAGTATACTCACGTGCGAATCTCAAAAAATAAGCATAGTTAAATTGAACAGACATAGAAGATAACTCGTAAGCCTCAGAGTTGATACCTAAACACAAGAATATTTTGAATCAAATTCCATAATTCTCAACTCTTCAAATACTAAGCACAAAATAATTGTAAAGAGTTCAAGTTCGAATTTGATGAAAAAAGTAACAGATTCAGACTCAGGACGTCGAAAAAGGCTAAGATGAAAGTTGTCTGAAAAAGTTAACTCAATCAATGGTCAAAGTCAATAGTCCAAGGTCAATGTTGACTTGACTAGTCAAAGGTCAACTTGGCCAACGATCCATGGTCAAAAGACAAAAGTTATTAGGTATGATTCGGTCAATGGGTCAAAACCAATTCGGTTCAACCTTTCTAGTCTGGGTCAGATCACTGGGCTTACAAATCTGGTCTGCTCAATTCACACGGGTTTGGGCTCTCTTTGATCACTCACTCACATGGGCCTCACCACCCAACTCAATTCAAACCCCACACAACCCCCACACACAGCCCATAACCTATGACCCCATTTCAGCAAACAAGGTGCTAGGGTTTCCAGCACCCAAAACGACAGCTGCTAAGGAGATAATGGCAAGGGTGATGGCACGGATTAACAAGAGACCCAAGGCAGTGGCTCGCCGATGACACTCATTGGAGACCAATATGGTCATTATCGATCGAAAAATAAAGGGAAAACGAGATTAGAACCACAACCATCTCAAATGAGCCAAAACTCAAAACAAAAGGCTTGCCCAAACTGACGAACGGAGACTACTATTGCGCAAAGAGAATCGCAAGGAAATCGAAATATTTTCCTCAGAATTTGACGAAGGCAAGCAGCGCATGAGTGATATGAAGGTAGGGTTAAGTTCGCGATGAGATGTTGATGTTGGTCACAATGTTGGTGACGATGAGGGAAACGAACGGCGGTAAGGTGGTCGTCGGAGCTTCGTCGAAAAAAACAAAGGAGATAGAAAGCTATATCGAGAGGGAGAATAGAGCTTGGTGGCTGTCGATATTACAAAAGGGAGTTTAAAGGGTTTTTAGGTCTGAATAAAGGAATTATAAACCTAAAAAATTGGGTAAATCACAAGAAACGGCCCTAAAAATTCTCGCTTTTTAGATTGGACACCAACATTCTGAATTAATTTAACTAGGTCACTAAATCATAACTGAAATTCAATTTAATTTACAATTATCAATTAGAGTTTCAAAAATAAAATCCCCAAAAGTTAGAGTTTTGAATATAGAGATTTTAGAATTAGGTTTTTAATTTAAAGGTAATTTTGGGTGTTACAACTCTCTCCCTTAAAAAGAATTTCGTCCTCAAATTTTTCAAATTTAGCTACAGATCCTAAAACGAACTGACAAATACTCATTATGTCATTTAAAATTCGTAATCCATCATAACCAAAATTAGAACCGAATACATCAAAATGTACCTGTTATATCTTCTGATGCATCTTCATACCCATCACGAGCTCCAATAGCATATATCAAGCATGATCGTCTAATCTTAGATCTAACTGATCTATCACTCTGAGCAGGTCTACCACTGCTAGTATTTCCCAAAATAATATGACTATCAGGACCTCTACTCCCCACGGATACTTGTGCTTATGACTAAGAATAGTTCTATTTAACTGAAATAGTAGGTGGACGTGACCAATTCCTTAAGTAATGATCTTGGGAACCACATCTAAAACATGTTTTTTTTCTCCATCTGCACTGTCCATTATGCTTCTTATTGTAATAGCTACATACAGAAATGGGCTGAGAAACTTTTGAACTACCCACGCTGTCGGCCAGAACTATAGCTACAATAGGTTTCACTCCGATAACTCTGAGAAACAAACTCATCTCTAGACCTCTTTCTAAACAGATTGAAAAAACTTGGCCGAACAATTATGTCTGGTTGCTTCTTGACTTGATCAAAATTCTGAAGTTCCTCATCTTTCATAAGTTTATCCGTCCTCTCAGCAGCCTTAGCTCGACCAACCAGGTCGTTGAACATCTTTCCAGATCGATAGACAAAGTTCATCCAAAAACCAATCACACTTATCTTTCTTAGTGTAACTAACCTAGGAACATATTTGATCAGCCACAGAACTCTATCACATTAGCTGTTAACTGTCATATTGTTCTGTTTCAAATTTATAAAATTATCTCGACATTTCGCCAGGTACCCCACTCCCACATATCAATCCTCATTAACATATATCTCATTGTAATTTTCTGTCTAATCAGTATATGGTAGATGATCACTATCAGAAGTAACGGTACGACCTCACCCAAATGCAACACTAAAACTTCTACGTGGTGGCATGGTAACTATCTACACGAGGTAATAACCTAGATTCAGATTCGGTATTGGAGTCTCTGATTTAAAAACGTTGAAAATAATTTCGTAAAAATCAAGCAAAACTGTAGCAAGTTTTTCAAAAAAATTTCAGTTATCCCAAAATATTTCAGATGGATGCAGAAGTCAAAATCGTTTTGAAAACAACTATTGTGAGTCTCACAGTCCGAGGGTTGAACTTAGCTCTAATACCACTAAATGTAACCCCCTAAACTCGGTCCATAAGAAATAACCAAATTTAGGAAGTCAAAGTCCAAAATTTTCCCATCGAGAAACGTTTTTAGGTTAAAGTAATTTAAAATTCAAGGTAAAAGATTAAATAAATAAAACTCACTAAATATTTCAATTGTTATAAAACTCAATCTTTTAAATAATGTTCTAATAGTTGATAAAATATCTGAAAACAAATTCATAAATCCATGTATCCAATAAATCCCAAATTATAACAGTCCCAAATGTCCAGATTACATAATTGTCCCAAAACATAAAATAATAATCTAAAAGTCTCAATAAAATAGTTCATATTGATGATAGATTATCTGAGTAAAATGCGAGAGGCACCAAGTACCGAGTCGCCTAAGAGAGTTTGATGATATCTGAAAGAGAAACTATGGGAGAGTAAGCTAAAGAACTTAGTGTGTCTTTAAAGTGCAAACAACCACAAAACAAAATAGTATATTTTGTTTTTCTGATAAATTCTTTTGAAAACACATTAAATCTAAGTCATAATGATGTGATGTCTAATGCACATGAAAACTCAATACCTAATCTCTGATACACCGTCTGAAGAGTAAGGTTTCCCAAAACCACTCTCTACTTACACCATCCGAAGTGGAACTTTCCTCGTAGGGTGAAACCACTAATCCGAAACAAAATTCAGCCCGAAGGGTAAAACATTGAACTTCCCCGAACAATTCCAATCTATGTAGACACAATGATATGATGCTAATTTAAAATCTGAATATCAATCGAAACTCGAATTATTAAAATTCAAGTTGCATAATTATATAAATCCAATGTTTTACAATTCCGTAAATCTAATATTTCACAATTTGATAAAACTAATTTTTAGTTAAAACATGGTCTGATATGCTATGCATGACATTCGCAACTTTCACAAATTATAACACAGAATAAATCAATCAAGATGTAAAAATCTCATTTCACACAAGTATGTAGCACAGTAAGAAAACACAAGTTTATAACACAAGAAGAGACACACCTTAAGCGACCAATAGCTCTATCGTCATGGGTGACTCTCACGCCTAGATCTATCACTTGGTATACCTAAATCAGAACCTACAAGGTCAAAATTCTACATTTTTACTAGTTCTATCACTAAGCCACCAACTAAAACATAATACTAATCTGAAGGTATATTTACGTGCGAACCTTGAAAAACAAGCACAGTTAGATTGAACAGATGGAGAAGATAACTCATCGGCCTCGGAGTTGATACCTGAACACAAGTATATACCGAATCTGATTCCATAATTCTCAACTCTTCAGATACTAAACACAAAATAATTGTAAAGAGAAAAAAACGAGACTTTCGGGTTCAAATTTAAAAAAACAGGCAGCGAATTCGAACTTAAAACGTCAAAAAAGACCAAGATAAAGGTTGTCAGAAAAAGTAAACTTTAGTCAATGGTCAAAGTCAACTATCCAAAGTCAACGATCAATATTGACTTGACAGGTCCAAGGTCAACTCGATCAAAAGTCCATGGTCAACTCCGTCAAAGGTCAACAGTCAAATGTATGATTTGATCAACGGGTCAGATCGGTCAACGAGTCAAGTCGGGTCTACGGGTCAAAATCGATTTGGTTCAACCTTGCAGGTTCGGTTTAGATCACTGGGCTCACAAATATGGTCTGGTCAGTTCATGCGGGTTTGGGCTCTCTTTGATCACTCACTCGCATGGGCCACACCACCCAACTCAATTCAAACCCCACACAACTCACACACAGCCCACAACCTATGACCCCCTTTCACCAAACAAGGTGTTAGGGTTTCCAACACCCAAAACGACGGCTGCTAAGGAGATAATGGCAAGGGCAGCGGCACGGATTAACAAGGGATCCAAGGCAGTGGCTCGCCGGCGACACTCATCGGAGACCAATATGGTCATTACTGACCGAAAAACAAAGGGAAAACGAGATTAGAACCATAACCATCTCAAAGAAGCCAAAACTCAAAACAAAAGGCTTACCCAAACTGACGAACAGAGACGACGGTTGCGCTAGGAGAATCGCAAGGAAACCGAAACGTTTTCCTCAGATTCCGACGAAGGCAAGCGGCGCATGAGTGATATGAAGGTAGGGTTAGGTTCGCAATGAGATGTTAGTCACAATGTTGGTGACGATGAGGGAAACGAACGGCAGTAAGGTGGTCGTCGGAGCTTCGTCCAAAAAAACAAGGGAGATGGAAAGCTATATCGAGAGGGAGAAGAGAGCTTGGTGGCGGCCGATCTTACAAAAGGGTGTTTAAAGGGTTTTTAGGTCTGAATAAAGGAATTATAGACCTAAAAAAATTGGGTAAATCACAAGAGAAATGGCCCTAAAAATTCCCGCTTTTCAGATTGGACACCAACGTTCCGAATTAATTCAATTAGGTCACTGAAATTCAATTTAATTCATAATTCTCAATTCATAAAGGCACTTATTTAGCTCTGGTATTTCAGATATTAATTCAGGAGTTCCATTTTCAGGTTTTATTGTACAGCTGCGTAGTTTGGATGATCACTCACCTCTTCCAGGCATAACAGTTGGTGATATTGGAATGAAATATGGAAGTGGGGCGTATAACAGCATGGACAATGGTGTTCTGAGATTTGATCATGTGCGCATTCCAAGGAACCATGCTAATGCGGTTTGTTCTCTAACAATGTCTCTACACATCTTTGTCTCCTTTTACTTCTACATTTTTTCAGAAGGCTAATATATCATCTGTCGTTTGATGTTTCTCTGGTTGCCAATCCTGTGGAGCCAATGCATGGAAACATATAAGTTTAGAATTGCTTAGAGGGGAGAATATTCTGTATTAAGTTTTTTCTTGGATGATTCCTGTAATGAGCGGTTGTCTCGAGTGAAGATAGAAAGATGTGAAATTTTCTGCTACTTCTCTTAACCCTATAGAAGTTTTAGACAGTTCATAAATCTAAAACTTTGAAAATTTCTTTCCTCAATAGAGAAAGCCACCCATAAACCAAAAAGTTGTAATCTGATTTGAAGTGCCACTCTTATAGCGTGATTATCATGGTAAAAAAGTTGACTGTTCTGAAGTTTGTTGTTCTTTTTCCTTTCCAAATGTCTCAGTGTTTCACAGGTTACAAGAGAAGGGAAATTTGTGCAATCTGATGTTCCTCGCCAGCTGGTTTATGGTACAATGGTCTATGGTCGACAAACAATTGTATCTGATGCTTCTTGTGCAATTTGGTTCTCAGAATGGTGCTCCAGAGACCCAGGTATCTTATTTTGGATCTGGTACACATACATGTTTCAAGTATGGGTTGCTGTTGTATACGGTTACCTTTTATGATCACTTCTAATGCCTTTTTCTTTCCCATAGAAACTTCCAAATAAACGTTATGAAGAATCTCTGATTTGCTCCTGCTGAATTTTCAGAATTAGTTGTTCATTTGGTGAACGCTCATCTAATTATTAATTATTTTCATTTATTTATTTTGTTTCAGGTGATTGACTATAAAACTCAGCAAAGCAGACTCTTTCCTTTGCTTGCTTCTGCCTATGCTTTCAGATTCGTTGGTGAGTGGCTGAAGTGGCTGTACACTGATGTGACCCAAAGATTGCAAGCCAATGATTTCTCGACATTACCTGAGGCTCACGCATGTACTGCGGGGTTAAAATCTGTGACTACTTCTGTAACTGCAGTATGTTACTTTTACCAACCTTCACCACTCTATATTGATAAATTTCCTGTAGCTTTAATAACTTATATTCTTGCTGATTAATTATGCTATAAAATATTGCCTCAATGCCTCACCATTTTGATGGCATAAACAATCTTTCTATACGTTAAAAAAAGTTGCATTCAATACAGAATAAGTCATTCAGTCAATGACTCAATAACACCTAAGTTTTTTTTATTTTGAATGCTTTTAGCTTGAGTAAAATAAATATGGTTGCAGGATGGGATTGAAGAATGCCGAAAATTATGTGGTGGTCATGGATATCTCTCTAACAGTGGGCCCCCTGAGTTATTTGCAGTTTATGTACCTACCTGTACTTACGAAGGAGACAATGTCGTTCTGCTTTTACAGGTATGTCAGATTTGAAATATACCATCATCTTCATTTTGTTCTGTAGATGGTAGGGATAAAATAGGGAATGGATCCAAAATTCCTTGATGTTGTGTTGATAATGCTTCTGGGTGTCGTTTATTGACAATGAAAGTGGAACGTTTCTGTAGGTTGCAAGATTTCTGATGAAAACAGTTTCCCAGCTGGGGCCGGGGACGAAGCTTGTTGGGACAACAGCTTACATGGGACGAGCTGAACACCTCATGCAATGTCGGTGTGAAGTTGAAATGGGTATCCTTTATATCTTCTTCTTCTTATTGTTTGCAACTTATCTTTCATATCTTGGAAGATTGAAAACATTAGTTTTCACAAACATTAATTAGAACTCTCTGAATGCCTCTGAGTAGGTTTGCTGGTCCTAGTTGCTTTCTTAACACTTTTGAGTTTTTTTCTCAATTCTATATACAAACTATTGCCAAGTACTGGTGTACATGATGCCAATCTTACATTAGTCTGCACTCTG
Source organism: Hibiscus mutabilis (assembly GCA_019671005.1). Taxonomy (NCBI): domain Eukaryota; kingdom Viridiplantae; phylum Streptophyta; class Magnoliopsida; order Malvales; family Malvaceae; genus Hibiscus; species Hibiscus mutabilis. The sequence continues at coordinate 30,884,730 of CM033749.1, forward strand.
CACTCACCGACAATTATAACCGGTTTGGGTAGATAAAAATATTTCATTCCGTGTGTTGGTTCACAGCTCAAGATTGGCTAAAGCCAAGTGTAATATTGGAGGCATTTGAAGCGAGGGCTGTGAGGATGTCTATTGCCTGCGCGAAAAGCCTTGGCAAATTTTCAAATCCAGAAGACGGTATGTCCTTTATACCTAGATTGAGAAGCAAGTGTTCTCTTTTATCTGTATTTTTTACCGACGTGTTACTCAACTAAGTTCTCGTTCGAAAACTTTACATGCTGTGAGTCATATCAGTTGAAACCTTAGATGAATTTTCAATGAACATCATTTTGTTATTATAGAAAACAAACAGGTTCAGTGTACAGTAACCTCTCGGTTGAAGTCGTTGATGTCCGTATGTTTGATGTGCATGCACTTTCTCTTTGTTTGTCTTCAGGTTTTGCTGAACTTTCAGCTGATCTGCTTTTGGCTGCAATTGCTCATTGTCAGTTAATTGTTGTTTCCAAGTAAGCCTCTCAATTCTTATCCTCTCAATTGTTACAGTCAGAAAATTGATTGGTTTTTTGGACTGAAGGGGACGAACTCTGCTCGCATAAAATTTTAAATTTCATGGCTCTTTTTAGTAGTTATAGGCAGAAGGTGAATGAGATCCCCTTATTGTTGGCTGCTTCTTTTGTTTTCTGAAAAGTTTTCTAAGGTAGTTCCTTTGTTTATTATCAGGTTCATTGAGAAACTGCAACAGGACATACCAGGAAAGGGGGTGAAAAGACAGTTGGAGATCCTGTGCAATGTATATGCTTTGCATCTTTTACACAAACATCTTGGAGATTTCGTCGCCACCGGCTGCATTACCCCGAAGCAAGGTGCACTAGCAAATGAACAGCTGCGATTGTTGTTCTCTCAGGTTTGTTTCAATAGTCCGATTTAGTTGACACGGTGCTCAATTTAGTTCTCATCTCATTCTCTTCTCAGGTCCGTCCAAACGCCATTGCCCTTGTCGACACATTCAATTACACCGACCACTACCTTGGCTCGGTCCTTGGTTGCTATGACGGAAACGTGTATCAAAAACTCTATCAGGAGGCATGGAAGGATCCTTTGAATGAAACCGTGGTGCCGGATGGTTACCTCGAGTACATTCAGCCAATACTGAAGCAGCATATTCGCACAGCAAGACTCTGAGATGCTTCTATTAGGCCATTAAGGAATAAAGTGATGATATATCGGCCACCCGAAAGACGAAGGTCGGGCTCAGGCTCACTGCTGTAGCCTAGTAGTATCTACGGTCTTGGATTATGGCATTAGTTCTTAAAGTCGTGTCATGATTAAATTAAGGACCTAATTTTAGTGTTATGCAAGTGTTTTTGGAATTCAGAAACAACTTACAACTACTGGTCCTTGAATAAACTCATATACGCTTTCTAAGTGCGATCATCTAGCTATAAAGTAATTAAAGAAAATTTGTAGGCTTAAGGTGTAAGAAGTCTTTTAACTTTAGAAAAAAATATCAATGAAGTCCTTGAATTTTTTCATCCAATTAAACCCTTAATCAATAATCATTTGATCAATTTTGACCATTAAATCTTGATATTTTTTTAAAAATATTATTGCCACATGATAAACTACAATTTTATCATGTGACAGTTACAGATTTTTTAAAGATATATATTTAATAAGTCTAGTCAGCGTTGTAACGGGAAAGGGTGTACACCGTTTAGGTTTTAACGACGGGAGTGGTATAATTGAGTCTAAAATCAAAGTTTAACGTTAAAATTGAAGCAACTAAAAATTCGGTGGTAAAACAAGTCAGTGACAATAATTTGGTAGTATCTGGTGTAGTTTACCCTATAATATATTGTACATGTACAACTTTTTTATATGAAATGGATTACCCGAATGAGCCTCATTAAAAATCTCTCTAACCTAAATGGAGGAAAAGAGTACTCATTGAGATAATTACAAAAACATATGGGACAAGATGACCACACCAGAACAAAACGTAAACAAAGTAGCTAACTTGGCTAACCAAACAAACTAACGAGCATTCCGATCAACATTACATAAAGCAACCACTTCCACCGGATGGTACGCGAAAGTAGTCTCCCCAAGAGCACTATCTCGAGACATCCAGGACAAAGCATCCGCCACTCTATTCCCCTCACGTTCTAAATGCATAATTCGGACAACCCACTCCTGAACAAGGAGATCTTTAACGTGTAACATGAGCGCACTGTTCGCCAAGGCTAAACTCTCACCACGAAAAATTTGAACCACCGTCTTGTTATCAAGTTTTAATTCCGCTCGTCCAAACCCAAGTCTCCAAGCATAAACCAAAGCATCATGAGCCGCCCACATTTCAACAACAACCACCGAACATACTCCAATGTTCCTGGAGAAACCAAAAATTCATCCTCCCGAAGCATCCCGAACCACTCCTTCGATCGAAGCTCTATGCTCAATGCCCCCAACAGCGCCATATACATTAACTTTCAGCCACCCCTCACTCGCCTTTGTCCAACGAATCCGTGGTTGCCTCACTCTACCCCTGCCATCCGATACATATTGAACATCTGCTAGAGCATCACCCATCCTTCGACAATAGGCTATAATATCCCCGGCAACCTCATTTTCATCGTTAAACACAAGGGAACACCTGCGCTTCCATAATGCCCAGCATCCAATCGCAAATATCACACTCCATTGAATCCCCACATTCCGTACCTGGCTTGCTCCACGCAAATTAACCATCACCCATTGATCAAACGGTTGTACAATTTTTTTTTTGTTACAAGATAATATAGTCACTTACATTTTAATATGAAATTATATATTGTATATGTCTTTATTTATTTAAAAGTTCAATGAATCACCATTTAAATTATTCTATTCTGTTTTAGGTTTGTACATATTGTATATGTATTTATTTAAAAGTATTTTAAATCACAAGTTAAACTATTCTATTTCATTTAATATTATACATGTTGCATGCCTTATATTATTATGGTTAAATTAATTTATTCCATTATTATCTATAACAATCGAACAGATTGAAATCACTTCCCTGAATAAAAGGATAAAAGAAACTTACTCTTGAGGATTTGTGTTAAATACATTTACCTTCTATAGTTTGAAGAAAATCGGAAGATCTATTATTCTATTTACTAAGCAAATTATTCTATTATTATCGTTTATCTATCTACTTTTTCTAAAAAAAATTATCTAATTTTAATTATAAAATGATTAACATTCGATTGTGCATCATATTATGGAATTGCTGAATAGAACTCGGGAGATCATGTTTGGTCATGGATTTCAAAAAACAATAAATTTGCAAATGGTATGTCAAAGTTAGCAGGAGAGGGTGACCTTGAGTGCCAACTGTTCCATAGTTCTCTTAATTCGGTTTTGGTTCTTTTACACATTGTATAAGTTGAGAGCAAGTTTTGCTCCAATAAACCTACGCGTATCATTTCCGTCAAAAAGTTAACAATTAGTTATTTGATTTAAAACTATTTTAAAAGTTTATTAGTCTAATTAACAAAATTGATAATTTAGTGGTCAAAATAGAATCAAATCAATAGCTTAGTGGTCTAGGGGTAGTTTCCCCAATCATTTATATTATATAAAAGAGAATAGACCGTTAATAAATTAGGGTAGCGTTGAAATTAATTTAATTCACTTTATGAAATTAGTTTAAATCATTTTATTTAGGAAAAAGAAAATTAACGGGCCACGTCAGCATAAAAGTAAAATAAAAGTTAAGTGGTCGTTGTTGGTAGAAATACTACAAAATCATAGCGTTAACATTGACTGAGAATAAAGTAAAATAACTGAAAATAATGTTTAACCATGTCGTGGTAAGAACCATTGCCTTAGAAATAGATTCGCCCTAACGGGTGTAGTTGCTACTACAGGCGGATCGTCTTCCGAAATTAGCACGGACCCTCAGAAAGTTTATACACGCAAACTTCATAATGAAGATCGACAATACTGTTCTTCTCTTCTGCAAACTCAAAAGAACTCAGAAATAGAGACTATGAAAAATCTTGCTTGAAAACTGTAGGAAGTATTTTGTGTTTTGTTGTGTGTTATGAAATGAGAAAGAGGTGTCTATATAAGTGGAAATACAGGGTATTTCCGTCCCAAAAAATCATAAAAACGGGTATTAAACACAGATTTAAATTCATATTTAAAACGTGTAACAACCCTAATAATTAGCTAGATGTTTGTTTAAATTCAGCTTCGAATACAGTGCATATTTCTGTCCAGATTCATCTGAAATACAGTTAATAAATTTGCAGCGTGTGTGCGGGGCTAGTCCATCACTCTTCATCAAATAAGGCTTCCAAGGTTCATATATAAACCAAGCCAATTATGTTTTCTTACTCAATGTGAGATGAGCATTCTCCAACAGTCGCAATGAAAATTTTAAAAGTTTGGTAACTAAAATAAAAGTATCTTAAAATTTTAATGACTATTTATAAGGAAAAGAAAAATTCGCTGCCAACATTTTTTTAACAGGAAGTAATATAAAAGACTAAAAATAAAATAAAAATTAAATAACCTTAATAAATATTTTAAAAGTTTAATATCCAAAATAAAAAATACCTTAAAATTTTGGTGACCATCCAAAAAAGACAAACAATTTTGGAACACGTGGAAACTTGAAACTCCAAGCAATAACATGACGCCGGGTCATCCTATCGACAATATCAAATCAAAATGACAAAAAAAGCCACCTAGTAACATTCTTTGTCCAGCGCATTGTTCAATCCTACAGCGTCAGAAGATATCAAGGCTAATTACGTAACTTACTTCTCCACCTATTTAATTCTCAGATCGCCTACTTTAATAAAGAACAAATGCAGAGCAACCAATTTTCCTTTCTTTATATGAATTTTTGGTATTAAAGTGTTGAAGTCGGATTAAATCTCGAAATAGAATAATTTAATTTCAAATTCGAGATCTCGTCGTCCATGGCCGCCCCCTTTTTTTCCACTCCTTTTCAACCCTACGTGTATCAGGTAACATTCTTAAAGATAATTCCTTTGTACTCTCGTCTTTCACTGAATTTTTGCCTGTTTCATGAGAAAAAGGCAAAGCCACAAGGAAATTGAATATTGGTTGTTGGGAAAATGGCGTGAGATTTTAATGGGATTTAGGCTTTTTCTTTTGCATTTGATCTCGCATTGTTGAAGAATTTTAATTGGGATTTCCTTAAATAGAGTTGACTTTGATTCTGTTTATAATCAACTTGTAAACAAACTTGTACAGACTGCTGTGAGAGACTGAGAGTAGCTAGCTCGATTCTCGAATGCCAAATTGGGGAAACGCTTTCCCGATGACACTAGAATGATAATGTTGTGGAGTTTATATGTCACAGCATGTGCATTTATATACGTAATAATCTCTAGTTGGTATAAATTCATGTAGAGTCCGCAAGATGCTGTGATCCCATTTCAGATATTGGGTGGCGAAGCTCAAATAGTTCAGGTGCTTCCTAGCTTTTTTATCAAAGAATTTTCTTTTAATTTAAGCACATGATCTCGTATCTATTATTATGAAACTTTTTTTTTAAATATTGGAAATGTTTCGCTCATTTACCAGATAATGCTGAAGCCACAAGAAAAGGTTATTGCAAAACCGGGTAGGTTATTTGGTCTCTATTGTATTCCTTGGTTTGGTTAATACTACTATGGTTTTATGTTTTAAAATAGGAATATGGTATTGAATATTGATGCTAGCATGGTGCAGGGCTTCATTGTAATTTTAGTGTTTTTGTGATCATAAACTAATGTTATCAGTAAAATTATGAATGCCGAGGCTTTATGTATATTATGATAAGTATATTGTTGGTTACTAGGCTAGGAGTTAAGCTCTATAATCTACAATTTGAAATGCTACAGTTTTCTATTGCCAAGAATATATTGTAGTACAAATTGTGACCAGAAGGTGTCAAAAGTTCGATAAAATGGAAAAGTTATTTTACTATTAATTAAACTATCTACTCGTATCCTATTGTTTTTCTTATAATTATGACCATATTAGATCCTCTGCTGAAGATCAGTGAGGAGAGCTGCTTAATCAATAAGATGATTGGCTTTGCATTCTGTTAGTTATTGCTTGTTATCATGTAGACTTTAATTCATCCAAAGTTGACGTGAAATGTTACAAAATGCAGGCTCCATGTGCTTCATGTCTGGGTCCATTGAAATGGAAAATACTTATGTCCCAGAAAATGAGGTAGGCATGTGGCAGTGGCTTTTTGGCAAGAGTATAACTAGTATTGCTCTTCGCAATAATGGTTCAAGTGATGGATTTGTTGGCATTGCTGCACCTTCTCTTGCAAGGGTTCTTCCGGTTTGTGTTTCAAACTCTAACAATTTTTTATTTACTTAATTTATAGCGCTTGTCAAGTTTGAGTACTTATGGTCCCAATTGTCGTTTTTTTATTGCTAACAATGAGTTATATATTGCTCGTGTTCATTTTTTTGAACAGATTGATTTAGCAATGTTCGGTGGAGTGCTTTTATGTCAGGTAGCTGACTTGCTCATGGAAATTCATTTTTGCGGCAACATTAACATGTTTTCATTGCGTTAGCTGGAATCTTTATGCCATCTTGTAAACTTGTTTTGTAGCCAGATGCATTTCTTTGCTCCATCAATGATGTAAAGGTCAACAATACAGTTGATCAGCGGCCACGGAATGTTGTAACCGGTGTAGAGGTGACATAAAGATAAATTAATATTTTATCATTTTCTATTCTTCTCTTAGATTCATACACTAGCTGTGTTCAAAGATCTTTTTCAGATGTATTTCAGTTTTTCTGTTTCTTTGGTTTATTCCTCAGTTTTTTTAAGCTGTGTGTATCTGTTTATTTGATGGCATAACAGGGATTTCTTAGACAGAAGTTATCTGGCCAGGGGCTTGCATTTATTCTTGCTGGTGGATCTGGTATGTATCTTTTCTTTTGTACATCTTCTTGTCGTCTTTTGAGTTGCTTGAATTCAAAAGATAGCACATTACAGGTCACGAAAGAGCATGTTCTGTTTTTCTTATTTTCTCTTTTCTTATGATCTCATTGTTCTCGTCTTCCCTTCCAGAAATGTTAATAGAAAAAAAGGGTGAAAAAACTCCTTATTGCTTAACCAACCGTTGATAGCATATTCCTTTTTGTTATTTGCAGCAAACTATGGAAGTTCTAAATTTATATGCATAGGTAAACTGACCATTGGGATTCTGTGGGCTTCTTTCTTTTGCTAGTTGTTCAGAAAAATCTTGAGGTGGGGGAGGTATTGGCAGTTGATATCTCATGCATTGTGGCCCTTACTACTTCCATTGATGTTCAAATCAAATACAATGGTCCAATAAGAAGAGCAGTGTTCGGGGTAAGCCGCTTTTAGTTGGTATATTTCACTCGATATGATACTTATGATAGTGGTTGAGTAGGAGTTCTGGTGCATGCATGTTGTTCTTTTTGCAATTGTTTGCCTGTATTTACGTTTTCTATTTTATTTTGGCCAATAAATTTGTTAGCGTTGACCGTTTTTCTCTACTAACGAAAATTATCGACTAGATATTGTAAAAAGTCGGGGCTTGTTTAAGAATGTCTCTTCTGAATCTCTATTACGAACACACTAAATGGCCTTGTAAATTTTGTTGTTCTTTGAATGCAAACTTGCAGGGCGACAATTTGGTTACAGCCGTTCTAGCAGGACCCGGAATTGTATTCATCCAGAGTTTGCCTTTCCATCGATTTTCACAGCGAATTGCGAGGTAAAATCCAGTTGCACCCATCCACAAAAGCTACTTGCTGAATCATAATTCCAGATTCCATGTCTATTATTTGTTCCATTTTACCGGCTACCACAAGGTTTTAACAAGTAGGATAAAATTGTGGTGTTGCAGGGCGGTTACATCTCCCAACATGAGAGAAAATCCAAAGTTTTTCGTTCAGATAGCCATTTTCTTTTTTCTAGCTTATGTGGTGATTGTATCTTCATTAATATTGACCGATGTTTGAAATTGTCTTTCCCTTTTTATTTTTTACTGTCCAACTTATGATTCTTTTCCCTTTTTTTTTTCTTTGTTAAACTTAGATCAAGTACATCACAGTAACTCGTGTTTTTGAGTGAAAATGCTAATTTTACTCCCGTTTATTTTGTAGTTAAATTTGGACTGTATTATGAGTTGGAGAAATTATATCATGGGTCATTTCGTCACGTCATCCATGAGACCAACCAATAAAAACTTCTCATCTTATTATTTTTTTGTCATATTTTTACCAAGTGAATCTTCACTTGGTAAAAACTGTTTTTAAAATTGATTTACAGTAAATATGAGTGAAGATTTACTTGGTAAAAATATGATATGAAAAAATAATGAAATTGGTGGTTTTTATTGGTTGGTCCTATAGATGACGTGGCGGGAATGACTTATAATATAATTACTCTATGAGTTGAGATTGGGTTTTGTCCTTGTAATTTATTTTTTAATGAAGCTTTAATTTTGTTGATTTTAAATATAAAATTACAAATTTATTAGAATTTACTATAAAATTACAAATTTATTAGGATTTACCATTCATAATTTATTTTGAATATATTTTAATCTCCATCATTTGCTTCAATATAAACTTTTATAAATCTAATTAAATATTAAATATTAATAATAAGGAAAGCATTATGATCAATTTAATAAGATTGAAGTATAATGGTTAAGATTTATTTTAATGGATTATATTTTCATATGTTGGTTGTGTAAAAATTTGTTTTACACGAGCCTGCATATTTACGTCATAAAATTCAAATATTAAATTCTTAATCTTAAACTTTAAAAAATAATCTTTAAACTCTAAATCCTAAACACTAACCTTAAATTCTAAACTCTAAAACTTAAATCATAAACTTTAACATTAAATTAAACGTTTAATTCTTAAAACTAAAATATTTATTTAAAATTTGCGCAACTTGGGTATTAAAGTTCCTTCCTATTTTAATTACTTTTGAATCCGTCCAACCCTATTATCTACGTCGTGGATTAATATTTTTTCAATAGAAATGAGGTTGAGGTCGTTACATCAGGCGTTCAAACGAACGTGAGGGACCATGAACATCACGATATAAGATCTCCATAAGAAAGGTTGGGGGCATCGAAGGACCGATGAGGGCCACCAAGCATAGCCATGTGGTTAGCAGCAAAGTTTGTTTCCCTGCGGATGTTCCGAAAAGTCATGTTCCAACCATTGGAGCATAGTGTAGCAATGCTACGAACAAGCGTGAACGGGGCTCTCCATCAATAAGGGGAAAAGAGATCAAAGACATCTGCATTATCTGTTTGTACCTCAACACGCTCATAGTCGTTGGCCAAGCTAGACTTAAGTCTTCATAAACTCCTTAAAGCACGGCATGGATGACAGAAGATATGCCTAATGGGCGCTGAAAGGTCGACAAAAAATTCCATTGTGATCACGGAAAATGCCACCACATGCACCATGCTTTTTTGAGGAGAAAACTGCCCCGTCGGTGTTTAGGAAAATCTCCCCCGGTTGAGGCGGTACCCATTGAATGAGGTTAGCGGCGTGTGGATTGGGACCCTTGGGAAATCTAATAGATTCATAGTAAGACTTAGCCCAGGACACGCTGAGGTTGAGAAGCGAAATCGAAGCAATGGTCTCTCCTTGGAAAATCAAGTTGTTTCGCCATTTCCAGACCTACCAAATTAAAGATGCAAAGCGGCATAAAAAGGCACGGAACAGTAAAGGTTCATAGACAATCAATCAACAAGTGATGCGCCAAAAAAGGCCACAGTGTGACTTGAAGGCAGGATCAAAGACCAAATACCATGGATATTGAGGCAATCGCGCAGAATATGGAGTAGGGTCTCGCCCGGATCATTACAAGAAACACAGCTCGAGTCATGGGCAATGTGTCTAAGGCAACGGTTGTGATTGGAGAGAAGCTTATTGTGCATGGCAAGCCACAAGAAACATCGCAGTCTCTCAGGGACACAAAGCTTCCAAATGAGCTTCTAACAAGCAGCTACAAAATTTCAACAATGATTGGACATAAGATTATAAGCATTTCTAACTGAGAATGAGCACTGACTTGTCTCGGTCCAATAACATTGATCCGCTCTTAACGAAGGATGGGGCGGGACAATGTTATCAAGAAAGTCGATTGCTTGCTTGCTAGAGTAAACCATGGAGGAGAAGCTAATTACAAGTGCCATCAGGAAGTGTCGCAGAACACAACTTCATAGAGGGATCAACAACTGTTATATTTTGACTCAAATTCTAATTGGTAATTATGTTGGGTTTTATTGTAATTCTAGTGGTTAAAGATTACTTGGTAAATAAGATTTACTTTAATGAGTAAATATCTATTTTAGGTAGGAAATCTTATTGAAGGAGGTTTCTTTGTAACCAAGTATTTGGGTCTATAAATATAGACAAGGTTTAACCCTTTGAATTATGAGAGAATGAGATGGAATTACTCTGGAGAGATGTAACCACTTTTAGGTTCTCTAAAACTATTGTGACTACATTGTAGAGATGGGTATTATATGGATGTTGGAAAGAGCGTTTTGGTTCCATAGGGTCATGAGATTGTACACCGAGTTTTGGGATTACATAGATTATCATGTATTTATACTCTTCGCATTCTCTACGTTGACAGTGGATTGTTCGTTTCTCTCGGCCGTGAAGGTAGGCTATGCTGAACCACGTTAAATCTTGTTTCATGTGCCTGTTAGTCTATATTGTTATCGCTTTGATTATTTTGCCGCACACCAAATTCCTAACAAATGGTATCATGAGTTATGGTTCGAGCTGCGCATTTTTGAAGGAATTTTTGCTACGAATTTTGCTGTGCGATGTTGGAGACATGCTAGAGGAGTATTGCTGCAACGAGCTTTCAGTTGCAGGGGGTAATTCTCAATCGATTCAACCAGGGACGAAGCTAGTATTTAAGGGTGGGGGCAAAACATAAGTTTTGAAAGGTAGGGGGCAAATTCACAATTATACCATTTTTTAAAAAATATAAATAACCAAAGGGTAAAAAAATTCCCTCAGTCGAGGGGGCAGCAGCCCTTCCTAGGAGCTTAATAGCTCCGTCCCTGGATTCAACGGTGCTTCAACGAATACTACGTAAGAATTGGAGTTGTTGAAGACTTGGCGACGGTGCTTCAACGGATGTTTGGCTTATATAAAAATCGAAGCTATTGAAGACTTGAAGATCAATGCTCGAATAGAATCAGTGTCAAGAGAGAGATTTGTTATATTTTGACTCAAATTCTAATTGGTAATTAAGTTGGGTTTTATTGTAATTCGAGTGGTCGATGATTACTTGGTAAATAAGATTTAATTTAATGAGTAAATATCTATTTTAGGTAGGAGATCTTATTGAAGAAGGTTTCTTTGTAACCAAGTTTTTAGGTCTATAAATATAGACAAGGTTTAACCCTTTGAATTATGAGAGAATGAGAGGGAATTACTTTAGAGAGATGTAACCACTTTTAGGTTCTCTACAACTATGTGACTATGTTGTAGAGATGGGTATCATAGGGATATTGGGAAAAGCGTTTTGGTTCCACCGAGTCATGAGATTTGTACACCGAGTTTTGGGATTACATGGGTTATCATGTATTTGTACTCTTCGTGTTCTCTACGCTGATAGTGGATTGTTCGTTTCTCTCGTCCTGGAAGTAGGCTATGTTGAACCACGTTAAATCTTGTCTCATGTGTATATTTTGGTCTATATTTTTATCGTTTTGGTTATTTTTCCGCATACAAAATTCTTAATAACAACTATGTCAGGATTTTTTCAATGCAACAAAGGTCCCACGTCCGACAGTCGAATATCGGTCCAGAAGTTAATGGTACAATCATTCCCAATAGACCAAGTCAAAGCACCATAAAAAGTGCCAAAGAGATGTAAGGACACGCCCCAAAGAGGAGCAGTTTGCTCGAGAGATAGAGGCAGGGCAAGGCTCCGCCATTTTATATTTTTTGCGAAAGAGAGATACCCAAAAACTATCCGAGTTGTTGAGGAGGGCATGACAGACTTTCATTAGAAAAGTTGAGTTGACGTTAGTCATTTTCTGAACGCCTAAACCGCCATTGGGCATGGGTTGACAGAGAGTGCTCCACTTAGAATAAAACACATAGGTTTTGTTTGCGGTTGAGGTGACAAAACTAAGGTTTGGGGCAAACCAAGGTTTGAGAAGCTAGTTTGAGAAGCTAGAAAAACTAGCTTTTGCAAACCAAGGTTTAAGAAGCTAGCTTGGGGGCAAACCAAGGTTTTGACACTCAAAAGCTGCATGTTTTTGGTTATTTCTGACTTTTCAAACTGGCTTTTCCACCCAACCTCAACCGCAAACAGGGCCTTATTCTCTATAGGTATGGGGCTATGGGCTACACATTTTAGTGGAGTTAATTAATTAAAAGTTATGGGTAATAGTTACACTTATTGTCAACCCTATAATAACTAAAGAATACAATTTCTCACTGCATCATTTATGGTTCCAACCAATTATTTCGTTTCTTTTTTATATGTAATTTTTACCAAGTGAGTCTTCACCCATATTTATTTTACATTAATTTTTAAAAACAGTTTTTGAAAGTTATCATTTGAGTATATTGATGACAAGAAAAAATAATGAGGCGGATGATTTATATTGATTGGAACCATAGCTGATGACAAGGATAACATATAATATAATTTTTTTCACGATTGAGTGTTCGAATTATACTCGTTTAGTAAAATTTATTAAATATAATGATCATTCAAACATATCATGTGTAAAGTTTTTCAAACACATCTTAAAGGTGAGCTTAGACACCGCAACGTAATTGCATAAAATGTTATTATTATCATGTAATTACTAGGAATTCTAATTAATTAGAGATGTTTGGTAAGCATAGTTTAATCATATCTTAATTCGTTGTGTAGTTGGTTGTGCAAATTGTATTTTACACATTTGTTTAGTTAAATTTTAGGACAAGTCTACCACGGGCATCGCACATCGCTAAACATCATTAAATTTTTTATTAATGATTAAAAATTTTAAAGACTAGACTTATAATTAAAATTATTTTAAAAGAAAGTTAAAAATTATATTTAATAAATCTTTTATATTTCTTTATAGTATTTTTAATTGATACATTAGAATCAAATATCCCAAAATCTCCTTAATATCAAAAACCCTAAACCTAACCCTTTATTTCCTTTCTGCAGCCGCCTTTGTCGTCGTTGCTATCGTCGCCTTTGTCGTCGTTGCTATCGCCGCCGCTGCTACCACCATCGTTAATCATTTTCTGCTGGCTTTTGTGCTTTCTACACTTATTTGCAAGTATCATAAGAATTCTTGTATATGCCTCAAACATTGGCAAAAAATAGTGACAACGATGACGACAACGACAAAAGAAAAAATAAAGGGTTGGGTTTAAGGTTTTTGATATTAAGAAGATTTTGAGATATTTGATTCTAATATATCAATTAAAAATAGTATAAAGAAAAATAAAATATTTATTAAATATAATTTAAATAGTATAAAGAAATATACAATATTTATTAAATATAATCTTTTGAAATAATTTTAATTATAAGTTTAGTACTTAAAATTTTCAATCATTATTAAAAAATTTAATGATGTTCAGCAGTATATTACGATAGTGGATATAAAAAATCATAAAAATATTGTGTAGGAATTTAAATATGTATTCGACAATAAAATTCCTAATAAAAAAATTACTAGGGTAATTACATCACTTCCTACGAGAATTGACAAAATGAATTTGAAGTCATTAATTACACCCAATATATCGAGATAAAAAAAATTCCGATGATTTTCTAAACACACTATAATTGTATAATTACACTCAATTCCACACAAATTCATTTAGTCCAAATTCTATCTTAAATATTTTTATGATTTGATTGTTTTAGCATTCACATGGAAAAAAAATGTTTTTGGCCAAATGGGGTGGCATCCGACATGCGAGACGAAACTAAGAAGAAACTTTGGGGGAAATTTATAAATAGAGACAATATCCAACAAAACGCTTTAACATCAATTGTATGAATAATTTCACAATATATACATTTAATGTGTCAAAAATAGAATGTCGTTGTCAACAACGAGTTAGTCTAATAGAATGAAACATTAAATTTTTTAATTAATGTTAAATATTTGAATTCTGATGTTGTAAATAAAATAATTTTGATCGGGAGAGTCGTCACATTATAAGTCTTTGAAGTACCCCTATTTTTTTTAGCATTTGTCCTCTTATATAAGTTCTTTTAAAAATTAGTTTATTTTTTTAATTTGTCCCTCACTTTTAAACATTTATGTTTTGCCCCGTACCCCAGGTCCTGGCTCCGTCCCAAAAAGTACTTGATACAGATTAATCAACCAATAAATTAAATATATATAATTATTAATACATAGATATAACTCATTAAATAAAACTATATGAGATTAACAAAATATATAAATAAAAGTTATAATTGAAAACTGAATTATTAGTAAGAAACCATTAAGAGAAGTAACACATATAATCAAAATTTAAAGTTGAACAACAAATTGCAAACGAAAAAAGTTATTAATAAATAATATATAATATTTTGTCTTTTTACCTTTTAATATGGATTTGTATAAATTGTTTGTTGTATTTCATTCAGAAATTTATTTAAGTTATTTTGGAAGTGATAAGTTTTGTCTTTTAATATCTTTCGTACCCTTAAAAATTTATTGTATTTATTTTTATACATTGAACTTTCAGCGTTTGCGGTGTGATACATTTGTATAATCCATAATATTTTAAAAAATGAAAGTAAAAGTCACAAGTCTATATCAATTTAGAGACTGCAAACAAACAAGTCTATATCAATTTAGAGACTGCAAACAAAATAATTAGGAGGGTCAATGGTGAAGGTTTCGTGGGATCTGTCTCACTTTGCATCCAATTGAACATGGATGAATATAGGTTTCACGAGTGGTAGGAAGAATTGAGAAAAAAATTAGACCCATCGTGGGTGGTGAGGCAGATATAGATATAATTTTGTACCCATTCCGTCCCACCAAAATCGTCTAATATACATAATAAACATATTTAAAATAAACAAGTATTTAAACAAAAATTAATTTTTATAGCACTCAACTTATATTCACTAGTTTTTTTTAATAATGAAAACACTCACGGGTCAAGATTTCTCAATTCTCACCCAATTTTAACACATTATTATGTCACAACCCTTCAATTCTCAATTTCCATACAATATTCGATTATTATATAAGGATTTTATTTTCTGAATTTTTTAAACTTGTGTTGAAATTACATTTTTAATTTACCAATTAAAAGTCGCGACAATTATTATTATTATTATTATTATTATTATTATTATTATTATTTTAAATGTTGACTATTAGAATAATGTCACATATATGATGTGAGCCCAAAAGACATATATTTTTTTACTTTTTTTTTATAAAAAATGGTTTATATTATTTAATTGATACTTATAAATATATTATATGAAGTAAGTTGCATGGTTGGTATACCAAAAATTAGATGGGTCTCAAGACGCTCACGTGGGTGGGGATGATTTTAATTTTGTGGATCACGTGGTGGAAATGATTTTAAGTTTTATACCCCTAACATGTTGTAGGGTGATGAAAAATTTTGATCGTTATAAGTGTGTGTGGAGCAATCTCTGCACCCGTTCCACCCAAATTGACATCCCTATAAGTATTGAAGTTTTTAGTGTAAAGTGAAAATGAAAAGGGTAGACAAAGATGAAGAAGATAAAACACAGGGGAGTTCCTAAAATCTCAATTATTAAGCTGTCAGTTTAAAAATTGAGAAGATAATCCAATTTATTTAATTTTGAAATTAATAGGGCTAAAAGGTACGCAAAACAAAAAATTAGGAGCAATGCTCAATTGATCTAACTTTATTACTGGGAGGACCTAAAAAGTATTTAAACCAAAAAGGAGGTCAGGGCTTGATTTATCTACATTAGAATAGGAAGGACCTAAAAGGCAGTTAACTCAAAAATAATTGGGCCCCTCCCAATTGTTCATGTAGTTCCGTCCCTGGTGGGCACCAGGGCTGCAGATGGCAGTCCATTATAGATGATATAGATAATATCTGCATTTATTTATTTTTTGTTGAAGGGCCAGATTTGGTTCTTGCTTTTCGATAACCTCTTCCCAAATTCCCATCTCCCCTTTCTGGAAACCTTTACCCATATCACAACCCTAGAGATTCAAGATGATCGCTATTCGCTAATTCTTTCAGTCTCTCCAATCTTTAATTGAGTTTCTGCAAGCTTGTGATATTCATTTTTTTTTTTACTTTCGGCGTATCAGAATCTCAAGTCTCAAAGTTTCCGAGATTCCTTTTGAAGATCGATCGATTGTAGGATTATTTCCCTGAAGGTTCACTTTTGCTCGCGTTTTGCAAGATCTAGACCGGGCGGATTGATTAATACGGAGCGATCCTTTTAGTAAAATATTCGATAATCGAAGATTTCGTGTGAATTTGTTGATCAAAGAGCAAAGGGGCTTTTTCATTATTCCCTACGATTTGCCCTAAACTCCTGGTTTAGCTGAAAAATTCGATGTATTGGAATACAGAGTGAAGAAACTGTCAGAGTTGATTTCTCGAATTCAGAGCGTCAAATTTTGCATCGAAGAAGAATCGAGTTTGGTTCGGTTTCTCTTAGAATAAGGGAAAAAAGCTTTGTACTGTTTATATTTGTTTTTTAGTGAATATCAGGCCTTATATTGTTTGGTAGGCCAATTAATAAGTTAATATTTTTTGTGTTTTTTATAAAATTATTATTATTACTACTACTATTTTTATCTAGAGGAAACAAAGGTAAAAAATGGCTGTTTATTACAAATTTAAAAGTGCAAGAGATTTTGATTCAATTGCCATGGATGGTCCGATTATAAGTGTTGGTACTCTGAAAGAAAAAATATTTGAATCAAAGCACTTGGGCAAGGGTACAGACTTCGATCTTGTTGTCACTAATGCCCAAACTAATGAAGGTTGGTCTTTGCTCAGTGCATTGGAATTCTTATTTTTCGTAGAATCTAGCATAAAAATACCAGTTAGGAGTATGGCCCATTCTTCCATTTTGTTGGAATTCTCCTTGGGGTTTATGTTGGCTCACTCTTTGTTTCTTGACTTGATGTTAAGATTAAAGTTTAGTAATTGTCTCCGTTCATGAAATAGCCTTTGTCTATAGTGTTTTATAGAGTTGTTTTATCTTTTCTATTTCAGAATATCTTGATGAAGCCATGTTAATCCCGAAAAATACTTCTGTGTTAATTCGACGGGTTCCTGGAAAGCCTCGCATGCCCTTTGTTGCTGCACAAGAGTACTATCTCAATCCTTTAGTACCTAACCACTTAAATATTTTAATTTTAGTGAACTTGTTAAGAAAACAAGTATCAAAGATTCAGTTGACTTCATGAACTCGATCAGTTGTTTGTTTAGATTGGTTCTGATTTTTGGTGGCTACCATTGTGAGAGGACACCTGATTCAATGTTTGCACTTTTTTATGCTTCACAGGCCTAAGGTGGCAGATCAGATTGAGGATACTCAACCAGAAAAGAGTAACTTCCTGGATGCTGATTCATCTGTTCCTAAATATGTAAGCTTTGCTTCTGACATATTTTCCTCGATGAAAATGGGCCTGTCTTTGCTATACTCGTGTTGCCTATTTTTCTTTAATGAATATTGAATTTATCATGCTGGGCTTGTATTTTAACTTGTAGCCCGAAGACTCAGAATGGGATGAATTTGGGAATGATTTGTATTCATTCCCTGAAACTCTGCCAGTCCAGTCAAGCAATCCACTTCCCGATGCTCTCCCTACTAATAAAGCTGATGAAGAAAGCAAGACTAAGGCTTTAATAGACACTCCTGCCTTGGATTGGCAGCGGTGAGATGGGTGATATTTCTATATTTTGTTTTTTTGCTTCTTCTATTGATGCAATGTTTATCCTTTATTATTTTTATTTGCAGCCAAGGTTCAGATGACTTTGGACCTGGTAGAGGCTTTGGAAGGATGGGCGGGCGTGGTTTTGGTGATTTTCTTAATCCCTTTTTGTCTCCATTGTATCGTTTATCATGGTGGGGTGTCTTTGTGGGGGGCATGGGTTTCTATATAGGATGTTCCTTTAAGTTACATCTCAAAAATATTAAGTTTGATCATCTTCTGCTGCTTATTATTTTGTTATAACTTATAAGTGTGCTTCGTGCTTTTTGCATGTGAGATATTAATTCTGTGATTATGTAGTTAGCGTGAGCGAGTGTGCTTATATGTGCATGTAATTGTGCTGTCCTTGTCCATAGTTGCATCATTTAAGTGTGAACTTGTCAGTGGTCGATGCATCTGCAGATTAATTGAAGTCAGAATCCGCACTCTTTTGTTGCAAATTGCAATAACATATAGCAATTTTGTGTGTAAACCTGTTTATGCTTGAAAGAGCGTTAGCTGTTATTCTCATTTAGCTCAGTGGCTTTTGAAATTTTGTGGGGGCATTTGATTGCTGTAACCGTGCTTCCAAATAGTATTTTGAGCTGCAATTTTTGTTTTTCTTATTGATATCGATTAGGATTGGAGCGCAAAATGCCTCCTCAGGGTTATGTTTGCACTGCTGCAAGGTGCCTGGTATGTGGAATTTACTGTCCCTTTTTCATTTGCTTAGATTATAATTTTTAGTGAACCTGTGGTTGCTTTCGAATTTGTGGTGCAGGGCATTTTATTCAGCACTGCCCCACAAATGGTGATCCGAACTATGATATTAAAAGGGTGAAGCCTCCAACTGGCATTCCAAAGTCAATGCTAATGGCAACTCCAGATGGCTCTTACGCATTGCCAAGTGGAGCGGTTGCAGTTTTGAAACCCAATGAGTAACTGTTTTGTCTTATTATTGTGGTTTTGCTTCATGCTTGTAGGCAATTTTATTTGTTATGCCTGACAACTAATATTTTGTTCCCAATAGGGCTGCTTTTGAGAAAGAAATTAAGGGTTTACCTTCCACTCGTTCTGTTGGTGACCTTCCACCTGAACTCCACTGCCCATTGTGCAAGGAAGTAATGAAAGATGCTGTTCTAACTAGCAAATGTTGTTTTAAGAGTTTTTGCGATAAATGTGAGTTTTATTGCCTGCTTATCCCATACATCTTTTGGTTCGTTCCCCTGTCAAATGGTTTTGTATATGTATGTTGAAGCTCATATTAACAAAATGCAACTCAGGTATAAGGGACCACATTATCTCAAAGTTGATGTGTGTATGTGGGGCAACCAACATACTCGCTGATGATCTTCTTCCAAATAAGACCTTACGAGATACAATTAATTGTATATTGGAGTCTGGTAACAGCAGTGCTGACAACGCGGGAAGCACTTTTAAAGTTCGAGGTTCATCATTGTCGACATAATCAAATGAATTAACATCCAACTGACTTTTGTGATGTACGATTCTTTATTGATTTGTTCCGTCTTTTGAATCTAGATATCTGCATCTAAGGGAGAGCAGAAACCAGCATCTGCCAAGGAAGAAAGTCCTGATGTTAAGGATAAAGCTAATGAGATGAAGGAAACGATTCCCCCACAGCAGATCTTGGAGAAAGTGAAGACTACTAAACTAGCTGATGCATCTGAAGCTACACTGGAGTCAATGAGTGTGAAGGAGCCTGCATCACAAGGGAGTGCCCCACTTGTGGAGGAAGAAGTGCAACAGAAGGTGGCTTCTGGAGAGGCAGGTAATTATGATTTGTTTCTTAATTTATTGGTTATACCGGCTTGGCCAAGTTAGAAGACAACCTTTAAGAACATTGGTACCGATTTCCTTGCTGGAGTGGTGAGATTTTAGCGTTAAACCTGGGTGGAAATGCTTTGAGTGGACTATCTCATTCCTTGTCAACCTCAGTATGACAGTATCATTCCCCTTCTTGAAAGCTTATGGCCGAGATTTATGTACGGTGTCATTTTCTAAAGAAATTCTCGAATGTGTCTGTTAAGAACTTGCATTGTACATGCACTATTTTTTTTTGTCATCCCTGTTCTATCTTGCACTGAGTTGGATGTATATTTGTGTGTAGTATAGTGAGAGTAAGTATTATTTTTTCTGAAATGAGGAAAAACAATGGATCATTGGTTTAATTTTGATCCTTCTCCAGGAAAGAAAAAGAAAAAGGTGGTTCGTTTGCCAGCAAATGGTAGGTTTATAGCCTCTATTTTGTATTTAATGGCTATACGTTCGTTTTATAAAATTATTAGGATTTTTTCTAACCTGAATCTTATTTGTTCCACTCCAGACTTGCAGTGGAAAACCCCGCAGGATATTGCAGCTGAGAACTATATGATGTCTATGGGTCCCTCTGCCTATAACCCTTACTGGACCAGTATGGAGCCTGGGATGGATCGATTTATGGGTCCTTATCCTGGAGTGATGCCCCCTATATGGGTGGGTATGGACTAGGTCCAATGGACATGCCATTTGGAGGTGTCATGCCTCCAGATCCTTTTGGTGCTCAAAGTTATATGTTTCCTCCTGTCCCACCTCATAGGGATGTGTAACATTTGTTAAATAGCCTATGTAATGATCATATCTGGAATCTGGACATCATTGATTTTTTCAATTTAATTGTTTGTAGAGATCTTGCGGAGTTTGGAATGGGTATGAATGTTGCCCCACCTATCATGAGCAGAGATGAATTCGAGGCTAGGCAAGCTGCTTTGAGGAGGAAGCGTGAAAATGAGAGACGAGGTGAAAGGTACCGAACAAACTTTTATCATTCTGAACTTGCTATTTACATTATTGTTGTTCAGTTGGCTTATACTTTCCATTGACCTCGGAATAATTCCTAGTTATTCATTTGGCTACTCCTTGTGACAAGGTGCATGCGAGTCCTGAGATCCCTGAAAAGGGCTTCCTGTAGGTGTTAAATAATATCTTACTATTTACAGGGATTGATTCACGGGATGAAACGGTTTACTTACTATTTCTAAAATTATTGCAGGGAGTTGTCTAGAGATCGAGAATTTGTTAGGGAAGTGAGCAGCAGTGCTGCTGTTTTGTCTTTTAAGTCAAAATCTGTATGTGTTCTTCTTTTCCCTATGTTTTATTCTTGTTGTTTGTCATGCGAGGAGGCATGCTACATGATTGTCAGCAACCAATTGTCTAGGGCACACTGACTTTTAGATAACGTATGAATATAAGATCTTATTTTGTTAGTTTCATTGTACATGGGATTCGATGATTGTTTCAATAAATGCTTTTAGTTTTTATGCATTTATTTTTGGTTATGAACACATGGTTCCATTTTTTTATTTTGAGAATTCATAAAACCTGGAACTTTGTGACAGGCTGTTTTAACTCAGGCCTACTGTAATGTTTTTAAGTTTCTACATTTTCTTGGTTTTTCACTCGAATATTTCTATGGTAGCTTATAATGAAATACAATAAGCATATAGAGTTGGTTAAGTGTTGCACAGTTTAAGCGTTGTATTTCTTGTTAGTGACATGAGAAGGAATAAGATGATCTGTTGCTGATGCATCATTTCAATTGTGTTTTGTTTGTTGCAGAAGCCTATTCCACAAATGTCAGTTGGTGATCATCGCCATGAGCATCCTCGGCACCGATCAGAGAGGACCTCAACAGAACATTCCTTACGGGACTATGAAGCACCTCCCCGCCCTTCAAAGAGGAAAGTTGACCAGCATCATGACCTTGAACGTGATTCTGACCGTAACTATGATGACCATGACCACAGTCGTGATCGTGATCGCCATCATCATCATCGCTCCGAGTCTTCCAAGCTTGTGCCTGAACAAGCACCCAAATTAACTTCCACGACTACTGCATTAGGAATGGATAAGAAGTCAAAGCTAAGTGTGTTTTCTCGCATTAGCTTTCCAGAAGAAGAAATAAGCAATAAGAAACGGAAGATATCATGTGATGCACCTGCATCTTCCGGCCATCACAAACCATCCTCCAATGGATATGATTACAAGACATCTTCCGGGTCTGCCAAGGCAGTTTCTACCACAAGTGGCGATGGGAGGAAGAGCAGTAGTAGCAGTGCTGTAGATTACGAGTCCAGTGACGATGATAGACATTTCAAAAGGAAGCCGTCAAGGTACGAGTCGTCACCGCCCCAATCAGAAGAGGAACCACGGCACTCAAAAGGAGGATCAAGGGAACGTAGCAGCTATAGTAAACATAGATAGAATGTAGAAGAGGTTGTAGACACTCAAGCAGCGAATGCTCGCCCAGGAAGAGCTAGCTATTCCATACCCTTTGCACCATTATGCTACCGACACTGTTAAGTCCTCATGGAAGGATTTGTGGAGAAAATAATACAAATCTATTTTTGCTTTGTATTTTACAATCCTGGTGCCATTAATAATTAAAAAAAAATGTTTTCTCATTACGCATTATTATAATGTAGTTTCTTATTGAATCACAATTCTAGTTGATTGCTATATTTATGCATATAAAATGTACTTCTCAACATAATGATTGTTTCTAAAGGAAAAAAAGCACGGTGCAATAACACGCACATCCTTTTTTTTTTAACGAAATGACAGTTTTATTGACTGATGCTAAAATTATTATTATTGGACTTTGGCTGAACGTTTAATTTAGGGGTAATCATTTGGTTCAGTTGAGTAAAAAAAAATTTAGTGGAGTTAATTAGAGTCTTAATTATAATTTAAATTTTATTTCAATTTTTTTGGAGTTGAATTGAGTATGTAAAATCCGAGTCGAATTGCTTGAGTTTTAATTTAAATTTAATTGTAAACATTTATAATGTTGTAGTACTAATAGTTCTAATTTAAATTGCTTTCTATAGCCATATACAGTACATATATATTTTTTATATGTGATATATATCGGGCAAAATAGTGGGATTCAACTTAAACTTGAAAATTGATCTATTAATTACTAAAATTTTTGATCCGTTTCTGTTATTCAAATTTAATTTTATAACACAAACCTTATTTGAAAAATTTCCTAAGTCAAGTTAAATTTATAAAATTACGATTAGAGCCAAGACGAGTCAAGTTTTTCGCTGATTCGAATTGATAAATTTGTTTCTTTAATTGAAATAAGTTTTGCTCACCCTAATTAGAACGAACTTAAATCAATATTTCGTATTTATATAGTTATTTTCGTGTCCATATATACACATTTACTTTAAAAAAATCGTTCTAATTATTTGGAAGTAACTGTTTGACATAAAAAAAAAAGAAAAAAAACAAGCCATATTAATGAACAAGAACAGTCACTCGAACCATGATAAAAGAAACAATTATTCAATTGGGCCAAAGATTTACTTGAAAAGCTCACGTCATAAACAAAATGGATGGCCCAGTTCAGGGTATCCAATAAGGTTCTATATTTTACCCCAAACCCTAGCCTCCCTCCTCTCCATTCTTCTGCACAAGGGAAGCCCTAGCCACTCTCTGCTCAACTCGCCAATGGGTACTCCTTCACCCTCATCTTTACTGATTCTACCTCCATGTTTTCTCTATATTTTTCTCACGTGTTTCACTTAAGATTCATTTCACATTTCCATCAACGAATTTTGATCCTATATCCTTTTTTTCTTTGTGGTTGGATCTTTTTTGTATTGGTAATTATTGTTTCGTTTTGTTATTTTTTACGTGTTAGTTTTTTCTCCAGATTTTTAAGTTTTTTTGATCTTATTAAGCGATTGTATTTACAGTTTCTTTCAAGCTTTTGCATTTACATTTTATTGTCACCATTACGCAATGAAACATTTTATTGTTGCAGTGGAAAGCAATTGTATTTACAATTTCTTTCAAGCTTGTCTTTTTCTTTGTAAAATAAAATGTAGGGGCTTATAAGTACGTGTCAGAGCTATGGAGGAAGAAGCAGTCCGATGTGATGAGGTTTTTACAGAGGGTGAGGTGTTGGGAATATCGTCAGCATCCCTCCATTGTTAGGGTCAACCACCCTACCCGTCCTGACAAGGCACGCCGTTTGGGTTACAAGGCCAAACAAGTAATGTCCGATTCAACATTTTTGGATTCTTGTTTTACTTGTGTGTTTGTATTTTCTTTTTTGTGCTAAAGAACTTTGCTAGAATGCTAGCATTGAACTTATGTTTTGATGAGGTTGAGCTAGATCAAGGGATACTTAAGATTATATCAAATGAAATTTGATTTTTCTAGGCGTTTTAATAAATTGGTATATAAATTACATTGTGAGCTTTTGGGACCTAATTGATTGAGTAGATAGTGACTGACTGCCCATGGTTCACTTTTATTTTCATGTTAAATTGATTTGATTTGATTGCTTGCATGGATGCACTTTCTTTTCAACTGATTCCATCTGGAAATTTTGTGCATTTGTTGTCCAGGGTTATGTGGTTTACCGTGTCCGTGTTAGGAGGGGTGGTCGTAAGAGGCCTGTTCCCAAGGGTATTGTGTATGGTAAGCCCACAAATCAGGGTGTTACCCAATTGAAGTTCCAGCGCAGCAAGCGATCTGTTGCAGAGGAGCGTGCTGGACGCAAATTGGGAGGTCTCAGGGTTGTTAACTCTTACTGGATCAATGAGGTATGTAGGACTTGCTAAATGTTTTGGTTTGCCACAGAGCTACAAAATGCATAGGCTCTCATTTCTGTCTGATTTTATCCCTTAGGATTCTACTTACAAGTACTTTGAGGTTATCCTGGTTGATGTTGCACACAATGCTATACGCAATGACCCAAGGATCAACTGGATCTGCAATCCAGTTCACAAGCACAGAGAGCTTCGAGGGCTCACATCTGCTGGTAAGAAAAACAGGGGTCTGCACGGGAAGGGCCATCTGCACCACAAGAACCGTCCTTCACGCAGGGCAACCTGGAAGAGAAACAACACCCTTTCCCTTCGTCGCTACCGCTGAGTTTGTGTGTTGCTTGGACTTTTTATTGCTTCCCTTGGTTTTAGAAGTCATCGTTTTGATTTGTATGGTTTTGGAAGTTCAAAAGATTTAGTCCTTAAATTTTAGATGCAATTTACTGTTGTTTGAGATTGCTATGTTATCACTACTTGCTTGCTTTTAAGAACTTCACAACATTTGCATATCTATAGCTCTTATTTTCTCTGGGTTAATGTCTTGGATTACCATTTCGTCCATTTTTTGTGCGTGTGAATCGAAACAATAATTTTTTTAAGCTTGAATGATAGGGTGGATATCTTAGTAGTAGAAATATTAGGAGAGCTCGAAACACTAGGAAAAGTACTACCCCTGAAGCAGTTTGCAGGATTATGATCAAAATTCAAAGCACCTTGACCTTGAATTCAGTTACATACTTCTATATCATTCCCTTAAATTCTACAAACACACTTAACTTCAAACACATTGTACGCAATATTTTAAGAAGAAAGAATCTCAACTCTATAATTTCAAACCCATTTAGTCTTTTTAGTAAGTATCAATACAAGGTTAGAAAAGTTTAATATGATAATTGTTAGTCTTTTTAATTCTTAAATTTTAAAATTTCAGTCGTAAATTAAAATGATTAAATTTTGTTGTTAGTTATTGTTGTATGCAGATTTAATTCATGTTTTCCAATTTGATCATTTTTAATTCTTATATTTAATTGATATTTGTATTGATTGGGTCAATACAATAATTTCAAAATTTGAAAAACATAAAAATTAAAATTAACTAAATTAAGATACAATACTCAAATCCATTGCTTATACGTCGAACAAGAACTAATGACATAATTTGACCGAAACAAATTTCACAGCAGCATTTTTATAAATTAGAAAGTTATTTTTGGCTAACGAGTGAAGTAAATTTTGCAGAAAAGGAAATTAT
This sequence comes from Hibiscus mutabilis, assembly GCA_019671005.1. Lineage (NCBI taxonomy): Eukaryota > Viridiplantae > Streptophyta > Magnoliopsida > Malvales > Malvaceae > Hibiscus > Hibiscus mutabilis. The sequence goes on from CM033749.1 coordinate 30,910,597, forward strand.
AGTAAATTTGAAATTATTTAATTTTTCAAAACTATTATTTGGATTATATAATCCTTAAGTTGGTAAATATAATACAACACAGTAGAAAATGAACAACAATAATCATGGCGAATTTGGCTATTCCTACCATAGTGACAAGCTTAACAATTATGTTCATCCAAGACTTCCTCGATGCTAACAAACCGGCCCTTCTCGATTGAAAGTTGTGCTGCAACTCCCATGGCAACTGAGATCAACCCATCATTCAAATCCACAGCCGGAGGCTTTGCACCTTTTTCTCTTATTGCAGACAAGAAGTTAAGGTGCTCCAAATAGCTAGAACCGTGATGCAATCCTTCATACCTGAAAAAAACATATACGAGATGGTTTTATCTATAACTTGATCATTCTGGACAGTGAAAAAAGGATGTTCAGAATTAGTAAAAGAGAGAATGACCAACTTTATTCGTTCATCCTCAACTTTTAGAGTCTGAACCCCGTCTCTACCTTCCATTCTAGAGCCAAAACGAACAATGCTTTCGGGAACAAAGGCTTCACCCTATTACAGTATCATTGTTCAAAGAAAAACATAAATGAAGCTACATGTAAGGTAATATCAATGTGTTGCAAATTGAGGTACCAAGCATCTCTCGGGAGATCAATTATGAGAATGCGTTTAAAAGTTATTATTGATGCAATCAACTATTAGAAAGGAAGAATGACGAACACAGGAAGTTGAAGCGTAAGAAGAGAAAAGACCTTTCCAGTGTGACCAACAACAGATATTTCTTGCTCATTTTTACTCCCTTCAGCAAACATGCAGAGGTCGAGCATCCCTCGAGCACCATTGTCAAATTCGATAATAACATATGCATTGTCAATAATATCAGGTACCTGGCATAAAAAAAACGAAGTTCAGCATGATATCAAGTCTATATCAAGCCAAAAATTAATCATACTTGTGACCTTTCCATCATATATTTCATCTTTGTGATTAACATCCATGGCACCAGAAGCCATCACACGAACAGGGTTTGCACCTGCAAACAGTCTCATCAAATCGAAGAAGTGACAGCACTTCTCTACCAGGGTCCCTCCTGTGTTAGCATTGAACCGGTTCCAATTGTTCACCTATTACAAGCACAAGCCAAAAAGTAAATGATCTGTCTGGCCAAATGATGCCAAAAGTTGAGTAGTTAGCTTTACCTTAACCAGAAAAGGGAATCGATGTTCCCGAATGGCCACCATCTTGACCTGTCCAAGAGTTCCACCCTTCACTATCTCTATCAATTTAGCAACTGGCGGCATATATCGATATTCCAATCCAACTTGTACCAGCATATCAGGCCTCTTTCTAGCAGCATTTACAACCTAATTTAATGATAAGCTATATTTATCAGATCAGTTAAACAAGGAAGAACACTGCACAAGGGAATCCAATTCAGAAGAAATATATTTAACAGGAAAGCACCCGAGATTATTGAGACTATAGCAAAAGATACCATGACAAATCACACAGTGCTAACAATAGTGAAAAGTCTTACTCCAGGACACAACTTTTTACAGTTTCAAGCAGAAAACTTGTTTTTCTTTTCATCTTTTCCAACACTCATTCAGCAACATCCCCTGATGTTTATCTTTGACCATTCAAATTACAGCACTACTAAAAAGGTAAAAAGACGGATAGACTAGTGAAGACAGTGATGGACCATCAAACATGCAGGTAGACATTTTTCCTAGGATGCGGAATAGTTATAAAACAACCGTTCTCGTAGAACAAAATAAAGATGAAGTTGAAGGTACCATTCACATCGAAATTTAACATCATTCCATTGAATATAAGCAATCAAGAGATACCGGATTCCAAACTCAAAACAAGAACCATTGATGCACTCAACAATAAAGCTGCTTCAATGATCAAAATTAAGCAGTCTTAACTTTTCTTTACTCCCTCAATGCCATATTTTTAGATGCTGCATCAACTAACAAAATTGAAGCATTTTTTTTCAGATTCCGGTTCACCGGTTGTTCATAAAAACAACCCCAACATCAATTCGGAACACCTTCACACTCCCCACAAACAGATAGAACCAAATCACTAACCTGTCTGCAGTGAGAGACCGTAGTACACAATGGTTTCTCAACTAACACATGATGGGGTTTCGGATGGCTCAAAATATCCATCAGAATCCGATAATGAGTCATATTAGGGCTTGAAACAACCACCACATCACACAGCCCACTGTCCAGTAGCTCCTGGTGCCCTGAGAAAACCTTCATATAAAGTATAAAAACAACCCAAGTCACCATCCATTATAGCCAAGTTTTACAAATTATTGATATCTGATGGGAAATTTAGAAATAAACCTTAAGTGGGCAATCAAAGGATTGAGCCAGTTCCAAGGCAAGTTGCTGAGAGGGGATGTGAGGATCAGCTATGGAAACAACCACCGCTCCTTGGCATCTAAGATGGTGAAGATTAATGAGATGTTCTCTTCCCATCATCCCTACTCCTATGATTCCATACTTGACGATTTCACTGACTGCCATGCTTGGAAGACTCGACCTCAACTTTTCTGTTTTTCTCTCTATATTCGATTTAGGAAAAGTAGTTTCAGTTTGAAGATGTCAGTTATTTATGACCCCCTCAGCTTTTCAAATTGGGTCTTTTTTACCAAATGATAAGTTTCGAACACCTTCTTGCTTCCATTTATTTCCGATTATAGCGATGTACCTTTCGCTAAAAAAGTTGTGCTTTTTAGTTTTATTTTGAAAATAATGTCTTCCGTGAGATTTTGTAAAAACTGTATTTTATTTAAAAATAGAGTCGCCACCGGCCACTCAAGGTGAACTGGACACCGTAAAACCAAAAATTTTAAAAGTCGGGCTCGAGAGTCGATTACGGATGGGGAAGGATTAGCACCTCACACCGCCCAAAATTGGTACTTTAATAATTACCGGTTTATTAATATTAAACTTTTCGGATTAAAGTGATGATTAAATTAAAATTTGGTTATAAGTGCGAGTAGATTTTAAAGGCCCGTTATTAGAGAGTAAAGGCCCAACCACTATCATTACGCCTGATACTGGCTCCGTTTACGCTCAAATAAAAGGGCACTGCATTAACAATTAATATATCCCGATATGCGATCTTAGCAAGACATACATGGCATTGACATGATACTAAAAATAAAGACATGAGGATCACAATATTAAACAATAATAAAATGCATGAATAAGCATAACATAGCGCATCCTAATAAAAATAAAGCATAAAAACATGAAAAAAGAAGAAAAATATGCTTCCAAAATTAAATTAAATAGTTACAACATGCGTGCACATAAGAAAAACACAAATACAACAAATGCATGGCATACATAAATAAATACTAACATAATAAAATACTAAAATATGTGAACTAAATAAAAACATGAACTAGTGATTACAATGCATAATGTGATAATTTACATGACAAAAAAATATGAAATGGGCGAAAATGCAATTAAATGTAAAATGCATGGTCATAAATGTAAAGTGCATGAAATAACGAGGTACACTAATGCAAACATTCATAATTGAAGGGCTGAAAATTAAAAATATAATATTATTAAAAACAGTGACCAGTTTGAGTAAAAAGTAAAATAGAAATGCCACATTAAAATAAAAAAGGGACGAAAAAAGAGGCGAGAGTAAAGGGCAAGGACTGAAACTGGGATTAGACCATAGACAAAATAAAACATGGAACAAGAAAGAGGGACCTGAATGGTAATTATACCATTAACCCAAAAACTCATATCCTCCCCTTGGGTCGGGTCACCACATGGGTCAGACACCAAAACGATGTCGTTTTGTGCATTTTGGTTTGAATAACCTATGTATTATTATATTAAACAACCAGATTTAAAGCAAAAGAAACCCTAAGACTTCTTCACTCAACCTCTCATTCTCTCACACTCTGCCTTAGACCGACGGCGGCCGCCTGCTCGTCCCCTCACACTGTTCATCGGTCGGTAATGGCCTCGTGGTGAGGAGAGGCGACATTGGCGACGGTAGGTACGACTTGAATCCCTCTTTTTTTTCTTTATGATTCAAAATGAAAAAAAAGGATAGATTCGATTTGAAAAGAAAAAAAAGTTTAATCGCAAGCTTCTGGTATTGATTTTGAATCTTACAAAATTTCCCCGTTTTTTGATTTGAAATTTTGTTTGAAACTAAAGGACTACACCGTTTTTTCAAACTAAAGGACTTCCTTGACTTTTTCAATTCTCCCCTTTTATTTGTGATTGCAGATCTGATATAAAAGATGGGGAGTGCCGATTTGATGTTGAAATCCCAGTTTTGGCAGAGATAGGGGCATGGTTGAGTGGGTGAATATGTCAGATTTGGTATGGGTTTGATAGATTTAGGGTATGGGCTGGTTTAGGGTTAGGTTAGGTTTGATTTATGTTATTTTTTATGGTTTTTGGATCTAAGTTGGACTTAGGGTTTAGGGTTTGTTCTATAGATTTTTTGGGGGTTATTTTGGTTCAAAATGATGGCCGGCCAGGCTTGACAGCAGCGGCAACGAAGGAGGTCGGCGGCGGCTAGGGTTAACACTTTAGGGATTAGGGTTTTTTACTTTGGGTTGGGTCATGGGCTTGAACCGGGTTTGGTTTGGGTTTTGGGTCGGGTCTGAACCGGATTTTATGTTTGGGTTGAAAACGGGTCATTACACCAATCCTCTCCCATTGACTGAATTCTTCCCCTCTTGTTTTCTTCTCTTTTGTCGATTCCACTTTTCGAAACGGACATATTAGAAGGGGTAAAGTTCGCAAATGGTTACTAAACTTTAATTAATTATTCAATTTGGTAATTTAATTTTCAATTACTTCAATGTTACCATTAAATTTTGTAATTTGTTTTAATTTGGCCACTCATCTCTTAATGGACGTTAAGAAAGCGACATGTAGGTTAACAAATTTTGTGTAATAACATATTAAGTCCTCTACATTTTCATATTTAATTAATTTAGTCCTAATTCAAAAAATAATAATAAAATTTACCCTCAATATTTACACATTATTTCAACTTGGTCTTATTTTTAATTAAAAGTAATTTAATCCTAAACCCTAAACTTGAAACCGTAAATCTGAAATACTAAACAACCCAAATCTATAGACACAAAACTAAAAACCTCAAACCCATAAACTCATAAACCCTAAACCTAAAACACTAAACACTAATTTGATTAAACATCATCCACTCTACAAGCATCCCCAGTCTTGAAGAACCCATAATCTGTAAACGATTCCTTGGTTACCTATATTTAAGAAATGATTGAATTTAGCATTTATTGTCCATGAAGTTAAAGCATAATTTGCATAACACATCTAGGATATGGATCTGGCTCAAAATTTGAAGACAGTTTTTAGTCCTTGAATAAGGGAAAAGGGAGGGAGAACCATTTCCCCGAATTCGAGAACAAAAAAGCAGCACCATTGAGAACTAAATTCCGGCAAAACTGGAAAATCCAAGAAAGAAATTATAGTATTAAAAAATTGAGCATTTTTTTCATGAGTCCAAAACTATAACTCGATCATGGAAGGTTGTTCCATTAGATTACAATAAAAGTTCATATGATATACGGAAATACATGAGGAAGTTTCCAGTATTCCTTAAAAAATGCAGGACTTTTAACAAAAACCTCACCCCAATCGGCTGTATCATTCCTGCTTTTATCTTCAGCAATCCTGACCTATTAGAAATAAATAAATCAAAAAAGAATAGTTAAGGGTTAAATTAGCATTTAGTGTTTTAGGTTTAGGTTTAGGTTTAGGTTTAGGTTTATGTGTTTATGGATTTGGGGTTTTATGTTAAGTGTTTTAGATTTAGGGTTTCAAGTTTAGGGTTAAATTATTTTTAATTAAAAATAAGATCAAATTGAAATAATGTGTAAATATTGAGGGTTAAATTTATTATTATTTTTTGAATTATGACTAAATTGACTGAATGTGCAAATATAAAGGACCAAATGTCTTATTATACAAACTTTGTTAACTGACACGTCACTTTCTTAACGTCTGTTAAGAGTTCAGTGGCCAAATTAAAACAAATTACAAAGTTTAATGATAATATTAAAGTAATTGAAAGTTAGGTTACCAAATTGAATAATTAATTACATTTTAGTGACTATTTGTAAACTTTACTCTATGAAGTAAAGGTATAATTTGCAAATAGCCTTATGATTTTAAGAAATTTTATTGAGCGTCGTCAAAATTATAAAATAGTCATTTGATTTAAAAATAATAAATTGATCCATTATTCTTAAAATTTGTTAACATATAAGTTATCTTTGGCAATTAGTGAAGAAAAAAACTTCTATACATATGTCGGTAAATTTTAGTTTATACGTGTCTTTTAATTTTAGGGATTATAGTTTTAGTTTAAGATTTAAAGTTTAGTGGTTTAGGTTGTAGGGTTTAGAATTTAAGGCTAGTGTTTAAAATTTAGGGTATAGAGTTTAAGGTTTATGGTTTAGTTTTTGAGTGTTAGGGTTAGAAATTTAGGATTTGAGTTTTATAGTGTAAATATGCAGGCTTGTGTAAAATTAGCTTTACGCAGCCTATGTATCAAAATTTTACCCATTAGTGAATAGTAGATAGCGTACCACATTAGCTTATTGATGATAACAGATTGCATTAACTGATTTGATTACGGATTGCATTAGCATATTATATAAAAGTATTTGATAAAATTAACTGAAAGCTGATATTTATTTGATTATTTGAACAAGCAAAACGACATATTAGGACATAATTATATTTCAATATTTGTTTGAATAGTTTATTAGTTTTCAATATTTTGTGTCTATTAATATTAATTAGATTATAAAAAAGTAATTTTTTAATATAACATTACTAAGCATATTTGAAGGATTTATATATTATTTTACTATTTATATAATCTTTTTTAATACAATTTGATTAATTATTAAATTTAAATGATATTTGAAGCATATATATTAATCTCATATATTTAAAAGAAAAATAATTCTTTAAATTATATGAAAATGTGTTTATTTAAGTTATTAAGAAACTTTTTGTAATTGATAATGATAAAAGGGTCTTTACGACTCTTATTTCAAATCCTTTAAATCTAAAAAGTTTCGTCAACAATCTCTAGAGTAGTGGTTAAAGCTCTCCGTTCTCATTCTCGTAAGTTGTGGGTTCAAGACTCATTAAGAGTAAAATTTCTCAGAGGGTCGATGAATTCTAAATCTGAAAACAAAATGCCTTCCCTCACCAAGACCTCCATCTTGTGGTGATTTTTATGTGAGTGGTCTCATTGATGCTAATCTTCGAATGTAGAAAATGGAAAAGTTTCAAGATTTGTTCTCACCCCAGAAAATCGAAGCTATAATTTCTATACCCAAAAGGGGACCTAAGGTGAAAGATGAGCTTGCTTGGTTTATGAACAAAAATGGTGAATACTCAGTTAAATCGGATTACCGTTTTCTTTTTAATTTCACTACTGATTGCAATCCAAGTTTGAGTGATTTTTTTCATGCGGATCTTTCTCTGTGGCGTTTGATATGGGGTCTTCTTATCCCTCAAAAGCTTAAACTTTTTATATGGACAGGTTCCCCTATCATTGTTACTAAGAGTTGCATGAAAAGAAGATTCCATGATAAAGGACATTCTTGTGACTCATGTCCGAGATGTGATAACGATTCTAAAAGTATCGAACATCTCTTTTTTTTTTTTTTTTATCTTTTTGCGCAGGTGGAGTAGAGAATTTCGTGTTTTAGTTACTCTCCTTCTAGTTTCGATTTTTTAACTTTTTTCTAATTGATGGAAAAAGATTTTCACCTTGAGCAAGGAAAGTGGTATGAATGAAGGAATGCAACTAATTTCTTTTCTTTGTTGGCATCTTTGGAAATCTAAAAATTGCTTTGTTTTTTTTGCTGTTACTGATTCTTCCATTGATGTTTGACTTAAAGCACAATTTTCTTTTTCAGAATTCTTCGCTTGTGTTTCATCAACAGGTCTTAAAGGCAACTCGTCTTTACCTTGCCAGAAGCAACAGTGGGTTCCTCTCAGGCCAGGTTTTGTGAAGGCAAACTGTGACGCATCTGTAGATATAATTTAAAGTGTAGCTAGTGTTATCGTCCTTTTTTGTGGCGAAACAGATAATCTTATAGGAGGACATGTAACATCGTTCTCAACCACATCCTTTGCTTGCGCCGAAGCTATTGCAATTCGACTTAGAACTTAATTTGCAGTTAATGAGGGGCAGGGCTTTAACAAAGTTATCTTTGAGTTCGACAATAAAGGAGTCATCCAACGTATTAACTCCAAAACGCTATCCGCGTGGGAGTTAGCCGTTGTTGAAAGCGATATTATCAATTTGTCAGGTTCTTTTTCTTTTTTTCTCGTTTGCTGCAGTCGAACAGTCTTGTAATTTAGCTGCGGATTGTGTTGCGAAAGCAAATTGTATGTGGTCTTGTCCATCGGATTGGCTTGTTTGTATTCCTCAAGAGTTGAGGAAACTGCTGTATCTTTCTTGGTTTTTCTAATAGTTTTCTTCTTATAACAAAAAAAAAGTTTATCTTAGTAGCTTTTTTTAATTTGATAGATTTCACTTCAATCTGTTGTTATAATCTTCTATTTAACAAACATCCTAATTAGCATATTTAACTGGTTAAGTCTTTAAAAGTGATTCAAACTTTTAAATTTAAAAAATCGTTTTAACATTTTAATTTACAAAAATTTGAATTCAATTCATCCAAACTCAATCCAAGAACCATAAGCTGTATTTATTTTTTAACATATTTTTACAATTTTTTTATTTTTTAGATTTATTATCCGTGACAGCATATGATTGGATTATGTAAGCTTCTATAAACGAAAAATTCAATGGAGTAATGTATTAGATGGAATGAAAGTACAAAGACAAATTCACCGTGAATATTCTTAAGGAGTGAAACTGATCATTTATCTATAGTACAGGCGCTACACAGGAATTAAGTTAAATCTAAATGTAAACATACTAATATTTTTTTAACTAATAAGTGCATCTAATTTATTTATTAAGTAAAGAAGAAAAACAAGAAACTCGCACTATCAACAAAAAACTATAAATCCTAAAATTAAAGTAAAATTCTTAACAAGGTCGAAGTGTTCTCTTCTTAGTGTCTGTTATTGTCGATCAAATTATTTTTTTCGAGGTTTTTTTCTAATAACAGAAGATGTGATGTCTTAGGTAGATAAATTTTATTTTGAATTTTCTTTATTTTAACTAGTTTGTTTTTCGTGTTTCTTTGTGTTTGAAATTAGTTAGGATATATCTTCGTTGGATGTTAAGATTTTTATGAATAGGACTGTGGTATCTTCCTTTACAAATACCTCGTCTTCATGTAAATGAACTTAAGCCTTGTTTTTATTCACTTCCTTGTGGTATCAGGGTCATAAGTTGCATATGTGTTTCGCTATTGAGTGATTGTTATGAAGGTTTTAGAATATGAGCTAATTGATCTCGTAAGCTTATGACTTGAATTTGAATGTATTGGCAAATGTAGCAGGAAGAAAGTTACCCCATAAAGTTTCTTCTGGTCTTTCACAATGTTCATGAAAAATGACAAGTGGTTAGTGGTTACTCATGTATTCTAATGTGGTGACCTTGTGGATCAGACCTCTCCTATCTCTTGGTCTTGAGAGAAACAAAGGATTCTTTTACTGATGCCAAATTCAATTGCTGTTGCAGTTGTTAAGTCTAATTGGTTTAAACACATTCTTCAAGAACTTCGATGATAAATCAGCAGAGGATAGTCTTCATTTGTGACATGAATGTCCAGAGTCATTGAGTTTATAGGAGAGGCAAGCATAGACAGGCGAAAATATGTATGATTTACTTGCTTCTACAATTAAGCAAGTTAGCTGAGGCCTCGCTTTTTTAGACCGTCCTCCTCACCAAGTGACGCAGTGCATGCTTGATGATTATTTCAATTCTTTCTTTTTTTTTGTAAATGTTGATCTAAGCAATGTGGTTCTAATGTCCATAGTAAATCTACAAGATTCAGGTCAAATGAACCACCGCAAAGTTGCTACCACGTCCTACCCATATCCAAGAGATAACCTAGTGGATTAAGGGAACATGTTCTTTTGCTACTATTGCTAAAGGCTGTGGTTCCATTGTTCAGACCTGTAAATCTACAAAAATTCATTTCATATGAACCACTGAAAAGGCACAACCATGCCCTACCAATAGTGAAATACATAAACCAGAGGAAATAGTGAATTAAGGGAACAAGTTCTCTCGCTACTATTTCAATAATCTATCATCCCATTGTCCGGAAACTGCAACTCTTCAAAACGCAGTTCAAATGAACCACCGCAAAGGTGCTAGCATGTCCTATCGATAGACCAGTACATAAAGTAATGGTGTAAAGGAACATGTTCTTTGCTACTATTCTTTAGGTGAAGCATATCCTCCCAAATAATGGCCAATTTAATCATTCAAACAATCTGTGATGAATGCATCTTATCTATATATATAAAAAAAAGAACCGGAAACAAAAGATCTTTTAGATAGCTTTAGCAACAGCTCAAAGATAATGTGTAGTGCCAAAAATGTTCAGGTTTGGTTAACCCGACCGACAAACCATGCTAACAGTGATATAATTAAGCATCTCCACCCAAAGAACAAATATGATGCAAGCCATTTTCCAGTCCATTTCCATCAGACATCCCAAATGAAAAGGAAGAAGCTATAGATGTAACAGAAAGTAAATGTATCTACATGATAGATGCTAGTGACTGTATATATACCTAATCAAAGACATATAAAAAAACTTCAGTAAACACAAATTAGTAGCAAAACAAGCAGTATCATTGAATTGATATATTATGGTACTAAATAGGAATAAGTCATTTACATTTTTTTTGTATTTGCAGGTCACTCAAGGCTTTCTTACAGTACTTCCTTCAAATCTAAACCACCAATTTCGCGTAAAAAATGCCTCTCTTCAGCCAATATCATTATATTAAAACTTTGTTCCTGAAATGCCAACACCAAACATGAATACTAGTTTGTCATGTAAATAAAATACTCTTCGATCCAAACAAAGTCCAAAGTTATATGAATTCAGTTAATTAAATCTCCAAAATTATCTGAGAGGTTTGAAAACAAGCGATTCAAATTAAGAAGGGAAAAATGATAATCTCTTCAAAGGAAATGGAAATGTAGCATTAAGTAAAGGCACACCTACGTCTGTTTGGAATAAGAGGAAGAGGACGGGACGCGTTTGTTACGGAACATCATGTATCCGACGGGCAATACGACTCCGATCATCATGACCGCTGCTCCGATTATATATCTTAACGGACTCGGTGGTTCAACCTCTATCATTGTTTTGAACTGCACCAAACGCAATCATAATCCAACGTGAACAATCAATTTGATATGCAATTAAAAAAACAAAAAGCAACATCATTATGAACATCGAGATCTGGATCGAACCGAGGAAGGAGACTTACGGCCATTATTTTGGGGGCTTTTCCTTTGAGTAAAACTCTGGTTCGAAACGCAAAGGGTTTGGGTCACCGGGCGAAGAAATGATAGGAACTAAACTAACAGATAGAAGATTTAGGGCTAATACTTAATCTGGAAAATGTGGATCTGTTGGGGTCGTAATTCTCAGCTGTGTTATTAATGAGCATTTGGGTCACAAGGTAGTATCGGCTAAATGTAACCCCCCAAAACCCCAACTTTCAACCTTTTCAAACCCTAACAGGTCTTCCAAAATTAGTTCTTTTTATCTTGTTTTCTCTTCTGTTCAGCCCTTTTCTTCTTGATTTTTAATTTTTCTTCTTTTGGCACTGTTTCTTCGATCATTTTTAGTTATTTTGTTGCGGATCTAACTCTCTTAGTGGTAGGAGTTCTGTTTGGGTTTCCGTCTAGTGAGATAAAGCTGCAATCTCTGAAGGTTTGTGGGGTTGACGCTTTGTCTATTAGTCTGTAAAAGTTTTTTAGACGGTGACTCTTCGAGCCGTCTCTGTCTTTGGCGGTTGTGTTGACTTCACCTCTCGTTTTGCCCACCTCCAGTCATTCAGGATTTTTGACCTGACGCAATAATTTTGATGATTTTCTTGTTGCATTACCGTCATCGTTTCCTCTTCTTTCGTGCTCTCAAAAGCGACTATACAGTTTACAAAAAATGTAATTGGCCTGGTGTTTCCCATGTCTTCTTCGGCGTCTGTGGCTTCTTCCTCCTCGGCGTTTTGTTTCAGTTTCCTGCAGAATTATTTTGCTTTGTGCTCTTTTTCTGCTTCCTTTGTGTTGTTGTTATTGATGTTTATTTTTGTTTTTCCCTTGTTTGATATGTTAGATTATTTGTGTTTTTTATTTTTCTCCTCTTTATCCCATGTCCTCTAATTTCCTGTATGCGTTTTCTATGATCTATGAATGCCGGCTTGCTTTTACTCAAAAAAAATATAACCCAAAATTTCTAAATTCTCAACTGTGTTATTAATCAGCAATTAGAGATTTAAGTTGTTGTTTAGGAGGTCGTAAGATATAGAATTTAAGATTTACGATTAAAATTTAGAGTTTAGAAATTTAAGATTTAAATTTTAAGATGTTAAAATTAAAGGTGGACAAAACTCGACTCGATTTAAAAAATTAAATTATTTAACTCGGCTATAATACTTATTTTTCGTCCGGGTCAATTACCCCAAATAAAATCAATTAACAAAAAAATCTCAAATCCATTAAATTAAAGTATTCATTACAATTAACCCATCTACCCATTTAGATTACCATAGCCCATACTAGCAACCCCTTCCACGCCACAACCCATGCTCCCTGCCAACAACGCCTACCATCACTAACATCCCCTAAAATTATATCCCCTCACACGCAAGCAAAGCCATCATGCCAGTTAGGGATGGTCCCCCCTTCTCGTTCGAGATACCCCTACATACAAACAAAAAGGATGTATCAGCAACCAATGAAAGTTTTTTTTTATTTTTTTTAAATTCATATAAATCTAGGTATATACTAAAAACCCACGTACAATGAAAAAAGGGAGCTTCTTTTTATACAATTTCAGAAATACAAAACAATTTTTTCTTCTGAGGTATTCCTTTTGTCATTCTCGCATATTATTAGGGTTCATCTTTTCCCTCTTTTCCAAAACCGAAACCAAAAAGCTTTATTCTCCAAAGATTTGTTTTCAAAACAAAAAGGGATTTCAAAATAAAAATCTATGATTCATGACCTTTAAATCTCGTTTTTAAAAACAAAAATCAAAGGGGTCTTTAGATTTTTTTCGAAATCAAAGTTTAGGGTTTTTATTGGTTTGAATTTTCAGTCAAAAATCAAAAAAGGAAGAGTTTTGAAGCTTACCTGCCATTTGAGGAAGAGTCACCGCCTACGGAAGTCTTCGGAAGTCGAGAACAGCACGAAGCCAAGCCGCCGATGAACTGCCTTAGAGATCTGGGTTTCTGGTTTTTAGAGAACTTTTGTTCTCAAATGAACCATTTTCTTTTTCGAAAATGAAAAATAAATGGTTTTTTTTCTGCATTCGTTTTCACCATATTAAATGACATGTTTAGCATTTTTATTTAATTAATGTATTTAAATTAAATGCTTAAAATCAAATCCTCCTAAATGACAGTGTTTTTCTCTTTTTTAGGGCTAATCTTTGGCTTTAATTTGATTTATATATGCTTTGTTTTAGTTTAATACTATATGCCATATTATGCTATATATATATATATTTTTTTTCTGATTTTGTCATACGTATATTATATATATTTACATATATTATTCTCTTATTATATGTGCATGTATGTATCTTTAATTATTGCACCTTTATATTTTTGTTCGATCATGATTCATTTACGGTCTTACAGTGACCTGCAACAAAGTATGATCTGTATTATTAATGGTACGTTTAATTTGGCTAACTAACTAACCCCTAACTCACTAACCTTTAATACCCGCATTTATTTATTTTTTATGCTTTTATTTTGTATATATGCCATGCTTTTTTGTTGCATTCGGATATATTAATTATTGATGCGGTGTCTCATTATTAGAGGGTAAACTCGACTAGTACCGGAGGCAGCGGTGGTGGTCTTTGTTTATATTCAAGTAATGAGACATTTAAAATTAACTCACATTTATAAACAAATCTTAAATTTAATTAAATTCGAACTCGCAATTTTCAATATTAAGGCAACTCGTAATCGATTAAGAATTGATTTCGGGCGTGGTGGAGGTGCAAACCCTTCCAACACGTAAACGACTCCCTAACATGTTTTTCTCTGGATATCTTTCGATGTCCAGTCTACCCAAACCAAGTGGTCGGTGGCAACTCCACATATTGTATTCCAAAATTAGAGCTTTTTCAAAATCCTCCAAAAAAACCCACTATTTTCAAACATTTTCCAAAAATCGAAACCCGGTTCTTCCAAGTGACACCTGGGAAACTCGATTTTTACAAAATTAGTCGCTTCAGAGGCGAAAAAAAAAACCGACTCGTTTTGACTCGACTCGTAATTTCATAAACTCGTCTCAACTCGAAAAAATTTCAAATAAAGTTTGAGTTATGAAATGGAAATTCGAATAACTAAAATTTTTTAGTAATTAGTTGATCAATTTTTATATTCGAGTCGAGTCTGTCAATTCTGCATTATATATTATGTATATTACATGTGAAAATATGAAGAAATGTATATGTATATCGTATATGCTTATAGAAAGCCGTTAAAATTAGAATCAATATGTGCACTGCCCAGCTCTAAGTATATGCATATAGAAATATATATGTGCACCGCTACTTATATACATATATAAATATATATGAAGAAATATATATGTACAATTAAATTTGTACAGAAACTCGAAAACTTGATTCGATTAAAAAAATTCAAATAAAGTTTGAATCGTAAAATAGGACTTGCAAACTCGAATAACTCAAAATTTTTTGACTCGACTCAACTCAATCGAACGCCCAGCCCTAGTTAGGACTAGGGATTTAAATTTTAGATTTTATAGCTTTTAAATATGAAGGGTTATGTAATTTTTTTGCACAGTTTGTGTATCAAAATATAACCTAAAATTTATAGATGCAATCATTTGAATTTAATTTTTAATTTTTTTCACATAGATCATGTAAATGCCAGTGTTATTAATTAAGGATAATTGTACCAGAATTGACGTGGAAACAAAAAGTTTCTACGAACGTTTTAGTTTAAGAGTTTAAAATTTTAATTTAGGGTTTATGGTTTAAAATTTAAAAGTTGATGTTAGAATTTATGGTTTATATGTTAAAACCTAAATCCCTAACATATTATCCTAAAACCTAAACTATGACCTCTAAACCCTAAATTCTAACCCTAAACCATAAATTATAACCACAACACTTAAATTCTAAACTCTTAAATATAAACCCAAAATCCTAAATAGTGAACTTAATCACTAAACCTTAAACCTAAGACGTTTGTGAAATTTTTTTGTTTCCATCGTCAGTGTATGAAATATAGGGGTGTTCATTACCGGGTACCTATTTGTCGGCCCGTGTCCCTGCCCGTTTAAGCCAGGTACCCGCTATCGGGTACCCACGAAACCCGGGTACCCAGATAATCGGGTAAAGGGTACCCGGTTCATAATTTTTTTTTATTTTAAAATTTAAGAAAAATCAGATATTAAACACATAGAATTTAAAAGTTTATAATACATAATCTAAACACAAAATTTAGTGATTTAAAGTTAGTTTTAGAATATTTAGATATATATACATGCATATATATTAAACTTTATCACCAAAAAGACATTAAAAATATTAATCTCATTTTTTTCTTTTAGTATTAATAAAAATAGAGTTGAAAATTTTAAAAATTAAAAGTATATAATTAAAAATATAGAACTAATTTAGAGATTTAAATTTAATTTTAGGTACAAATATTAAGAACCTAAAATAAAAATATAATTTAAACAAAAAATATATTAAAAGTTATTGGGTCGGGTATCCTGTAATCATGAAAAATCGGCCCAGACCTGGCCCAATTGTTCCCAGGTCGGGTATTTTTTTTCGAGAATTACTCGGTATTTTTCTTTCGGGTCATCGAGACGGGTCATCGGTAATTTTGAACACCCCTAATAAAATGTTTTCACATTAATTAATCATCATATAATGAAAATACTTAGGTACACACACTTGTGTAAGCCTTTTAATTTTAGAGTTTAAGAGCTTATGTTGAGGTTTGGGGTATATAGGTTTAGGTTGTATGATGTCAAATTTAGGGTTTAGAGTTTATGATTTAGTGTGTTGAGATTAGAAATTTATGTTTTATATTTTATAGTTTAAGAATGAAGGTTTGTGTAAAATTGTTTTTAAACAACTTGTGTATCAAAATATAACCTCATATACCAAAGGGGTTGGTCCAAGTGATAAGCAACGTGGTATAGCTTAAGCAAATATCA
Organism: Hibiscus mutabilis; assembly: GCA_019671005.1. Lineage (NCBI taxonomy): Eukaryota > Viridiplantae > Streptophyta > Magnoliopsida > Malvales > Malvaceae > Hibiscus > Hibiscus mutabilis. The sequence goes on from CM033749.1 coordinate 30,927,044, forward strand.
GTTCGAGACCTTGTGTATGCAGAAAATTCCCGCTAGGAGAGTCATCGACCAAATCTAGATGTGCGACACAGGTCGGTTCGGATTAGTCAGGGCAAAGCCTTAGGGAGCTGGGAGGACAACCAAACAAAATATAACTTCATATATAATTAGAATTATATATAGAATAATTTTTTGATTCACTTGTGTGAAAAAGATTACACAAACCTGGATATAACCCCTGTTTGAGTTTGTAGATATGGTTCACAATTTAGGGATAAATTTTTTTGTGAAACTATTTAGGATTGCATTAGATGGTCTTCCTCAGGAATGGTATTCCCTAGATTGAAGAAGGAAATGTGAGTTACCGAGTTTCTTACCCAATTGTCATGCTCAGGAATGGTATTTTCAGTAACCTTCAGATACCTATCTATGATTTGTTCTTTTAATAGGACAAATCATTTAGCCATAAAACAAAATCTTAAAATCTATAATCATTCAAATTATGCATACAAAAGTACAAGACCTTCACATACCTATCTATGACAAAACATTTAGCCATAAAACAAAGATTTAAAATCTCTAATCATTCAAATTAACCATACAAAAGTACAGGACTTTCATAAACATGAAAAAAGTAAAAGAAGAGGAAGAAGAAGGTGAGAATTAATGTAGAATAAAAGAAAGGAGGGGGTTCCTTCTTCAAATTTGAAGCCAGTGAGTTCATATCTCACACTTAATTCCTAGTTTAATTTATTTCAATTATTTCTAATTCTTTTGTTTTTTTAGATTTTGCAGATGAGTAACCATCCGGTGGAGGTTACAAATGAAAACTGTGATGTTTCACAATTGTTTGATGGTGAAGGGGATAACGATGGTGAAGAGGAATTAAATTGAAGTAATTTTGAAATATTAAAGGTTGATTTTTTATAATTAGGACTAAATTATAATATTATCTAAAATTTGAAGGTTAAATTTGTATTAAGCCAATTTTATCAACTGTTACGCCATTCTCTTTAACAGCCGCCGTGAAATTTTCATTTTGTAACAAAATAAAAAATTTAATTATCATTTTAAAACTTTAATTGTTATTTTAAAATTTTAAACAAAATTTAGTTATCATTTAATTAATTTATCTAATTTTCTTTCTCACCACTAGGGGTGATAATGAGCCTGAGCTACTCGGTCAAAACTCGGTTCGGGCTCATGTTTGGCTCGAGACCTTAACAAGCAAAGTCGAGTCGACCCAAGCTAGCTAGAAAAGCTCGTGATCAGGCTCAGAATAATTATATATATTATATATACTACATATGCACTAAAAGTAATATATTTAGCAAAAGAAAAACAATAAAATAAATTAGGAAAAAATCCACTAAAATGAAACCAACAAAATAAATTGGGCATTTCCCTTGATTGTTGCTTGATTTTGTATTTTCTTTAATTATGTGTTTGTATTGTAAGAATATTTCTTGGTTATTTTGATTAATTTAATTTTTGGGCATTGTTTCCCATTTTTCGATATTGAATTTCATTTTAGTGTTAATTATGAAAATGACTTTTAATGAGTTTCCGTCTTTTATAAAAAAATTATAATAAAATTATCTATTTTAAAGCCAAGTTGAATTCGACGAGCTTCGAGCCCAAGTCAAACTTAATCGTATTGTTTTTAAGTCTAATTTGAGCCTTAAAATTTTAAGTTTGATAAGCTTTGAGCTTAATAATATTATTTTCGAGGCGAGAGGAGCCGGGGTTACCACCGCTACCCACGACAACATCAGGAGAATTTCGCCACGGCCTCAGTGTAGATTTATTGGATGTCTAATATAAGCGACGTGTCATATTTCGGAACATTGAGGGCCATTTGACGTTCGCCATTTTTAGAGTTCACTGAACCCCATTTCTTTTCGTTCCTTTTTCAAAAGCATCACTCGTTTCGTTTACAAGTTTTTATAATTTTCCTCATATCAAGAAAAAGAATCGAAGGGTCTCTCCCTAGTACACATCGGAAAGGAAAAATCTCTCCACTCTTTCTCTTTCTTTCACTTTGTTTTTTTTTTTTTTACTTCGACTCAACGGAACCCTAACTCAACCTGCTGCACAATTCGAGATTCCGGTAACTAGCAGTTATTAGTTAATTCTTCTATTCATTTACTCCTCCGTTAGTTTAGGTTTTTATTCCAAAAAAAAAAACTCTTGTTCCTTTTATTTTATCTTCAATCCCCCCCCCCTTTTGTCTTAGTTTGACTCCTTCTTCTTGCTGCTGTTCTTGTTGTTATGGTGTGGTTAAAGTGGTATTGTTTTAGTTGGAGTTGTGTGGTGCAGTAGATAACCGTACGATTGGGGAGGAGTTGAGATCGAGCGGCCAGGGATTTTGCTACCGATTGGAGGGAGGTAGCGTCTCTAGACTTACTTGCTCTGGTAACTGTTCACACTTTCACTTTGTTTTTGATAAAAAATTCTATTTAGGGTCTTCGTTTTTCTTGTTTAATTAGATACCTTGGGAACAATTATATATCTTCATGAAGTGGTGAGGTATATTGTTGTTTAATGTTTGTAACTTAATTTTCGTGATTCTGTGGGTCAATATATTGGAACTGAATTCTTTTTATTAAGTTTTCAAGTTTGCTCAGTCAATTCTTTTTCCAGTTTCTATTCTTTAGTAACGTTTTTCTAATAGTTAATGTGATTTGAGCTGGAGGTTTTGTTTAATTTAATTCGTAGTTGACTACTTAATGGTTTGAGCTGGATCTTTGTTTGAAATTAGTTAATGGAGGCATACTTGTATTAATATCTAAGTGCAACCAATTGATATTCATAGTTTATGTTCTTTTATTTGTACACTGTAGTGGATTTGAATTCTCCTCAGGGTATGTTGGCTTTTCACTTGCCATATTTTGGTTTAACTATATGTGTTAACCTCATAATTTACTGTTTATTTCCTTATGTTTGAGACATGACAATTATGTACACGAAGTATAAATTAGTGAAAAGAACTCAACCTCCATTTCTGCTTTTGGATTCCTAAGGGATGAGATCGGGCTATGCAATGTGAACAGTTTGACTTATTTTCCCTGCCTTACTCTTCTTTGAACATTACATTAATATTCAACTCTACTGGAAGTAGTTAGATGGGTAATGTGGATTGTTCTGTTAGTAGAAACGTTGAAAAATTTAAGCTTTCCTATGCAATTCATGCTATGACAGGATACTTTTACTCTCCAGAGGCCTGATCACTTTATCTGATTCACCAGTTTGTTTTCTTCCAAACCTTTTCTGTTGCAGGGATACACTCATGGATTATGATAACAATGATTTCCAAAGCCAGAATCTTCATTTAGCTGGTGAAGGAAACAATAATTTTCCTCCTGTTTTGCGGCCATATGATCTCCCAAGGTTTGATTTTGATGACATTCTTCGTGGGAATTTAAGATTTGATAGTTTAGTTGGAACTGAAGTTTTTCTCGGCATTGAAAGTAGTGAAGATAATCAGTGGATTGAAGAATTTTCACGTGGGAGTACTGGGATTGCATTTAGTTCAAGTGCAGCAGAACCTTGTTTGATTTCTAGGTGCAACAATGTCTGGTCTGAGGCAGCATCCTCAGAATCAGTTGAAATGCTATTAAAATCTTTAGGGCAGGACGAAACTACTCTTGCTCAAACTATTATTAAGGAATCAGATTCCTGTGATGAACTGGGTTGCATAATAAAGAAGATGGACCCTAGTTTGAAACACACATATAGTGGCCTTTCTAAAGTAGGGGATGACATACAACCTGCCATTCAGACAGGTGAGATTCCCAGCAAATGTATAGGAGACCACCAGTTTGTTGAAGATGCATCTCAAACCTATGAGGGAGAACCGTCTGTTCATGGGGCATTAGAAGATCCAAATAACAGAAATAATGACATACCTGTGACTGAGACAGATGAGTCTAAAGATGGTAAACAAATTGTTCTTAATAAAAATAGAGCGGAAGCTTCGATTGATCAGTCTTTGATTAACGAGGGACAGGAAGACAAATTTGCTTCTGGGTCAGATGTTGATACTGTGATCCCTTCTGTGCAAAGCACATGTACGAGTAGTCTTTTGATAGATGATCAAGATTCCACTCATTTGAAAAATGATATCATTGATAAAAATGTGAACAGTTTAGAGAGGGAAAATGTTGGTTTTAGTCCAGAACATCACCTTGGTGGTAGGAACTTGATTGATGATACAGTTGCAAGTGTTACCTCGTATGGTGAGAAACATTCAGCTTTGGACATGCAATCTAGGGAAGAAGAACATGCTATCGGAAGCAGCAAAGCTAATGTGGATGAGCCTTCTGATAGGATATTGAAAGGGAGTTCTCACCTCCATGTGGTAGAAGAATGCAGCGAGGGCGTGGGTGTAGAAATTCCTCTGCAGACCGGCAGGTCTGAAGACATTGTTTTGTCCAAAGGAAAACTACATGACACATCATCAATGCCAGCTGTTATTGATAGTACCCTCAAGGTGCATGAAAATGAGGTTAGTGATACTGATACTATAATTTGTATGGGTCTAGAGTCGAAGGTGAATTCATTGGTGCAGGTAGCATCTAATGCTATTGAGAAGGACTTGTTAGAAAGTGATTGCCACCCAGATAAAAAAATCTTGAGCAGCAAGTCTGAGGAATATATGTTGTTAGTGGAAGATGGTAAAGATTCTAAGGATGAAGATAAAGGTTCTCATGTTAATTTTGGAGCTGAACCCTTTAGAGTATGTGAAAAATACATTGTCACTGAACATAATGATGATCATAAATGTGATGAAAATGTTTCAGCTGCTGCTAAGCAGAAAACCAATTTGTCTTCTGATTGTAGTAGTGCAGATTGTTGTGATGATGGGTCCCCAATTGTAACAAAGGGAGTTGATTCCTCATCGTTCAGTGCAGGTGGCAAGGTAAATGAGTTAGCTTCACACATACAACCTGATGTTGCTGTCAGCAGTATGTCGGGTATGTATATTCTAAAGCATTATGTCTAATGATTGAGCTTTTCTTTCCTTCTTTATGCTTTTGTTTACCCATCCTGTATCATGTGTTAACTTAGTGTTCCTTGGCACAGTGGAGCGTTTTCTTTTGCCTTCCAGCAAGGATATACTGGCCGATACTGTTTTGGATCAGAAAGAGGTTCAGGTGTCATCTTCAGAAGCAAGTTTCTCAGTCATAAAGACCTCTGGGACAACAACCGAAAAAGGTGCTTCTTGTGAGACTAGTGAACAGTTCTCATGCAAGAAAGTTGATCAGTCATTGTTGGAGGATACCACTACCGTTGAGGGTGCAAAAGTGGAGACCAGACACTTTGCAGAGTCACACTGGAGGTTCGAAGGGATATGCACTCACCATCTATTGTTTCTGATTCAATAGTGAGGAAGACTGATGGTGACGAAGCTCGAGTTATCCCTAAAAAGGTTTCTACAGATGCTGCAGGTTACCGATAATTTATAGAATATTTTGTTTTACTGTCTCAATTTAAATTTGAATATAATAAAATTCTTATTTGCTTTTTCTTAGAGGGTGCTAATTCTGTTTGGTTGTAGCCGGTGCATTTGTTTAATCGTCTGTTTCACTGTTTTCCTTGTTATTATTATGTTTCTGTTTTCTTGGCTCATTCTTTCTGAAATGTTTTATTCACGTGATAATAATTGGTGTTATGCACTAGTGCTTTACTTTTGAAGCGTATTATTACCTTGCATTTCTGATTCTAGAAACTCCATAAGGTTAATGTCAGCAATTTTTTTTCCGTTAGGTGATGTATCAACTCAGCTGAACAAGAAGTCAATGACTTCAGTGCCTTCAACTTCAATGGAAACCTCTCACAATATTGACCAAAATCACCCTAAAGATAGTGATTCCAAATTGGGTTCTGAAGAGATCAGTGGTCATGTTGCTGTGCATCATGTTGATGGTGAGTTTCTTTATCAGTTTTTCTTGAAGTAATTACAATTTGATATTTTCTTCCTGTCATGGTGGAATCCCTCCTTTACTGCTGTCCCCGGTTTTTGCCTTAGATTGTGTCTTTTTTTAGTTGCATAAAAGTTTGTTTTCTTCTTTCTCTGCCATCCCTTCCACCACTCTCTTATGTTCTTGAGATGGATCTTTCAATGTTCTTATTTTCTGTATTATGAAGTTCTGTCATGTTCAAGGGTAACTTGTGTTTTTATTGTTTTTGCATGCTAGCCTCTTTGATGACTCTGTTTCTCATTTGAGATCATTTCATCAGTTTTTTTTCTTTTTCCTCCCACAATTTTCATGTTATTGCTCTCATGGATTATTTTGATTCTGCAGTTGATCCTGCAAAGACTTGTAATACTTTACTGTAATACTTCCTTTACTTCTGCGCGTTCATCTGAATCTCAAACTAAGTTTCACATGATGGAAAGTGGAAGTAGTAGTGCTGATCTTGAGAATCCTTCCTGTGGCTCTCCAGTTGTCATTATAACTTCCGAGCAGCCACAAAGTAAAATTGAAAATGAAGGTGTGAAAGGATCCAAAGAACAGGGCGCTGTAGCATCTGGCATCACTAATGGGAAAGCAAACAAAGAGCAGCCAATTTCCCTGGATACAAAAGGAAATGAGGCAACTCCAGGAGACAAGTTTCACCTTTGGGGTACCTCCATTGTTAGCTGTGTCTGAACAAGAAGCTGGGAAGAATTTTTTTTTTTCAACCATGCAATGACAAAATATCCCTTAAGAATTTTTTTTTTTTTGAAGCTATAATTGATATGTTAAGAAGGCCTTTTTGTGCTCTAAAAATGTCTTGCTTCTCTTCTTTAGCTGAAGATTTTTAAGAAGTACGAGTCTAATTGTTAATGTCTCATTCTGGTTATATTATACCCCCTTTCACTTGCTCTCTCACTGTCTTTATACAAGGACATGGAAGGAACTCCATCAACCTGTGGCTTAAGCATGGCGGGCCCCAAGGCTGCTCAAGAGACGAGTCGTACAAATCCTCAGGTAACTAAAAGGGGGAATGTGCGTGGTGGCTCCAAAGGGACTTCTGAGCGTAAACCAAGACATGCAGGTGGTAAGAGTGCTGGAAAGGAAGCTGTTAGGAAGGGAAGTGCTGCAAAAGAAGCAACTCCTGCAAAGCAATCAGAAATAAGTGATAAAACAAGCAATGTGTCACTAAGTTCAACTGGAACTGGTCAACTTCTGCAATCCAATGAGATGCAGCATTATGGACAGATAGAAGGCGGTAAATAAAACAATTTGATGTTCTTTCTACTTTAGTATTTAGTCTGCCAGACTTGAACATATTAGCTTCTTCATATGCAGTTTTTCATCAGGCTTTTACAGATTTGCAGCAAGTTCAGTTACGTGCTCAGATTTTTGTGTATGGAGCTTTGATGTAAGACTTGAAACTTTCATATTGTCTTTAGCATGTAATGATATTTTTGTACACCTGCTTTGGTAACGTACTAACGTTTAATCCTAATTGTCTTTGATATTGCATTTTCATTGTGTACTTTTGATCATTTGAGCTCATCTATATAATTGTTTTAAACAATGTTGCTGCAGACAAGGAACAGTACCTGATGAGGCATATATGATATCAGCATTTGGAGGTCTTTGATTGGGTTTCTTATCTCTATATATGTTATCCCTGGGACTTCTTAAACAGATAACAGATATAATCACTATTTTGGGTTGTCTGCAGATGATGGAAGAACTGTTTGGGAGAATGCCTGGCGAGCAGGTGTAGAGAGGGTACATGGTCAAAAATCACTTCTTGTTAGCCCTGAAACTCCATTGCAGTCTCATATAGGTATCCTGGTCTAAAGTTTTCGAAATAGTTTCTTCTGATTCTGTTGTCTATTAATTTTGCGCTGTGGTTGAGATGCTCAGGTGCTAAAACTTCTGATAAACCAATCAAACAAAATACACTTCAGAGTAAGGTTACATCCTCACCTGCTAGTCGATCTACCAGCAAGGGTTAATCCAACAACGTCAATTGTAAACCCAATGATACCTCTTTCATCACCACTATGGAGTATTCACACACCTTCTGGTGATGCCCTTCAACCAACTGGCCTTCCAAGAGGTGCAGTTATGGATTATCAGCTGACTATTTCTCCATTACATCCTCCACCTACAAGGAATTTTATTGGACACAGTTCTTCTTGGATGTCCCAATCCCCTTTTCGTTCCCCCTGGACTCCACAGACTTCTGGATTTGATGGCAGTGCTGGTTATCCTGTGCGCCCCGATCACAGAAGCAGTTAATTTGAATCCTGGAAAAACATCTATGCCTCAATCTTCTAGCGTGAAACAGGTTTCTGCAGTTCCTGTGGTCCAGAGGGACTCCCCTGCTTGACAAAAAAAAGACAGCATCAACACTTGGTCAGCATTCTGCTGATCCAAAGCCTAGAAAACGGAAAAAGTCTACAGTTTTCGAGGAGCCTGGGCAGATTATACCTCATTTTCAATCAGAGTTGTCTTTGGCTACTGTTGCAGTTGGTCATGCCTCTACACCTGCTGCCATTACCATTCCTGCTACCAATACATCCAAGTCCTCCACTGATAAATTTGTTACATCTGTCTCTGCTAATCATCTCGAAAAGGGCGACCAAGAATCAGATCAGAGGGATAGTCTGTCTGAAGAGACTCTTAGTAAACATGAGAATGCTCAGAAGCATGCAGAGGATGCTGCTGCTCTTGCTGCTCTTAGTCACAGTCAAGAAATATGGAATAAGTTGGACAAGCACAAAAATTCAGGGTTGGCACCAGATGTTGAAACTAAGTTGACTTCTGCAGCTGTTGCAATAGCAGCAGCTGCTGCTGTTGCAAAGGCTGCAGCTGCGGCTGCCAATGTTGCCTCAAATGCTGCCTTACAAGCAAGACTGATGGCTGATGAAGCATTGGTTTCAAGTGGCTACAGACATTCCATTCCCAATAATTCAGTCTCTGATAGTGTGAAGAAGTTGAGCAAGGCTACTCCTGCATCCATCTTAAAGGGCGAGGATGCTACTACTAATTCGAATTCTGTCATTGTTGTTGCTAGGGAAGCTGCTAGGAGGAGGTTAGAAACAGCTTCAGCTGCCTCAAAGCAAGCTGAAAACATGGATGCCATTGTTAAAGCTGCTGAGTTGGTAGCTGAAGCTGTGTCACAAGCTGGAAAGATCGTTGCTATGGGTGAACCTTTCTCATTGACTGAATTGGTAGAAGCAGGTCCAGAGGCGTACTGGAAAGTACCCCAAGCATCTCCAGAGCCAGATGGTGCTATTAGAGAACAAATAAACATAATTAGTAGTGTAGAAGCTCCTGATTTGTCCGTTGAACATCTCAAAGTTGTTCCTGCGGACAAGAGGGAAAAGCAGAGTGATAATCATGGAAAGTCACTTGCTCTTGGAGTGATGGCTGGAGAGTCCATGGGAGATTATTCTAGGTTGACAGATGGCAATTTGGCTCCTGTTGCAACTAGTGTAAAGGATAAAAAAAGACGAAGGGGGCACAAAGCTTCAGATGATGCCAAAACTAAAGGAGTTGCTTTTGAATCTCAGATTGGGTTTGGATCACCTTTGATGACCACTGAGTCTGCCCATGAAAAAGCAGGGGAAGGGGAAACTTCAAAAGATAATATTATAAGGGAAGGCTTGCTTGTTGAGGTTTGTGACTTCTATTTAAATATAACTTGATATTTGTGATCTTTAGTTGAAGTACATTTGTATTTGATGAAAATTTGTCGACATAGTACCGAGTTTGAAAAGATTTGCATTCGTTGTTCGAGGTATTGAGAGGTGAAGGTGGCTTGAGAGCAGCATGGTTCCTGGCGGATTTACTGAACCTGAAAGATGACAAAGCTTATGTGTTACAATGAACTTCGACAAGAGGGTGAGCAATCACAACTACTGTAATTTATATTTTGGTTGAATCAACTGAGTGTTGATAACTATTAAAGCAGATCTGTTGTGGGGAGATTTAAAATATGATTAAATGCACCAGAGTGAGTGTATATAATAGTTTCTTAACAAACCTGTTTTGACTGCTTGTCTTGCAGATGGGGATAGGCTAAAGGAATGGGTGGAACTTGAAGTTGAAGGCGATAGGACACCCAGGATACGTCGTGCTCGTCCTATTACAGCCATGTAATTTGAAGGAGCAAGGAAGAGACACAGGGCAGCCATGGGGGATTATAAATTGTTAGTTGGAGATAGGGTTGATGCATGGATGCAAAATAGGTATGCATGCATTTTTTTTTTATATCTTTTATCTATTCCTTGCAATCCATTGGACATAAATGGTACTGTTGAAGATTATGGGGACATCATAGAAATGGTTAAATTCCATGATTAGTACATGTACTATGCATAAGTTGTGGATTTAATCCCTATACTTTAATTTGATGATTTTTAGTCCTTGTACTTCTCATTTTGAAATTTCGGACCTGATCCAGACAATAGCTGTGAAATCTGTTAAATTGAATTCTACCATTAGTCCCTGTATTATACGTTGTTGATTTTGTACTTGTTCTCCAATTTGATAATTCTTAGTTATGTAATTTAGTTATAAATTCTTTGTATTATTTGGGTCGAGATTGAAATTTCAAATTTTGTGAAGTACAAGTACTAAAAGTTTACCAAACTAGAGTACAGGTTCTAAATCCACAGTTTATGCAAAGTACATATACTAACCATAAGATGTGACCTGATAAAATATATAGTAAACTGGATGATAATTTGTCTATTTTCCGTAGCCAAACTAGTAACATGAGTGATTTGCCATATTGTCCGAAGCAAATAGTGCATGATGAATCTGTATGCATTTTTTTAACTGTCACTAGCTGTACTAGAATTATGGTGAAAAGGATGTGAAAAATTGTTTCATCAACAGTGTTAGATAGGTTGTACAAGTTTACATTATTGCCATTTGCATATGTTAACTGTAAAATTTACTATGGAAACAAAATAGTGATTTATGAATATCAACAACAATCCAACCTTCTGGAAATCCATAAAATCTTTTGCTAAATATCAAGTTAATAACAATTATCCTTTAGGATATCCATAAGGATCTTTTGAGGAACTCTATGATTTGCTCATGCTTTGACAAACTGATTTATGCAAGACTGCGCCTTTATGCTCTATTTTTTGGATGGCTTTGAACAACCTTGGTGAATCAAATGCTATGTATTTCCCAATCTATACTTCCTTCTTGTGTTTAGAGTGGAAGGAGAGTTTCAATCGTATAAAGTTATTTCAATTTTGATTATAAAGGAATGAACTGATGTTTGAAATTATGTTTGTTTATTTGTCTTTCAGCTGGTGGGAGGGAGTTGTCACTGAGAAGAACAAGAAAAATGAAACTTCATTTACCGTCCATTTTCCTGGTATGCATGACCAAATGCAACATTTATTAACAATCTTGACTGTAATCTGCCTACTAGTAAGTCTATATAGCCTGTACTCTAAGAATAATAGAACTTATTTTTAATGCAGCTCAAGGAGAAACATCTGTTGTCAAGGCATGGCTTCTTCGTCCTTCTCTGATGTGGAAGAAAGGTAGTTGGGTTGAATGGTCCAGTTCTCTTGATAATAATGAGTCTTCCCATGAGGTGATATGTTAGTTTATACTTGTGGTTGATGTTTCTCTCATATGCTTAAATTGCTTCTTGGTGCTAAATCACTGATCTGTTCTTAGGGTGATACCCTGCAGGAAAAACGACTAAGGTTAAATAATCCTGTGGTTGAGGCCAAAGGGAAAGATAAGCTTTCAAAAAATGTTGACACTAAGAAATCTGGGCAACCTGATGACATGAGATTGCTGCATTTATCTGCAAGTGAAGAAATGTTTAATATTGGTAAAAGCACCAGAGATGAGAGTAAGTCTGATTCACTCAGAATGATACGTACTGGTTTAAAGAAGAAAGGATCAGGAGTGGTTTTTGGTGTTCCTGAGCCTGGAAAGAACAAAAGTTTATGGAAGTAAGCAAACATTATGTTGCTGATCAGAGTAGCAAGACTCAAGAAATTAGTGATTCAACTAAGTTTACAAAATATTTAATGCCCCGAGGATCTGGACCCTTAAAAACTAAAACTGAACCAAAGGAAAAACGAATGGCTGTATCCAAGCCCAAGATGCTCAAGCCTGGAAAACTGCCTGGTGTTTCTAGTAGAAGTATTTGTCAGAAGGATGACTTATCAAACACTGGTTTCTGAACCTGATAGTGCTGTGGCCTTGGATGTGTCAAAATCGGAGGATTCTATAAGCCATGCCGAGAATATCTCAGGAAAGCCAAACATGATGGAGTTTAGATCATTTTCATCTTCCGATGGGGCAGCAGAGGGCCCAGTCTTATTTTCTTCTATGGCCCTCCCGCTAGATGCACCCCCAAGAAAGTTTCTGCATCAAATGCTAAATCGGAAAGGATTAATAAAGGGAAACTTGGACCAGCCGCTGGGAAGCTGGCAAAAATCGATGAAGAAGTCTTCAATGGCGTTTCAACAAAAACAAGTTCTGATGTTGAACCTCGTAGATCTAATCGCAGGATTCAGCCAACATCAAGAGTAAGTTAAAAGATATGATCACTATGCTGCAGTATCAAAATTTCTAGATCTTGAAATCAAATTCATATGCTAATTGTACTGCACTTTTTGTGGAAAATGAATTGAAAATTTCTTTGCTTGTAAAATTCCCGTGTGAACTTTTGTGTGTTGCAAAATTCTTTGCATGCAAATGGGTAACATTTTATGTGTAAGATTCCCGGTTTCAGACTCAGTGGGGAACAAGTTGGGAAGTAGGGGTTTGCTTGGATACGTTAGTGGGTTTTACCCTTGACAGCTGGAAAAGGTGTTGAATTCTTATTTTATGTTAATAAAGGAGGATTGGAGAGAATAGACTTGAGTTTTTTATTTTCATTGAATGAATACATTGAGTACATCTTGAATAGTTTTGTTACTGTTTTTGGTTCAAACACTTAAGGTTAGTTTATCTTATTTGGAGATAAAAAGATTATAAATATTAAAACATTTAAAATATTCAATTTTTCTATCGATTATATCCTATTAAAAGATAAGAGTTAACCCTAACTACTTAATTATCTAAAGTATAATCTTCTTACCTACTTTGGATATTCACACCTACTTTGTCTTTTCTATTTTTTGTAAATCAAGAAGAAATTGAGTTATGACATTTGATCATTTGAAAGAAGATGAAAAAATATAAGTTATCATCACTGACTACATGCATATTTCAAACCGTGCATTTATTTTTTGAATAGTTGTAATTTCCGGTTTTATATCTTTCATTTTGCTTGCCCAGGAGTTTTTCATTTGGTGCAGGCTGTATTAAACTCAATGAGCCATCTCTTAATGCTAAGATTCTTTCTGTTCTTCTCCTCTTTATAAAAGTCTACTAGTCTTATTTCAGTGAAAGAAAATGTATAGTTATCAGAAAGAAGGAAAAAACGTTATCAATCAATATTGCATTTCCTTTTATTTTTATTGTTTTCAAATATCCAATTATATATCTTTCATGATAACCACAGCTTTTGGAAAATACAAAGCTCATTGACCATCTCAGGGATTGAGAGCTGGACAAAATCAAATCCAAATAATCGTTAAATTCAGAGATTATTGGGTGACCAACCTGCACCGGTGTAGCTTTGTGTAAATTATTGGATGATAGAGGAGAAAGCTAGGAATGAAAATGGCTTTTTGATGTAACAGTATATATATATGCACTGATTTTTAGTTTTATTTAGAATAATTAGAATTTGATCTCTCTGGGCCATGCTCTTCTAGCTTTTGTACATGGAATGTCTCTCAAGTAGTCAGGGTTGGTATTCGCAGAGCAGCATTGCAATTGCAAAGCGATATCAACCCATGTGTCTTTGAAACATCTAACTGCTCACATGCTTATCCAGCCTTATTTGTTCTGTGCGTGGACCCTCTCAATTGGGGTTTCTTCTTGTTTTGACCATTATGTTTCTGCTTTGTTTATCGTGAGCCATTAGGTGTGTAAGATTCACTTGTAATTATTTATGAAATTGGAAGTCGAAAAATCAATTCGACGCTTGGTGTTTTATCCTACAGGGTTTCAATGATAATGGCAAGGAGTCTGAAATTTCTTTAGCCATATTCAACACAATGGAAGACCGTTTGGTGTATTAAAAAAGGAATAAATGGCCTTCATTTATGTGCAAAGGGGTCATGATGATTATAAAGCACGTGAATTAATTATCCAAAAAAAGGAATTAAATATAGTCCACCAAAACAAAACAATATCTACTATCGTACTTTAATCAAATCTAATAGCTATTTATCAACAATCATGATGATTATAGAGCACTTGAATTAATTATCCAAAAAAGGGATTTCCCCCTAATCATAACCAGTAAAACGTTGAGAAACAGTCGACTAACTTCTTAGTCTGTCAAATGAAATGGCAATTTCTGACAAATTCTCATGCCAGACATAGTAAAACAAGAAGAAACAACCTGCAGCATCCTTCTTTCCCCTCATGAAGAAAACACTTTTTCATCCTCCTTGGCTCCCTCTTTCATTTCCTCTCACTTGTTCTAATTCGGGATCTCCATTCTTTTTGCAGATACAAGAATATGGAAACTCATGATATTCACCACGTCCCGGTCTCATCTCGTCTGGCTTTCTTTGAACTGCCTACACTTTTCTGGCAAAGGTGTCCCAATCCATCTGATCCCTTTCTATCAACAAAGAGCTCAGCCCGTTGTGCCCCATGTACCTCCTTTGAACCCAAACAAGAATAATTGTGGAATGAAGACAAATAACACCATCCAAAATATGCAAGAGCGCTGAACATGATTGAGTCTACAGTAATCAGTTTGATGCCAGAACAACTGAAGATATTCATAAAAGTTATGCTTTATATATTTTCAAATGTAATATTTTAAAATCTAAGCTAATACAAGGCCCATCAAAGAGGTAAGGACTTAAGAGCATTAGCCTGTTACAAATTTCACAATTTTAAATTAATTCAACAGATAAATTTCTAGATGAACATAATGTTGCACATATATATGCAAGAAATGAGACTGTACCAGGAAAAAAAAGAGAGAGCATGGTATAAGAAATAACAAGATTTCTCACCTTCGACCTGCAAGGACCCTTGCCATATTTCCATGATTATTGGTGACAAAAACATCACTTTCATCACAAACAATATAGTCAATTGCAGAAAGGCGAGAAGAGAAAGGAAGAAAATGTTTCAGCTCTTCATTGGCAAGCCTCTCTTTTATATAAAAGTTTGGAAAGAGATCTCTTAGTGGTCGCAGAGTCTCTTCTCCACCATATATTTCTCCAGAGGCAACATAGATGTATGTGTCATTTGCAAAACCAAGCACCCGCAACATCAATCCTACTTCATGAGGAGTAAGTGGACATTTACCTCGACTTCTCTCTCCATCAGCATCTAAATCCTGCATGAATATAGAAATGAGTGCAATTTTACTAGATCAAATCAGCATACAGGGGGAATTCCTGAAAACAAGTATTATGGTGTAATATTAAAGAGAGAACTGCTCAGAAGTCATAAAAGATGGTATCTAACTGGTAATGTTTCCCATCGTTTTCGTATCTCTGCAAGCTCATATCTCTCCTTGTCCCCTCCACCAAAGTAACAACCAGAAAATGCTAGCATATCAGGTTCAAATCTGTAATGAAAAAAAAGTTCAATAATATACAAGGAAAACAGGTTTTAGAGTTTAGAATCATACTTACGGATGTTTCTCTTCGCATATGTGAATGAGCCAATGTACTGTTATTGAATACACATTACACATGCAATTAGATGCCAAAGTGCTGGCGCAGAAAGTAGTAATTGGATGTAAAGTCAAACATAACAGCTTATTACCCTTTTGGGTTTTAATAAAATTATATTTTGGCTGATAAAAAAAAAATATGTAAACTAACTGAAGTTAAGATGCATTTCCAAATTTTTGAGGCTTGGGAAATTAAGGAAAAGACATTCTACAATGTCACCAGCTTATCTGGTTTAAATAATTTGAAATCAATTACCACCTGAAAGTGATAGGACATAAAATAAGTCCAATCTTGCCTCTGTTCCAGGTATGCAATATTATATTGCAGACAAGGCTACAAGGATTACTGAAAAAAACCCAATTTCAGATGCACATCTCAGTTCCTTCCGATATACACATAACTTTTGGAAGTTAAATTCTAGCCATCTGGAATAAGGAACAAACCTCAAATGGACTGCTATAAAACGGTTTGCCATCTCACGCATTCTCGTGACAAGTTTCTGTCCAAGTTCTTGAATAGGTTTTGTAAATCTTAAAGCATGAAAATTAGCCCTGCAACACAACTTTTGTAGCTCTTCATCAATGACGTTGGCCAGTCTGTAATCAAACTTTGTCAATTGCAGGACCTACAAATTTTTCAGAGTGTTAACTGCTGCACTCCCACATGAAAACTATAATATCACAGAAAATGTATAACTAAATCTAGTAACATGGTGCTTTGATTAGCAAGATACAAAGAAGATAAAAGGATAGGATGTTGTTAAAACTATTGCCTTTGAACTGCAAAACCAGGAGGGGAGAGTAAGAGACTGGTGAAGAGAGAGGAAATTTGCCACTTTTAGAACAAGCATAGATGAAAGCCTAGTATAATTGTGGCATTCTTATTTTCTTTGCATACTATTTCTCTCAAGTGCAGACAACTAAAAGGAATTGAGTTAATAACTAAAATTTTCATGTTATTCACCAAAGATATTGAAGTCTTGATAATTTGAAGCATTAAATGCAATTAATTTCATCACAATTTCTTCTTGTTTAAACTTTAAAAGCAACAGAAAGTTCGATTGTGTAGATTATATCTACAATCAGCCTCAATACCATTACTGATAGAGTATATGGAAGTAGTCTTACATGTCTTCTTTTAAGCATTGGCTGAACTTGATCTATATAATCATCTGGAGGAGATTTCCTTGGGACGCACATACTATACGGATTTTTCCCCATTGATCGCATGAATTTATCAGGAACTCTTTTTACAACAGTAACATCTTTTACAAGGTAAGAAATGAACCAGTTGACATCAAAAATGTTGGCAAAGTCACTGCATTTAGAAGAAGCAGAAGAAGGAAAAAATATTTCTTAACAATTAAACAGAGGAATAAGATATTAAGAACTTCTAAATAAGTTTCAACTTACCTATTATCCTTCCAATATGAATTATGATCTAACTCAGGTACCACTAAAGTTGCATTCAGAATTTGTGCAACAACTACAGCATCTGATATATGTGCGGCATAAGCAAATTATGAATTCTAAACAAATTGTACACTCCAAGGTCAGTGAATATGATAAATTCAGTACAAGGCCTAAATCTCATAGGCACACTGAAACTTAATTTATTCAAATAAACTAAAGTAAAACTTAATTCATTCAAATAATACATCATTCAAATAATAAAATAAGTGATGGAAGTGATCTTCCATTATGATATTTATCCAAAAATATAGCATAATGTATAAATAATTCAACTTACTCCTGTTCGTTGTTGATTCAGTCCTCCACTTGCAGCAATAAGCAAATAACCATTTGAAGGCCGCTCACGTACAGCATCTAGATATCAAATTCAGTGTAAATGATGAATCAAAGAACTTAAGAGACTGGTTTTGTAAAACTTAAATGAAAACAGTATCAAATAGATTCTTTATAAGAGGTGAAAACCGATGATAAAGGACACCAGGTATTAGGAATCATTTTTCTGGAAAACTATGCTAAAAAGAGAAAAGAAGCATCAGAAAATTGCTCAATATGAATTAATTCTATCTGATTCCACTACAGAAATAGTCAATAATTTAGTTTTAACCTTCAAAGTTAAAGACCAAAATGATCAGTTAACACCTTATAAACATAGGCAAATTCTATTTAAACAAAAGCAGCAATCCGGGTACATTGCATTATTGTTTAGCTGTGTCATATTTTTGATGTGTCCTCAATACAACATACAGTCAATAGCTAATTCCTTAGCTCTTTCTTACCTTAGAACCAAAGAATTTACTGACTTTCATTAAAAGAACTTAAAGCTACAGTCATTAAGTACAAACTTAAAGAGAAGCACATAGTTGTGATTTTGGGAAACGAAAAATGAGAACTTTGCTCAACAAGTAATTAACATGAACATCAAAAGGAACAATCTTTGCATCAGTTAACATTGTGTTATCGATTACATTTTGAAAAAATAAGCGCATAATTTCAGATAAAACCAACTTACTTGAGCAAAATAAACATTCTTACCATGATTAAAATGTGCTTCTTAAATCTTGCTCCAGATTTTTGTAGAGAATACCAAAGTTTCCAAAAATAAATACAACTTACGAGGAAATTTACGACTTCTTTTGCTGCATCCATAGAAGAATTTAATCAGAAGAAATAAATAAGTTGTCAAAATTATTTTTAAAATTTGACTTTTAAAATGTGTATATATTTTGACACGATTGATGTCCATTAGTGTCATAGTTCACCAAGTCTACCACCTGCAATCAATTATTACGTATCGAAAACTATGATTAACACCAGTCATCACATATAATACTCCATAAAAGGTCATTTTTCCTCAGTTAATCATTCCCCATTTATACTCTTCACATAACAACCACCACTCTCTGTCAAATAAGAAGTGGTGAATCGCCTTAAACTACCATCATTTCCTTCTCACCGTTAATAATTAGTGCGATGACTATGAGCTACTTCCAACAACAACAATGAATCCCTTAGAGCAATCATTTCAAAACATCCAACCAAACATTCCATCCTCGTAAACTTGCCTAGTTCTTCTAACCAAAACTACTAACCACTTATGATCCCACGTATTACGAGTCTTACCAGGCTTATTATGGTCATTATGACCAGTCTAGTCATCATTTTCCTCAACTGCAATACCAACAAACATCATACCCCTACTACCAAAATGCCCTCAGGTTTACGACCTACAGAGCGAGTTACGGAGTCTATTATACAGAGAAACAACATAACCGATAACAAAATGAGTGATTCAATAACTTATCAAGAGTTGTTAATCTCTCAATGCCAAGGAAGTAAGCGACGAGAGAAATAAGAAGAAAAAGAAGAAGAAAATTGTCTATTATACAGAGAAACTGCGTCAACATGGATAAACCACTACTCATTTAAATACTTAAGGTGTTAGAGTTTATTCTATGGAGCCTGGTTAGAGGGTCTAGTCAAGTTCGAGTTTAGGGTAAAAAATATTCGGCCCGACCGGTTCTTATAATTATATTTTTATAATTAAGTCCTTAAAATTATTTTTTTTAATAGGTTAGGTAGTGTTGGGTTCGGGCTAAGGTATATAATTTTTAGGTCGGATCAAATTCGAATTTAAAATAATTATTTTCAGGTTGAATTTGGGGCTGACAAAATACCCTTCATGTCTCGTGCCCATCCCTACCTGGAACTCGTTGAAAGAATATAATAAAATAAAATAGTATAGTATATATAGTATTATCTGCTGTTGATTAAATAGCCATCCTTTTGTAACACATCCTTTCAACAAGTAACAAAAGGTAAATAACACGAATATATAAAATTGTGTGTACCATATAATCAATCAGCTGGTTTGCTCGAGAGGTTAAGAGGGAAGACTTAAGATCTTCTGCACCTAAGTGCGCGTTGGTTCGAACCCCACAGACTGCAATCCTCATATTTTAATATGATGATACTACTAAATACCCCACAGCCTGCAATTAATATATTTCTGGTTTAAATATGATTCAGGTCCTCATATTTTAATATGATGATACTAAATTCTTGTATCAAATTTTATTTGGAAAATAGACTATTTCTCTCACTTTTACTATTGATTGTTTTTTTCGAACAAATTTACCATTGATTGTTGAAAAAGATAAAATAAAAAAATGTTTAATCACCAAAACTTATATTTAAGTTATATTGTGTAATTACCTCAAAACTATACCAAAATACAAATAAGATGAAATGAACTTAATACTCCTACTAAAGGGTCCAATATTTAATGGCTCGGTTTGGTAAACAACTTTTTGAGCCAAAACTAGATATTTGAACTATTTTTAGAAGTTTGACAAATATATGATTGTAATAGTTGATTGGGGTACCCCAATTTTAAAAAGCTCTTAAATTTGAATGAAAGATTTGGATAAAAGAATTGTAAAGACTCTTTTGTCATTGACAATTACAAAAATTCTCTAAATAACATAAATGTGAATAACTAAGAAAATTAAAATGACAATTTCATAAATAATAAATTAATATATACATCTAAATTTAATAAATAATAAAAATATAATTTTATAAATAATAAATTAATATATTTTAAATTTAATAATTATTTAAAAGACAATTTCACAAATAAGAAATTAATATATACATCCTTAATATATGCTTAGTAATGATATTAAAAAATTAATTTTCATAATCTAATTAATATTAATAAATACAAAATATTAATAACTAATAAATTATTCAAACAAGTATTGAATATAATCATGTCTTTATATGTTATTTTACTTGTTTAAATAATCAAATATTTATCAATTATCAGTTAATTTTATTAAGCTATTTTATACAATCAACTAATGTAATCTGCTAGTTAAACCAGCTAATACTATTAGCTGACAGCTAATATAACCCGCTATCCACTAATTGCCAAACAGGACCAATATATAAACTATTTTGCATTGACTTATTTTCAAAACGTTGTCAGATTTATGGAACTGCTTATATATTTGGGCTAAATCTAGTTGTAACTTGACGTCGCGTTTAGGACGCTACACTATATATATATACCAGTTACATTGTGTAAAAATTCAATTATTTTTACACCTTTTTTGAACCGTTAGATGATGGTGAATAAATAGCTAAGTTTTAAATTTTACATAGTATAAGAGGATCATATCTCATATATATATATATATATATATAGTTTTTTGTACAATAAAGTGATATTTAAATTTTTGATGCAAACATTGAGATTCGAACTCAATTAAAATGAGAAGTGTTTTTCGTACAATTAAAGATTCCATATATTAAAATTTTAAATTTATAATATTTTGGGTAAAATACTAAAATAATAATTAAACTTTATATAAAAATACAAAACGGTAATCAAACTTTCAAAAATTATATGATGATAATTAAACTTTAAATTTTGTTACAAAACCATAAGTCCGCAGTTTAAAGTTCGTTAACCCCTTAACGGCAGGTTAATTGTGCCTGCCACATCCCTACACTCATTTCCATGTAATATTAATAAAATGTTAAAAAACAACTCTTTATTCTTTAACTTTTGCGAAAATAGATCAAAATCCCTTTTTTAATTTCTGTGAACTGTTTTTTATGTTCATGGGTGTTCTTCATCAGTTCATTCGATATTTCAGTTACCAACGATGTTTTGCCATCCGCCGCCGCTCGTCGGTGTCAAAATCTAAAGAATTAAACACCAAACAAACCATCTCTCGTTTTTAAACTTGAATCCACCATTAAAATTACCCAAAAACTCAGTGGCTCAAAAACTCCTCAAATCTTGTAAGAAACTGCTCGACAACACATTTATTTCATGCTCTTTAAGATTATACAACATAGCATTATTGAATGCTAGCATCAACAACAAAATTCAATGGAGACTGGTAAAAATTCTTCGTCGTTCTTGACTTAATAGTGCTTAGATCCATTGGGCTCTTGATTACATCGTAGTAATTATGAAGACATCCACCGAAGAATTGAAGATATATATACACACTTATGTTTCATCAATTTATTCAATATCTGAGAACAAATTTTCATCATTTCAGCAGCTCGTGAATTTTTATTCTCTTGAGTGTTCAATCTCTTCAATTCTTTGTTGATATTTGGGGACAGAGGTCATTTATTACTGGAAATGTTTTTTTGAGGTAAGGGTTTGGAGCAGGATCTAACGTGAAAATCATTCAAATTGATTCGATTCTTTAACTCACGGACCCGCTCTAACTCAGAAATTAACCAGTTATTCAGATCAATCATCCCTCGAATAAGAGCTGATGCAAAAATACAGTGGGATTTTCAATGAAAATGTGGGCATGTTTTTGGATCTGAAACTAAAATGGAAGATGAATGGAGTGAAGGGAGAAGGAGAAGGAGAAAGAGAGTTAAAGTGAGCGGTAAAGAAGATAAAAATTTCATTTTATTATTTTTATTAATATTACGTGGACATGCGGGGTGAAAATGCTTCTCCCACTTATTATGGTTATCCTCAAAAATCCAATAAAACGTTAGTCTTCTCATCTAATTATTAATTAATTAATTAATTAATTATGATTTTGTTGAATTTTGCACCCTCCTCAAAGAACCAACGGGACATCATGCTAATTGGGTAAGTTTAATTCATCATCAATATAACTCTGAAAACTCCATTCATAGTGACGTCATCAATGGCTTCTTGCAGTTTTAGGGTTGTTTATCTCCCATCCCTAAATATTGTTTCATTTATTTTATATGAAAAACAATTCAATTATATACAGAGCCGTCTAGTGAAAACTCTAAAATGGGCTCTTAGAAGAAAAATATATTTCATTACATTAAACAATTAATTTAATATTTTATTAATAAGCCATTATTTTTTATTATTTTGTTTAGAAAATACATAAATACAACTAAAATAATAAGAACAATCACCAACTTAAAAAATTACAATTTAAAAATTTATTAAAGTTGTAAATGTAGAAAGTAAGGCCATGAGCAGGCGCTCGTATTACTCCCCATCCGGGACTGTCATGTTTATATACATAAGTTACAAAACTAAAAAAAAAAGTTAATAATGTCTCTAAAGTTGTTTTTAGGTATAAAATTCAATAATATTTCTAAAGTTAACGAAGTCCCCTTTAAAAAAATTGAGGTATAAAATTCCCCAACGCAATTTTGTTAGGTGGTACTAGTTTTTAGGTGTTCCAAACATTGACCTACAAAATACCATATCATCTTTTGGGTATAGTTGTGATTAAATAATTAATCAATATATATATTATAAATAAATATTGTGTGTAGCGACAATGTATATTATATTCCGAAAAAACTATCTTCGAAAGAAACAAGTTCGAAAAAAAAGTGAAACTGACTTGTTTGGAGAATCTAAAATAGCATTGACAATTTTTTTAAGAAATTAGATATAAAGTATTTTAATTTGAAAATTGATATAATTAATGTAAGAAAATAAGTTTTATTTAATTAGTTTATACAATAATTTGAAAATATGTATAGAATTAGAGGAGCCTTGTATTGATGGTTATTTTGTTTCTTTTATTAAAACATAGAAAACTTTCTAACTCATTAAAGATCCCTTTTCTGGTTTTTGCTGTTAAGAGGGTTTATAATACTATTTGAAAGCAAGATCAAACTTGGTGATGCTAATCCCAAGTTCTTAAAGTTGAAAAGTTCTTCCCAACACATTCTTAATACATCTTTAAATGATCAAAACCCTAACCTAGACTTAATTGTTTTCTCAAGGCCTCCTTAATAGTTATGTAATTTCTCAATTAAAAAATAAATTACTCAAATGAATAAAAAATATATTTGAAAACTCGTAATTTAATTCAGTTAGATCTTATATCCACCTATTAAACAAGAGATATGTGACCAACAACCAATTCGTATAGCGGGATGAGACGCTAGGTCTCTTAAGCAAGGTCAGAGGTTCGAGTCGTTGTGAATGGAGAAAATTAGGTTGGGATGGTCACCCCATATTGGTCCACTACAAAATCCGATCGGGATTAATTGACCAATAAGTCGGACACCGGTGGTTAACAAAAAAAAAAGAGATTTGTGCCTTGCAAGTAGGGGTGCAATCGGGTGGGGAATAATTGAAAAGCGTGGGGATCTGAACCGACAAGATAGAAAATAATTGAAAATTTCACCGACAGGGACGAGAGAAATTTTATCTCCAAAGCACAAATGGGAATGGTGACGATAGGGATGGCAAAAAACCCGAATCCGGCGGGTTTCGACACGACCCGATCTGGTAGGATCAATTTTTTTTTGAATTTCCGGTTTCCGGGTCTGGATGAGTTTTTAAGAAATTTGGTCGGGTTTAAGGTGGAAATTCCCCGACCCGTCCTAACCCAGTTTATTTATAAATATATATATATATATATTATATTTTTATATATTATATTTAATATTTTTATTAATTATTGAAACATTTAATGAGAATTTTTTACAAATGTTGGAAATAAAGTAGGGAATGCAAAATTGTTCTCGCCCTGCTCGATGCCACCCCTACTTGCAAGTTGAAGTTCCCTTTAATTTTTCATCAAATTTTTCTATCAGTCCTTGTATAAGCATAAGATGTAAATTTAGTCGTTGTACTTGAATTTAATTTTCTAGTTCTTATGCCTTTTAAATCTTGAACTTTTTAGTCCAAAAGTAAATAATAGATAATAGACGATAAATTTATTAAGGCCCTGTTTGGTAAATAACAGTTTGAGCTAAAATTAGAGGTTTGACCGGTTAAATTCGCTAATTTAAATGTTTGGTGAATAGCAGATTGGGATGAAACCTCTAGTTTTGAAAAAGCTGCTAATATGAGCTTTTTGAAATTACAGGTTTTGATTTAAGAGTTATAAAGACTCTTTTACCCTTAATAATTATAAAAAATCTCTAAATAACCTAAATTTAACAATTTTCTATTTTTGTTCTTCACTCACGTATTTACATTGTGACATTTGTAAACTAATACTTTTTGTTTTTTTTATTCGCACATTTATATTTGTATTTATTTAATTAAATTGTATTAAAAATAACTATATAAATAATAAGTTAATATATAGATCCTTCAAATATGCTTAGTAACGTTATATTAAAATAATTATTTTTTATAATCTAATTAATATTAATAGATGCAAAATAGTGATAACTAATAAACTATTTAAATAAGTATCGAATATAATCATGTACTTATCTATCATTTTGTTTGTTTAAATAATCAAACAGCTATAAGCTATCGATTAATTTTACCAAACACTTTTACACAATCAGCTAATACAATCCGCTAGTCAAATCAGCTAAGTAACCGCTATAAGTCAAATTATGCTATTCGTGTCAATACAGAAGCTATACATTTAGTTTATATTCTCCATTTTTTTATCATTTTAAGTTTACGTGATTTAGTCATATTAATTATGTATTATTTGAGTCGTGGTTAAAATATTTTAACTTTTTTTAAATAGAACAACTAAAATCAATCAAATTAGAGTACAAGGACTAAATCTATAACTTATATATAGTACATGAAGTAAGGATACAATTTGATTTGTTTTCCCTCTTGGGTAGAGATGAGAAAATTTCTAAGTTGATGCTTAGCATCTCCAACTCTTTGCCAAACCCTATGAAAAGCAAGGGTCTAATTGATGGAGCAGGACACACGCAATCGAAGATTCTGAGTCCCCAAGAAATGTCTTGTACTGCATAAAAGTTGGAACTTGGAACAATGGAAAAGGAAACCTTATTGGAAAGTGATCCAAATCAAACTAATGCTGAAATCAGCTGAACCAACAAATAGAATTAAACATTAAAACTCCAACCAAATGGAACTAGTATATCCCCCCCTCTTTAATAATCCCACCCGAATGAATAATCCCCAAAAATATTTAATTACAAACTCAGGCAAGGCAGTGGTTAACCCACCATTCTCTGCCTTCAAACTCGGTATCTGTAGGCAGAATCCATCTAACTTTCTCTTCCCTTTTCTTGTTCACCCATCTTCGATTTTTACAATTTTTATTTTTTTAAAAATCGACTTTTTAAGCGAATGTAATAATAAATTCTGACCCATCAATTACTTCAATATTCGGCTCTAATCCCACAAATAACTAACAACAGAAACTATGTTTCGGTTGTTTGGTTACTTTTCCTTCCCCTCTCTCCTCCCTTTCCTCTGTTTTCTCCCACGTTTTTGTTTTCCCGCCAGAATCACACCGGGACAAGTAACTGTCATAACGACCGATGATCACAACGCTACGTGGCATAATTTTACTCGCTTTAAGGATGCCGAGAAAGGTAGCCACGTCAGTGGCATGTCGGAGCTCAAGAAATATTTCCAACGGTTTGGCTACCTATCGATTCCCGACAACCAAAACGATAGCTTCACTGACGTTTTCGATGCTCAATTCGAATCAGCCGTGATTCTATACCAAAAAAAGTTTGGGTTGCCGTTAACTGGGAAGCTCAATTCCGAAACGATATCGGCAATCATGTCCCCCAGGTGCGGCGTCTCCGACACCGGTCCGACAGTCCATGCAACCAAACATTTTTCCTATTTTTACGGAAGGCCAAGATGGGAGCGTGGGTCGCCTATGACTTTAACATACGCTTTTTCGCCTTCGAACATGATCGATTCCATAACCTTACCAGAAATCAGAACAGTGTTTCAACGCTCGTTTTCAAGGTGGGCTTCGGTGATTCCGGTGAACTTCACGGAGACAGACGATTACGGATCGGCCAGCATCAAGATCGGGTTTTTCAGCGGCGATCACGGCGACGGCGAACCGTTCGATGGGGTTTTAGGAGTGTTGGGCCATGCTTTTTCACCAGAGAACGGGAGGTTCCACCTGGATGAAGCGGAGACGTGGGCCGTTGATTTCGGGAAAGTGAAGTCAAAGGCGGCTGTTGACTTGGAATCAGTGGCGACGCATGAGATCGGTCATGTACTCGGCTTGGCCCATAGCTCTGTGAAGGAAGCCGTGATGTATCCGAGCCTGAGGCCTCGGACTAAGAAAGTGGACCTTAAACTTGACGATGTAGAAGGTGTTCAAGTGTTGTATGGGTCGAACCCTAACTTCAGCTACAGCTCTTTGTTAGAGTCCGAGAATTCTTCTGACAAAGCAACTGGCTTGAATCCTAGATCATGTCGCTCCACTGTTTCCTGGGTATTGCTAGTTTTTCTTCTTCTTTCCGTGATTACGTAACATAAGGGCCTTCTTTTTTGGATTTTTTTTCTATAGGATTATTTGTGTGTGAAGAAAAAACTGTTCACACGCACAAAAGGATTGGAACATACTTTAGTTCTTAATGATGTAATTAATATATGTGAATAATTAAAGTTTGATTTATCTTCTTTTAAATTGACTTTGTATTGTATGGTTCAAACTTGTTTAAAGGTGTACTGACTTTTTGGAGCATGAGACGATAAAGACAGACAAACTCTTGACCATTCATTAGTTTAGGACCTGAAAGGTTAGGATTTAGAGAAAAACCGAGGAATCTTCAAGTTTTACTTGGGGTTTGACTTATTGAAATCTTCAGCCCCCCCAAAAAAATTCCAACGTCAGGTTTTTACTTTGACCCAAGTACAAAGGCCACGTCAAGTTGGAAGTTAGAGACCCAATACTCGCTTTCCTAAAATTATTTCTCAAACAGTTTTCGCTAAAATTAACTACTTTACCGCAGCATAAACGACCTTGTCACAAGTATATAGCAAAGTTAATTAAAGTTTAAGGAATATTAATCCTCTACTCCTTTTTGGTGTTATTTTTTATGCCTAAAATTAAAAAATTAAATCTTAAACCTTAATCCTATATTCTAAATCCTAAGTTTTCACCCTTAAAAAATACACTACCCCTAAATTTTTACACCCTAATCCTAGTTTTTTTTGCTTGGGGATATAAATATGAACACAAAAAAGAAGCAGAAGATTTATATTCAAGTTTAAGTGGGGGAAATTAAAGTTTGAAACATTAAAGTTGTGTGACTCATATTCTATTTTGTAAGAGTTATATGTCCTCCATCAGCCGGTATTCTCCGTCAGTGGCGTATGCAGTAAAGATTCAAGGTGGGCACATACCCATCATGAAATTATGATTTTTTTATTAGTTATCTATTTTTTTGAGTGTGTCCATCCTTAAAATTTGAATTTCCTTTATTAGTTATCCATCTTATTGAGTGTCCCCACTTTGGAGTTTCATTTGTGCCCACCACATACAAAAAATTTGTTGTTAATACATGTCTCCCTTCTAAACAAATAATCTATCCCTATAAATAAATGCTAAGAATTGAGGTTTAAAAACAAGTTGAACAAATGCTATTGTAATCTCTTTTTTTGACATAGTATAATATCCTCTATCCCTGATTTTTCCTATTTTGAGCTTTCTACAAAAATCTTGATGTCTTATTTTTATGCTTTTACTGTGATCGTCTTTTTTTGCCATTACCGTTTACTTGGTTCTAACCTAAAATATGGATCAACCTCGACCAAACAAATGAAGAGGTTATAGGTTCAAAATATAGAGCAACCTCGTCGCAAGCAAACGGCGAGGTTATATGTTCAACACATGCACGACATGCAGGGTTGATTGATGGTTCGTGCAGGGATGCAACAACATCGCCTCAAGCTATTGCCGAGGTTATGTGTTTCAAATGGTTCAAAATA
Organism: Hibiscus mutabilis; assembly: GCA_019671005.1. Taxonomy (NCBI): domain Eukaryota; kingdom Viridiplantae; phylum Streptophyta; class Magnoliopsida; order Malvales; family Malvaceae; genus Hibiscus; species Hibiscus mutabilis. Next base: position 30,955,431 of record CM033749.1, read on the forward strand.
TCCAGTTTTGTCTCCTGCATGCATGTTGTGTGCCAATTAACAAAATTCAGCATATATAATCAGGGACGAAACTAAAATTAAATGTTAGGAGACAAAACATAAATGTTAAAAAGTTAGAGGAACAATTCATGAATAATCCATTTATTTTAAAAAAATATACAGAACAAAGGTGAAAAGTATTTCTCGAGCGTGGGGGACTGAAAAGCCCCTCCTAGGACCCACATTGGTCCCTCCCTGGATATAACTCAAAATTACAAATATATATATATATTTTGCCTCGTTTTAGGGTTTGAAAGAGTAGAAGACAACCGCTTATATGAATCTATTTCAAAAATCCGGGAGAGTGCTCCTGAAATTGGCGGGAAACAATAACATTAAAAAAGTAAAAGAAAATAATGGATCTATCAAACAAATTTTCACGCCACCAATTTGAAATCAAAAGCAGTAAATGTTCTTTTACTTTAAAATCTGCAAGGACCGAATAAACTCAAATTCTTCCAACAGTACAGACACCATAAAGAGATGAAAATCTGAGTTCCCAGCAATAATATATATAAATTCACGAGCTCAACAGCTAGGACTTGCCAGACGCTTTCTCAGGCTGCACTCTTGCACCTTTCCCGGCCTCAAGTACTATTTTTTTTTTTTGGGTAAAGTAGACGTATCGTCACTAAATTATTCTCAAAAAAATAAAATGATAACCAAACTTTAAAAAATTATAAAATAGCAATTAAACTTTATGTTTTGTTACAAAACGGTAATTGTGCCGTTAACCTTGTTAAAGAGGTGTCATGTTTGTTAATTTTTTGTATAATAGCATATTTAGTCCTTTATAATTACACATTCAATCAATTTAGTCATAATTTCGAAGAAATTCAATAAATTTAACCCTCAATTTTTACACATTTTTATAATTTAGTCCTATTTCTAAAAAATTAACTCTTAATATTTTAAAATTACTTCAATTTAGTCCTAAATTTTAAATTTAAACCCTAAACCAAGCGTGAGCACAAAAGGTGATAAATGAAGTTGTTTCGAGCTATCAGATGATTTGGACAATACCCTTTTCCCTAATTTTGTTGAAATCTTCGGGTGTAATGGTAACCGTGGCTCGAACTAGATCAGGGGCTGCTCTTTTGTTCTTTGAAACCTCCAAGCTTTTATTACCATTGATTTGTGTTAGCCACTGGTTCAAATACAACATATCGAGGTCGAATCCTGCAGGATCCTTGATAATGTTTCGATCAAAAGTTGGCCTTAGTTCTGGTGGCAAAAGAGAGTTGTCTATGTTCTGATTGTTCTCTGTATTCCCTTGCTTGCACAAGTAAGCCCATGATTTCATGAACATGGTTGTCGTTTTACCGTCGAGAACTATATGGTGAGATGTGATTCCGATGGAGAAGCCTTTACTGAGAAAAAGAGTTATTTGAAGAGCTAAAGCTGATACTGAATCATCCGATGATATCAGCTGGGGAATCAAATGATGTAACTCGAGAGCTTCGTATACTCCATCACTGGTGAAACGGTTGAAGTCGGCATCGGACTCGGAGCTGAAATAAGCTGGGGTTAAATCGTTAAGGTTGTAGAAAAAGAGATGCTCAACCGGTGTAAGTGTGAACCAAAAAGTATCGAAGAAAGTTACCGAAAGGGTGGATTCACTGGCGGAGATTGGTTTGATTTGGGTTGTCTCAAGGATTTTCACAACGGAAGAGGATGTCGTGGCACAGATTTTCTATTTTGTTGGACTTTCTTTGGTTAGTCTGGGAACCGAGAAGATACAAACAATGGAGGGGCAGAAATTAGATATAATTGATCATATTTTGAAATATCAAGAGTTAATGGTTTAAATTTAAAATTTAGGACTAAATTGAAGTAATTTTGAAATATTAAGAGCTAATTTTTTAGAAATAGGACTAAATTATAAAAATGTGTAAAAATTGAGGGTTAAATTTATTGATTTTCTTCGAAATTATGACTAAATTGATTGAATGTGTAATTATGAAAGACTAAATGTGCTATTATACAAATTTTTTTAACAGACACGTCACCTCTTTAACAGAGGTTAACGGCACAGTTACCATTTTGTAACAAAACATAAAGTTTAATTGCTATTCTGTAATTTTTGAAAGTTTGGTTACCATTTTGTTTTTTCGGGAATAGTTTAATGACCATCAGTGTACTTTACCCTATTTTTTTCTATTGGAAGTAGCTTTTTTTTTTCTTTTGCTTCTCTGACTAGTAATATATATAAATTGAAAAGGAGATATAATATATGTATTCAATTAATTTGATCTTTAGCTGAGTTTGGGCTGCTGCACTCGATTCTTGGTCGGATTATCCATGCTTTATTTTTCATATTGCACTGCAAACAATTCTCTGATTTTGATCTTTAGCAGTTCCAAGGTGACTTATTAGAGACCAAGGTTATGATACGCCGGAGAGTGTTCAAATAACCGAAGCAAAAAGACCTATAGATTTTCATTTGAAAAGAATATGTTGTGATTCCTTTCTAACAGAACTGATTCTGATTCCTACAAGTTATGAGATTAAGATTGAAGTTGCCTTGTTTAACGAGTTGTCCAATGCTTTTTATCCCTTGTTTACGTCTGTGTGGACTCTGGAAATGAATCAATGGGTTAATTTTCATGCATCTTAAGTCATGAAATTTATACTGGTTGGAGGTAATTTTTTAATTAAATTATAAATTATTTTTGAAGGAGAGAAGAGACCAGAAATGAAGGGTGAATTGGACAAATATTTAGTAAAAGAAGTGGGAATTATACCCATTAACGGTGCTCTAAAAATAGTTTAAATAATCTAGAGAGGGAGAAATTTTTTGGAACAAAGCTATAAAAAGAGAATAGAAATGAACCATTAAAAAACCAAAGATATGACCATTCTCCTGCGAATAACCTGGAGAAAGCCTCTCGATGTTAGTTGAGTCCCTCCAGAACACGACGGAGACAGAGATAGCCTAGAAAAACTAATAAAAATAACACAACTACTTTCATTTGGTTAAAACTACGTAACCCAAAACCAAAAAAAATCCAAGGGATTTGATGTAGAATCAGAAACAAACATTTTAAAAAGCATAAAAGAGAGAAGGAAGGTGCTGGGTATCTACAACTTTTCTTGGGTTTCTTCTTCTTTTTAGAAGGAAATTAAAGATGGTGGTGTACATAAAAAGAGTTGTGCTTGAAGATGTGGCAATAATAGTAGGGTTGGTAGGAGTGCAATTTGTTTATGCAGGCAACTCAGTTTTACTTGCTTATCTTATGTCCCTTGGCCTTCGCCCTTTCCCCATTGTTATTTGCTTCACCCTTGCCACCTTCCTTATTCTCTCTCCTTTTGCCTTTTATTTTGAAAGGTTATTCATTTTCACTTTCTTTCTTTCTTTCTGGACTTGCTTTGCCATGAAAATATTCTATTTCTGAAGCTATCATTCACATCCATTCATTTTGCAGGAGCCAATGTCCCAACCGCTTAACCTTGAAGTTCATAGCTCAGCTTGTTTTAATCTCCTTTGGGGGGTAAGCTTCATTTTCATTCTACATTCTTGTTAATATTTGGATCATGTACATACGATGGAAACAAAAGATCCATTTTGCAATCATGTTATCGATAATCTTTGTTCCGGGATAACTTTGTTCCAATCCCTATTCCTCCAAGGGATTGATCTAACTTCACCAGCAGTGGCAACAGCCATGCCAAACCTTGCTCCTGGCCTAATCTTTATAATTGCTTGGGCTTTCAGGTACTAAGATCCATTTTTTTGGTAATCAAATTAGTAATATAAAACCCAATGATGAATTTTGGAAATGTTGATGCAAGTTAGAAACGGTTGCTCTAAGTTGCCTATACAGTAAAGTAAAAATTGCAGGCACAGTCTTGTCTTGTGTGTCTTGGGGGCCATTACAATGAGTGTAATGCAGAGCACCGTCTCGTCCGGAGATGCAATGATCAATACCATAGCCGTTTATAATGGCATTTTCAACAAAGATAAGATCATTGGTTGCATGTACCTCATGGCAGCAGTCCTGGTTCTATCAAGCAATGTAGTATTGCAGGTATTCTTGAAAAATAGGACAGATATAGGAGGCTGAATGTGTTTTTCATTCGCTGAGATATCGTGTTTTGCAGGCGAAAACTTTGGGTGATTTTCCTGCTCCGATGTCCTTGTGTGCAATAACATCCTTGATTGGAGTGATTATAACTTCACTGGTGCAGTTGTTCAAAAATCATGGTCTGGAATGGGGTTGGCCCCTTGTTAGTGGTTGGGACTTGGCTTTTCTCTACTGGTATGCAAATCTGTCTTTTTTTTGGGTATAATGTCATATACTGTGATCTTTTATGAAATATAAGTTAGTTAATACTGAATTTACAAGCTCCAAACAACTATGAAGTTACTATTTTCATACCCAAAATATGCAGACAGAAACAGTACACTTCAGAATTTAGAAAACGAAATCTAAATGCACATCGAAAGATTCGAAAAAGTAACCGGTCTATTCGTTCATATTCGGATGCACAGGGAGGAGCGGCGAGCGGAATATGTGTAAGCTTCAACGGATGGGCAATGAAGAAGAGGGGACCAGTGCTGGTCTCTATGTTTTGCCCCATTGGAACAGTCATTACTGTACTTCTCTCTTTTATTACATTAGGGCAGACCATTTCATTGGGAAGGTAAAACCACATGCATACAGATTTACCAATTTGCTTATTCGAAAGTTTTCGGACATTCTATGAATCCCTCTTTTGATGCAGCCTGGCTGGAAAGTTCCTCATGTTCACCGGCCTCTACTTCGTGTTATGGGCTAAAGGGAAAGAAGTTTACTCGGCCGGGGAAGGCTTGGGAAGCGAGTTCGACCCAGAGAAGCCTCTATTAAGTTAAAAGGGAAAACATTTTGTCCAGAAGTTTGATGTGTTTCCTAGCATGCAAGATCGACGCAGACCATAGGAAGTGTGATCGAAGCTAACAATAAGAATGTAGATGTTCCTGTATTTCAACTTTTTTTTATACCAGCAGAGTCCTGTATTTCCAACTGTATATTAGAGATAATACGAGGCTAGCTTGGAAAAAGAGAGGAAGAGTTGGGCAAATAAAAGATTGTTTTGGGTATAGCAAATCATTTGGTATTTTAGACTCGTTGATTATAGTCAGTCTGGTGGCAGAGTAATAGCATTGTATAAAGCACTTATGATTCAATTCCAAGACCCCATTTTTAATAGATCATAGCCTTAATGCCTTGGTGCAGTGCGCAACACTTACTGACATGTTGAAACTGGTAATAATAACGTGTTTATAACAAGGTGACGAGTGACAAGTGACGCAGAGATCAATGAAAGCAACTAACCAGCGACAAAAATCATCTGTCCCTTTCCAATACTTCTTTCTATGTCATCTCAATATTAAAAATATTAAAAAAATAAATTTTAAGACTTAACTCTAAATTTTAAATTTTAAACATTGCATCTTACACCCTAAAAAATATTCTACCCTAAATTCCATAAACTCTAACCCTAAATCATAAACTCTAAACCTAATTTTTAGTGTGTGGCACCGAAAAGAATTCATCTACCCTTTTCGGTGCCCCTATTTATGTCCCGCACTAAAAATTAAGTTTAAGGAATTTGGGGTATGGTATATTTTTAGGGTGTAGGGTTTATGATTTATAGTTAGATCTTAAAATTTAATTTTTAGTATTTTTTAGTGTTGGGTCATAAAAAGGGACACAGAAAAGGGGCATAGGATTTTTGTCCCTAACCAAGACAACTAAAAAATAGAGCAAAAATCGTCTGCTCTTTTTTTATGTCTTTATTTATGCTCTAACACTAAAAAGATTAAATTTAGGGTTTAAAATTATGATTTATGGTTAAAGCTTAAGATTATGATTTAGAATATTAGATTTAGGGTGTATTTTAGGGTTTATAATTTAGGATTCAAGATTTAAATTTTAGAAGACATAAAGAAACACAAAAAATGAGCACAAGACTTTTTTGTGTTAAAAAGACAATCCAATTTGATTTATAAGAGTCATCTCTCCCTTTTCTCTTAAATTGCAGGTTCAAAATTTATTAGGTGCAAATTTCCCGTTCCTCTTCATAAATAAAATTATTCAATTGACATATAAGATTCTTTGCTTCATTTGTCTGCCCTTAATTGCTCCATTATTTGCGGTTGAAGGCTTATCACCGTTTCATTTACCTCTTTTGATGGCTATTTTACTGAAAAAAAAACACAATCTCTTCTTAAATATATATAGATGGGTTAAAACCACGTTATGCAAAATTTATTTAGTTTTACATTTTTAAATATTTAAATAAAGATAAGTAGACAAATGAGATTAATTATTCTCATTTTTATGAAAATCTTATGATTTCTCGTTGTTAATCCAATAATCATTTTACCCTCATTCAACGGTCCAAAAAAATATAAAATTCGATCGGGTAAAACAAATCATTCGACATGGGGTTTTCAAAATAGAATAGGCTTGGTTTGATCAAGTCGTTGAGTATTAGAAACATGTTATAGCATTTACTTTTGGTAATTATATTTTGAACAATTCTTACATAGGGAAGGGGAGGAGAAGGGGAAATTTGCTCTTAATGGGTCTAAAACTCACAACTTAAGAGGAGGAGGAGGTGTCAAAGAACTTTTAACCACTTGATCTAGAGAATGTTGACTCTTGATAATTATATTGAAGCACAAAATTAGTCAAAAATAACCAGACATTTTTAATAAGAACAAGAGTTCTATGTTTATTTACTATTTTAGAATTTAAAATTAAAAAGTTATATTATTATTATACTTATATTTAATATTTATTAAATATTAAATTCATTTAATTTAATAATTTAAATGGTAAGGTTTATTTACCTTAGCATTTAAATCATTAAATTAGATTTTCTATTCAATTTTAATATACTAGCCCTCTCTCTTTATTAAATTGCCTATAAACCGTTTATTTTGTAATTCCATTAGAATATTATCAAAGAAAAAGAATAAAAGTCTAATTTGATGTGTACCATTGTATGTGTATGTACAACCATGATGGATTTAGAGGGGCTCGAGGGGCAATCTTTCTTCTAAAATTTTGAAATTTATATGTGATTTATTTTTTTAAAAAAATTATATATTTTTTTATTAAAATTTATTTTTCTTTAAAATTTTATGGTTTATACCTTCTAATATAAAATCTTGCTTTCATCCCTGAGATATCCCACGCGAAGAGCCTCTCTTTGTTTGACGGCTAAGTTAAAAGTGCGTGAGAACTGATTTTAATATGGGTTATTTTTTTGTACACATTCGGTAAAAATATAAAATCATAAATCGCTTTAGGATAATAGCAAGTGCTATGTTTATTTTTACTTTTTAAATTTTCAAATAGTTTATTTTCATTTGTTATCATTTTAAAATTATGTGTATTTATTTTTAGAGGCTGTAACACTTTTTTTCTCTAAATTAAAAACTCTAATTAGAGTAAAATCCCTAATTCGTAACCTTAATTTTTGGGAATTTAAATCTGAATTCCTAATTGAATTTCAGTGACCAAATTGTGAAATTCGGAACTTTAGTGACTTTTGTGTAATGAGGGTGAAGGTGGAGTCTTTAATTGTAATTTACTCTTTTTCCCTAGGGTATTTATACCCATTTTCATTTAGCCCTAGAGCCCCATTTACCCCACTCTGCAGCCGCACTCAACTCCTCCTCTCCCTCAATCTCTCGTTTCAAATCTCATTCGAGATTAACCACCCCTTGCTCCGATCGAGCTCCGACCATAGCCAAGCCACCGTTCGATCTTTGTGGTTAGGCCATCAGTAGACCCCTTACCACCGTCCGAACAAAACCCTTCCCTCGGATCTTGCTCGCTGTCAACGTGTGATAGAGCCGGTGAGAAATTCCTCGAGTTCCTTATGTGTCGTCGTACCCTCCGCCTCTTCCTCACCGTTGAATCTTTGTGTAAGCCTATATGATTTAGGTTCTTATTTTTGTCTTTGGTTGTATGTTAACCTCTTCTCCATTTGTTGCTTGGTCGGAATTGACCATTTTGGTCATCGTATGTGTTGCCGTGAGCTGCCGCCGCCTTTATCGGATTGTTCTCCGGCGTCATCTTTGAGGTCGCCTCTGTTTGGGGTCTAAAACCCTAGCAGCCAAGGGTGTTTCATGAACCATAGACCTTTTCGGATGTTGGGGTAAAAGAATTGGGCTGTATGTGTATTGAGCCCAAGCGTGAGAAGTTAAAGTTGAGTGTGAGCCCGAACCAGTTAATGAACCGGATCAATCTTAGACTGGACTCGTTGACTGTGACCCGACCTGTTGACCGTGACCCTTGCTAACGTTATTGTTGACTTTTGAATGGCGTCAATGTTGACTTTTTGAATGATGTCAGCGTTGACTTTTTAAACGACGTTCGCGTTGCCTTTTGGATGACGGCGGTGCTTTTGGATGATGTCAGCCTTGATTTTTTTTGACCAATATTAACTTTACATTTTTCGACGTTCTGATTTTAAATTCGTTGTTCGTTTTTCCAATTTCAAAACTGGAAGACTACTTTACTATTTACAATTAATTGTATTTAATATTTTGAGAATTATGAATATTAGAATTTGAGTCGAATATTATCATGTTCAAGTGACGTTGACTTAGAGACTGTAAACCTTCATCCTCCTCTACCTGTTCGACCTTTTTCTGCTCAACCTGTGAGTTCTGCACGTGAGTTTGGTTCAGTTTAGTGTTTATGTTAGTGTGGCATAGTAGTAAAAATTTATGTTTTGTTGTCCTCATAGGTGTTGACTCTTTCTGACCTAATACTAGAGCTGAGCGTGGGAGACGTCACTCTCGAGTTGAGTTGCTAGCTGCCTAAGGTGTGTCTCTTTTAGTGCTATATCATTTTTGTGCTGTATGTTATGCGTGTATGCAATATATGTAATTGATTGAGTGAACTATGAGTTATGATATGAATTGAATGATGATGTGATATGCACCACATATCAGAATCAAATTGAATTAAATGTCGGACATATATTGTATTCAATTTGAATAATTGATCAGACATACATTCGGATTTGGAAAAACAATCGGAGCATGCCATATCATTTAGGGTGAGAAATTGTGCGGGGAAGTTCAGTGGTTTCAACCTTTTGGCTGAAGTCAACTCCAAATCAGTGGTTCCACCGAGTTTCACTTCGGATGGTGACGATGTAGTTAGAGTGGTTCTGGGGAACCTTACTCTTCAGATGGTGTATAGAGATGGGTGCATGACATTACATTTTATGTCTCTTATTATATACATATGTATATCGAAATGACCGTTGATTTGTGCTTGTTGTTCGGATTTCTGTTATGCGTTTTTCGTCTACACTTTAGAGACACACTGAGCCTCATAGCATACTCCCCCTAGTTCCTCTTTCAGATACTCAGGCTTAGGCGTACGGTACTTGGAGGATCTCATATCTTCAGACTTGATCTTATTTAATAGTATGGTTATTCAGACATTTGAATTTTAATATATTATTCGATAATTTTTGTATTTGGGACTTCATACATTAACATTATTTTGGGACTTATTGGTTTGATATGCAGTACTTGAATTTCTTTCGGATTTTATACGAACTTTTGGAGTTTTTCTAAACGACTACGTTTTCATTTAGATTGATAAAATTTTTGTAGTTCATATCTCTTATAATTAAATTGAACTTTGATTATTAAACCTAATAGCTTTTTTTGAGGGACAAGTTTTTCTAACTTCCAAGATTCGACTTAAGAAATTAGGTTGAATTTAGGAGGTTACAGAGGCTGTGTACTGCATAATAATAGTTAATTGCGAACATTTATTTTAATTTTTTGTTTCTAAGGTATCTATTGAAGTGAGTTTAATGATTAATTATTTGCGTTCTGTTAGTCTATATAGGGGTAAACGTTTACCACAAAAGTTTTTATTTTAATTCTTTTTGAGAAGAAGGAGGTGAGCTCAAAGGCTATAGCCCTCAAACGACGGAAAAGAGATAGCAGGTCGCCTTCGAGAGATTCGAGCCAACACCGTGACCAAAGAGCGAAAAAAGAAAGAAAAGAGGAGGAGAAAGCTCTCCACCGCTTCTTCATCCATGAATATGTCTCACGAAATGGGCCCAAGGTAGAGCCGAGGTCAGCGGAGAAAGCACTCATCGAACAGGCCAAGCAGGTGCGTCAGCACACCACACTAGAAAAAACGAGGAAAGCCAAAAAGCAGGTAGAGAGGGAGATGGGAAAAGAAAAAAAGGAATTGGGGGTGTGTAACCCCTTTGACCCGGCCTAGTCGCAAGACCGAATTGAGTGAGCTACATTAGGGTTTATCGAAAAAAAACCCTGAAAAGAAATACATTCAAATCGATCCTTTTTTTAATCTTTTTTACATGCATTTTAGGACCTAAGGTGTGCATACATGTCATGATTAAAATCTCAGCTCAATCGGGCGTCATTTTGACATCCAATTGCTCGAATCTGCGTTCTATGGACTAAAATATAATTTTTGATATTTACGGGGGCTTTTACCAAATTAAAGTTACCAATCCTCAATTAGTCATATTACATGCCTTCATGTTAAGTTACAACCAAAAATGATCATTCATTCGCATTTAATTGCATAACTAAGAAACTGGGACCAAAATGCAAACCTATCAACTTCACATAGCATCTTAACCAAATTAACTGCCAGGGTTTCGGTACGGTAGTCCATCGTATCGATACAGTGCTGAAGAACTACGACGTACCAATACGGTCCTCAGTCGTATCAGTACAATATGCTTAATTTTCAAAATCCAGATTCCAATGGTTAAGAACCGTACCGGAACGGTTACCCGCGTACTGAAACCTCCACTGCTCTTAAGCTTGGCGTACCGATACGGTTACCATGCGTATCGATATAGATAGGCAAATTTGTGCCATTTGAGTCGTGATTCGTCCTCGCGTACCAGAACATGAGGGGTTGTACTGGTACGGTAGGACCTGTAATGACCTCTAGGTCTAACATATGACACTTTGGCTCACTCTAACTCCCTCTACACAACATATAAACATCATATAACATCATAAGCACACATTCACCAAACATGGCAACATTCCAAGAGACCATACTAAGCATGGCGTCATCAACATCAACCTAAGGGCATGATTTCTACCCAAGCATGCTTAAAGTTTCTCAACCCCTCAAAACACAAGTAGAAAACATCATACAAGTCTAAAACCATAATCCAAACTAGTACAATAAGGAGTATCTCCAAAATATAACTCCCAAAACAACTCAGTCACGTTGCTTTCTTATTACTACTTAGTGCACATTAAAATCATACTTTGTAAAAGTATCAAATCCTTGGATCCTTCTTGCTCACGTGCAGCCCAGATAGCTATTTCTCTGCATTGATGAGGAAAAGAGAGAGTAAGTAATAAGCTTAGTGAGGGAAACCGCAAAACTCTCATCAATGCATTTAAAACCATTTAGCCCAAAACACATGTTTATAACTCATGGTAAAGCATCTCATGCTTCTCATGTCATCTCAAAATATGTATATTTAATTCATTTCAACACATGTATCATGGATTCAACCTCTACCTCAGTTTAAGCTTCCTACCACAACACGTTTATAACAAGCTTAAAGAGCAATACATGTATAAATCACATTATACAAACATAATCCATTTCTCATGGTACATTATCTCATATATTGGCTTTCAAGTGACGCAAAAACAGTAACCTTCTAATTCATAAAACACATCGGATACATAGATTCTCAAGTGGTTCACACAACCACTTCACATACATACCTCAACCAGAGTAACGACACACTTGCCCTCCTTAACGGTTTAAATCGGAGTAACGAAACATTTACCCACCTCTACAGTTTAGATGTATAAATCCACCAGCAGGAGAATACGGAACATTTATCGACCTCAACCGTTGTGGTTCTCATGGTGGAGATTACAGACACTTTAACACCCCACGGCACACATAAGGCAACTTTTTACAGTGCACTTTCAATCCTATGACCGATCTACTATATCTGACAACATTTTAAACTCAACCACTTGCCAATATATTCAATAACCAATATTACATCACTGTGTTACATATGCATCAAAATCATTCTAACACAATACATTAAACCATGTATTTACATATTCTCAAATGCTTGCATAAACCATATGCTATTATCAAAAACCACCATCAATGATTATTTGCATCATTGTACACTTTCAAAACATGCATATTACAGTGAGTAATAAATCTATAAACATGTGCATGAGATTTTATTCATAAAAATCAAAAATTGAGAGAAACTCAACTGATACTTACTTTCGAGCTTAGATAGGTGCTCCAAACCTTATCTAAACTCCCACAACTCTTTTTCAAACCTTTTTACAGCACTAAAACATTTATCCACTCACCAACTAACCAACGCTCACTTCCAGATACACGATTCAAGCCTCCACAACTCCCACGCCTTCTTCGATATGCAAAGGATTCAGCTCCCCTGCTTTACCAAGCCAAAACAAAGGATTAAGAATACATCTCTGTAATAAAACCCTCCAGCCACCAACAATCCCAACAATACCTTACAAGAATCTACCAAACACCTTCTCGAAAACCAACGAGAACACCTCCTAACCTTACTCAAGCAAAGGCCAGCTAACATCCAACAGTTTTAAGACATTAACAACATTAATTAACATTCAAAAACAACATAAACACGTCCTTATATCTCCAGCAACACCACAACAACCAAAACACACTTTAAACTAACCATAAACAACCTAAAAACTAGCAATCCATATAGTTTCAGGATTCCATTGATAAATCAATCCTTTTAACATTAAAACACATCTAAATTAAGATATAAATCACATAAATCCATCCTCAAAATAGATCCAACTCAGTTTCTATAAATTTTCCAAGAAAACTCAATTTAATTAACAATTCAATGTTTAAATCATAAATCAACAATATAAATAAACAACAAAGGATCAAGAACTTGGGAATTTCATTAAAGAACCTTTAATTAGAGGTGAGAAATGAAAACAACCTCTAATTGTTGATTTCCTCTTAATTGGCCAAGATTTGTTGAAATCCAAAGAGGTTTTGCTAAGGAAATTGAATAAATCAAGTGGAAATTAAAAAGGAATTCAATAAGAATTGAATCCTGAAGATTTAGAAGTAGAAATCTCATTTTGTTTGCTAAGAAAAGTTGAGAGAAAAGTTTTGGAGAAAAGTGGTTAAGTGAGAAAATGTTTTTATGAAAATAAGATCTTTTAATTATATCCTCATATATCTATTTATTAAATCATTTAAAAATATATTAAAAATGACCATAATTAAGAAAGAAATATGTTGAAAAAGAATGGGTAAATAACTCCCTAAAGATTCTAAGTTTTGATTCTTTTTCGATTTAGTCACCAAAAATAGTTTTAAAAAATTTTCAATTTAGTCACTAGACTAAAATGTCATAAAATCATAATTAATTACATCAAATTGAACTTACCAACTTACTTAAAATATTATTTAAGTAATTTAAAACATTTTCCCACATTTTATTTTCCCCCAAAATCACTTTTATAAAATTATTTTCCCGAAACTATTCGAATTGATGAAACCGGTTCCCACGAACCACCGGTCCAACCCGGTTCACATCTAGGCCCATTTTTAGGGCGTTACAACTCTCCCACTCTTAAGAAATTTTGTTCCCGAAACTTACCTAGCGGAAAACGATGAGGGAACTACCTTAACATATTTTTTTACTCTCCCATGAAGCTTCCTCTACACCACGATGCCGCCACAACACCTTTACTAACTTTATGGTCTTCCCGCGGAGAACTTTGCTACTCGAATCCAGAATCTTTACTGGTTCCTCATCATACGTCAAGTCCGGATTCAACTCAATCTCCTCAACATGCATAACATGTGAAGGATCCGATCTATACCTCCGCAACATCGATACATGGAAGATATCTTGTATCTTTTCTAACTCAGCCGCCAACCTCAATCTATATGCAATAGGAACAACATGCTCTAACACCTCATACGGCCCAATGAACCTAGGGCTCAACTTACCCTTCCGCCCAAACCTCATCACCTTCTTCTATGGTGAAACTTTCAGAAACATACGGTCACCAACCGCATACTCAATTTCTCTTTGCTTCAAATCAGCGTAGGACTTTTGCCGATCTAAAACTACCTTCAAACGATCATTGATAAGCTTTACTTTCTCATTGGTATCTTTCAACGTATCCGACAAAGAAACATATTTCTCTCCTACCTCTGCCCAACAAAGCGGCGTACGACATCTTCTACCATACAAAGCCTCGTATGGAGCTATCTGGATACTGGCTTGATAAATGTTATTATAAGAAAACTCCACTAACAGTAACTGCTTCTCCCACGACCCTTAGAAATCTATAACACAACACCACAACATATCTTTCAGCACTTGGATAACACGTTTCGACTGATCATCCAATTACGGATGATACGAGGTACTCCAAAACCTCGCGGTAAAATGTGGAACTCTATCAGACACAATGGACTTCAGTACTCTATGCAACCTCACGATCTCAACGATATACAACTCTACCAACTTATCCAAAGCATACATTGTATGCACAGCCAGGAAATGTGCACACTTCGTAAACCTATCCACGATCACCCAAACAGAATTCTTCTTTGACGGCGTCAAAGGAAACCCAGACACAAAATCCATGGTGATTCTCTCACACTTCTACTCGGGAACCCTCAACGGTTGCAACAATCCCAAAGGAAACTAATGTTCAGCCTTAACACGTTGACAAACCATACAACAGACTACAAACTCCACAACATCCTTTTTCAAACCAACCCAATAATATTCCTTCTTCATGTCCTGATACATCTTCGTACTCCTTGGATGCATCGCAAAAGGACTCGAATGTGCCTCGGTCAAAATAGTGTGCCTCAACTCTTCATCATTCGACACCACTACTCGATCTTTAAAACACAAAACCCCATCTTCATTGAACCCAAAATCTGTTTGCTTCTCATCCAAGATATCCTTAACATGCGGCACTAACACATCATCAAAAGGTTGCTTCTCCTTGATCAACTGCAACATTGAAGGCTTCACTTGCAACTCCGCTATCAACCCTCCATCTCGCGACACTCTCAGCCATGCAAACATCACTCTCAACTCCACCGCGACCTTCCTACTCAAAGCATCTGCCATAATGTTTACTTTCTCGGGGTGGTACTCAATTGTCAGATCATAATCTTTCAACAGCTCCAACCATCTTCGTTGCCTAAGATTTAATTCCTTCTGAGACATCAGGTATTTCAAACTTTTATGGTCAGTGTAAACAACACACTTTTCACCATAGAGATAGTGTTGCCAAATCTTCAAGGAAAACACCACCGCGCCAACTCAAGATCGTGTGCAGGGTAATTACGCTCGTGCACCTTTAACTACCTAGATGCATAAGCAACAACCATTCCTTCTTGCATCAACAGGCACCCAAACCCACCTAGGACGCATCACTATACATAATAAACTCTTTCTCTGACTTTGGCTGAATCAAGATTGGAAAATGTGTGTTAAAGCCTTCTTCAGCTTGTCGAAAGCTTGCTTCCTAACTTTTGTCCACTCAAAACTCACATCTTTCTGCAACAACATTGTCAAAGGGGGCTGCGATCCTCGAGAACCCATCCACAAACCTTCGATAATATCCTGCCAACCTCAAAAAACTACGAACCTCTAAGATAGATTTTGGTGGCTTCCAACTCACAATGGCCTTAACTTTCTACGGATCTACGTGAATTCTTTCGGCCGACACAACATGCCCAAGAGAAACTACCTTCTTGATCCAGAACTCACACTTGCTTAACTTGGCGTAAAGCTTGTTATCCAACAGGACTTACAGCACTATTTGGAGATGTCGACCGTGATCCTCCTCAATATGTGAGTACACAAGGATATCATCAATGAACACTACCACGAACTGATCCAAAAACTCATGGAATACCCTATTCATCATATTTATGAACGTTGCCGGTGCATTCGTCAAACCAAACGGCATCACTAGGAACTCGTAATGCCCATAGCGTGTGTGAAAAACTGTCTTCAGCACATCCCTATCTTTCACCTTCAACTGATAATATCCTTACCGCAGATCTATCTTCAAAAACACTGTAGCTCCCCAGAACTGATCAAATAGATCATCAATCCTCGGTAACAGGTACTTGTTCTTGATTGTCAACTTATTTAGCTGCCAATAATCGATGCACATCTTCATCGTGCCATCATTCTTCTTCGCAAACAACACTGGTGCACCCCACGGTGACACACTCAGACTAATGAAGCCACGATCAAGCAACTCTTACAACTGTGTATTCAGCTCTTTCAACTTTTTTGGTGCCATACGCTACAGAGTAATTGATACTAAAGTCGTATCTGTGTACGTCTCTATGCAAAACTCCACCTTCCTATCTGGTAGCAAACCAGGCAACTCTTTCAGAAACACTCTTAGAAAGTCGCAAATCGTGCGAATATCCTGGGTATGCGCTTCCTTCATATTTGAATTCATCACATAGTTTAGGTATTCTTGACCCCCGAACTCCAGCAACCTTCGCGCTTCCAACTCTGAAACCATATTTGACATAAACTTGATATTTTTTCCCACAACCACAACTTCATAATCTTCGGCAAGTTTCAAAGAAACCTGCTTAGACTCAAAATCCACTACAGCCTTGTGATGCGACAACCAATCCATACCCAGAATCACGTCAAAACTATGAAACTATAACTCCATCAGGTTAGCTTCAAACACGTCCTTGAACCATCAGGGGACAACTCCTATACAACTTTCTGGCCACAACCGTCTCACCAAAGGAACTGATAACCCGCATACTAACATCTAACAACTCAACAGGTAAATCTAACACACATGCATGCTCGTGCAAAATGTAGGAATGCGTAAAACTAGAATCAATCAAAGATAGCAAAGGTACATACTGCAAGGTAAAGGTACCTGCGATCACATTGGTATCATTCCTCCCAACATGGTGAGAAAAAATCCATGTCGATCCACCATCCTCTGGCTAAACTGCCACGGTATACGCCACAACTCTCTGCCCATCATCCCTACGCTGGAAATGTCCACGACCGTGCCCACGACTTCTCTACGCTTCAGCAACTGGTGCTTTAGCCTGACCCTCTCTAGCTAACTACAAACAATCCCTACAGAGATGATCCATTGATCCACAACTCCAACAAGTGCCTACAGTACCCCAACACTCTCCCAAATGCCTCCGGCCACATCTCCTAGACTCGAGAACTCCAACATGAGCACTTCGACCCCAAAAACCATGGCCAGCACCATATCATCCCCACCTTTAATCTGGATGGTACCTTCGATCTCTATACCTCCTAAGACGATCTCGGCCAGCATCAGACTCTGCGCTCCTCTTACTAGAAGAAGAACTGCCAGAACGAACAGACAAACCCAAATTCTGCTCTATATCCTTCGCTCGCAATACCAAAACATCAAACTTCTCATAATCCATATTCACATAAATGTCTTCACTTCTTTGATCAACTAAACTTGAAATAAATCGTCACTTTACTAGCGCTCGCATTAAACCAGCGCATTTATACATACAAACTCACCTCATACCAAAAATAGACATGTTTCAAACTCTAAAGCCATAAACTCTCTCTTTTTGGCATATTTTTGTAATAAGTTCCCAAATACATCCATCTGTGAAAGCCTGTATGCAGAATTCCTATATACCCTCAACAAATGCCTATGATCTACACTGCCAAATCACTAGTTTCATACCCAAATGTCTGTCTGTAATGGCATATTTAAATATAAAAATATGAGTCTAAACATGATAATGCAACAAAACAAAATAATTCACAGCTTACTAACAAAGAATCCAAGTCACACAAATTAAAAACTAAATCATTTAACCTAAGTAGAATATAGGTACCATGTTTAAAACAAAGTTTAACTTTACCCAACATACCACATATCCAAACAAAATTTGAATACAATTTCAATCACACGAGCATATTAAACAACATATTCAATCTTACAAACAACCATAACCCACCTCCCAACAATCATATCCTTCTAACATCACCAAATATCGCCCAACCAGTCTCAAGACCGAATGATCCAACATTAAGATTTATCAAAATAAACCCCAAAGATACATTCAAACTAATCTATTTTTCTTTTATCTTTTCTACATGCATTTGTAGGACCTAAGGTGTGGGATGTTATGATTAAAATCTCATCTCCCCCATTTTGACATCATACTGCAAAATCTAAATTTAGGGACTAAAACATAATTTTTGAATTTAAAAAACAAATTAAAGTTACCAATCCCCAATTAGTCATACAACATGTCTTCATTTTAAAACAAACATTTGACTCATACATTCAATTTAATTGCAAAACTAAGAAATTTTAACCAAAATGCATCCTATAACTTTAATACAACATCTTAACTAAATTAATCACCGTGCATTGGTATCAACACCATGTATTTTCAATCATTCACAAAACCATAACCCACACCTCCCACTCAATCAATACAATATGCTTAATTTCCAAAATCCAGATTCCAATGGTTAAGAATTGTACCGAACGACCCGCGTCAACGAAACGAACGGTCTTACTCTTAAGCTTAGCGTGCCTGATTTGGTTACCATGCAAATGAAACGATTACAAAAATTTGTGCCATTTTTTCCTTTCTATCCCCTTGTGTCTAAACATGATGGTTAATTAATCCTAAGTGATCACACTTGTAATGACCTCTAGGTCCAATATTGACACTTTGGCTCACCAACCCGGAAACAAACATATAAACATCATACATTTCATAGGCACACAAAACATCAAACATGGCAACATTCCAAGAGACCATACTAAAATTAGGTCATCAATATCAACCTAAGGGCATGATTTCTACCTAAGCATGCTTAAAGTTTCCCAACCCCTCAAAACACAAGTAAAAAACATCATACAAGTCTAAAACCACAACCAAACTTTACAAATAGGTACAAAATATAACTCCCAAAACAACCCGGTCACATTGCCTTCTTATTACTACTTAGTACGTATAAAACCATACTTTGGAATGTACCAAATCCGTGGATCCTTCTTGCTCACTTGCAGCCTGAAAATTGCTATTTCTCTACATTGATGAGGAAATGAGTGTGTAAGCAATAAGCTTTGTGAGGGAATCGCAAAAACACTCATCAATGCATTTTAAACCATTTAACTCAAAACGCATGTTTATAATTCATGGTAAAACATCTCATGCTTCTCATGTCATCTCAAAATATGCACATTTAAATCATTTCAACACATGTATCATGGATTCAAACTCTACCTCAAATTAAGCTTCCCAACACAACACCTTTATAACAAGCTTAGAGAGCAATACATGTATAAATCACATTATACAAACATAATCCATTTCTCATGATACATTATCTCATATATTGGCTTTCAAGTGACTCAAAAACAGTAACCTTCCAATTCATAAAACACATCGGATACACGAATTCACATGTGGTTCACACAACCACTTCACATACATACCTCAACCAGAGTAATGGCACACTTGCCCACCTCAACGGTTCAAACCGGAGTAACAGAATATTTACCCACCTCTACGGTTTGGATGTATAAATCCACCATCAAGAGAAAATGGAACATTTACCCACCTCAACTTCTGGGGTTCTCATGGTGGAGAATACGGATACTTTAACACCCCTCGACACACATGAGGTGACTTTTTATAGTGCACTTTCAATCCTATGACCGGTCAACTATTATCGATAACATTTTAAACACATCCACTTGCCAATATATTCAACAACCAACATTACTTCACTATTTTACATATGCATCAAATCATTCTAACACAAATACATTAAACCATGTATTTATATTTTCTCAAATGCTTGCATAAACCATATGCTATTCTCAAAAACCATCATCAATGATTGTTTGCATCATTTTCGACTTTCAAAACATGCATAATACAGTGAGTAATAAATTCGTAAACATTTGCATGAGATTTCATTTCATAAAAACTGAAAAACGAAAGAAACTCAATCGATACTTACTTCCGAGCTTAGATAGGTGTTCCAAACCTTATCTAAACTCCCGAAACTCCTTTTCAAACCTTTTTACAACAGTAAAACGTTTATCCACTCACCAACAAACCAACGCTCACTTGCCAATGCACGATTCAAGCCTCCGCAACTTCCGTGCCTTTTTTGCTTAGCAAAGGATTTAGCTCCCCTGCTTTACCAAGCCAAAAACAGAGGATTAAAACTCATCTCTGTATCAAAACCCTCCAGCAACACACAAACCCATCAACACCTCACAAGAACTAATTGAAAACCTTCCAAAAACCAGCAAGGACATCACCAAACCTTACTCCAACAAATCCCAGCCAATATCTAACAATTCTAACACCTTACTAACATCAATTAACATCCAAAAACACGTCCTTATATCTCCAGCAACACCACAACAACCAGATCACACTTTAAACTAACTATAAACAACCTAAAAACTAGCAATCCATATAGTTTCGGGATTCAATTGATAAATCAATCCTTTCAACATTAAAACACATCTAAATTAAGATATAAATCACATAAATCCATCCTCAAAATAGATCCAACTCAGTTTCTATAAATTTTCCAATAAAACTCAATTTAATTAACAATTCAATGTTTAAATCATAAATCCACAATATAAATCAACAACAAAGGATCAAGAAATTGGAAATTTCATTAAAGATCCTTTAATTAGAGGAGAGAAATGAAAATTACCTCTAATTGCTAATTTCCTCTTAATTGGCCAAGATTTGTTGAAATCCAAAGAGGTTTTGCTAAGGTAATTGAAGAAATCAAGTGGAAATTAAAAAGGAATTAAATAAGGATTGATTCCTGGAGATTTAGAAGTAGAAATCTCAGTTTGTTTGCTGAGAAAAGTTGAGAGAAAAGTCTTGGAGAAAATGGTTTTAAGAAAATAAGATCTTTTAATTAAATCCTCATATATCCATTTATTAAACCATTTAAAAATACATTAAAAATGGCCACAATTAAGCAAGAAATCTATTGAAAAATAATGGGTAAACAGCTCCGTAAAGATTCTAAGTTTTGATCCTTTTTTGATTTAGTCACCAAAAACAGTTTTAAAAACTTTCAATTTAGTCACTAGACTAAAATGTCATAAAATCAGAATTAATTCCATCAAATTGAACTTACCAACTTACTTAAAATATTATTTAAGTAATTTAAAACATTTTTCTACATTTTATTTTTCCCCCAAAATCATTTTTATAAAATTATTTTTTTTGAAACTATTTGAATTGCCGAAACCGGTTCTCACGAACCACCGGTCCAACCCGGTTCACATCTAGGCCCATTTTTTTTCGAGATTGCATGAAAAAAACCCAAAACTTATGTTGTATGTAGTTTGATTTTTGTTAAATCCGTAACATTTTCAAGTTAATGTTTGGAACATGTTTGGTTGGTGCTGCTCTGCTCCTTATGTTTCCTGGCTTTCTTTATAAATCTTTGTTGTGTTGTAGTTTTAAAATAAAATAAACGTGCCCTTATTTTATTATCTTAGTAAACGTACAAGAATTAAAAGGGTATTTGTAATGATGGTAGACGTTAACCAAGAAATGCATAAGAGATAATTATGGAAAAAAAGAAAAACAGAGGCTTAAGCTTGGGGAAGATGGTGATCGGCCAAATAGAAGGTTTCTTGCTTTGTATTAAAGTCGAGACTTCTGTATGCAGAAAATTTTTGCTAGAAGATCAGGAGTGGAGCTAGGATCAAATATTGACAGGGGTCAAAATATTGAATTAAAAAATACAAGGGTTTATTACTTATTTAAACTCAAAATTCATGGGACAAGACCTAATTTGTCTAATATTTAAATTTATAAGACCTAAATTGTTATTGGACAAAAAAATTTGAGGATACATGCTCATTCTTTATTTCAACCTAGAGGTGTAAATGAACAGAGTGTTCGACGAATTACTAGTGAAATGTTCGTATAATGTTCGTTTATTAAGCTAAATAAACGAGTATGAACATTTTTTTACTCCGTTTAATAAACGAACGGACACGAACAGAGGTGCATTCCGTCCGTTTATGTTCACAAGCAAGCTCTCTTATAAGCTCATTTACTTGATTTCCCTTTTCCTTTTATTTATTTTTTTACATTTTAAATATTGGTGAATGTATGGACTAAATTGAACACGTGGTGAACTTTTGAGTTCAAATAGTAAAGTCTAATGAACTTAAAGACTAGTGGTGTAATTCCACAATTTTGGTGAACATATAAATGATCATGTTTGCGAACATTACACGGATATGTTCACGAACGTTAAACAAACATGTTCGTAAACGTTAAATAAACGAACATCATCAAAAATAAATAAACGAACACAAACATGATATTAAAAATTTAAACGAACCGAACATAAACACCTTCAAATATAAATAAACGAACACGAACAAAACCTTATTCGTTCAAGCTCGATTCATTTACACCCCTAGTTCAACCCCTACTTAATTATATATTTAATAAACTCTTATATTTTTAATTTGAATAATTAATTATTATTAAACAAAAATTATCAAATAAGTAGAGTTTATAACAGGGGCGGGCCCCATTGTGCCCCAAGAGAGCTCCACCCCAACTATCAAATTCAGGATGCCAGTCGGTCTGAATTAGTCAAGACAAAAATCCGAGGAATCGGAAGGACAACTAAAAGCTATACAATAAATGTGTATAAGTTGATTAATATTTGAAAACAAAGAGATATCGTACTTCTTGTTGAGGATTGCCATAGATATTGAATCTTTTTTAATTTCTGCCACCAAAGTATTTACTAGTGTTGTAAAAAAGAAGAGTTGATCTATAAAATGGTAGGGTTTTATTCAAATATGATCAATTTGATACGAAGTATTTATTTGTTACTTCAGAAGAATTGGTTGGTTGATTTTATTGAAATCCGCCGCGAAATAAATATAGTTGCTGATTTGATTTCATGCCAAATTCAACACTGCTCCGGATGGGATTCTTTCAGTTTTTTTATTTCCCCCCTAGTGTTTTCTTAGATTTATTACTTAGAGATATTTCGGGATCCCCTTATGCCTGTCTAAGGGGCTCTTAATGTAACCACTTAGGCCTCACTATCTATTTTAAAAAAATCAATTTGATAGAACGTGTAAATAAAAAGGGTTAAATTTATTGAATTTTTTCAAATTATGATTAAGTTGATTGAATGTGTAAATATGAATGACAAAATGTGCTATTGTATAATTTTTCTTAACTGTCAGATCACTCTCTTAATGACAATTAACGTTCTGATGGCCATTTTATAATAAAATTCAAATTTTAATGTCTATTTTGTAACATTTGAAAGTTGGGTGAACAAAATGAACAATTTTATATAGTTTATTGACCATTTTTAACTTTAACCTTTTCTATTTGGTAAGTTGTTATTAATTTAACTTAAAATATTTATCCAAATATTTTTTCCAACATAAATTAAAATTTATTTTCACTCAAATTTAATGGAAAAATATGAATTAAAATATAAATACAATGAAAGAAAGAAAATAAACTTAGCAAAGTATTATTGAAATTGTGACTCTTTTTTTTACAAAACAAGTATATTTTCATAAATAATTACTGATAACAGAAATCAACTTTAATGATATTGTTTAATGTATTGATAACATAACAAATATATTTACATTGATTTTGTAAATATCAAAATAATGAAGATCGAAGAATAAAATATATAGATATGTAATATGTTCATTTTTAAAACCTTATAATTACAATTTTTTAATATAAACATTTATTTTAAATTGTCATATATAATTTTTTTTGAATGGTCTAAAGGTGATTATAAGGTAATCTATTGGACCCCTACACAAGTCCAATTCCATAAATATTTAACTAGGTCTTTTAACATTTTTATAACTACCAATATTTGATCTATCAATTAATTAATCTAAATCGAGTCAACATTCTTTAGAGCAATTGGTTAAAAGTTCTCAGTTGACGCATTTCCATTCTTCTAGGCTGTAGATTCTAGACCCATTAGGAGCAAATTTCTCCTCCCCTCCCCCTAGATGGGATTTGTTTAAAAATTAATCTGAATCGAGTATTGCAAATATTCATTATAGGACAATCCTTCCAACTAAAAATTTCCATTCTTAATGTTAGATTTTGAATTATTGATCTTACTAAAGAGGTCTAACATTTTATCTCACTAAACTAACTAGTAGTTTGTAATGTTTTTTATAATATGAATAGATGAATAATCAATATTCATGCTTTAAGGGTCAACTTATTTTTTTAGCAAGAAATAGATTTCATTAAATAAAAATAAAGAAAAGTAAAACATATACACCATACTTAAATCATAGAAAGAATCTTGAGGACAAGTTCACCAAAAATACTTCAAAAGAAAGAAAATTAAAATATGTATTCTAAAAGACGCGAGGAAAAAAGATTGAACATTCATTTAAATACGCCGTTCATCTTTTATATACAACGCAATAATTTTTATGAAAAATTTTATGTCTTTTCCAACTAAATTCTAAATCTAACAACCTAAAAGTTAGACGATGTCATTAAGACCGTCTTCAACGACACTTTTAAATAAAAATTGAAAAAAATTGAAAAATCTAACAACTAACGATCAACTGATTTGACTACATAAGTTATGAAGATAACCAAAGGCGTAGTCTAAAGGAAGCTGGCAGAGGCTTGACCCCGCAGCCCACATTTATGGTTTATAATTTTACTTTTACGATTTGTTTAATTTGACCCCTATAAAATTTTAAATTATAATTTATTTTATTTACTCTAATATCATTAGATAGTTTTTATCTTAATGGTATACTGTGTAAGTGAAAGTAAATTTATTTTACTTGAAGTCAACAGATAAAATACTACTATTGATATTTCTAGTCTTATTTTTTCATTCGATTTTTTTTACAACTTTTATTGTAACATTTTCTTCTCGACCCTTTTAACTTTTAATTCTTGGCTTTGCCCCTGATTATAACTCTAGTTATTAGATTAAGTTGTTGCCTACTATAGAAATATATTATTTATAATACTAGCATTACATTTGAGTTATCCCATGGTAAGACTATGATGTTGATGTATGATTTTTATTTTATTTACGATTTTAATTTATATATATTTTGTAGGGGATATTTTTAAATAACAAAAATATAATCATATAAATTAACAATTACAAAAAATAATTCATTTGTATCATTACGAGTAGAATTACTTATTATAAAACACAAATTAAACACATAACTTAAAATGAAAATAATTTTAGACACAATATATAATGGATTTATAGTAAGATTAGATATAAACAAAACCCACGCATATAATTCAAATATGAATACTCAAAGTTTTAGGACCTCACTTATTTTCTACTATAATCATCTTGGTAACTATATGTAATTTATAAAATTAATATCAATTTAATTTTTTTATTATATGTCGATTGAGTATAACTCGATTAATATTATTGTTGCTACAGTGTACATGGGGATATAAGATCGAACATGCTTAAACGCTCAATATCATTCAATTTATAAGTGGGAGTGAGTTTGGATAGTAAACATTGTACACTTAATGTTAAAAAATATTCACTATATAATCTATTTTTGAAAAAATATTTTTATTCTTACCGTGTGCTTTTATTGTATGAATTACTTTCCTTTCTCAAATGAAATTATGATATTTTATTTTTTAATTTACTAAAATGGGTAAAGTTAAAAAAAATTAATCTCCAAGATAATGTCATTATATTCATCAAATACATATTTATAAATAAATTAAATGAATTAGCAAGCAAAATGTTATAATTGGCTGAGTGACAACTTTATGGGCAAAGTTTGAACGCCATGAACATCAACATCAACATCAACATGACCATACATTGTTTGTAATTTGTATTTGCCAAATTTTAAATAAATATACTAATAACATTATGGTTTTTTTCGTTAGTTATATTTTGATACACACAAACTGTGTAATTTTCTTTTATACAATCTTTTATATTTAAGCTATAAAATTTAAAACTTAAATCCCTAGTATTAACACCTTAAAATCTAAACTTAAAATTCTAAACCCTCAACTATAAATTCTAATCATAAACCTTAAATTTTACACTCCATATACTAAACCCATAAATCCTAACCTAAAACCCTAAAATTAAAAGATTTGTATAAATTTTAATTTACACAAATTTATGTATAAAAATATTTTTTTATTACTATCGGTACAAATATTTTTGTTTATTTTAATTATTTTATAAATAATTAAAAGGAAATCACATTTTGGTAGGATTGTGTCTTTTTGGTGGAGGAATGCTTGCCACCTACTTCTTTTAAATTCCCAATCTTTTCTTTTTATTGTTTTTTTCATGCTTTTTGGTGAGAGAAATAAAAGGGATACTTTGATCTTTGCTTCGCTTTGCTTCGCTTCAAATCTTGTGATTATGGAGAAGCACAAATGCAAGCTCTGTGCTCGCACATTCTCTAATGGCAGAGCTTTAGGTGGTCACATGAAAGGTCACTTAGCCACTCATCCACTGCCTCAAAAGACGACTCACCACCAACAACACGGTGACTGCACTGACTCAGCTTCTTCTTCATCGTCTTCATCAGGTGACAAGCAAGAACTACGAGAAGAAAAAATCAGAGTTCTTGAAGAGAAATGTTTGGTTTACGGGTTGAGAGAGAATCCCAAGAAGAGTCTCAGGTTCGCAGATCCTGAATTCTCATTTGCAGTCGATTCTGGGTTCGTTGTTCACTATGTAGAAAGTGAGACTGAGTCGAGAAACCCAACTCGGAGACGATCCAAGAGATACCGAAAGCTGGGTACGAACACAACAACAACGGATGAAATAAAGAAAGCAGAGCTGTTGAGGAAACCCAGTTTGGTCGAGTCGCCGACTGAGCCAGAACCGGTGAGTTCAGTTTCTGATACTTCACCTGAAGAACATGTTGCCTTGTGTCTTATGATGCTGTCAAGAGATGTTTGGAAAAGCAAAAACCTGGAACAAAAATCCGTTCAGGAGTTGAGCAAGAAGATAAAGATTCGATGTGAGAAATGTAAGAAAACGTTTCGATCTTATTACACATTGGGTGAACATAGAAGGGTTTGCTCTGAAACTAAGAAAACAGGTAAAGTTGCTGCTGTTGCCGCCGCCACCTCTGTTATCGGTTCTAACGACAGCAGGATATTCGAGTGTCCATTGTGCTATAGAGTGTTCGGTTCAGGACAAGCTCTCGGCGGTCACAAAAGATCCCATTTGCTTGCCGCTGCAAAGTCAGGCAAATTTGACAACAATCTGATAGATCTGAACTTGCCGGCTCCAGTGGAAGATGATGAGTTTAGTGTGGTTTCAGATGCGTAGCTGTTATGGGATCGAATTCACGTGGATCTGTTGCTCTATATTCAATTTTTTATGCACTTTTTTTTCACTGTCGTTTCTAATATTTCTTCATTCATAGAAGAATTATGAATGTTTGGTATTCTTTCTATTCGTCATTGTTTCTGCCCCACAACCCATTTCTTGAATTCTCCGCAACTCTTTTTTTTTTTTTTTTGTCTCAAAACACTAGCAAAATTGCTGAAAATTATTACAAGCTTCAACCTCAAACAGCAAGTGCTTTTATCTTTTCACCTCTCTATAAAGTACATTTTTTTACTATCAAGTTTTTATTCTGGTATTGGCTATTAGCTGCCATTGTTGGGGAGTCAGATAGCAGACTTTGAACCAAGTTTCACTTCCAGTGCATCCCATGTCAGAACAGAACACTAAAGCATTTTTTCTTCTTCTGGGATTTGGTTGGGTTAGCCTGTGGACCAAACACTGGCCACTGGCCTCTCTGCAAGTACCAAAGGTGTTCAATTCTGATAAATGTCCTGTTTCTTATTATCCACCCTTTTTCTGTACAACTATTTATTACTGTGAACTTTAAAAATTATTTTATGGGTTTTATTCTCTGTTTCAGCTTGAAGAATGATAGGAACATTAACCAGAAACTTTAACGTGAATTGACTCAACTAACCTCCCTGGAAATTGGGTTTTAAATTACATTTATTTGATCCGAAATCTGCATGAAAAGATGATTGGTTTGGCTTGTTTATCTGCCTTGAGATGAACGAAATAATGGAGCAAAAACGCAAGCTTACAACCATAGAAGGATCAGTCAGAATTATTAAATGCATTTGGGTTGCATTGCTTTTGTTTTGTTTGATTCCCGAAAGAATCAAGATTTATTACCAAAAATTACAAGGACGTTTTGGTCAAGAAAAAACCAACGGGTTTCAGGTTCCTTTCTTTGATCCTTGCATGTGAAATTCCCTTGCTTCCAACGCATCCCTACTTAATTTATGCTTAAAACTGTATGTGGGTTACCAAGATGTATCAACTCATGTAGTTTTGCTGGTTCTCAATACTTTCTATAACTGAAATTTTTTGAAAATATATATACATATTTTTAATGGAAATATAAAACGATGACAAAAAGTTTAAAATAATCATTTTACCCAATTGCACATATGATTTTATTTATATGGTAATTAGTAATGGAAACCACAATCAGAACCACGAGGAGTAAATGGTAGTTGATGTGCAAAGTTTTTTTTTTTTTTAGCAAGGGAGGGAGAAGGAGAAATATGCTTCTACTGGGTCTAAATTTACAACCTAGAGGAAGGGAAAAGTGTTAACTGAAAGCTTTTTAACCACTTGCACTAAAAGTTGTTAAGTGCTTCAGGTCCAAACATGAAGGCAAAAGTATTAATGATTTATGGTTCATCTACATTACTTTTAGCTGACCTGATAATTGGACATTATTGTTTGAATATTCCCTTTTGGGGAATTACTTGAAAAAATACCCCTTTCAACTCACGTAGGTCAAACTCGCGTTTAATCAAATGTGAGTTTCATATTAAGTGGATAAATAAGAAAACAAAAAATTAATTTACTAAATTTTTATTTCATAGAACTTGCACGTGGGCTGAAAAGAAATATTTTCAAATAATTTCAATTGAGAGTATTTTTTTAAATAATTCTCAAAAAGGGATTATTCAAATAATAAAGCCGGATAATACATGGTATGCTTGTACAACACACAAATAAAATAAAAAATGAAGCATGAAACTGTCCGGTGCCAACCAACTACTGATGTGGACAGGCTTTGCATGCAGCAGATGTTCCATATACTATCCTTTGGATTGGATTATCATTCCATCGATGTGGCCTTTTCATTTCCAAAATCTTTAATTGTTTTTTTCTGACTATTCAGATACGGACCAAATATACAAATGTATTTGCCACCCTTTATTCTTCAAGAAAGTCCAGTGTTCCATGTCTATGCTAATTTTACGAGACTTATTCCAGGCAGTACCTTTTCTCATTCTTGCCAAGTTTAATGGGATTTTAAACCATGTTTGAGGCCACATATGCCATGATATTGGTCCCCTAATTTAGGCTGCAAACAGAGATTTGGCTGACCTATAATCTTTGTCGGAAGTGTTTGTGCATCTCCCATGTGATCGGACTTATGAGGCTTTGAAGAAGCTGAAGAACCCAGCACCGAACTACCAATTGATCTAGTGAATCGAGATGTTAAATTCTTTAAACAAAAATAATTTGAGCAAGCAAATTTAGTAGGGAAAGACTGAGAGCCACCGCATCAGAACAATCAATGAATCATATCCCGATTATTATAGAAAAAAAGCAATTCGAGCAAGCAATAAACATCCACAATTCATTATTTTTAAGTAATAAAATGTCCGAATGAAGTTTAAAACAAATTCTAATTTTGGAAAACACAATTATTAGAGAGTTTTATCTTTAATGCTCCCAATCCAATAGAGATTTTTGTCAAGTTTTACGTCGCTTCCGCACATCCTAAAGTAAGCACAAATAAAGATTAAAGTTCAAATGTTAAATATATGGTAAATTACACTGATAGCCACTAAATTATTGGACTATTGTTTAGTTAGGATGGAAAAAATTAATAATTTAATGGATTTCGATCCGATTCCCTTCGAATGGGATGGTTTTTTCTTTTAAAAAAGACGTGAAACTAGATGGTGCGATTTTTTTTGAGACAGTGTATATGGAACAGTTATGGTAATTGCTTTCCTCACTCGCTATATGCTATTATCACTTTACCCTTATACATATCTAACTATTAAAAGGGTAAAGATATAAGAATGTGTTATAAAAAAACCGTAACTCTTTTATATTTTATACTTTATGCTTAGATAATTGTGAGAAATATTTCGTTTTTATATCTAGATTTTTTATTGAAGAATTATAATTATAAATTTACATTGTCTTTATAAAAATTGGGGTTAAAATACACCAGTGGTCATCGAACTTTTAGGGTGCTTTTATTTTGGTCTCTCTCGTTAAAAAATATTGACATGGCCGTTAGTTTTTTTTTGAGTCCCACAGGAACCCTTCTCTTTTTTCTTCTCCAAATTTTACTTTGGGTTCCACATGAACCCTTCTCTTTCTCCTTTTCTCCAAATTTCTGTGAGCTGATCATAAAAATGAATTTTAAAGTATCTAGACAACTCAGTTAGACTAGGTTCTCCAGGCAAAGCAAATACCATAACTCCTTTCTTTGGTGCGCTAAACCAAAAATCTTCTACACGCACAAAACTTCAAATTGGTATAAAAAGCTCCAGAGAATCAAATGACATTTTCTAAAAAAACATAGGTGGTGATCATACTAATTAAATAAACCAAACTTACAGAGAGATCCTTGGTACGTGGATGCTTCTTTGTGGAGAAGCGTTCACCTGCAGGGGGAGAAAGTATTGGAGTTCATGATGATTATATAGGTTGAAAGGCACAAAAAATTTTAGTAGGACAATAAAATGACTATAGGTTCACTTGTTGTTTGGAGTGCTACAAGTGAAAGAATGCATCTGAAAAATTAATTTGAAATTATGGCTCAAAATTACAGTAATTGCCCGTTAAAGCATTCCAATCAAGGACCCATAAGCTAATATGAGGCATTCATGTGAAGCATTACCCATGAATTTCCATGTTTTCTACCACTTGGATTACATAGCCTTAAATCAAAAATGAAAATGCCTCTATGAGCTGTAAGCCTAAAACTAGAGATAAGGATCGTTACAAACTGTAGGTTTGCACCTTAGTCATAAGGAAGTAAATTAAGCCAATTACAACCTCATGAGATTGCTCTTGTTGTTATTAGGGAGATTCAAACAAAACTTGAGAATTTAAAGCTACAACTACATGTCTATCCAAAGGACTTCGCCTATGCTTCAAAAATATCTTATGCATGTATGAGAAGCTCCACGTAAATAACAAAAGGAAGCACCAATCATCAATCAAGCAAAAAATGTTATACCATTATGATCAGACACCGTAATGGAAGGCTTGATCTAATAGGACAAAGAAAAAACCAGAATCCTCTACGAATGCACCTGTATAAACATTATGTCAGCATAGTCTAAAACCAAAGATAAAATAAAATATTTCATTACCAGATGAATACCTGCGCCCAGTGTTGCGTGTAATAAGTGCTACGCAATTGTGCAAGTATACACGTCGCAAGTAATAAAGTGATATGAGTATCGAGTATCGTCTCCACAGGGATTGGTTTGGGCCACTTTGCTTATGTTATTGCACTGTGAAAATAAAAACACAATTGATAATAGAGGTTTTAATTAACGAGAAAAGTAAAAGCAATAAACTAAAAGAATAGATGAAAGAAAAAGAGAGAATAGGCCAGGTTATCGTGAGTTGAGGTGTGATAGCCGATTGGATCGTCTTGGTAAAAGAGTGCAAGGGCAACTCAGTTGTCGTGGCAACTTGCATAGCGGGGTTGCCTTGGCAACTAATCGATGGTTGCCTGGGCAACTAGCTGGGCAACTACTTGGGCGTTTGGGCAGCAACTTCGAGGTTCGGCAGAGCGTTCTTCAATGGTTTCTTCTTATCCCTAAGTCGAAACTCTAGCTACTTGTGCATGCCTTGATAATACATCCTCAAGAATCAAGGGTGAACAACAACCAATCTTGTGCTCCTCTTAGCCGTTGAAATCCTTAACTTATTCCTAAGCCGGATTAATCTTCACCATCAATAGATTGAATAAAGACCATACTCATTCGTTTCTTGAATCTAACTCTCCCGATATTAGATAAATAGATGAAGTTACGAGATCCTCTCCTAATTCACTCGCAAACAAGAATAAAAGCCAAGAATGAGTAAACCTTGAATAGAAAAGTGCAAACTCTTATTACCTAAACAAAATCCAATTGTTTCTCACAACAACAAAACACAATAACCCCAACCAGTCAAGTTAGTTCATGGTTGGGTTCAAAAGATATACAAAGAATAATCCCCAAACCATGAATCTAATGGAAGCAAAGAAGAAGAAGAAATCGAACTCTCTCCCTCCTTGCTATCTTGTCGAAATCTCTTCCTTCTTGTCCTTTGGAGTTGTCGAAAATCCTCTCCTCTTCCTCTCTATGGAGTTGTCGAAATTCCCCTAATGCTCTCTCCCCTGGATTGTCGAAATCTCCTTGCTATTTATAGGGCTAGGCCAAAGTCCTTCTTTGAGGAGGAGTTTGAGTTGGAATTAAATTATCTTTAAAGAATATAATTCTTTATTATAATTGTATTCCTACTAGAACTTCTCCTATATTCTTGGAATTTAATTCTTCTTTAATCTCTGCATGGAAATCAAATTCCTTTGGGTTTGGGCTTTGCTCCACGTCATCTTGGGCTTGTTTAGTCATCAATTTCGACATCCCTATTGCATTTTCTCTTTGTCGACAATTGCCATGGCAACTGGCTCGGCGTCTCCTTCATGCATTGCCCTGGCAACTAGCTCGGCATATCCTTCATGCATTGCCCTGGCAACTAGCTCGGCATTGCTTTGGCAAGTGATCCTGCACATACACACACAAAAACACACCAAAGCAGCATCTTTTTCCACAAAAATCACCAAGTTATGTAATCAAGCTCAACGGTGGAAAGAAACATGAATTAATGCATGAATAACTAATTATGCAACTAATATGTGCTTAAGTCTAACAATAATATGAGTAAAAAGGGTAATAAAAATAGTACTTTTGAACACTTATCACGCCCCCAAACTCGAACTATTGCTTGTCCTCAAGCAATGCAAACTAACAATTACCTGCCAAGACTTTAATCATCAAAGACATGCTTCAAACTTGAATTCAAACCTCGGAACCGTGACACAAAGTATGATCACCTTTTAATTTTTCGGATAGCACAAAAATTACCCGGAACAAAACTATAATGCTCGTGACAATGTGTGTGCGTAGTTGTGTACAAGTTGATTTTCAAGATTCTATGTGAACAATAGGCTTTTATCAATTTAATTATCGGGGCATTATTTTTATTTTCACTAGAGCCAATTTCGGACGCCTCTAGCAAAGTAAGCAATTTCTCATTTTATTTTAGTCAACTAGAGCCAATTTCGGGCACCTCTAGCGATTCTTTAATGTGCATTAACTACTAGAGTCAGTTTCGGGCACCTCTAGCAAGAAAGAGCAATTACTACTAGAGCCAGTTTTGGGCACCTCTAGCAAGAAATTAACTTTTAATTTTTAATTTTAAATTTACCCTAATTTTAAGCAACCTAAGTTCACTAAGTTTCTTTCAATCAACAAGCCACAACCGTGTAAAAAAATTCAGCATCATAGTAAAATTCTAAGTTCTTTTCATGTAATCCTAAAATTAAAGGTTCTTTCAATTAAGTGCAGTGGCAAAAATTCATCATTGGATATTCAACAAGTCTTAAGCAATTAAATCAAATTAAAGGCATGGCAAGTAACATATGCAACCTATATGTGATTGCTAAAGATGAATGCAACTAAACATGAAACTAACTAGAAACCAACACCCCCAAACTCGAGAGAAAGCATTGTCCTCAATGCACGTAAAAGTGAAACAAAATTTAAAAGAAACTAAATGAAATGAGTTAGTCAGAGAGGTCGTCACCTCGAGTGATGAGTTTCCTTCGTGCCGTTTGTTTGATTCAATTTCCGGTCAGTGGTTGAATGCTTGTGGCTGGTACCGCGTGAATAGCATTGCCTTGATTTGGTCCATGTTTGTCGATCATGCAGTTTACTTGCATGTGCATCGATAGTTGCCGGCCCATTGTTGTTGCCTGGGCATCGCCATTTATTGTGGTTGCTTTGTGGCGAGTAGTCGGCAGTAAATTTCCTTATCATGGTGGTTGTGAGTCTTGTTGTGGAAAAGAAAATAAAGAAAACCTGGAAACTAAAGATAATGAAGAAAAATAAAATATCTCCTAAAAATAAAAATGAAAATAAAAAGAAAAAGAAAATATTGAAAGGAGAGCATGCTCAGGCATCTCCTAAAGTGACCACTTCTAATGTTACTGCATATCTGAGAAAACTTGAGGAGATTCGTTTCCAATACTTCTTATAGTCCATCTGTACCCTTCATCGGGTGACAATATTGTCCAAAAAGAGTTGGGCCAATGTGCTCCCAGCTACTCCCTTTTGCATTACCATGGTAGATGTGTCTTTCTTCTTTGTTCGCTTGTAGTCCATGTATACTCTCCACCTTGCTACTATTCCTGATGGCACAAATATATTAATAGAAAAAATTATATCCATTCTCAACCATTCACTTACCTCATTCTTGTCGACTTCTATCATGGTTGGATGTAGGCTTTGTTGTCATGACAATTGTTGCTCAAGCCAATTGCCGTGGCAATCAGTTGTCAAATTTTGCTTTAAGTCAAGGGAAGAATCAATTTTCTGAATAGCTTTATGAATCCAAACACCTTTTTCTTTTGGCCTCTCAAACATCTCCATCAGTAGAGATTTCGATGGCTTCAATTCTACCAACCTCGGTTCCTCAAGACATACCTGCAATGGACGAGGTGAGTTTTTAAAGAATTCAAAAGGTTCAACTATTACCTGCTCATATTCCATTGGCAAAGTATTATCATCTCGTTGATCTTGCATGTGGCCGTGTAATTGCCGTGCCAATTGTAGATGAGAGCAATCTACACATTCTTGCTTCAACATCAACGTTGTAACTTTCTGGGCATCAGGTTCCTTAGAATTTGCTGTAGTATTGTTGTTCTCAGCTTCACCGAGTGTTGTCGCGGCATTGCTCTGTTCAGGCTCCTCAATCATTGCCGAGGCAATTTGTTGTTCAGGCTCATCATGTGTTGGACAGTCTCTCTTATTGGCATCCTCTTGACTTTGAGGTTCTAGTTGTTCCTCACACATCGGAGAGATTTCTTTGTATTGCTCCTTATCCTCTTGCCTTGGGACGTCAGTATCCCTAGGAATGAATTGTTGGTGCATGTTATCCATGACATATGTGGATCTCCTCAATTGATCTTCTGAATCCCCCTTGGTTGCATCCCATCGAGCTATCCTCGTATCCATGGACTTTGATAGCTCTCGAATCTCTTCAATTGATCCGTCAAGTCTAGCCAAGGAAGCTAGCAACGTTTCCTCCAAAGAATTGGAATTCTCTTGAAAAGGACTACATTGCCATGGCATATCTGTTGCTGCGGCAAAATTGTTATGGTAAAAACAATTTTGAGCTTTTTGACCATACCATGAAGAATTTTGCTGCTGGTTTCCTCTATGGTCCTCCATGTAGTTATATGCACCAAAAATGTAAGGGCAATTTTCAAACACATGATGTTCTCCACACATAGCACAAGATTTTTCCACTGTATAAGTTCTTTGGGCTTTTCTCGGTTGGTATAGGTAATCATCAAAGGGTGCAAGAAACTCTTGATTGGATTGATTCATATCTTCCAACATCATCTCTCGAATAGATCGGCTTTTATTTCCCGACATGTTGATGTCCCTTAACTTGTAGCGCACCTAACTTTTTTTGATAAACAAACAAAAAGAAAAGTTAGTAAAACTAAGAGAAAAAAATGCAATAACAAAAACAACTAACACCAATTGCCAATCCCCGGCAACGACGCCAAAAACTTGTTGCGTGTAATAAGTGTTACGCAATTGTGCAAGTATACACGTCGCACGTAATAAAGTGATATGAGTATCGAGTATCGTCTCCACAGGGATTGGTTTGGGCCACTTTGCTTAAGTTATTGCACTGTGAAAATAAAAACACAATTGATAATAGAGGTTTTAATTAACGAGAAAAGTAAAAGCAATAAACTAAAAGAATAGATGAAAGAAAAAGAGAGAATATGCCAGGTTATCGTGAGTTGAGGTGTGATAGCCGATTGGATCGTCTTGGTAAAAGAGTGCAAGGAAAACTCAGTTGCCGTGGCAACTTGCACAGCGGGGTTGCCTTGGCAACTAATCGATGGTTGCCTGGGCAACTAGCTGGGCAACTACTTGGGCGTCTGGGCAGCAACTTCGAGGTTTGGCAGAGCGTTCTTCAATGGTTTCTTCTTATCCCTAAGTCGAAACTCTAGCTACTTGTGCATGCCTTGATAATACATCCCTGCGTGAATCAAGGGTGAACAACAACCAATCTTGTGCTCCTCTTAGCCGTTGAAATCCTTAACTTATTCCTAAGCTGGATTAATCTTCACCATCAATAGATTGAATAAAGATCATACTCATTCGTTTCTTGAATCTAACTCTCCCGATATTAGATAAATAGATGAAGTTACGAGATCCTCTCCCAATTCACTCGCAAACAAGAATAAAAGCAAGAATGAGTAAACCTTGAATAGAAAAGTGCAAACTCTTATTACTTAAACAAAATCCAATTGTTTCTCACAACAACAAAACACAATAACCCCAACCAGTCAAGTTAGTTCATGGTTGGGTTCAAAAGATATACAAAGAATAATCCCCAAACCATGAATCTAATGGAAGCAAAGAAGAATAAGAAATCGAACTCTCCCCCTCCTTGCTATCTTGTCGAAATCTCTTCCTTCTTGTCATTTGGAGTTGTCGAAAATCCTCTTATCTTCCTCTCTATGGAGTTGTCGAAATTCCCCTAATGCTCTCTCCCCTGGATTGTCGAAATCTCCTTGCTATTTATAGGGCTAGGCCAAAGCCCTTCTTTGAGGAGGAGTTTGAGTTGGAATTAAATTATCTTTAAAGAATATAATTCTTTATTATAATTGTATTCCTACTAGAACTTCTCCCATATTCTTGGAATTTAATTCTTCTTTAATCTCTGCATGGAAATCAAATTCCTTTGGGTTTGGGCTTTGCTCCACGTCATCTTGGGCTTGTTTAGTCATCAATTTCGACATCCCTATTGCATTTTCTCTTTGTCGACAATTTCCATGGCAACTGGCTTGGCGTCTCCTTCATGCATTGCCCTGGCAACTAGCTCGGCATATCCTTCATGCATTGCCCTGGCAACTAGCTCGGCATTGCTTTGGCAAGTGATCCTGCACATACACACACAAAAACACACCAAAGCAGTATCTTTTTCCACAAAAATCACCAAGTTTTGTAATCAAGCTCAACGGTGGAAAGAAACATGAATTAATGCATGAATAACTAATTATGCAACTAATATGAGCTTAAGTCTAACAATAGGATGAGTAAAAAGGGTAATAAAAATAGTACTTTTGAACACTTATCACCAGGCTAGTCTTCGCCATTGAAGTATGTTAAGATGTGTTCAAAGTACTTGACTTATCTCTAAAAAAACATAAAAGGAAAATATATGGCAATCAAATATGATAAGCAACATCCAAAAATTAAACCTGGAAAATCAATAGAAACCAACTGCTCACAATTTGACTCGACGAAACGAGCCCCTTTCCATTCACACATCTTTTTTGATGTAGTAGTCCATCGACTCTTCAGCAGTGGGGAAGAACTGCAAAGAGATAACAAGTTAAAGAATGAACCAACCATTGTAACCAAGAAATGTATAACTATATTAAATTCATTCTTCAAGAACATGTTCATTGGGTCAACCCTTCAAGTACAGAAGAAGGCTGGAGATCATCAACCCTGTCCTTGTCATCCCAGCTTTGCAGTGTGTGATAGCCATGAAAGAGCAGCTCTTGAGCATCTCACATGAATTTGAGATAACATGAGTATAATTTTGGAGAAGCATGATGGAGCTGGTGAAGCTGAAATAGAAAATTCTCCAAATCAAATGTTCTTATTCAATGGTTGTTTTGATTATTGAAAGCTACTAAAGATAAGAACTCTATTACTATCTGTTAAATATCCTAAATTTTACCATTAGTAAATTATTTTAGAGACTAACCATGTATAATCTTCATTTGAGTTTAGAAGATTCAAAGGAGGTTGTTGATAATGTGATCATCTTGGTAGATTCCGAGATCATTATGATTAAAAGATCATGATGGGAAGATTAATCTTATAGCATGGTGAAAATGGACAAAGTCTACTTGGAGTTATGGTTCTACCTACAAGGTCAGATTATTTAGACTT
Source organism: Hibiscus mutabilis (assembly GCA_019671005.1). NCBI lineage: Eukaryota > Viridiplantae > Streptophyta > Magnoliopsida > Malvales > Malvaceae > Hibiscus > Hibiscus mutabilis. The sequence goes on from CM033749.1 coordinate 30,993,956, forward strand.
GTTGTCTATTAATTCATGCTTTTATACATGAATTTATATTGAGACTTTAAACTAGTCTGTAAACTCAGTGAGTATGCTTTAGACTAGTGTAAAGATTACGGCTAGAGTGAATGAATATTCTAAGTAGTGAGCCTTATATTAAGTTTGCTTAATAAGATACTGTTGTAAGTAAAAGTATCAAGCATAATTCTTTAAGAGACCTTAATTAAAAAAGAGAAAAAAAATCATAGATGGCTTATTGGAAAACATTATGAAAATGCATGTCTAGGATTAGTTAAGACTTGGTTTTTAAGCGTGCCTAGTGCACCGCCTCTCTTTCATGGTAACCTACCTGATGCATTATTCTTTAGTGTGCTCACTTTTATAAAAAATACTATGACAAAAAAATATCTATTTAAACTTAGTGTAGAAGTTAAAAGAGTTTGGATTAATTTGGTTGACTAGAATACAAAATTTAGTCATAGTAAATAAAATATGTGAAGGTCTCTTTAGGGCCAATATGTTGAATAATATGAATGAGAATATGATAGACATTAGTGCTACTAAAAGTATGTTGTAACTATTAAATCTCTTTGAGTTCTTTTCCTAAGTTGAGGAAAGAAAAGAGATGGTCTATCTTACGAGTTGTGTTGAAATCTCTTGTAATAAACTTGAGATAATTTTCTTCTTGTTAGAAAAAGTTGAAACTCCTCATAAATATTTTCATAATATTCCTAATTTCCCGAATTAGGAAAAAGTTGAGATTCTCTTTGAATGAGATAAAAGGAATTTCATAACCGTTTGTGATTATGCATACTAATTTTAAATGATTAGTAAACTTCTCAAAACTTTATAGCTAAACTCATAGCAAACCTTACTCTAATATGATTGAGTATTTGTTTACATGTTGTCTAAAGACACTTATGGATTTATTTCCATCCTAAATATGTTAGAAATGTGGTGGTATCTTAAAATGATGGCTAAAGTCAGAGAGGAACCTAGTTGACCCGCTTATCAAAAGTTTAAGTGGAAAATTGGTTCTAGATTCGTCGAGGGGGATGGGCCCAAAGTCCATTGGTTGAGGAAATCAAGGTCGATACCCAACTTAGTTATCTAAGTTCAATGTGGTCAAACAAAACCATGGAAAGACTCATAGTGTACATTTGTACCTATCTATCCCTATGACGAATAATGTACATGTACAAGAAGAGCTTTATTGCTCTTAATAAATTCATAGCCCGGGCTTTGAGTGGTCTTAGTGAGAAGACTTGATGAATTTATCGATTTTGAAAGAATATCTATCTTAATAAGTTTATAACTCATTGTTGAGTGGGTGGTCCTATCGCAAAGGACTAGATGAACTTGCCGCTAGAGAAGATGAGTTTTCTTAAACTCCTAATGAATTCAATCTCAAGAGTTTGGGTTTGAGAAGGACTTATTGAATTCATCGATTGAAGAGGTTGAGTATTTATTCTTAATGATTTCTCCCAGAGTTTGGGTGGTTCATTTAAGATGAACTTGAAGAAATTTACCTTATTTATTGTAAAGATGAGCCATTGTAAAAGCTCTTAATTATTTTTTAGCCCAAATTCAGGCGGTTTATGTTGAGATAAACCTGATGAAATAACCTACGTAAGTGAGAAGGACTAGCCACCTTCTATGGAAAATGTTGGGCCATTTTTCTAATACACTTACTAGAATCTTGAGGAAAGAGGGCTATATATATACTTTTGTATATATACTTTTGTTGACATATTGAGGACTTCAGTGGATGAAGGGGTTAGTTGTGTGTTATGAGTTCACCCTAATCTTAGAAAGTTCAAATTTCGTTCACTTATCTAAAAGAAGAATTACTCATCATCACTATGTTTTAGTTCTAGACACGTTTACTAGGGCTTAAGCAACTAATATCGCTATTGCTCATCTCATGTTTTAACCCCAATATTCTCATTTTGACGAAGGATATTCTTTCGCATTAGTGGGGGAATGTTGTTAATGCTCATTATAACATTTAAAATTATGGCTATTTAATTATAAATAAAATTAAATTGTATTGTAGAAATGATGATTTTGCCCTCACTATTTAGCCTATAAATAGTGGGCAATTTTGTAACCCCCTCGACCCGGCCTAGTTGCAAGGCCGAACCGAGCGAGCTATATTAGGTTTACCGAGGTACACCGTAAGAATAAACACGAATCACGCCCTTTTTTTCTTTTTATCTTATCTAGGTGCAAATTAAAACCCTACATGTTCATATTGTTCACAGGTGAGAACTCAACACAATTGGGCACCGAATTGATAACCAATTGAACACATTCTCAATTAAGGGACTAAATTGCAAATTATACAAATTTCAAGGACTCAGCCCGATTTTAAGTTACCAACCTTTAAATAAATATATTTCATGCTTACATGTCAAAAATTAGCTCAAAACGATCATCCAAACACATTTAATTACATCCACAATATTTAGGGACCAAAACGCAAGAGAACTGAACTTCAATTCCATGACAATAACTAAGATAACGGCCACCCGTATCGAAACGCTACCAACCGTATCGATACGGTGCCCACATTACACAACCCCTGTTTCAAAACGCATAGAAATGTACCGATACGCATAACTAAAATTAACGGTTATCCGAAGATGTATTTACAACCGTACCGGTACAGGTTGCAAGTGTTTCGGTACGCGAGTTCAAACCCAAAAAGTAGATTCCAGTGTCTTAAAGCCGTACCGGAACACCCTTTCCTGTATCGAGACACCAGGCTAATTTCGTCTAGACGTACCGAAGCGTACCGGTATGCTAAGCCTGAATTGGCCTACCGATACTGAAACGTAGACACTCGTACCGATACGCCTGGACCTGTAATGTCATTTTAGCTGGTTTTATATGCTTCCAAGATCCCCAAACCACACTAACATGTCCCTAACAAGCACACATCAGCTCCATGAATTAAACCACCACTAAACATCATCATTCCAACATCACTTCATGGTATAAGCATCGAATGGAAAATCTATAGGCATGCAACCTATAAGCACTTCAACCAACATACCAAAATACAATACAAAGCAATATTAAATCCCTAGAAGCCTTTTACAAACCAGAAACGAAAATACAAATTTGCTCAACCAGAGAGTTTAACATACATTTCCCAAAAACAACGAAAACCCCCATTGCCCTTATTATTTGTAGTCTAATCCAAAAACATACTTTGGTTACAAAGCCTTGTACCGATCCCTTGCTTCACGCTGCCTTCCAAGCTTTCAATCCTCTGCATTGATGGACAAAGAGAGTGTAAGCACACAAGGCTTAGTGAGGAATGCTCAAAACAAAAAACACCATTAATGCATTTAAAACCGTTTCTCAACATCACTTTAAAAACTCATTTCAATTCATGTCCAAAACACTTTTAAAACATCATATAAACATTATCATGCATTTACAACCATGCACTTTACACTTTCAAAACCAACATATAAAACCATATGCAACCTATACCATTAACCAACAACAAATTCCATTGCTAAACCTCAATTTAAGCCTTTCCATGCATAACATCCATATGCAAAGCTTAAAGAGTAAACACACAACATGTATCATTAACCAACAACAAATTCCATTGCTAAACCTCAACTCAAACCTTCCCATGCATAACAAACCATAAGCAAATCTTAAGGAGAAAACATGTATACTTCACATTATACAACATAAACCTTTCGATGATACATTAACAATTATATTGGCTTACAAGTGATCATTAAACAAGTCGAATAACAAAATAGTTCATCAGATACACGCATTCAACAAGTGTTAACCCAACACTTCAAGCCATCTCAATCGGAATAGCGATACAATCACAATCAAGGTACATTACCAATCGGGTACACTTTCAACTCACAGGGGCACCAACCCCTTTCATTGGTTAGATGCTTAACCCACTAACGGGAGTTTTTGGTACCATATAACCCCTCAACCGTTAAGGTACTTGGATGAAGTATTCGGTACGCCGTATAAACCCCTTAACATCAAAGACGACTTATTTACAGTGCACTCAATCCTATGGCCGGCCAACTATATCCGATAACAATTTTAAAACCACATCACTTGCCAATATAATTAACCATTTTAACATTTACCTCACTATTTTTAACAAGCATTGAACCATGCCATTTATCCAAACCAACAACCATGCTTTAAAACACAAGTATAAACCATACTTACAAGGATCACTTACCATGTGCATCATTGAGCAAAACATGCTTAAAAATAGTATATCGAATACTTTTAACATGCTTAAACAGTAGGTACATGAACATTAAAACCAGGTGCATAAAACCATTCGAACAAGCACGACTGGGAGAGTAAAACAACTTTATACATACTTCTGAGTTTAGGTAAATGTTTCAAGCTCTCCCTTAACTCCTAAAACTCTATTCCAAAACATCAAAACGCTTTAAACCACGTTTTCAGTCATCAATACGTAAAACCTCGATTCGCCGACGCAAAAACATGCATTCGAAGCCTCCAAAGCTTCACCGATCACATCCGGATCCATCTTCCATGCTTTAGCCACATTACAATAGAGGATTAATGCATCTTAATGCATTTATAACATTGCAACTGTAAATCATCATAGATTCTTACAAACACCCCATAACTACCCAACCATAACAACCGAAAACACCATCTAATCCTTTCCAAACACAACCCAGCCATAAACCATCAATCTAGAACCACTTTTATTATCAAATAACATCATCAAATAACATCTAGGAATAAAATAAAATCAATCTAACACCTCCAACAAACACACAACCACCATAACACCTCAAAAACTTAAATCTAGCATCCTAAACAATTAGAGATTCAAGAGCTTCGGGATTTTATTGATAAAATCAACTTATCAACATCATTATACATCCAAAATATGTTCAAAAACAATTCATAACACTATAAATCAGATTCAATCCGAATCTTTCATCATTTAATCAATTTTACCCAATTAAGTCCACATAAAAACACAAAATCAAATTATAAACTATAAATCAAGGATCAAATACTTGTGAATATCGATAAAGAACCATTTAATAGAGGAGATCACGGACCTTACCCCTGTTATGTGATTTCTCCCTCAATTGGCTTGTTTAAAGCTAAGAAAACATAAGATCTCAATGAGATTTTGTAAAACAAATTTAAAGAATCAAGTTAGAATCAATAATTCGATTAAAAAGAATCTATCACCTCTGTATTTTGATGAAATTTTGAGTGTTTAGCAGAAAAGAAGTTGAGAGAAAAGGTTTAGGAAAAAGTTATGTGAATTCCTTTGAAAAGCTAATAACTAACTTTAGATATTTAATCCCTCTTAATCACCCTTTTAAAATACATGTTTAAAATGATTTAATTGAAGGGAGAAACCATCAGCAAACACTTGGTAATTTATCTCCTTAAGGATTCTAAGAATTTGACCATTTTAATTTTAGTCACTTTAAAACGGTTTTCAAAAATTGTATTTTGGTCACTAACCAAATTTTCACATTTCCAAATTCCATTTCCCAAAATTGATTCCACCAAAAATCATTATATATTAAAAGATGATTTTAACTATTTTTTCCATATTTTTATCTTACCGAAAAATATACGGTCCCAAATCTGACTCGAATCTATAACCTGACCCACCAGACCATATAATAACCCCCAAAACCGCTAGGCCCAAAATCGGGGCGTTAAAACTCTCCTCCACTTAAGAATTTTTGTCCTCAAAATTTACTCGGAGGTAACAAAAGCAGAAACCGCTCCAACATTTCCGACTTACATTCACACGCGGCTTCTTAACATTGCGGCGTCTCCGCAACATCTTAACAAGGCCAACCATTATACCACCCAGAACTCTACTGCTGGAAACAAGGATCTCTATCCGATCCTTCATACAACATAACTCAGATTTCAACATAATGCCTTTCATTGGCACAACACCCAAGGAATCCGACCAATACCTTCGCAGCATCATCACATGAAACACATCATAGAATCCCTCAAACGCAGGAGATAACCCCAACAACAAGCAACATGACCCACACGCTCAACAAACTCGTATGGTCCTTAAAACACATCGCCTTCTTCCAAAGCGGTACCAACATGGTTATCCGACCATCACAACACACTTTAAAACACTACGCCCCAAATTCGCATAGAATTTCTGACGATCCGAAACCACTCTCAGGCACTTACATAATAACTTCACCTTCCCATTGATGTTTTTCCACACATCAGACATGGGTACGTACTTTCCCCCTAATTTCAGTCCAACCCACGGGCATACCTCCAACCACACAACGCCTCATACAATTCCACCTGCATACTTGCCTGATAACTACCATTAAAGCCAACTCTACCAAAGATATGTGCCTTTCACACTTTCCCAGAAGCTCCATGTTACACAATCCAACTCATCTTTCAAAACCTGAATTCTATGCTCTAACCCGCCATCCAACAAGGATAAATATGAGGTACATACACTCAAGCTCAAGCGACAACCTCAGGACCTCACTAAAACCCATAGATCTCCGTCCAAAACTACGAACTCAGGCACACAGTGCAAACACACTAACCCGGCAAAATACAAATCTACCACATACTCCAAAACATGCATCACAAGCATAGCCACAAAGGTGCGCTCACTTCGCAACTCAATCAATAATTACCCAAATAAAATTCTTTCGGTCGGTTCCAAAGGCAACCCAGACACAAAATCCATGGTGATTTTTCCTACTTCTATTTCGGTATCCTTAACGATTACAACAACCCGAAAAGAAACCGTTGCTCAGCTTTCGCTCACTGACATACCATGCATCGAACAACAAAATCAACTATATCTCCCTTTATACCAACTCAACAACAATCCCTTTTCAAACCTCGATATACCCTGGCATTACCAGAATGCATATCGCAAGAACTGGCGTGCGCCTCCATCAAAACCATACGCCTCAACTCAACATCAAAAGACCCTACCTTCTGATCTTTAAAACATAATACCCTATTACCTTTAACGTGAGAATCCATCAGATTCCTTCTCCTAATAACCCAAACATACGTTATGATTGCATCATCACACCATTACATTCCTCTAATCAACTGTGACCAGAATGACTTCACTTGCAACTCGGCATCAGGCCTCCCTCACGCATCATACCCAACCGCGTAAACAACATCCTCAACTCCAACGTAACCTTCACAAACAAATCATCATCTATAAGCTTAGCTTGGACGATATTCAACCATCAAACTATAACTCTCCAACCACCCATGTTGTCAAAAACTCAAACATCAATCATTTCATCATTTTTTAACCATACGTGATCTATATACATGGCACACTACCCAACGTAGAATTAATGCCTTCAAAACACCTAAACAACCACCATCATGGCAAGCTTCACATCATGCGTAAGACAAAAGCGCTCGTGCACCTTTAACCATCTATATGCATAAGCCACAACATCACTTGCAACACTATAGCCTCAACAAACCTCGTTGCTAAGAACTGGATCTAGCAACCCACAACCTACCAACTCCAACTTTGGTCGCTCAAAAACTAGCACCAACCGAACTCCCAAGTACCATAACATCAAAACCATCCTCATACACTGCCTTACTTATACGATCACACCATTGATTTCTGATCAGTCATCTATAAGTGTAAACTTATGTATACATGATCACTTATATACCCTCATATATGTCTATGTGTATGAATGCAAAACCTCTAATGTTATGCCCAAATGTTTGCATGTACTGACATATTTACATATACATATAAGTGTTTTTGCATTGTGCATTTTTATCAGTTCACACTTACTAATAGCATCCTCAGAACCAAATTTCTTAGCTACATACCCAAAACTCACACTTCCCAAACAAATAGCAACATTCATCACTCTCCAAAAATCTACTAAACCATCTATACTTATCGATCACAATCCTTGTAGTGCCTCAGCACACGAAAAGATCACCAATAAGCAGCACAACCAACTGATCCAAAAACTCAAGAACTACCCGACTCATCACAACTATGAACGCAACCCATGCATCGGTTAACCCAAATGGCATAACTCAGAACGCACACTGTCGTACCCCTTATGAAAGGCAAATCTAAACACAACTACATCATTTACATTCAACAAACAACACCTGGACCTCAAACTAAACTTACAAACCACTGAAGCACCTCGAAAAGGATCAACAAAACATCAGCTTGTTTAACTACCACAACTCCATACACATCTGTATCATGCCAACCCCCTTTTTCCACAACAACGCCGACGTAACCCCCGACAACGCCAAGCCTAACAAAGCCTTGATTGAACAACTCCCCGAGCCATACACAAGGAGAAATAGACACTAGAGCTGCGTTCTTATACAACTCAATATCAATCTCGACCTCTCAATCCAATGGCAAACTCGGCCATTCCCTCGTAAAACATCCAGAAACTCACATACCACATGAATATCTTGAGCACGTACTTTCTTTGACTCTGGATTCGTAACATAAGCTAGGAATACCTTGCACCCAATGATCCATCCAACAACTCATTTCCAGTGCCAGAACAGCGTTAAACAAGAATTTAACATCTTCGTCCGTGGTTACCACCTCGTAATCATCAGTAAATTTCAAAGAAACTCGCTATGATCTAAAACCAACTATAACTTCCTGATCCAGCCACATCTCCGTGCCGAGAATTACATCAAAACCCATGGAGCATCAACTTCCATGAATTAATCGCAACCTCATGATTTAAACCACAAAAGGGTATTTCAACCACCCTACCTTCAACAACCGTCTCACCAGAAGAACCGACCCCCTGTATTCGCACAATTATCACCCACAAAGCGATCGTTCAGACCACAATTTTCACAACCATCAACAACAACAACAAACATATACATTTACTCCCATCACAACAAATGCGGATAATCTCGCTCCATAAGATCACACGATCACATACCCAACATACATTAATTACTGATCTAGTCTGGATACGTTGACCCCGAGATTCTCACCCAGCATTGTCATCACCTTGCCTCAACTCAGGGCGATATCTTTTATCACCATTCCTTTCAAAATGAACATTTTTAGAACTAGAATCCGCAATCCCCTTACCAGAGCCAAAACCTCCCACACAAAACCAATAACCCTAGGTTCTACTCGATGTTCTTCGCCCGTGTACCAACACATCAAAAATGGTGTAGTCAGAAGCCAACATGTACACCCTAACATCCTGTACTAACTCACATCAGATTCGGTCACAACGATACTTCCCTACCAACACCAGTTTAGGAGCATATCGGCTCAACCAAACAATTTGCATCCTAACTCAACTGCATACACGCGACCCTGATCCCAACCATGAACTCTTATTCATTTTCATCCAACTATGTAAACCTCAGACACTTCTTCCAAAAGACAACATAAAAAGATTCCAAATCCACATCATTGAGTTTCACGCCTGCAAATACCGTGGTCTACCAACTAACACATCGTCATGCCACAAGGTTTTAACACACCTCACTTGGTCCAAATCTGGATAATATTGGCCAGCTTCAAGCAAGGATCCAAAACTTTCATTTCAAAATCATACATTTCAGGCTATAATAATAAGGCAATGGTTTTTCCCAAATTTCCCCCAACATGACATAAACATTCACCAAACATTCCAAACATTATGGCATAAACAATCACTGTGCATGTCAAACATTAGATACCAGCTCACAATAACATCACAACAATCAAACCAACTCCCAACTATCATAAACCTGGCTTAGATACCACCAAATGTAACCCCATTCGACCTGGCCTAGTCGCAAGACTAAACTGAGCGAGCTACATTAGGTTTACCGATGTAAACTATAAGAATAAACATAAACCACGCCTTATTTTTTTATATTATCTAGGTACAAATTAAAACCTACATGTTCATACTGTTCACAGGTGAAAAATCAACACAATTGGGCATCGAATTGATATCCAATTGGACACATTCTCAATTAAGGGACTAAATTGCAAATTTTACAAATTTTAAAGACTCAGTCCAATTTTAAGTTACCAACCTTTAATTAAATATATTTCATGATTACATGTCAAAAATTAGCTCAAAACAATCATCCAAACACATTTAATTACATCCACAATATTTAGGGGCCAAAACGCAAGAGAACTGAACTTTAATTCCATGACATTAACTAAGATAACAGCCATCCATATTGAAATGATACCAACCGTATCGATGCCCACGTTACACATCCCCTCTTTCAAAATGCCTAGAAACGTACCGATATGCATAACTGAAACTAACGGTCATATGAAGATGTATTTACAACCGTACCGGTACAGGTTGCAAGTGTTTCGGTACGCGAGTTCAAACCCAAAAAGCAGATTCTAGTGTCTCAAAGCCGTACCGGAACATCCTTTCCTGTATCAAAATACCAGGCTGATTTCATCTAGATGTACTGAAATGGTGGCCCGCATACCGGTACGCTAAGCCTAAATTGGCCTACCCGTACCAAAACGTAGACACTCGTACCGATACGCCTGGACCTGTAATGTCATTTTAGTTGGTTTTACATACTTCCAAGATCCCTAAACCACACTAACATGTCCCTAACAAGCACATATCAGCTCCATGAATTAAACCACCACTAGATCATCATTCCAACATCACTTCATGATATAAGCATCGAAAGGAAAATCTATAGGCATGCAACCTATAAGCACTTCAACCAACATACCAAAATACAATCCAAAGCAATATTAAATCCCTATAAGCCTTTTACAAACCAGAAACGACAATACAAATTTGCTCAACCAGAGAGTTTAACATACATTTCCCAAAAACAACGAAAAACCCTATTGCCTTTATTATTTATAGTATAATCCAAAAACATACTTTGGTTACCAAGTCTTGTACTGATCCCTTGCTTCACGCTGCCTTCCAAGCTTTCAATCCTCTGTATTGATGGAAAAAGAGAGCGTAAGCACACAAGGCTTAGTGATGGAAAAAGAGAGCGTAAGCACACAAGGCTTAGTGAGGAATGCTCAAAACACAAAACACCATCAATACATTTAAAACCGTTTCTCAACAACACTTTAAAAACTCATTTCAATTCATATCCAAACCACTTTTAAAACATCATGTAAACATTATCATGCCTTTACAAACCATGCACTTTACACTTTCAAAACCAGCATATAAAACCATATGCAACCTATACCATTAACCAACAACAAATTCCATTGCTAAACCTCAACTTAAGCCTTTCCATGCATAACAACCATATGCAAAGCTTAAAGAGTAAACACATAACATGTATCATTAACCAATAGCAAATTCCATTGCTAAACCTCAACTCAAGTCTTCCCATGCATAACAAACCATATACAAAGCTTAAGGAGAAAACATGTATACTTCACATTATGCAACATAAACCTTTCAATGATGCATTAACAATTATATTGGCTTACAAGTGATCATGAAACAAGTCCAATAACAAAAGAGTTCATCAGATACACAGATTCAACAAGTGTTAACCTAACACTTCAAGCCATCTCAACTAGAATAGCGATACAATCATAATCGCGGTACATTGCCAACCCGGTACACATTCAACCCACGGGGACACCAACCCCTTTCATTGGTTAGATGCTTAACCCACTAACGGGAGTTTTTGGTACCATATAACCCCTCAATCGTTAGGGTACTTGGATGGAGTATTCGGTACACCGTATAAACCCCTCAATATCCAAGGTAACTTATTTACAGTGCACTCAATCCTATGGCTGGCCAACTATATCCGATAAAAATTTTAAAACCACATCACTTGCCAATATAATTAACCTTTTTAACATTTACCTCACTGTTTTTAACGAGCATTGAACCATGCCATTTATCCAAAGCAACAACCATGCTTTAAAACACAAGTATAAACCATACTTACAAGGATCACTTACCATGTGCATCCTTCAGCAAAACATGCTTAAAAAAGTATATCGAATACTTCTAACATGCTTAAATAGTAGGCACATGAACATTAAAACCAAGTGCATAAAACCATTCGAACAAGCACGACCGAGAGAGTAAAACTACTTTATACTTACTTCCGAGTCTAGGTAAACGTTTCAAACTCTACCTTAACTCCCTAAACTTTGTTCCAAAACATCAAAATGTTTTAAACCACGTTTTCACTCATCGATACGTGAAACCTCAATTTGTCGAAGCGAAAACATGTGTTCGAAGCCTCCAAAGCTTCACTGATCACATCCGGATCCATCTCCCCTGCTTTAGCCACATTACAATAGAGGATTAATGTATCTCAATGCATTTATAACATTGCAACTCTAAATCTTCACGGATTCTTACAAACACCCCACAACTACCCAACCATAACAACCGAAAACACCATCTAATCCTTTCCAAACACAACCCAGCCATAAACCAGCAATATAGCACCACTTTTATCATCAAATAACATCTAGAAATAGAATAAAATCAACCTAACACCTCCAACAAACACACAACCACCACAACACCTCAAAAACTCAAATCTAGCATCCTAAACAATTAGAGATCCAAGAGCTTCGAGATTCTATTGATAAAATTAACTTATCAACATCATTATACATCCAAAATAAGTTCAAAACCAATTCATAACACCGGAAATCAGATTCAATCCGAATCTTTCATCATTTTATCAATTTTACCCAATTAAATTCACATAAAAGCACAAAATCAAATTATAAACTATAAATCAAGGATCAAATACTTGGGAATATCAATAAAGAACCATTTAACAGAGGAGATCAAGGACCTTACCCCTGTTATGTGATTTCTCCCTCAATTGGCTTGTTTAAAGCTAAGAAAACATAAGATCTCAATGAGATTTTGTATAACAAATGTAAAAAATCAAGTTAGAATCAATAATCTGAGTAAAAAGAATCTCTCACCTCTGGATTTTAATGAGATTCTGAGTGTTTAGCATAAAAGAAGTTAAGAGAAAAGGTTTAGGAAAAAGTTATGTGAATTCCTTTGAAAAGCTAATAACTAACTTTAGATATTTAATCCCTCTTAATCACCCTTTTAAAACACATGTTTAAAATGATTTAATTGAAGGGATAAACCACCAACAAACACTTGGTAATTTATCTCCTAAAGGGTTCTAAGAATTTGACCCTTTTCATTTTAGTCACTTTAAAATTGTTTTCAAAAATTGCATTTTGATCACTAACCAAATTGTCACATTTCCAAATTCCATTTCCCAAAATTGATTCCACCAAAAATCATTATATATTAAAATATGATTTTTTACTATTTTCCATATTTTTATCTTACCGAAAAATATACGATCCCGAATCCGACTTGAATCTCTAACCCGATCCACCAGACCGTCTAATAACCCCCAAAACAGGGGCGTTACAAATTTCACTCACACTACAAAAAAACTTCTCTATACCAACGCTGGGCTATATCGACGAATGTAAATTGTTAGTAAAAGGAGTATATACCGATAAAAAATAAATTGTCGGTAAATGTTCTTACTTTTATCGACAAATATATTTTTTGTCGGTAAAAACTATAGCTATACTGACGGATGATAAAAAACTATAGGTAAAAATTACATCTATAACAATAGTTTAGGTAAATCGTCGATAAAAACTACATCTATGCCGACGAATCATATGATTCGTCGGCATAGGTGAATTGTATATCAACAATTTTTTGTGTGTCGGTATAGATGTCATTTTTACTGACTGTTTACCAAAACAGTTAGTATAGATACATTTTTTATTAACGAAAATATTTACCGTGGGTATTGATTCCTTATATTGATATGTTGCCTAAAGCAAGGGATCGATCCCGTAAAGAAAAGGGATCTATCCCTAAATTGACAGTAAGCTTTTCCTTTTCATGATGGCTTAACACCAAAATAAGTGTCCAAACTATCCCATTTTCCTATTTTAGGTGCCTAAACTATTTTCTGTCCCTTTTAGGTTCCTAACGTTTCATTCCATAATCATTTTAAGGTCTTACTCTAACTTTCGTTAAAAAAATACGGTACCCAATGAGAACAAGACATGTGTCATCATTTTTAATTTCCTTTTTATTTTTTTAAAAATACACAAAATTAAAAATAAAAAATAAAAAATTTTAATCCATTAACCTTACCTTTTAATCGTCCAATCTCAAGAAACGACTCACAGATAACACTAACTCCTCATTTTCCATTTACTTGTCTTTTGCAGCAGACCCTTCACCATTTTTCTCACTGATAGTTAATTCAGGGTTTTTCATTCATCTCTTAACCAAGTGGAGAAACCATTTTGTTAAAGGTTGAAAATACCTAAACTTTGATTATTTGTGATCACAATATGTTATTATACTTTGTTGTTAATGGTATTTTATCTTTTTGCTTCTTTGAACCTGATACCATTTCATTTTATACTCTTTTAACATCAAACCATTTTATTTTATGCTCTGTTAATACTAATCCATTCATAATAAAAATGCTTTGTTAACTCATTTTATGCTCTATTAACATATTACAAAGACTTACACGGGTGTAAGTCTTTGTAATCAGTTAGTAGGCAAGGACCCCAAGTGTATAGGATTCATGCCCATGTAATTTGTTACAACGCACAATGAATCAGATGCCTTCTCCATTGCCACAAGGCCATTTTATGGGCATGAATCCTATGCACTCGGGGTCCTTGCCTACTAACATATTACAAATTCTTACACCGATATAAGTTTTTGTACTCTGCAGCAGGCTCTTTACCACTCTTCTCATTGATAGTTAATTTAGGGTTTTTCATTCTTTTCTTAACCAAGTGGAGAAACCATTTTGTTAAACATTGAAAATACCTAAACTTTGATTATCTGTGATCACAATATGTTATTATATTTTGTTGTTAATGGATTACAATTTTTTATTTTTAATTTTGTGTATTTTTAAAGAAACAAAAAGAAAATTAAAAATGTTGACACATGTCTTGTTCTCATTGGGTACTGTATTTTTTAACGGAAGTTAGAGAAAGACCTTAAAATGGTTATGGAATGTGTAATACCATACCATGCCAATCAAACACCCTTACCATACTTGTACCCCATGCTCTGCCATCCTGCCACCCATGCCACACCTCACCCATACTTTCCCACGCCTCACCCATGCCCATGGCAGGCTTCCCCACACTCAACCTCACCTTATTATTTCCCCTCCCCTATGATCCATTTTAAGGAGACCACAAATTGACCATTGAAGAGGTGGACGACAGAGTGAAAAAAAACTGAAAGGGAGGCTCTCGGCATTGAAGGAAAAATGGAAACAATGGAGCTTACGGCAGATTAAAAAAAAGAGGGGGAAAAGCCGGCATTCACCCTCATTTTATTTTTGGTATTTATTTTTTGGTGTATGTTTGTGGTATATTCCCTTTTTATGATCTAATAGAGATGATGTTTTATTAGTAATCTTTTATTTATTTTTAGTTCTTATGTTTTTATATTTTTATGTTCATATCTTTCTATATGTTGTTAGGATGTTTAGATTAATTCTTGATGGTTGTTTAATATTTGTTTTTTAATTTTCTCATATGTAAATATGAGTGTTTTTTTTATCATGATTCGTATTTGTTTTTTTCTCTTATTTGTTTCTACATGTACGGTATGTATGTATATCTTTGTTTTGATATGATTAATATGTGGTTTTGTGGTAATATTTCTTTTATTTGTTCTTCTATAATTGTTTCTTTGTATATGTGTGTAAGTATATGTGTGTGTTTTTTGTAGGTATCTATGTATATTACGTTATATGTATATGTTAATATATGTATATACTATGTTTCTTTTTATCTAAGTATATGTTTATATATATATATATATATATATATATATATATATATTTGAAAAAAGCTACGTATATGTAAGTATTTGATAAGTTTTGTGTTTTGTATATTATATTATATATTTTTTACTTGTTTTTATACTATATATATTTATCATATTATGTAATATATTATAGCATTAGTATGATGTAAAATATATTGTATAGTTATTGTAATATTAAAGTATAATATATAATTTTAAAAACAAAAAATACGTTATATAATATAATATGTATAGCTTTCTACAATGTTTTTTTAGTTATATGTATGTTTTTCTAAAGTTTATGTCGTATAGTATATGTACATATAGTAGAGTTTTACATCATCATGTGTAGTTGTTATTATTTTTCTAATGGTATGTTGGAATGCATGATCGTATAGTTCTATGGGTTTTCACATGCTTATGTGTTTTGTCTTTGTTTGGTTTATAATAAATAGCATGCGTTTTCTTTTTGTTTCAGAAGTTGCTATTGTTTTGCATATATGTATTCGATTCATGGTGTTTTGTTGTCTTATAATATTTATGTTAGATTAGTATTTTATTATATTAGTTTTTATTTATATTTTTATCGCATTGTATTTATTTATGTTTATGTTTGCTATGTTTTAAGTTGCATTTCAGAATATAAATTGTCAATGCGGTGCCTTTTTATCCGAGCGTAAATCGGGCCAGTATCAGACGTAGTGATGGTGGTTGGGCGTTTACTCTCGGATAACGAGGCTTTTAAAATTTACTCGCACATATAACCGAATTTTAATTTAATCATCACTTTAATCCAGAAAGTTTAATATTAATAAAACGATAATTATTAAAGTACCAATTTTGAGCGGTGTGGGGGTGCTAATCCTTTCCCATCCGTAACCGACTCCCGAACCCAAAGTTTTCAAAATCTCTGGTTTTACGGTGTCCAGTCCACCTTAAGTGGCCGGTGGCGACTCCATTTTAAATAATACGGTTTTTTCTAAAACCCCAATGGAAAATATTTTCAAAATACCCAAAAGTACCCAAACACCTTAAAACCTCGTTTTTTTAGATCGCTACATATGGCGATTCCGATGGAGACATTTTTTGGGTTTCAAAAACAAATGAGAGTCAAGCTTTTTAAATAATTACCGCTTTACTAATATCGGAAGTTTCAGATTAAAGTGACTATTAAATTAACATTCGGTTATAATTGCATTTTAACGCATTTAAAACTTGGCATATAAACCCGTCTTTTAAAGTGGGGGAAACACTAATGCTTTCGTGAGGATATTGTTCCTCCGTATGGGCCTAGCAAATAGCTTCGAGGCTCGAGTACCTTATGCTTTCGTGAGGATATCATTCCTTCGTAGGGGCATAAGCGAATGGGTCCCCCTGAATTGAACCCGGTTGAAAGGAGCCTATAATGGGTGATGACCGAGGGCCTTGCTACTCTTAGTAGGGCACAACAAGGACAATTCGGGTACCTCTTAGCACCAAAACTGCATGTAGAGAATATAGAAAGCCCACCCTTTTAGAGCCATGTGGATAACTTAGGCGTTTTAGAGGGGATGTAAATAGGGTTTTTTTGTTTGTTTATCATATTTAACTTGCCCTTTTATTTGTTTATTTTATTCGGTACTAACTCATTTCTTTTTTTGTTTTATTTTATTTTTACTTTACACATATTTTTGTTGCATTAGCAATACATGACATAAAGATATTGGTTCAAGTGGTTTGCCCGATCAGAAATCTTTCATTTTTACCTTATTTGCTATTTAATTTATTCATCTGATTATTTTAATTCCAAACTAACTCATTTTTTTGTGTGATCACATCATAATTAAATCTATTCATCTTTGCATTAACTACATGACATATCATAACATTTTAATTTTTGGCATTCTACTAGCATGAAATGCTAATTCACGACTGGTTCTCAATTTGAAAAATTATCATCGGGAGAAAATCTAGCACTCTAGATATGAAGGCAATATTCAAAGTTGCAAATAAATCCCGTGAGTTCTGAAGTTGAGCCACGAGAACCATTTTTGAACCAATACATTCACATCTAAGACATGCATTTTGCATTTACATGCATATATTTTGAAAATTTTAAAGCTGGTCCCCGGGTTACCCCATTAGATACAACAAAGTTGGTCAACCTAGCACCTTACAGAACCTTTTACAAGAGCCTGATCTTGGGGCATGCCCACAAGTACCCTCCACATCTTTTAGAAACAGTGTGCCTCTAACAAGGCCCGAGTTTGGGGGCATTCTTTGCCAAAGTCCAGTCTTTGTTACCGAGTCGAACTTTTGCTTCCCTGAAATGTCTACATCGACCACAGTCTGCAAAACTTCACCTGATCCAAAAAAATGAGCTACCATGAACCAACTTATGAACCCAACTTAGGGGGAAACAAAATGTGCTCGAGGGATTCAAATTTGCTACAAGAATATTCTCAGACGATGGCATAAAACGAACAAAATTTTGAGGCATGCTCCCAGATGAAAGCTAATTCAAAAAAAAATGATTGAACCCAGGACAAAGTCGGGGCACCACCACATGAAAAAAACCAAGATCCTGACAGGACCAGTGAGGAGTCAGGGGTATCCCATTGAGAGCAAAAAAAATAATGTCACATTCATGCATTTACTTGCATTCATCTTGCATTGAATCATTTTTGCATACGTGTGCATACACTAAAATCATCATGCATTTAGGATAAAGACATGCATTTAGGCATAAAATTAGATGCATTCATGCATTTTTGCTTGTACATATAAATAGATTCCCGAAAGAGACTGAACATCCTCAACATAAGGGGCAATCACGACAACCAACCTTAGTCATGGAGGAGGCCAAACAAAATATGCTAAAACATCTAAATAAAAGGTATCAGTGACAAATCTTTTGAATATTTTCTGACAAATACTTTTTTCCTTTGTAGGATTTGATTTCTCCGACGACGGTGTGACGGACGCCAACATTTTCCAAATTCTCACTCCTTCCAACAAAAACTCATTCCAGATCTTACCCTCTGTTGATAGAAAAGCTGAGTAATTTTTTCCAGACATAGTCTCGCTGTCAATAGCACAACAATTCAACATCTTGCAAATCATTGCTCCGTCAGTAGTGGTACGCCGACCTCTCTAGATCTTGCCTCCGTCGGTGGTGTTGCATATAAAATTTTCTATCCAGGATCCTATCTCTCCATCGGTAGTGTAGTGGATCTCATATTTTGCTGGTCTAGTCTCTCTGTTAGTGGCGTAGCAGATCAAACCTATCTAGATCTTGCCTCCGTCAGTGGTGTTGCAGATCAAATTTTCTATTCGGATCCTATCTCTCCGTCGGGGGTGTAGTGGATCTCATATTTTGTTGGTCTAGTCTCTCCGTCAGTGGTGTAGCAGATCAAATCTTACCCAGGTCTTGCCTCTTCGACAGTGTTGCAGCTAGACCAAACTTTTCGTTGGAATTTGCTCTTTTACTTACAAAAAAATCAAAATAAAAAAATAAGAGAAAAAATAAGAATAATAAATTAGAAAAAAAAAAGAAAAGAAAAATAGAAAAAGTCAAAAAATTCAAAAAATTCAAAAAAAATCAAGTGTTATATGATCATGGCCCTCCGTTGAAGGTGTGGCCGTGTTCAAATTGATGTCATCTGATTATGCTTCTCCGTTGATGGTCTAGTGGAGTCCAAATGCTGAAATTCGATCTTATCTCTCTGTTGATGGTGTGGATAGATCCAATGTGATTGATTTTCGGTTCTGCCTCTTCGTCGGTGTTGTAGCTGAACCAAATTCCTATCATGCCTCTTCATCAGAGTCGTAGTTTGATCGCAAAGAAACCAACCCTCCAATCTTGTCTCTTCGTCAGAGTCATAGCTGGATCAAACTTTCAGATCTTGCCTCTTCGTCGGCGTTGTAGCTTGGTCAAATCTAATTTTTGATTCTGCCTCTTTATCGGTGTTGTAGCTGAACCAAATTTGCCAAATTCTGATCATGCCTCTTCATCAGAGTCGTAGCTTGATCGTAAAGAAACCAACCCTCTGATCCTGCCTCTTCATCAGTGTCGTAGCTGGATCAAATCTTCAGACCTTGCCTCTTTGTCGGTGTTGTAGCATGGTGAAATCTAACTTTCGGTTCTGTCTCTTCGTCAGTGTTGTAACTGAACCTAATTTACTAACTTTCGGTCTCGTCTCTTTGTCGGTGTTGTAGCTAGACCAAATTTCATTAACTCTTGATCTTGCCTCTTCGTCAGTGTCGTAGCTGGATCAACATTACTAACTTTAGACCATGCCTCTTCGTCGGTGTTGTAGCTTGGTCAAAATTTGCTAACTTTCAAGTTTTATCAGTGTTGTATTAAAAAAAGAAAAAAAGAAGCAAACAAAAGAAAGAAAGAAAAAATGAAAAAACAAAAACGAAAAAAGCAAAAAAAAAAGAAGAAAAAAGAGAGAAAAAGCCACAAAAAAAAAAGCAAACCAAGTTTCAATATTTTGACCTTGCTTTTTCGTTAGTGTTGCAATTGGATTAAAGTTATTTTGGCAAGTCCGACAAAAATGTTGGCACAACGTGCTTAAACACGGCAAAGTTTAAGATAATGAATAATTCAAATGTCCATCGAAATCCATTTTTATGAATGGTCAAAGGAAAATAAATCCTTTGGAAAAATCCAATTTCATGATTGGTATAAACTGATTGTACCCAGGGTAATGGTACAACTAGCCCGGAGCAAACGACTACAGGTAAAGGCAACTCAAAACCATTGATCCTTGTGCATTTGGGAAAATTGCAAAAAAAATGTAAAAAAATCTATGAGCTAAGCCATAGATATTTTTTGAATCAAATATTCAAATCTTCATGCTCTGATCCTGCTCTTCGTCAATGTTGCAGCTGGATCAAAGTTTGTAGACCTTGCCTCTTCGTCAGTATTGTAGCTGGGTCAAACTTTACTAATTTATAGTCATGCCTCTTCATCGGCGTTGTAGCTGGATCAGACATCAGAACTTTCATCCATCGATCCTGCCTCCTCGTTAGTGTTGCAGCTGGGTCCAATGTTCTTTAGGAATCACATTGTCGTCAATAATGTAGTGAGCCAAACTCATTTTGCTCCCTCAACCTCAATTTGAAGATTTTACTTCCTCCAATAGTGATAAGGTAGATCCGTCAAGTCTAGAAAGAAGACATACGCCGAAGAGAAAGAAGATCTACCGAAGAAAAAAGACACGCGCCAAAAGAGGAGAAGTTCAGTTAGACCGGACAAAAATGGTTATTCTTTTTGTCTTTGATCTATTCCTGTTACACAACAATGAGCAAAGAGAGGCAGTTGTAAAACCCAGTTTTTGTCTGGGCCTTAAATTATATTCGAATCACTTACCCTATTTAAACCAAATTTAAAATAAAAAAGGAAAAGGGCATGCCGCCCATACCTTGCCAATCAAACACCCCTCCTATACTTGTACCCCATGCTCTGCCACCCTACCACCCATGCCACACCTCACCCATACTTTCCCACGCCTCACCCATGCCCATGGCAGGCTTCTCCACACTCAACCTCACCTTATTATTTCCCCTCCCCTATAATCCATTTTAAGGAGATCACAAATTGAGCATTGAAGAGGTGGACGGCAGAGTGAAAAAATTGAAAGGGAGGCTCTCAACATTGAAGGAAAAATGGAAACAATGGAGCTCACGGCAGACTAAAAAAATAGGGGGAGAGAGCCGACATTCACCCTCATTTTATTTTGGGTATTTATTTTTTGGTGTATGTTTGTGGTATAATCCCCTTTTTATGATATAATAGAGATGATGTTTTATTAGTAATCTTTTATTTATTTTTAGTTCTTATGTTTTTATATTTTTATGTTCATATATTTCTATATGTTGTTAGGATGTTTAGATTAATTCTTGATGGTTGTTTAATATTTGTTTTTTAATTTTCTCATATGTAAATATGTGTGTGTTTTTATCATGATTCGTATTTTTTTCTCTTATTTGTTTCTACATGTACGGTATGCATGTATATCTTTGTTTTGATATGATTAATATGTGGTTTTGTGGTAATATTTATTTTATTTGTTCTTCTATAATTGTTTCTTTTTATATGTGCGTAGATATATGTGTGTGTTTTTAGTAGGTATCTATGTATATTACGTTATATGTATATGTTAATATATGTATATATTATGTTTCTTTTTATCTAAGTATATGTATATATATATATATATTATGTTTATATATTTGAAAAAGCTATGTATATGTAAGTATTTGATAAGTTTTGTGTTTTATATATTATATTATATATTTTTACTTGTTTTATACTATATATATATTTTTATCGTATTATGTAATATATTATAGCATTAGTATGATGTAAAGTATATTTTATAGTTATTGTAATATTAAAGTATAATATATAGTTTTAAAAACAAAAAATACGTTATATAATATAATATATATAGCTTTCTACAATGGTTTTTTAGTTATGTGTATGTTTTTCTAAAGTATGTCGTATAGTATATGTACACCATTATGTGTAGTTGTTATTATTTTTCTGATGGTATGTTGAAATGCATGATTGTATAGTTCAACGGGTTTTCACATGCTTATGTGTTTTGTCTTTGTTTGGTTTATAATAAATAGCATGCGTTTTCTTTTTGTTTCAGAAGTTGCTAATGTTTTGCATATATGTATTCGATTCATGGTGTTTTGTTGTCTTATAATATTTATGTTGGATTAGTATTTTATTATGTTAGTATTTATTTATATTTTTATCGCATTGTATTTATTTATGTTTATGTTTGCTATGTTTTAAGTTGCATTTCGGAATATAAATTGTCAATGCGGTGCCCTTTTTTCCGAGCGTAAATGGGGTCAATATCAGGCGTAGTGATGGTGGTTGAACGTTTACTCTCAGATAACGGGACTTTTAAAATTTACTCGTACATATAACCGAATTTTAATTTAATCGTCACTTTAATGCGGAAAGTCTAATATTAATAAAACGGTAATTATTAAAGTACCAATTTTGGACGGTGTGGGGGTGCTAATCCTTCCCCATCCGTAACTGACTCTCGAACCCAAAGTTTTCAAAATCTCTGGTTTTACGGTGTCCGGTCCACCTTAAGTGGCCGGTGGCGACTTCATTTTAAATAATACGGTTTTTTCTAAAACCCCAATGGAAAATATTTTCAGAATAGCCAAAAGTACCCAAACACCTTAAAACCTCATTTTTTTAGATCGATACAGAATGAAACGTTAAGCACCTAAAAGGGGAAAACGGTTGAACTGCTTCCTTATATACTAAAACACGTGCCACTTTTATTTTTTAAACACCTCCCACCCCAAACACGCCAAAATCCTCCATCTTCAAATCTTACCCAAAAAAGCTTCATCTCCAACTGATTTTTGAAGGATTGAAAGTAATTTTCTTTGATTTTTCATAACAAAAATCTAAATCTCCTCTTCTTTTCACTCATGGATTCTTCAAAATCAAATCCTTGTTAAGTTCTATAAACCCTAACTCTTTAAATCCGAATTTTTTGTTAAATGTTGGGTTGTTGGATGATATTAGGATGTTAGACAACTTACAAATTGTTATAAATCTTTGTTTTCATGCAGGAAGCTTCAAAATCACATCCTTGGAAAGTTCTATAAACCCCAACTCTTTAAATCCAAATTTTTTGTTAAATGTTGGGTTGTTTGATGATATTAGGATGTTAGAGAACTTATAAATTGTTATAAATCTTTGTTTTCTTACAGAAAGGTTTTCCTAAAATATTTTATTGTCAAACCCCTTTATTTTAGTTCTACACTCATAAGGTGTTCGACAAAATTCCTCAACCATTTTTTCCCGTTTAAATTACGCCCAAAAATATATTCTAAGTTTAAAGTGTGTTTCAAAAATACTTTGTAACTTATCATTGATGGACAAGACGTGGATCAATCTTAGATCAAGGGCAAGTGAAGAATACATTAGAGGGGTTACTACTTTTTTAAACTTTGGCTTTGAGAGATACGGAGATGAAAAAATTTGCTGTCCTTGTATGAATTGTGTAAACACTTATAGAGTATCTAGGAGGGATGCATTTGATCACTTAATATGTGATGGCTTTATTAAGGGTTATGTTCACTGGATTTTTCATGGGGAGCAATGTGATGGATCTACGCCACAAATTCAAACTAATGTAGAAGAAATAGAGTTTGAACACAACATTCATAACCTCATGCATGATATAATGGCGGAGCGAGTTATGAATAATAATGAAAGTAACAATCCTTCGGTAGATGCAAGTGCAAGGCTTGGGGATCATAATCATAGACTTCAAGGAGACAAGTTTTATGATTTACTCAAAGATGCAGAGGAGCCACTTTATCCAAATTGCAAAAAAATTTCAAAGTTGTCATTTATCATTTATTTGTTTCACATTAAATGTATTTTGTTTCTCAAATACAAGAGTTTTTACAGTTATATGTCATCTTTAATTGGTATATGTACATACTAATAGTGGTTTGCAGGACTTTAAGCAATATGGTGAAACGAAAATGCCTTAATGTTGTTTCAATAATCGAAAATTCTGAATCTCGTGCTCAAGGTCAAGAAGAACGACCAACATCTGCTCAACATCAGGAGCAATCTAAAGCGCAACAAGCACAACAATCTGAGGAAGTTCAATGAATAGGTGGAGAACAATCCCATGAATCACAATCGCAACCCTAATTAGGTATGATATGATTACCTCAAATCAAAGGTTCAAATATAATTATTTGTTTGAATGTAATTTAAAATTATACATTTTTTTGTCAAGAACATTAATCGTAAGAAACTTCAAAGAACAACACTTATGCTGGATAATTGGGAGATGCCCGAGGGACAATGCATTAATGTCAAAGTTAACAATTTATCTCAACCCGTCGGTGAAGAATCAACTTGTTTATGTCGATTCACTGGAACGATGGTGCGAAAGGCTGAGTTTGCGTCAATTTGTTATCTCAATTGGTGTGAGATGCCAAACAATTAGAAGGAAGAAATGTGGTCCACGATCAAGGTATGTTCTCTTCCATAACACTCATAATGCTTAATTAGTGCAATATTAATGTGTGTACGGTCTTTTATTGATACCAATATTTGATATAGATTGAGGTGAACTTTAATCTAGATTAAAGTAGTGTTTAGTTGCATATGATATAGATTAAGGTGAGGGAAATGATTATATCAATTTGAATTATTATTGTGATATAACATGTCGTTAGTTTTATGATTTTATGTCTAATATGATTTTATGGTATGTTTGTTGTTTTTGGATCTCACATTCATGTCTTATTTTGTTAATATAGTTAAAATTTCAATTTCAACTATTTGATTCAGAGGAAGACGTTGAACAAGAAACGTTAAAACATGTTAAGAAATGGGTTCTCACGGATATGAATACCAAATGGAGGCAGTGGAAAAATGAATTGAAATCTCAAATATTTGATAAGAACTGAACTGTAGAGCAAATCGTCGAAAATTGTAAGGATCCACAAGTGAATCTGGATCAATTGAAGATACTTGTTGAATATTGGTTGTCCTCAAAGGCGATGATAAAATGATACAATTTTATAATTTATATAACTCTAATATTTTAATTTTTATTAATAATTTATTACTTATAATTCGAATATGGAAAAAGTGCCACAAATAAATCAAATAGGTCAAAGTTAGATAAACCACATTGCAAAGGAACATGATCTTTCCCAAGGATTGTTAAAGACTTGGTGCGTATAATTTTCTTTATTATTACAATTTATTCGAATAATAACTATTGTTTCACGAATAAATATATGATTTGCACTGTCTCACGTTGTTTTCTTAATGTCAGACTGCAGAATCTAATAGAATCCCACCAACACGAGCTGATGTCTATGTTAGATTTCGTACATGCAAAGATGGAAGTTTTGTGAATTCCAAGGCCGTTGTTGTTGTGGTAATTTATTATTATAAATTCTTGTATACGTGCTTTGGAAAAATATGATATATATATATATGTGATATTATATGTTTAACTTGCTTATATTTTAGGAACGTATTCATGAGAAGAATAATGAAAGCTCTTGTTCCGAGAATTTATCACAAACTTTATGGTCTAATGATGTGTTGGCTCAAGTTAAGGGACCGAAAAGAAGATGGTGTGTTCGTTGTTTAGGGGCAGTTAACATGACTTGTTCTTCTAAGGAATTTGGACCTTCACAACCAATCCAAAATGTTGAAGACGTGCAAGGGTTGAAATCTAAGGTTGCAAAATTAGAAAAACTTTTTGAAAATTGTTTTCTACCCTACTTTCAACAACAACGTCCAGATCTACATGTACCTGATTTGGATGCTTTGATTCGTATGGTTG
Source organism: Hibiscus mutabilis (assembly GCA_019671005.1). Taxonomy (NCBI): domain Eukaryota; kingdom Viridiplantae; phylum Streptophyta; class Magnoliopsida; order Malvales; family Malvaceae; genus Hibiscus; species Hibiscus mutabilis. The sequence goes on from CM033749.1 coordinate 31,020,210, forward strand.
ATATAGAGGTACAATATATTTTACTTTCTTGTTTACTCAATTCATTTTTTTATTTAAACTCATTATTTTCATTGCTTTTAATAGCTACCTCCTGATGTTGGTAGTGCTTCAGCGGCAATTAATTCTAACAATAGAGCCTTGCCTTCAACAAATCAACGTATCTGAGATGGAAATGATCGGAGCAACCAATAGAGGAGGATCTTCGAATTATTTTTAACTTTTATTAGGTATGTTATTTAGAAACACAAACGTTTGCTTGCACTTTTCTTTTCTTATGCTTCTAATAGACTCGTACATGTTGTAGTGGTTATGTATTACATACTTTTTTATTCGAATATCGAATAATTTTTTTCCTTTAAAAAATTTGAATATCAAATATTACTAATATTTGTAATTTTTAAAATAAAAAATAATATTAAAAAAATAATAGTATTAATAAAAATGTTAAATAAAAAATAATATTAAATTTGAATATCGAATATTACGTACTTATACTGACGGACACAACCGTCGATATAAGTATTTTATACAAATAAACAGTATACCTAAACCGTCGATATTGAAGAAGATCTACCGAAGAAAGAAGACACGCGCCAAAAGAGGAGAAGTTCAGTTAGACCGAACAAAAATGGTTATTCTTTTTGTCTTTGCTCTATTCCTGTTACACAACAATGAGCAAAGAGGGGCAGTTGTAAAACCCAGTTTTTGTCCGGGCCTTAAATTATATTCGAATCACTTACCCTATTTAAACTAAATTTAAAATTAAAAAGAAAAAGGGCATGCCGCCCATACCCTGCCAATCAAATACCCCTCCTATACTTGTACCCCATGCTCTGCCACTCTGCCACCCATGCCACACCTCACCCATACTTTCCCACGCCTCACCCATGCCCATGGCAGGCTTCCTCACACTCAACCTCACCTTATTATTTCCCCTCCCCTATGATCCATTTTAAGGAGACCACAAATTGAGCATTGAAGAGGTGGACGACAGAGTGAAAAAATTGAAAGGGAGGCTCTCGGCATTGAAGGAAAATGGAAACAATGGAGCTCACGGCAGACTAAAAAAAGAGGGGGAGAGAGCTGGCATTCACCCCTCATTTTATTTTGGGTATTTATTTTTTGGTGTATGTTTGTGGTATAATCCCTTTTTTATGATCTAATAGAGATGATGTTTTATTAGTAATCTTTTATTTATTTTTAGTTCTTATGTTTTTATATTTTTATGTTCATATATTTCTATATGTTGTTAGGATGTTTAGATTAATTCTTGATGGTTGTTTAATATTTATTTTTTAATTTTCTCATATGTAAATATGTATGTTTTTATCATGATTCGTATTTTTTTTCTGTTATTTGTTTCTACATGTATGGTATGTAGGTATATCTTTGTTTTGATATGATTAATATGTGGTTTTGTGGTAATATTTATTTTATTTGTTCTTCTATAATTTTTTCTTTGTATATGTGCGTAGATATATGTGTGTTTTTAGTAGGTATCTATGTATATTACGTTATATGTATATGTTAATATATGTATATATTATGTTTCTTTTTATCTAAGTATATGTTTATATATATATTATGTTTATATATTTGAAAAAAGCTATGTATATGTAAGTATTTGATAAGTTTTGTGTTTTATATATTATATTATATTATATATTTTTACTTGTTTTATACTATATATATATTTTTATCGTATTATGTAGTATATTATAGAATTAGCATGATGTAAAGTATATTGTATAGTTATTGTAATATTAAAGTATAATATATAGTTTTAAAAACAAAAAAATACGTTATATAATATAATATATATAGCTTTCTACAATGGTTTTTTAGTTATATGTATGTTTTTCTAAAGTATATGTACATATAGTAGAGTTTTACACCATTATGTGTAGTTATTATTTTTCTGATGGTATGTTGGAATGCATGATTGTATAGTTCTATGGGTTTTCACATGCTTATGTGTTTTGTCTTTGTTTGGTTTATAATAAATAGCATGCGTTTTCTTTTTGTTTCAGAAGTTGCTATTATTTTGCATATATGTATTCGATTCATGGTGTTTTGTTGTCTTATAATATTTATGTTGGATTAGTATTTTATTATGTTAGTATTTATTTATATTTTTATCGCATTGTATTTATTTATGTTTATGTTTGCTAAGTTTTAAGTTGCATTTCGGAATATAAATTGTCAATGCGGTGCCCTTTTATCCGAGCATAAATGGAGTCAGTATCAGGCGTAGTGATGGTGGTTGAGCGTTTACTCTCAGATAACGGCGCTTTTAAAATTTACTCGTACATATAACCGAATTTTAATTTAATCGTCACTTTAATCCGGAAAGTCTAATATTAATAAAACGGTAATTATTAAAGTACCAATTTTGGGCGGTGTGGGGGTGCTACTACTTCCCCATCCGTAACTGACTCCCAAACCCAAAGTTTTCAAAATCTCTAGTTTTACGGTGTCCGGTCCACCTTAAGTGGCCGGTGGCGACTCCATTTTAAATAATACGGTTTTTTCTAAAACCCCAATGGAAAATATTTTCAAAATACCCAAAAGTACTCAAATACCTTAAAACCTCATTTTTTTAGATCGCTACAGAATGAAACGTTAAGCACCTAAAAGGGGAAAATGGCTGAACTGCTTCCTTATATACTAAAACACGTGCCACTTTTATTTTTTAAACACCTCCCACCCCAAACACACCAAAATCCTCCCTCTTCAAATCTTACCCAAAAATCTTCATCTCCAATTGATTTTTGAATGATTGAAAGTAATTTTCTTCGATTTTTCATAACAAAAATCGAAATCTCCTCTTCTTTTCACTCTTGGATTCTTCAAAATCAAATCCTTGTTAAGTTCTATAAACCCTAACTCTTTAAATATGATTTTTTTGTTAAATGTTGGGTTGTTGGATGATATTAGGATGTTAGACAACTTACAAATTGTTATAAATCTTTGTTTTCATGCAGAAAGCTTCAAAATCACATCCTTGGTAAGTTCTATAAACCCCAACTCTTTAAATCCAATTTTTTTTGTTAAATGTTGGGTTGTTGGATGATATTAAGATGTTAGAGAACTTATAAATTGTTATAAATCTTTGTTTTCTTACAGGAAGCTTTGCCTAAAATATTTTATTGTCAAAACCCTTCATTTTAGTTCTACACTCACAAGGTGTTTGACAAAATTCCTCAACCATTTTCCCGTTTAAATTACGCCCAAAACTATATTCTAAGCTTAAAGTGTGTTTCAAAAATACTTTGTAACTTATCATTGATGGATAAGACGTGGATCAATCTTAGATCAAGGGCAAGTGAAGAATACATTAGAGGGGTTACTAGTTTTTTAAACTTTGCCTTTGAAAGATACAAAGATGAAAAAATTTGGTGTCCTTGTATGAATTGTGTAAACACTTATAGAGTATCTAGGAGGGATGCATTTGATCACTTAATATGTGATGGCTTTATTAAGGGTTATGTTCACTGGATTTTTCATGGGGAGCGATGTGATGGATCTACGCCACAAATTCAAACTAATGTAGGAGAAATAGAGTTTGAACACAACATTCATAACCCATGCATGATATGATGGCGGAGCGAGTTATGAATAATAATGAAAGTAACAATCCTTCGGTAGATGCAAGTGCAAGGCTTGGGGATCATAATCATAGACTTCAAGGAGACAAGTTTTATGATTTACTCAAAGATGCAGAGGTGACACTTTATCCAAATTGCAAAAATATTTTAAAGTTGTCCTTTATCATTTATTTGTTTCACATTAAAAGTATTTTGTTTCTCAAATACAAGAGTTTTTACAGTTATATGTCATCTTTAATTGGTATATGTACATACTAACAGTGGTTTGCAGGACTTTAAGCAATATGGTGAAACGGAAACGCCTTAATGTTGTTTCAATAATCGAAAATTCTGAATCTCATGCTCAAGGTCAAGAAGAACGACCAACATCTGCGCAACATCAGGAGCAATCTAAAGCGCAACAAGCACAACAATCTGAGGAAGTTCGATGAATAGGTGGAGAACAATCCCATGAATCACAATTGCAACCGTCATTAGGTATGATATGATTACCTCAAATCAAAGGTTCAAATATAATTATTTGTTTGAATGTAATTTAAAATTAAACATTTTTTCGTCATGAACATTAATCGTAAGAAACTTCAAAGAGCAACACTTATGTTGGATAATTGGGAGCTGCCCGAGGGACAATGCATTAATGTCAAAGTTAACAATTTATCTCAACCCGTCGGTGAAGAATCAACTTGTTTATGTCTATTCATTGGAACGATGATGCGAAAGGCTGAGTTTGGTCAATTTGTTATCTCAATTGGTGTGAGATGCCAAACAATTAGAAGGAAGAAATGTTGTCCACGATCAAGGTATATTCTCTTCCATAACACTCATAATGCTTAATTAGTGCAATATTAATGTGTGTACGGTCTTTTATTGATACAAATATTTGATATAGATTGAGGTGAACTCTAATCTAGATTGAAGTAGTGTTTAGTTGCATATGATATAGATTGAGATGAGGGAAATGATTATATCAATTTGAATTATTATTGTGATATAACATGTCGTTAGTTTTATGATTTTATGTCTAATATGATTTTATGGTATGTTTGTTGTTTTTGGATCTCACATTCATGTCTTATTTTGTTAATATAGTTAAAATTTCAATTTCAACTATTTGATTCAGAGGAAGGCGTTGACGAAGAAACATTAAAACATGTTAAGAAATAGGTTCTCACGGATATGAATACCAAATGGAGGCAGTGGAAAAACGAATTGAAATCTCAAATATTTGATAAGAACCGAACTGTAGAGCAAATCGTCGAAAATTGTAAGGATCCACAAGTGAATCTGGATCAATTGAAGACACTTGTTGAATATTGGTTGTCCTTAAAGGCGATGATAAAATGATACAATTTTATAATTTATATAACTCTAATATTTTAATTTTTATTAATAATTTGTTACTTATAATTCGAATATGGACAAAGTGCCACAAATAAATCAAATAGGTCAAAGTTAGATAAACCACATTGCAAAGGAACAAGATATTTCCCCAAGGATTGTTGAAGACTTGGTGCGTATAATTTTCTTTATTATTACAATTGATTCGAATAATAACTATTGTTTCATGAATAAATATATGATTTGTACTGTCTCACGTTGTTTTCTTAATGTCAGACTGCAGAATCTAATAGAATCCCACCAACACGAGCTGATGTCTATGTTAGATTTCGTACACGCAAAGATAGAAGTTTTGTGAATTCCAAGGCCGTTATTGTTGTGGTAATTTATTATTATAAATTCTTGTATACGTGCTTTGGAAAAATATGATATATATATATATATATGATATTATATGTTTAACTTGCTTATATTTTAGGAACGTATTCATGAGAAGAATAATAAAAGCTCTTGTTCCGAGAATTTATCACAAACTTCATGGTCTAATGATGTGTTCGCTCAAGTTAAGGGACCGAAAAGAAGATGGTGTGTTCGTTGTTTAGGGGCAGTTAACATGACTTGTTCTTCTAAGGAATTTGGACCTTCACAACCAATCCAAAATGTTGAAGACGTGCAAGGGTTGAAATCTAAGGTTGCAAAATTAGAAAAACTTTTTGAAAATTGTTTTCTTCCCTACTTTCAACAACAACGTCCAGATCTACATGTACCTGATATGGATGCTTTGATTCGTATGGTTGATATAGAGGTACAATATATTTTACATTCTTGTTTACTCAATTCATTTTTTTATTTAAACTCATTATTTTCATTGCTTTTAATAGCTACCTCCTGATGCTGGTAGTGCTTCAGCGGCAATTAATTCTAACAATAGAGCCTTGCCTTCAACAAATCAACAGAATACAGATGGAAATGATCGGAGCAACCAATAGAGGAGGATCTTCGAATTATTTTTAACTTTTATTAGGTATGTTATTTAGAAACACAAACATTTGCTTGCACTTTTCTTTTCTTATGCTTCTAATAGACTCGTACATGTTGTAGTGGTTATGTATTACATACTTTTTTATTCGAATATCGAATAATTTTTTTCCTTTAAAAAATTTGAATATCGAATATTACTAATATTTTTAATTTTTAAAATAAAAAATAATATTAAAAAATAATAGTATTAATAAAAATGTTAAATAAAAAATAATATTAAATTTGAATATCGAATATTACGTACTTATACTGACAGACACAACCGTCGATATAAGTATTTTATACAAATAAACATTATACCTATACCGACGGATTCTGTCCATCGGTAAAAGTCTGAATCCATTGCAACGGTTTCTGTGCATCAGTAAAGGTCCGACTTATAGCGACGGACAAACTGTCAGTAAAAAACTCGAATTTATACTGACAGAAATTGTCCATCGGTATAGAGCTCATAATTATCGGATAAGGCCTTGCCTATACCTACAAGCATCACCATCGGTAAAAGCCGTACTTATACCGGCAGATATTTTTCGTCGGTATAGGTATTATAATTGTATCAGGTTAGGCTGTACCTATACCGGCAGTTTTGTCCGTCGACATATGTTTCCAACATATATATCGACGGTATGGCCCGTCGGTATAGCGTTATACCGACTAGCACATTAATGACGGCTAATTGTCCGTCGAAAAAAGCCTCATGTTTGTCGGTAAAGCCTTCTGGGCCCTATAACGACGGAAAACATGACTTTTACCGACGGAAAATAGTTCGTCGGTATAGGTATGTTTTTTTGTAGTGTCATTTGATATATCTTTAAACAAATGTTTTCTTTTGAAAACACTCTTTTGTTTTCATAAACCTTTCATGAGTGTTCTTTTGAGTTGAGAGAAAAGCAGTACCACCAGAGTCCACTCCATCTTTTGGTTGTACGAAATTTGGAGAGTCGTCCTAATCTTAGGGGTCGTTCGTCCATTGTAGTGATTACACACATCGGTGTGAATTCGCTTCTAAGGCAATGGTTAATACCACGACACGGTTATCGTTCTGTTTGGTTATATATTTATTTTATATTTTCAGTCAATGTTAATGCCTCGTTTTGCAGCAGTAATATTTTCCAACAGACAATCTAGGCTGAAACACATTAAATTTTTTCTCTTATATGTGATTTATTCTATGTTGTTCATGCTTTGATTACTCTTCTACTTGCAAATTCCAGATAGAATAACTGATGTTATTATACAAGTAAATACCTCGAATTATGCTAAATTAAAATACAACGATAAAATCCCAAATTTGAGAAAAGCAGAGGGATCAGAATCTGAATTTGACCTTTAAATTATATAAAGGGGGTAAATGGTGAAATCTATGGAGGTTTTAAAAGCTCAATACATGGATTGTACAGTGACGAAGAAATAAAATAAATGACAAAACATTGTATTAACAAAAACAATCTACTAGTCTTTGTTCCATTGCACAAGTGTCAAAACAACTTGTTGAAGCCGGAAGGTGGTGAAGATTCAGCCAATTTCAAGAACTGTTCCCTTTCGAGTGAGACATGAAGACGTGCCCACAGCTTAACCACCGAACCCCAAGCAATAGGAGCATAACAAAATGCATAGCCGAATACAGCTAAAGCTCTGACAACTCCATTAGGGTACCAAGGATATGCCATGACCAGAAGAGAACCGAATATCCCAATCAATGGAACCAAAACTTGAATGGCAGGCAGCAAGAATGAGTTAATTGCTATAGATGACAGAGCAATGGAACCAAGGAAATACAGCGCCCGCCCCCCTAATGGGTGAATCGTTCGAGGAATAATGGCGAAGGGAACTAAATAGGCCGCCAGAATTGACCAGATTGCTATGAACTTTAGGGCAGTTTGGATCAAGAATGTGGTTTTGTCTGATCTCCGGTAGCATAGTTTGGAGATGCTGGGACGTGCTACATGTGATATCACTATGATTCCAAGGAAGATAATCGATTGGATTATTACAATAGGCATCTCAGCAGCGTATCTGTAAAAGAGATAGAAACTCACGTTAGTCATACAAAGTGGGTATTTGACCATTATTTATTTATTTTATTATCTTACCCTAGAGTTTGACGACGATTTTCGTGCCACTGAATTCCCAAAGGCAACACAGGCCAAGACCACCAATACCACGGCTTCAACCATAGTGCCCCAGGGAAGGTGATCACACTGTTAGGTCCACATGGCACTCTCCAGCGAAGTCTAAGATCTGTGATCCAGCAGAAGCATGAAAACATTGTTTAAGGTTAGATTTGCTGCAGCTCAAATCATTGCAAGATTTTTAATATAATATCGTCACCAAGCTAAGCTACTCACAGTAATAGGAAGCATCCATTTGGTATCCCATAGGAAGTCTGTATTGGCCATCGAGGTTGGAGCCATTTAAAGGTGGGTGAAACATTGGCTGGTCGAGCAAGTCAGGGAAGTAGACACCCATAAATCCCTGGTCCGCACCGTCAGGGTTTTCTTTGCCAGTTTCCAGTGAATGAATCGTCTTTGAATACCTCTCGTGATGGCTGCAGGTAATTAAATTCCTTTTAGGAACCAAGGTTGGTTCACAAAAATAGTGGAAACGAATCATTTAGAGAAGGAGCTAGGATGTTTTACCTGCAACAAAAAGAGGCCGGTATGAAAGATGCAGGGGTTGATGAAGACGGCACAGAACTGCCCACATTGGAACAATTCATCGGTTTTCTGTAGGAAAAGATTGTCAGCGTCGAGCATGACAACTCTCTCATAGTCCACCAAACTCCAAGCATATAGCTTATTCAATGTCAATTTGAATCTCTTATTGAAATATCGTTGACCTTTGTAAGGGTTATTAATGTTCTCCACCCTCACCACCTTTGCTCCATCTTCCTCTTCCCTGTACCAAGAAAACACAACCGGTCAAATCCATGCTTCTCTCTTTTCCTTGAATTACGATTCATTGCATTAGTGATTATTATTAATATCATGTTTTTGAAAGGATCAAAGCAAAAGAAACCCCAAAATATCACATCTAGGGCATATTTTTTAAAGGGGTTTTGCATCAAACAAGCGACTCTCACATGTTTTACTTGACCAATACAATACGCGAGACCATTTCTTGTGCTTGTTGAAAGCGAGTGTTGGGTCATGGATGGTGACTAAAAATAAAATAGTTTAAAATCGTGGATCCACCAAATACTTCCACCCTATAAAATTATAATGGGCGGTGCGTTTATGCGGGGAAATTTATCCTTATAAGGTTTCACTCTCTTTTTATATATTATCGGTATTGCACGAATCATGCTTGGACTAGAATTTTGAAAAATAATTATATAAAATTTAATATCTAAAATTTTAAATTTTTTTTGAATAGTCTAAAGCTGATTACATGGTAGTATAGGTTCATACATATTTTTAATTCTTTAACGATGTACACTCACCTTGCAGATAAAACGATTGAACTCGGGTCTCTTAAGATGAACATCTACTTTTCCATTAGGACTCCTTGTTGAGTTCTTAAAATTTTAAATCTTAAACTTCAAACCCTAAAACAAACTAGGTAAACTAAAGTTTTTTTCAAATAACTTTTCTAATTTATTTCAATATTTAATTTGATGTTTATGTTTGAGTTATATATCACTTACGAATATAATACAACGCCTGTCTAAATCCGAGAGTAACCTAGGAATGATAGAAAACATGAACGTGCCTTGCCCCAAGTCCCCTGCGAAAGCGAACCTAAACCCGTTTGAGTTTCAAAGGCTGACCTTTACGGTTACCAACAGGCAACAGCGTTTTGTACAAGCGGTTTGACATGCAGTTGAGAGCAACTAACGTCACACTCGATCACTCTTCTAAGGTAACCATACAATTAAACTTGGACCGGAAACAAAGTTTCATTCATTTAAAAGGAAATAAAGAGAAAAGAAAAAGTGTAATCGGATTCTTACAAGGCACGAACCCAACGGAGGGGAACGTCGAGAGCGGCAACGACGACGAGATCGGTGTCTACCTGGAGCTTTACAAGGGATTTGATCTACACACGCGTCGCAACGTAGAATTCGTAATCTCTTGGCGTTCCCATGTACATCATCGTCGCATAAGCGTTCCGGTGCTTCTTCTTCTTCAGTTTAACCCCGTAGCCGTAAAGCGCCGTCGTTTCCACCACCGCCATCAACACCAGCAAAACTCTTAAAAATGTAACTATATAGTTTCGTCTCTCCATTCGTTTCTCTTTCTTTTTTTCTTATCTGAGCTTTTAAGTTAAGAACTTAAAAAAAGGAAAATCGGAAAAGTATAATAAGGATTTTTCCTGTAGAAAAGAATCAGCAGTTGGTTTGGACGGGAATTCTTTAAGCTGTCCAAAGCATATAAATTGGGGAGAAGAGAAGCAATGTACGGTGGAATAATGGAATCAGAGCAGGAAAGGTCTTTTAAGAGCAAGTAGAACTTACAAGTGGGGCATTTGGAAACGTTCCTTCCCATTTGTTCTTTCTATTGTTATATAAAAGTTTGAGTTTACACGTCAACTTTGACCTTATAAAAGGGTAAACTACATAAAGTCCCCAACTATAGGATTTTTTTGTTAATTCTTCCTATTATAAAAAGTTACAAAATGATCACTCGATTTAAAAAAGCAACAATGTGTTCTTTTCTGTTAAAAATTAACGGAACTAATGTGGCGGTTAATAAAATTGTCACGGTAAAATTTTAATTCTTGACTTTTATATACTATTAATTTAGTCCTAATTCTAAAAAAATAACTTTCGATATTTTGAAATCATAACAATTTAGTCTCTCTTCTAACCCGTTTTCATCATTATCCCCTCGAAGATTGCCCTCCATGGCGGTGTCGATCGTTGCTCCTTTGTTGTTGTCGTCATCCATCACCGTTATTACCATCATAAACATTGACCTTGTAACTTTTGGATGATGGAAATTTAAACTTTTGCAGGCAGGCCAAAAGAAAAAGTTTGATGCTTTAGAGTGGACATGGATGCAAATCATTATAAAATAACTCATCTTTATTCAAGTTACTGAGTTATGGCCTTGGACAGGGTAACAATAGCGCATCATGAATACGTTTTTTTGTTGTTTGTTGGTGAAAATATGAATATGTATTAGCTTATTGAAATTTCTAATTTTCTTTCTCTTCTTTTGAAAAAAAAAACAGCAAATCTCCAACTAAAAATTCATTTTTGTCCATAACCCAAAAGAGATAAGAAGCCAACAAATAAAAAATATGAAAAATTCAGTGGATTTGTAGATATTTGATGAGAAAATTTTTATTGTGCCGATTTTATTAACTTCACGCCATTTGTTATTAATTTTTTTAAAAGAAAATAACTAGTTTATTGCTTTTGTTAAGTCGAATGATCATTTTGTTAAGTCCCCATAACTCTTACCGACAGTTGACCCTACGAAAGCGAACCTAACTCTGTTAAGTTATTTGAATTTGAGTCTTTTAGGAAAAATATCATTTTCTTTTCTGTTACAATCACTCTTTTGTTAAGTCGGATGATCATTTTGTTAAGTCCCCCTAACCCGTACTGGTAGTTGATCTTATGAAAGCGAACCTAACTCCGTTTAAGTTATTTGAGTCCGAGTCTTTTAGGAAAAATATCATTTCTTTTTCTATTAAGATCGCTCTTTTGTTAAGTCGGATGGTCATTTTGTTAAGTCCCCTAACTCTTACCGATAGTTGACCCTACAAAAGCAAAATAACTTCGTTTAAGTTATTTGAATCTGGGTCTTTTAGGAAAATTATTGTTTCCTTCTCTGTTAGAATCACTTCTTAGGTTCATGGCTAGATGACATTTTAAAAAATTGTATTCATCTAACACTATAAGATTATTTAAGAAAATAAATTATATTAACTGTCAATATTTAAAAAAAAAAAACTCTCATATGCAAGTTTAGCACATTTTTATAATTATTGTGATCATATATAAATATTAAGTTATGTATGTTAAATTAACTTTTTTGTGTCAACAATCTCTTGAGTAAGTAGTTAAAATTCTTAGTTAAAACCCTCTCCTTCCTCCAGGTTGTGGGTTCAAGACTCATCAAGATCAAAATTTCCCTTCTCTCTCCCTTAGGTAAAAATTGTTAAAAAATAACTTTTTGTTATAATTATCTAAAAATTTAGTATAATTATTTACTATATTAATAACATAAACTAAATAATTGATTTAGTATATGCAAACGCTAAAAACAAGTAGCAGACACCAATAGATGAAACCGTCGTGAATTTTTTACAATAGTAAAAAAATAGTATGGGAAAAGGGAAGGTCCAAGGTATTAGTGGTGGTCGTATGTTTTTAAAAAATTTAAATTTTTATATTTTATATTAATAATATAATTTTGTTCTCTTAAAATTTTTAAATTTTCATATAATTTTTAAACTCCCCTTCCCTCTTGAGCAAGTCAGGTCAGCAGGCGGAGACCAGAATTACGCTATCGTCCTAGTGGGCGTACTCGTCGAAGGAGATGGAAGGTATATTTTTGTCTTTCTGACTGGGTCAAGGCAAGGGTGTATAAAAGACGCGTTAAGCAAGTGTATTTTATTGGAATTTAAATGGGGAAAAGGCAAATGGGCAATGCAAGCTTAGGTCAAACCTGTAAAATCCAAAAAATATATATATAGTCTCAACTACTAGAAATTACTAGATAAAGTTGGCTTAATACGTTATCTATAGTTCCAGCTAATAAAATTCATTTATGTCAAAAAAACTTTCAAATAACTACTCATTCTTTTTTACATGTAAGAAAAAGGTGAAGATTTACTTTGAATAAAAATGACATGGATAAACCTTATTAATTGAGATCACATGACGTGGTGAGTCGGATCCATCTAATAATTTTTTTTTCTAAATTACATATAAATATGATATCCATTCATAATCGTCCGTACCATCAATAGTAGATGTAGTTTCAAGAGCGTACCTATTAAAATTTGGTGCATACAATGCAACAATAATTAGTAGAAAAAATAAAGCATAATGTCAGAAAATATCTCTAAAGTTTAATAGAATAATCATTTTAACATTTATTTTTTTTTGAATCATATTAATCTCAACGTTTCATTTTAGGTCAAAATGACTCATCCGTTGATGAAAACTGTTAGTCAACTAACAGTATATGACTTGACAAACTTACATAACATAGCACACTAGCATAGTAGTATCATATAGACAAAGTTGTTGAGTTAAAGAATGATACATCAGTAAAAAAATAATTTTATATTTTATTTTTTATAAAATTATTTTCCTACTGACGTGTTATTTTATTAAATTATTTAAAATTATTTACCGTTAGTTGATTAATATTTTTCATCCACATAGAAATCATTTAAAGACATTATTTTTACATTATATCAAAAAGAAAAGTAGGAAACCATCCGTGAACCTTTCTATATGAAAATACATACGCCAACGAAATCATTGACACTGTCCTCACTATTTCATCAATGGCGAGAGTGGGTTACACATATACCAACAAAATGTAAAGGGGTACTCTTTAGTCAAAAATAATAATGAAGTGTAAAGGGATACTCGTTTTAGTTCAAAAAAAAAAGGTAAAAAGGAATACTGGTTTCTCACCAACCTTTGCCTTTGTTTGAAACAAGGTTCGGTGGTACGTTGTCTGGACTTTTTCTAAATAACCTTTGCCGTTGTCTGAAACAAGGTTAGGTGGTATGCTGTCTAGAATTTTTTCTAAATTTGATCACCGGGTAAAAGTTCAAAAATCTCAATAAATTATCTCAAACGGTCCATTTCAGTCCTACAACTTTTAAATATTATAAAATAAATATTTAATTTTAAATTTTATTACAAAATGGATACTACGTCGTTAGTTATGGTATAGAGGTAATGTGACATGTTTAAATTAATAAAAAATATCTTATTTGAACCTCAACTTTAATTAAAATTTTATTTCGACACTTTAATAATTATAAGTAATATTTAAAAAAATAAATATATATATATATGAGGATTTACAATTTAGTTTTCAAAGTATACTTTTTAAAAACAAAATTTTAACTGTTTCTCTTTAATTTTCCCTTCGATTCAATGTCATCTAGCTCAAGGGATGAAGCCATTTATAACTTGTCCCTCCCAAAAATTTTTATATATAGTTTTTTATGTCTTTTTTAGTTTAAATATTAATTTAATAAAATATTTGTCCCTTCATATTTTTAGATTTAAAGGCTAAATAGACCCTTACACTCTCTAGCTCTATGTTTACAAACCCATCAAGTTTACACAACAACTTGATAAGGAAGACACCATCGAGCACCCAAGAACAAAACCAAGATTTGGGGTTGTGGGGTAAAACATAAATGTTTGAAAGTGAATGAGACAAATTTATAAATATTTTTTTAAAAAAAAATGGGCACAGTACACACAGCTCCGTCCCTGCTAGCACTAATATATTGACAAATTTATCTCCTGATTTTGCTGCAAAATAAAGGCCTGCATAGCAAGCAGTAGCATGTTTCTCATTCAGCTTGACAAAATTAATCCAATCATACGGAACTCTTTGTTCTGAATCTCCATGGATACTCGGGACTTTGTCCCATGACGACTTGTAATCACCCTGAAAGGAGATATTTCAAGTACTTGACTTTAATTTTCTCATTGGCTCTCAAGTGTTCTCTCTCATGGTGCATTGGTCCAATATTAAGGATTGATTTTAGCTAAGATTGGATTGATTTTCATTAATTAAAAAGGTTAGAGTGAAATATATATTATTAAATTTAATGATTATGTATTAAAATAACAATAGTACATAAAACTATATGTAATTAATTATCTTTGTATTAGTCATGGTTGATTGGGCATGAAGAAAGTTTTTCTCATTGTCAATTTTATTTCAAAAAATTATAATTTGAAAGATAAAATGTGAGTTTTCATATATTTTTTATTTTATTTTTTGGAATTATTACTTAAAAATGTTAAAAAAATATTAAAATAAAATTTAGATAGAGTCAAGGGAGAAAATAAGATATTTATAATTAATTCTAGCATGCTACGTCACACTCTTAATAAAGTTAACGGTACAATGCTTATTTTGTGCCAAAATTTAATGTTTATTTTATAATATTTGAAAGTTTGAATGACAAAAATAAATATTTAACAATAATTTAGTAATCATTCTATTACCTCTACGATCATTTTCCATTTTAAAATGATTGAACAAATCAGCTTGCCATAATGGTGATAAAGATATTAAAAAGGATTATAGAAATCAGCGGAATTTGAAGTAAAAGTTTGAGGGCTAACTTAAATTTTTAAAGAATTTGAAGGATTAAACGAAAATTTTCAAAAACTTTAAAGATTTAATTAAAATTTTTAATAATTTTGATTGATTTAAGAAAAGTAAAAATTTAAGAGGGAATTCAATTAAAAATATTTAAAATTTTAAAGTTTAATATAAATTTTTAAAAATTTTGAAGGAGTAAAATTAAAATTTTAAAATTTAAGAGTAAAATTTAAGTTTCTCAACATTTGAGGCCGTGAAATGATGGCATCTATTAAGCAGTCAATTCATCAAGTAGGATGGCTGGTATGGGCATAAGTTTTGAAGGTTAAAAGTATGCCCAGGGAGATTACCGAACAAGGACTTTTTGCTTTCTCATAATTTGGGCTATTCGCTACTTCAAATGTGCAAAAAGCTCTGTTATGGGTGAGCGTTTGAGTGAGTTGAGTCAAAAAATGTCGAGTTATTTGAGTTGACGAGTTTAATTTGACAACTTGAACTTAATTTGAAATTTTTTCGATTCGAGTCAAGTTGAGTTTTCCGGTTTATGTACAAATTTTAATTGTAACTATTTATAATATTATAATATGTTTGATTCAAATTTAAACGACTTTCTCCAATAATATAAAATTACATACATATAAGTTCGAGTCATTTCATTAAATTATGGGCCTCGTTAAAAAACCCCTTCTTGTCTAGGTAAGGCCAAGGCGAGACTAAAGAAAACGGAAGGAGGAAAAGAGTGCCCAAAATATATTTTTCTAGTTTAGGGTTTGGGAAATATTTGATAAATTTAAAACACACTGTTGTAATAACTAAAATTAAAGTATAAGGGTTTTTTTATGGCGGGGTTTTTTGTTTCGAATGCATTTTGAAAATGTTTAGGAAAGATAAATGCGTAAATTAAAATATTCGGAAATGACCGGATTAACGGAAATAAAATGCATGCATTAAAATTTCGGAAGTGGATTGGGACGAACAAAATAAAATACGTAAATTAAATTGTAGAAATTTAAATAAGGAAAATAAAAAGTGCGGAAAATTAAAAGCGATAAATTAAATACGATAAATTAAATACGGAAATTAAAAACATAAAATAAATAGCATAATATAAAAGATACAAATAAAAATTGCATTAAATAAAATAAAAAATGAATATGGAAAGTGACCAAATTGTAAAGAAAAAAAATTAAAAAAACAAAAAAAAAGAGAAGACAAGACCGAAATAAAACTGAAAATAAATTTACAGGGGTTAAATGTGCAATTAGCCCCTGTAATTTAAAGGCGATATTTTTGAGTTATTCGAAAAAATAAATAACTCGAAATTTGAAAATTTGAACTCGACTCGAAATTGAATTTTTTTCGAGTTATTCGATTTGACTCGAATAATTCAACTTGAATAACTCGAAATTAAAAAAAAAATTAATTTTTTCGAGTCGAGTCGATTTTTGCTCACCCTAAACTTTCTACTCTCAACTCGGTCTTTTCGTTTCTCTTCTATGGGGGGAGTATGGACGGACTGTCCTCTTTTTGTACCATTTTCCTGTCTAGTCCTTTGGTTTTTGGTCCATACCTTGTAGTCCTTTTTTTAGTGATTATAACTATGTATAGTATTTTGAAATGTCATTATATGATTCGACACTTCGGAGAGTGTCCTCCACACATAAGAACAATTTAGTCTTTATATGGTATCAAGAAGGGGCGGATTTTGATCGTATAATTTGAGGGGCCTAGTGAAAATTTTTAATATTTTAGAAGTTCAACCAAGATTTTTAAAAATTTTAAGAGACTTAATGAAAAATTTCTTTTTAGGTGTGGGGTCTAATTAAAATTTTTAATTTTTTTAAAAAGTTTAAAAACAATTTTAAGGGTATAATTAAAAATATTCAAAAAAGGTAAAACTTTATGAGAATTTTTATATATTTTGAGGGGGCCTAATTAAGATTTTAAAAATATTTCAAAGCTATAGTACAATTTTTTTTTTCCAAAATTTTAGGGGTGCCAAAGCCCCCTCTCGCTCCATGCACCATCCGCCTCTGGTATCAAGTTGGGTATAAAAAACTGACACGATTTGAAAATTCGATTGAAACTGACTCGAGTCATAAGTAGTTGTGACTCGAGGTGATGATGACTTGAACTTATTCAGATTTTTATTTGTTGTTGATCCGAACCCGAATTAGACCTGATTATTTTAGGCTGTAAGTGAAAAAAAATACCGAATCATGAGCATTTTTCCTCAAAAATTTACGAGTTCACATTATCAAATGAGATCGAATATGCATAATTTCAGATCGAGGGGCGATTGACTCTTTGGGCAGTAAGTGACAATCTTCGCATGTCGAACACCGTTATTTCATCTGTCATATTGCAAAAAACTATCCTGCATGAGCATGTGTTGTTTTCTTAACATAACTCAAGATTTCATTTTCATTTAGTTTTCCTATAACTAATTGATATTAAATTTTTAAGGTACGAACTGTTACCACACCGATTTAAAGAAATACTAGAAGAATTGAAAGTAAAAAAATTCTAGTATTACAAATACATCACGTTATTACAAGAGAAAAAGTAGATCAACACATATGATAGCGGGTTTCAATAAAGTCATCATATGACCATCAACTTGGCTGAGACTATCAATTTATCCTTAAAGGGGACCCAACATTTACTCATAACTATCATCGTTAAAGCTACATATTATCGTTTGTTAAAGGTATTTGTAACCCTGAGGAAACAAGTCGTTGTTTAGATGCAACATAGCCACAATTTTCATCAGAAAGTACACGATGAACTTAAGAGGAAATTTGTTGAATCTAAATGGGTGTTGGTTTTAAGTGTTTTCCGTACAGACAATGTCTTCGGTGTTTCAAAGATGTCGCGATCTCTTCAAGGTATTGAACTAAACTCCTACTGACTATATCTAAAACAAAAGTGATGTGATTGCGGCTTCTTTCAAGCTCTCAAATATTCATATGCTCGTACCATAACAATATGGTCCGTTTCAAGAAAAGACTACAAACCAGATGTGGAACTTGTATACTAGCTCGAATTGGCTCAAAGAAATATTCAAAAATTTCCGAATTTGAACTCTTCTATAGACAATGAAAGAGAATGAAATGAGGTCCAAATATGTCGTACACTTTTACTATATTGCAGTTTGCGTAAAAACACTTGAAGTCGTCCAAAATCCACTTGAAGTCGTCCAATATATTGCAGTTTACGATAAGAATATATTGAATAAGTCATCAAAAATTACTTAAATATTTATAACTGACATGACAAAAGACCATTCAATTACACCTAAATATATATGTAAGAGGTGAACTATGATTTAGTTACTAACTCTCTTTAATAAAACACATGTATAGATGAACTTACATTAGTCTATACAAATTTTCTCTCTAATCAAATCATTCCAAAATATCATTTTTACAACTAATGCTCTCAACACAAAACATTTTATATGAAATTATTAAGAAAACATTTTAATAAAAAACATGTATAGAGGAATTCACATTAGTCTATACAAATTTTCTCTCTAATCAAATCATTCCAAAACATCATTTTACAATTAATGCTCTGAACACAAAACATTTTATATTATTTGTAAGTAATTGGAACCATCTAATATGATTTCCAGCACTTCTATATGAATGATCATTAATCTCTATCACCAAATCTTTACCAACTTCACTTTTTTAATGAAAATACACAGAATTGATAAGAATTTAAGAAATCTATTCAATAATAAAAAATCAATAACTTAAGGAGTTTAATTATTAATTTATTTTAAAATAAAAAGGAAATAATGAAGTCATTCAAAAATATATGAAATTCTTAAGAAAAATATATAATAATACGAAAACTATAACTTTTGTAGAAAATTATGGAGTAATAATAACTAAAACCGAAGGTTTTCATAAATAATTTTAAATAGATTTCAATGAATTTAATTTTAATGTAGATACTAATTATAGATCTAACATTAAAATAATTATAAATATATTTACATCTATAAATTTGTGTACTATATTAATTAATGATTTTAAATAAAGTACTCTAGTGTTAACGAGAGTATTGTCATCACTCATTTTTGTCCGGATTATAGTATTATTAGTATTATTTTAATATAAAAATCATAAATAATAATAAAGAAAAAGCAAAAAGAAAAAAATAATAAAAATAGTATGTATAATATTAAAAAAGGTGAAAAAGTAAAAAAAGGAAAAGGGCGTGGAGCATAAAGCTCCACATCACCCCAAACCCCCCACCCTTTGCCTATATAAAGGCATGGAGCAGCCCTTTGAAAGCACCCACAATCAAAGCAATTCGGCTCCCCAAAAATGTTGGGAGCCAGGCCGGCCGAATAAGGCTGGCCAGGGTTAGGGGGAAGTGCCTTCGGCCCCAGTTGATTTAATTAAACATTTGATTGGGGTTCTTCTTAGGGTCTGATCTAGTCGATTTTTTTGAGCCATAACGAGGTGGCACGAGGATTTTAGTAGGGGTCGGTCGAAGTTTTTCATTTAAACTTCGAGTAGGGTAAAATTTTGATTTTTATCTTTGTATTTATTTTAGAAGTAGGTTGATATATAGTTTTGTAAGATTAGTATTTTTTATATTTTTTGTATTAGATTTAAGACATGATTTAGATATCATGATGTATATGTTTATTTTTTAATATATGTATTTTTTTCTATGTTCATGCTTTTATTTATGTTTATGTATGATTTATTATGTTTTTTAGTTGCATATTCGATATATTTAATTGTCAATGCGGTGCTCCCTTTTTCGACGGTGAACTTGGCTACCAGTCTAAGACGTAGATGGTAGTTTTCGTTTATCCCTCGAACATTAGAGCCCTTAAAATTTACTCGCACATATAATCGAATTTTAATTTAATCATCTCTTTAACCCGTAAAATTTGATATTAATAAAGCGGTAATTATTTGGTACCAATTTTTGGGCGGTGTGGGGGTGTTAATCCTTCCCCATCCGTAATCAACTCCCAAACCCATTTTTTTTAAAAAAAAGAATCTCTGGTTTTTGTTTAAATGGTGTCTGGTCTACCAAAATGGCCGGTGGCGACTCCAAGTTTTTTAAAAAATATACACATGTTTTTTTAAAATCCCTTTTAATAATCTTTCAAATAAAAGCGAGACTTCCCCCATTTTAATATAATATAATCAATTATTTTCGTAGCGGCCTTCGACTCCCCAGAAAATAGTCGCTACAGCATGGCAACTACGTTGGGGAAAGATTTTGTTTTTTAAACAAAAAGGAGTTAAGCCAAAAAAAATTACCGCTTTACTAATATCAAAAGTTGCAGGTTAAAGTGACGATTAAACTAATATTTGTTTATAAATGTGAATCTATTTTAACGCATTTAAAATTAGACATATAAACTCGTCTGTCTAAGTGAGGGGAAAATGATATTGCTTTCGAAGGGATATTATTCCTCCCTATGGGCCTAGCAAGTACCTTCAGGGCTCTACTACTCTATGTTTTCGTGAGAATATCGTTTTCCCGTATGGACATAAAGGAATGGGTCCCCTGAATTGAACTCGGTCGAAAGGATCCTATAATGGGTGATGACCGGGGGCCTTTCTACCCTTAGTAGGGGACATCAAGGACAATTCGGGTACCTTTTAGAACCAAAACTGCATGTAGAGAACATAGAAAGTCCACCCCTCTAGAGCCATGTGGACAGCCTAGAATATTAGATGACATATGATTATGCTTATTTCATGCTTTCTCGCATTTATTTATTGTTTATTAATCACATTCGATTTACTAACCCATTTTTTTGCATAACTTTTTGCATTCACATGACATGATATAAAGGGTTGATTTTCAAACTGGTCATTCTAATTAGAAAACTTTCACCATGAATAGAAGGTGTCTCAAGACAAAAGATAAAAATATGTAGGATCGACATCGGTGTTAGAAGTGATCGAGCCAGCGAGAATGCCAACTGCAGAAAATTAAAGCTTTTTCAGTAGTTTCTAAAAGATATGTCATTTTTCTTAAAAATCAAAATTTTCAATTTAACCCTTTTGTAAGGGTATTTAAAAAATGATTTTTTAATTTAACCCTTCTATAAGGGTATTGTTAAAAAAATAAACTTTTAATTTAACCCTTTGATAAGAGTATTTTTCTTAAAAATTGAATTTTTAATTTAACGCTCTCGTAATGACATTTTTCTTAAAAATTAAATTTTAAATTTTACCTATTCGTAAGGGTATTTTTCTTGAAAACCGAATTTTTAATTTAACCCTTCCATGAAGTTATATTTTCTTAAAACCTTTTATTTTAACTTTTCCACAAAGGTATTTTTTTCTTAAAATCGAATCCTTCCTTAAGGATACATTTCCCCTCAAATTTTTATTTCCTTAAGAGTATTTTTCTTAAAATCAATTTTTTTTTTAATTCAACCCTTCCACAAGGGATTTTTTCTTAAAAATTTTAATCTTACATATCGGATATTATTGTTCTTAAAAAATTGTGAAGGTAGAAAAGGGATCACGAGTCTTCTGCCTGCTTGAAGCGACAAAAGGATCAAGAGCTACAGTGGAAGCTTACATGCAGAAGAACATGTATTTTTTGTGACGAGAACCTTCTTATGTTCGATGAAAGTTGTTCTAGAGTGATCACATATGGAATTGACGCATTTATTTGCATTCATCATTACATTTGTTTATTGTTGTTAATCATTCTTTATACATTGCACCACCTGACATGCTCAAGCATCATAACATCTAGTTTTGTAAAGTATTTGTAGCAGTTGCATCTTTGCATCGCCTCGAAAACATGCGCATGCATCTCATTTTCATAAAATCAATAAAATCACTTACGAAAAAATTTTCACAAATTTTTTAAGGAAAGATAAATCCTTTCATAAGGACATTTTTCAAAAAAATATTTCTCAAATCCTTTCATAAGGATATTGTTAAAAAAGGAAGATAGAAAATGGATTTCTCAATCCTACCATTTCTTCAGCATGATTTTCGATATTATCAATTTTAAAAGATATTTTTCTTAAAACTAAATTTCTTAAAATTTCTTAATTTGATCCTTTCATAAGGATAATTTCTCCTTTTAGTAGTCTCAAAGCGAGATACCATTTTTATCCTTCCATATATTTTACTTAAAACTAAATTTCTTATTTTTATCATTCCATAAGGATGTTTTTCTTAAAACTAAATTTCTTAATTTGATCCTTTCATAAGGATGTTTTGCTTAAAACTCAAATTTCTTAATTTGATCCTTTCATAAGAATAATTTCTCCTTTTGATAGTCTCAAAGTGAGATGCCATTTTTATTTAAACTTAGATTGCCCGACTTTTATCCTTCCATAAGGATATTTTCTTTTCTTAAAAACAAATTTCTTAATTTGATCTTTCCATAAGGATGTTTTTCTTAAAACTAAATTTTTTTAATTTAATCCTTTCATAAGGATATTTTGCTTAAAATCAATTTCTTAATTTAATCCTTTCATAAGGATGTTTTTCTCCAAAACTCAAATTTCTTAATTTGATCATTTCATAAGGATAATTTCTCCTTTTGGTAGTCTCAAAGCGAGATACCATTTTCATTTAAACTTAGATTTCCCCATTTTTATCCTTCCATAAGGATATTTTTCTTAAAACAATTTCCTGATTTTATCCTTTCTTAAGGATACTTTTATTAAAACAAATTCCTTAATCTTATCCTTTTATAAGGATGTTTTGCTTAAAACTAAATTTGATCATTTCATAAGGATTTTTGCTTAAAACCCGAATTTCTTAATTTAATCATTCCATAAGGATATTTTCTCCTTTTGGTAGTCTCAAAGCGAGATGCCATTTTTATTAAAACTTAGATTTCCTGATTTTATCCTTCCATAAGGATGATTTTCTTAAATCTCTAATTTCTTATTTTTATCCTTCCATAAGGATGTCTTTCTTAAGACTTGAATTTCTCAATTGGACCCTTCTATAAGGGTGTTTTCCTAAAAATCAAATTTTTTAATTTTATCATAGCATTTTCTTAAATATATAATTTCTTAATTTTATCCTTTCATAAGAATTTTTCTTAAAACTTAACCCTTTCATAAGGATATTTGATTTCTTAATTTAATCATTTCATGAAGATATTTTTCTTAATTCAAAATTTCTTAATACAATCCTTTCATAAGGATGTCTTCTTGATACTAATATTTTGGTGCTTGTAGCTCAAAGATTTTGGCCAAGGAAGAGCGGGAAGTTCCAGAAGAGCTTGTGATTCTGAAGCCGCAAACAAGGAAGTAGGACAAAAATGAGTGTTTTTAATCTTTGCTTTGTTCTTGTTTCACAAGAACAAGCAAAGATGGGCAGCTGTCATCACTCATTTTTGTCTGGGTTGTAGTATTATTTTAATATAAAAATCATAAAAAATAATAATAATAAAAGGAAAAAGAAAAAATAGTAAAAATAGTATATATAATATTAAAAAGGGTGAAAAGTATATATAGAAAAGAAAAGGGCGTGGAGCATAAAGCTCCACGTCACCCCAAATCTCCCACCCTTTGCCTATATAAAGGCATGGAGCAGCCCTTTGAAAGCACCCACAATCAAACCAATTCGGTTCCCCAAAAATGTTGGGAGCCAGGCCGACCGAATAAAGCTGGCTAGGGGTAGGGGCAGTGCCCTCGGCCTCAGTTGGTTCGATCTAACATTCGATCGGGGTCCTTTTTAGGGTCCGGTCTAGTTAATTTTTAGGGCCATAACGAGGGGGCACGAAGATTTTGGTGGGGGTCGATCGAAGTTTTTCATTCGAACTTCGAGTGGGGTAAAAATTCGATCTTTATCTTTGTATTTATTTTAGAAGTAGGGTGATATATAGTTTTGTAAGATTATTATGTTTTTTTATATTTTTTATATTAGATTTAAGACATGATTTAGATATCATTATGTATATGTTTATTTTTTTAATATATGTATTTTTTTTATGTTCATGCTTTTATTTATGTTTATGTATGATTTATTTTTTTTACTTGCATATTCGATATATTTAATTGTCAATGCAGTTCTCCCTTTTTTGACAGTAAACTTGGCTACTAGTCTAAGACGTAGATGGTAGTTTTCGTTTATCCCTCGAACATTAGAGCCTTTAAAATTTACTCGCACATGTAATCGAAATTTAATTTAATCGTCACTTTATCCCGTAAAATTTGATATTAATAAAATAATAATTATTTGGTACCAATTTTGGGCGGTGTGGGGGTGCTAATCCTTCCTCATCCGTAATCAACTCCCGAACCCAAGTTTTTTTTTAAAAAAAGAATCTCTGGTTTTTGTTTTAATGGTGTTCGGTTTACCAAAATGGTCGGTGACAGCTCCAAGTTTAAAAAAAATATACGTGTTTTTTTAAATCCCTCTTTAATAACTTTTTAAATAAAAGCGAGACTTCCCCCATTTTAATATAATATAATCAATTATTTTCGTAGCGGCCTTTGACTCCCAAAAAAATAGTCGCTACAGGTATACATGCGATTTGGCGAAGAAATTGACTAAATTGATGCCTTTTTGAATATTAAGGGTTAAATTTATTGAATTATTTTGAATTAGGATTAAATTGGTAGAATATATAAGTTTTGGGGACTAAAACTATCATTATACCAAATCTTGTTAGATGTTCGTTTGTATTTTAATAGAGGAGTGATCCGAACGTAACGAACACTTTAATTGAGTGACCTAATTATAACTTTTAATAATTGTCTTAATTATAACTTTATTAATAATTAAGTGACTTCTACTGTAGTTTATCTATTTTTTTATGGTAGGTCAAGTGACCTACCATGACCTACTGTAGATACACCCTTACGTCCTTGCATACGTTTCAATTATATATTTCACCTTCATTCAATATCCCACAAAAAAGTATTTAATGCATATCATAAAATATAATTAATATACTAAACCATAACTTAAATCCTAAAAAAATTCTTGAAACCAAAATGCAAATTTAGAATTAACTTGGAATCTAAGATTTATTAAACTTTAAAGGCACAAATATTTACTTAAAACCAAAAAATTACTTTAAACCAAAACAATAATTTCAATCCTAAACCACTAACTTAAAACAAAACTGAATTTGAGGAAAGTTTGTTTTGTCAAAAGTTCTTTCTATTTGACTTTGGCTTAGTTTAGTATTGCTTTTAAAAAATGCGGTGAAAAAGTGACTTTAAAAGTGTGATAGAAAAATAGTTTTGAAAAGCTTGGTTAGTGTTTATCATTGATGTCAAAAAGTGATTTTGAGAAGACAAAATGTCTATTTTAGACATAGTATTATAAAGTAAAATAAGTGAACTTGGGTGATGTTCAAATTTGTTAATATTATGATGTATGAAATAAATCAACTTAAATTATAGTAAAAAATTAAATTTAAAAATATAAACTATATTCTAGATTATATACGGACATAACAATTACAAATTCATAATTAATTTAAAATAAAATAATTTTATTCTCAATATAAATAATATAACATATATATATATATTGTTTTATAATTATGTATAAATATTAGTTTAATAATCAATTATAATTAAATAATAGAGGATAAAAAAATAATTTTATTTTCAAACTAACTTTTCTACCACAAAAGCCATAAAATTTAGCTTTTTGGTTTGATTGAAAAAATTACTTTTCAAATCAACCAAAAACACCCAATTTCAAGTGAAAGCATTTAAAAAAGTGCTTTTAGGTTGCTAAAAGCAACAAAAAACAAGCCCTTTGTAACATGTATCGAAACCATGTTTTGTCAAAAGTATTTTTTATCCGACTTTGTCACATAGACCGAAAGCACTTTCTATAGAACATACTTTGTAAAAAAAAATAAACTATATAGATAACCACTTGACTATGAGGTTGGTATCAATTTTATCAAAATACTTTCAATTTTTACAATTATACCACGTAACTATTTAAGTGGTTCCAATCAAGTCAATTGCCTTTAAAATCTATTGGAGATGATGACGTGGCAGTTAATAAAAATTTGTATAATTATACATTTAGTCCAAGTTATTTGCATATTGTATTAATTTAATCCATAATATTAATTAAATTTAATATTTTTCCAATTAGATGATAACACGTGTTACCGATGATGACACGTGTTACCACTTGATTGGATGATAATATTATTTATTTTTAATAAAATTTTCATCCAATCAAACAATAACACGTGTCACTGTCTAATTAAACAAAAACTTTTAAAGCCAAAGCATGCCATTGCTTCCCATGGGGCTTAAACCCAACACTCAAGCTATTGAGCCAAACCTACTTTATGAGATAAAGTTTACAAATTATGTTATTAAAGGACAACTTATGGGAAAAATTAAATAAGTAAAAAAAAGGTTTATAGGAGAGAAAAAATTATATATTAAACTATAAGTATATTAATATAATTATTAAATATATAATAATTTAATATATAAATGTTTCTTTCCTTTAAACTTTATTTTACTTATTTAAATTTTTTCCATAAGTTATCCTTTAATAACATATTTGTAAATTTTATCACGTAAAGTAGATTTGGTTCAATGGCTTGAGCCTTCCTACACATCTTGGGTTTAAAGTTTAAACCCCATGGGATGCAATGTCACTGTTTGATTAGATAAAAATTTATTATAAATAATAATAATAATAAAATTAATCAATCAGAATATGACATGTGTTAATATCTGATTGAAAGATTTAATTTATTAAATTTAATTAATATTATGGAGTAAATTAATATGTAAATAACAGTGATTAAATGTATAATTATACAATTTTTTATTAACTGTCAGTTATCATATCCGTTAGATTTTAACGGCAAGTAGCTTGATTGAAATCACTTAAATAATTACGTGATATAATTACTAAAATTAAAAGTTTAATGGTCAAATTAACACTAACCCTATAATTAAATGGTCATCTATATAATTTACCTTCAAAACACGTCTTCTTTGTAAAACTGTTACACCCGAAATTAATTTTCAATGTGTGCTATTTTGTAATTAAAATTTCAAAAATATGATATTTCAGTAAAATTCCCCGTGCACTGCGTTGTCTTTTAGCTCTTTTCCGCTGTTAATGTTGAATTCATGACATATATGGATTCAAAATGTGGACGCGATTCCCGTAAAGTATGTGCTGTAAAAAAATCATATGATTAATTAAAAAAAGGTTTAAATCAAAAATCAGCCCTCAAATTATATTTTTTTTTGTTTTTGGCCCTTAAACTATGATTTGGGCAAAATGGACCCTTAAACTATCATTTTTGAGCAAAATAAGCCCTTAAACTATCATTTTTGATCACTTTAAGTCATAACTATTTTTTGGTCAAAATAAGTACCTAAACTATATCATTTTTCTTCTTTTAGTCCCCAAAACTAAGAGTGTTCAAATTCGGATACCGGGTGTCGAGTATCTGAAGTACCGGGTACCCGAATCTTCGGGTAGTAGAAAATACGGCCCGTGTCCCGATTTGGTTTTTGCGGGTACCCGAAAATTTGGGTATTTGAGTACCCGGATATAAAAATATATATTTTTTAAATATAAAATATTTTATTAGTTTAATATAAAAATATAAAAAATATGTATTTATTAGTTTAATACAAAAATATGTATTTATTAAATATAAAAAATCTTAGATTTTTTATTAATTTAATATAAAAATATGTATATTGAATATAAAAAATATTAATTTTAAATATACCAGGGTACCCGATTGTAATCGGGTACCCGAAAATTCTTAATTTTGTGACCCGGGCTCGACCCGAGAAGTGACGGGCCGGACCCGGGTAAAAAAAATTCAAGTAAATACCCGGTTATTTATGTTTAGGTAATCGGGCCGTGTCAGTTGGGTCGGGTATTTTTGAACACCCATACCCAAAACGTCAACATCTTATTAGTCGAAATAATTTTCTTTTAACTTAAATAACTATCGGACTTAAAATGACCAGAAATGATACTTTAGGGGCTTATTTTGATATATGATATTTTAAAATTTAAAAAGAACATATATAATATTTTTGTAACTATGGATTTAAAGTGACAAAAAATGATAGTTTAAGGACTTATTTTGCCCAAATCATAATTTAAGAGCTTAAAGTGGCCAAAATAATAGTTAAAGGGCCAAAAAGCAGAAAAAAGATATAGTTTGAAGGTATTTTTGTTTAAGCCATTAAAAAAAGGTAAAATACAAAAATGTCATTAAAAACTTTTTTGACCAATCATGTTACACCACGATAACTTTCTTATTAATTTTTTAATTTTCAAATAAAATTTTAAAAATACTATAAAATAAAATAACTTTAAATATAATAAAATATTCATTTAATAAAACATTATTTCTCAAAAAACAAAAACCCGTTTCACCCTAAATCATCACCTGGAATCCATCTTCAAATCAAACAACTAAAATTCATCTCTCAAAATCCAAATTTTCTTTCGAATTTCTGTAAAAAAGCTTGCTTTTTCACCTCCCATGATTCACCGGACTTGATAAAGAAATCTTCGCCGTCTGATGATCTCTCAAACACGTCATCATCATCGTTGTTCTTCCTAATCGAAGACGACGTCATCGCGAATGATGAACCCCTCCAATCCGCTTCTTCCCCCACCGTCGCCATCGACAACTCCTTCATCGGTGATTTGAATATACAAGTATCACAAGCGCAGTTCATCACACGCCCAAAACCCGATGTTTCGATCCTTCCAACGCGATCGATATGGCTGATTCTTTAAACTTTCAACACCCAAACTAACGAAAAAAAAAATCAGACCCCCCGTGAAAATCAGTGCTTGAAATGGCTTGATTGATGGCCACCAAATTCAGTAGTCTACGACCGTTTCACCAAATTCATGAACCCTAGGTCGAAAGAAATCAAAGAAAAGAGAGAAGATAATCGGGTTGGTTTTGTTGGGATTTAAAACTAACTTAGCGAATATTTTTTAACATAAAATTTAAATTTAATCTGAAAATTAAAATATATAATAAAAGAATAATGATGTGGCGTGATAATACTGGTCGAAGGTTTTTTTTACAAATCGCGTCAGTATTTTGTGGTATTTAGGGTAACAGCTTAGATTTTAAGAGCACATGAGTTTAAAAAATATGCTTAAATAAAAAAATAAATATTTAAAGTATATTTTTTTAAATTTTAAGTGCTTAAAGTATTTTTTATAAAAATAAGTGTTTAAAATTTTTAAAGTTATACTTTTAGGTACTTCGGTGTTAATTTCCATTAAAAAAATTTTAATAGCCAAATTATAATGTGACACGTGACAAGCTTTATATTTTTATATTTTAATTATTTTTAAAAAAATAAAAAAATTGAAATTTTTAGAAAAGCTCCTAATTTCCTAAAATTTTAAAAAAGTCCTAAATTTCTAAATCCTGAAATACCTAAATCCCTCGATCCGGCCACTTCCGTCGTCGTTAGTCATAATTTCGGTCACAGAATGAACCGTCCTTCTTTTTCCCAAACATTCATGCACCAATCATTGTCGTTTAACCGCCGCTCGTCGCAAATCATTGGCATAAATTTTTAAATGTTTCGACTTTCGTCCGGCGTTTTGCACGGCTTCAATCGATTTTCAGTGATGGAATAATAGGGTAAACGACCGAAGTGGTTCGGCGACGAATGTGATCAGTGGCGCTCAAATCTTGATTTGAGTTTTGGTAAGTTAAGGATTCAAATTTGGAGGCTATTTTGTAAATTTTAGAAATTTAAATTTTTTTAAAAATAAGTTTAAAAAATATATGAAATTAAAATTTAAAAAAATATTTTTTTAAAAAGTAACGATAGTTAATAACGATGCACCTAAAATTATAACTTTAGAAAATTTATGCACTTATTTTTATAAAAAAAATATTTTAAACACTTAAAATTAAAAAAAAATATTTTAAGCACTTATTTTTTATTTAAGCCTAAAAAGTACCTTAAGTATTAAAATGAGAAAAATGATAGACCGACAAAGAGTACATTAAGCCATCACGTAGCCAATTTCAAAATAAATTCCCTTTTCAAAAGTTAAACAACCACCACCTACGAAGACAAGCACAGAGATCGGAGAACTCAATCAATGGTTTCAGGATATCGACAAGAACAACCTAGAGACCGAGAGTTTCAGAGATCGGAGATGGCTGTGAGAAGCCGAGAGTTAGAGGTTTCAGTCATAGAGCCGCCGAGGAAACCAATGGAAGAGATGAGCAGTGAAGAGTTTCAGTTAATAATATATAGTTTCATCATTGAAAGAAAGGACAGACTAATGCAAGAAAACATTGCACAGTCAGCCAGAATGACCATTTATAGTTTTTGAAAGTTTGGTCGATGAATTGAATTTTTAAACAGTTTTATGTAATTTACCCTTAAAAAAATCAATCTACAGGGCCTAACAAATGTTGAATTTCTGCGTTTGGGACGTATTACAATTCCGTGGTCAAAGTGAAAGTATAGTGAGTGAGGTCATCGAAGCAAGTTTCAACAGGTGCAGTTGACCTCCTCACATTCATTACTCTCCCGTAGAGTATCTGCAGAGTTTGCTGCCATCTGCCGCTGCTAAGACCTGGTTCAACGCCAAAAGCCACTTGACCAATCCGATTTAGTAAAACTCCAATGCCATGCCATAAATAGATGCAACCTTGATGAAGAAGGTCGAAATTCAAAGAGAGCTTAAACAGAAAAGAGCAAGCCAAACCAGCTAGAATGGGATTCATGCCATGATAAGGGGAGAGAAGGGGAGCCAAAACCACCATTTCCAAGGCCATAGTATTATACCTTACAATTTAACTAAACAAAAAAGGGGGAAATTTTTTGATGTTAAAGTTTGATACCAGAATTGGAATCAGCTTGGCTTTATATGGAAAAAAAATGTGTTAAAGAAGCTTTAATTTTTCTTTATAAAGAAGGCATATACATGCAGATTGCAGACAGACAAATTAGCATTTCATATGGGGAGTGGGAACGCTTAGAAAAGCAAAACCCAGAAAGATAAACTGATTAAGGCAGCACAAAATTTTGTCGACATCTTCAAAGGGAGTAATAGACAAGCCAGATATCTGCATTCATGAAAATTAGAAAAGCAAAACCCAGAATGAAACATTTGCTTAAAGTGAAAGCATGGTGAAAGTATGGAAGCTATCCTCTTCAGATTCTGCCACCGTAGATCTCCTCACATGGGTTATCCTCTGGCAAACTAATCGAAGAGCTCGTTGCCATCTGTGACCGCCATTGCCCGGAGCTGGCTGATCAGTTCCCAAGGCTATCTGACTCAACTGAAAAAAGAAGAGTCTGGATGCATCAAACGCATCAATGTAAACCCGACGAAGAAAACTCGATCTGAAAGAAACTTTGAGGACGAAGGGACCGATCAAGGTTGCAACTAAAGGAGTAGTGAAACTATGGGAAGGAGATAACAGGTGGAGTTTCGCCATCGCCACTGCTACTAAGTGCAGCCCCATGGAAGATTGGGAAAACAAAACAACTCTGAAGTTGGATTTTATGGTCTTTAGCTAACGAAATAGAGACTGCATGTACCATCGGAGACGGTGAAAAGATGAGATAATGGTGGACCGTACTTGGATTGTGCTAATAAAAGTTTGAATATGAAATCTAATTTCAGCATTTTAGTAGTTCCCTGTCTTCTGCTTGTTCTTCATTTATTTGCTTCTCATCACTTACACCAACAAGTGTATGGGATCAGGTTTGAATGAAACGTGGGGCCTTGTAGGAAATTTCCTTGAAGCTTCGGGTGCTCTATAATGTTTCAGATATTTTGTGTGTTAATAATAACAGGTAGGGGTGTTTAGTATCAAGTATTCAATTTTTCGGTTTAGTTTTTGTCGGTAATTACCAAGTACATGTAATTTTAAAATTTGAGTATCCATGAAATCGGATAATGGTACTCATTTCACTTTTTTATTTATTTATCTTTAAATTTAAATTTTTTTAAAAAAATTACATAGTAAATACATAAAATTTAAAAATTTATAATACATAATCTAAACATAAAAACTAGTGATTTAGAGTTAATTTTAAGATAAAAATATTTGGATATATATATATATTAAAATTTATCACCATAAAAAAATTAAAATATTAATCTCGTTTTTTGTTTTAGAATCTTGTATTAACAAATTAATACAAATATTTTTTAAAATTTTAAAACTTAAAAGTACATAATACAAACACATAAAGATTGTAGAGATTTAAATTAGTTTTAGGATACAAATATTAAAAAACCTAAAATAAAAATATAATTTAAAATTAAAAAATAAATATATTAAAAGTATCGGAACGAATTGGGTAAAAAAATTGTCTTAATATAAGTTGATATATTTGAATGTGTGGTAGGGACTAGGGAGCTTCTTATTGTGCTGTAATTATTGTTCTGAATTTGGACTTGCGGATATTTGGTGAAGAAAGTAAATAAAGTAGAACTCATCTCACCCATTTATTCAAATAAATGACCCCAAATATGAATAATTACTATGGAAGATGTTCAAGTTCTAGGATTATCTAAAATCACCCTATATTCCTACCATAAGGAGACCGGTGAAGATTAGTTGTGGTCATTGCCATTTTGTGTATGATTTGGAATTTGGAAATGATTCTAAAAAGTGTTGATCAGTGTCTTTAAGTATATGTATATATTACACTACGTACAAACAATGTGATTTTATAATTATAATGTATTTAGGAAAAAAAACTTTGATACACAGGCCGTGTAAACTTTAATTTACACGTGCCTTTTAGTTTTAGGGATTAGTGTTTTAGTCTAGG
The DNA here is from genome assembly GCA_019671005.1 of Hibiscus mutabilis. NCBI lineage: Eukaryota > Viridiplantae > Streptophyta > Magnoliopsida > Malvales > Malvaceae > Hibiscus > Hibiscus mutabilis. The sequence continues at coordinate 31,053,251 of CM033749.1, forward strand.
GTTTAAGGTTTAGAGATTTAGATTGTAGGGTTTAGAATTTAAGGTTAGTGTTTAGAATTTAGGGTTTAGGGTTTAGAGCGTGAGGTTTAGTTTTTTAGGGTTAGAAATTTAGAATTTGGTTTTTTATAGTGTAAATACACATGTTTGTGTAAAATTAGGTTTAGTTTTTTAGGGTTAGAAATTTAGAATTTAGGATTTAGGAATTTTACACAACCTATATATCAAAGTTTTACCCATATATGTAACGCATCTATATTCAATTTGCTGACGATTTAATTGTTTTTGCGAAAGCATACGAGTCTCGAGCAAAAAATATTAAGAGGAGATTGCGCATTTTCGAGGTTGTCTCTGGACTAAAACTGAATTTAAAAAAATTGGAACCGCTCGAGATCAACGTGGATGATTACTTGCTGGATGGAACAGTGGGCGTTTCATAATAATAATTCAATTTCAACGGTAATTAAATTAATTTATTTAAAAAATAAAGCATTTACTCTCTCGGTCCCACTAAATTTGTTTCTTTTGTGTTTTAAAATAATCTCACTTAAAATATCTTATTAAATTTTTTTTTTACTCTCTTTAATTTTCTAATAAAATAAAATGTAATTTTTTAAAAATAAAATTATTATTTTAATTATTTTACATCATATTTTTATATAATTTTTGTTATAAAATTACGTAAAAAAATCATTAAAGAACAAAAATTATGAGAAGGAGGAGTACTTGTTTGCATTTGAATTTCGGAAGGCATTATTTAATACTCAACATTGTTATCCCATCTGGTCGGTAAAAGTTTGGTCACAATCGTTACAACTAAATTAAGGCCCTTTGGCATTACTTAAAATAAATTTTTGCTTAAAGAAATAATTTTTCACCAATAAGCGATGCTAAATATTTATTGGACTGAAAAATCACTTAAAAAGTAATCTTTTACCCAACCTCAAAAGTTAAGGCTTTATTTTTTGTTATGTTCGGAGAGTTAAATCAACTTTTTCACCTAAAACATTTTAAAAGCAACAAAAAACACAAAACTTTGATCTCTAAACTTTTTTGCCCACAACAACAAAAAGATGGGCCTAAAATTTCTAGCTTTTAGGTGGAAAATCACTTTTGGGTGTAAAATTACTTTTTTACCTTTAATTATTAACACTAATATTAATAATATTATATTAAATTATTATTAAATATATTAATTATTATTATATTAAATTAATATTTTAATATTAAATACAATAATTATTAAAATTTTAATATTTTACATAAAAATAAATAATAAAAAACTTTAATATTATAAAATAATATTAAATATAATAATTATTAATATAGTAAATTAATATTTAGTTGTATTAAAATAATATAAAAATGCATAGTTTAGAGCTAAATTTTTATATTTAATTCAAAATTTTATATTGTTTATATAAAAATATTTAAAGTTTATATTATATATTTATTTATTAATAAATTTTCATGGTTTTTATATTTTTATTATTTAGGTTAATTTATTTCATATATAATAATGTTAATAAATTTTCTGATAACGAATTTAAACATCATTTATGTTTATTTATTGTTATTTTATAAGATCCTGTCTAAAATAGACATTTTATTTTTTTAAAAACACTTTTTGACATTAATGTCAAACATTAAAATTTTACAATTAACTTTTCAAAATCACTTTTTGATAGTACTTTTAAAAGTATTTTTCAAAAGCAATGTCAAACTAACCCTAAGATCATTATATGCATGCGACCAGTTGGCCGAATTTGCCTGACGATGACCGTGCAATTAATTGTCTTTTTTTATCAGAATGACTTTATTTTTAGAGTAAGCTATGTTTATTATTAAAATATTTTATACCCCATTTAACCCGACAAAATACACTCAATTCAATCCTTTCGTAACGGTTGATCAATTCTAACCGTTAACTAATTAACAATCAATAAAATAATAATACATAACATATCTTGAGAGTGCCGCATCATTAAACTGAAAAATATTTAAAAGTTGTAAAATATTATAAAAATATTACAAAATTATTAACAACCATGGTTTTTATTTTTTTTCAATTTGGTCCTTCGTTGATTTTTTTAATTCAAATCCCCAAACCCCATTATTATAGTCACTATCAGAACCACTATAGCCGTTGTAGGTCCCCTATCCCACAGTCTTCCTCCAATCCATGTAACTCAAGTTTTCCACTAGGATTTTACAAATTTCCCGGGAAACAAACAAACCATGAAAACCCATTAAGTTTTTCACTCGTTCTTCTTGGAATCAATTTACTAATTTCATGATAACCATGAAAACAATCCCAGGAATCCGTTTAAACTTGATTTGATGGATCCTCAAAATTATCGTTCAATTTCAATCAGAAAACGTCTACATGTCGTATTTAAAGAGCAAAAATTGAGAAGGAAGAAAATTAGAAAGGGAAAAAACCCATCTTCTCGATTCTTTTGGGTTCTTAATCATCGGAGCTTCGTTCAAAAATCCGAATAGAGCAGTGGCGGGAGAGGTCACAAAGAAGGTCTTGCTTGGATCGAAGGTCGATCTGACAGCTTGAATAAAAGATCGAAGGAAGGGATAAAGAGCTTTAGTGTTTACTTTTCTGATAAATGAAAATAAAAAGATAGATGTATTTTTAGGAAACATATATTTAGAGATAAGGGCTAAAATGAAAATTAGGAAAACAATGAGCACTAACCTTGTTATTGTACCTTAGGTAAATTGTGTGCTTTTTTTTAGATATTTTATGATTTTTGCGATTTTATGACGTTGCACACCCTGGTTTGTGAGTTAAAGGTCAACTGTACGTTACGAGGGGACTAAATTGATCGCAATTTGAATTATAAGGGCACAAAAAATTCATAAGGACTTAATTGAGTTTTTGATTTTCCATTGAGGGCTAATTTGACCTAGCCTTTAGATAATGTTATTATTAACTGTTCGGACCAAAATATATTGAGCTAATAGGCATCTCTGTAGTTTGCTCCCTGCAGCAAGGAGACACAACATGCAAATTTCCATTGAATGCCTTTGCCAGCTTTTTCCCTAGCCAGCTTTTGCACCATTGGAACCCAAAGCTCTTTTTCTAAATGGCAAGCATTTCATGTGAATTGTGATGTTTATACAAGAAAAGTGTAATAAGTAATAACCCTCAATGATACTTGCAGGCAAGAGCTCTTGTAACAAAGCTGACTGAGGGGGAAAAAATTGAGGCAATTCAACAAAATAACAAGCTTCGCCAAGAACTGGCAAGGGAGAATAGACCATGAATTTAACCACATGGATTATATTTATTGTTATAATTAAGGGATGCTTAGCTCAATCAGCTAATGATATTTGTTTACCTACACATACCGGGGCCAAACACTTGAAGACTTCAAGTGGATGCCAATCCTTTCTCCTTTCAGTCTTTGAAAAATCATTTTTCACTTCCCAAAGAATCCCAGAATCTGCCTTTATAATCACTTGTTTATTGCTTACATCCACTATGTATTCTCTCAGACCTGCAAGTTGAAACAATAATTTGTTTTATTCAAGAATGAAGATTAGTATCCTCTGATATTGAGGTTTACCCATCAAAGTGCCTACCAGTTATTTTAGATATAACTTGAGACTCTCTTTCGGCATTCAGTGAACCCCATGTTTGCAGTCATCAGTATAACCTGAAACTGAAGTTTAAGTGATGTGAACTCCGAACAATCGAATTGAACTCTAAAACAGCACTAGTTTCATGTGTGCAATTCACACTTGTGCCGAGTTTGCAGAAGCTTAAAGTTGGCCTTTTTCATGTTCATGATGAAGCTGGTAGAAGGAAGGTCATTAATATGAAAATTCAATTTAGAAACATCATAATCATGGAGAAAGCATAGACAAATAAGTTGAAGAAATCTGCAGAGTGCAGATATTAATCAATCAAGTTCCTGGAAGTAGGGGAACAAGCTAAAACAATATAACAATGATATGCAGAACAAAGACACCAAACTACGGATGATAACGAGGCAAAGTGAGAAATCGATGGCTACAAATGTTGATATAGAGAAAGCGATCCAGAAAACGTACAGAAGGGAGTGCCAGATCATCGAGATGCAATAGAGTGTTCGTATTTGATGCCATGCAACCATAAAAATCAAGTTTCTGCTCTGCTTCTGCAAACGGATGACGAGCTCTCCCTCAACCAGGTTTTTTACAAATTTTATGACATCTATTAAGAGCTTCAAAGAAGTAACTTCTTCACAGAAGAAACTGAAGCATACAATATTATAAAAATGTGAAGTTGCTATTAGGAAAATGAGTTCCCATCAGCACTATGACTACAGATAATATTTCCTAGAAGTTTAAACTACCTAACATTCTGCTGAATTCCTTGGGAGGACCACAACTTAATAGATTTAGCATGTTGGGGCTACCGAGCTTCTACCGTTGTGACGTCCATGTTCTCTGCATAGTTATATAATCTAACAATCAATGCAAAAAAACTTGGCTTTTCTGTGACAGAATAAGATTTAACTGAAGGCCATACTAAATAATTTTGCTGATGCAAATGAACAGAGCAAAAGCTAAAATGGGCATTGGACCAAATGATATTTTAATTTATTGGATGGTGAAGAATACTAAGTAGAGAATTCTGAAAGCTTCCTTTACGACTTTGTCTTTAGCTTTGCACCATGAAACAAGGAAGATGGGGACCAAGCCTATCTCAATTTAGACTTGAATCTTTCTTTTGGACCTAGTCAGATTGAGATGGCTTGTTCAACTAGGTTTAGGCTATAATTTTGGAGAACACATTTAAAATTATGTTAGAATCTGCACATAGTCATACATAACTTGTAAGATCTAAGATGATACATATATTCACAATTTGCACAGTTGAGTGCAATTCAATGCTGTTCTTACGTTTTTCTTACATGAAACAAAATAACGGCGAGGGACGGATCGAAGTAACAATTCTAACAAATGATACCATTAAAGCATACAAACATGGAAGGAAACATAAAAAAATGGAGTTGGAAGGATGGTTACCTGCCAACAATTGACAACTACCAAATCAAGCCACATTATTTCAACATCCGACTTGCAATGTTTTGGTAAAGAAATGATAACTTTGATACATATGCATCAAAAGCAGCTCTTACAAAATATTGAATAAATTCATAAGTCAATGCTGTTCTAACAAATATCAAAAGGCTGGTTAGACCCTAAATTCATACAACTCTACAATTTGAACATTTAGAAACATAAACCTGCTGATCTTCAGCTTCCACAAGCTCACCTCCTGGAAAACCTTGTATCCTTCAGAGTCCTATTTGTTTTGCTCCTCTCGATTAACAATGTCCGTTCCCTCTCCTTCTCCCGTCTCTCCCTCTTCAACCGTTCTTCCCGCAATTCTTCTATCGTCTTCTTCCCGGTTTTCCTTCCCTCATCCTTCTGCACTCTTTCTGACCCAGAATTGACAATTCCCTCTTCAACATCTACATTACGCTTCTCCAGGTACCATGGCAACTTAACTCCCTTTCCAGCAATCCCATAACCCAATCTATACTTCTCGTCCTCTGGAGACACAACCTTGGGAGCCGCCTCCTCTTTCTTCAATTTCTTCCTCTTGAACCCATCTTTCTCAGCAGCCTCTTCCTTCCCCGAACCTTCAATGGGATCAAAAATCTTAATCCCTTCAAAGAGATTAATGTGACCAGATTTGGGCTTGGATTCAGCAGCCACTACAGGCTCATCAGCAGCAGGCTCTGAACCTCCAGGTTTATTTAATGGAGCCAAGCCGCGAGCAGCCCGAAGCTGCTCAAGTCGGTACTCGGTGTCCCTTTTCCTTGCCTGTTCACTTTTTAGCTGCTCTTCTTTTGCAGCGGCTTCTTCATCTTTCCGGACTTTTTCCCTGTTCTCGTAGTTATAAACATTCCAACGTTTCTGGGGCAAAATATTTAACCCTCCATGACCTCCCATAGCTACTCAATTCTATAATTCAAATGAAAATCACCAGCATATAATTAGGGTATTTAAAAATCGGAATTTGGGATCAACATGAAGCTATAGTCGAATGTAAACCTAACGCGAAAGCTGAACTTAAGTTTAAATTTACGAAACAAGAAAAAAAGGTTTGATAAGAACTGGAATTTCAGATTGAAAGCAATTGGGATTATTAAGCAAATTGAATTTCAATACCAAGAGAAATCAGATTGTAAATAAGGGATTTAATTAAATTATTGGGACTACAATTATACCCAAAATTGATTGTGTTGATCCAAGAATAAGATAAACGCGTGTGCTTACCTTTTCTGCCACTTAACGCAGACCGAAACAGAGGCCTCCTTGCTTTGCGAATCAATCGAAACAGGGAACCCTAATTCACAGCCGAAGTCTGATAAAATAATATTCACAGCCCAAGAATAAAATTAATATATATTTTGGCTTTGGTTTATTTTATAAATTGGTATTTAAATTAGACGATTTTTTTAAAATTGATATTAATTTTTTTTAATTTTGATATGCGTATTGATTCGATATTTACAAAAACAAAGTATTATCTAAGGTGGTATTATTTTCTGAAATTATATTCTCATATTTAGTTTTATAAAAAATTGCAAAAAATAAAATCATTAAACATTATAAGAATTATAAATTTGTAAGAAAAATAATTAAAGAAAATTATAAGAATATAAAGAATGTATATGAAAAATTATAAATTATTTAAAATGATAAACATATAAAAATAAAAAATATATAAATTAATCTTTAATTGATAATTCACCGTTTAGTTACAGTCTTAATTATGACCAATGTAACATGGCGGCTAAACTAATTTTTGCAAAAATATTTTTTAGAAAAATCAAATCGAAGAAATTAGTTTGAATCGCTCGCGATGCAAGTGTATGGGTCACCCTAGTAACCGAACGCCTAACATAGGCAACTCGACGCGAGCCTCTTGGAGATGGAAATCCAACACCGATAAATATTCAGACTCTGGTCCAATTTGTTAACCACCAACGCATCATCACCTTCTAAAACAATTGCTGACCATCCATTTTCGAGTGCAAGTCGCAACCCAGCAGTGAAAGCGTGCGCTTCGGCCAAACCTGCACCAGCACCAGCACCAGCACATCCCATCCCATCCCATCCCATCGTAACCTGGGCCAAACACCTAGCCGCTACTTTATCTAGAAATAACACCAACAACGACAAGCTTCGTCCTGGGATCATAAATACCATCGACGTTAATCTTGACAACGTTAACCGTTGGGCAACACCATGTATCAAGATTCAAAGCAATTAAATTAAGAGGGGCATAAGACCCGAGTGATGCAGCCGCGAAATCACGTTGTAGCACTTCCACATTCACCAACGTTGACCATACTGGTCATGATGACATTCCTTTGATTCCAAGTGTTTCACAACAGCATCACAAAGCCGACAAAGTCTTCACGGGTGAGCAAGTCCAAAGAGAATTATGATAATGTTAGAAATAGGTGAAGAGAAATTGTAAAACTTTGTTAGAGAGGAAGAGAAATAGAATGTTATTACAGGACTACAAAATTGAATGATTTGTTTCATCACTAACAATACTTTATATAAGGTTGTAAGTTACCATTCAAAAGATTACAACTCTACATTTGTATTCATTCATCATGCAAAGTTACATTCATTCATTAATATAGGTTCATGAAGAGTTACACCTATTCATAAAAATGTTAAATTATAATATTCAACACCCCCCTTAATTTTAACTTTTCTTGATCACGCCAAGACTTTCACGCATTTATCGAAAATCTTCAAACTTGAGAGGTTTTGTAAAAATGTCTGCAACTTGATTTTGAGTCTTTTACAAACTTGAGCTCCACTTCCTTCTTGGCAATATGTTCTCTAATAAAATGATATCTGGTGTCAATATGTTTTCTTCGATAATGGAACATCGGATTCTTTGCAAGTGCTCATGCAGACTTGTTATCAATGCAAATTTTAGTAGGTCCTTCTTGTGGCAAGTGAAGTTCTTTCACTAATCTTTTAAGCCAAATGGCATGACAAGTACAAGAAGTTGATGCCACATATTCTACCTCACATGTGAAAAGAGTCACAATGGGTTGCTTTTTTGAACTCCAAGAGATCCAACAATCTCCCAAGAAAAATACAAATCCAGAGGTGCTTTCTTTATCATCAATATCTCCGGCAAAATCACTATCACAAAATCCCATGAGTTGAAAGTCATGAGAAGATGAATAGAATAGCCCAAAGTCAATAGTACCTTTTAGGTAGCGAAGAATCCTTTTAGCAGCCTTCATGTTAGTTAACATAAGAGCTTCCATGTAGCGACTCACTACACCAACTGCAAATAGGATATCAGGTCTAGTACAAGTCAAGTATCTCAAACTTCCTATAAGACTTTTGAAGAGAGTTTGATCTTTCTTTATTCCATCGTTGAACTTTGACAACTTTACTCAGTATTCTATTGGAGTGTCAACAAGATTGCAATCGAGAATTTTGAATTTCTTCAATACTTTTTGTGTATAGCTCTTTTGTGAGATGAATATTTCATCCTCAGATCATTCCACTTCTAGGCTCAAATAATAACACATTAGACCCATATCAGTCATCTCGAAAACAAGTGACATATCTTTCTTGAATTCTTCAATTAAATTGAGATTGTTGCTTGTAAAAATCAAATCATCCACATACAGACAAACTATCAAGATATCCTCACCATCTTTTATTTTAATATATAGTGCATGTTGCAACGATCAAAACCTTTATCTTAAAAATACTTGTCGATGCGGTTGTACCATACACAAGGTGCTTGTTTCAACCCATATAATGTATTTTTCAACCTTAGACATTTATCTTCTTACCCTTTGACTTTGTATTCAATGGGTTGTTCAATGTAAACTTCTTCTTCTAAAAAACCATTAAGAAATGTTGATTTCACATCAAGTTGATGGATTTTCCATTTTTTTAGTCAGTAGAGAAATAATCAATCGAGTGGTTTTAATTCGAGCAACTGGTGCAAAAATTCATCATAATCAATCTCATGTTTTTGCTTATAGCATTTAACAACAAGTCTTGCTTTGTATCTCACCATTTTCCCACTTGCATTCTTCTTTTTCTTAAAAATCCACTTGACCCCGATAACTTTATGTCTTTTTGGAAGTTTTGATAATCTTCTCAATTGATTTTATTTCTTCATCCATGGCTAGTCTCCAGCTCTCATCTTTCATTGCATTACCGAAGTTAAGTGGCTCACTATCTACAAACAGACATAACAAGTTTATTGATAGCTTCAGTGGAGTTATACAAAACCCTAACACTTCTGAATTTGTATGGTCTTTCACTTGAGCTTTCTCCAAAACTAGAGCTTTCTTCAAAAAAAATTTCATGGATCAGAGTCGGTGAAGGTAGAGGAGTCATGTCTTGTGGAGTGTTCACAACTTGTGGTGGAATCATATCTTGTTCTTTCGTAAAATACAGAAAGAAATCATAGGATTATTTTTCTTGTGCTTCCCAATTCCATTATGCTTGTTCATCAAACTCAACATCATGACTTTTAATAATCATTCCATTGCTTAGACTGTACAACTTGTAGCCTTTGGAGTTTGAATTATATCTAATGAAAACATATTTAAAACCCCGATCATCAAGCATTAATCTACCTTGGTCGGGTACATGTACATAGGCAATGCTACCAAACACGTGAATATGTCTTACACTTGGCTTTCTTTCGCTCCAAGCTTCTTGAGGAGTTACATTATCCACATTCTTTGTTGGCGAGCGATTGGATAGATAAACTGCACATGAAATAGCTTCGGCCCAAAATTTCTTGGCCATATTATTTGCCTTCAACATATTTCTTGCCATGTTAAGAATGATCATATTTTTCTGTTCTGCAAGGCCATTTTGTTGTAGGGATCTAAGCACTGTCAAAGGACAACAAATTTTATTTGCTTCACAATGTTGGGAAACGCCGGTACACCCCATGGCGTAGTGAAAAAATTATCTGGAGTATTCCGCCAGTGATCCATATACGAAGAACGAATCCGGGGTGAATAGGGATAAAACGTTACCTTAAATAAATCTGAAAAATTACAGGGAGTTAGGAGAATCCAATTCTTCTAGCATGATATCGAATCCAAGTTGTCATAACAGCGTGTCGACCTCTACGCAGTCCACCCGAATAAAATGAACAATATTTTACTTCTCTAACTGTTAGAGAGGTTTTTCACAAAAGGCATATTTTCGACTGCTAGACCTTATGCCTTTATAGAGCATTCAAAAACCTAATTCTAATTAAATTGGGATTTATTAAATATACAATATATTTAACCGAATATAATTAAATATGCAGAATCTAATTTTACTTTAATTAGGTTTTTTAGATATATTTATTAATAGTATTTGATAATTATAATAATTATCTAGTATTAAAAAATATATAAACAAGATTATCTATAATTACAATAATTATAATAATTTCAATTTTTACTTATTACATGCACAACAAGTTTATACACATGCTATGGCTTTACTCAAAATTGAAAAACTTACTAAAAAGTATTCCTAGTGGGTAAGGATCCATATTTCATTTCATCCTAAGTCAGCTATGGCTTTACTCATAGAATTCAATTATTTAGGTAAGCAACACTTGCTAATTACATCTCATGTAATTCCTATATTTGATGAACAACTATTGTTCCTAATCATCTCATGATTATCCAAATCATTAGCCTTTAGGTTTCTAATCTCATTAGGACAACCTAGTTTAACCAATATTACAACCAGTGAATATCACTTGCTTATTCTTCGCGTTTAACCAAGATAGATATAAGTACTTTGTTTTGGCAAAACCTACATAGTACCAATCGAGGTTTTAACGATAGCAGATATTGGATGGCTATTTTGATTAAATATAGAAGGTTTTTTATATTAATCTCACCATCATGCTAAAACATACATTGTAACACATATATGTAAAGCAGTAAATATAAATGCAATGGTTATAGCTCGTAAAACTAAGGTGGCCCATCCCAAGCCAATGGGAGAACCAAAATAAACTAAAGATAGAACTTGCTTCTCAAGCATCTAATCCACCTTTGATCGGCCATTATTCTGCTCATGTGATCCATGCTTTCTCCGCAAATATTACAATTTTCAAAAACTCAACATACGAGGAAGTAAGAGGATAAGAGAATTACAATAGATGAAAGAAAGGTACGACACGCAGGCCGTATTTATAAATATAAAACCAAAGTAAATGGGTTATTTGGCTATAACCATGCATTTCAAACACCGTGCATATTATCCAAAACATAAACATGTTTTATCCTGTTAATAATAATTACCACAATAGTTCCTACGACCTTTGTTGCCTACGCAGTCCGACAGATCCGGTGCTGTCATGTCTACCCATAGAGTGCGGGCTGGGTGGCCTCGGTCTCCCGGGAAAATTTTTAATTTTAGCACTTCGATTACTATAGAAAAACCTCACGATTTGATAACTTTTATCAACAGATTTGTGTTTTTAGATTTTTCAATCCCTAAGGTTTTTCGCACTTGAACAACCATTGTTCCTCTGCCGAAAATAATCTGCTATCAGAACCGCATGTTCATCATGTTAACAATTAACATACTAACATTAAAACCTTACAGCAACAAACATGTGATTAACGTTTAACCATCAATTGTAAAAACTTATTTAAAACAGATTAACATATTAACCGTGACTGGATTCAATTTCTTTGTTTCGCACAAATATCGTATACTCGTCCAAACAGAAAAACAAAACATGCATCTCATAAAAAAACATCATCCAAGTATTTAAGTCTGAATTCGTATCGTACAAGTGGCTCTGATACCACTGTTGGAAAACACTGGTACACCCCATGGCGCAACGGAAAAATTATTCGGCGTATTCTGCCAGTGATCCATGTACGAGGAACGAATCCAGGGTGAAAAGGGATGAAACGTTACCTTAAATAAATTTGAAAAACCACAGGGAGTTAGGAGAATCCAATTCTTCTAGTACGACATCGAATTCAAGTCGTCACAACAGCATGCCGACCTCTACGTAGTCCACCCGAATGAAACGAACAATATTTTACTTCTCTAACTGTTAGAGAGGTTTTTCGCAAAATGCATATTTTCGGCTGCTAAACCTTATGCCTTTATATAGCATTCAAAAACATAATTCTAATTAAATTGGGATTCATTAAATATACAATATATTTAACTGAATATAATTAAATATACATAATTTGATTATACTTTAATTAGGTTTCTTTAGAGAGAGATATATATTTTAATAGTATTTGATAATTATAATAATTATCTAGTATTAAGATATATATATAAACAAGATTATCTATAATTACAATAATTATAATAATTTCAATTTTTACTTATTACGTGCACAACAAGTTGTACACATGTTATCTAGTCAATATTTGTTCATTTCAATCATAGAATGTTACCATTGTAGGTTCATGTAACGTTAGCAGTAATATCTAGAACAATTCTAATATTACAAGCAATGAGTGGCATCTATCAATGCATCATTGCTACCTAAGTTACAGGAAGTCGTCGTTCGACATAACCTTTTTCGTGATTAACTCTTTTCATTTATTACATCATTTTGTCCTCATATCTATCGAGCACAAGTCATGGAATAGTCACACTTGTATAGTCCATCTAATATTTCTTGATATCTTGAGTAGACTATTATAAACGAATAACTATGATACCTCATATCAATTTATTCGAGCATGGCAATGCATTTTTTAGTCTGACTTAATCAAGTGGCATATGATATTACTCCTATTATGTAAGAGGGACAAATCCTATCTTGATCAACCATATTCCGCTACATAGGTTGTGACATATCCAATATTGGTCTTTATAGTGTAGTCAGTTACGACACACGTTTGACCCCATCAAAATATGTCACCCACGATGTTGAAATAATAATGATCTCAAGTCTGAGGATCATACATGTAGTTATCAATATGAGCTATGTTGTGACTGTCACATAATAATACAAGAAACATGCTCATAGCGGGTCAGTCCAATATGTCGTTCTCTAACATATACTTATGTATTGATTTTGACATCTTCATGTCAATGATAACACTTTGTCATCAATCAACTACATATTAGTCTTAATATATTATTGTTGTCCATGCCCACAATAATACCCAACTAAGGACATTCAAGAATAACTATATTATTCTAAGGACTTTATTATAATTCAGTTTATTTATAAATGCACAGAATTAGACTGAAAAATAATAATGGCTTTATACTAATAAACATGATAAAATAAGTATGTCTTTTACAACCATCTCATGATTGGTCTTTAGGCATACTTCAACACACAAAAATCATTGAATTCATTAGAAGTAAATTTGCCTCCTTTATCGGACCTTAGAGATTTCATCTTATAGCAACTTTCTTTTTCAATAAATGTTTTAAATCTTTTAAAAGCAACGAAAGCTTTAGATTTCTGCTTCAAGAAGTACACCCAAGTCTTTCTATTGTAATCCTCAATAAAAAAGTAAGAATTATCTACTTTTTTCGAATAATGGCGGTTTGATGGGTCCACATACATCAGTATGAACAAGTTGAAGGGGCTTGGTCGCTCTTGGCGTTGCTTCTTTTGGAAAACTTGACCTTGCATGCTTGCCTAGAAGACAAGCTTCACACAATTTGTTAGGGTGGCTAATGATCGGAATTCTATTTACCATCTTCTTTTCTCCGAGCATTTTGAGGGCTCCAAAATTTAAGTGACCAAATCTCATGTGCCAACACCAAGCTTTATTTTCCATGCTAGCCTTCAAGCACGTTGCATCAATCGTCTTGAGATTCACCAAGAACTTTCTATTCTTCGACATTGATACTTTAGCAACCAAGTTGGCGTATTGATCTCTTAGCCAAAGACAACAATCTTTCATGTGAATTTCATAACCCTTCTCAAGGAGTTGTCCCAAACTCAAGATATTACTTTTTAGCTTGGGCACATAATAAACTTCGGTAATAAGACTATGACTACCATATTTTTAAAAAAATTAAAATTGTTAATTTTCCTTGAATTTGGACTTTCGACGAATCTCTAAATGAAACGTTACCTTTAACTTTCTCATCAATTTCCACAAATGCCTCTTTGTCTCCACACATGTGATTTCTTGCTCCGTTGTCAAGTTCTCCTCATTCCTTTGATTCCAAGTGTTTCACAACAGCATCACAAAGCCGACAAAGTCTTCACGGGTGAGCAAGTCCAAAGAGAATTATGATAAATGGTTTAACAGTCTTGAGAAGATGATGAAACTCTTGATTATGATGAGTGTTTTGTTTAGAGTCGATGGCGATCAGAAGAACGTTGAACGATAATAATGCAAACGAAAGTAAGTCGATTTTACCAATTAATCAAAGAAACTTCGGATTTTTTTTGGAAAGAATATGACTTTAATTGTTACATCATTATTTCTTAACAACATTTGACTACAATAACCATAATAGAAACAAATTAAGAATTTAATAATTGTAATGTAAATTTAAAAAGTTCGGTAATTAAATGTAAGTACAAATTTAATGACTATTTTTATTGTTTACCATGTATTATATATATATATATGTGATCCACTTAAAAAAAATGTAAAATTTGAAAGTTTTACGCATTTTGTGGACCATTGGATGGATGAAATGGATAGTTAAAATTAACAGTAGAAAAAGTGAAATTTATCACAAGGAAAAAAGATAAGAAAATAATCTTTGCCTTTTGTTACTCTCATCCAACAGTAAAAAAAAATGTGTAAAAGTAATTAAGTTTTACATTGTATAAGTGGATTCTAACTCATATATATTTGAATGGTATATATATAGTTTTAAAGAATATACGTAGAATCAATTTTCTCTAAAGATGTATCAAAATTTAATAAGATTGATTCGATCAATCCATTTGATTACCAATTGTACTTTTTTACAATTAAAGACGTTCTCATTCAACCAACACAAGAAGCATGAGGCATCACAACCCAATAGACAACACAGTAATCCAACACGGCCTGCAAAAAAAACAAGGCCACAGGCGGCCCAAAACAAGAATATTGACACATTCCTGGAATAAAAAACCCTAGCAAGACACAGGTCATGGAAGGCACCACCAGCAGAGAGAGCAGCCGTACGTCGTAGACCAACAATGAGTCTATTTCAAAAAGCTTGGCGGTCGAGTACCCTCGTCGTAAAATCCAAGGGTCAAAACGACATAACGACGCAGGAACAGGCCATCACGGCCTTAGTTTCGATCAAAAAACCTGTTCGACTAAGCCACCACCGAATCAGCAATGAATTCGTCAAAAAGGCCAAAAGAGAACGACACCAGAAGTGAAGCTTCCACCAAACCTGCAACACAACGTCTGAAGTAACAAGGGTTGCCAAAAAAATTGCCAGAACATCAAAAGAACACCGTGTCGCCGGAGCAAGAGAAATAAAGAAGAAGATCGAAAATTGAAACTGAGAAAGAAATGAAGGAGAAGAACGAAGGCCACCTAAAGACCATTCCTCCGACCGATGCGATCCTAAACTAAAGGGGGAATTTGTCTCTTTTTTGCAAAAATAGACTCGGGCCTGGATCTTACTCGTCGGGAGCTCCAAACTTCATTGAACAAAGAAAGATAGACCATCAAAGACAAGCAGAAACAAGAGAAAAAAAGGAAGACACTAATCATTCTGATCAGGAAAGAAAAGAAAGAGAAAAATGTGACAAAAAGAAAAAAAAAAGAGAAAAAGAGAGAGAGACCAGCTGCTTGGACCAGCAGCTGGCCGCCGGCGAAATTCAAATCTGGGGAAGAGAAAGTTAGGGGAGGGGGTTGAGTGTTGGGGAAAATGATTACCAATTGAACCCTTATCACCACTACCTAAAATGATTTAAATTCTCACAAATCAAAGTACCAAACAAAAATTAAACTTGAAATAAAGGGTGGGTTAAACTTAACACTGATGGATAGAGCTGCCATGGTAATTGCTACATCACGTGTGGTGGTTTGATACGGGATCCTATAGGTAGTTGGGTGTTGGATTTTGGCAAGTTTATTGAGATTTGTTCGAGCTCATAGGCTGATTTATGGGGTGCTTATCTTGGATTATTGCGAGCATGGAAAGTAAGGTAGTGATTTTTGAGATATATATTTCGAAAACGGTCGAGATTTTTTGAATTGGCTCTTCTTCTTTGTCAAGGCGTATTTTGGCTCATTACTTTTTAAATCTTCAGAATCGACAATGAAACATTCGTATTCAGCATGTTCTACACGAAAGGAGTAAGATTGCGGATGCGTCGGCAAGGTTGGTCATAATAGAAAGTATAGATCTCATGCAGTGGGCAGAACCACTTTCATTGGTATCTCAATTGCTTCATAATGTTTTTATTGATTTTTAATTTTTTAAATCTTCTATTTCTCTAAGGTAGTATACAATATATACTCTATTTAAGTTAGAGAGATTTTTAATGAGGCTTATATTATATTTTTTTAGTGTTTGATTCATATTATTAATGACGTCACATCTATTTTTCATCAAAAAAAGAAAATTATATGGCGGAGGGTTAACAAATTTTTTTTCCGAATCCTCAACACAATTAAACATCGGGAAGAAGATGGGCAAGCTTGGGTGCGGCTTCGATGGAGTCCTGAATGAACCCAAGTTTAGTGAACCATTTCCATGGATAGGTGTCTACATAGCAGCGGCGTCTCTCGCATGTGCGGTGGCTATGGCTGCTGATGTTATCCATGGATTCCGCCATTGGAAACTCTGGTTCCCTTGCAAATTCATCACCATCAACGCCACTTCCTTGACAATAATAACGGTGGCCGTCAAACTATCGGTGGATCTGAACACTCCCATGCCTCAGGGCCAAGATCAGCTCGCAAAGCTCAGCAGCACCGCCTTGATCTGTACAGTAATGTGTAACTCTATGCCTTCTATAGGAACCATGGAGAATAAAGAAATACTTACCAATATTGTAGCTTTGGGAATACTTGTTATCACTGTTATAGTCAATATCTGCATTCAACTTGGTATTGGTGTCATCTTTGTGTTCGAGTTGGAGCATGCTCTCATCATGTTCCTCATGCTTGTTTTACTGGTTGTTTTAAGCTTTTCGGCTTTGACCGTTCCTGCGATTAAGCATTATTTAGAACTTAAATACAAGAAGAAGTATGAAATGGCTCAGAAAGAATGCTCGAAGGCGAAAGAAACCGACAAGCCATTAGAACAGAAACTCAGAGAAGCACTAATGAGGTATTGGATGATGGCTCATACTTGTAGTCCCAGTTTGTTGTGGGCAGATCAGTCACATGTACTGCCTCAGGTGCCTTATGTCTGTTGAGTGCTGCAACGTTAGCCGAAGCCATGGTTCGATTTTATCTGGTGCCTGGGTCATTTAAGTTCTGCAAGGGGGATTCTGATTATGGCTGGTCAATTAATTTAGTCATACTTACACAGGCTGTTGCAGTTGGGTTGGGTACAATTGCCCCAGCAATAAGATGGTTTCTAGTTATCAATTTCAGGTGTCCATCAAGAGGCAAAAAGAAAGACTACAGCAGAGAGTACAGACTAGAAGAATACTGGATTAGGACATTAGTGGAGATGAAAGAGTGCCCTTTGAACATACCGGTACGTAATCGGCTATGCAGGAGAATTGTCCATGATGCAAAAGTCAAATTTCTGAACTTGTGTATTGGGATTCAGGGTGGAATTGTGTTCACGAGCAAAGTAATTCGCCTCGTCTCGATTTTGTTTATGAGTGTGATTTTGTTATGCTATGACCGTTGTAGAGACCGGCTGAAGAAATTCACACCCGACAACACCATTGGGAATGACTCAGGTTCAGAGCTACCCCATAGTTCAAAGCTGGATCTCAGCCGTTTCGTTTTGCATCTTGAAGGTGAAGATTCACTGGTTGAGGTAATGATCAAGGATAACCGAGATACTACTGATTAATGGAGGAGGAAAGCAAAGAAGAGACAGCCAAAATATCTCATGGAACTGTTGGAACTATCAAGGCCTTCTGAAGGATTCAAGGGACTTACTGAGTTCGATAGTTTCAAAGTACCCTCTCTAGATACAGAAGAAGCTCCAAATTGTTGGTCTCTTTCTTTGGTGACACTGACAAGCATTGCAATTGCAGTTCCAAGCATCGATAGCTACTCGATCAAACATCTTATAGTTGTAGTAAATGAAGGTTTGGTGTACGTCAGAAACATAGAGGACATGCAAGGGAATCTGGTAAACAGCAGGAAGGTCACGGATGTTGTGTGGCTAGGAGTTGAGCTGTATCATAGGTGGCTAAATGTGGACCATCGCAAACTGTCTCTCCAAGAAAAAAACACAAATGAAATACTGGAAGTACTTTCTGATTCAGCAAATAACATATTCATGGAATTTAAGAAGTGCAATGCGAATCTGTGCCTACTGGATAGCCCTTCAAAGTGGCTTATCAAGGTATTGGCTGCTAATTCCATGTATAGAATGTGAGTTATCCGAGAGAAATTTCAGTTTTTGTAAATAATGTAGTAATTATCCTACTTAAAGTTTATCTCCCTAATAGGTTAGATTTTATCCTTAGTAGGACTCCTTATCGTAGTTAGAGTCTATCAACTTAGTAGATTAAAACTAGAAGTTATCTTAAGAAGGTCTTCTTAATGTACTAAAAGACCTAGAGCCTATATAAGTCTGTATCGAGAGATGTAAAAAATCATTTTATGGGTTAAAGCAAGTTTTTATGAAGATTCCTTCTGGTTTAGAGTCTGAAGAGAATAGGCAGAAAGTTTGCAAGCTGGACAGATCACTTTATGGGTTAAAGCAATCACCAAGAGCCTGGTTTGATAGGTTCACTAGAGTAATTCTGGAAAATGGATACAAACAGTCTCTAGCAAATCATACCTTGTTTTCTAAGGTAACTCCCAAAAATAGAAAAGTTCTTTTGATAGTATACGTGGATAACATTATTGTGACAGGAGATGATGAAGAATAAATAAGCCACTTAAAATCTCTTTTGAATAAAGAATTCGAGATGAAAGACTTAGGAAAGCTTAGATATTTCCTAGGCATGGAGGTGGCTAGATCAAGCAAAGGTCTGGTAATCAACCAAAGGAAGTATGTTATTGACTTACCCACAGAGACGAGAATGTTGGGCTGTAAACCAACTAATACTCCCATGGACACAGGCTTAAAGTTCAGCAAAGATGGGTCTAGTCCAAAGGCAGACAAGGGACTTTTTCAGAGATTAGTTGGAAAATTGATTTATCTATCCCTGACCAGGCCAGATATAACCTTTGCTGTGAATATCATCAGTCGACACATGAAAAATCTGAGACAAGAGCATATGAAAGCAGCTACTAGGATACTAAGGTATCTAAAGGGTACACCAGGACATGGTTTAATATTTAAAAAGACCCTTGATAAAACAGTCAAAGTTTATTCAGACTCCAGTTGGGCAAGTGAGTTGACTGATAGAAGGTCAACTAGTGGTTACTGTTCTTTTGTGTGGGGTAATCTTGTGACTTGGAAGAGCAAAAAGCAAATTGTTGTATCAAGGAGTAGTGTCGAAGCAGAATACAGAGCTTTAGCTCTTGGAATTTGTGAAGGAATCTGGCTAATGAAGCTTCTAAAAGAGCTAGGCATGGTTCAAAATAAGAAGTTTGAAGTGTTTTGTGATAACCAATCTATAATTCAGATTGCCAGAAATCCAATTCAACATGACCGGACCAAGCATGTTGAGATCGACACACTTTATTGCAAAAAAGCTTACAAGTGGAGTAGCTTCTTTAACCTATGTTTCTACAGAAGAACAAGTGGAAGACATCCTTACGAAAGCCCTGCCAAAAGCTCTCTTTGATAAGTTCTTATTCAAGCTGGGACTATACAATATATATTCTCCAGCTTGAGGGGGAGTGTGAGTTATCCGAGAGAAATTTCAATTTTTGTAAATAATGTAGTAATTATCCTACTTAAAGTTTATCTCCCTAATAGATTAGATTTTATCCATAGTAGGACTCCTTATTGTAGTTAGAGTCTATCAACTTATTAGGTTAGAACTAGAAGTTATCTTAAGAAGGTCTTCTTAATGTATTAAAAGACCTAGAGCCTATGAGCAATAACAGAAAAATCTGCATTCTGTTTTTTCTTTTTAGGCAGAAACTTCAATTCTGTTTTTTATTTTTCTGCATTCATTAACGTAGAATATGGCAATCGATTTTGCTAGACTATGAAAGCAGAAATTACAAGATGTCTGAAAGATTATTTGAAGCCACAAGGGTGATAGTTTTTGACATATTGGCTGCTTGTCTCACCAACTTAAAATAGTTCATTACGACCAAGTGTTCGATCAGCTCCATAGAAGAAAGAGAAGAGAGCGTCCGGCATGCAGCTCATGTTCTGGGGAAAACTGAAATGATTGTGAAACTCCTCCATAAAAGATCACTTCCTTGCTTGAATCCAGATCAAATGGCAGTCATGGACGAGTGGCGATCATTTCATAAGCTGAACAGCTCTTTGGATGATACTCCATTTTCTGAGTCGACTTCCCTTACTCCCAATGAAATATACCTAAGCATTGACTGAATGTTGGGAGGCCAGACCCAGAATTTAAGCTATATGTTTAATATGTGAATCCGTGTCTTTGTCAATAGCGAGTCTCAATGTACATTATAGTTTTGTAACCAAGAGCAGGAAACTGTGTCCTTTAAATGAAAACTCAAATTTTCCTCCATTTTTTCTATGGAACTCATTTTGTTTCTACCCCTTGTAGTGTTGATCACGTCAAAGCTTCATGGTTACCTCTTTTGCAAGCTCTGTTGTCCAAAACGATTTCAAATATTTTCCTTTTATCTCCTTATCTCTAACCGCATCTCTCTCCTTAATTCAAATCTCCAACGAATCCAAAAGATTCTTAGGTCAGACCAAAACGGTTGGAGCGGTGCTCGTTGAGTGGTGACTTGACAAATCCTTTTTCCCTCGCGCTTGCCTCCTTTGAAGTCTTCCTCCTCAAGCCGGCAATCATCCTGCAAATGACAGCATTTCCTCCCACCAAATAAACTCAAGACAAGATGCAAATAACATAAACCTCAAACATATGCAAGAAAATGTAAATATGAAACTAAAATGAGCTTAAATTCAAACAATAATCTTCATAAAAGGGATGCGATTTATATATTTTTTTACCAGGTTATCAATACTCAAACCTAAAAAGTGCATTTTTAAACTCAAATTTCATCTTTAATCCATCATTTAATAATGTTTCAAGGCTCTAATTCATTCTTACAACTTATGAAAGTTATTACTTATTAGGGGCCAGTCAATACCATTTTTTACCATTTATAACATTAATCACGACATTCGTCTTTAAATAAGGCTTTCACTCAATATACCAAAAATCAACTAACAAGCAAGTCATCATATTTATGATTTCCATGAAGCATTTCAAAATTAAAACTGTATTACTTTGTATAGGAATCCCCAAAAGTAGCTCATTGCTCAGAAATTACCAAGTTTCCTATTTCATGTAGCTTTGGAGGATTTTCCAACTTCTTTTACTAATCAAACAAGTGTAAAATGTATTACTTCAAGCTTAAATTCACTAGGAAATTAATAAAGTAAGAAAATCAGACTAATAACATAAAATTGGTATTTAATCCACTAGAAGAAACTTCAAGCTTAAACCCTCTTAAAAGCTTACACAACCTTTTTGTTGCAATTGTCATAAGAAATTGACCTTCCCTAGAAGCTCTTGAGGTGTATATTATCAATCTAATCTTCTTAAATTCCGGATGGAAGTCTTGAGTGATAAAGATTTGATTTTTGAAATTGCTTCGGGACCAAGGTTTGGTTTGGGAAATATGGAAGGGGAGGAAGATGATAGGAGGAATTAATGGGATTGACAGTCCTTTTTTCACAAATGGAATAATTATCCTTCAAGTCCCCCTTTTTCCCAAACATTCACAAAAAGTATTTCATTCAAGCCCAAATGTCTATTTATCATCCAACAAGGTCCAAACTTGACATCAGCTATTTAAAATGTTCAACTAAGCTATTAAGCTCATGGCTCGGGTCAACGTTTACTCGTTGACTCAAAAAGTGTAGTCGTTACATAAAATTAGACTCAAACATTCAGACAATTCACCTAAGTCCTAACCTATGAGCAAGTCTACTTGCAGTTGGGAGAAAAAAATACCTGGCCCTTTTTCAATGATTTACACTACATTTTCCGTTGACTTGTAATTTCCCTAAATTAAAAATACAAATTCGAAAAATATTTTATGACCAATAAAATTGTTGAGTTAAACGTCCCGTTAATAATAACATAAGCCGCAGACGAAAGGGAGCAAGGGATTTCTCCTATACACACACATAATGCCATTTTAATATGAAATTCAAATGACAGTTAATTTGTTATAATTTTTTCATCTTAAACTCTTATTATTAGGGGTAAGCGTTCGATCGAGTCGAGTCAAAAACTTTCGAGTTATTCGAGTTGATGCGTCATATTTTACAACTCAAACTTTATTTGAAATTTTTTTGATTCGAGTCGAGTCGAGTTTTCGAGTTCCTATAAAAATTTAATTGTAATTATTGATTATGTTATAGTACGGTTTGATTCCAATTTAAATCACTTTCTCTAATCATATAAGATATACATATACATTTCTCTATATTTTTTCATATGTTGCAATATTTCTTCATATTTTTATATATCGGTATAATAAAAAATTGAGGGACTCGTCTCGAACTTAAAAATAAATTCATTAATTACTAAAAATTTCGAGTTATTCGAGTTTCTATTTTACAACTCAAACTTTATTTGAAATTTTTTCGAGTCGAGTCGAGTTTATGAAATTTCGAGTCTAGTCAAGACGAATCGAGTATTTTTGCCTTGAGTAGAGTTATTCGGATTTTTCGAGGCGAGTCGAGTTTTGCTCACCCCTACTTATTATGTAGCTTATGTTTAATAATTGTAATTGTTTTTTTCTAATAATATAGCATTCAAAATTCAAATTCAATTTTCCTCTTAAAATTATAATGTATTTTATTATGGCCCTATTTGATAAATAGCAGTTTGAGCCAAAATTAGAGGTTTGACCAGTCAAATCCGCTAATTTGGATGTTTGGTGAATAGCAGATTGAGGTGAAATCTGCTATTTTGAAAAAGCTGTTAACAGGAGCTTTTTGAAATTAGAGGTTTTGACATAAGAGTTATAAAGACCATTTTATCCTTAATAATTTTCAAAAATCTCCAAATAACTCAAATTTTAACATTTTCTATTTTAATTGTTCACCCTCACATATTTACAGTGTGACATTTGTAAATTAATACTTTTTTGTTCTCATATATTTATATTTGTATTTAAATTTAATAATTAATAAAATTATATTAAAAATAATTATATAAATAATAAATTAATATATAGATCCTTCAAATATGCTTAGTAATATATTAAAAAAATATTTTTTATAATCAAATTAATTAAACAAGTATCGTGCCCTTATATGTCATTTTGCTTGTTTAAATAATCAAATAATTTTCAACTATCAATTAATTTTACCAAACATTTTTATACAATTAACTAATACAGTCCGCTAGTAAAATCAGCTAATGCAATCATCTATCAGCTATCAGCTAATGTAATCAGCTATTAGCTATCCGCTAATTGCCAAACATGGCCTATGTGTAATTATTTGATGTACTGTCAGTGGAATTTTTTCCCACATGTCCTTTTTAGGGCCCTAAATTCTAACGCCTAAACTTTAAATCATACAATCTATTCTCAAACCTTAAAATCTAACCACAACACTAAAACTCTAATTCTAACTTTTAAACCCTAAGCACTAACCTCTAAACCCTAAAAATTAAGCGCTTATAGAAAAAAAAATTTATACAGTAGTGTATAAAATATTTTCTCTTTTATTATTATACCTAACAGTTATTTATAAATTAAGTATAGAATATAGCTTTGATAACTTTTCTAAATTAGACAGGCAACCAATAGGAACTCACCAATATGACAAAAGAAAAGTAGCCCAATTGAATACCGAGTAAACGTTAACAAAGAAGTCAAAAAAAAGTATAATATTAAAAAATGCTTTTAACGTTGAATTAAATTGTTATTTTATTTTTTTAAAGTAATTTAATCTTTACGTTCTATTTCGAGCTAAAATGGTCACTCTGCAAATAAAAAAAATGTTAATCAACCAATGATAAATGGCTTAGAATGACATGGTAAACCTACATGGCAGTGCATGTCACGATAGCAGTGTCATATAGGTAAATATGCTGATTTTACAGAATGACATATCAGTCAAATTTTTTTTTAAATTGTATAAAATATAAAATATTTTTTCTTCTGACGTGTCATTCTGCCAAGTTATTTTAAGTTGTTTATCGTCAGTTGATTAACAGTTATCATCCGCAGCGGGAACATTTTGACCCAGAATAAAATGTTAAGGGCTAAATTGCTTCAAAAAAAAGAATAGGGGCCAAAATAACCGTTCAGTCAAACGTTAGGGGTATTTTTCTCATTATTCCAAAGAAGAATATAGAAACTTTTTGTAAATTATTTTTTGTTGTCATCTCGATTTCTCAAGGCTTTTTGATACCTTTTGTAAATTTTTTAATTAGAACTTTTTCTCCGAAGTTGGCTATTCTCTTAGTTAACGAGGGGAACCAATACAATAATGGGTTTACACCAACATGATTTCACATGCACCTCACCATTCCATTAGTTGGGATTCAGCTCTCCCCCACCCACTTGCCTTCACTTCCCCATTTTCATTTCTCCCCATTACTTAACAAAAACCTTAACAAATAATATCATATGTAACGCAATTAATTTGATAGTTTTCAACATATTAAAACTTGCAACTCATAATATAAACAATTTCAATTAAATTTGTGGCGTAACGACAATAAACATTACTAATATCTTGAAATTAATCCTAGACAATTCTTCTTTTTTCCTTTTAAAGAATTAATATATTTATCTTGAATAATATTTTGAAAATTCATTTTTAATCAATTCCGAACACAACATGTCTAAAACAATATATTAGGAAAATAATACAAATGTATAATTGCTTACATCTTTCTGATCCGTACAAGGTATAACCAAACCGAATTATTTTCATTTACAAATGAACATTCGAAATGTCGTATGTTGTTATAAAATGAACACGCTTGAGAATTGAGAGCTAATTTCCCTTTTTTGTTTTTAGCTGTGATTAGTTCTGTTTGGTTGCTTTTGCCATGATCAAAGCTTCACCCAATAAGTTCAATTAAGTAACATTTTTTTATTTACATCCTTCAAAAACCAGAACTAAATTCTGTTATTCATTAAAAAAACTAAATTCTGTTATGTTATCCATTTCTTCGATTAATATATAAAAATTTAAAAGTTAAAAAGGCTAACTCAATTATTTGTAAAATTATTGTTCATCAACCAAAAATAGGAAAACTATTTTGTAAATAAGGAATACAAAATTACTCCTTCTATATCAAGCAATCTCAGAAAAACTTTCTTTTAATAGTCTTAAGGTTAATTACAATGTAGTATTTGTTCATTCTTTTTTTAATTATTTGATAACATACACACATTTTTATAGATAAAGTTACTCGAACTCAAATATCCTATAATAAATATTATTCACTTTTTTATTGAGACCACTGTTGGGTTCACAATATTAGAAAAACTATAAGTTTATTCATATGAAAATTTTCATGACATATAAGCAATGTCATCCCTAGGCATGGGCAAGAGGGATCTTTTATAATATTTAGTGTTATCGTTCAATTTTTTATTACTTTTTTAGAGATTTGCTCATAAAATTTAGTTTTTTAATATTTGTTATTAGGGGTATAATTATTTTTAATACTTGTTATTAGGGCCCCAATTTTTTACACATTTGTTATTAAGGGTTCAATTTTTCTCTCAATATTTGTCATTACTCTTAAAATTTATTTTTTTACTATTTGTTAGTAAGAGCCTAATTTTTTTCTCAATACTTGTTATTAGAGAGACAATTTTTTCTAATACCTGTAGTTATGGTCCACAGTACCCGATACAAAAAAAATCATCAAAAAGTTGAACAATTCAATCTACCCAAAAGTGCAGTACGCTACTCCAAACTATACAGATAAAAAAAGAACACCCTATGAATCACCCAAAACGCAAATCACAACCCATACAACACCATTTTATCATTCATTTATTCACTACCACGCTTTAAACATCACCTGCCTGTTTAACCCATCCTTCGTCAAATGGTCAGTCAAGCTGTTTTCATTCCGAGACACATGACAAAATTGCAAGGAACCAATTCTTCTTCGCAAGCAATCCAAATCAACAAGAATTGGCCACCAGCACCAAGGTCGTTGAAAGGGGTCTTCAATCCATTTCAAAGCCAATTTCAAATCAGTTTCAACTATCAACCCCGCTTTTCCTAACCAGCCCGCTTCAATAAATATCTTCAATGCTATTTTGATTGCTGGAATTTCAGCAAAGTCAGCCCTCAAGCCTTCAACAGGACTCTAATTGCGCCATTAGCTGTGCGAAGTGTCACGGCCATACCTTCGTTCACTCGACAAGTAGGTCGTGCGGCACTAGGAAGGGACGTTTCCCGACCAAGTCAGCCCTTGTTCTCGGTGTATCTTTGTTCACTCGGTAAGTAAACCATGCGACACTTGAAAGGGACGCTTCCCGACCGAGTCAACCTTGCTCTCTATAGATCTGTACCAGATAAAACAAACAACGCGTCAAGTCTCAAGCCACAACATAATCCCTCAAGCCACGAGTCGATACCGTAGGGCATAGCGGATGCCCATAGTCGACCCCCACCTTCCCCGAAGGAAAAAGTAGTTTTATTAAATAAAAGAAAATATTCGGGTTACAAAAGAAGACTCACCCACACCATCGACTTGGGCGGTAGGGGCCGCCTCGATGGTGTGTAGGATAATGTACTGTACCAGTGGATTAGTCCAAACTCTGCCGACTGTCCACCCCCTACATATATGCGAAAACAATTTTATGGAAATGACCCGAGTAGACACTGAAATGCTTGAAACGGGGACATTCTTCCCTAACTATGGAAATACAGACTCTTTTCCCTAAACATAACAATGATTGAAACGAGGACAACTTATTACCTACTCAACCATGGGGCCTTATACATAGCTAGCCACAGTATATCTACTCGGTTGTGGCCCTATAGAGGGGATGGCCACAACATTCTCCCCCACCTAATTTGTCGACGTCCTCGTCGACTTGGCGGACTTGAGCTTCACGCTTCCCGGACACATCTCCTTCATCCCTGTATAATTGCATTGCTGACAACGTCTTCCCAGTAGCCTTTGGAAGAATTTTGGCCTCTGCCACTCCTGGTTGCTCCCCTTGGAAGATCAAACAACTCGCCAAAGGGACGGGGACGGCTTTCGCACATATCATGAAGTCCAAACCTATGACGACATCAAAGTCATCCATAGGGACTACTGTGTAGCTAATCTTTCCCTCCCATGATCCAATCTTGGTCTTCACATTCTTTACACTTCCCCATATACTTGATGCTTCAGAGTTCACAGCTTTTATTCGCCCCACATCCTTGGTCAGAGTCAGATTGCACCTTTCCGCTTCCTCTGGAGAAATGAGGGAGTCAGTTGCTCCTGTGTCTACCAAGGCCTTTGTGAGTTTCTCATTCAAAACTATGTTCACATACATCAAGCCTCTCCTTGGTTCTGTCCTAGCCTTGTCTTGTTCTGTTTGCATAGAATATAAGAAACGGATAGAACCCATTCTAGCTGGTTCATCCCTCTTGTCATCCAATTGGTGGCCAACCTGATCCAAACCTTTTGGAGTAGTTCTCGGCGCGATATAGTGCACTCCTCTGTGGACATTCTGCCAGTCGGTGGGGACCCTGACAAAGAAAGCAGCGTAGCCCTCGCCTAGAGGAATCATTATTCTGTCCTCTATTTCTTCCCCAAGTTGAAGGTTTCTCTACTCGTGCCATTTTATAACTTGCTATCCCACTGCCATTGCCGTTACCATGGTCAATGCCATTACCCGTACTATTGCCATTGACATTACCATTCCCATTGCTCTGACTACTGCCATCGCCACTTGCGGGTTTGCCCTTACGCTTTGTGGAACCTTCACTGTAATCACTAAGTCGTTGGCAGCAGCCATCGCCTCAACCACATTTTGCGGTCTTTGTCTCTGGACCTCTGTTCTCGCCCACAATTTGAGTCCTTCTAGGAAGTAGAACATTTGTCATGTTCGGCCATATCTTTGATGTCTAACATTAACGCGGCAAACTCTCTCACATACTCGCGTACTGCCCCTGTGTGTGAGAGATCTCTCAATTTCTTCTGTGCATTATACTCCACATTCTCTGGGAGGAATGCATTCTTCAATTCCTTCTTCATCTCCTTCCAAGTCTTGACGGAGCACATATTGCCATCAAACTTGGACCGCCACCACAACTTAGCATCCCCTGTCAAATACATCGAGGCAGTGGAGACCTTGTCCTCATCTGATGTCGTATGCACTACTCGAAAGTATTGTTCAATGTCAAATAAGAAATTCTCACGTTCTTTGGCATCTCTGTTCCCTTCAAACCGTTGGGGATTTGGGACCTTGGCCCTCTAGCCCCTGTCACCTACAGTTGAATTGCCTACGGCCACTTGGACTAGGTTGACAAGACATCTGAGTTCCGCCAACTCATTCTTAAGGTCACTCATAGCTTCTTTTGCTTCATTACTGAGTTCCTTTATGGCATCCTCCAGTTCTTGTTGGGCTTCCTCAATTTCCCTAACACGATCGCTCGTGACCATATGAGCTCTCATGGCAGCTACTGCAGCTTCCAGCTCTTCAAATTTAGCAGGGTCAACCGACCTATTGCTTTGACTTTTAGCCATTTCAAAAGTAAGTATGCACCATTGTATCCTGCAAGCACAGCCAAACACCATTGTGCGAAGGAAAGAAAAATAATTGTCAGGTTCCCAATGATCAAGTTAGGCACTATTGTGCCACAAAACCAACAACATTATTCTTTTCAACACAACAAGCGCCTCTGCGTTGAACATAAATAAGCCCCATAGGGGGTTACTTTCCACGTGACATCATGCTAGGATAATCATTTTTTTGGTTAACGACAGGCACCTATGTGCACTGTTTGCAATATGATTTCCAGGCATGCATCAACGATTCACAAGTAGTCGGCTTCTCAATACTGAGGTAACCATAGTGATTAACGTCAGACATCTCTTGTGTACTGATTTCACTATGACGACCCAGCTAAGACTTCAAGACACATTGAGTGCCTCGGCACAAAACAACCATAGTGCGTAACGTCAGTCACCTCCGTAAACTGATGACACTATGTTTGAACTCGTTTGCACCTCTATGCGATAAACGATAAGTGCCTCTTGCACAGAAACAACCATAGTGGTTAGCGTCAGCCACCTCCGTGTACTGATCCCACCAGGTCCAACTCGTTAGCACCTCTGTGCAATATAAAGATCGAGCACCGCGTATGCTTCGATCGCTATAGTGGTTACCGACAGGCACCTCTGTGCGCTGGCTCCACTATAAAACTCACATGCACCTCTGTGCCATAAATTCACAACTGAGCACCACTGTGCCAAAGGAATGAGTGCCACTGCGCGGAGATAATAACCAAGCACCTCTGTGCCCAAAACAATAGTCAGGCACCTTCGTGCACTAACCAACCCTCAATTTATTTCACATTGAGGACTCACCCAACCCACTCCTTTTACGAGGGCGCTTGGTGTGGAGTCCAACCATCTAACGTTGTACAAAGTTTAAATTCACATCAACCCGGCTCGAAAGCCTTGCTCTGATACCAACTGTCACGGCCATACCTTCGTTCACTCGACAAGTAGGTCGTGCGGCACTAGGAAGGGACGTTTCCCGACCAAGTCAGCACTTATTCTCGGTGTATCTTTGTTCACTCGGTAAGTAAACCGTGCGACACTTGAAAGGGACGCTTCCCGACCGAGTCAACCTTGCTCTCTATAGATCTGTACCAGATAAAACAAATAAAGCGTCAGGTTTCAAGCCACAACATAATCCCTCAAGCCACGAGTCGATACCGTAGGGCATAGCGGATGCCCATAGTCGACCCCCACCTTCCCCGAAGGAAAAAGTAGTTTTATTAAATAAAAGAAAATATTCGGGTTACAAAAGAAGACTCACCCACACCATCGACTTGGGCGGTAGGGGCCGCCTCGATGGTGTGTAGGATATATACCTGTACCAGTGGATTAGTCCAAACTCTGCCGACTGTCCACCCCCTACATATATGCGAAAACAATTTTATGGAAATGACCCGAGTAGACACTGAAATGCTTGAAACGGGGACATTCTTCCCTAACTATGGAAATACAGACTCTTTTCCCTAAACATAACAATGATTGAAACGAGGACAACTTATTACTTACTCAACCATGGGGCCTTATACATAGCTAGCCACGATATATCTACTCGGTTGTGGCCCTATAGAGGGGATGGCCACAACACGAAGCACACATCCACAACCTGC
This sequence comes from Hibiscus mutabilis, assembly GCA_019671005.1. NCBI lineage: Eukaryota > Viridiplantae > Streptophyta > Magnoliopsida > Malvales > Malvaceae > Hibiscus > Hibiscus mutabilis. Next base: position 31,083,836 of record CM033749.1, read on the forward strand.
CAAGCCATCATTTACCGCACCATTTACGTTGAATTTAGCAATTAAAAAGATATTGCTACAAATTCTAGCCGCCTCATCTTCTCCTTTTTCTTCTAGTTGTTTATTTTTTTAGTTTTGTTTTGGTCTGTGGCAACACAATCTTTGGTGCTGGTTGTCGACTGCCGACGTTTTATATCCTCCATGCTTTTTATATCTCGCTTTAGTTTGTTATTTTCCTTTATTTTTATCTTATATTTTTAATAAAATTTTCTTTTGTTTGATTTCTTTTCGCATATCTGCGCAAGTTTACTTGCCTTTGTGTCACGCTTTCACTCTACTCTTGTGGCACAATTCCTCTGCCTTATAGCACGTTGTTCGCCTACCTCTGCGGTAGATTTGTGATCGTGCGGAGATTCTCACGTTTGCTCATATCTGATTTGTGATTGTCAGTGTTCTTTGAAGGTTATATCCCTTTTTTGTGGTTGTTTGCCGATGTATTCAGATCTGTTTTTGCGAAGCAGCTTGTAAGTTTGCTTTCGTTTGCTCACCACTCCTCCATCATCTCAAAAGCATCTAGTTGGATAGAGACAAAGGAATACTATTGATGGTTACTAGATTACTATAAATATGGGCGTCAGATTCAAAAGAAGGCTTCGATTGTCTTTGCGACATTGGGTTTCTTTTCATTTTTTCTTTGTCTGAGTTTTTGGTGGACATAGTCTCCAAATCCCTCTCTTTGAGCGGTTGCATTGTTAAAGTTGTACCTTCTTTTGTTTTAATAAAATTCATTATTGTTTCAAGTTTCAAAAAAAATAGCAATTAAAATATTAAAATAAATGGAAAAGAAAATTAAATTTCTTACATACTCCTTATAATAATTGAAAATAAAAAAGCTAGAAAGGAAGAAGGAAATTACCTAAGCTCTCCACCACCCTAGATGGGTCGAGTTTAACGTACAACAGGTCTAAGGTACAGTTAAAAGACATCAAATTTTGAAATATGTCTAAAAACTTAAAATGTTAGACTTTTTGATAACTTTTTAAGTTGATTTTTCGTGATTTTTGACAAGTTTCAATACTTACAAAAACAAGTTTCAATACTTACTTTTTTTAATAACATTTTAGGTTATTGGACAAAGTATCGAAACTTATTTTGTATGTATCAAAACTTGTCAAAAATTATGAAAAACCCAACCTAAAATGTTATCAAAAAGTCTAACATTTTAAGTTCTTGGACAAGTTTCGAAACTTACCGTCTTTTAGCCATACCCTATACTTGCCGCACTCCAAACTCACCCCCAAGATGTCATCAATGGTTCTGTACCTCTTATATATATTCATTAATGCAAAATGTCTTTTGTTATTTTTGTCTTTTAAAACTGTAAAGAATGAATGAGAGGTTGGTTGCTGATGATCATATCTGAAATTAAAGAGAAAAACGAAAGCAACCCGTTTTATCTTTGGCGTCCTTGAAAGCCTTTTTTAGCTGCCCATCTAACCTTTACCGTCGGATTATAATCTTCTTCTTTTGTATGAAAGAAGAAGCAAATTAAACACTCCATGGTCTTTATCAGTAGCTGGTGGGCGGCATTGAAGGTTACAGTGTCTTTCTCTTTCTTTTGTAATTGTAATAAGGGACAGACCCAAATTTTATATTACGGGCGAAATTATAAACTTTTAAAGGTTAAAACTTACATAATTTTTGAGGATAAAAATAGATTTTTCATAAAAATACATGAAAAAATTTAAATTATATATGAATTTTAAATTTTTATTAGATAGTCCAGCCCTCTTCGTCCCTCACTGATTGTAATATTACATGTAAATCCTTGTCAAAGACTCTCGCTCTCAGTCTTCCTTGAACCATTATCCGCCTCCCTTTTTTCCCGCAAAACTTTTTCAGTAATCAAGCTTTATATATATATATAAGAAAATATTTTTATACTCAAATTTGTGTAAACTAAAATTTGAGAGGACTAATTATTAGGGCATGTATTTCTTGTTTAACCCTATCTCCTCCCTCTTTTCCCATTCTTCATTGCTCTTTATTTTCTTTTTTCCTTGTGAGCTCCCTCCTCCACTTTCCGACAAGTAGTGGACAAGTTCTAGACTCTACAAAAAGAGTTAGGGGGCGGGGGGCCGTGGGGTTTCAGTTCAATTCCCGAGGGAGGGTTACAACTTTTCCTTTTATACACCCACCTAAGTTTTCTTACATGATCTCTTGCTTTCTTTTCTGTGTTGTTTGTCTGGTTCAATAAAAGTTTAAAAAGAGAGTGAACAAAAAGTTAGCTCTAAGATTCTCAGCTTTAAGTTGATTTGGTGCAACCACATGAGTCTGATTTTCAGTCAGATCTCTCAGGATTAAACAGTTTGAGTTGGTTTTCAGAGCTCTAAGACTATTGGGTCTCAAGACAAATATCAGGCTTGGTGGTACCGTGAGCTTCTCTTCCTCTCTGTTTCATCTCTTAGTGTTTTTGTTTTTCTTTGTTTTATGAGTGATCATTTCCCCAAGGTCACAAAGATTAAGTGAGGGATACTTTTGGTATACGTTAAGCAATGAAATTATGAAACTACAAAAGATATGATATGATGTCTTTAACTGTTTGAACTTTGATCAGTGCTTGGATATTGCTTTTTAGCTCAAAGATGGCTTCACCTTGATCTGGGATATGTCTTATTTCTCAATATGTATGCTTGTTTCATGTTTCTAACTAGTCTCTATTTTTCTCATTGTATTTCTTAGGTTTTTCAAGTTTTCCGACTACATTTTTGTTTTTCTTTTCTCTTATTTCCGGTGGGAATTGCTCTTCTTCTTTTCTTTCTGTAATATAATTCTTTTCGTGCGGATCACAATGATCCAAAGGGATGATCTTGTTTATACACATCACATGCTCATTTTTTTCTCTAGTTTTGGAAATGGCTGCGTTTAGATGGCACTTGACATCTGAAATACAAGTTTACCAACGTTAAGAGTTAAATTCTACTATGATCTAATATCGCATTCCCCTAGCCCTAATTATTTACCATTTTTCACACTGAAGTAACAAGATATACATAATCCAAATTAGATTACAAGCTTTAAATCTAGAGCTTAATTCGATTTGATATACCCTCAGTTTTATAAGACAAATTAAGAAGATCGTATCGATCACTTAACGGTATGGCTCGTTATAACCTTCCAGCTATCCTCGACTCGATCTATCTGCAATACATTATGATAAAATGTCCATTTATGCTCTCTGGTGTAGCATAGGGAGGATTACATAGCCAACTTTTAGATATATGGAGGTAATAGAAAGGTTAAGCATCATAAATGATATCTCTTTCCATCTTTGAGAAAACTTGTCTTAGAAGTACATCCAACTTATTTAATCATCATTAGACATTTTAATGCAGGTTTTGATTGATCTTTCATTAGAACAATACGGATACTACTTTTTCAAACGTCCCGCCAGGCTTTAGGTTCCATCCCACAGATGAACAACTCGTTGATCACTACCTCAGAAACAAAGTTGCTTCAAAAAGGATAGAGCTGGATGTCATCAAAGATGTTGATCTTTATAAAATCGAACCATGGGATCTGCAAGGTAGCTATAAATGCAATATATATCAATCCCAGTGTCTTTTTTTCTTCTTGCATTGTCAAACATGTAGATTATTTGATCAACCAATTGATTGTATGTTGTTTTGTGGGGATCATAGAATTGTGCAGAATAGGGAGCGAGGAATAGAATGAATGCTAGTTCTTTAGCCGCAAAGATAAGAAGTATCCAACAGGTACTCGCACTAATAGAGCAACGAAAGTAGGGTTCTGGAAAGCTACGGGAAGAGACAAAGCTATTTACAGCAGGCATTGCCTTGTGGGCATGAGAAAAACCCTAGTCTTCTACAAAGGACGAGCACCCAATGGACACAGATCTGATTGGATCATGCATGAGTATCGACTCCAAGTCCAAACTAATGAAAATGGAACTCCTCAAGTAAGTATATATATATAACTACATTTTTCTCTAATGGTTTCAATTAATTTGTTGTCTTTGTTATTCCACCAGGAAGAAGGATAGGTGGTTTGCAGGGTGTTCAAGAAGCGAATGACAACAGTGCAAAAAGTGAGTGAATATGAATCTTCATACTGGTACGACGAGCAAGTCTCGTTCATACAGGAACTTGAATCTCCGAGGCGAATTCCTCAGCCATATGCATCATCATACCATCACCATTATCACTACAAGCAAGAACTTGAACTGCAACACAATTTGTCTCATAAACCTTTCCTTCAACTCCCTCCGTTGGAGAGCCCCAGAGTTCCTCAATCTGCCGCAAGTGTAAACTGCAACTCGGTTGTTCCTTACGGAAGCACTTTGCAGCCGTCGACTCTTACACAGGAAGAGCACATGAACCAAGTGCATAACTCGCTTTATAACAGCAATGAGCAAGCAGTGGACAAAGTGACCGATTGGCGAGTTCTGGACAAATTCGTTGCCTCTCAGCTCAGCAATGAGAAAGCCTCCAAGGAAAGCAACTATTCCAATTCAGCTACCAGTTTTCAAGGGGCTGAACAAATGAATTTGCTAGCCAATGAATCTAAAAGGCCAGGGACTGCTCATCAGGAATATACCTCTACATCCACTTCGAGTTGTCAAATTGACCTGTGGAAGTGAAAGTATATCCTAGCCATTATAGCATATACAGATACAGTACTAATTATAGAAGGGAATTTATAAGGAAATAGTACTCCCTCCGTCCAGGGATGTCAACTGGGCGGGGAGGGTGTGAAGGGTACTCTTCTCGCACACATGCCATTAAGAATTTTTATCTTCATCCCCGTCCCAAGACCCGATATGAATACAAAATCTAAAACCATCCTTGCTCCGCAACCTGCAAGACTAAAACCATCCCCGCCCCGTGACCTATTCATATAATATATTTATAAATATTAGTTAAATAAATATAAATCAAATCTGTTATGAAAAAAAGTATGAAATATTTGTCATTCGAACTCACACCACATTTGTGACATTATTCCAACTGGTCATCATTTTTTAAAAATGATAATATACAAAATTAAATTTTGTACAACACAAAAGTCTAGACTAAAAAAAATCTAAAGTCTATTGTAAAGGAAAAGAATAATAGCACAAATAACATGTAAAATAACATTTCAATTGATGTAACAAATAAACAATGTAGAAAGAACTAAAAAGAAAATAACAATGAAAAAATAACATTTTAAAAAATAAGAACAAATACAAAAAATAAACCTTAGAAAGAAGGCTTAACAACAAGCAACGGTAAAGAAGAAACCAATAAACATAAATTTTATATATGTGTATATATACATACATATTTCATAAATATTCCAAGATAAGTTTTTTTTGAGTAGAAAGATAAGTTAATACTCCATCCGTCCCATTTAATATGTCTAATATTAATTTTTTTGGTAAATGTTTTTTGAACTTTGACTCATTATTACTTTAAACTTACTATTGATAAAAATGTGAAAAAAATATATTTTAGAAATCTTCAATCAAGTAGTTTAAAAAATATATTTTATAAAATTTAATTAATTAAAATATTTAAAATAATTATAGTCAAAGTTTAAAATTTTTTACTTTTAAATAGTCAATACTGGACATATTGAGTGGGACATAGGGAGTATAAATTATCTTAAATTTGACTCTAAATCAAATTGACATTTTAAAATATATATATTTGATCTGATCAATCTCAATTATATATATTGAACTTTTCAATAATATCCCAAGTTAAGTCAATATGAATTACCTTAAATTTGACTATAATCCAAATTGATATTATATTTTTAATTATATTTATAATAACATGTTATAAGATCTTTTGGGGCGGGTGGGGATGATGCGGGGCGGGTACAAAGACGTATTCAAGCCTTCCCCACCACCCACAGCGAATCTAATTTTTATCTTCATCCCCGCCCCACAACCCACAAAATTTGCAACCATCCCTGCTCAATTGAATGCGAAGTGGGGCGAATCCTCGCAAAACCCGCTCCACTGACATCCCTACCTCCGTTCCACTAAAACTGCCACATATTGACATTTTTCTAGTCAAATTTTTTCAACTTTGACTATAGTTTATTTAATACTTTATTTAATTAAAATTTATAAAAAAATATATTTAAAAACTACTTAATTGAAGGTTTTTAACATATATTTTTCATATTTTTATCAATAACAAATTTTAAATTATAAAATTTTAAAGTTAAAAAATTTTGAGCCAAAAAATATAACATATGATAATTTTAGTAAAACAGAGGGAATATCTCTTTAATCCACGTTTCTGTACATAATAAAACTACAACATATGGAATTGCATTAGCTATAGACCAGGCATGCAGTTATATTATAAACATTGCTATGGCAGTATGGCTATGGCCGACAGTTCTTTATTGGGGACTGAATCGGCCCAACATTGAATGTATTGCAGCTTGACATACAATATGATGGTTTCTTAATTGAAATCTTTGTTCTTCTTCGTTCATCCACTTTCTATTTCTTTTAATCACTCTTTCAGAAATTTTCAGGTACACGAATATTTTATAAATCCTTTAATTTGGTACGAAATTATGCTCCGGAAAAGAATTATTTCAATCCCTTTGCCGACAATCTTGACACTCACAAGTCACACCATGATCCTCTAGTTTATGCTAGTTTTGTTTCTTCTTGGATATTAATAAAATTTTCGACTTGCCCAGAAAAAAAATTGACTAGGTAGCATTAATCTAAAGGAACGCTGCACTAGTTACAGTGATAGCACTACATTAATTGGAAATCAGGCAACATTTTGTGACGAAAGAACTATTATATATTGAGCTATAGAATTCTAAATTTCTACTAAATATAGTCCAGTAATTCTAAGTTTAAACGCTTTATACTTTTAGACCGATCATGCAGCATGCATACTACAGAACATAGTGTAGTATTTTAATTAAAGTTTAATATCCCTTAACAATGAGTCAACTAGTCAGACCTCGAATAAAGATAAGGTAAATCCCAGCAGCTCAGAAAGATGTTCCTCCGGCAGTGCATGTGCTTAAAAATAAGTTAGAATTGGTGCAGGCTATAATGAAAGCAAATCAAAACATAACATAACATGCAAGTTGCAACTGAACAATCTGATAGCTCAGGAAAGAGAAATTGAAGAAAAATTGCTAATATATATCTAACGCTCATCGCCTGTTCACAAAACATATACCTTTGGTTTAGCTACATACCTGTTCAACAAGATGGATTTAGCCAGACTGATCTATTGACATGAAAATTGTCGACATGGGAGCAGAACTTGAAGGAGGAAGCATTGTATATAGAATAGTCGGGGAGAGGGATGGCGGCAATTGACAATGTGATCAATGTTTGTTTTGATTTTTTTTTATTACCAGCTTGGTTTAAATACCTGGTGGAAGGGAACCAAACTTCAGGTATTGAGTAATAATGGATGATTACATGATTAAGAGGCAAGAAAAGCAGTATTGGTCATTGGTTGTTACACACTGGGAGAACACCCTTTTTTCCTTGGGTTGAAGCCAAGCATGACAATGTATCCCTTTAAAGCAATGAAACATAGTTTTCAGAGCGACATAATCATTGGGCGTGCTCTCATGGACTCTTATGAAGATAGGCATGCTCCAACTACATATATACGTATTTCTCATTATATAAATAAGGGTAAACTACACAGATGACCACTTAATTATGAGATTGGTGTCAATTTGATCCTTATACTTTCAATTTTGGCAAATATACCATTTTACTATTTAAGTGGTTCCAATGTAGCCACCAAGCGTTAAAACATAATGGAGAAGCTGACGTGGTTGTTAAACAAAATTGGTATAATTATACATTTGATCCTCATTATTTACACATTATATCAATTTAGTCCTAAATTGAATTGAATTTAATAAAATTATTCTCCTGTCATATAGTGACATGTGTCGCCATCTGATTTGACGAGTATTTTTCTTAATTTTAATTTATTTAACCAATATTTACTTATCTTGTCACCATCAATTTGGAAAGGAACATTTTAAACCCAACCTTGGGTTAGGTGGGAATCAAACCTATGATGGCATGAGTGGAGTTGAGTGAACACAACATCTGAGCCAAGGGTTATTATCTATTATTTTTTTACAACTTGTTTTATTTAAAACCTGCTCCGAAAGAATTTAATCACCTACTCAATTTTAGAGCTACGACCGACAACGCTCAACTGTTACAAAACAGATTCATGCTTGAAGCTGTTTCTCTAACACTCAATTTAATCATGTTTGTCGATGTAAACAGAGTCGTATTTATTCAATCAACTGAGAATCCACTGTTAAAAAATCGAAAAAGAATTTGGCATTCTTTCCTTCTTTCCAACAATTATGAAGCCGATGTTTATGATACTTGAGAAATGTGTTTCCATGTGTATCCTTCTCAAGATGCATCCTTGCTAGTTTCCCCAGCCAGCAACTCATGTTGTTTCTGTCTAACTGAAAAACCAACATAGGAGACATACATGGAGTTTTATATTTGTTGGAATTTGAGTTGGTTTCACTGTAGCATATAAAATAAGGACGATATAAGCTAGACATCTACTCTCTTTTTTTCTGATTTGAAGCCCTCGTATCCGTTTTAACAGCATAAATATTTGTTGCTTCGGATCTTGAATCAATTTGCAAATCCTCCCCACTTCGTACGTTCCTACTAGTACAAGGTATATAGTAAATGGTGTATGCAGCAAATTCTCATTGGAAACCTGCAATCTCTTAAACTCCTTTTTCATTTTGCCTCTTCTGATTTTTCACATTATCAGAAACATTTATCTGGTCAGTGGCAAAACACCTCCGAATCCGACTGACTGATAATCGAGCTCCCAAACAGAGATAAAAAGTTGCAAAGAAACTTGGAATGATACGTGTTCGTGAAGCTGGATTTTGTCTAGACCCGGGCCTCTAACACAAGCCATCTTCAAGATCACATCACAATGCCATGCTTTCTAAATAACTTCATAACAAGGAAAGATTCCAGTCCTCGTATTGTAATCATTAATTTTTGTCCAAATTTTAATATTATTATTAGTATTATTATTATTATTATTTAAAAAAATACAAAAAAAATATCCATTCAATGCATATGGTTCTGCACGCCACCACCATGCCCTTATAATGTACTCCATCACCATCACCATCACCATTGAAAACCCATGCCCTATGCCTCACCTCCTACTAGCTCACCATATCCACTCACCATCTTCATTGGCATGCTTCCAGCCCTCTATGGCCCATGACCGAAACCACCAAAAGAGCTACCCCCAATTCTTCCTCAGTGTCATCAACCCTTGGGATTGATTCCCCTTTTTTGGATCCTCCCTCAACGTGCCTCAACCAAAGCAAGCAACTCCAATTGCTATGGGAATTCTCATGAACCAGTGACCACCATTTTCCCCATGATCTTGAACCATCCCTTTTCACCTACACTAAAACCAGTCCCTAAACCACCATTGAAGCCTTCCATTTGAATCACCATTGTTGCCGATAAAACTTAAACCAACGTTCCCTTAGCCTTTTACCATTAACCATCCATAACAACCAAAGTCAAAGAAGAGAAACTAAAGCTTACCCATTCTATCACTGTGATTTCCGGCGACCGGGATCTCCGACGAACGATCCCAACGGTGAGGACGGAGCTTAGGCAAAGGGAAACCACATACTCAAAATCGAGGCTATCAGATGGTAAACGACGGCGGATTCAGCGGTCTAAGTTTTGATTTCCGCCAAGATTTTGAAGCTTTTGGAGAGGGTTTTCAGAAGGGTAATCGGGCCTAAATTTAGAGGGAGAGAAGAGATGTGGTTCGGCGATGTCGGCTCACTGGAAGAATCGCAGGAGAAACGACGGCGGTGGTGGTTTGTAAGCAGCGGCTACGGCAGTGCCGTTAGTGAACATGGAAATGACGTGAAGACCCGCGTAACTTGGAAAACCGGCTCTAAAACTACCCATACCCGTGGCTGACCTGCGCGTCAAGCCGATCCAGTAAATACTAAACTCATATATTTGGTTTTTGGGTACCTTTTATTTTAATTCATTTTTGACGTCCAATTTTATATTATATGAGTTGGGATATTCTTGAGCTTTGATGGAAGTCTTCTGCTATGTTTTAGGTACATTGCTGATATTAGTAATTTGTATTTATTTATTTTCTCTACCCTTTCATTTATTTATTAGCATATTTTATTGTTCATGCATAAATATTGATGGTATTAGTTAGTATTCAAAATCTCGGTATCTTATTGGAAGTGTCTTTTTAAGTCTCCGGATGTCATTTTCTTTGGATACTGTAGATTACGAGGTTTTTATATTCAAACCGTATGATCATGCATTCATGTATTTTTAGGGATTAAACATTAAATTAAATTGAATTTTAATTTGTTTTGGTAAATACGATACGAACCATTAGTTATTAATTTTGGGCGTGGCGGGGGTTTGAACCCTTACTCACACGTAACCGAATCTCTTACTCGTTTAATCTATGGTTGCCTTTTGGTGTTTAGTCTACATTATTCAATTGACCGGTAGCAACTCCAAATTTTATTTTCAAAATATGAGCTTTTCAAGAATTCCCCTCAATTGTTATTTTTTAATTAAAAACATGTTTTCTAAATATCTCAGATTTTTTAGTAGCTACACATATTACCCAAAGCCCCAAACACTTAAGACGAATTAAAAAGTACGAAAATTTAACATCGAAACCAAAGAAAATAAGCAATTTGCAGAAAGAAGTAGCATTATTAGTCTCAATTTATGAGCAAGTAACCCACCAATTGACAGGTTTTAGGCTTTTATTTTGAGCAGGTTTTAAATAAAACAAGGTGTAAAACTATAACAGATAATAACCTTCGGCTCAACGGTTGTGTTCACTCAACTCCACACAACCTATCATAAATTTATTAAAATCAATTCGATTTAGTACCAAATTAATATAATGTGTAAATAATGATGATCAAATGTGTAATTATACTAATTTTGTTTAACATCCACAACAGCTTCCCTGTTATGTTTTAACGGTTGGTGTCTACATTGAAACCACTTAAATAGTTTAGTGGTGTATTTGTCAAAATTAAAAGTATAGTGGTCAAATCGACACCAACCCTATAGATAAGTAGTCATATGTGTAGTTTTTCCTATAAATAAATAAAATAAATCCAAATATATAATATTCATTTACAATATCCATTTACATTTACAATCATAAAGCCCGTTACAATTATATTGATGGCTTCCTCTCTAATTTTGTTCACTTCTTTAGCGATATCCTTTTACGCTAAAAAACGAGTTTTATCTATTGTTTTGTTTTGAAAATAATGTCTTCTGTGGGGTTTTAAAGAAACCGCATTTTATTTAGAAATTGGAGTCGCCACCGGCCACTTAGGTAGGCTGGACACCGTAAAACCAGAGATTTAAAAATTGTTGGGTTCAGGAGTCGGTTACGGATGGGGAAGGATTAACACCCCACACCGCCCAAAATTGATACTTTAGTAATTACCGCTTTATTAAAATTAAACTTTCCGGATTAAAATGACGATTAAATTAAAATTTTGTTATAAGTGCGAGTATATTTTAAAGACCCCATTATCCGAGGGTAAACGCCCAAACCACTATCACTACGCCTGATACTGGCCCCGTTTATGCTCGGATAAAAGGGCGCCGCATTGACAATTTATATTCCGTTTATGCAAGCTTAATAAATAAAACGATTTATGCTAACGTGATATTAAGACATAAGGTACGAATATTACAATGTAAATAAATAAATAAAAACGCATGGATATAACATCACATGATAATGAAAACAAAAAGGATGCACATAAACATGAAAAAAAAAGAAAAAACAAATTTTCAAAATTAATTAACTAAACATGGCATACTTGGGTTTATAAGAACAAATGCATGACATATATATGATATGAGATTAAGCTAACATAACAACATGCTTAAAAATTAAAATTTAATACTTAACAAACGACACAAATTGCATGCATACTTATTATAAACAAATCAAGACCTTAATATGTAACAAATATATCACCCATTTCTAACATGAACCTAAGATACGAAATTGTAAAAACCTGCCGCAAAATAAGCATACACTATGAATAAACTTAAACTAAGGCATATTAGCATGACAATACCTATGAAAAATATAAAAACATATACTAAAACAACATATAAGATCCACCACAAAAAAAAACATTAAAACAAATGTAGAACGAGAATAAACGATCTAACAACATACTAACACATAAAGTAAAATAAAAAGAAAATACAAGTACTAAAAACAACACATGGTATAAAACACAAAAACAGAACGTTGAGACATATACAAATACACGAACTAATGTCATACTAACATGGTACGGTTCATAAAAATATGATACAATGGAGCAACACATCTATACTACATGCTGGAATACCATCACAAATCACATTAATACATAAAACATTAACTTTTAACTAAAAAAATGAGGCATACATTGAAAGACTAAAATAAAATAAAATCAAAGCAGAATGGTAGAAACTGAATAAATAAAAAGCGAATTTGAGGACCTAAGTAAAGACTGAAATGAACTAAGAAGGACCTATCGTGCAATATGACCAAGGGGTAAACCCAAAGTATAAACTTCCAAAACGCGGAGATCTATGGGGCGCAAATTCCCCTTTAAAAACTGTATTTGTTTAATATAGGGGTGAAATTGAAACTTTTAGGAAACATGGAAGGATCAAAATTGTAATTATACAAAGGGGGAGACGCAAACTGAAAAAACATAAAGGACGGTGGTCCTTAATGGGCAAATGAACCATTTAAAAAAAAAACACTGCATATCACACTTATCTGACCAAACCCAACTCTTTTCCTCATTTTGTAATCCCTTGATAATAACAATCCCTCATTTCTCTTTGCATTCCCAAAACGGCCACTCAAACCAGAACAAGCTCCCTCATCGGCCGCCGTCCCAAATGCCCTAGCCACCGCCAGCCGTTGCTTACCGGCAGCGGTGAACCCCTAAGAACACAAAGCTCCCTCCCTCTTTTCCTTACTCGAATCCGACCCACTAAAGACCTCATCCTCTCTAGATCTAAAAAAACTTTTCAAACCCTTATCTTTTTTTAAAAAAAAGAGATTAAACATAATCCTTAGCCTCTCCCTTTCTCGGCTCACCATACCCAGCTCAGTGAACCGTCGGATTGTTGCCGGTCAAAGGGAGAGCCCAACAGTTGACAAAAAGGTAAGACTTGATCTTTAGTTGGTTTTTTATTTTGTTTGAATATGCATGTAAAAGAAAAGAGAAGAGATGAACAGATTACCACTGATGAGAGTCTTTTTTTAGCGAAGTTTTTCTTTTTTCAAAACTGGTGAATCCCCCTTGGTTACAGAGTTTTCTGTACATATATTGCCCCTTCTTTCTTTAGTTGTTTTTGGCAGAATATAAAATACAATACATGTCTTGTTCAATTTGGTACTGACACCCTGTATTTTCATTTTTTTGGTGCAATTGAGTATGGTGGTTGGGGCTGGTGCTGCGGCAGAGGCATGGTGGAGGTGATCTTTTCGCAGATGCATCCCTGGCTGTTGGATCAGATCTGATCCAACGGCTGGGATGCCTTGTTGCTTAGAGGGCTTGGATTGAATTTGGAAAAGATGAGGACGCTCAGGATCTTGCCACGGGTACATCACACGCGCGCCAACTGTATTGGCTCCTTCTGATTTGGGCCGTTGGATAATTTCTAATCCAACGACTTGGATGATGACGGCTGCAACAGATGAAAGGGGTGTTAAATAAAATTCTAGGGTTTTTGGTTAATTAGATGGGTTTGGGCTGGGCCAGATAGACCATGTAAAATTAAATTTTGGGTTTGTAAATATAATTTGGACCGGACACTTGTAATATTTATGGGTTTTTTTACTATTTCCTACTGGATCCGTCTTAATACATTATATTACCAAAATAATAATACTAATAGTAACCACATGCATAACATATATACTTATATTTTTAATACATTCATATATACATACAGGAAATTAGGGCAAATGCGACATGCATACGTACATGTGACACACATACCCGAACATTTATACACCTACATACATGCAATCACACATATATAATAGTAACACATGCATATATATACATACCTGCATACACCTTAATATGTTCATACATATAACATCTTAATATACTTACATACAAGACACTCAAGCAAGTTAACACATGACCTATATACACATATATTTGTTCACAGTACTAATCAATATAAATGTACACACATTATACATACGGACATACCTACGACATACGCATACCACATATCACACATACATGTATATTAATAATGCACATGCTCGCACTATAACAATGAAATATACACACTAGTAATAAACATTAATAATTACGTAGCATTTCCAAATTAATACAAAAATTTTCCAGATAAAAGTGAGTTATTACAGTTGCCCCTCTTTGTTTGTTCTCGTGGAACGGGAACAAATCAAAGTTCATAAGCACTCATTTTTATCCGACTTTCCTGTTCGTAGCTTTGGAAACACGTGTTTTTTGGAACTCTCCATTTTTCCTCGGCTAGATCTTTAGGCTCGTAAGCTCTTCCTATATAGAACTTTTTCACCTTCCAATCTGGAAGCTATAGATCCCTCCTATATAGAAACTTTCGTCCCGAGGTCTTGAGTTACGAGTCCTTCCCATATAGAACCTTTCACTCTAAGACAGTAAAGCTCGGAGCCCTTCCTATATAGGACTCTTCGCCTCTAACACAACGGGTTTTCACTATATAAAACCTTCTGTGTCATGGGTGAATTCTTTCGGCTGGGAGTTCTTCCTATATAGAACTGCTAGTCTTCACCCTTGAGCCGCAAGCACTTCCTATATAAAACTTTCAGCTCCTGAAGCCTCGGAACGGCAGATTCTTCCTATATAGAACCCCTCGCTGCGGACACTTGAAAATATAGGCCCTTCCTATATAGAACCTTTATCTTCACATTTGGGATTCACGCCAAAATGGCTACCGATCTGGCCTTACGTTACCTAGGCTGCCATTATCTCTGGACCCACACTACTAAGGCTGCCCATGCTTCTTTAAATCTGCAGATACTTGTCTAGAATAGATAAAATGCTATGACAAATGAGTTAGCATGCTTCTAATCCTAGGGATGTCTAACTATACATGATGCATGAATGTCAATATCTTGGTGCGTCTGCTTCGGCCATCAGTCAATCTCGACTCTCCGCTGCTTGCTTTCTCCTTTTTTCTTCTTCTAGTGACGACACCCCATTTCACTATCGGGTTCAACCATTTCAACCTTTCTTTTCTGAATTTCTGGTTCGGGGTTCTAATGTGCCCTTTTGGGTTTTCACTTTAGAGTTTTTTTTCCTTTTTTTGAGGTGCCCTTCCGGGTTTTCACCTGGGAAATCTCTCTTGTTGTCTCGAATGCTTTCTTTAAACAAGTAGGGTATGTGACATTGGTCATCTTGCCCTGGTGCTCGAAGCCTCGTACTCGTCCCGCTTCAACATACATCATGTAGGCAGCTGGAGGGCAAGGTTAATATTGTTTTGTAATCACCTGCATCTTCAGGGTTAGATCATAATAATGCTTAGAAATCTATTGTTTATTATAAGCCTATGTTAACTTATCTGCATGATGTTTATGGCAACTAACAAGAAGACAAGGAACGGGAGCTCAAAAATGTGATTTTATTACGATTAAGGATTTGGAACAATTTCGAGATGGTTATGGAAAAAAATGAGGAAAAGGAAAAGCAAAACATGAAATGCAAAACCTCCAAGTATCCACAGTATGAATGATGCGTGATCCCATCAACTGGAGTAGAATCTTTGCCTGGAGATTCTTCTTCTGGTACTCGTGGGGACGACTCTTCTTGTCGGAGGTCCAACCTCAAAATTTATCTGAGTCGCCCTTTACGGGTTTTCGAATCAGATCCTTCATTTGCTTCAAGATGCCCTTTTTCGGGTTTTCGCATTGAGCTCTCCACATTTTTTTGGTGGAACGCCCTCTCGGGTTTTTGCTCCACCTCTTTTTTTTTTCTTTTTCTTTTTTTTCTTTTTTTCTTTTTTCTTTTTTCTTTTTTTTCAAACATAGTATTTCTTAACTGTATTAGAATTCACAGGATTTTTCAACTCGTCTCCATCCATTTCGGTTAAGATTAATGCTCCTCCTAAAAAGGCCTTCTTGACAACGTATGGCCCTTCCCAATTGGGCATCCACTTTCCCCGAGAATCTTTCTGAATCGGGATGATCCTCTTAAGTACCAGATCCCCCTCTTTAAATTCTCTCAGGCGCACCTTCTTGTTGTATGCCCGCATCATCCGTTTTTGGTACATTTGACCATGGCAGATGGCCTTTAGCCTCTTTTCTTCGATGAGATTCAACTGGTTGAATCTGGCTTGCACCCATTTGGACTCTTCCAAATTTACTTCATTTAAGACCCGGAGTGACGGAATCTCAACCTCAATGGGGAGTACTGCTTCTGTTCTATACACTAAAGAATAGGGCGTTGCCTCCGTCAATGTGCAAACAGATGTCCTATAGGCGGAAAGAGCGAATGGCAGCTTCTCATGCCAATCCTTGTAGGTATCCGTCATCTTCGCGATGATCTTCTTTATGTTCTAGTTTGCTGCTTCCACTGCCCCATTCGTCTTAGGGCGATAGGCTGTGGAGTTATGGTGCGTTATCTTGAACTGGTTGCACATCTCCATCATCAATTTGTTTTTCAGATTGGAAGCGTTGTCGATGATAATCCTTTCTGGCAAACTGTATCGACAAATGATCTCCTTCTTTAGGAATTTGCATAGCGTCGTCCTTGTGATGTTGGCATAAGATGCTGCCTCCACCCATTTAGTGAAGTATTCTATGGGGACCAAAATAAAGCGGTGCCCGTTGGAAGCCTTCAGGTGAATCTGCCCAATGACGTCCATGCCCCCACGCTGTAAAAGGCCACGGAGAATTCATGGTGTGTAAAGGTAATGGAGGAGCGTGAATCTTGTTAGCATAAATTTGGCATTTGTGACATTTCCTGGCGTAATCGATGCAATCTCCTTCCATGGTCGACAGAAATAGCCATATCTCATAATTTTTTAGGCTATACACAACCCATTGGCGTGTGTCCCGCATAGACCATCGTGTACCTCTGCCAAAATCTTATTGGCCTCCCAGGCATCCACACATCTCAATAATGTCTAATCATGGCTTCTTTTATATAGAATCTCCCCATCCAGAACATATCCCGCTGTCATTTTTCTGAGTGTTTTTCTGTCATTGTTATTTGCCTCTTCGGTATACTTTTGAAACTCGACATATTGCAAGATATCATAATACCAAGGGTTGCCATCTATCTCTTCTTGCACATTACAACAATGAGTCGGCCCTTCAAAAGTCTGCATCTCAATGGGCTTCATTTTTGCCCCCGTGTTCGCTTTGAACATGGAAGCCAAGGTTGCCAAGGCGTCTGCCATCTGATTTTCTTTTCTGGGAAGGTAAGCGAAACTGATCTTTTCAAACTCCTTGGTGAGCTCCTGGATCAATTCATAATATTTGACCAGCTTCGGATCCCTGGTTTCCGTGCAACTGGTAAATCACTAAGGATGAATCTCCGAATACTTGGAGTTCCTTAATCTTTCTTTCAATAGCTGCGTTCAGTCCCATAACACAGGCTTCGTATTCGGCTATATTATTGGTGCAGAAGAATTCTAGTCTGCTGGTGAAGGTGATAAGTGTTCAAAAGTACTATTTTTCTTACCCTTTTTACTCATATTATTGTTAGACTTAGGCTCATATTAGTTACATAATTAGTCATTCATGCATTAATCCATGTTTCCTTCCATCGTTGAGCTTGATTGCATAACTTGGTTGTTTTTGTGGGAAAAGATATTGCTTTGGTGTGTTTTTTTGTGTATGTGCAGAATCACTTGCCAAAGCAAGGCTAGAACTAGTTGCCAGGGCAATGCATGAAGAAGATGCTGAGCTAGTTGCCAGGGCAATGCATGAAGGAGATGTCGAGCTAGTTGCCAGGGCAATGCATGAAAGAGACGCCGAGCCAGTTGCCAGGGCAATTGTCGACAAAGAATAAGGTGATATGGTAGTTGAAATTGATGAATAGACAAGCCCAAGATGACGTAGAGAAAAGCTAAATCCCAAAGGAGTTTGATTTCCATGAAGAGGTTAAAGAAGAATTAAATTCCAAGAAGATAGGAGAAGTTCTAGAAGGAATATAATTATAATAAAGAATTATATTCTTTAAAGATAATTTAACTCTAACTTAACTTCCTCTTCAAAGAAGGACTTTGACCTAGCCCTATAAATTAGAGGCCATGCCGTCAACTCTAAGGGGGAGAGATGAGAGAATTTTCGACAAGCTTCAAGGGGAGATCTCGACAAGAAGTCTTCATCCATCCTTCATCTTTTTCTTTCTTGTTCAATTAGGTTCATGCTAGGAATTCTTTATCTTGTGTTTCTTTGGAACCTAGCCATGAACTAAATCTATTTGGCTAAGGTTATTGTGTCTTGTGGTTGTGAGAAACAATTGGATTTTGTTTAGTTAATAAGAGTTTGCACTTTTCTATTCAAGGTTTATTCGTTCTTGGTTCTTATTCTTGTTTGTGAGTGAATTGGGAGAGGATCTCGTAACTTCATCGATTTATCTAATATTGGGAGAGTTAGATTCAAGAAACGAATGAATATGATCTTTATTCAATCTATTGATGGTGAAGATTAATCTGGCTTAGAAATAAGTTAAGGATTTCAACGGCTAAGAAGAGCGCAAGATTGGTTGTTGTTCACCCTTGATTCACGCAGGGATGTATTATCAAGGCATGCACAAGTAGCTAGAGTTTCGACTTAGGGATAAGAAGAATGCTCTGCCGAACCTTGAAGGTTGCTGCCCAAACGCCCAAGTAGTTGCCCAACTAGTCGCTCAGGCAACCATCGATTAGTTGCCAAGGCAACCCCGTTGTGCAAGTTTCCACGGCAACTGAGTTGCCCTTGCACTATTTTACCAAGACGATCTAATCGGCTATCACACCTCAACTGACGATAACCTGGCCTATCTCTCTCATTTGATCTCATCTATTCTTTTACTTTATTGCTTTCTAGTTTAGTTATTAGTTAAACTCCTATAATCTTCTATTTATGTTTTTACTTTTTATAGTGCAAGAGACTAGATTCTTGAAGTGGCACCAATCCCTGTGGAGACGATATCTTTTATACTATAACTTGTGACGTGTACACTTGCACAATTGCGGAGCACTTATTACGCGCAACAAGTTTTTTGCGTCGTTGCCGGGGATTAGCAATAGCGACTTTGCTTTTATTTTCTTGCACTTTCTTTTTATTTTTCTTGTTTAAGATTCAAAGGGCTAACAAACTTTGGTTTTGCATTGGTATATGACCAGGGCGAGACCGATTACAACGGAATATCCCTTTGATCCAAAAATTGAACGAACCTTACAAAGACTTAGACGAAGGTTAAGAGTAGCAATGGCTAATCAAGACGGCAATATGAATCAAGATGTTCCAGCAGGAAGAGTGATTCTTGCACGAAACAGAACTATTCGAGACTATCTTGAAGAAGATCTTGATGGACTTAATCCAGGAGTTGTCGCACCTGAAATTGAAGCCGACCACTTTGAGTTGAAACCGGTGATGTTTAATATGATCAACACAATTGGTCAATTTGGCGGCTCAGCAACTGAAGATGCACGACAACATCTTAAATCTTTCCTCGAGATTTACAACTCGTTCAAAATACACGGAGTCACCCCCGATGTTTTACGATTAAGATTATTACCCTATTCACTGAGGGATGGGGCGAGAGCATGGTTGAATAGCATTCATGCCGGATCAATAGGATCTTGGACCGATCTTTGTCGTGATTTCCTTGCTTGGTTTAATCCTAAAAATTTGACTGATAAGCTTCGTAACAACATTACTTCTTTTCTGCAGGCAGATGATGAATCCATGTACAAGGCTTGGGAGCGATATAGAGAACTTCTACACAAGTGCCTTCTACACGGATTCTCAGTGTGGACACAAGTAACAATGTTTTACAACGCCGTGAATACACCAACAAGGATGATGCTAGATGCCTCGGCAAACGACATACTTCTAGATAAGTCGCCGGGGGAAGCAATGCAAATTCTAAACAGGCTTGCCAAGAATGATTATCAATTCCCCTCTAATAGAAGAGGAGGAGTTAGACGCCAAGCCACAATACATGAACTAGGATCATCAGACTCAATTTCGGCACAATTGGCCACTTTAACCAAGATGGTCCAGAACATGCAGAAACCAAACAACACACATGAGGTCAAGGTAATGAATTCTTTTTGTGAGTTATATGTTGGTAACCATGATTTTTCTTAATGTATGCAGAATCCGGAATCCAGCTTCTATGTAGGGAATTACAACCGAAACAACAATGTGATGTCCAATACATACAATCCAGCTTGGAAGAAGCACCCGAATTTTTCATGGAGTAATCCCAACAATGCTCTAAACCATAACAATCAGAATGCACAAGCATCGGGATTCCAGCAGAATATGCCCCGGTAACAGTTGTCGCAGCAACAACCGACAACATATAGTTCTTTGGAAAATTCTCTCAATACTTTTATGTTGAAAACTGAATCTTATATGGCTGAGAATAGTAACTTCATAAAAAGAACCGATGCTTTTATTAACAGGACCGAGATGAGATTGCAAAACCAAGAGGCGGCAATCAAATCATTGGAAAATCAAGTCGGACAATTTGCTCAAAACCTGAATACTAGACCACAAGGAGGTTTACTAGCGATACTGAAGTCGCAAGAGGAACTGGCCATGAGCAATGTAAGGCGGTCACCACTAGAAGTGGCCATCAACTTAAAGAGGCTCAAGCCCGCTCATCAAACAAAACTCCACAAAAAGATCAAGACGAACCCAGCGGCAAAGCCTCAGATGCTGAACCAAGAATTGTCACGGAAACCGGCAATAAGCATACCTTGGCAACCAACGATAAGCATGCATCGGCAACCGGCGATAAGCATGCCTCGACAACCAATGATAGGCACGCCATGGCAACCCTAGTTGATGATGCTTTGGCAACTCCAGTTGTCTCGGCAATGCCATCAATCAGATTCCAGACCAATAAAAGGATCGAAGATATCCGACTTCCACCACCATTCTCACAAAGTTTGAAGCGGCAAAAGCAAGAATATCAATTCAAGAAGTTTCTCGATATCCTAAAGCAAGTCCACATCAACTTGCCATTGGTGGAAGCAATTGAACAAATGCCGAACTATGCCAAGTTTCTTAAAGACATTGTGTCCAAGAGAACAAAGCTAGGAGAGTTTGAAACAGTTGCCGTAACGGAAAGATGCATGGCCATGTTGCACAATCGTATGCCACCCAAGTTGAAGGATCCCAGAAGTTTCACAATACCCTGTTCCATTGGAAACCACTATGTCGGGAAAGCATTATGCGACCTTGGGGCTAGCATAAACTTGATGCCTAAATCGGTTTTCCAGAAACTAGGAATCGGGAAGGCAAGACCTACAACAGTTATGCTACAGCCAGCCGACAGATCCTATGTGCATCCAGAGGGAAAAATCGAAGACATACTGGTAAAAGTTGATAAATTTATTTTTCCCACTGACTTTATTGTTTTGGATTGTGAAACAGATGAGCATGCACCTATCATTCTCGGGAGACTATTCCTAGCAACAGGGAGAACCTTGATCGATGTTGAAAAAGGAGAACTCACAATGAGGGTGAATGACCAGCAAGTTAAACTAAATATGTTCCAAACACTAAGGCATGTCGATGATCCAGAAGAATGCCAACTTCTTCATGCCACGACAGAGTTTAACTTCGACGAGGAATTTAGTTGCCTCGGTAACTATATTGCCGATCAAGAGGAACCTGAGGAGTATGAAGAACCGTTCGATGAGGAACAACAAGAAGAGGCAAATTCGCTAGTCAATCGACCAGGTACATACTTTGAACCACTGGATTACTCAGGTAAGGAAGGTAAGCTCGAAAAGCCCTCTACTAAACAACCACCGATTCTTAAGTTGAAACAGTTGTCAGAGCAACTAAAATATGCATACTTAGGAACCGACAATACATTGCCTGTAATTATTTCTTCTAAGTTACAGCCTGAGCAGGAAAATAAGCTAATCAAAATGTTGATGCTACACAAGAAGGCAATAGGGTGGTAGGAAAGATCACTTCCCATTACCCTTTATTGATCAAATGCTTGACCGTCTTGCAGGTAAACCCTTTTATTATTTTCTTGATGGTTATTCAGGTTACAATCAAATTGCCATAGCACCAGAAGATTAAGAAAAGACAACCTTCACATGCCCATACGGTACTTATGCTTTTCGAAGGATACCGTTCGGATTGTGTAACGCCCCGAAAAGATGCATGATGGCACTCTTTTCAGACATGGACGAAGACTTCCTTGAGATCTTCATGGATGATTTTTCTGTTTTTGGTAATGACTTCAACAGTTGCCTCAGCAATTTAGAGAAGGTGTTGGCAAGATGTGAAGAAACTGATTTAGTCCTCAATTGGGAGAAGTGCAATTTTATGGTAGATGAAGGAATAGTGCTCGGCCACAAGATTTCATCCAAGGGAATTAAAGTAGACAAAGCCAAGGTGGACGTGATCGAGAGATTACCCCCACCAAGTTCGGTTAAAGGAATTTGAAGCTTTCTTGGACATGCAGGTTTTTACAGGAGGTTCATTCATAATTTTTCTAAAATCACTAAACCCTTGTGTAATTTGCTTGAACAGGATAAAGTCTTCGATTTTGATGATTCTTGCACCCCAAGCATTCAAAATCCTAAAGGAAAAGCTTGCCTCGGCACCCATTGTCATTCCACCAGATTGGACGCTACCTTTTGAGCTCGTGTGTGATGCAAGTGATTTTGTGGTAGGAGCAGTCCTAGGCCAAAGCACAGGTAAGACCTTCCATGTGATATACTATGCTAGTAAAACTCTTAATAGTGCTCAAGTGAATTACACAACAACGGAGAAAGAGTTATTAGCTGTAGTTTTCGCATTTGACAAGTTTCGATCCTATTTGATTGGTACAAAGGTAATTGTTCATACGGACCATTCGGCAATCAAATATCTATTTGCTAAAAAGGATGCCAAACATCCTTTGATTCGTTGGATATTACTTTTACAAGAATTTGATATTGAAATTAAGGACAGGAAATGAACAGAAAATCAAGTGGTCGATCACTTATCACGTTTAGAACGCAATAGGGAGGAGGACGCGGATCTAGAGATATACGATGTATTCTCACTTTTAGTTGCCTCGACAACTCTCGACGCCGCAGTAGCCCTTGAAGCGCACGCCTCGGCAACCATGGATGCGCATGCCTCGGCAACCCTCGACGCCTCAGAAGCCCTTGACGTCACGCCTCGACAACCCTAGACGTACACGCCTCGGTAATTTTGGGAGCAGTCGCCACGTCAGTACATGCCTCGGTAATACCCTGGTACGCGGATTTAGTTAATTTCCTTGTTTGTGGTATTTTACCTTATGGTCTTACTCACCAAGGGAAGACGCGGTTCCGCCTTGATGCTAAGCATTACTTTTGGGACGAGCCTCTTTTGTTTAAATAATGTGCAGATCAGGTTATACGCCGATGTATCCCCGAAGAGGAGTAGCAGAATGTACTCTGGCAATGCCATTCTTCACCCTATGGAGGACATTTTAGAGGAACTCGTACCGCGGCCAAAGTTTTGCAATCTGGTTTGTATTGGCCAACACTTTACAAAGATGCCCAATAGTTTTACAAGCAATGTGATCGTTGCGAGAGGACGGGCAATATCTCTAGACGACATGAGATATCGCTCCAAAACATCATCGAGGTGGAATTGTTCGATGTATGGGGGATCGATTTTATGAGACCTTTTCCATCTTCATTCGGCAACCTCTACATTCTACTTGCCGTCGACTACATGTCTAAATGGGTTGAGGCAGCTGCAGTTCCTAACAACGATTCCAAGACCGTGCAACGATTCTTGCAAAAAAACATATTTATACGGTTTGGGATGCCGAGGGCAATTATCAGTGATGAAGGCAAGCATTTTGACAATAGACTTATTGCCAAGATGTTGCAATGCTGCAACGTATCACACAAGATTGCCATGACATATCACCCACAAACCAATGGGTAAGCAGAAATTTACAACCGGGAATTGAAGGGTATACTCGAGAAAGTTGTAAATCCCTCTAGGAAGGATTGGTCATTAAGACTAGATAACGCACTTTGGGCATATCGCACTGCATTCAAAACACCCTTAGGTATGTCCCCCTTCCGACTTGTCTATGGCAAAACATGCCATCTACCGGTGGAAATCGAACACAAGGCATATTGGGCATTCAAGGCCGTGAATATGGATTGGGAAAGTGCCGGACAAAAGCGATTGTTGGACTTCAACGAAATAGAAGAATTCCGTGCACTCGCCTATAACAATGCACGAATCTACAAGGAGAAAACAAAACAATAGCATGACAAGAAACTATTGCCACGACAATTCATGCCAGGGCAACTAGTTCTCTTATTCAATTCTCGGCTAAAACTTTTCCCGGGAAAGATGAAATCAAGATGGTCGGGACCATTCGAAGTTGTCAAACCATTCTCCCATGGTGCCGTGATAATCAAGTCCATCACTGACAAACATGAATTCAAAGTTTATGGACAAAGATTAAAGCACTATAATGGTGTGCCCATGTGGAACGTAACAAAGAAGTGGTCACCTTAGGAGATGCATGAGCATGCTCTCTTTTCGATATTTTATTGTTATTTTTATTTTTATTTTTATTTTTTTATTTTATTTTTATTAATTTCGATTACTATTTTTATTTTTTCTTAATTTTTTTCGAACTAATTAATTTTTATTTTTTATTTTCGATCACTATTTTTTAGGATAGATTTATTTTCTTTAAGATTCAATCTACATCTTTCATATTTATCTTTTTAAGTTTAAGAATCCCTTTACACATCTTTATTTATTTTCTTTTATTAGTTTATCTTTAATTTTAATCCTTATTTGATTTGTCTTTGAATTGTAGGAAAAGAGTTCAAGATAAAGAGGAATTTTGATTCAAGAAGGAAAACATCTTCAACAAGGAAATTAATGGGCTGAATCTAAGGCTTATATAAAGCCTCCAGCTTAACCTAAATAAACCCCCTAACCGTCACCCTTCCCCTAAACCGAAACCCTCTTTTTCTTCTTTCCAAAATTAATCTCACCCACCATATTTACTACCTATCTTTTCTATATAACTCATCACCCTTAACTTCCAAGAAACCTATTCCAACTTTTCATCTTGCAACTCTTTAGTTTCTTTTATTTTATTTTCTTTGTTTTTACAAAACTCACAACTAAGATCATCCATGGCATCCAAAATTAAATTTTTGGTTCATCCAAGTTCCTCCAAAGAACCAAGATACAAGAAGTTTGCTACACCGGTGGTTCAAGAAAGATTTCACTCCAAGTTTGAAAGCCGAAAGATTTACGAAGAACAAGGCTTTGAATACTCCAACTCTCATCAAGATTTCGGCCTTGAACCATTCATCTTCGAAAGGATTGCACATCAAAAGTGGCAAATCTTTTGCCATCAATCGAAACCGGGTAACATCTCATGGGTAATAGAATTCTATGCTCACTCACCTAACCCGGATAATCCTTATGTTTTTGTTCATGACAAGGCCATACTCATAAGCCCCGAAAACATCAACACCTTTTACGGGCTCTACATTGAGAAGGACGAGCATCAAGCCTTTGTTGATCAAATCTCGACCAAGTAACTCGACAAGGTGCTTCAAGAACTCACTCAACCGGGAACTCATTGGAACGACGGTAAATACAAGGGCACGGTAAATCATCTTCGGCTTAAACCCGAGGCAAAACTATGGAATAAATTTGTTAAAACTTCTTTAATGCCCACCACACACAATACTACCGTTAATATACCACGTCTTTTGCTCATACATTCTATTTTGCATAATCGCATCATTAACATTGGAAAAATTATTTGTGATGAGATTTTTGTATGTAGCTCAAAAGATAAGGGTTCTCTTTTCTTCCCTTGCTTAATTTTTAATCTTTTTAAGGAGATGCATGTCCCAAGTGAGTCCATCGATGAAAAGGCCCTACCAAAGTCCGGTTGGAATCAAGCACAAATCCGAAAGCTAATGGGAGAGGCACAGGAAAGTTCCTCAATACCTCCAATTGTCGCGGCAACTCTTGCTACCTCGGTAATCCCTAATGCCCAAGCACCTAACGCCCGGGCAACTCGGCCATCAACCCCGGGACACTTTGAAGCACTATTGCAACCATTGGCGAGCCACCTTAGGCAAATTGAAGACCGGAAACTAATGTTCATGCGGTACATAAAGGAGCACAACAATGCCATCATCCAAGTCATCCTAAAAAAGTACCCGGACAGCCGCGTGCCGTTTCTAATCTTTCTTATCGAGATCTTTGCCTCGGCAACCAATGAAGCAGTCGCCACGGCAACTGCAACAAATGATGCCACGGCAACTAACCCTGAAGATGCCACGGTAACCAAAGCTAAAGACATCCCGGCAACCACTGCAAAAGCCAAAGGTAAAGCACCTATGCCCGGATCAACTCGTACGAAATTATTGTCTGATTTTTCATATTCGGACGAGTCCTCCATTACACCAACAAAGACCGCACCAAATGAATCCTCCAAGTGAAAAGCCAATGACATTGATAAAGAGGACGATGAGAACAACCCCGTACCAGGATCGATTCCACCATCGGCAACAAGGAAACAACCATCGCGTTCAAGCAAGAGAATCAAGACACCGACCAAAAGGAAACTAATCATCCACGACGATGAACTCTCGGAGTAAGTCCTCATTCGCATTTTATTTTTCTTTATCTTTATTTCTCTTTAATGCATGCTTTGAGGACAATGCCTCATTCGAGTTTAGGGGATTGTTAGTAGTTAGTTACCATGTTTAGTTGCATTCATCTTAAGTATTGCATTTAGGATACATAAATTGCTTGCCATGCCTTTAGTTGGAACAAGAATTGCCTAGATTTGATGAATATCCGATGATGACTTTGCCAATGCATTTAATTGATGGAATTTTTATTCTAGGATAACCATGGAAAAACTTAGAATTTTACTATGATGCTAAATTTGATGAAACACTGTTGTGGTTTGATTGATTTAAGGAATTCTAGTGAATTTAGGTTAATAATTAAAAAATTTGAGGGATTAGAATAAAAATTGGATGAATGGTAGAGGTGCCCCAAATTGGCTCTAGCATGTGCTAAAAAATTGATCGCTAGAGGTGCCCGAAACCGGCTCTAGTCGAATAAATTAATTAACTTAAGAAAACTAAAAACAAAACACTAGAGGTGCCCGAAACCGGCTCTATTTAAAACATGTTAAAAGAACCCAATGAAGTAATTTGAAAACCTCTTGTTTGCATAGAATCCGGAAAATTAACTTGCACACAACTCCGCACGCACTCACAAGCATTATAGTTTGATTCCGAGTAACTCCTAAGTTTTCCAAAAAATGAAAAGCCAATCATACTTTGTGCCCCGGTTCTGAGAATTGAAATCAAGTTCAAAGCTAAGTTTGTGAAAATTGAAGTCTTGGCAGGTAATTATTAGTTTGCATTGCTTGAGGACAAGCAATAGTTCGAGTTTGGGGGTGTGATAAGTGTTCAAAAGTACTATTTTCTTACCCTTTTTACTCATATTATTGTTAGACTTAGGCTCATATTAGTTACATAATTAGTCATTCATGCATTAATCCATGTTTCCTTCCATCTTTGAGCTTGTTTGCATAACTTGGTTGTTTTTGTGGGAAAAGATGATGCTTTGGTGTGTGTTTTTGTGTATGTGCAGAATCACTTGCCAAAGCAAGGCTAGAACTAGTTGCCAGGGCAATGCATGAAGGAAATGCCGAGCTAGTTGCCAGGGCAATGCATGAAGGAGATGCCGAGCTAGTTGCCAGGGCAATGCATGAAGGAGACATCGAGCCAGTTGCCAGGGCAATTGTCGACAAAGAATAAGGTGATATGGTAGTCAAAATTGATGACTAGACAAACACAAGATGACGTGGAGCAAAGCTAAATCCAAAAGGAGTTCGATTTCCATGAAGAGGTTAAAGAAGAATTAAATTCCAAGAAGATAGGAGAAGCTCTAGAAGGAATATAATTATAATAAAGAATTATATTCTTTAAAGATAATTTAACTTCAACTTAACTTCCTCCTCAAAGAAGGACTTTGACCTAGCCCTATAAATTAGAGGCCATGCCGTCAACTCCAAGGGGGAGAGAGGAGAGAATTTTCGACAAGCTTCAAGGGGAGATCTCGACAAGAAGTCTTCATCCATCATTCATCTTCTTCTTTCTTGTTCAATTAGGTTCATGCTAGGAATTCTTTATCTTGTGTTTCTTTGGAACCTAGCCATGAACTAAATCTATTTGGCTAAGGTTATTGTGTCTTGTGGTTGTGAGAAACAATTGGATTTTGTTTAGGTAATAAGAGTTTGCACTTTTCTATTCAAGGTTTATTCATTATTGGTTCTTATTCTTGTTTGCGAGTGAATTGGGAGAGGATCTCGTAACTTCATCTATTTATCTAATATCGGGAGAGTTAGATTCAAGAAACGAATGAATATGATCTTTATTCAATCTATTGATGATGAAGATTAATCCAGCTTAGGAATAAGTTAAGGATTTCAATGGCTAAGAAGAGCGCAAGATTGGTTGTTGTTCACCCTTGATTCACGCAGGGATGTATTATCAAGGCATGCACAAGTAGCTAGAGTTTCGACTTAGTGATAAGAAGAATGCTCTGCCGAACCTTGAAGGTTGCTGCCCAAACGCCCAAGTAGTTGCCCAACTAGTCGCCCAGGCAACCATCGATTAGTTGCAAAGGCAACCCCATTGTCCAAGTTGCCACGGCAACTGAGTTGCCCTTGCACTCTTTTACCAAGACGATCCAATCGGCTATCACACTTCAACTCACGATAACCTGGCCTATCTCTCACATTTGATCTCATCTATTCTTTTACTTTATTGCTTTCTAGTTTAGTTATTAGTTAAACTCTTATAATCTTCTATTTGTGTTTTTACTTTTTATAGTGCAAGAGACTAGATTCTTGAAGTGGCACCAATCCCTGTGGAGACGATATCTTTTATACTATAACTTGCGACGTGTACACTTGCAAAATTGCGGAGCACTTATTGCGCTCAACAGAAGGGATAGTAGACATTCTTCAGAGAAATTAACACGGCCCTTATCTCGTGTCTAAGGGCGTTGGAGGCCCCATCAAAGTAAAGCTTCCATGAATTGTCGTTTGAAACATTTTCCTCAGTTGTAATACACATCAAGTCCTCATCTGAGAAATTAAAGTTCAATGATTAATAATCATCCGAAGCACGACTAGCTAAGAAATCTGCTATGGCGCTTTCCTTCACGGCTTTTTGACTTACATACACAATGTCGAACTCGGATAAGAGCATCTGCCAGCGGGCCATCCTCCTTGTTAATGTCGACGCTTCCATTAGGAACTTCAAGGGGTCTAGCTTGGATATCAACCATGTGATATGGTATAGCATGTACTGCCTAAGCCTTTTGGTGGCCCAAACCAAAGCACAACATAGCTTCTGAATTGGCGGGTACCGTGTTTCACAATCATTGAACTTTTTACTTAGGTAGTAGATGGCTCTTTCCTTTTTCCCAGACTCATCGTGTTGCCCCAATACGCAACCCATTGAATTCTCAAAGACTGTTAGGTAGATGATTAAAGGCCTGCCTGGTATCGGTGCGACTAAAATCGGATTATTCATCAAGTACCTTTTGATATTCTCCAGGGCTTCTTGATATTCCTCATCCTAGACACCGGGATTATTCTTTCTAAGTAGTTTGAAGACTGGGTCGCACATATCTGTTAACTGGGAGATGAAACGAGAGATGTAATTTAGCCTCATCAGGAAACCTCGAACTTCCCTCTAAGTATGGGGCGATGGGAGATCCTAGATGGCTTTCACCTTATTTGGATCGATCTCAATCCCTCTTCTTCTCACTACGAACCCCAAGAGTTTTCCAGATGTAACGACAAATGTGCATTTGGCCGGGTTAAGCTTTAACTGGTATTTTCGCAGTCTTTGGAATAGTTTTCTCAAGCTCTGCAGGTGCTCTTCTTTTGTTCGGGACTTAGTGATCATATCATCCACGTATACCTCTATTTCTTTGTGCATCATGTCATGGAAAAGAGTCACCATCGCTCTTTGATAAGTCGCTCCAGCGTTCTTGAGTCCGAAAGGCATCACCTTGTAATAAAAAGTGCCCCACATGGCCACGAATATGGTTTTCTCCATGTCATCTGAGTCCATCTTTATCTGGTTGTACCCCGAGAAGCCGTCCATGAATGAGAACCATGAGTGTCGCGCGGTGTTGTCAACCAGCGTGTCAATATGTGGTAGATAGAAATTGTCTTTAGGGGTAGCTCGGTTGAGATCCCTATAATCTACACACATACGGACCTTCCTATCCTTCTTCGGTACTGGTACAATGTTTGCAACCCATTTAGGGTACTTGGCCACTTCCAAGAAGCCAGCATCAAACTGCTTTTTCACCTCTTCTTTGATCTTTAACAACACTTCCAAGAAGCACGCACGAGTGAGAAGTGCAGAGTCCCCTCGGGTACATCACACGCGCGCTAGCTGTATTGGCTCCTTCTGATCTGGGCCGTTGGATAATTTCTAATCCAACGGCTTGGATGATGACGGCTGCAATAGATGAAATGGGTGTTAAATAAAATTCTAGGGTTTTTGGTTAATTAGATGGGTTTGGGTTGGGCCAGATAGACCATGTAAAATTAAATTTGAGGTTTGTAAATATAATTTGGATAAGACACTTGTAATATTTATGGGTTTTTTTACTATTTCCTACTGGATCCGTCTTAATCCATTATATTACCAAAATAATAATACTAATAGTAACCACATACATAACATATATACTTATATTTTTAATACATACATATACACATACAAGCAATTAGGGCAAATGCGAAATGCATATGTACATGTGACACACATACCCGAACATTTATACACCTGCATACATGCAATCACACATATATAATAGTAACACATGCATATATATACATACCTGCATACACCTTAATACGTTCATGCATATAACATCTTAATATACTCACATACAAGACACTCATGCAAGTTAACACATGACCTATATACACACATTTGTTCACACTACTGATCAATATAAATGTACACATATTATACATACGGACATACCTACGACATACGCATACCACACATCACACATGCATGCATATTAATAATGCACATGCTCGCACTATAACAATGAAATATACACACTAGTAATAAACATTAATAATTATGTAGCATTTCCAAATTAATACAAAAATTTTCCAGATAAAAATGAGTGATTACAACTTCCGGTAGAAGAAATCGAAAAATATGCCATACATATGCAAGCAGTCCATGCGCACATTGATGCAGGCGTGGCTAAATAATTTACAGTTCACTAAAAATGTTGTCTGCAAACTAAGATAAACATAATTGACCATTTGAAATCAAAAGCTCCATGTGAAGCATGCTTATAAGTGTTCTAATTCATTAACTTCTTCAATCCCAAGACCTCCACGTTGTACTTAATCCAATTTTGTGTCTCATCTAGCAATTATATCTTTAGGATTACTAATATAATACTATGATAATTTATAAACACTTTGTATAATAAAAAGGTTCTGAGCACTTTCAGTTTTACTTTTAAATTTATCTCTAGGATCCAGGGGAATAAATTTTATATTTTTTTAATATATCTCCCATATAAATTCTTTTGGACCATCTGTCATTATTTTCTTTTAAAATATATGTTTTTAATCTTCTAAATCTTACAAATTGTAGTGGCAACAGGCAAGTGTTAAATATTGAAAATACAAAATTGTAAAGAAACATTATTATTTGCTTGTAGGTGTAACATGGAAGCCGGTTGTGCACTAATATAAGTTCGAGAATTGAATAATCTGAATTTACTAATTAAAAAAATAATTTTTAAGGATTAATCGAATTTTTTTATTTGTATAACCATGTCATTCAAGAGTGACTAAAATAGGAATAATTTGAAAGTTAAGTTATTAAATTTTGAAAATTTTAAACTCTAGTGACCAAAATATGAGTGAGAGAGAAGTTGAGTGATGAATGGTGTAGTTTACCTATTATTTTTATTAAGAAAAATGAAAACCGACGTGAGCTTCTAACTATATTGAAAACGAACTAAAAGTTTGGTGATTATACCGCAAATTTTAAAAGTTTGAAGACCAAAATAAAAGCGCCCTAAAAATTCAGTGACCATTTATGTAGTTTACCCTATAAAAATGTGACCCTCAGATATTGAGGCTTTTGGGTAAGGGCATTATGGGTAGGGTGAGTGTTCGATCGAGTCGAGTCAAAAAATTTTGAGTTATTCGAGTTGACGCTTCATATTTTTCAACTTGAACTTAATTTGAAATTTTTTCGATTCGAGTAGAGTTCGAGTCTAGTTTTAGAGTTCCTATACAAATTTTATTGTAATTATTTATCAAGTCATAGTACGGTTTGAGTCCAATTTAAACGACTTTCTCTAGTCATATAAGATATGCATATATATTTCTTCATAGTATTATTTTTCACATGTATAAATAAGATTTGTAATGTTATTTAATAAAAAATATCATCTAAGCTTCTAAAATATATTTATAATGTTATTTTTAAATAAGAAATTTTTGGGATAAAGTATTTATGAGAGTATAAATGAGTCAATAATTTGATGTGAAGAAAAATTTTACCAAAAATTTTAGTTGAACGATCAAATTGAATAAAAAGTAAAGTTAAAGGACTAAATTGCAAAAATAATATATTTTGTTAAAAATATGAATTGGAGTTACATATATATTATATAGTGTTAGTGAATCATGTGGTTTAATTTTGGTCGGAAATAGACTTAAAAAATGAATTGAAGAAATGATAAATCATTCAAAGTTTAGGGGCTAAATTAAAAAAATAAGAAATTTATTTTAAATATGAATTGAAGTTAAATATGTATTCTAAAGTGGTTTAGGAGCATGTGGTTCAAATTTGGTCAAAAATAGACTTAAAACAAATGAGAGATTGAAGAAATGAGAAAATCATACAAAGTTGAGGGGCTAAATTACAAAAAGATAAAATTTATTTTTACAAGTATGAATTGCAGCTAAATAGGTATTCTAAATTGTTTTAGAAATGTGTGGTTCAAATTTGGTCAAAAATAGACTTAAAATGTAGGAGAAATTGTAGAAAAATAAAACCAGGGACTAAATCACAAAACTGTAAAATTTGATTTTTCGATTTTTCAATTTTTCGAATTGAGCAAATTTAAACTCGAATAGAACTCAAAATTTTTCTGAGTTACTTTAATTGACTCGAATAACTCAAAATTTAAAAAAGAAAATCAATTTTTTCGAGTCAATTTTGCTCAACCCTAATTATGGGCCAAAGGATGTGGTTTTTAAGTAGGCCCGTCATAACGTCTGGCGCTCTAGCTAGTAGCTACTGCAGTGCCTAGCTAAGAATGTACATGGCCCAGTAAGTGGATCTGGGCTCAATTATAAGTCTTTCATCATGCATGTAGACAAATGTCTTTTCATCCATGAACAATGTCAAATACCTATAAATTGAGTGTGAAATCGTAATCGAAAAACTGATTTTTTTCATAATCTTAAAAGTAAAATTAGCCCCCAAATTATAAGTATATACTAATCATATTCTTTATTAATAAAACAATTCTAAAAATTATTAATTGCTATATAAATACTGATGTGTATTATTTAATAATATGATGTGACACAAATAATAACTAATATTGAGTTTAAATAAAATAATGATCTGAATTTCAAACAGAGAAAGAATTATAAACAAATTGGGAGAACAAAAATAAAAACTCAAAGGACATTTCAATTTTATTCTAAATAATGATTTCGAGAAAGTTATTTAACATTAATTATCATTTATGCAACACCATATACCCACCAATATTTATATGACAATTAATAATTTTTAACCATTTTATTAACAATAGACATTATTAACAAGTACCATTAGTTTGAGGATAAAATTGAAACAGATAAAAGTTTTGGGGCTATTTTAAAATAAGAGTTATAGTTTGAGGATGAAAGTGGAACGCTAAAAATTTAGAAATTAAATTTAAATGAAAGTCATAATTTAAAAATAAAATTGAAATATTTAAAAATTTAAGGATTAATTTAATATAAGAATTATGGTTTAGAAAATCTAATAAATAAACTAGGGAAAAGCACTAAAAGATGGTAACCAAATTAGCAAACATGCCAAGATGAAATGGAAATATGGAAGAACAAAGGTTAAAGAGGGGGAGCAAAATCTGTGGCCACTGGCCACTGCCAAATGGGTTTCAACTGACTTAAATACGCATCTGTCTGAGGCTGAGTGGTCATTTCAGCAAAAGTAAGCATTCAACCCTAAAATATTTTAGTCTTTTTTCCAAAAATAATATTGTTAATTATTTAATAAATTAAACTTATATAAAATTATTTATGAAAAAACATGTTTCGCTACTCGTTTGGGATTGCTTATGGTAACCCAAAAGCACTTATTTAAACAAAAGTATTATCAATGGTTAGTCTATGATACAACAGTTTAATTTAAGGCTAAAAAGGCATAATTAAAATATTAAAAAGTACGGAACCTAAAATGTTACCACGCAACCGAAATATTATTAAAAAAATATAACATTTTAGGTTGGTGATAAGTTTCGAAACTTGCCATGAAACCAAAAATCAAGTTTCGAAACTTGTTGAAAACCACCAACCCAAAATGTTATATTTTTTTATAACATTTCAGTTGTGTGATAACATTTTAGGTTTCGTATTTTCTGACATTTCGGTTATGTCGTTTTTAGCGTTAAATTAAGTTGTTGTACCCTAGACTTTTCGGTATTGTCAAACAAGGGGAAATCAGCTTTCGCTTAAAAAGTCATGTTTGAAATTACTCTTTTCAACTAAAATGAAAAGTAAAAAAAAAATATAGCTTTTTTATATATAAAAAAAAGCCAGCATCATTCATACACAAATATAACAGGGAACAAAGATAAGAGTTCCAAAACAACAAGACCAGAAAAACAGAGAAAAAAGAGGCATGTAACACCCCGATTCTATCCCGGATCCGGAGCATCACTTTCGGGTCACCCAAAACCGACCCATCAAAATTTCTAATTTAAAACCACAAGTTAGGAATTCTCAAAACAATCCATTACCGTAAAATTCACGTAGATAATGATATTAAAAGGGGTTTACAAAACATAAGTTCCAATTAAAATACTCCGTTTGACCAAATACAGTAAATCAGAATAAAATACAGACTCGACTGTGGTAAGGTCCTATGAATACAATCAGTCCAAACTAAACATCAAGTACTGTACTCTGAAACTGGCTCGGTGCTGGGAAATCCTCCTCGATGTGCTCCTCCAAACGCAACCTGTCAACCTACGCACAGAAGAAACCACAATTTCGCACGCTGAGCTAACAAAGCTCAGTGATACATTTCTACTCTACCATAATTCATGAATATCATAAAATAAGCATGCATGATAATATATTCAAGAGTGCACAAAAAGGATTCTCCACATATAAGGATCATCTTCTAACCTATCATAGATAGAGCTTACCATTGTCTCAAGATACCACTATTATGTAAGAAGTCTACCAAGCCATCCCGGGATTACAGTACACGAGGTCCCACCGACCACTGAATTACGTCTTATACCCTAATCACATAGCCCAACGGTTATCTAGCCTATACTCGAGATCACAAAGCCCATCGAGTTGCATCTCATACCCTGATCACAAAGCCCAAGGGTAATACAACCCGTACCCAAGATCACATAGCCCATCGAGTAACAACCCTACCCTGATCACATAGCCCAAGGGTAACTAGTCAACATCGTTTATCCATACTGCAATGTAAATAACATACATTCCCTAATGGCCAACAAAGCCCTACTATTTTTCCTGTGCTCACACAGTCGTTGGGTTACCCGTGATCACATAGCCGTCGGGTAAGGATCATATCCGGATCATCATAGCCACAAATACGTCCTAGACATACTTGGATCACAATAACCACAAACAGTCTTATCCTGCGATCACATAGCCGAACAGGATTACTCGAGATCACATAGCCCATCGAGCTACTCGAGATCACATAGCCATTCGAGTTGTATTTCCATATCTTCATCACATAGCTCAAGGATAGGTTTCAGACCGCATCCAGATCACATAGCCCATAGACACGTTGGATGCACTCGATCACATAGCCCGGAGTACCCATCCCCTTATTTAAGTGCCCTTGCACTGACTCTAGGACACCCAGATTCCTGACCAAGACTCATACGATACCATATGCTCCCCCGAGCATCAATACATCTCACCGAGAGATAAAGGCTTCCAGCCAACCATTACTAATGCCTCAAGGCATGACTCGTTTGTTACACTATTTAATATGTGTCTGTAGGATTCGTTTACGCCTTTCTTATTAAATTATCTCATTACTCACGGTAACCAGCCTACATGGGCGTCCCTTCAGCACACACCAATGACCCCAAGCTACCTCGTAGCAATAACTGATCCACCATGAACCCCTATGGATTACCAAACCAAGCAACTTATTACACGGTTACTAAGCCATTAGCCCTTAACCCACATACGGGTTGCTAACCTCGATTTCTTAGTTTTAGAGTTTATTTTATACCTTTAGGGACCTACCAGATCCTTTACCACGAATTATAGAACCCCGAGCGTAAACTCAACTTTCTTTGGCAGATTGCCCAGCAAGTATCGATACTTCAAAATGAGTATTGGTACTGCCCTTTTAGTATCGATACTCCCCCGTGAGTACCGATACCCTAACTAGGTTCGAAAGAGTTAGACCACAAGCCATACCGATACGCTCTTACCCCGTATCGGTACTCAGCATCGGTGCTGGGATCGCCCTGTATCGATCCAATCTCGTACTGGTACTCCACCCTTCGCGTACCTGTACACTAAGCCTTTCATAGGCAATCAACATCGCATACCGGTACTCCTCAATGGGTATCGGTACCCCTACTGGATTCGAAGGAGTTCATCCTAAGAACGTACCAATACGCTACGTACCGGTACTCAAAGCCTTTCCAGGTAATATAACAGTGTGTACCGATACGCCCATTGTGTACCGATACGCCTAAGCGCTACTGGATTTCCATTTTAGTGAAGGGTACTGATACACGGGAAAGCATATCAGTACACCCCTCACAAATTGTCCCTCAATATACAAAGGAGTACTGGTACGCAGCCACCTCGTACCGGCACTCGAGCCTAAATTTCGAAACCTAGAGCTCGGGATTACACCAATCCCTCCTTTAACCCCTATGAATAAGTCTCAAATCTTTCATACTTGTTATTTGGAGTATATTAGGTGATTTCCTACCAGTTTTACCCATTATCAACTCCCAAAATGTGATTTACCATTAGAGGGGTTTAAAGCTCAAGAACCCTAACTAAGCAGCTCATAAACATAAAACTAAGCAACGCAATCATCTTATGAGGCTCATGAAACGTAGGAGTCAGGGATGTACTGACCTTTAGCAAGATTCACGAACTTAAGCAGCAACCAAGCTTCTTCCACCTCTCTTTCCTTGCTCTAAGCTTCAAACCCAACTCCCACCAAAACCAATGATGTCTAGCTTGAAATGAAGATCCTTTGATGCTGATAAACTCTTCATTGATGGCCAATCTGAGATTCACACTCCTCCACAACAAGTTTCCATCTTTTACATTAGGTTGGGGTAGAAATTAGAAGATAAAGATTAAGAGAGAGAGAGAGAGGACAAGGGTGACTTCACCCACTTGCAAGGATGACAACCCACCTTAATAAGGCATCAGCCTTTGTCTCCCCTAAATATGATTTTACCATAATACCCTTCCTTAAGTCCAACATAAGCCAAGCCCAAAACCACCAAGCAAGCCCACAGCGTATGGAGGCCCATTACGGCCCGACACGTTAGTCCAAGACTCGGCTCAACGTCCATTGTTGACTCGAGAAATCTGGGTCGTTACAATTCTCCCATCCTTTAAGAAATTTCGTCCTCGAAATTTAGATGGATGAAAGGGAGATGTAACCAAAACAGATCTAACCACTTCACTATTCAAGTAGGGTCACCTTGATTAGGGAGAGTTCTCCCTTAACCCATCTTAAAGAGAACTGTTGCGCGTAATAAGTGCTACGTAATTGTGCAAGTATACACGTTGCAAGTTATAGTATAAAAGATATCATCTCCACAGGGATTGGTGCCACTTTAAGAATCTAGTCTCTTGCACTGTGAAAAGTAAAAACACAAATAAAGGATTATATGAGTTTAACTAATAACTAAACTAGAAAGCAATAAAGTAAAAGAAAAGA
Source organism: Hibiscus mutabilis (assembly GCA_019671005.1). Classification (NCBI taxonomy): domain Eukaryota; kingdom Viridiplantae; phylum Streptophyta; class Magnoliopsida; order Malvales; family Malvaceae; genus Hibiscus; species Hibiscus mutabilis. The sequence continues at coordinate 31,122,456 of CM033749.1, forward strand.
TGAGATCAAATGAGAGAGAGATAGGCCAGGTTATTGTGAGTTGAGGTGTGATAGCCGATTGGATTGTCTTGGTAAAAGAGTGTACGGGCAACTCAGTTACCGTGGCAACTTGCACAACGGGGTTGCCTTGGCAACTAATCGATGGTTGCCTGGGCAACTCGTTGGGCAACTACTTGGGCTTCTGGGCAGCAACCTTCAAGGTTCGGCGGAGCGTTCTTCAATGGTTTCTTCTTATCCCTAAGTCGAAACTCTAGCTACTTGTGCATGCCTTGATAATACATCCCTGCATGAATCAAGGGTGAACAACAACCAATCTTGCGCTCCTCTTAGCCGTTGAAATCCTTAACTTATTCCTAAGCCGGATTAATCTTCACCATCAATAGATTGAATAAATATCATATTCATTCGTTTCTTGAATCTAACTCTCCCGATATTAGATAAATGGATGAAGTTACGAGATCCTCTCCCAATTCACTCGCAAACAAGAATAAGAACCAAGAATGAATAAACCTTGAATAGAAAAGTGCAAACTCTTATTACCAAAAAACCAATAGTTTCTCACAACCACAAATCACAATAACCATAGCCAAATAGATTTAGTTCATGGCTAGGTTCCAAAGAATCACAAGATAAGCAATCCCTAGCATGAACCCAATCGAACAAGAAAGAAAATGATGAAGAATGAGGCTTGTCGAAATCCTCATTGCCCTAGATGCTTGTCGAAAATTCTCTCCTCTTGCCCTCTTTGATGCTTGTCGAAATTCCCCTCCATTTGCTCTCTATGGATTGTCAAAATCTCCATCTTATTTATAGGGCTAGGCCAAAGTCCTTTTTGAGGAGGAAGTTAAGTTGGAATTAAATTATCTTTAAAGAATATAATTCTTTATTATAATTATATTCCTACTAGAACTTCTCCTATCTTCTTGGAATTTAATTCTTCTTTAATCTCTGCATGGAAATCAAATTCCTTTGGGTTTGGGCTTTGCTCCACGTCATCTTGGGCTTGTCTAGTCATCAATTTCGACTACCATATCACCTTTGCTCTTGTCGACAATTGCCATGGCAACTGGCTCGGCGTCTCCTTCATGCATTGCCCTAGCAACTAACTCGGCGTCTCCTTCATGCATTGCCCTGGCAACTAGCTCTAGCCTTGCTTTGGCAAGTGATCCTGCACATACACACAAAACACACCAAAGCAGCATCTTTTCCCACAAAAAACTACCAAGTTATGTAATCAAGCTCAACGATGGAAGAAAACATGGATTAATGCATGAATGGCTAATTATGCAACTAATATGGGACTAAGTCTAACAATAATATGAGTAAAAAGGGTAAAAAAATAGTACTTTTGAACACTTATCACACCCCCAAACTCGAACTATTGCTTGTCCTCAAGCAATGCAAACTCATAATTACCTGCCAAGACTTTAACTTTCACAAACATAGCTTTGAACTTGATTTCAATTCTCTGAACCGGGGCACAATGTATGGTTGGCTTTTTATTTTTCAGAAAACTTAGGAGTTACTCGGAATCAAACTATAATGCTTGTGAGTGTGTGCGGAGTTGTGTGCAAGTTGATTTTTCAGATTCTATGCAAACAAGAGGTTTTCAAATTACTTCATTGGGTTCTTTTTAACATGTTTTAACTAGAGCCAGTTTTGGGTACCTCTAGTGTTTTGTTTTAGTTTTCTTAAGTTAATTTATTCGACTATAGCCGGTTTCGGGCACCTCTAGCTATTAAATTTTTTTAACACATACTAGAGCCAGTTTCGGGCACCTCTAGTGATTTAAATTTTTTTAGCACATGTTAGAGCCAATTTTGGGCACCTCTAGCATTCATCCAATTTTTATTCTAATCCCTCAATTTGTTAATTATCAACCTAAGTTCACTAGAATTCCTTAAATCAATCAAACCACAATAGTGTTTCATCAAAATTAACATCATAGTAAAATTCTAAGTTTTTCCATGGTTATCCTAGAATAAAAATTTTATCAATTAAGTGCATTGGCAAAGTCATCATCGAATATTCATCAAATCTAAGCAATTTTTGTTCCAATTAAAGGCATTGCAAGCAATTTATGTATCCTAAATGTAATACTTAAGATGAATGTAACTAAACATGGTAACTACTAATAACAACCCCCCCAAACTCGAGTGAGGCATTGTCCTCAATGCATGCATTAAAGAAAAATAAAAATAACGAAAAATAAAATGCAAACGAGGACTTACTCCGAGAGTTCGTCATTGTAGATGATTAGTTTCTTTTTGGTCGATGTTTTGATTCTCTTGCTTGAACGCGATGGTTGTTTTCTTGTTGCCGGTGGTGGAATCGATCCTCGTACGGGGTTGTCCTCATCGTCCTCTTCATCAATGTCATTGGCTTTTCGCTTGGAGAATTCAATTGGTGCGGTCTTTGTTGGTGCAATGGAGGACTCATCCGAATCTGAAAAATCAGAAAATGATTCCGTAGGAGTTGATTCGGGCATATGTGCTTTACCTTTGGCTTTTGCAGTGGTTGTTGGGATGTCTTTAGCTTTGGTTGCCGTGGCATATTTAGGGTTGGTTACCGTGGCATCAGCTTGTGCGTGCACGATGTAGGTTTCCGCGGCGTCATCTGTTGCGGTTGTCGTGGTGACTGCTTCATTGGTTGTCGGGGCAAGGATTTCGCAGTAAATTTCTTTAGCATAGTGGTTGTGAGTCTTGTTGTGAAAAAGAAAACCTGGAAACTAAAGATAATGAAGAAAAATAAAATATCTCCTAAAAATAAAAATAAAATTAAAATTAAAAGAAAATATTGAAAGGAGAGCATGCTCATGCATCTCCTAAGTTGACCACTTCTTTGTTACGTTCCACATGGGCACCATTGTAGTGCTTCAATCTTTGTCCATTAACTTTGAATTTATGGTTGTCAGAGATGAACTTGATTATCACAGCACCATATGGTTTGACGACTTCGAATGGTCCCGACCATCTTGATTTCAGCTTTTCCGGGAAAAGTCTTAGCCGAGAATTGAATAAGAGAACTAGTTTCCCTGGCGTGAATTGTCGCGGCAATAGTTTTTTGTCATGCCATCGCTTTGTTTTCTCCTTGTAGATTCGTGCATTGTTATAGGCGAGTGCACGGAATTCTTCTATATCATTGAGGTCCAACAAACGCTTTTGTCCGGCACTTTCCCAATCCATATTCACGGTCTTGATTGCCCAGTATGCCTTGTGTTCGATTTCCACCGGTAGATGGCATGTTTTGCCATAGACAAGTCGGAAGGGGGATATACCTAAGGGTGTTTTGAATGCAGTGCGATATGCCCAAATTGCATCATCTAGTCTTAATGACCAATCCTTCCTGGAGGGATTTACAACTTTCTCGAGTATACCCTTCAATTCTCGGTTGGAAATTTCTGCTTGCCCGTTGGTTTGTGGGTGATATGCCGAAGCATTGCAACATCTTGGCAATTAGTCTGTTGTCAAAATGCTTGCCTTCGTCACTGATAATTGCTCTCGGTATCCCAAACCGTGTAAATATATTTTTCTGCAAGAATCGTTGCACGGTCTTGGAATCGTTGTTGGGAACTGCAGCTGCCTCAACCCATTTAGACACGTAGTCGACGACAAGTAAGATGTAGAGGTTGCCGAATGAAGATGAGAAAGGTCCCATAAAATCGATCCCCCACACATCGAACAATTCCACCTCGATGATGTTCTGGAGTGGCATCTCATGTCGTCTAGAGATATTGCCCGTCCTCTGGCAACGATCACATTGCTTGTAAAAGTCTTGGGCATCTTTGTACAATGTTGGGCAATACAAACCGGATTGTAAAACTTTGGCTGCGGTATGAGTTCATCTAAAATGTCCTCCATAGGGTGAAGAATGGCATTGCTGGAGTACATTCTGTTTCTCTTCTTTAGGGACACATCGGCGTATAACCTGATCTGCATATTGTTTAAACAAAAGAGGCTCGTCCCAAAAGTAATGCTTAGCATCATGGCGGAACCACTTCTTCCCTTGGTGAGTAATGCCATAAGGTAAAATACCACAAACAAGGAAATTAACTAAATCTGCGTACCAGGGTATTGCCGAGGCATGTGCTGCCGTGGCTACTGCTCCTAAAATTGTCGAGGCGTGCACGTCAAAGGCTGCTGCGGCGTCGAGGGTTGCCGAGGCATGCGCGTCCATGGTTGCCGAGGCAACTAAAAGTTGTTCATTCGGGAATGCATCGCATATCTCTAGATCCGCGTCCTCCTCCCTATTGCGTTCCAAACGTGATAAGTGATCGGCCACTTGATTTTCTGTTCCTTTTCTGCCCTTAATTTCAATATCAAATTCTTGTAAAAGTAATATCCAACGAATCAAACGAGGTTTGACATCCTTTTTAGCAAATATATATTTGATTGCCGAAAGATCCGTATGAACTATTACCTTTGTACCAATCAAATAGGATCGGAACTTGTCAAATGTGAAAACTACAGCTAGTAACTCTTTCTCCGTTGTTGTGTAATTCAATTGAGCACTATTAAGAGTTTTACTAGCATAGTATATCACATGGATGGTCTTACCTGTGCGTTGGCCTAGGACTGCTTCTACCGCGAAATCACTTGCATCACACATGAGCTCAAAAGGTAGCGTCCAATCTGGTGGAACGACAATGGGTGTCGAGGCAAGCTTTTTCTTTAGGGTTTCGAATGCTTGGGTGCAAGAATCATCAAAATCGAAGACTTTATCCTATTCAAGCAAATTGCACAAGGGTTTAGTGATTTTAGAAAAATTATGAATGAACCTCCTGTAAAAACCTCCATGTCCAAGAAAGCTTTGAATTCCTTTAACCGAACTTGGTGGAGGTAATCTCTCGATCACGTCCACCTTGGCTTTGTCTACTTCAATTCTCTTGGATGAAATCTTATGGCCGAGCACTATTCCTTCATCTGCCATAAAATGGCATTTCTCCCAATTGATGACTAAATCAGTTTCTTCACATCTTGCCAACATCCTCTCTAAATTACCGAGACAGCTGTCAAAGTCATTACCAAAGACAGAAAAATCATCCATGAAGATGTCAAGGAAGTCTTCGACCATGTCTGAAAAGAGCGTCATCATGCATCTTTGGAAGGTTGCCGGGGCGTTAGACAATCTGAATGGCATCCTTCGGAAGGCATAAGTACCGTATGGGCATGTGAAGGTTGTCTTTTCTTGATCTTCTGGTGCTATGGCAATTTGATTGTAACCTGAATAACCATCAAGAAAACAATAAAAGGTTTTACCTGCAAGACGGTCAAGCATTTGATCAATAAAGGGTAATGGGAAGTGATCTTTTCTAGTGGCTTTATTTAGCTTTCGATAATCCATACAAACCCTCCAACCGGTCACAGTCCTGGTTGGAATGAGTTCATTGTTTTCATTACTTACCACCGTTATACCTCCCTTTTTCGGTACGCATTGTACCGGACTTACCCATGTACTATCAGAGATAGGGTATATAATGCCGGCGTCAAGCCACTTGATGATTTCTTTCATTACAACCCCTTTCATGGCATGATTCAGTCTCCTCTGGGCCTCAATTGAAGGTTTGTGACCATCTTCCAACAAAATCTTGTGCATACACACTGCCGGGCTAATTCCCTTCAAGTCGGCAATTGTCCACCCTATTGCCTTTTTGTGTAGCTTCAACATATTGATCAGCTTCTTTTCCTGCTCAGGCTGTAACTTAGAAGAAATAATTACAGGCAATATATTATCGGTTCCTAAGTATGCATATTTTAGTTGCTCTGCCAATTGTTTCAACTCAAGAATCGGTGGTTGTTCAATAGAGGGTTTTTCGAGCTTACCTTCCTTACCTGAGTAATCTAGTGGTTCAAAGTATGCACCTAGTGGATTGACTAGCCAATTTGCCTCTTCTTGTTGTTCTTCATCGACCGGTTCTTCATACTCCTCAGGTTCCTCTTGATCGGCAATGTAGTTGCCGAGACAACTAAATTCCTCGTCAAAGTTAAACTCTGCCGTGGCATGAAGAAGTTGGCATTCTTCTGGATCATCGGCATGCCGTAGTGTTTGGAACACATTTAGTTTAACTTGCTGGTCATTCACCCTCATTGTGAGTTCTCCCTTTTCAACATCGATCAAGGTTCTCCCTATTGCTAGGAATGGTCTCATGAGAATGATAGGTGCATGCTCATCTGCTTCACAATCCAAAACAATAAAGTCAGCGGGAAAAATAAATTTATCAACTTTTACCAGTATGTCCTCGATTTTTCCCTCTGGATGCACATAGGATATGTCGGCTAGCTACAGCATAACTGTTGTAGGTCTTGCCTTCCCGATTCCTAGTTTCTGGAAAACCGATTTAGGCATCAAGTTTATGCTAGCCCCAAGGTCGCATAATGCTTTCCCGACATACTGATTTCCAATGGAACAGGGTATTGTGAAACTTCCGGGATCCTTCAACTTGGGTGGCATACGATTGCGCAACATTGCCATGCATCCCTCTGTTGCGGCAACTGTTTCAAACTCTCCTAGCCTTGTTCTCTTGGACACAATGTCTTTAAGAAACTTGGCATAGTTTGGCATTTGTTCAATTGCTTCCACCAATGGCAAGTTGATGTGGACTTGTTTTAGGATATCAAGAAACTTCTTGAATTGGTATTCTAGCTTTTGTCGCTTCAACCTTTGTGGGAATGGTGGTGGAAGTCAGATATTTTCGATCCTTTCATTGGTTTGAAGCCTGATTGACGAAATTGCCGGGATAACTGGAGTTGCTGAGGCGTTATCAACTGGGGTTGTCGAGGCATGCTTATCGCAAGTTGTCGAGGCGTCTTTATCGTCGGTTGCCAAGGCATGCTTATTGCCGGTTGCCGCGGCAATTCCTGGTTCAGCATCTAAGGCTTTGCTGCTAGGTTCGTCTTGATCTTTTTGTGGAGTTTTGTTTGATGAGCGGGTTTGAGCCTCTCTAAGTTGTTGGCCACTTCTAGTGGTGATTGCCTTACATTGCTCATGGTCAGTTCCTCTTGCGACTTCAGTATCGCTAGGTAAACCTCATTGCGGTCTAGTATTCAGATTTTGAGCATACTGTCCGACTTGATTTTCCAATGATTTGATTGCCGCCTCTTGGTTTTGCAATCTCATCTCGGTCCTGTTAATAAAAGCATCAGTTCTTTTTATGAAATTACTATTCTCAGCCATATAAGATTCAGTTTTCATCATAAAAGCATTTAGAGAATTTTCAAAAGAACTAGATGTTGTCGGTTGTTGTTGCGACAACTGTTGCCGTGGCATATTCTGCTGGAATCCCGATGCTTGTGCATTCTGATTGTTCTGGTTTAGAGCATTGTTGGGATTACTCCATGAAAAATTCGGGTGCTTCTTCCAAGCTGGATTGTATGTATTGGACATCACATTGTTGTTCCGATTGTAATTCCCCACATAGAAGCTGGATTCCGGATTCTGCATACACTCAGAAGAATTATGGTTATCACCACATAACTCACAAAAAGAATCCATTACCTTGACTTCATGTGTGTTGTTTGGTTTTTTCATGTTCTGGACCATCTTGGTTAGAGTGGCCAATTGTGCCGAAATTGAATCTGATGATCCTAGTTCATGTATTGTGGCTTGGCGTCTAACTCCTCCTCTTCTAGTAGATGGGAATTGATAACATTCTTGGCCAGCCTGTTTAAAATTTGCATTGTTTCTTCCGACGACTTATCTAGGAGTATGCCGTTTACCAAGGCATCTAGCATCATCCTTGTTGGTGTATTCACGGCGTTGTAAAACATTGTTACTTGAGCCCACACCGGGAATCCGTGTAGGGGGCATTTGTGTAGAAGTTCTCTATATCGCTCCCAAGCCTCGTACATGGATTCATCATCTGCCTGCCGAAAAGAAGTAATGTCGTTACGAAGCTTATCAGTTAAATTTGTAGGATTAAACCGAGCAAGGAAATCACGACAAAGATCGGTCCAAGATGCTATTGATCCGGCAGGAATGCTATTCAACCATGCTTTCGTCCTATCCCTCAGTGAATAGGGGAATAATCTTAATCGTAATACATCAGGGGTGACTCCGTGTATTTTGAACGAGTTGCAAATCTCGAGGAAAGATTTCAGATGTTGCCGTGCATCTTTAGTTGCTGAGCCGCCAAATTGACCTATTGTGTTGATCATATTAAACATGACCGGTTTTAACTCAAAGTGGTCGGCTTCAATTTCAGGTGCGACAACTCCTGGATTAAGTCCATCTAGATCTTCTTCAAGATAGTCTCGAATAGTTCTGTTTCGTGCAAGAATCACTCCTCCTCCTGCTAGAACATCTTGATTCATATTGTCGTCTTGATTAGCCATTGCTACTCTTATCCTTCGTCTAAGTCTTTGTAAGGTTCGTTCGATTTCTGGATCAAAGGGATATTCTGGTGTAGTCGGTCTCGCCCTGGTCATATACCAATGCAAAACCAAAGTTTGTTAACCCTTTGAATCTTAAGCAAGAAAAGTAAAAAGAAAGTGCAAGAAAAATAAAAACAAAGTCGCTATTGCCAATCCCCGGCAACGGCGCCAAAAACTTGTTGCGCGTAATAAGTGCTACGCAATTGTGCAAGTATACACGTTGCAAGTTATAGTATAAAAGATATCGTCTCCACAGGGATTGGTGCCACTTCAAGAATCTAGTCTCTTGCACTGTGAAAAGTAAAAATACAAATAAAGGATTATAGGAGTTTAACTAATAACTAAACTAGAAAGCAATAAAGTAAAAGAAAAGATGAGATCAAATGAGAGAGAGATAGGCCAGGTTATCGTGAGTTGAGGTGTGATAGCCGATTGGATTGTCTTGGTAAAAGAGTGTACGGGCAACTCAGTTTCCGTGGCAACTTGCACAACGGGGTTTCCTTGGCAACTAATCGATGGTTGCCTGGGCAACTAGTTGGGCAACTACTTGGGCGTCTGGGCAGTAACCTTCAAGGTTCGGCAGAGCGTTCTTCAATGGTTTCTTCTTATCCCTAAGTCGAAACTCTAGCTACTTGTGCATGCCTTGATAATACATCCCTGCGTGAATCAAGGGTGAACAACAACCAATCTTGCGCTCCTCTTAGCCGTTGAAATCCTTAACTTATTCCTAAGCTGGATTAATCTTCACCATCAATAGATTGAATAAAGATCATATTCATTCGTTTCTTGAATCTAACTCTCCTAATATTAGATAAATGGATGAAGTTACGAGATCTTCTCCCAATTCACTCGCAAACAAGAATAAGAACCAAGAATGAATAAACCTTGAATAGAAAAGTGCAAACTCTTATTACCTAAACAAAAACCAATAGTTTCTCACAACCGCAAATCACAATAACCATAGCCAAATAGATTTAGTTCATGGCTAGGTTCCAAAGAATCACAAGATAAACAATCCCTAGCATGAACCCAATCGAACAAGAAAGAAAAGGATGAAGAAGGAGGCTTGTCGAAATCCTCCTTGCCCTAGATGCTTGTCGAAAATTCTCTCATCTTTCCCTCCTTGATGCTTGTCGAAATTCCCCTCCCTTTGCTCTCTATGGATTGTCAAAATCTCCATCTTATTTATAGGGCTAGGCCAAAGTCCTTCTTTGAGGAGGAAGTTAAGTTGGAATTAAATTATCTTTAAAGAATATAATTCTTTATTATAATTATATTCCTACTAGAACTTCTCCTATCTTCTTGGAATTTAATTCTTCTTTAATCTTTGCATGGAAATCAAATTCCTTTGGGTTTGGGCTTTGCTCCACGTCATCTTGGGCTTGTCTAGTCATCAATTTCGACTACCATATCACCTTTGCTCTTGTCGACAATTACCATGGCAACTCGCTCGGCGTCATCTTCATGCATTGCCCTGGCAACTAACTCGGCGTCTCCTTCATGCATTGCCCTGGCAACTAGCTCTAGCCTTGCTTTGGCAAGTGATCCTGCACATACACACAAAACACACCAAAACAGCATCTTTTCCCACAAAAAACTACCAAGTTATGTAATCAAGCTCAACGATGGAAGGAAACATGGATTAATGCATGAATGGCTAATTATGCAACTAATATGGGCCTAAGTCTAACAATAATATGAGTAAAAAGGGTAAAAAAAATAGTACTTTTGAACACTTATCAAGAACCCTAGTACTAAACCACACACTCTTAACGCTTCTTTTATGATTTTTAACGACCTATTTTTCAACAACCAACAACACTTATGACAAACCGCTAAGCATGGTAACGTAACCAACCTCGAGCCGCGCTGCTCAAACATTAACTTAAAAGGCTCACTTCTAAGGAACTCTATCTCGGATAACCAATCCTTTCTACTAGCATCCGTCAACCAAACTAAACTTGGGCTTTATCTACGTCTAAAACGCTACACCACATCCACAAACCATTGTCAGGAACGCACCATGTCCAACAAACATATCCGGTCGAATCCTTAAAGATAAGAAAAACCCTTACAACCGATCATTATCACCAATCTACCTTGAGATGACAGTTCTTTTCCCTGGACTTAACCCACCAAGTCAGAACTTAAAACTTCTTTTTATCCAAACTTATTTTCACACGATCGAAAACCACTTTCGATTTCAACCACTTGGTTTCGAGCAAAGGCCACTGTCACCTAGGAACTTACAAGAGCAACCCAAAACTTAGCCATTCCACTTGCAAGGTCTAAACATCTTCTTCCTCACCCTGGCCTCAGTCCCAACCATCAGACGTGGAAAGCCATCAGACTATTCTCAAGGATCGCCAACTGGTTTGTCTAAAAATATTTCTTTGCAAAGTAACCATCCGGTTACCCTCAACACCACTATTGATCTACATTTCCGTTGTGCTACGATGGTAACTTCCACACTGTTTGCCTTAACCGATAACAACTTGGTCGAACCCGATTGGAAAATTTTCCAACTCCACAAGATCTAGCTCAACAGGTGCACAAGCTAAGCTGTTGTTCTCACGGCTCGCCCTTAGGACCTCCACCATGCTCACCACAACCTTCATTACCACTTTTTACGGTACCTTACTCTGACAACAACACGCAAAGTTCTCATGTTCTATGGATGTAACAGGGTCGTTGATCTCACTCATCGATCTTCAACCATTGTACTACAGCTCAGCACATTCAAGGCCACCATACAAGCTACTCACACGCAGACACAATCTCGGCAAAGCACTTGGCATCAACACCCAAATGGTCGATGGCACAAGTGTGTCTCCAACAAGAGTCCGTTAAGTACCATGCCACGAAGCGATGAACACACACAATGAACTCAACCTTACCTTTATCGCGGTTCTAAACCACAATCAACCGGTAAGAATGCTTACTCGCCAAGGGTACCTCCATACCCTCAAAACACCCACAACACTAAGACTAGGAACTCTTAACCCTCATGTCTACAACGCAAGCTAAAAACACCTTGCAACCTATAAAACCCTTCTTGAGCTAGCACTACGGAGCACAACGTCTACCTTAGAGAGGTTAAGATCCTATACAACCAACACTAACTAGATTCAAGCAATTTAAAACTTTATAACTTCTCACTCACAACATACGACGCACTTACCCTCTCAACAACCATCTACGGAAAAAAACCTTATCTAGCAAAGGATGCAATTCTATTTGCCGCCTAAAGCAATAACAAACCCAAGATTTACCGAGATGCATATCATAAGAACTGGTCTATTACACAACCGAATAGCTAAACGGCTAACACAACAGCCAAAACCAACACAAACTTATTTACCTGCCATATCCTCAGTCGCAACGCTGTCAACTCTAATCTGAGCTACAGACTGCCTAGCAACGCCTCGCACGCCTACCCTGGCAGTGGATCTTGTTGCGCGTAATAAGTGCTATGCAAATGTGCAAGTATACACGTCGCAAGTTATAGTATAAAAGATATCGTCTCCACAGGGATTGGTGCCACTTCAAGAATCTAGTCTCTTGCACTGTAAAAAGTAAAAACACAAGTGAAGGATTATAGAAGTTTTAACTAATAACTAATCTAGAAAGCAATTAAGTAAAAGAAAAGATGAATTCGAATGAGAGAGATAGGCTAGGTTATCGTGAGTTGAGGTGTGATAGCCGATTGGATTGTCTTGGTAAAAGAGTGCACGGGCAACTCAGTTGCCGTGGCAACTTGCACGACGGGGTTGCCGTAGCGACTAATTGATGGTTGCTTGGGCGACTAGTTGGGCAACTGATAAGTGTTCAAAAGTACTATTTTTCTTACCCTTTTTACTCATATTATTGTTAGACTTAGGCTTATATTAGTTGCATAGTTAGCCATTCATGCATTAATCCATGTTTCCTTCAATCGTTGAGCTTGATTACATAACTTGGTGATTTTTGTGGAAATAGATGCTGCTTTGGTGTGTTTTTGTGTGTATGTGCAGGATCACTTGCCAAAGCAATGCCGAGCTAGTTGCCGTGGCATGCATGCTTAAATTCCAAGTGGATAGGAGAAGTTCTAATAGGAATAAAATTATAATAAAGAATTATATTCTTTAAAGATAATTTAATTCCAACTCAAACTCCTCCTCAAAGAAGGACTTTGGCCTAGCCCTATAAATAGCAAGAGATTTCGACAATTCAAGGGGGAGAGCAAGAGGGAAATTTCGCAAGTCCAAGTAGGGCAAGAGGAGAGAATTTTCGACAAGCATCAAGGGCAAGGAGGATTTCGACAAGCCTCTTCCTTCATCTTTGTTCGATTGAGTTCATGCTAGGGATTAATTATCTTGTGTTTTTTTGGAACCTAGCCATGAACTAAATTTACTTGGCTATGGTTATTGTGTTTTGTGGTTGTGAGAAACTATTGGTTTTTGTTTAGGTAATAAGAGTTTGCACTTTTCTATTTCAAGGTTTATTCATTCTGGTTCCTATTATTGCTTATGAGTGAATTGGGAGAGGATCTCGTGATTTCATCCATTTATCTAATATCGGGAGAGTTAGATTCAAGAAACGAATGAATATGATCTTTATGCAATCCAATGATGGTGAAGATTAATCCGCTTAGGAATAAGTTAAGGATTTCAACGGCTAAGAGGAGCGCAAGATTGGTTGTTGTTCACCCTTGATTCACGCAGGATGTATTATCAAGGCATGCACAAGTAGCTAGAGTTTCGACTTAGGATAAGAAGAAACCATTGAAGAACGCCCGCCAACCTTGAAGTTGCTGCCCACGCCCAAGTAGTTGCCCAACTAGTCGCCTAAGCAACCATCAATTAGTTGCCAAGGCAACCCCACAGTAAGTCGCCACGGCAAATCGAGTTGCCCATGCACTCTTTTACCAAGACAATCCAATCGGCTATCACACCTCAACTCACGATAACCTAGCCTATCTCTCTCAATTGAATTCATCTTTTATTTTATTTTATTGCTTTCTAGATTAGTAATTAGTTAAACTTCTATAATCCTTTACTTGTGTTTTTACTTTTTACAAAGGTAAGAGACTAGATTCTTGAAGTGGCACCAATCCTCGTGGAGACGATATCTTTTATACTATAACTTTATTACTGACGTGTATACTTGCACAATTGCGTAGCACTTATTACGCGCAACAACAAGTTTTTGGCGCCGCTGTCGGGATTGGCAATAGCGACTTTGTTTTTACTTTCTTGCACTTTCTTTTATTTTTCTTGTTTAAAATTCAAAGGGCTAACAAACTTTGGTTTTGCATTGGTATATGACCAGTATGCAGACCGACTTCACCGTAATATCCCTTTGATCCGTAAATCGAACGAACCTTACAAAGACTTAGACGAAGGATAAGAGAAGCAATGGCAAATCAAGACGGAAATATTAATCAAGATGTTCGAAAGCAGAGGAGGAGTGATTCTTGCACCTAAATGTAACTATTCGAGACTATCTTGAAGAAGATCTTGATGGACTTAACCTGTGAGTTGTCGCACCAAATTGAAGCCGACCACTTTGAGTTGAAACCGTAATGTTTAATATGATCAACACAATAGGTCAATTTGGCGGCTCAAAGAATCAAGATGCACGACAACATCTGAAATCTTTCCTCGAGATTTGCAACTGCTCAAGATACACGGAGTCACCCCGATGTCTTACGATTAAGATTATTCCCTATTCACCGAGGGATAGGGCGAAAGCATGGCTAAATAGCATTCCCGCCGGATCCATAGCATCTTGACTGATCTTTGTCGTGATTTCCTTGCTAGATTTAATCCTACAAATTTAATCGATAAGCTTCAGAACGACATTACTTTTTTTCGGCAGTGATGATGAATCCATGTACGAGGCTTGGGAGCGATATATAGAGAACTTCTACACAAATGCCCTCTACACGGATTCCCTGTGTGGACTCAAGTGACAATGTTTTACAATGCCGTGAATACACCAACAAGGATGATGCTAGACGCCTCGCAAACGGGCATACTCCTAGATAAGTCACCGAAGAAGCAATGCAAATTTTAAACAAAGGCCAAGAATGATTATCAATTCCCATCTACTAGAAGAGGAGGAGTTAGACGCTAAGCCACAATACATGAACTAGGATCATCGATTCACTTTCGCACACTTGGCCGCTTTAACCAAGATGGTCCGTAACATGCAAAACCAAACAACACACATGAAGTCAAGGTAATGGATTCTTTTGTGAGTTATGTGATGATAACCATAATTCTTCCAATGTATGCGTAATCCGAATCCAGCTTCTATGGGGGAATTACAATCGGGCAACAACATGATGTCAAATACATACAATCCAAATTTGGAAGAAGCACCCGAATTTTTTTCATGGAGTAATCCCAACAATGCTCTAAACTGTAACAATCGAATGCACAAGCATCGGGATTCCAAAGAGAATATGCCACGGCAAATGATGCCGCAAAGAACAACCGACAACATCTAGTTCTTTGAAAAATTTCTAAATGCTTTTATGATGAAAATCAATCTTATATGGCTGAGAATAGTAATTTCACAAAAAGAATCGATGCTTTTATTAACAGACTCGAGATGAGATTGCAAAACCAAGAGGCGGCAATCAAATCATTGGAAAATCAAGTCGGACAATTTGCTCAAAATCAACACTAGACCACAAGGAGGTTTACCTAGCGATATCAAGTCGCAAGAGGAACTGCCATGAGCAATGTAAGGCAATCACCACCGAAGTGGCCAACAACTTAGAGAGGTTCAAACCCGCCACAAACAAAACTCCACAAAAAGATCAAGACGAACCTAGCGGCAAAGTCTCGATGTCAACCAGAATTGCCGCGCAACCGCAAATAAACATGCCTCGACAACCGATGACGCCTCAATCTTTGTGATAAAGCATGCCTCAAAGAACCCCAGGGCTTGATAACGCATCGGGCAACCCGTATGTCCCGCAATGCCGCCAATCAGGTTTCAAACCAATGAAAGGATAGAAGATATCCGACTTCCACCACCATTCCCACAAAGATTGAAGCGACAAAAGCAAGAATACCAATTCAAGAAGTTTCTTGATATCCTAAAGCAAGTCCACATCAACTTGCCATTGGTGGAAGCAATTGAACAAATGCCAAACTATGCCAAGTTTCTTAAAGACATTGTGTCCAAGAGAACAAGGCTAGAGAGTTTGAAACAATTGCCGCGAACAGAGGGATGCATGGCAATGTTGCACAATCGCATGCCGCCTAAGTTGAAGGATCCCGAAGTTTCACAATACCGCTCTATTGGAAATCACTATGTCGGGAAAGCACTATGCGACCTAGGGGCTAGCATAAACTTGATGCCTAAATCGGTTTTTCAGAAACTAGAATCGGGAAGGCAAGACCTACAACAGCTTATGCTGCAGCAAGCCGACAGATCCTATGTGCATCCGTAGGGAAAAAATCGAGGACATACTGGGTAAAAGTTGATAAATTTATTTTTCCCGCTACGACTTTATTGTTTTGGATTGTGAAGGATGAGCATGCACCTATCATTCTCGGAGACCATTCCTAGCGACAGGAGAACCTTGATCGACGTTGAAAAGGAGAACTCACAATGAGGGTGAATGACCAGCAGGTAAAACTAAATGTGTTCCAAACACTAAGGCATGCCGATGATCCGTAAGAATGCCAACTACTTCATGCCACGGCAGAATTTAACTTCGATGAGGAATTTAGTTGCCTCGCAACTACATTGCCGATCAAGAGGAACTTGAGGAGTATGAAGAACCGGGCCAATGAGGAACAACCGTAAGAGGCAAATTGGCTAGTCAATCGACTGTGTACATACTTTGAACCACCGACTACTCGTAAGGAAGGTAAGATCGAAAAACCTCTATCGAAAATCCACCACCTTCTGAGTTGAAACAATTGCCGAGCAATCAAATATGTATACTTAGGGACCGATAATACATTACCTGTAATTATTTCTTCTAAGTTACAGCCGAGCAGAAAAGAAGCTGATCAACATGTTGAAACTACATAAAAAGGCAATAGGGTGGACAATTGCCGACTTGAAGGGAATTAGCCCGGCGGTGTGTGCATGCACAAGATCTTGTTGGAAGATGATCACAAACCTTCAATTGAGGCCCAGAGGAGACTGAATCATGCCATGAAAGGGGTTGTAATGAAAGAAATCATCAAAATGGCTTGACGCCGCATTTATATACCCTATCTCCGATAGTACGTGGGTAAGTCCGTACAATGTGTGCCAAAAAAGGGAGGTATAACAAAGGGTAAGCAATGAAAATAATGAACTTATCCCAACCAGATCGTGACCGGTTGAGGGTTTGTATGGACTATCGAAAGCTAAACAAAGCCACTAGGAAAGATCACTTCCCATTACCCTTTATTGATCAAATGCTTGACCGCCTTGCAAAAAACCCTTTTACTGCTTTCTTGATGGTTATTCAGTGTTACAATCGATTGCCATAGCACTGTAAGATCAAGAAAAGACAACCTTCACATGCCCCTACGGTACTTATGCCTTCCGGGATGCCGCTTGATTATGTAACGCCCGCAACCTTCCAAAGATGTATGATGGCGCTTTTTTTCGACATGGTCAAGACTTCCTTGAGATCTTCATGGATGATTTTTCGTTTTTTGTAATGACTTCGACGGCTGTCTCGCAATTTAGAGAGGGTGTTGGCAAGATGCGAAGAAACGGATTTAGTCCTCAATTGGGAGAAATGCCACTTTATGGTAGATGAAGGAATAGTGCTCGCCACAAGATTTCATCCAAGGGAATTGAAGTAGACAAAGCCAAGGTGGACGGATCGAGAGATTACCCCACCAAATTCGGTTAAAGGAATTCAAGTTTTCTGACATGCAGTTTTTACAGAGGTTCATTCATAATTTTTCTAAAATCACTAAACCCTTGTGTAATCTGCTTGAACAGATAAAGTCTTCGATTTTGATGATTCTTGCACCCAAGCATTCAAAACCCTAAAGAAAAAGCTTGCCTCGCACCCATTGTCGCTCCACCGATTGACGCTACCTTTGAGCTCATGTGTGATGCAAGTGATTTCGCGGAGGAGCAAATTCTAGGCCAACGCACAGTAAAGACATTCCATGTGATATACTACGCTAGTAAAACTCTTAACGATGCTCAAGTGAATTACACAACAACGGAGAAAGAGTTACTAGTCAGTAGTTTTCGTGATTTGACAAGTTCCGATCCTATTTAATTGGTACAAAGGTAATTGTTCATACGACCATTCGCAATCAAATACTTATTTGCTAAAAAGGATGCTAAACCTCGCTTGATTCGCTGGATATTACTTTTACAAGAATTTGATATTGAAATTAAGGATGAAAGGAACAAAAATCAAGTGGCCGATCACTTATCACGCTTGGAACGCAATAGGAGGAGGAGGACGCGATCTCTAGAGATATGCGATGCATTCCCGATGAACAAATTCTAATTGCCTCGCAACCCTCAACGCCGGCAGCCCCATGACGCCGGAACCATGGATGCACACGCCGGCAACTCGACGCCGCAGCAGCAGCTTTTGACGACACGCCGGCAATTTTGGGAGCAGACACTACGGCAAAGACATGCCTCGCAATACCCGGTACGCAGATTTAGTTAACTTCCTTGTTTGTGGTATTTTTCCGTATGGCATTACTCACCAAGGGAAGAAGCGGTTCCGCCATGATGCTAAGCATTACTTTTGGGACGAGCCTCTTTTTGTTTAAACAATGTGCAGATCAGTTATACGCCGATGTGTCCCCTCAAGAAGAGCAATGTAATGTACTCCGACAATGCCATTCTTCACCCTATGGAGGACATTTTGAGGAACTCGCATCACGCCAAAGTCTTGCAATCCGGTTTGTATTGGCCAACATTGTACAAAGATGCCCAAGACTTTTACAAGCAATGTGATCGCTGCCGAGGACGGGCAATATCTCTAGACGACATGAGATGCCACCCGCAACATCATCGAGGTAGAACTGCTCGATGTATGGGGGATCGATTTTATGGGACCTTTCCCATCTTCATTCGCAACCTCTACATCTTACTCGCCGACTATGTGTCTAAATGGGTAGAGGCAGCCGCAGCTTCCCAACGATGATTCCAAGACCGCAACGATTCCTCGCAGAAAAACATATTTACACGGTTTGGGGATGCCGAGAGCAATTATCACGACGGGGGCAAGCATTTTGACAATAGACTAATTGCCAAGATGTTGCAACGCTCGCATATCACACAAGATCGCCACGGCATATCACCCACAAACCAACGGGCAAGCAGAAATTTCCAACCGGAGTTGAAGGGAATACTGAGAAAGTTGTAAATCCTCAAGGAAGGATTGGTCATTAAGACTAGATGACGACTTGGGCATATCGCACCGCATTCAAAACACCATTAGGTATGTCCCCTTCCGCTTGTCTATGGTAAAACATGTCATCTACCGTGGAAATCGAGCACAAGGCGACCGGGCAATCAAGACCGTGAATATGGATTGGGAAAGTGCCGACAAAAGCGCTTGATGGATCTCAATGAGATAGAAGAATTTCGCACTCGCCATAACAATGCACGAATCTACAAGGAGAAAACAAAGCGATGGCATGACAAGAAACTATTGCCACGGCAATTCACGCCAGGGCAACTAGTTCTCCTATTCAATTCTCGCCAAAACTTTTCCCGGAAAGTTGAAATCAAGATGGTCGGGACCATTCAAGTCGCAAAACCATTCTCCCACGGTGCCGTGATAATCAAGTCCATCTCCGACAACCATGAATTCAAAGTTAATGGACAAAGATTGAAGCACTACAATGGTGCCCATGTGGAACGAATAAGGAAGTGGTCAATCTAGAGATGCATGAGCATGCTCCCTTTGATATTTTTATTTTTATTTATTTTTATTTTTGTTTTTGTTTTTGTTTTATTTAATTATTTATTTTTTTTTTTTTTTTTTTTTTTTTTTTTTTTATTATTTTGCCGATTATTAGTAGTTTTAGGATAGATTTTTTTATTCAAGTCTAAGAATCCTATTACACATCTTTATTTATTTTCTTTATTAGTTTATCTTTAATTTTAATCCTTATTTGATTTGTTTTTGAATTGTAGGAAAGGAAGTTCAAGATAAAGAAGGAATTCTAAACCAAGTAGGAAAACATCTTCAACAAGGAAACTAATGGGTTGAATCTAAGGCTTATATAAAGCCTCCAATTCATCCTAACCAAAACCCTTGTCGACAACTCCTACAAAACCCTAAACCCTTTTTTTTTTACCTAAACCCTAACCCCACCCACCTATCGATTTTCTATACAACCCATCACCCTTAACCTATTCCTACTTTCTATCTTGCAACTTTTTAGTTTTTTCTTTTCTTTTCTTTGTTTTTACTCACAACCAAGATCATACATGGCATCCAAGATTAAACTTTTAGTTCATCCAAGTTCCTCCAAAGAACCAAGATACAAGAAGTTTGCTACACCGGGCGTGTTCAAGAAAGATTTCAATCCAAGTTTGAAAGCCGGAAGATTCATGAAGAACAAGGCTTTGAATACTCCAGATCTCAAGATTTCGGCTTGAACCATTCATCTTCAAAAGGATTGCACATCAAAAGTGGCAAATCTTTTGCCATCAACCGAACCGGTAACATCTCATGGGTAAGAGAATTCTATGCTCACTCACCTAACCCGGATAATCCTTATGTTTTTGTTCGTGACAAGGCCATACTTATAAGTCCCGAAAGCATCAACACCTTTACGGACTTTTACATTGAGAAGGACGAGCATCAAGCCTTCGCTGACCAAATCAATCCAAAGCAACTCGACAAGGTGCTTCAAGAACTCACTCAACCAGAACTCATTGGAACGACGGTAAAATACAAGGGCATCGGTAAATCGCTTCTTCGCTAAAACCCGAGGCAAAACTATGGAATAAGTTTGTTAAAACTTTTTAATGCCCTCCACACACAATACTACCGCTGATATACCACGCCTTTTGCTCATACATTCTATTTTGCATAATCGCATCATTAACATTGGAAAAATTATTTATGATGAGATTTTTGTATGCAGCTCAAAAGATAAGGGTTATCTTTTTCTTCCCTTGCTTAATTTCCAATCTTTGCAAGGAGATGCATGTCCCGAGTGAGTCCACCGATGAAAAAGCCCTACCTGTCCCGGTTGGAATCAAGCACTAATCCGAAGCTAATGGGAGAGGCACCGGAGATTCTTCAAGGCCCCCAATTGTCACGGCAACTCCCGCCACCAAGGTAATCCCTAATGCCCAAGCACCTAACGCCAGGGCAACTCGCCATTAATCCCGGGACACATTGAAGCACTTTTGCACCCATTGGAAAGCCGCCAAAGGCAAATTGAAGATCGGCAACTAATGTTCATGCGGTACATGAAGGAGCACAACAATGCCATCACCTAAGTCATCCTAGAAAGGTACCCGACAACCGCGGTGCGCTCCCAATATTTCCCGATATCCTTGCCACGCAACTAAGGAAGCCGACGCCACGGCAACCAACCCCGACAACGCCCCGCAACCACCGAAAAGCCAAAGGTAAAGCACCTATGCCTCAATCAACTCCTACGGAATCATTTTCTGATTTTTCAGATTCGACGAGTCCTCCATTGAACCAATAAAGACCGCACCAATTGAATCCTCCAAACGAAAAGCCATTGACATTGATGAAGAGGATGATGAGGACAACCCCGCATTTAGGATCGATCCCACCACCGCAACAAGAAAACAACCATTGCATTCAAGCAAGAAAATCAAGACGCCAACTAGAAGGAAACTAATCATCTACGATGACGAACTCCTGAGTAAGTCCTCGATGCATTTTTATTTTTATTGTTATTTTTCGTTATTTTTATGCATTGAGGACAATGCCTCACTCGAGTTTGGGGGGATTGTTATTAGTAATTACCATGTTTAGTTACATTAATCTTAAGCATTACATTTAGGATACATAAATTGCTTGCCATGCCTTTAATTGGAACAAGAATTGCTTAGATTTGATGAATATTCAATGATGACTTTACCAATGCACTTAATTGATAGAATTTTTATTCTAGGATAACCATGAAAAAAAAACTAGAATTGTACTATGATGCTAAATTTGATGAAACACTGTTGTGGTTTGATTGATTTAAGGAGTTCTAGTAAACTTAGGTTGATAATTAACTAATTGGGGGATTAGAATAAAATTGGATGAATGCTAGAGGTGCCCGAAATGGGCTCTAGCATATGCTAAAAAAATTGATCACTAGAGGTGCCCAAAACTGCTCTAGGAGGCGTTAAAATTTTTTTTGCTAACTAGAGGTGCCCAAACCGCTCTAGTCGATTAAATTAACTTAAGAAAACTAAAAATAAAACACTAGAGGTGCCCAAATTGGCTCTAGTTAAAACATGTTAAAAAGAACCCAATGAAGTAATTTGAAAACCTATTGTTTGCATAGAATCCAAAAATCAACTTGCACACAACTCCGCACACACTCACAAGCATTATAGTTTGATTCCGAGTAATTCATCGCTTTTCAAAATAAAAAGCCAATCATACTTTGTGCCCCTGCTCGTAGAATTGAAATCAAGTTCAAAGCTAAGTTTGTGAAAATTTGAAGTCTTGGCAGTAATTATGAGTTTGCATTGCTTGAGGACAAGCAATAGTTCGAGTTTGGGGGTGTGATAAGTGTTCAAAAGTACTATTTTTCTTACCCTTTTACTCATATTATTGTTAGACTTAGGCTCATATTAGTTGCATAGTTAGCCATTCATGCATTAATCCATGTTTCCTTCAATCGTTGAGCTTGATTACATAACTTGGTGATTTTTGTGGAAATAGATGCTGCTTTGGTGTGTTTTTGTGTGTATGTGCAGATCACACTGCCAAAGCAATGCCGAGCTAGTTGCCGTGGCAATGCATGAAGGATATGCCGAGCTAGTTGCCGTGGCAAAGGCATGAAGGAGAGACGCTGAGCCAGCTTGCCATGGCATTTGTTTGTCGACAAAGACCAAAAGCAATATGGATGTCGAAATTCATGATTTTACAAGCCCAAGATGACATGGAGCAAGGTCCAAGCCCAAAGGAATTTGATTGCCATGCAGAGATTAAAGAAGAATTAAATTCCAAGAGGATAGGAGAAGTTCTAATAGAATAAAATTATAATAAAGAATTATATTCTTTAAAGATAATTTAATTCCAACTCAAACCTCCTCAAAGAAGGACTTTGGCCTAGCCCTATAAATAGCAAGAGATTTCGACAATTCAAGGGGAGAGCAAGAGGGAAATTTCGCAAGTCCAAGTAGGGCAAGAGGAGAGAATTTTCGACAAGCATCAAGGGCAAGGAGGATTTCGACAAGCCTCTTCCTTCATCTTTGTTCGATTGGGTTCATGCTAGGGATTAATTATCTTGTGTTTCTTTTGAAACCTAGCCATGAACTAAATTTACTTGGCTATGGTTATTGTGTTTTGTGGTTGTGTGAGAAACTATTGGTTTTTGTTTAGGTAATAAGAGTTTGCACTTTTCTATTTCAAGGTTTATTCATTCTTGGTTCCTATTATTGTTTATGAGTGAATTGGGAGAGGATCTCGTGATTTCATCCATTTATCTAATATCGGGAGAGTTAGATTCAAGAAACGAATGAATATGATCTTTATGCAATCCAATGATGGTGAAGATTAATCCGCTTAGGAATAAGTTAAGGATTTCAACGGCTAAGAGGAGCGCAAGATTGGTTGTTGTTCACCCTGATTCACGCAGGATGTATTATCAAGGCATGCACAAGTAGCTAGAGTTTCGACTTAGGGATAAGAAGAAACCATTGAAGAACGCCCGCCAACCTTGAAGTTGCTGCCCACCGCCAAGTAGTTGCCCAACAAGCAACCATCAATTAGTTGCCAAACCAACCTGCAAAGTCAACACGGCAAACCGAGTTGCCCATGCACTTTTTACCAAGACAATCCAATCGGCTATCACACCTCAACTCACGATAACCTAGCCTATCTCTCTCAATTGAATTCATCTTTTATTTTATTTTATTGCTTTCTAGATTAGTAATTAGTTAAACTTCGATAATCCTTTACTTGTGTTTTTACTTTTTACCCAATCGGCAATCGATATCACATAACTTACACGTGTATACTTGCAAATTGCGTGAGCACTTATTACGCGCAACAGCAACTACTTGCCTATCTTCAAGTGGAGCGTCTTCCTCTCTTGGAGTTGTCGAAATTCCTCTTGCTCTCTCCCTTTGAATTGTCGAAATCTCCTTGATATTTATAGGGCTAGGCCAAAGTCCTTTTTTGAGGAGGAGTTTGAGTTGGAATTAAATTATCTTTAAAGAATATAATTCTTTATTATAATTTTATTCCTATTAGAACTTCTCCTATCCTCTTGGAATTTAATTCTTCTTTAATCTCTGCATGGCAATCAAATTCCTTTGGGCTTGGACCTTGTTCCATGTCATCTTGGGCTTGTAAAATCATGAATTTCGACATCCATATTGCTTTTGGTCTTTGTCGACAAATGCCATGGCAACTGCCTCGGCCTCTCTTCATGCACCGCCTGCAACTAGCTCGGCATATCCTTCATGCATTGCCCTGCAACTAGCTCGATTGCTTTGGCAAGTGATCCTGCACATACATACAAAAAACACACCAAAGCAGCATCTATTTCCACAAAAATCACCAAGTTATGTAATCAAGCTCAACAATTGAAGGAATCATGGATTAATGCATGAATGGCTAACTATGCAACTATTATGAGCCTAAGTCTAACAATAATATGAGTAAAAAGGGTAAGAAAAATAGTACTTTTGAACACTTATCACACCCCAAACTCGAACTATTGCTTGTCCTCAAGCAATGCAAACTCATAATTACCGCCAAGACTTCAAATTTTCACAAACTTAGCTTTGAACTTGATTTCAATTCTCTCCAAACCGGGGCACAAAGTATGATTGGCTTTTTATTTTTCGTAAAACTGATGAATTACTCGAATCAAACTATAATGCTTGTGAGTGTGTGCGGAGTTGTGTGCAAGTTGATTTTTCGGATTCTATGCAAACAATAGGTTTTCAAATTACTTCATTGGGTTCTTTTTAACATGTTTTAACTAGAGCCAATTTCGCACCTCTAGTGTTTTATTTTTAGTTTTCTTAAGTTAATTTAATCGACTAGAGCCGGTTTCGCACCTCTAGTTAACCGAAAAAATTTAACGCCTCCTAGAGCCAGCTTTGGCACCTCTAGTGATCAATTTTTTTAGCATATGCTAGAGCCAATTTCGGGCACCTCTAGCATTCATCCAATTTTTATTCTAATCCCCAATTAGTTAATTATCAACCTAAGTTTACTAGAACTCCTTAAATCAATCAAACCACAACAAGTGTTTCATCAAATTTAGCATCATAGTACAATTCTAAGTTTTTCATGGTTATCCTAGAATAAAAATTCTATCAATTAAGTGCATTGGTAAAGTCATCATTGAATATTCATCAAATCTAAGCAATTCTTGTTCCAATTTAAAGGCATGGCAAGCAATTTATGTATCCTAAATGTAATGCTTAAGATTAATGTAACTAAACATGGTAATTACTAATAACAATCCCCCAAACTCGAGTGAGGCATTGTCCTCAATGCATGCATAAAAATAACGAAAAATAACAATAAAAATAAAATGCATAC
Source organism: Hibiscus mutabilis (assembly GCA_019671005.1). Classification (NCBI taxonomy): domain Eukaryota; kingdom Viridiplantae; phylum Streptophyta; class Magnoliopsida; order Malvales; family Malvaceae; genus Hibiscus; species Hibiscus mutabilis. The sequence goes on from CM033749.1 coordinate 31,147,527, forward strand.
GAGGACTTACTCCGAGAGTTCGCCATCGTAGATGATTAGTTTCCTTCTAGTTGGCGCCTTGATTTTCTTGCTTGAACGCAATGGTTGTTTTCTTGTTGCCGGTGGTGGAATCGATCCTCGTGACGGGTTGTCCTCATCATCCTCTTCATCAATGTCAATGGCTTTTCGCTTGGAGGATTCAATTGGTGCGGTCTTTATTGGTTCAATGGAGGACTCGTCCGAATCAAAAAATCAGAAAATGATTCCGTAGGAGTTGATTCAGCATAGGTGCTTTACCTTTGGCTTTTTCAGTGGTTGCCGGGCGTTGTCGTGGTTGGTTGCCGTGGCGCCGCCTTCCTTGGTTGCAAAGGGGCAAGGATATCGGCGGGAAATATTGGGAACGGCACACGGTTGTCCGGTACCTTTCTAGGATGACTTGGGTGATGGCATTGTTGTGCTCCTTCATGTACCGCATGAACATTAGTTGCCGATCTTCAATTTGCCTTAGGCGGCTTTCCAATGGGTGCAAAAGTGCTTCAATGTGTCCCGGGATTAATGGCCGAGTTGTTCCGGGCGTTAGGTGCTTGGGCATTAGGGATTGCCGCGGCGCGCGGAGTTGCCGTGACAATTGGGGGCCTTGAAGAATCTCCCCTGCCTCTCCCATTAGCTTCCGGATTAGTGCTTGATTCCAACCAGACTGGGTAGGGCTTTTTCATCGGTGGACTCACTGGGACATGCATCTCCTGCAAAGATTGGAAATTAAGCAAGGGAAGAAAAGATAACCCTTATCTTTTGAGCTGCATACAAAAATCTCATCGCAAATAATTTTTCCAATGTTAATGATGCGATTATGCAAAATAGAATGTATGAGCAAAAGACGTGGTATATCAACGGTAGTATTGTGTGTGGAGGGCATTAAAGAAGTTTTAACAAACTTATTCCATAGTTTTGCCTCGGGTTTTAGCCGAAGGCGATTTACCGTGCCCTTGTATTTACCGGGCGCTCCAATGAGTTCCCGGTTGAGTGAGTTCTTGAAGCACCTTGTCGAGTTGCTTGGGATTGATTTGGTCAACGAAGGCTTGATGCTCGCCATTCTCAATGTAAAGTCCGTAAAAGGTGTTGATGCTTTCGGGACTTATAAGTATGGCCTTGTCACGAACAAAAACATAAGGATTATCCGGGTTAGGTGAGTGAGCATAGAATTCTCTTACCCATGAGATGTTACCCGGTTCCTGTTGATGGCAAAAGATTTGCCACTTTTGATGTGCAATCCTTTTGAAGATGAATGGTTCAAGGCCAAATCTTGAGATCCGAGTATTCAAAGCCTTGTTCTTCATGAATCTTCCGGCTTTCAAACTTGGATTGAAATCTTTCTTGAACCACCGGTAGCAAACTTCTTGTATCTTGGTTCTTTGGAGGAACTTGGATGAACTAAAAGTTTAATCTTGGATGCCATGTATGATCTTGGTTGTGAGTAAAAAAAAGAAAAGAAAAGAAACTAAAAAGTTGCAAGATAGAAAGTAGGAATAGGTTAAGGGTGATGGGTTTTATAGAAAAGATAGGTGGGTGGGATTAGGGAAATCGACAATTGGGTTAGGGTTTGGTAGGAATTTTTCGACAAAGGGGTTTTGGTTAGATGAATTGGAGGCTTTATATAAGCCTTAGATTCAGCCCATTAGTTTCCTTGTTGAAGATGTTTTCCTACTTGGTTTAGAATTCCTTCTTTCTCTTGAACTTCCTTTCCTACAATTCAAAAACAAATCAAATAAGGATTAAAATTAAAGATAAACTAATAAAGAAAATAAATAAAGATGTGTAATAGGATTCTTAGACTTGAATAAAAAAAAAATCTATCCTAAAACTACTAATAATCGCAAAATAATAAAATAATAAAAAATAATAATCGAAAAAAAATGAAAAATAAATAATTAAATAATCGACAAAAAAAAAAAAAAAAAATAAATAAAAAAAAAAAAAATATCAAAAGGGAGAGCATGCTCATGCATCTCCTAAATTGACCACTTCCTTGTTACGCCCACATGGGCACCATTGTAGTGCTTCAATCTTTGTCCATTAACTTTGAATTCATGGTTGTCGAGATGGACTTGATTATCACCGCACCGTGGGAGAATGGTTTGACGACTTCAATGGTCCCGACCATCTTGATTTCAACTTTCCCGGAAAAGTTTTAGCCGAGAATTGAATAGAGAACTAGTTGCCCTCGGGCGTGAATTGCCGTGGGCAATAGTTTCTTGTCATGCCATCGCTTTGTTTTCTCCTTGTAGATTCTTGCATTGTTATAGGCGAGTGCACGAAATTCTTCTATCTCATTGAGATCCATCAAGCGCTTTTGTCCGCACTTTCCCAATCCATATTCACGGTCTTGATTGCCCAAGACGCCTTTGTGCTCGATTTCCACCGTAGATGACATGTTTTACCATAGACAAGCCGGAAGGGGGACATACCTAATGGTGTTTTGAATGCAAAGGCGATATGCCCAAAGTGCGCCATCTAGTCTTAATGACCAATCCTTCCTTGAGGGATTTACAACTTTCTCGAGTATTCCCTTCAACTCCCGGTTGGAAATTTCTGCTGCCCGTTGGTTTGTGGGTGATATGCCGTGGCGATCTTGTGTGATATGCCAAGCGCTGCAACATCTTGGCAATTAGTCCGTTGTCAAAATGCTTGCCCCGTCGCTGATAATTGCTCTCGCATCCCAAACCGTAAATATGTTTTTCTCGCAGAATCGCTGCACGGTCTTGGAATCGCTGTTGGGAACCGCAGCTGCCTCTACCCATTTAGACACATAGTCGACGGCGAGTAAGATGTAGAGGTTGCCGAATGAAGATGGGAAAGGTCCCATAAAATCGATCCCCATACATCGAACAGCCCACCTCGATGATGTTCGGGAGTGGCATCTCATGTCGCCTAGAGATATTGCCCGCCCCTCCGCAACGATCACATTGCTTGTAAAAGTCTTGGGCATCTTTGTACAATGTTGGCCAATACAAACCGGATTGCAAGACTTTGGGCCATGTACGAGTTCCTCCAAAATGTCCTCCATAGGGTGAAGAATGGCATTGCCGAGTACATTCTGTTGTTTCTTCTTCGTGGGACACATCGACGTATAACCCGATCCGCACATTGTTTAAACAAAAGAGGCTCGTCCCAAAAGTAATGCTTAGCATTATGGCGGAACCGCTTTTTCCCTTGGTGAGTAATGCCATACGGAAAAATACCACAAACAAGGAAGTTAACTAAATCAAGGCATTGTATTGCCGCCGGGGCATGTGCCGCCGTAGTGTCCGCTCCCAAAATTGCCGAGGCGTGCTCGCAAAAGACCGCCGCGGCGCCAAGAGTTGCCGAGGCGCAGTTCCATGGTTGCCGAGGCGTGATGGGCTGTCGAGGCGCCAAGGGTTGCCGAGGCGATTAGAATTTGTTCATCCGGGAATGCATCGCATATCTCTAGATCCGCCCCTCTTCCCTATTATGCTCCAAACGTGATAAGTGATCGCCACTTGATTTTCTCGCTCCTTTCCTGTCCCTTAATTTCAATATCAAATTCTTGTAAAAGTAATATCCAACGAATCAAACGAGGTTTAGCATCCTTTTAGCAAATAAGTATTTGATTGCCGAATGGTCCGTATGAACAATTACCTTTGTACCAATTAAATAGGATCGAACTTGTCAAATGCGAAAAAACTACAAATAGTAACTCTTTCTCCGTTGTTGTGTAATTCACTTGAGCATCGTTAAGAGTTTTACTAGCGTAGTATATCACATGGAAGGTCTTACCGCGCGTTGGCCTAGGACTCGCTCCTACCGCAAATCACTTGCATCACACATGAGCTCAAAAGGTAGCGCCCAACTGTGGAACAACAATGGGTGCCGAGGCAAGCTTTTTCTTTAGGGTTTCAAATGCTTGAGTGCAAGAATCATCAAAATCGAAGACTTTATCTTGTTCAAGCAGACACACAAAGGTTTAGTGATTTTAGAAAAGTTATGAATGAACCTCCCGTAAAAACCTCGCATGTCCGAGAAAACTTCAATTCCTTTAACCGAATTTGGTGGGGGTAATCTCTCGATCACGCCCACCTTGGCTTTGTCTACTTCAATTCCCTTGATGAAATCTTATGGCCGAGCACTATTCCTTCATCTACCATAAAGTGGCATTTCTCCCAATTGAGGACTAAATCCGTTTTTCGCATCTTGCCAACACCCTCTAAATTGCCGAGACAGCCGCCGGGTCATTACTAAAAACCGAAAAATCATCCATGAAGATCTCAAGGAAGTCTTCGACCATGTCCAAAAGAGCGCCATCATGCATCTTTGGAAGGTTGCCGGGCGTTACATAATCCGAACGGCATCCTTCTAAGGCATAAGTACCGTATGGGCATGTGAAGGTTGTCTTTTCTTGATCTTCCGTGCTATGGCAATCTGATTGTAACCTGAATAACCATCAAGAAAACAAGAAAAGGGTTTACCCGCAAGACGGTCAAGCATTTGATCAATAAAGGGTAATGGGAAGTGATCTTTCCTAGTGGCTTTGTTTAGTTTAGCTTTCGATAGTCCATACAAACCCTCCAACCGGTCACACCCCTGGTTGGGATAAGTTCATTATTTTCATTGCTTACCACCGTTATACCTCCCCCTTTTCGCGCACACATTGTACCGGACTTACCCACGCATTTACATCGGAGATAGGGTATATAATGCCTACGCAAGCCATTTGATGATTTCTTTCATTACAACCCCTTTCATGGCATGATTCAGTCTCCTCTCGGGCCTCAATTGAAGGTTTGTGATCATCTTCCAACAAGATCTTGTGCATGCACACCGCCGGGCTAATTCCTTCAAGTCGGCAATTGTCCACCCTATTGCCTTTTATGTAGCTTCAACATGTTGATCAGCTTTTTTTCCTCGCCAGTCAGAACTTAGAGGAAATAATTACAGTAATGTATTATCGATCCCTAAGTATACATATTTTAGTTGATCCGCAATTGTTTCAACTCAAGAATTGGTGGATTTTCGATAGAGGGTTTTTCGATCTTACCTTCCTTACCCGAGTAGTCCAAAGGTTCAAAGTATGTACCGGTCGATTTACTAGCCAATTTACCTCTTCGGGTTGTTCCTCATCGACCGCTCTTCATACTCCTCAGTTCCTCTTGATCGGCAATGTAGTTGCCGAGGCAACTAAATTCCTCATCGGTTAAATTCTGCCGTGGCATGAAGTAGTTGGCATTCTTCCGATCATCGCATGCCTTAGTGTTTGGAACACATTTAGTTTTACCGCTGGTCATTCACCCTCATTGTGAGTTCTCCTTTTCAACGCCGATCAAGGTTCTCCCGCCGCTAGGAATGGTCTCCCGAGAATGATAGGTGCATGCTCATCCGCTTCACAATCCAAAACAATAAAGTCAGCGGAAAAAATGAATTTATCAACTTTTACCAAGATGTCCTCGATTTTTCCTCTCGATGCACATAGGATCTGGCTTGCTAGCCGCAGATAATCATTGTAGGTCTTGCCTTCCCGATTCCTAGTTTCAAAAAAACCGATTTAGGCATCAAGTTTATGCTAGCCCCTAGGTCGCATAGTGCTTTCCCGACATAGTGATTTCCAATAGAACAGGGTATTGTGAAACTTCCGGGATCCTTCAACTTGGGCGGCATGCGACAGTAAACATTGCCATGCATCCTCTGTCATGCAATCAAGCTTTCAAACTCTCCTAGCCTTGTTCTCTTGGACACAATGTCTTTAAGAAACTTGGCATAGTTTGGCATTTGTTCAATTGCTTCCACCAATGGCAAGTTGATGTGGACTTGCTTTAGGATATCAAGAAACTTCTTGAATTGGTATTCTTGCTTTTGTCGCCTTCAATCTTTGTGGGAATGGTGGTGGAAGTCGGATATCTTCTATCCTTTCATTGGTTTGAAACCTGATTGACGGCATTGCCGGGACATCTGGAGTTGCCGATGCGTTATCAACTGGGGTTGCTGAGGCATGCTTATCACAAGACGCCGAGGCGACATCGGTTGTCGAGGCATGTTTATTGCCGGCTGCCGCGGCAATTCCCGGTTCAAAGATCCGAGACTTTGCCGCTAGGTTCGCCTTGATCTTTTTGTGGAGTTTTGTTTGACGAGCGGGTTTGAACCTCTCTAAGTTGTTGGCCACTGTGGTGATTGCCTTACATTGCTCATGGCCGCCTCCTCTTGCGACTTCAAGATCGCTAGGTAAACCTCCTTGTGGTCTAGTGTTCGATTTTGAGCAAATTGTCCGACTTGATTTTCCAATGATTTGATTGCCGCCTCTGGTTCTCGCAATCTCATCTCGGTCCTGTTAATAAAAGCATCGCTTCTTTTTATGAAATTACTATTCTCACCCATATAAGATTCAGTTTTCATCATAAAAGCATTTAGAGAATTTTCCAAAGAACTAGATGTTGTCGGTTGTTGCCGCGGCATCCGCTGTCGCGGCATATTCTCGCCGAATCCCGATGCTTGTGCATTCTGATTGTTCTGTTTTAGAGCATTGTTGGGATTACTCCATGAAAAATTCGGTGCTTCTTCCAAGCTGGATTGTATGTATTTGACATCATGTTGTTGCCCCGATTGTAATTCCCCACATAGAAGCTAGATTCCTGATTCTCGCATACATTCGTAAGAATTATGGTTATCACCACATAACTCACAAAAAGAATCCATTACCTTGACTTCATGTGTGTTGTTTGGTTTTTGCATGTTCGACCATCTTGGTTAAAGCGCCAATTGTGCCAAAATTGAATCGATGATCCTAGTTCATGTATTGTGGCTTGGCGCCTAACTCCTCCTCTTCTAGTAGATGGGAATTGATAGTCATTCTTGGCCAGCCTGCTTAAAATTTGCATTGCTTCCTCCGCGACTTATCTAAGAGTATGCCGCTTGCCGAGGCGCCTAGCATCATCCTTGTTGGTGTATTCACGGCGTTGTAAAACATTGTTACTTGAGTCCACACCGAAAACCGTGTAGAGGGCATTTGTGTAGAAGTTCTCTATATCGCCTCCCAAGCCTCGTACATGGATTCATCATCACCGCGCCAAAAAGAAGTAATGTCGTTACGGCTTATCGCTTAAATTTGTAGGATTAAATCTAGCAAGGAAATCACGACAAAGATCAGTCCAAGATGCTATGGATCCGGCAGAATGCTATTTAGCCATGCTTTCGCCTATCCCCTCAAATGAAATAGGGAATAATCGTAATCGTAGGACATCGGGGTAACTCCGTATCTTGAACGAAAGTTGCAAATCTCGAGGAAAGATTTCGATGTTGTCGTGCATCTTCGCTTCTTGAGCCGCCAAATTGACCTATTGTGTTGATCATATTAAACATTACCGGTTTCAACTCAAAGTGGTCGGCTTCAATTTCGGGTGCGACAACTCCCGGGTTAAGTCCATCAAGATCTTCTTCAAGATAGTCTCGAATAGTTCTGCTTTCGCAAGAATCACTCCTCCTCCCGCCGAACATCTTGATTAATATTGCCGCCTTGATTTGCCATTGCTTCTCTTATCCTTCGCCTAAGTCCTTGTAAGGTTCGCTCGATTGGGATCAAAGGGATATTCTCGTGAAGTCGGTCTTGCCCTCGTCATATACCAATGCAAAACCAAAGTTTGTTAGCCCTTTGAATTTTAAACAAGAAAAATAAAAAAAAATGTGCAAGAAAGTAAAACAAAGTCGCTATTGCCAATCCCTCGCAACGGCGCCAAAAACTTGTTGCGCTGTAATAAGTGCTACGCAAATGTGCAAGTATACACGCCGCAAGTTATAGTATAAAAGATATCGCTCCACAGGATTGGTGCCACTTCAAGAATCTAGTCTCTTGCAATCGTAAAAAGTAAAACACAAGTGAAGGATTATAGAAGTTTTAACTAATAACTAATCTAGAAAGCAATTAAGTAAATGAAAAGATGAATTCGAATGAGAGAGATAGGCTAGGTTATCGTGAGTTGAGGTGTGATAGCCGATTGGATTGTCTTGGTAAAAGAGTGCACGGGCAACTCAGTTGCCGTGGCAACTTGCACGACGGGGTTGCCGTGGCAACTAATTGATGGTTGCTTGGGCGACTAGTTGGGCAACTACTTGGGCGATCGGGCAGCAACTTCAAGGTTCGGGCGAGCGTTCTTCAATGGTTTCTTCTTATCCCTAAGTCGAAACTCTAGCTATTTGTGCATGCCTTGATAATACATCCTCGCGTGAATCAAGGGTGAACAACAACCAATCTTGCGCTCCTTCTTAGCCGTTGAAATCCTTAACTTATTCCTAAGCGGATTAATCTTCACCATCATTGGATTGAATAAAGATCATATTCATTCGCTTTCTTGAATCTAACTCTCCCGATATTAGATAAATGGATGAAATCACGAGATCCTCTCCCAATTCACTCAAAAACAATAATAAGAATCAAGAATGAATAAACCTTGAAATAGAAAAGTGCAAACTCTTATTACCTAAACAAAAACCAATAGTTTCTCACAATCTCAAAACACAATAACCATAGCCAAGTAAATTTAGTTCATGGCTAGGTTCCAAAGAAACACAAGATAATTAATCCCTAGCATGAACCCAATCGAACAAAGATGAAGGAAGAGGCTTGTCGAAATCCTCCTTGCCCTAGATGCTTGCCGAAAATTCCCCTTGCTTCCTCTCTTGGAGTTGTCGAAATTCCCTCTTGCTCTCTCCCTTTGAATTGTCGAAATCTCCTTGATATTTATAGGGCTAGGCCAAAGTCCTTTTTTGAGGAGGAGTTTGAGTTGAATTAAATTATCTTTAAAGAATATAATTCTTTATTATAATTTTATTCCTATTAGAACTTCTCCTATCCTCTTGGAATTTAATTCTTCTTTAATCTCTGCATGGCAATCAAATTCCTTTGGGCTTGGACCTTGTTCCATGTCATCTTGGGCTTGTAAAATCATGAATTTCGACATCCATATTGCTTTTGGTCTTTGTCGACAAATGCCATGGCAACTGCCTCTGCTGCTCCTTCATGCACCGCCTGCAACTAGCTCGGCATATCCTTCATGCATTGCCCTCGCAACTAGCTCGGCATTGCTTTGGCAAGTGATCCTGCACATACATACACAAAAACACACCAAAGCAGCATCTATTTCACAAAAATCACCAAGTTATGTAATCAAGCTCAACAATTGAAGGAATCATGGATTAATGCATGAATGGCTAACTATGCAACTATTATGAGCCTAAGTCTAACAATAATATGAGTAAAAAGGGTAAGAAAAATACCCTCAATCTAGATCCTAAGCCGACTCTCAACGACTGGTCTGAAGCAACCATCTTCGAACTCCTCGAAGCATAAAACCTTTCGTACGGATAGGGAGGAGGATTCATAATATCTGGGGTCTCCGCATCATGGCCTCTAGAATCATCGAACTGATCAGATGCTGAACTCTAAAGCCACTCAAGTGCCTTCGCACTATTGGCCAACTCGGAGAATGTCCCAAGCGGACCCACTGTCACATGCATCTGAAGGTCAACATTCAAGCCTTGACTAAACCTCTTACACCTCAACTCTTCCGTGGCAACCAACTTTGGGCATAACGGCTCAAACACAGAAAACTTTTGCTCATAAGCACACACCATTCGATCTCCCTGAACCAAATACAGAATTTGGTCCTTCATCTCATCCATGTGTACCTCACTGATGTACTTCTTCCTGAACCCATCCACAAAGATGTCTCATTTCGGGACTGTAGGCTTTAGACCCAACTCTACGGTCTCCCACCACTTGTGTGCATTGCCCTTCAGAAGGGAAACAATGCAATCAAGATCATCTTCTGGGCTTCCCTTCATCTGTCTCAAGATTCTCTGTGTGTCGCGCAACCACTGGTCAGCCTTGATTGGGTCATCCTCACCCAAGCCTTCAAAACTCTTAGGTCTAAAACGATGAAGCATCTCTACAAGGGTCTTGCGAGGCTTCTTAGATTACCTCGGGATAGCTTGCACCACACGCAAAAGGGTAGAGGTAAGGCCACAAAGTGACCCGCCTCTCCACTACCTGTTCCATCTTCCATCAATCCTTTTTCTAAAACACAACAAACAAGGTGGCACATTAGGATCCCTAGTCTTATACAGTACACTTAACTTTAGGGACTTGTATTCACTAGACACCTTACCACGACCTCTACAACACCCCAGGGTTTCCTAGAACCGACTAAACCTAGGCTCTGATACCAAATTATAACACCCCAATTCCGTCCCGGATCCGGAGCATCACTTTCAGGTCACCCAAAACTAACACATCAAAATTTTTCATTTAAAACCACAAGATAGGAATTCTCAAAATAATCCATTACCGCAAAATCCACGTAGATAATGATATTAAAAGGGGTTTACAAAACATAAGTTCTAATTAAAATACTTTGTTTGACCAAATACAGTAAATCAGAATAAAATACAGACTCGACTGTGGTAAGGTCCTACAAATACAATCAGTCCAAACTAAACATCAAGTACTGTACTCTGAAACTGTCTCAGTGCTGGGAAATCTTCCTCGATGTGCTCCTCCAAACGCAACCTATCAACCTACGCACGGAAGAAACCACAATTCTGCACTCTGAGCTAACAAAGCTTAGTGGTACATTTCTACTCTACCACAATTCAGGAATATTATAAAATAAGCTTGCATGATAATATATTCAAGAGTGTACAAAAAGGCTTCTCCACATATAAGGATCATCTTCTAGCCTATCCTAGATAAAGCTTACCACTATCTCAAGATACCACTATTATGTAAGAAGTATACCAAGCCATCCCAGGCTTACCGTACACAAGGTCTCATCGACCACTGAATAAGTCCCATACCCTGATCACATAGCCCAAGAGTTATCTAGCCTATACCCGAGATCACAAAGCACATCGAGTTACATCCATACCCTGATCACAAAGCCAAAGGGTAATACAACCCATACCCGAGATCACATAGCCCATCGAGTAACAACCCTACCCTGATCACATAGCCCAATGGTAACTAGTCAACATCGTTTATCCATACTACAACGTAAATAACATACATTCCCTAATGGCCAACAAAGCCCTACTATTTTTCCCTTGCTTACACAGCCGTCGGGTTACCCATGATCACATAGCCATCAGGTAAGGATCATATCCAGATCACCATAGCCACATATACATCCTAGACATACTTGGATCACAATAGTCACAAGCAGTCTTATCTTGCGATCACATAACCGAACAGGATTACTCGATATCATATATCCCATCAAGTTACTCGAGATCACATAGCCCTTCGAGTTGTATTTCCATATCCTGATCACATAGCCCAATGATAGGTTTCAGATCGCATCCAAATCACATAGCCCATAGACACGTCAGATGTACTCGATCACATAGCCCGGAGTACCCATCCCCTTATTTAAGTGCCCTTGCACTGACTCTAGGACATCCAAATTCCTGACCAAGACTCATACGATACCACATGCTCCCCCGAGCATCAATACATCTCACCGAGAGATAAAGGCTTCAGCCAACCATTACCAATTCCTCAAGGCATGACTCGTTTGTTACACCATTTAATATGTGTCTGTAGGATTCGTTTACGCCTTTCTCATTAGATTATCTCATTACTCACGGCAACCAGCCTACATGGGCGTCCCTTCAACACACAGCAAGGACCCCAAGCTACCTTGTAGCAATAACTGATCCACCACGGACCCCTATGGATTACCAAACCAAGCAACTTATCCCACTGTTACTAAGCCATTAGCCTTTAATCCACATGCGGGTTGCTAACCTTGATTCCTTAGTTTTAGAGTTTGTTTTATACCTTTAGGGACCTACCAGATCCTTTACCACGAATTATAGAACCCCCGATCGCGAACTCAACTTTCTTTGGCAGATTGCCCAGCAAGTATCGGTACTCCAAAATGAGTATCGGTACCACCCTTATAGTATCGATACTCCCTCATGAGTATCGATACCCTAACTAGGTTTGAAAGAGTTAGACCACAAGCTATACCGATACGCTCTTACTCCGTATCGGTACTCAGCATCGGTGCTGGGATCGCCCTGTACCGATCCAATCCTGTACTGGTACTCTACCCTTCATGTACTGGTACATTAAGCCTCTTCTAGATAATCAACATCGTGTACCGGTACTCCCCAATGGGTACCGATACCCCTACTAGATTCGAAGGAGTTCATCCTAAGGACGTACCGATACGCTACGTACCGTACCGGTACTCAAAGCCTTTTCAGGCAATGTAACGGTGCGTATCGATACGACCTTTGCGTACCAATACGCCTAAGCGCTACTGGATTTCTATTTGAGTGAGGGGTGCCAATACACGGGGATGCATACTGGTACACCCCTCATAAACCGTCCCTCAATATACAAAGGAGTACCAGTATGCAGCCACCCTATACCAGTACTCGAGCCCAAATTTCGAAACCTAGAGCTCGAGATTACACCAATCCTATCCTTAACCCCTATGAATAAGTCTCAAATCTCTCCTACAAGTTATTTAGAGTATATTAGGTGATTTTCTACTAGTTTTACCCATTATCAACTCCCAAAATGTGATTTACCATTAGAGGGGTTTAAAGCTCAAAAACCCTAACTAAGCAACCCATAAACATAAAACCAAGCAATGCAATCATCTTATGAGGCTCATGAAACGTAGGAGTCAGAGATGTATCAACCTTTAGCAAGATTCACGAACTTAAGCAGCAACCAAGCTTTTTCCACCTCTCTTTCCTTGCTCCAAGCTTCAAACCCAACACCCACCAAAACCAATGATGTCTAGCTCTAAATGAAGATCCTTTGATGCTGATAAACTCTCCCTTAATGGCCAATCCGTGATTCACACTCCTCCACAACAAGTTTCCATCTTTTACTTTGGGTTAGGGTGGAAATTAGAAGAAAGAGATGAAGAGAGGGAGAAGACAAGGGTGATTTCACCCTCTTACAAGGATGGCAGCCCACCTTAATGAGGCATCAGCGCTTATCTCCACCAAATATGATTTTACCATAATACCCTTCCTTAAGCTCAACATAAGCCAAACCCAAAACCACCAAGCAAGCCCATACCGTATAGAGGCCCATTACAGCCCAACATTTCGGCCCGACACGTTGGTCTAAGACCCGGGTCAACGTCCATTGTTGACTAGAGAAATCTAGGTCGTTACAAGGTATATAATAAAACACAAAACAGATCCGAAACACAAAGCACAAAACATAAAAACACACAAACAAAAACAACCACGAGAAAAAGACTCATCAAAACACTAGATTTGACGAGAGAAACCGAGACAAATTAAGATCTTGACATCATTAATGCCTGAAAGAAAACAAAAAAATAGAGACAAATTCGAAGAACCTACTGTCGATTATCTATCGACAGAGGCAACGATAGTCGAACCACCACCAAGAAGATTCGAAGACATGCAAAGTGGAGTTCAGGAACAACAAAAAAACTAAACAAATCGAGACTAAAAAGGGAAGAATCAAAGAGAAAGAAGAAAACAAACTCCCATTCACGTATACATCCTCATTTCCACCTCACAAAAGTACCCGAACAGGACAAAATCAATGACAAAGGATCTCAACTAGCAGGCCAAACAGGTGCAATGGACTACCAAAATAGAGAAGAAAGAGAAAAGTTGGAACCAAAAGAATAGAAAAAAAGCTTAGGGTGGGAGATTGACAGCCAAAAATAACAACGGTCGACCATCGTAAAAAAAAATAAGATAGAGTTTAAGATCAATAAAAAGAAGACAAAAGAATTAGAGAAAAAAATTAAACATTATAGCCTTTTCATTTAAAAAAAACTATTTGGGTAGACTTCACTTTCATAACCTTAAGCAAAGGAACCCAAATACTTTGTTCTTTTTATATTTTCTTTGCTCACTGTTATTCATTCTGCTATATCATATATATTTATTTTTCATATTTTGGATAAATCAATTCTTTTCTATTTTATAGATTGAAATATTATTATTATGTTGCCATATATTTTTGATATTTTATTATAATTTAAATTATTTTATTTCATAAATCATAACATTAAACATCATTTAAGTTAATTTATTTTTATTCTACAATATTATGTCTAAAATAGATTTTTTATCTTCAAAAGTTTTTTTGACAGCAATTCAAAATATTAAAATCTTAAACCCAACTATTTGAAAACATTTCTCAAAAATACTTTCTAAAAATATTTTTCAAAAGCAATGTTAAACTTATCTAAAGATTCTACGAGACGTTTGATCAAAGCTTGATTGCTAAGAACCAAAATGAAATAAAATAAAAATAATGCGTCAAAACGAAAAAAATAAATAAATGAACTTTGTTAAAAAATTATGTGCAATAAGTGTTAACACATGAGTTGACTAGTGACAACGGTGTACATGTATGAATTATATTTTTAATCATTTAATAATTGTATATTAAAGATTATATTTAAAACTTAAAAAATCAATTTCTAAAATTTGATAAATACATTAAATTCGCTTTAATTTTGAACTTACTTAGCTGCAGCAGACGCCAATTCCAAGAAAAGAAAAATTCATCCTATAATTCAAGTTTCCATAAAATCTACAATTTAATCGAATTGAAATTCATAATTTTGAAGGTGCTTGAGGAGTTTAGCAGAAGCGCCTCTGAGAATAAAGCCCAGGTCTTCACAGGCAATTGAGTATGGGACTAGATCCGACAAACTTGACCCGAGACCTTAGAACTGAACTGATTTATTCGAATTGAGACTCAAAATTAACCCGAACACGATGACTAAAATTTGATCTGAAATCCGAAATAAATCGAAACGAACTAAAACCGAACCGAATTTCAATTGAACTAAAAATAGACTCGAACAGGTTTTCAACCGAACCGAATAGACCCGAACCAATTTTTAATCGAGCCAAATGGACCCGAATCGATTTCACCCGAACCGAAAGCAACTCGAAATAAAGAAAAATATTAAAATAAATAAATAAAGATGGGGTGTGAACTGTCGTACAACTCACCAAAAAGCCAAATATACAGGCTATATAAAGTTATATATAGGGTGAAAAAACGTAATTCGGCCTGAAAACCCGACTAAAACCGGTCGATCTCTCATTAACCCGATATTGACCTGACCCAAAATCAACCGAACCAAAAATAACCGACACGAAATCAACAAACTGAATGTCAATAGAACCAAAAACTTAACCGACCCGAAATCCCAACCTGATACCCGAATCAAAACCACCATAGGCTTAAACTAAAATCGAACAAGACCCGAACCGAACTTAAACTGAATGTAGTTAGGCCTAAAATGACCCGAACCGAAATGACCCAAACTAAAAACAACCAAATGACTCGTTTGCCACCTCTATATGGTACTGATTCTTCAATGCACAGCTTTTGGTTCGGTATATCTCTCTTCAATTTCTCATTTTTCAAATTTTCATGGATTTTGCAATCCATTAGTATTATTCTACGCACAATTCTCTTCCCGGGATGTGTATCGTGGGTAGGGCGTAAATGAACCGAGCTTGAACGAATAAAATTATATTTGAGTTCGTTTGTTTATTTTTAAATGTATTTATGTTGGGTTCGTGTTTGTTTAAAATTTTAATATTGTGTTCATGTTCGTTTGTTTAATGTTCATGAACGTATTCATTTAAGTGTTCACAAAACGTGTTCGTTTAAGTGTTCGTGAATGTGTTCATTTAAATGTTCACGAACGTGCTCGTTTATTCATTTGCAGACATGATCTTTTATTTGTTCGCGAACATGTTCATTCATATGTTAAGAATTATTAACTAAATTAACCATAAATAAATAAATAAAACAAAAGCAACAAAATATAATTTACATTTCAACATGAACGTGTATAACATCCTTAGCAACAACAAAAAGTAGTATTTAGATATATCCACAATCATTTTCATCCTATAAACGAGCTTGTTCGTAAACATAAATGAATCAAACACAACTATGTTTGTATTCGTTCGATTATTAAACGAACATAAAATTTTTGTTCATACTTATTTATTTAACTTAATAAATGAATATTATACGAACGGTTCCTCAAACGCTCTGTTCATTTACACCCCTAATCATGGGCTAAGTTGGTTTGGTTCCGACTGGAAATTTTATACTATATCTTTTAAATTATTTTTTGTTTGATTTTTTTTTTCAATTTTTTTACCATTTTTTATATTTTAGGCAACAACTTCAAAGAAATACATAGATTTATATTAAATTATTATTATTATTACATATAATGAATAGTAGTATTCTTGATTAGCCGACGGCGATATTAATTTTAGTGTTAGCTGCCTACTCTCGGTATTTTATTCTGATTGATTTTTTTATATTTCGTTCTTGTTTTCTTTTATATTTTAGTTTTTTTCTAAGTTTTTGTCTTTGTGACACGATTTTCCTCTGCCCCGTGACACGATTCTGCCTTATGGCACATTTTAGCCTACCTTTGTGGTAGATTTGCATTCATGGATGGTTTTCTCACGATGCTCGGCTCTGATTTGCGGTTATCAGTGGTTTTTCAGTAGTATGATCTCCTTTTGTGGTTTGTTTGTCGTTGCGAAGTAGCGTGAAAGATTGTTGGTTTCGTTCACCACTAGGTGGATATAGACAAGGAGTTTTGTTTTCTACTTTTATGTTTTCAATGTTTCATCTCGGTCCTGTCGTTGTAGTTCACTAGACGTGTTTTGTTGGCTGTTCTCTAATTTTTTTAATTTTCCTATATTTTGTTATTTTTCTACTACATTTTTATTTTGTTTGTAAATTTCTCTATTTTATTTTCTAATAAATCCAATTGACATATTTTTTTTGCTAAGCAATAAATTTTATTAATGATAAGTTTTTGTCATAATTAGGAGCCCCATTAAAAACCTCCCTAATCCTAATTGGAGGAAAAGAGTACACCCCAACTAGGCTTACACAACTACAAGCCCTTTGCCTGGCGACTGAGATTCACCTCAAATAAACAACATGAATACATGACAAACATAAACAATTCATCACCAGGCTTCAAAGAGCACACTTGTACACGTCCCAAATTTTGCAAAGCTATCTGCTAATCCGTTCCTAGCTCTTGAGACAGAGACAATTTCACCAGGGATATTTTCATTAATAACTTGTCAACCCAACCCGCTTTCTTACATGTCCTGCACCCCATATCCAGTTGCATTCTTAATGTGAGCTCCATCTATACTGACTCAACTTTAGGAGGAAGCCACTCCGTAGAAGTTTCTTTAGTATTTGATGAGCTCCATTCAATTGACATATTTATTAAAAAATAATGAATAGAAGCATTAAGTTCATAAAAAATAATATCCGAAGAATTAAGTTTCAATAAGTGCAAATTTTATTCAATTCAATACTGCTTAGTTGATTATTGGTTTAGTTAATTAATTAATTAATATGTATGTAAAATTGTGATATTGTTTATCTACAACCATTCAAAAATAAAATTATTGGTTTGATTCAGTAATACACATTAGATATTGATTTTTCAAATGTTAATAAACTTTTAAACTTAAGCTCATTGTAATGATTGAAAATATAGTTTATATACACGAGTCACCGTCGTTGTCTGCCTCGACTTGTGCTAACACATATCACGTGCTTTCTCCTTTTTGAATAAATTTCGTTTATTTTTTTTTCTTTTTTCCATTTTGGCATTTCATTTTCATTTTTTTCCTTTTGATCTCTTACCTATGCAAGCTTTGATCGAAATGCCACGTCGACCAAAGCCACGTCTAATCATACACACTTGTAAATAATTTTAGGATAAATTACATAAATAGTCTCCCGACTATGCTCTAATTCTTTTTTACATCCTTTAATTATAAAAAGTTACAAATTAGTTCTCTGCCTAATTAAAAAAATAGACATACGTTTGACCTGGATGTTAACCTGCTAACTGAATTTAGATGAAATTGTTTTTTAATTTTACCACAATTCCATGTCATATTGTTTAAATAAAATAGAAAAAATATTTCCCCTTTAAAACTCTAATCAGATTACCCAAATGTCACGAGCTCCATCTTCTTCTTTCATACTTCATCTCCATATTTCTCAGAACGAACTCTATCTTCGTCTTTAAAACAATATCCTTTCAGATGTGGGTGACGTTATTGTCTCTACTAAATGAAGTCAATACTCAATAAGTATCACATCGAGAAAAAGCGACACACACCGTGTTGAGATAAAAGAAATTCCCCACCTTTAGCAAGTAAACAATAAGAAAATTAACCATTCCAATCATTATTTGAAATCATAAAAGCAAAGGTGATAAAAGCTAAGAACAAAACTCAATACCTTTTTCTTTCAACAGCCACTCGTTCTCCTCTTTCAGCTTCACCGCCAATAATTCCAATTCAACTTGGTATGCCTACAATTAAGAGAGTAGGGTAACACACATTTTTTTAAGAAACAATCCATTAACGGTGCCACAATTAAATCAAAAGAATTGAACCAATTTTACACTTGCTTCCTTTCCCGTGATCGTGCACCAGATTCTCCGTTCTTAATCATCCTTCTATGTCTCTGTCGTGTCGCCTTATCCAAAGGTTCTATCAAAACTCTTCTTCCTCTCTTCCCTCTCCCTCCACAACCTCCACTTCAAATAACTTTCATCATGTTTCCCAACCCAACAATTGACCCCTCCATCTTATCCAGCATTTGAAACGCACCCGATCCCACCGTATCAAATGAGTACACTCCACCACTCAACCTAATCGGGTACAACTTAACTTTTCTCGTCGCAACCGCCCCCGCTTCCCGAGTCCATATCTAGATTTTCTTTCTTCTTTTCTTGAAGCCTCCTAATAAATACCCTATTGCTGTAGTGACTTTGTTTTGAGAAATATAGAGATGAAGTATGAAAAAAGAAGATGGAGTTTGTGGCATTTGGGTAATCTGATCAGGGTTTTAAAGGGGGAATACTTTTTTTTCTATTTTATTTTATTTAAACAATATGACATGAAAATGTGTTGTTATTAAAAAATAATTTCATCTAAATCCAGTCAGTAGGTTAACGTCCATATCAGACGTTCGTCTATTTTTTAACAGAATAGGATTGTTTTGTAAGTCCTGATTAGTTAGGGGACCGAATTGTAATTTTTGATAGTCAATGGACACAAAAAAGAGCATAGTCGGAGGATCATTTATGTAGTTTACCTATAATTTTATTTAAGTGCACATCCGTTGGATAATTAAAAAGGGGTAAATTATAAAAAATTATCACTCAACTTTACTCTTTGACCTATTTTAGTCACTCAACTTTTAAAACAATCAATTTTAGCACTAAACTTTAAATATTAATCTATTTTAGTCACTCTACCGTTAATCTATTAACCCGTTATGACATGTCTAAAATAAATAATAAAACCCCTACTTTAACTCACACTTCAGTAAAGCAATTATAAAAAAATCCAGAAACCAAGTTCCATTAAATTGGATATCGAAACGCAGTCTGGATTCGAACGACGGCCTATTCTCGCTTCACAGCTCTGAAATCTTTTGGTGGAGCACGGGCAAGGGTAGTCATAGCTGAAGCGAGCACATCATCCGCCATGGAAGATGGAATGGAGGCCTCTGATAAAGCAACCGTGTGACACATCTTGAGACCTTGGATCCCAAACCTTTCGATGAGTTCCTCCACAACCTCCATTTCTTCTTCGTCTTATCCCCCCCCCCCTTCACCTACAAACCCAATTACAAAAACCAATATATAAAGCCAAGGAAAAAGAAAACTAGAAAATGGTTTTATTGAAATTACTTGAGTAGAGGGATCTTAAGGTGGTTTGAAAGTTATAAGTGATTTAAACCATTTTCCAGAGGCACCTATTGAAGAAAAACCCATTTCGGTTCCGCCGACTGGAGCATCGAACGTTGAATCGCAACGGTCATTCGAGGTGCTTTGGTGAGGAGATCAACGTACCTCGATTTCAGGTCGATTTGACGGTGGACGGCGATGAATCGCGCTCCTAAGACGCAAGGATTTGGACTCGTTTTGGGTCATTTGAGGGTGATTTTCAGAAAAGCGAACCGGTAGAAGGAAAGGGGAGAAGAAAAGGAGTCGGTGAGTGGTTTTGGTTCGCCGAAAAACCTACCGAAGCGGCGTTACTGGGATGAAGAAGAGGGTTGCCGGTGAAGGTAAGAGAGGGGTGGTGTCGGGGTGAGGGAGGGTTGTAAATTTTGAATTTTGAATTTTTAAATTTAAATATATTTATTTAATAAAGTATATTAAAATATTATTAATATATATATATTATTTTTTTATTTCCACATCATTAGAGATTTAACGATAAAATGACTAAAATAGGTCAATATTTGAAGTTTAAAGTTAAAATTAATTATTTTAAAAATATGTAATTAAAATAAGTAAAATAACAAAGTTGATGTATGATTTTTATAATTTACCTTTAAAAAATATTATTTTAGTAGAAATGTCTATTTTATTAGTATTCTTTTGTTTGTTTGTTTTTTTGACTAAAGTATTATTTTGTTTGTTTTATTATATATAAAATCATGGAGTTTGATGATTGTGCGATGATGAATTGATGATTTTACATGTCATGCTAAATGTTTGAACGAATAAATGCAGCTGATGGAAACGAGGATAAGAGAGCCCTTAGGAAGCACATGCGGTGAGCTGAGGGGTGTGAGTTATTGCCCGGGAGGCCGAGAGTAGAGTTAGGGTTTTTGGGTTCGGAATTTGAGGCAATGAAAAGATATATATAAAATAGGTAAAACTCTGATACACAGACTATGTAAAATTAATTTTATACAAGTATGTGTATTTACATTATAAAAACTAAAATCCTAAATTCCTAATCCTAACTCTAAAAAACTAAACGCTAAACCTTAAACCCTATATACTAAATTCTAAACACTAATATTAAATTATGAACCCTACAACCTAAACCCCTAAACCTTAAATCCTAAACTAAAACTCTAACCCCTAAAACTAAAAGGTAAATAGTAAACTAAAGTTTATACGACCGGTTTATCAAAGTTTTTTCCATATAAAATAGTAGTAGATTTTTAAAAGAAAATCGAAGCAAAAATACTATGGTCTATGCAAACACAGGCTCTTAACTGCTGAAAGCAACAGGTGAGTACGTGAAAGCTATGTCACCCCATGCACACGTCCCTTTCTTGCTCGTCTCCCCCACATATGCCGCCTTACCCCTTTCTCACTCTTGCTTAAACACAAGCTTTGCCTTGGGAATGCCAACCACACATATCATAGATTCAAGATATGTGTATGTATATGCATGTATGTATACATCTCCATATCAATCCATGGTTATATACATGCATACATGCATGTTTGCTTCAAAGAAAAAGAGAGATTTCTATATTTCTTTGTTTTTTCCCCTTCCACATTCTCCTTTTTGCCGCCTTTATATCTAGCTGACCAAGAAGATCCATCCATCCATCCATCTTCTCTTTCTCTTCTCTCTTCCTACTCATAATCAAAGAAAAGCAGATCCAAGATGGTTGTTAAGCTGTCACTCTATCAATCAATCAATACCATAAGAGAAAGAACAATGATCAATCAATTTTAAAAGAGAAAGGAAAGATGTCATCCTCTTCTACCTTGTCTTTGGACCATCTTCCTGCCCCCGAGCAGCTCTGTTATGTCCATTGCAACATCTGCGACACTGTCCTTGCGGTATTCTTACTTCATACACTTTGTTTCCCTTCTTTGCTTCTCCCCACCACTTTCACTTTCCATGGTTTAGCCTTTTGTTTTACCAATTAGGTCTCACTCTCACTTAGGGTCTCCTTTTCTTTCTTTCTAATTAGATCTTTACTATATATGATGGGGATTCTTTGTTTTTGTGCTACATATATAGGTTAGTGTTCCTCACACAAGTTTGCTCAAGACTGTGACGGTTCGATGCGGCCACTGCAGCAATCTTTTGCCAGTGAACATGCGTGGGCTACTTCTGCCATCGACTAATCAATTTCATTTGCCTCAAAGTTTCTACACTCCTTCACAAAATCTTTTGGTAGGGCGGTTTAAGCAATTAGAAGATTGTGCCTTTTTGTTGATTAAGCAGAACACATTATTGGGTTCTTATAGCTGTAACCTGTAAGCCTGTATTTTTTTTATTGGTGCTTTCATAGTTGATTTGACGCCTTTATTGTTTTTCCAGGAAGAAATCTCAAATACTTCTCCAAATGTTTGGATGAATCAAGCTACTACGAGTGACATCACCTTACCCACTCTTGGAGTTGCTGATGAGCTTCCAAGGCCTCCATTTATCAACAGACGTAAGTTTTTTTTCCCATCAAAGATCATAAATTTTCTCATAGCACTTGCAAAAAGAAGGAAATGAACTCAGGCCATATCCATTTTTTCTTGCAACCCTGAAGCTCCTGTCATTTCACACGGCGTTAGACAAGAAAGAGAAAACCTTCTTTCATCAACCATATGTTGAGAACCCTTTCATTGCCTGCTATTTCAGCCTTCTGTTCCAAAATCAGACGCCCTGATTTAGACAAGAAAATAAAAACAACAAACTTTTCTTGTCTTTTCACTATAACTTGACAGTCCAAATCAGAAAACCAGGATCATGACATCATAGCCTTGCACTGATAAGTTTCTTTTAACCTTTAAAACCTTGTTCCCTTGTTATAATTGGTAATGGTTGATCAAACGCTTGCCCAAGTTTTCAAGTTAAGAAAACGTCACCTTGACAGTTTGGGAGCCCTCCCTTTAAGGGAATCAGTAAATGTAAAGAATTTTCTTAAGGGAAATTTTGAACAGTGAAGTTTACAAAATGAAAGTGAAATGACAGTCGAGAAAAAGACTAAAAAAAAGCAAAATTTCAGTACAAGCTAGTATTACTGAATTTTCAATGTATGTGTTTGTCCATGTTTAGCTCCGGAGAAACGACAGAGAGTCCCCTCTGCGTACAACCTATTCATCAAGTAAGCAATCATTACCAATTTACCATTTTTTATTGTCAAATCCATTCTCTTGAAATGTAATGCTGTTAAATGTGGAGTTGATTTTGTAAATGGAAATGAATTTGTTGTGCAGGGACGAGATCCAACGCATCAAGGCAGAAAACCCTGATATAACTCACAGAGAAGCCTTCAGTGCAGCTGCAAAGAATGTAAGTTTTTTTTGCTTAAGCTAAAGCTAGGGCTTCTTATGTAACACAGAAAAAAAAAAAGTTAGGGTTTCATTTAATTTAGCATTTCTTTTTATCTCCATTCCCAAACACAATGTTTTGATGGGATCCTTTGGCTGATCCTATTTTGTTTTCTTATTGTCAGTGGGCTCACTTCCCACATATTCACTTTGGCCTCATGCCTGATCCGCCTGCCAAGAAGGCTAACGTGCGCCAGCAGGTTACTTTTGCACACCCTTCTTCCACATATTATTACTTACATGGTTACTTATCTGATTGGATTTATATTTTCTGTAGGAAGGCGAGGAGGTTCTCATGAAAGATGGGTTTTTTGCTTCAGCTAATGTGGCCCTCACTCCTTACTAAACACTGAGCTTAGCTATGGAGGCTGCTGCTATTACTGTTATTATTAGTTACTTTTATTAACCCATCTGCTACTGCTGGACCGGTTCTAGTAATATAATGCATGCATGTACTTTTAGTTTTAGATACTTCCTGTGGTCTTGAACTTGGAAACCCTACTCTTTAATCTCATTTGAATCTTTTCTAATCAACTACTATTAGTTTAAACTATCCTATCCCTTTGCTGATTTTCATTAATTTATCATTTCTTCACTGTCTTATGAGACAAATATCTGTACTATATTCTGTTTGTTTGAATTCGTCTATTGTATCACATTATGATGTGATAATTTGGGAGTTTTGAATGTCCATCGGTTCATTCTATTTTCCACAAGTACAATTATTGCCCTTTTATTATTGAGATGAGTCATCAAAAAGTTAAAAAAGTGGAAGAGATTAAATTGTAGTTATGTTAGGGGTGAACCTAAAGTTTTAGGGGCTAACTTATAAAATTTGACAGAGTCAAAAATAAATTTTTAATAAAAAATACATAAAAAAACTTTTAAATCATATACGAATTTTAAATTTTTAGGAGAACGACCTCTCCTCAATCCCTATGTCCATCCATGATTAATGGAATTTTTATGTCATACGTATATTATGTATATGCATGTGGATGGAGTTTGCTTGAAATAATATATTGAAGAAGGGGGGACTGGTTAATGAAATTTTCAACGTGGTCTGTTTCTTCCTCTAATGTTAATGAAATATTCAGAATAATCTAAAACTTCTGCTTATTCATGATTATATTCTTTGGTCCTACTAACTATATATATATATATATATATATATATATATAT
This sequence comes from Hibiscus mutabilis, assembly GCA_019671005.1. Lineage (NCBI taxonomy): Eukaryota > Viridiplantae > Streptophyta > Magnoliopsida > Malvales > Malvaceae > Hibiscus > Hibiscus mutabilis. The sequence continues at coordinate 31,171,883 of CM033749.1, forward strand.
ATATATATATATATATGAACTTTAATTAGGTTTACTAAATCATGTTCTTTTTTTGACTAGGAATGAACTGAGTGGATGTTAGGGTAGCAGTTACACCCCTGAAAATTTAAATCTTTCGTATTTAAGAGGCACAGCTGCCATTACAAATAACTTAAAGGACAAACCAAACTCCCCCAACATAGCCAACCTTGAGAGCTCTCCCTGCATAAATTACACAAGCCTAATTCAAAGAGCATAACACAGCACAAAATACCGTTAGTAGCAATCTCCAAGACATGAGCAATCCCTAAATTCCTAATATAATTTTCTAACAGTTCGCACCCCTCGACATAAAATCATGCATCTATCACTTGCCGTTAAAGCCATTGGGGTAGTGCTAAATAGCTTGTTATGTTCAAGTCTCTGTTGAAACTAATCCTAGTTAAGCCTATACAATCCTTCCTTCCACCATCCCTGATAAAAAAATAATCAACCTTTGAATACACATTGGCGATTAAGAGCCATACTTATATGTCGCAATATTGAGTATTGACGGGCAATATCCGATTGGTAGAGAAATGGATCCAAGCCATCAATTTATGACTCAAGACTCTAGAGTGATGTTGCGAGTTCACATGAAAGTAAAGCTAAAGTCATTCTCTTAAATGCAAACATCTCAAAACTTGGCATTAGGGACGGAGCCAGAACTGGTAGGATTTGACCCTCCTAAAATGCTGAAATTTTGATTTTAATTCCTTTAAATTTCATTGTACCCCTCCCAAAACCCTTAAGATCAGTTGACAAGTAAATGGTGCAAGAAGCAATTTTCGAGGTGTAATTAGCAAAACTCAAGGCCCATCTAGGCTTGGGCCTTTAAACTTGGTCCAGCTAAGTGGGCTTCTAATGGTGGTAAGTTATGTCAGTTGGTCAATGAAAATCTGCTACGTTTTGAATTTTGATACTGGGCTAGCTGCTTCATCCACCAATTGAAACTGAATCCCCATCGTTTTTAAAACTATCTTTTAATCGACAATGCCGGCCAATGTTACGCTGAGAAAAGCTGGCTGAATACACATGCAAAGATGGACACAAAAATACCAATATTTTTGACTCCATGTAAAGAGTATAAATCCCTCTGAAAACTGAATGTAAATCTTATTTCGGTTGTTGAAATTGTAATGAATTAATGGGTAAATTTCTCAATTGGTCACTGAACTTTTTCAAATTGTTCAATTTGGTAACTAAACTTTCAATTGCTTCAATTTGGGCATTAATGGGTAAATATCTCAACATAGCTTGTTCTTGCAGTAAAGGTTTGGATACTAATATCCACATTATTACCATATGCATGCAATCAAATGCGTGCACACACAAGAGAGACGGAAAGAGATAAAGAGAAAGACTTGTTGACCAAGATGAGCAACATAACTAAATTTTCAGTTTTTATGTTTTAGTCTATAATTCATATCTTTGTCAACTGGTGTTCGATTTAGTCGTCTTCTTTTATTTCACATTTTCGGAAGGACATGAGTTTAAAAACATAATAATTCAGTAAAATGGATGTTTCAAGTGATCCTTAAAACTTTTATAATTTATAATTAAGTCCTTAAACAATTAAAGGTTTACAAAATGATCTTTAATTGTATTTTGGTGTTGAATTGTGTTGTAAATGAAAGATAACTTTCAAAATGGATAATTTGAACCAATGATAACAGCTTAATGAATATTTATCTAGTAAGCAAAAATTATGAATTAATCCCTAAACTTTGTAAACTTTCAAAAAGGTGAAGGAAAATCTTAATGATTATGGTTAATATTAAGTTATCAAAGAGGTAATTACCATAGTTAATCGGTTGTTATATGGATGATTGATTGTTTTGTCTGGTTTATTGTAGCTAGTAACATCTTCGATCCGATTTTCAACTAGACCAGATAGAGGTGTTACATTGTGTACTCATGATATCACTTTTTCACTTAGAAATATGGAGCACTAAGAATACCTTGGGCAAAACAAGAATGGTTAAATTGAAGAATTATGATACATTATATGAATTTATACTTTAAACTTGCTTTTATTATAAATTTAAGTATATATGCATAATATCTTGATATATGTTGTTGTTATTATGTTCATTCTATAAATTATGACACAACTTGTATTCTATGCACATGATTAAGCTTGGTTAAAGAATTAGCCACATACAAGAGGAAAAATCATATTTTGTTTTTTAAAGTATATTCTACATTTCTCTTAATTAAGTAGTGGCAAGTATATACATATGTAGTCTTTTTGTTAAGTATGTTGGCATTTACAATGGATCATTTGATAATGATAAGTTTAAAGTGTACATGTTTGAGTTATAGTAACTTGCTTGAACAGGTTTTGACACATTTAGACAAGTTTGACATAGTTAAGAAGAATGAGAAATTGTGTTTATACTAATAAAATAGTAAAAATGTGCTTTGGTGTGTTTTGAAGTATACAACTTTTCCATTCTCTTGTACGGATCAAAATATACACAAAATAGCATTTTTAGGTTCCAAAGTAAAATGTGGTCGATCATTTTTTTAGCCGTAAGTCTTAAATTTTTGGCCTTTGGCCATTTAGCACAAAAATGATAGATCCCTTTTAAAGAAGGATTGATCCCTTGGGTATAATTTTTAAAAATTTCTTAAATACTCTTCAAATTTTAAATGGTTTGTAAATTGACCCATATATTTATATAAAGCATAAATTACATATTTTAAAATTCAAATTTAGATTGATGTCAAATGTGTCTTTCACTCGATAGTTCACCGTATCTAACCTTCCAACTCAAGAATCACATGCAACAATTAGGGATTAAAATTGACCTAAGTGCCCATGATTATTTTGTGAATGACCTAAGCAACTTATGTGGTTTCTTTTTTTAACTGAAATGATTGTGTTGATTTAGGCAATTAGGGTTTGAAGCTGGCCTAAGTGATATGCATTTCGTGATTGTTAAGTTTGGACAAAATTATTTGCAAACTTATTTTGGATACATACATTCAGTTTATGTCATTATCAGTTAATTTTACCAAACAATTTTATACAATCAACTAATACAATTCGCTAGTCAAATCAGCTATCAGCTAATATAATCTGCTATCAGTTATTCGCTAGTTGCCAAACAGGGCCTTTACCTTTTTCTTAAATCCTAAACCATCATCATTACATGCCTTAAACAACCAGCACATTCTGACCGTCATCCATACATAAAAAAATCCATAGAAATAATCCTTACCCATTAAATTACTTCATAACCCACACCATCATCACATACACAAAATCAACAAGCATAACCAACACATTTGTTCTATCATTTTTACCGTCTCTATTTTCTTCACTTTCCTTAACAACCTAACGATAACCACTCTTGCACAAGGTGTCATAAGAGATCATACCAGGAAGAGAATCGACAATAGGTCATAGTTTCATTCTCATAAGTTTTACAAGCAAAGAACTTCATACTTGGGTTGTCATTTATTCAAGTAGTTACAATCCCAGTTTTGTGTCCACAATGATAAATGGCTACGCCACTGTTTTCTTTTTCTTCTTCTTATAAAATGAATGTTAGGTTTTTTAATCACAAAGGGGTTATATATAAGTTTAAAATAAATAGCTTTTATTTCATATTCCTACTAATTGTGTCACATGTTGATTTTTCACGGAGTTTTAAGAAGAAAAAGTTGTGTGGTGTAAAATAATTGAAAAGATAAGTTTATCCCTAGAAAGTTAACTTTTGTTTTTGTTGGAAAACTAAAAAAAATATAAGACAAGTAAATTTGTGTTAAAAAAGTTGGTTGAATTTTTCAAAGTGACAATTTGAGTGGGACAATTTTAAAACAGAAAATTTTTACTGGGGGAGTAGTATTTTGTATCCACGTGGGATGACAAGTAAGATTATGTGGATTTATTTTATTTTTAAGGTGTTAGGTCGAACTGCTGTTACTAGGTTAACGAGAGTTAGAGATCGGGTGGCCAAATTGTTATATTTCAACGTAAGTGACTAAATTATTACTCTTTTAAAACCAATAACCAAAAACAAACATCTCAAAATCAAAAGAGACTAACTATGCAGTTTACTTTAAAATTACATAATTAAATCCGAGATATCATTATTGAACACCCCACAGTCAAAACACACACAAAAAGAAAGAATCAAGTGGAAGAAGGAACACTTGTTATTTCATTTGGTGTGAATTGCAAACAAGCATATAGCTTGTTTATATTGGCAAAGAACATCAAAAGATTTGCCATTACATTTAATTAACTATTAATTAAACTATAACTTAAGTTTAAGTTAAACTTAATAAACATTAAAGAAACTTAATTAGCCATTAAGTTGTTGGTGTTGATATTTCAACACTCCCCCTCAACACCAACTTTCATTTTGTTTGCCATGCCAAGCTGACGACAGAAGCTTTCGAGCTTGTTGCCACTCAAGCCTTTCGTGAATAGGTCTGCCACTTGATCTTCTGTCTTCATATGTTCAAGCTTGATTTCTTCTTGCAAGACTTTTTCTCTAACAAAATGATAATACACCTCTACATGCTTAGTTCTTGCATGAAAGACTGGATTTTCAGCTAAGCGTATGGTTGACAAATTGTCACAATATTGGGTGATTGGAAAATCCACTTGCTGATGTAAATCCTTCAACAATTGCAAAAGCCAAGTACTCTCTTGAGCCGCCATTGCTGCTGTACGTTACTCTGCTTCGGTGGTTGACAAAGACACCGTAGGTTGTCTTTTGCTACACCAAGAAATTGCTCCAGATCCAAGTACAAACACATACCCTGTAGTTGAGCGTCGGGTATCATAGTCACCTGCATAGTCGGCATCAAAATAGCCAACTAACTTGCAATCTCCACCTTTTTATATAGAATACCATGATCAATTTTACTATTCATGTATCGTAAAATTTGTCGAACTGCTTCCAAGTGAGGTTTCTTTGGATTTTGTATGTATCAACTCACAACACCAACTGTAAAACAAATATCTGCCTTGTTAAAGTTAAATAGATAAGACTACCAACTAGTTGTCGGTACATCATATTATCATCTAAATTTTTTCCTTCATTGGCACATATTTTGGCATTTGGTTCCATTGGTGTACAAATTAGCTTGCAATTGAGCATTCCAAACTTTTTCAACAGATCTTGGGAATACTTTCTCTGATGGAGAAAAATTCCTTCTTTGGTGTGATCAATTTCTAGACCAAGAAAGTGTCTGAGTTGCCCCCAACTCTTTCATTTAGAAGCGAACTGATAAATTATCTCGAGTTTGAAGAATTTCATCCTCAAAATCTCCAGTGATGATTAAATCATCAACATATACTAGCACGATAGCTAGTTTTCCTTCATTTACTTTCATGAACAAACTAGAATCTGAAGGAGCAAAAGAATAGCCACTACGAGTTAGAAACTCAGCAATCTTACCATACCAAGCCTTGGGTGCTTGCTTCAATCCATACAACGCCTTTCGAAGCTTACATACATACTCAGGATGATCTATACTTCGAAAACCCATTGGTTTTTCCATGTAGATCTCTCGATCTAGCTCCCCATGCAAAAATGCATTCTTTACATCCAATCTACCATAAACCCCAATCCTTGCTAGTTGCCAGTGCTAGTAGGACTCGGACAATTGTAAGTTTCGCCATTGGACTAAAAGTTTCATCATAATCTAGTCCATATTGTTGAGAGAATCCTCGAGCTACTAATCGAGCCTTGTACCTCTCAATCAATCCATATGTACGACGTTTTATCTTGTAGATCCATTTACAAAAAATGGGCTTCACATCTCTTGGCTTTGGTACGAGCTCCCAAGTTTGATTCCGGTCAAGAGCAACAATTTCATCTCTCATTGCTTCAGTCCATTCTACATTTTGAAAAGCTTTTTCAAATGTTTCTGGCTCTTTTGATTCGTCTTTTTCTACTATGGCAACATTAGCATATTTGAGATTTGGCTTTCTAATCCTTGTGGATCTTCTAAGTGGTGTTGTTTCTTTTATTTCACTCGGCTCACTATCTTCGATTGGTTGATGGTGAACACCAGTTTTTCATGGAGTTTGAGTGACGTCATCTTCTCTATCATCATCAACAATTTCAGTTTCATCTAGACTTAACTGAACTTGAGAAGATTGTAAGTCTTGCTTGAGAATGTCTAAGTCTGGCAATAACTCTTTATTTGAGGACCACCAAGAAGATGCTTCATCAAACACCACATTACGAGACACATAACATTTTTCAGTTGTAGGATCACAACATTTCCACCCTTTCCTTTGACTATCGTACCCTACAAAAATACACCTAACAACTTTCTTGTCCATCTTGCTACGTAAATGGTCAGACACAAATACATAACAAACACTTCAAAAAACTTGAAAATAACTAACCGTTGGTTTTATTTTCCATAATTTTCAAAAGGTGAAAGAAAATGTAACCTTTGTTGAGGAAGTCTATTGATCACATAAGCTGTAGTTTTCATTGCTTCTGCCCAAAAATGACTCGGAACGTTTCTTGCATTAAGCATACTTCGGCATATTTCTGCCAAATGTCTATTCTTCCTTTCAGTAATACCATTCTGTTGCGGAGTGCTAGCATATGTGAATTGACGGCGTATTTGAAACTCTTGGATAAATTTTGCAAACTCTCCTGATGTGTACTCTCCCCCATTATCTGTGCGTAGCCAACAAATCTTTTTTCCAACTTTTGCTTCCACAACCCTTTTAAATTCTTTAAACTTTGAAAGTCTCAGATTTTTCCTTCATAAAATAGATCCACACATATCTGGAAAAATCATCAATGAAAGTCACCATGTACTTCATTCCACCAATAGAGGCTTGTTTAACAGGTCCAAACACATCAAAATGGATTAACTCTAATGGCTCGTTTGCTCTATATTTTGACTCTTCATATGGTAGTTGATGTGATTTTTCGTACTGACAACCCGCACATTTTGTCTCTGTTCTCACCTCTAGTTTTGGAAGTCCTCTCAACATTGACTTCTTCATCATCACGTCTAGCTTGGAGTAACTGACATGACTTAACCGCATGTGCCACAAGTCTGTTGTCTCATTTTTTCTTGTTTTGTTAACATATGCAGTTTTCGTAGACATCACATAGATAGACTCTAATCTTTGCCCTTTGATCACCGGCTCCTTTTTGATATCGAGATTATGGTATACCTTTACATCTTGTGGACCAAATAGAACAACATGGCACGAAGATGTTAATTGTGCTATTGAAAGAAGATTTTTCTTCATCCCTAGCACATGATAGACATTCTGAAGTGGTATCTCAGTGTCATTATTCTGAGGAGAAACCACCGTGTTACCAACATGTGCTATCGGTAACGTAGAGTTATTTGCTGTGACCACCACACGACTTCCCTTGTATTCTACAAGTTATGTAATTTCTCTTTATCACCTGTCATATGATTTGAAAAACCAGGGTCAACGCTCCAGTCATTCTCATAATCAATTTTGCCTAACATAGTCGCCGTGAGAGTTAGCTCTTCCTCTTCTATTGCAAAGAATGCTTCTGCGTCCCATTCTTCTTCAGTGTTAGAAGTAACAACATTATTCTCCACAGATTTTTTCTTTGACCAACAAGATTTGGCCATGTGACCCTTCTTCCCGCAGTTGGAACACTTTCCTTCAAACTTTCTATTGTTGTTGTGGTTTTTGGAACCCCCCTTCATGAGAGCTTCATTCTCTTTGATTTTTAATGAACCCACCATTGTCACGCTACTTGAAGTTTCGCTTGCCTTTACTGGCGTAGAGTGCTTCTTCTTCATTTTTTAATGAGACTCATCCCATTTGTTTAGCCAAGGCTTCTTGATTAGCTAACAAATTTTCAAATTCTACAAGCGATGGTTGAGTTTGTCATCCTTGTACAGCAGCAACAAAACTCCTAAACTCTAGCTTTAGACCATGGACAATGATTCATTTCATCCTGGTATCACCAATAGGAGCTGCTAGATACAACTCAGAAATCTCTCGACATAACAACTTTACTTTATGAAAGTATTGTTTGATCGTCATGTTGCCTTGTTTCATAGACAACAACTCGCTCTCTAGAAGTTAGAGCTTCGTATCGTTCTTCTTAGAGAACAAATTGGCGAATGTTTCCCAAGCCTCGTTTGGGGTTTTGACATCTCGAATGTGCTCTAGCATATCTTCTTCCACTGTTGTCTTCAAGGCGTACATTGCCTTGCCTGCTTTTATCTTCCATTTTCTTAGCATGCCATTTGCATCCTCTGCTTCTGGTTGCTCATTTTCACTACCATTGACAATCTCCCATAGGTCTTGTCCTTGCATATATGCCATCATGCAAGTAGACCATGTATTGTAGTTGTCGTTGTTAAGCTTCCTTATTCCACCGATAGCGTGTAGGTCCGTTATTGTGTTGAAAAATGATTCTCACCAAACTAAATGCATCAGTGAAAGTATGTGTAACGTACACCAGGTAAGCTCCCAAGAAAGAGAGGTGGATCACTCAGATCACTCAAATACCAAGTCTTTCCTAGTCAAAACTTTTCTAGACATGCACTGTCACAATACCACACTACTTTGCAGCAATTGAGCAACCGAAATAACCTTCAACGAGGCTCTGATACCAATTGTTGAACACCCCACAGTCAAAACACAAAAAATAGAAAAAATCAAGTGGAAGAAGGAACATTTGTTATTTCATTTGGTGTGAATTGCAAAACAAGCATATAGCTTGTTTATATAGGCAAAGGACATCAGACGACTTGCCATTACATTTAATTAACTATTAATTAAACTATAACTTAAGTTTAAGTTAAACTTAATAAACATTAAAGAAACTTAATTAGCCATTAAGTTGTTGGTGTTGATATTTCAACAATCATTTGTCAAAATGTTGTATTTAGATATCATATTATATTATATATATGAGGATTGAAAAATCGTTTGCTCTTTTTGGTGTCTCTATTTATGTCTTAACATTAAAAATTAGGTTTAGGGTTTAAAATTATGGTTAAAAGTTAGAGCTTAGGATTAGGGTTTAAAGTATTGAGTGTATGATGTATTTTTAGGGTTTTGGATACAAGGGCTATGATTTAGAATTTGATTTTTTTGTGTTGGGACATAAAACAAGATACCAGAAAGGGCATAGGATTTTCGTTCATATACGAGATAAACATAGACGTAAAATCATTTTATAAAATGATACTGTTAATTTTTTTGATCTAGGAAGAGCTGTGATCTAAAAGAAAATTAATTTCACCGCCGACACTATTTCAACTCGAACACATATCTCCTTACTATTTCAGCACCAATTTTAGTTTCACCATTAGAGACTTAATTTCATCACTGTCATTATATTAATACTATTATCAAGATTGAATTCCAACATATATCTCATTACTGATTTTATTAACTACTGATCCAAATGAAACCTAATCATTTACGGGTAACAACTATAACGGTCTCGTCTGGTTTGGGACAGGATTTGGTGTAGATTTAATTTATTGGTGAAATAAAAGAGTCCATCTTGATTACAGGGATCTTGGAAGCCAAAACCATGCAGCAGTTTTCCGATTCCCAAATCAATCGGTGCTACCACCCTGACCCTGACCCTTGTGATCTGCTTAATGTTTCCCACTGCAAAATTTGACAGAACACTGGGCCAGTCTCAAATTTACACAAGGAAGCGTGATTTACAGCTATACTTGTTTTCTGCTACCAAAGATGCCTAGAAAATGGGACCAGCAGCACGTATCTTTTACCTTCTCTGGTTTGTCTGTCACTCTCATTTGTTGACTCACTTTGTTACCATTCTTCCCCCATCTCATTAAAAACCACTCAAGCATGTACATATGGTCTGATATGGAGGGTGCATGCAGATTTAGATAAAGGACAACCCCCCCCCCCCCCCATTGTGATGTAACTGCTCAATTACCACACCGGTCATTATTTATTTTCTCTTTCAACACTTTTATATTGAATGAAATACCATTGTTGACCTGAATAAAACCTTGAATGAAATGGCCTATATTGATCGACAACGCACTCAGCACTACTACATCCACCACCAAACCATATTAAAAATGGCACCGCATCATAATACACTAGGTCATTATCCTCTTCCCAAAAGACTAGACATATTTTATAGGATGTGCAACGCCACTATATTTATAATCGAACACCTTCCTTTTTTTTGTGACGTGAGATTAATGCTCCCGCTCTTTCCAGACGTGACAATATGCATATGTATTCGTACACTCACGTGCGTATAAAGGAACAAATAAATCTAGACACAAGATTATGTTGTATTGAACTTTGATGAATTGCCATCTGTACATAAATTATACGTATTGAAAGAATGATGTCCCTAATATATTAAACAAGGAACCCCGGAGCAGTATCAACTTTGTGAAACGGAAAAAATACATCCAAATCACCCAAATTCATATCCACAAGACTACTTACACACCTAAAATTAACACAGCCCCAAACCTTACGTGGGAAACTAGGATCCGACAAGCACCGACACCCCAAAAGGAAACAATTAGTGGAAAGGGAGTAGTACAGAGGCAAGCATCAGAGCACCGTAATGAACAGTTTTGATCTACTGCCTGCGATTGATGTTGCGAAAGAGACATGCTGTGGTCTGAAAAAGAAACCAAGTAGCTATCATCAGTTTTTAAAGCCAACTTTTGAAGAAAATCATTCACAAAAACAACTCTTTTTTTTTTTTGCGTACTTCTGCATTTTGCTGAGTGCACCACAATAGAGGACGTTGTCCGGCATAGGGAATTCGGTTTTGTTCGTTTTCTCTGGATTCACAACCCTGATATACGTTTCTTGGCCAAGATACCACGAGTCAAGGTTTTCTGTTTAAGGTTCCAGACTCCAACGTTGTCAAGCGATATCAGGATTGCTGTCCATGCACCAGGATAAACCTACAAAACAGAGAATTCGCATTTCTTGTGAGTTTCATTAAAATTATCCAGCATGTGTTTTACAAGAAACGATCAATTCATACTAACTTAGCAAGGCTTTAGAAAAGCATAATAAAACTGAAACTTGTTCGAATGACCTACCTGTGTTGTGGAGCGGGCAATGCCATCCCACTTGTTATATGTGCCCCTGCTATTTTCAGACCGCTCTCCATAATCCATTCTGCAACAAGATAATTGAAGAGTTGGTGTTAAAATCATAGCGTGCACTGATATGTTTATCCATGATGATTTGTAAAGGAAACAAATTCCTACCCGACAACAAAAAATGCATATCCGCTCAAGTGATAGGTCTGCACCTTGGTGTCATTGTTCTGTAGAATGACTTCCATAAATCCCCTATACGTTCCATTGATTACCGATGTCTCCATTTTAGATGGTCCTGTAAGTGGCCTATTGGGGAAATCAAGCTTATATACTCCCTTAAGCTTGAACTGATCAGCATGCCGGATTGGAGTAGCAGGATTGACAAATGATATCCCACTGAGTGTTGTTCGTCTTTTCCCATCGATAGTCACAGGTGGCTTGTTTCTCAACACAAAAATTTCAGTCACATTGATTGAACCATATCTAAATGATCCTTGTGGGTTAGGGCGAGCACCACTGGCAGATACATTCCACCTGCAGAATTTAAGCACAGATAATATTCCTTTCTAACATTTGAAGATAATTGATAACTAAAATAATATGGAAATTGCATGTTCTTCACAATAATTCACAATTCCATGACAATTTTCCTCTTCCAAATGATTTCATATCAGCAATGTAGACTTGCCTCTTTTTTGGAAAGCATATGTAGCGATGTCACTCTCGCTAAAAAATGGTGTTGGTTTTTTTAGTTTTGAAAATGGTGCCTTCCGCGTGGAGTTTTATAAAACCCGTGTTTTATTTAAAAATAGAGTCGTCACCGGCCACTCAAGGTGGACCGGACACCGTAAAACCAGAGATTTAAAATTGATGGGTTCGGGAGTCGGTTACAGATGGGGAAGGATTAGCACCCCACACCGCCCAAAATTGGTACTTTAATAATTACTGCTTTATTAATTTCAAACTTTCCGGATTAAAATGACGATTAAATTAAGATTCGATTATATGTGCGAGTAAATTTTAAAGGCCCCATTATTCGAGAGTAAACGCCCAACCACTATCATTACGCCTGATACTGGCCCCGTTTACACTCGAATAAAAGGGCACCGCATTGACAATTAATATATCTCGATATGCGACTTAAAACATGGCAAACATAAATACAATACGATAAACATATAAAAAAATGCCAACATAATAAAACACTAATAAGTACAAATTTCCAGAATAAAACCCCCTTCTTCTTCAAATTTTTTTGAACAAAAAGACCCCCCATACATTTTCATTTCGGTTTCTTTTATAACCGATCTAAAACCATAACCACTCCACTATTTTGAAGATCTGATGATGGATGGCCGGATTCAAGCCGGATTTCATGGGGCTGTTTTAAGGCAGGGTATGGTTGAAGGTATGGTTAAGTTAGGGTGTTGGCAGTGGGTGGTTAGGTTTTAGGTTTGTTTATAATTTTTTTTTTGGATTTTCTGGATTTTGTATAGATTTTAGGGATTGAGATTTTATTTGGGATTTGTTTTGGTTGCCGGTGAAGTGGCGGCCGGAGCGTGACGGCGGCGGCAGTAGAGGAGGGCGGTGGCGGCGGCAGTGGAGGGTATAAGGGTTAGGGTTAGGGTTAGGTTAATTAGGGTAAAGGATATTTTGATAATTTCATATTTGGGTCGGGTTAGGTTATGGATCCGGGTCGGGTCGAGTCGTGGATCCGAGTCGGTTTGGTTGAGTTGGGTTAAAACGGGTTATTACAGTTGCCCCTCTAGAGCAAAGACTAAAAATAACCCGTTTTGTCTGGTCTGGCTGAGTTTCTCCCCTGTTGACCCATGTCTTCGTTCTTCTGTAGATCTTCTTTCTCTTTGATGTAGGTGTTCTTTCTTGTCTTGGTTGATCTACCTTGTCACTCTTGGGGAGCAAAATTCTTCAAAACGGGGGTTGTCTGTTGGGGAGGAAAATGAGTTCAGCTTGCTACATTATTGACGACGATAATACCTAGAGAAGATTTAAACACTGACGAAGAAACAGGGTCTACAAAATTCGATCCAGCTGCGACATTGACAGGGAGGCAAGATCGATGGATAAAAGTTTTGATGTTTGATCCAACTACAACTCTGACGAAGAGGCAAGATCAGAAAACTGACAACTTTTTCCTTCTTTTCTTGTTGTTTTGTTTTTTTTGTTGTTTTTTTTTGCTTTTTTTGTTTTTTTTCATCATGGTAATATGAGAGTAAAAATGACCTGGCTACAACACCGACGAAGAGACCGGGTTAAAAGATAGATGTTAGACCCCACTATTCCATCAACGAAGAAGTAAGATCGGAGAACGTTGGTAACATAGACTCAACCACCACATCAGCGGAGGGGCTGGATCGGATAATGGCGACCTGGAACCGGCTACACCATCAACGGAGAGCAGGATCAGAGGACGACTGCAACTTGGACCTAGCCACCCCATCAGCGGAGGACTAGATCGGGCGATGAAAGTTGATAAATTTTGAATTTTGAATTTTTCTTTTCATTTTTTCTTTTTCTTTTTTCTTTTTTTTTCTTTTTTTTTCTTTTTTTTCTTTTTTTTCTTTTTTCTTTTTTTTCTTTTTTTACTTTTTTGATTTTTTTCTTCTTTCTTCTTTGATTTCTTTTTCTTTTTCATTAATAAAAAGGACTTGAAAATAAGTAAAGTTGGATTTATCAATGGAGAAGCAGAACATTAACTAGAACCCTACTACACCATCAGCGGATAAGTAGGACAGCAGCAACTAGACCTAGCCACTCCATCAGCGAAGGACTGGATCGGATAATGACGACCAATAATCGGCTACACCATCAGTGGAGAGCAAGATTAGAGGACGACTGCAGCTTGGACCTAGCCACTTCATCAGCGGAGGACTAGATTGGATAACAACGACCTAGAACCGGCTACACCATCAACAAAGAGCAGGATCTGAGGATGACGATAGCTTGTACCTAGCCACTCCATCAGCGGAGGACTGGTTTGGACAATGACGACCTGGAACCGGCTACACCATCAGCGGAGAGCAGGATCTGAGGATGACGATAGCTTGTACATAGCCACTCCATCATCGGAGGACTAGATTGGATAACAATGACTTGGAACCGGCTACACCATCAGCAGAGAGCAGGATCTGAGGATGACGACAGCTTGGACCCGACTACTCCATCAGCGGAGAGACTTGATCGAGCGATGAAAGTTGATAATTTTTTTTTTATTTTTTCATTTTTCGACTTTTGATGATTTTTTTCTTGAATTGTACAAAGAAATAAACTCGAGAAAATTAGGTATGGCTGCACCGTCAGCGGAGAAACAAGACCTGAATAGAAATCTGATCTGCTTGGGGAAAGGTTCAGATCTGTTGCACCATCAACGGAGAAACGAGATCTTCAGGATATCTATACTGCTGTACCATCAGCGGTAAAGCAAAATATGGAAATGTTGGCCTATCAATAATGACGAAGGCAAGATTTGAAAATGCTACTTTTGCTGCTCTCCTGGCGGAGGGGTGTGACCTGAAAATGAAAAAACATTAATCAGTAAATATTCACAAAATTTGTCATTGTTACCTTTTATTGATGCTTCAGCATCCTCTTTGTGTTTGGCCTTCTTCATGGCTAGAGGTTGGCAGTTGTGTTGTTTCCCCAATGGCTGAGGTTCTCTGGTTTATTTCAAACCTGTTTGTATGTACAAGCAAAAATGCATGAATTTTAGGCCTAAATGCATGTGTCTATCGTAAATGCAAGTTGACTTTAGTGTATGCACTGAACATAGATGTGTGACGTATGCAAAATGATTTAATACAAGATGAATGCAACTAAATGCATGAATGTGATATGATTTTTCTTGCCCTCAAGGGGATACCCCTGACGCCTCACTGGTCTCGTCAGGATCTTGGTTTTTTCATGCGGCGGTGCCCCAACTTTGTCCTTTGTTCTATCAGCTATCATCTGAGTGGATGCCCCAAAATTTTGTTGATTACATGACATCATCTGACATTGTTCTCGTAATATTTTTGAAACTTTAGGGTGATGTATTTTGGATATTCAAGACTCAGATATGAACAAAAGATGTTTGCATTGCTATTTGTAGTTTTGATCCCTTACAAAATACTCTCGCCACTATTGTACTTAAGTCAGTGAGGTTGGTTTACAAAAAGTATTACTCTAAAAGTGATAAAAACTACAAGGGGACCTACTATGGTCAAGACAGTGCAATACTTAACATGGTCCAGTTCAAAAAACCTTCAACACACCCTCAGTTGGCATCTTCATGCTTCGATAAAGGGTTCTCACTTGTGGCTGAACTTGTAGGGTTTTCAATACTTATAACACTGAGCTTGAGATACCTCTCTATCAGCCTCTTTAAGCCCCAACAATTTTCAATCGTGTGGCCCACCTGTCCAGCGTGATATTCACAACTCGCGTTAGGATCATACCACTTAGGGAATGGGGGTTGCGTCGGAGCCTGGTAGAAAGGTACCACTATATGGGCTTTTAGCAGTTCCTTATACAGATCTCCATACGACATCGGCAGGGGAGTGAACTCTATCTTCTCAGTGTTCTTCCTCTGACCAGAACCTTGGCTTGAGGCAACGTGAGCACTTGGCAGGGCCTTAGATTGCACAACTGTGCTGGGCTTGGAATAATTTGCATTATAAACTCCCGAAGAGTTCACTTCATGGTCTTTCCTTCCATGGTAAGGCTTCTTATAGGACGAACTACCCCCATCGTCAATTTTGCCAATCTCGAAAGTATTCTCGATAAGCTCACCGGATAACACGAGGTCGACAAAATTGGTAGTCGCGTTGCCTATCAAGCGACCCAAGATCAGACCCTCTAAAGTTTGTACAAATGTGACCACCGTCTCCCTCTCACTGAGCGGGGGTTGGACCTGAGCTGCTATATCCCTCCAGCGCTGAGCGTACTGCCTGAAGCTTTCATTATGCTTTTGTTTCATCTGTTGCAATGTCCACCGGTCTGGCATCATATTATTGACGTGTCAGTATTGCTCCAGAAAAGCTTTGGCCAAGTCTCTCCATGACTTAATCTGACGGCGGCTCAACTGATTATACCGTCGGGCAACAGATCCTGATAAACTGTCCTAAAAGCAGTGAATTAACAGCTTATCATCTCGGCCGTATCCAGTCATCCTCCGACAGAACATAGTGAGGTGAGCACGGGGACAGCTTGTTTCGTCATACTTCTCGAACTCTGGACCTTGAATTTAGGAGGTAAAACCAAATCTGGGACAAGACTGAGTTCACTGGCATCGAATCCACTGAAGGTATCCTCTACTCTCATAGCCTCTAACTTCTCTTCGAGTCTTTTACATCGATCTTTGATTTCCTTTGAAGCTTCCACCTTCGGCCCCTCGGTCTTAAACAGATGATCAATTTCTGAGATAAATTTTTTAGCTTGATTGCCCCCGGGTTTAACTTCCGATGCAGATGGCTGATTTATAGGGATCGAAGTACCGGCCTGGTGTAGATGAGACTTTCCCCGAGAAATGATCACTTGGGGTTGAGTTTCTGGCTGTATCCTGGTTTGAACGGGCATGAACCCCGGAGGATACATAAGATCCTCGTCACCAGCAGTGGGTCTAGGATTTGCAGTGGGATTTACAACAGAGGCCTCTCCAGGCTCGGGAAGCTTTAATCCCAGCATTTGTGTCATTTGGCCCAGCATGTCTTGTTGTGACTTTGCAAGTTGTTCCATCATATCCTGTTGGACTCTCGCTAATTGTTCCTCAACCTGCTTGGCTATGTTCGCTTGCAATTCTTTCTGATCCTGCTCGATTTTTTTCAATCTTTCATCGTTTGCCATATTTATTTTGTACCGAGTTCCGTATGGATGCTGAGCTGACTGATCTTCTACTTTATCCAGTATCAATGTCATAGGGCACCCCTAGAGTCAGTTTTCTTATTTTGAAAATGAATGTATATGCATGCAAAATGTGTCCTAAATTGATGCAATGCAAAATCAAGATTACGATGATATTGTGCAATGACGCATGTGAAATCAATGCAATGAGAATAAAATTAAACGAGTTAGTACCAAATAAAATGATTAAATAAAACAAATGATAAATATAACAAAAATATAGTAATAAAAAATGTACATAAACAAGAAATAAGGCACCAGAGCCTAAATAGGGTGACCACTAATCGGGAAGAGTTTCACATGGCTCTAAAGGGTTGGCTCTTACGGCTCACTATATGCAGTTTTGGTGCTAAGAGGTACCCGAATTGTCCTTGTTATCCTCTACTAAGAGTAGCAAGGTCCCCGGTCATCACCCATTATAGGCTCCTTTCAACCAGGTTCAATTCAGGGGGACCCATTCGCTTATGCCTGCACGAAGGAATGATATCCTTACGAAAGCATAAGGTACTCGAGCCCCGAAGGTACTTGCTAGGCCTACATGGGAGAACGATATCTCCACGAAAGCATTAGCGTTTTCCCCCACTTAAAAATGATTTATATGTCATATTTTAAATGCGTTAAAATAAACGTGCAATTATAACCAAATGTTAATTTAATAGTCACTTTAATCCGAAATTTCCAATAAAGCGATAATTATTTGAAAAAAAGCTCGACTCTCTTATTTTTTGAAAAAAACAAAAATATCGCCAGCGGAGTCGCCATCTGTAGCGATGTCCCTCTCGCTAAAAAATGGTGTTGGTTTTTTTAGTTTTGAAAATGGTGCCTTCCGCGTGGAGTTTTATAAAACCCGTGTTTTATTTAAAAATGGAGTCGTCACCGGCCACTCAAGGTGGACCGGACACTGTAAAACCAGAGATTTAAAATTGATGGGTTCGGGAGTCGGTTACAGACGGGGAAGGATTAGCACCCCCACACCGCCCAAAATTGGTACTTTAATAATTACCGCTTTATTAATTTCAAACTTTTCGGATTAAAATGACGATTAAATTAAGATTCGATTATATGTGCGTGTAAATTTTAAAGACCCCGTTATTCGAGAGTAAACGCCCAACCACTATCATTACGCCTGATACTGGCCCCGTTTACACTCGAATAAAAGGGCACCACATTGACAATTAATATATCTCGATATGCGACTTAAAACATGGCAAACATAAATACAATACAATAAACATATAAATAAATACCAACATAATAAAACACTAATCTGACATAAATACATAAGTATTAATCTAAAACATAAAATATAATAATAATAATAATAATAATAACAATAACAACAACAACAACAACAACAACAACAACAATAATAATAATAATAATAATAATAATAATAATGATGGTGATAATAATAATAATAGTGCGTGAATTAAGATATATACAAAGCATAATGTAAATAAATGCTAAGAATTAAAATGCACTAGTATTTAATTGCATGGTAATGACATAAAGAGGACTAAAATGCATGGATTAATAATTTACATGGCATAAACAAAGACAATAAGGACTAAAATAAAATAAATGCAACAAGCATGGGCATAACTATAAATGACAACAAATAAGGGGCTGAAAATTAAATAAACAGGTGACCAAATTGAAATAAAAAGAAATTAAAAGCCAAAACAATGACGATATTAGACACGCGTGAAAACTGAAGGATCAAAAACATAATTATCCCGTGACCAGAAGTGAAAGCGAGAAAAGAGTTTGGGGACCACTCGTGCAATTAACCCATTTTAAAAAAAACGCTGATCCTCCCCGGGTTACCGGGCCGTGAAACGGCGCCGTTTTGCTATTTGGTTTAAAACATATAGAATGGGTTATTATACCATTCGAAATTGGGTTTAAAAAACTAAAAAAAAATAAAACAAGAACCCTAATCTAAATGCTCTCATTTGCTCTCATCCAAACCCTAGGCAGCTGGTCACCCTCCCATTTGCGCCGTTCACCGGTGTGGCCTCACGGTGGTGGAGAGGGACCAACGCAGCACGAACGCCGCAGGTAAGCTTTGGCTTTTCCCTCTCTCTCTTTTTAAAACAAACTTTGATTCGAATAAAAGCTTTGATTCAAACCAAAACAAAGTTCGAATATATTTCTGGTGTTTTACCTTTGAAAATTTTATTAATGCTTCAAAATTCTCAATACAAATTTCCAGAATAAAAACCCCTTCTTCTTCAAATTTTTTTGAACAAAAAGACCCCCCCTACATTTTCATTTCGGTTTCTTTTATAACCGATATAAAACCATAACCACTCCATTATTTTAATCTTGCAGATCTGATGATGGATGGCCGGATTCAAGCCGGATTTCATGGGGTTGTTTTAAGGCAGGGTATGGTTGAAGGTATGGTTAAGTTAGGGTGTTGGCAGTGGGTGGTTAGGTTTTAGGTTTGTTTATATTTTTTTTTGGATTTTATGGATTTTGTATAGATTTTAGGGATTGAGATTTTATTTGGGATTTGTTTTGGTTGTCGTGAAGCGGCCGGAGCGTGACGGCGGCGGCAGTAGAGGAGGGTGGCGGCGGCGGCAGTGGAGGGTATAAGGGTTAGGTTAATTAGGGTAAAGGGCATTTTTGGTAATTTCAGATTTGGGTCGGGTTAGATTATGGATCCGGGTCGGGTCGAGTCGAGTCGTGGATCCGGGTCGGTTTGGTTGAGTTGGGTTAAAACGGGTTATTACAGCATAAAGTAGCTAACCAAATCTACACGTTTTATACTTTATTACTAAGTGAACGTGCGCTTGTGCAATTGAACCACAATGAAAACCAACCTGATAGATCTTGCTTGGTTCATTGAAAAGGTTTTGTCATATTCGTCCTGTGGTGGATCAGGGAGGGGACCAGATGCCTTTCCTGTGGAATTTGAATAACGCAAAATGGCAACACCAGTAACACGTTTTCACTGTGATTCATTCACGAACCTTGCACTTGCTACAATGTAGTAATCGCTACTTGCATTCTGATCTGTGGTTAGCAGAAAAGAATAAGACTGTCCTACGTGTATGTCTAAGCTAGTGTAGTTCTGCTGCACCGTATATGATCCCTCAGTTTCCGCAAGAAGCAGATTATGGCTCTGAATCCGGAAATTCGAGGAGGTTGATATTCCCACATTGTGCACGCGGAGGCGGTAAGTTTTTCCTACCCAGAAGAAAATGTAATGTTATCATTTCGGAGCTTGAAAAACACAACATAAACATAAAGGTAAATAACTAAGTTAGTTATATGTATGTATCTAACTGGCATTCCAGTTTAGAATATTAGTATAACCGGAACATGAATAACTGAATACTCCCACAGGCCAACACATAAGGCTGCATGCTGAGCTCTGCCGTGCAATTAAAGTTACGTATCTGCATTTCTTGGAAAAATATAGCTAATTCCAATCTTTACTCACTAAAACAAGCCGTAATTACACAAGCAGTTGAGCTCACATATTTAAAAATGAGTGACAATTGGTAAATCATAGGTAAACAATGCCTTGCAGTGCATGAATAATCACCTGGATGGACGTTAATTGTTTCATAATCGATGCCGTCAGGCACGAGAGTATCATTATATCGGTAAGGGCCTTTGCCATTAATAAGAACTCCGTCCGGCATCCCTAGATCTTTTCCAGCATCAAGTGCCTTTCTCAAATCCTAGACTCAAAAGCAAGGTTTCATCAGATAACACATTCACACCCTACCCCAAATCCAACCCTCAAATTTGTACTACAAATCCAGCAACTCAAGTTCAACAAAGTGCTAACCGTGTGGTTGCGTGTGTACCAATCACCAATCAAAATTGTAATGTCTCCATCAGGAGTGCCAAAAGGAATAGGAATAATATCCCTGTTGTTTATAATAAAGCCACCAAAACCACCAGCCGCTCGCTGGAAATGCAGTGATGGGAAGTAGAAGAAACTCCCAATTTGGTCCTTAACCTGAAACTGGCAAGTCCAGTTCCACTTGGGAGGAATGGGACAATTAGTTCCCGGTAGCCCATCTTGCCATGAACTACGCCTCTGCTGAATCCCAGACCTATCCCACCCAACAAAAACACCAAACAGTCAGTCTATCTTTCTTCTCTGGTTCTAGTTCTACTTAACAAAGATTATTGCAAACTAAGATCCCACCAATGCAAGAGTAAACTCTCGTCCAATTTGTTTTGAACATTGACGACGACATTGTTGTTAGTAGTTGAATTGATAGTAGGACCGGGGAACTTGTTGTTTATAGCAATAACCTACAGAGTAATGCAGATACAGACACCATTATAGAACTGAAACAGCTCAACAACATGACTCCAAATCCCAAACACAGAGCTACAGAATCACATGAAGAAAATATAATAAGATGAAGTATATAGTGGCAAAAATGAAACAACCAAAATAAAAGAGCAGACCTGCTGAGGAACACCCAAAGGAGAAGCGGTGATGTAAGAGACCTCAAAATTATAGAAAACAAAGGGATCTTCAGCAAAACATGAGTTCAAAAGTAGAGCAATGTGGATAAGAAACAGAACCAAGAACTTATTCAAAGCCATTTTTCAAGAAAAAAAATAAAAATCTTTGGGGTCTGTCTTAACAAATTTTGTTGTAGAGGGAACTTAGCCAAAACTTTACATGATCTGATAGGCAAAAGACAGAAGAAAAAACCAGGTCCAGAGGCTCTAGAGATAGAAAATTAAACAGAGAGAGAGAGAGAGCAGAAAAATGTAGCTTTGTTAGTTGGGTTTTTTAGTAGGAGAGAAAAGCACTAACTTTGGAGTATGGGGTTGAAACTTGATAAAAATGGGGGCGAATGATGAATCACTCAAAGGACAAAGCATTTTGTCGGTCACCAGTCATAATTCATAAGATGAAGAGCTGGAGGGATACAGAACAAGGAGTGGACTTTGTTATGAACTAAGTAATCAAACTGACTTTCTATTAAAAATTAGAAAATTACAGTAGAAAAGAAGATAAAGAGAAGAGAATTAGAAACACAGAGAGAAAAGATAACAGTTTTCACATTTTTTTCATAATTTTTCTCTATCTTCTAATGCCCTTTTAATAGCAACTATTGTAACCACCAAACCCTTCACACGTGTACTCTTTCTTGTTACATGCTGCTGCTGACTTGGCATGGAGGTTTAGGATCATGACAATACCCACCTCTGGAAAAGAAATCTGTCCTCAAGGTTCGAAGAAGATATTGAACTAATAAAATTGTCATCTCACTTCGAAACCTCAAAATAAATGGGTCATACACTTTCCCATTAGCAAAAGTCTAAACTTGTAAGGGTCATCAATATTAGGCAATGCCTTCACATGTGTAAACACCCATGAGTAAATACCATTAAGGTTTGTCCCAACATTAACAATTCTACATACCAGAGATATAACAAATGATCTCTTATATACAACTCCCAGAAGATATGACTTGTATCCATTACACAAACATACAGCACACACAACATTAATGTGTTCAATCCTGAATATTTATCAGTTTGAAAATTGACTTCAAAATCATGGTTGTTGCACTTACTGCTCTGGAATAGACGCTTGGCGCTTGTTAAATACACATTCTCAACCTCGTTCGATAATTGCCCTTGTGTTCCAATAGTTTGATCAACATGATTTTTTGTTGAGTCGTTGGTCTTAGATAAATCTATGACCTTTGGCGTATCAATTGGAAAAACAAAACTCTCACCACCTTAAAAAGTTTGTTATGCAATTTCATTGTCAACTAGTGATGATAATTCATCGAACAAATGGTGGATCTCCATCCCTGGTGGATCTTGTTGAGCCATAACTTCACTTGTTTCACTGATTTTATCCCTATCCAATATATTAAGATGGGCCGACAGCAATTTTAGTTGTCTGAGTATTTCTTAGAGCGTTTCGCTATTTTACTTCATTATTCTTGTATTCATTTCATATGTTTCGGTGATGGTCATCATGAGTTTCGACTCTTAATAAAAGCACTAATATTATAAACTTAAATAATCAAATTGACTTTCTATTGAAAATCAGAAAATTATAGTAGAAAAGAAGATAAAGAGAAAAGAATTAGAAACACAGAAAGAGAAGATAACAGTTTTCACATTTTTTTTTATAACTTCTCTCTATCTTCTAATGCTCTTTTAATAGCAACTATTGTAACCACCAAGCCCTTTCACACGTGTACTCTTTCTTGCCACATGCTGCTGCCGACTTGGCATGGAGGTTTAGGATCATGACAGACTTTTGTCGTATGGAGAGAGAAAGAGAGGGTAACACGCAGTTGCCAGTTCACAAAGATGAATACGTGGCAGTGTTAGAGGGTTCTGTCTTAGCACATACATACATCATGTTTGAGGGATGTGGATTTGGTTTGGTCGGAGGGGAATTCGGAAATTGGATCCCCTCGAAAGAGCCAAATAATTGCCAGCACATGAATTCGGTTTGGACCCCCTGCCATGATATCAATGGCCTTTGTTTCTTTCTTCTTCGTTACAAATTGCAGTAGCAGCTAAGCAACCTTTTTCTCAATCTTACAATAATCTAATTTAAAATTAAATAATAATATAATAAAATGTTAAAAATTATAAAATTTAAAATGTTACTACACAACTGAAATCTTATTAAAATATATTAACATTTTAAATAGATAATTTTTTAACAAGTTTTGAAACTTATCGTAAAAACACAACTTAAAATACTAATAAAAAGTATATCGTTTCAGTTGTGTGATAATATTTTTTGTTTTGTATTTTCTAACATTTTAATTGTACCGTTTTTAACCTTAAATTAAGGTGTCATACCCTAGATTCATCCGCCTCCTTGCTTACTAATAAACCCTGCAATGTGATTATATTTATACTTGTTCTAGTAATAATAGTATTTTAATTTCATGCATTGCTCCAAATTCCTTGGGTAAATTTCCATTAATGAACATCCTCCCACCGCAAGCATGGCCTTAACATTTACCTCCACCTCGAGATGCCAAATACTATGAAGGGTTGTTAATAGGACAGTTGACTGTTGTTGCTCGTATATTTCGGAAAAGTCAATTTTATTTTTATAATATATTTTATATGTTACTACTTCTTTTACAAAGTATGATTAAGCTAGCTTAAGTGAAATACAAATAAGATGTGTTATATATTTAGGGACAGTTACCTAGGTTTAATTTCATAGTTGCTGTCATCTTAATATAGATGGATCTTTCTTCTTAGACGTGATATTTAACGAGATGTCAATTGGGTCGTTTTCATAAATAGAATTAGCCTGTCTTTTTTACGTCCTTTTATATGTTCTATCAATGATATGTCACATATATTAATAAATTTTTCACTATTTTTTGTTGTTTATGTTTTATTGAAAATAAATGTTGCATAAAATTATTGGAGGGACACAAGAAAGAGACAGAAGAATTTTATTCCATTTGCCTCTATCTTTTTTACATTGAATAAAATTTTTCTACCCGTTTTTGGTGTTCCTATATGCAATACTAAAATAAGGTGTGCTATATATTTAGGCACAATTACCTAGGTTTAATTCCATAGTTGTCTTCTTAATATAGATGATTTTTCTTCTTAGATATGATATTTAACGAGATGCCAATTGGGCCGTTTTCATTAATAGAATTAGTCTGTTTTTTTGTGTTCCTTTGTATATTCTATTAATGATTCTATGTCACGTATATTAATAATTTTTCACCGTTTTATTGATTATTTCTGTTTTATTAAAAATAAATGTGGCATAAAATCATTGGAGGGACACAGGAAAGAGACAGAAGAATTTTATTTCGTTTGCCTCTATCTCTTTTACATCAAATAAAATTTCATGTCTTTTTTTGATGTCCCTATCTATGCCCAATACTAAAATAAGATGTGTTATGTATTTAGGGACAATTACCTAGGTTTAATTCCATAGTGTGTATAAGATGTGTTATGTATTTAGGGACAATTACCTAGGTTTAATTACATGCAAAGGGAGAAATTTTCTGTTTTATTTCACCCACTAAACTCCTAAGAGAGAGAGAGAGATTTACTTTCTCATTATTTATTAAAATTATTACCAAATTAGAAATCTTGTAATGTCATATATATTATTTCGTTTGTTGAAATAAGTTAGTGTGCAGTAAAACTTCTTTATCATTATAAACTTTCAGATTAGGAGGGTGTTTTAGAACCTGAGATGTCAACGTATAGTTTTAACTGCTTGGCTGCTTGCTCCTTACAAAATTAGTAACATGTTCTTTTTTTTTTAATCTAAACATAGACATTTTAGTATTTTTAATATATAAACAATTGTTTTGTATTTTTGTTACATTTTTATTATGTTTATGTAATTTAATTTATGTTAAGCGATAGAGTCACTTGAATGAGTGAGTGGAAATATGAAATGGGGAATGGTTTAGGTTACCTAACCCTTGGCCCAAAATCTAATTTAAATACCTAACACTCTA
This sequence comes from Hibiscus mutabilis, assembly GCA_019671005.1. Lineage (NCBI taxonomy): Eukaryota > Viridiplantae > Streptophyta > Magnoliopsida > Malvales > Malvaceae > Hibiscus > Hibiscus mutabilis. The sequence continues at coordinate 31,197,328 of CM033749.1, forward strand.
ACAGCATAAACTAGAAGGTATTATTAAAATGATGGATGCAAACCAAAATTTCAAGACAAATAAAGGCAAGGTTCCTTTTACAATAAGTGCTTTTAAAAATAATGAAGTTGGTTCTTAGGGGAAAAAAAGGAAATGCCAGCTTTCATGACAACTACTTCCCAGCCATATAAATATAAATGCCATTTACAAAAGAAAACAAGGGGGGGGGGGGGCGATATACAACTATAAGATTAAGGATTGGTATACGACATATTTACACTCAGGAGGGAGTTGGGATCATGCATTGAGAGGCAAGAGTCTATTAAGAATTTAAATTTAAAAATTTTAAAAAATAAAGATTTTATTTGACTAAAAAAACTGTGAGGGGCAACAACCCCTCCCAACCTATTAATGGTTCTGTCCTTGTTTATACTTATTGAACCGATTTGAGTGATTCCAATGTAAAAGGGAGCGATATAATCTTAGGAGACTCAGATTCGAATAACTTATATGTGTAGCGATGTTTTTTCTCACTAAAAATGTTGTTTTTTTTATTTTTGGAAATATTTAGTTTGTTTTGAAAATATTGTATTCCGCGTGGGATTTTAGAAAACCCGCATTTTATTTAAAATTGGAGTCGCCACCGGCCACTAAAGGTGGACCGGACACCGTAGAAAACCAGAGATTTCAAAATATCGGGTTCGGGAGTCGGTTACGGATGGGGAAGGATTAGCACCCCCACACCGCCCAAAATTGGTACTTTAATAATTACCGCTTTATTAATATTAAACTTTCCGAATTAAAGTGACGATTAAATTAAAATTTGGTTATAAGGGCGAGTAAATTTTAAAGGCCCCGTTATTCGAGAGTAAACGTCCAACCACTATCACTACGCCTGATACTGGCCCCGTTTACGCTCGAATAAAAGGGCACCGCATTGACAAAATATATGTTTGTTATACAAACTTAAAAACACATGGCAAATATGAACAAATATAATGCGATAAAAATATAAACAAATAAGAGCATAATAAAATATTAATCTAACATAAATAAAATACTAATCTAAAACATACATACATAACTATTAATTTAACCCATAATTAAAAATAAATCTAACATAAATAAAATACTAATCTAAAACATACATACATACATATTAATCTAACTTATAAAAACATATCTAACATAAATAAAATATTAATATAAAACATAAATTTAAAGCATATTAATCTAAAACATAGATAAACATACAAATTAAAAACACAATTTTTAATTAACTACTACTTCATTAAAATATAAAAATTACAACATAAATAAAAAAAGAAAGAAAATATACCTAATTAGGTGTTCGAATGACGAACCCAATCGGGACCACCGAGATTTACCACGACCTCTCCAAAAATATTAACTAGATCGGACCTAAAATAGGACCCCGATCGAACCGGTTAGGACCGAGGATATTACCCCGGTCCTGGGCTAGCCGAATTGGCCTGCCCCGATTCAAATTGCAATTGTTGCAATTGCTTTGCAATTTGCAATTGCAATTTTCCAATTGCTTTCTCAATTCCCCGCTGCAATCCTCTATTTATAGGGGATTGGGGGAGGCATGTGGGTGACGTGGACCACCCTAAACCACTCCTTTTTTTTTTGCTTGCTTTTTTTTTAATTTTATTATTATTATTATTATTTATATATTATTACAACAATACTAAAAATATTAAAAACCCGTACAAAAATGAGTGATTACAGTTGCCCCTCTTTGCTTGTTCTTGTGAAACGAGAACAAAGCAAAGATCAAAAGCACTCATTTTTGTTTTATCTGGCTAAACTTCTCTCCTTTTGACGCGTGTGTCTTCTTTCTTGGTAGATCTTCATTCTCTTCAAATGCGCATGTCTTCTTTCTTGTTTTGGTTGATCCACCTTGTCACTCTCGGGAAGCAAAACCTTCAAAATGGGGGTTGTTTGTTGGGGAAGCCAAACCGAGTTCTTCTTGCTACATTATTGGTAATAAGCTAATACCTAAAGAGAGTTCGACCCAGCTGCAACACCGACGAAGAGACAGGGTCTACAAAATTCGATCCAGCTGCAACACTGACGAGGAAGCAAGACCGATAGGTGAAAGTTCTGATGTCTGATCCAGCTACAACTCTGGCTACAACACTGACGAGGAGACCGGGTCGAAAGATAGATGTTGGATCATACTATTCCATCAACGGAGAAGTAAGATCGGAGAACTTTGGTGACATGGATTCAACCACCCCATCAGCGGAGGGCTGGATCGGATAATGGCGACCTGGAACCAGCTACACCATCATCAGCGGAGAGGGATCGGAGGACGACCGCAACTTGGACCTAGCCACTCCATCACGGGGGCCTAGATCGGGCGATACATTTTTTGAATTTTCATTTTTCTTCTTTTTTCATTTTTTCTTTCTTTTTTTTTTTTCTTTTTCTTCTTTTTTTTTTCTTTTTTTTTTTTTTTTTTTTTTTTTTTTTTCTTTTCTTTTTCTTTTTTTTTTTTTTTTTCTTTTTTTTTTTTTTTTTTCTTTTTCTATTTTTCTTTGATTTTTTTTCTTTTTTTTTTTTTTTTTGATTTGTTTTCTAGCTACAACATTAATAAAGAAAACTTGAAAATCAGTAAAGTTGGATCTATCAACGGAGAAACAGAAATATTAACTGAACCCTACTACACCATCATCGGATAAGTAGGGACAAAGAAGAATCGGGACCTAGCCACTCCATCACGGAGGATGGATCGGATAATGATGACTGAACCGGCTACACCATCAGTCGGAGAGCGAGGATCGGAGGACGACGGGAGCTTGGACCCGATTACTCCATCAGCGGAGGATCGGATTGGACAATTACGACCTGAAACCGGCTACACCATCAGCGGAGAGCGAGATCGAGGGACGACGGGAGCTTGGACCCGGTCACTCCATCAGCGGAGGATGGATTGGACAATGACGACTGAACCGGCTACACCATCATCGAGAGCAAGATTTGAGGACGACGATAGCTTGTACCAGCACTCCATCAGCGGAGGATCGATTGGACAATGACGACTGGAACCGCTACACCATCAACGGAGAGCGAGGATCTCGAGGCGACGATAGCTTGTACCGCCACCCATCACGGAGGAGGTTGGTTGGGCGATGAAAGTTGATAAATTCATTTTGATTTTCATTTCATTCATTTTTTCTTCATTTTTTCATTTTTTGATTTTTTTCGTTTTTTCTTTTTCTCTTTTTTTTCTTATTATTTTTTTTTTGATTTTTTTCTTTCTTTTTTTTTCTTTTTCTCATTTTTTCTTTCTTATTTTTTCTTTTTTGATTGATAAACAAGTAAATTCCGAGTAAAATTTAAGTCTAGCTGCAACACTAACGAGGAGGCAAGACCGATAGGTGAAAGTTCTGATGTCTGATCTAGCTACAACTCTGACGAAGAGGCAAGATCAGAAAACTGACAATTTTTCTCTTTTTTTTTCTCTTTTTTGTTTCTTCTTTTTTTCCTGTTTTTTCATATTTTTTCTTTTTCTTTTTTCTCTTTTTCTCTTTTTTCTCTCTTTTTTTTTCTTAAAACTTGAAAGTTGGTGAATTTTGACAAAGCTACAACACCGACGAAGAGGCATGGTCTAAAGTTAGTAATGTTGATCCAGCTACAACACCGACGAAGATGCATGATCAAGAGTTAGTGAATTTGGTCTAGCTACAACACCGACGAAGAGGCAAGACCAGAAGTTAGTGAATTTAGTTCAGCTACAACACCGACGAAGAGGCAGAACCGAAAGTTAGATTTGACCAAGCTACAACACCGACGAAGAGGCAAGGTCTGAAGATTTGATCCAGCTACGACACCGACGAAGAGGTAGGATCGGATAGTTGTTTTTTTTTTTGTGATCAAGCTACGACTCTGATGAAGAAGCATGATCAAATGATTGAAAGCTCATTTTGATTAGATTTTTTTCTTTCTTTTTCTCTTTTTTTTTGATAATTTTTCTTTTTTCTTGAACTGTACAAGGAAGTAAGACTCGAAAATAGGTCTGGTTGCACCGTCAGCAGAGAAACAAGACCTAAATAGAAATTTGATCTGCTTGGGGAAGGTTTGGATCTGTTGCACCATTAACGGAGAAACGAGATCTTCAGGATGTCTATATTGTTGCACCATCAGCGGTAAAGCAGAATCTGGAAATTGTTGGCCTATCAACAATGACGCAGGCAAGATCTGGTAAAGGCTACTTCTGCTGCTCTACTGGCGGAAAGGTATGACCTAAAAATGAATAAAAAACATTAATCAGTAAATGTTCACAAAATTTGCCACTGTTACCTTTTATTGATGTTTCAGCATCCTCTTTGTGTTTGGTCTCCTCCAAGACTAAAGTTGGATGTCGTGTTGTTGCCCCCACGGCTGAGGATGTTCGGTCTCTTTTTGAACCTTTTTGTAAGAAAAAATGCATGAATTTTATGCCTAAATGCATGTGTCTATTCTAAATGCAATGTGACTTTAATGTATGCACTGAACATAGATGTGTGACGTATGCAAAATGCAAGATGAATGCAACTAAATGCATGAATGTGATATGATTTTTTTTCGATCCTCAAAGGGATGCCCCTGACTCCTCACTGGTCCCGTCAGGATCTTGGTTTTTTGGTATGTGACGGTGCCCCAACCTCAACTTGGGTTCTATCAGTCATCTGGGTGCATGCCCTAACATTTTATTAATTCATATGCCATCGTCTGAAATTGCTCTTGAATTTGACACTTTGAGTGTTGATTCTGTTGCCCCCTAAGTTGGGTTCATAAATTGTGTGTTGGTTCATGGCAGCTCATTATTATTATTATTATTTTGGATTAGGTGCAGTTTTGCAAACTGTGGTCAAGGATGCAAGAGTTTGACTCGGCAATGAAGGTTGGACCTTGGCAAAAAATGCCCCCGGACTGAGGCCTTGTTATAGGCATAATGTTTGTAAAAGATGTGAGGGTGCTTTTGGACATGCCCCAAGACCAAACTTTTGTAAGAGGCTTTGTAAGGTGCTAGATCGACCATCTTTGTTGTATTTAATGAGGCAGCCCGAGGATTAGTTTTATTATTCTGAAAATGAATGCATGCAAAATGTGTCCTAAATCAATGCAATGCACAATTAAAATTGTGATGATGTTGTGCGATGATGCATGTGAAATTAATGCGATGAGAATAAAATGAAACGAGTTAGTACCAAATAAAATGATTAGTTAAAACAAAAATAGAGTAATAAAAACTGTACATAAACAAGAAACAAGGCACCAGAGCCTAAATAGGGTGACCACTAATTGGGCAGAGTTTCACATGGCTCTAAAGGGTTGGCTCCTACGGCTCACTATATGCAGTTTTGGTGCTAAGAGGTACCCGAATTGTCCTCGCTGTCCTCTACTAAGAGTAGCAAGGCCCCCGGTCATCACCCATTATAGGCTCCTTTCAACCGGGTTCAACTCAGGGGGACCCATTCGCTTATACCCATACGAAGGAACGATATCCTCACGAAAGTATAAGGTACTCGAGCCCCGAAGGTACTTGCTAGGCCCATACGGGAGAACGATATCTCCACGAAAGCATTAGCGTTTTCCCCCCACTTAAAAAGAACGAGTTTATATGCCATATTTTAAATGCGTTAAAATAAACGCGCAATTATAACCGAATGTTAGTTTAATAGTCACTTTAATCCGAATTTTTCGATATTAATAAAGCGGTAATTATTTGAAAAAGCTCGACTCTCATTTGTTTTTGAAAAACAAAAAATATCCCAAATGAGTCGCCATCTCAGAGCGATGTTTTTCTCACTAAAAATGTTGTTTTTTTATTTTTGGAAATATTTAGTTTGTTTTGAAAATATTGTATTCCGCATGGGATTTTAGAAAACCCGCATTTTATTTAAAATTGAGTCGCCACCGCCACTAAAGGTGGACCGACAATCGTAGAAAACCAGAGATTTCAAAATATCGGGTTCGGGAGTCGATTCACGGATGGGGAAGGATTAGCACCCCACACCGCCCAAAATTGGTACTTTAATAATTACCGCTTTATTAATATTAAACTTTCCGAATTAAAGTGACGATTAAATTAAAATTTGGTTATAAGGGCGAGTAAATTTTAAAGGCCCCGTTATTCGAGAGTAAACGTCCAACCACTATCACTACGCCTGGATATGGCCCCGTTTACGCTCGAATAAAAGGGCACCGCATTGACAAAATATATGTTTGTTATACAAACTTAAAAACACATGGCAAATATGAACAAATATAATGCGATAAAAATATAAACAAATAAGAGCATAATAAAATATTAATCTAACATAAATAAAATACTAATCTAAAACATACATACATACATAACTATTAATTTAACCCATAATTAAAAATAAATCTAACATAAATAAAATACTAATCTAAAACATACATACATACATATTAATCTAACTTATAAAAACATATCTAACATAAATAAAATATTAATATAAAACATAAATTTAAGACATATTAATCTAAAACATAGATAAACATACAAATTAAAAACACAATTTTTAATTAACTACTACTTCATTAAAATATAAAAATTACAACATAAATAAAAAAAGAAAGAAAATATACCTAATTAGGTGTTCGAATGACGAACCCAGACTGGACCCCACCGAGATCTACCACGGCCTCTCCAAAAATTTTAACTAGATCGGACCTAAAATAGGACCTCGATCGAACCGGTTAGGACCGAGGATATTACCCGGTCCTGGGCTAGCCGAATTGGCCTGCCCCGATTCAAATTGCAATTGTTGCAATTGCTTTGCAATTTGCAATTGCAATTTTCCAATTGCTTTCTCAATTCCCCGCTGCAATCCTGTATTTATAGGGGATTGGGGGAGGCATGTGGGTGACGTGGACCACCCTAAACCACTCCTTTTTTTTTTTTGCTTGCTTTTTTTTTTAATTTTATTATTATTATTATTATTTATATATATTATTACAACAATACTAAAAATATTAAAAACCCGTACAAAAATGAGTGATTACAATATGCACGGTGTATGTGCATATTCAATATTGAAAGAAAATTATTCATGAAACGGACCACATCATACGCTTATTTACCTACTTAAACATTGAAAAAATATTTAAGTATATATTTTATAATTAAAATTAAATTAAAGTAAGATTATATTTAATGCACATGTACGAGTGTAGTGTATGGGATTTATTTTGGAAGTGTGATTTATAAATAAATTTTAGTATATAAACATATTTCTACACATGTAATTGATGTATATTTTATTTAAAATAAATATTTTTTTATATATTTGTAGAAGTATTTTCTATACAAATATAAATTTTAAAAATTATAATTAAGTTAAAATATTGAATCCAATAATTATATATATGTAATTGTAAAACCAAAAAATGATAAAGAAAAAATATTAAATTTAATTTTAAAATATAAAAGGCTGGCTTCAAACACAATTTAACCTAAATATAATTTTTGCAACCATAAAAAAAACTCTTTAGTTAGGTTTAGTGACTAAGTGTTATGCCTACACCTAGTTCCTATGTTTGAATCCTCATAAAAATATTTTTATGTTAAAAATATCTTCCATAACCAATAATTTAATATATATTATAATTTTTTTAAATAGCTTAAAGGTAATTATAAAATTATATATATATATATAATATTTTTAACTCTAGAACAAATATTGAATTTGACTTAATGATTAGACGCGCCTATATTCCACGACCCAAGTTTAAGTCCCCTAAATTATATTTTTATTTCTTTAATTTCCATCAATAAAATGACCTATATACAAAATATTATCAACCAAAAATTAAGTATCGAACTTGGTTCAACGGTTTCCCCCTTTCTAAAACACGTTTTCATTGCAATCACGTTTTCTCCTTCAAAGTGTAAACCAAACCAATAAACCTTAATGATACGATACAACGGAGAATATATTTAATGGAAGTTGATCGATGAATATGACATGAATTTGTTGGGATCAATAGATGAATATGATGGTAGTGGTGTTGAATTTAGGGGTGAGCGTTCGATCGAGTCGAGTCAAAAAATTTTGAGTTATTCGAGTTGACGCATCATATTTTACAATTCAAACTTTATTTGAATTTTTTTCGATTCGAATCGAGTTTATGAAATTTGAGTCGAGTTCGAGTTTTCGAGTTCTTATACAAATTTAATTGTAATTATTTATCATGCATAGTATAGTTTGATTCTAATTTAAACGACTTTCTCTAATCATAAAAGATATACATTTATATTTCATCATATTTTTTCATATGTGGCATATATTTCTTCATACTTTTTATATTGGTATATACATATCAGGAAAAGTTGAGGAACTTGACTCGAACTTAAAAATCAATCCACTAATTACTAAAATTTTCGAGTTATTCGAATTTCTATTTTACAACTCAAACTTTATTTGAAATTATTTCGAGTCGAGTTTATCGAGTTTTTTCGCATTGAGTCTAGTCGAAAATTTTGGTTTTTTCAATTCGAGTTTTGCTCACCCCTAGTTGAATTGGTTTGTCCTTGGTACCCTCTTAATCGCAATTGAATAGGCAAACACCTGCAAACGACACGAACCTCTCCAATGAATGGATGATGGCGAGATAGATATTGTTGTTCTAGGCGCCCTCCTAATCGCAATTGACTAGGAAAACACCATAATAAGCTCTAACACACCCTCCTAACCGCAATTGATTAGACAAACAAGAGTGTGAACTTGCAAAGAACAAAATCGAAGATGCAAAGAACTTGCAACAAGAATTACTCAAAAAGTAATCTAAATTTTACTTCTTAAAAAAAAACAAGGTCTGTTTTTACAATGATAGATGTCTCCTCCTTATATAGGCTTGGAGAAGTTCTAATCCTAGTAAACTTAAGTAATTAGATACAATAAATAAATGTTGAAATCTAATCTCCTAATTAGACAAGTAACTTCTAATAATAAATAAATGCCAAAAATAAAATCCTAATTAAATAAATCTGATCCTAATAGATATTGCAGAATCTTATATTGATTTAAATTGCAAATAATCAAATAAAATCTTGAAAATTCGTAATTATCCATAAAATCTCGTATAGGAATTTTTTGCATGCGATGCCTTCGCTAAAATAAATGTATTTTGAGTTCTAGATATCCGATTGAGGTGTTTTAAGATGCATTGAAAATCTAATTGACAAGACAAATTTCAAGAAGACATGTCGACTCATAAATGCCTGAATCTCATCTAAAAATACATTGCAAGTTGACTGACATTTCTGACTTGCAAAACAGTTTCAACTTCTTTTCCAAGATGATTTGTTTCACCCCTGTCATGCATGTATCACTTAATCGCCTGTATAGCTTTCTATTAACCTCTTTTTCCCTGAAACTCGAGAAGCCCCCGGCGAGATGTCTCCGACGTCTTTAGGTTTTGAACGCTCCTTGTCGTCCACTGTCCTTCAGCCCTTCAGTCTTTGGAAGCGGGTTATTGTTAATCTCTTTGCTTGCAGATCCTGGTGGCCCTTCGAATGAGACTAATTTTTCCGACGATTCATGATTTTTCCTACAAAATTTTGGCGGTGGTTCAGGAGGAAGGTCATCGTGTTCGAAGAAAAGGGGTTACGAGGGGCCAGGAACGGCGACAGAACCTCCACGCCAAATCTATCCCTGGTCGGCTCCTCTTTCACCCCATCTAGTCATTCTGGCTGACCGCCCACCTCCTGAACCATCTTTCATTTTTACGTGGTTTCCATTTTGTCTAGCCTAGTGTTCTCTTTCAATTGGTGTCTCTCTCGGCGGACATGTTCGGTGTTATGCTCCTATCATTCTTCGATGGTCGTCACTAATGAAGGATGACTATTTCTTTGGTGTTTCCAGGTGGAATGACACATCTCCCCTCTGAATGATTGTTGTGGGATGCAGAAAAAAAGAAGGTTCTTACGTTTTATCTTGAAGGCTATATTCGTTTTTTTACGAGCTTTGATGCCTCATTATGTAGTTGTCTTGGAGACGTCTGTTGGTGGTCCTCCGGTGATGTAGACTGTAAACATATGAGTTCACAGAGTCATCTCTAATCAATGAGCTCTGTCGAATTAGACTTGCCTGCCCGAAACCGCCTATGTCAATTGTTTGGTTTGTACTGGTTGTCCGTCCCTCTCGTCGGTGTCGTTTTCCATCTATGTTTGGGACTTCATTTCCCTTATTTGAATCGACCATGAGTGTCGCATTTTTCGGGCTTTGGTTCTGATTTCTATGTAATCTTTTATTTTTAGTAATGATAATCCCTTTGATAAAAAAAAACTTGGTTCATTGGTCAGTTGTCCCTGTACACCATGGCCTAGTTTTGAGTCTCTCTGATGTCATTTTTATCTGCTTTAATTTTCACCAGTAAGATGGTAATATATGCAAAATGCTGTCAATCATGAACCAAATATTGAATTTGATTTATTGGTTAAATACACTTACATGATTTAGGTTTGAGCCCCTTAAACTTTTTATTTTTTTGTGTGATTTTTTACTAATCAGATGACCTCATGAGTTGAATTAAATGTTTGTAAAGAAAAAACAAAAAATAATTTTGAGCTAATGATAAAGCACATAATAAAATAAAATATTGTTGCACTTTTTGAGTTTGAGTCTTGTTAGACTCTTTATTTTTATTCAAAAATCATTTTAATTTGTACACAATAATTCAACAAATATTTATTTTTCAATTGAAAGTCAAATTTTAATAAATTAAAAAAATCGCTTAAATGTTTTTAGCGTTAAAGTATATATTTTAGAGAGACAAGAAACTTCCTATATGGTTGGACTATTGCTCATATACCTAACATTATATTATCAGCTCCATAATGTGCATTTCTTGTAAAAATGTGTAGAGTTGTAAGCATGAGCTTCCATAACACCATAAATTCTAATTTATTCATTTTCTTTGTGAACAAAAATTAGCTCCATATGGACCATCTGCTGTGTTTTTTACGTTGAAAACTATAATTTCTTTCTAACATCATAGTTTAAGAACAAGAAAAATAAAATCACAATTTTATGTGGATTGAAAATATATGCAATTTGAACGAATTTATTATCCTTATTTTTTTGAACAAATTACCCTTATTCTTTTAAAGCTTTGGATATGATGATGATAATATATCCGATTATAAGAAACTTTTGTTGCTTCATCGAGTTAGTAAGTTTTTACCTTTAACCCTAAACCCTAAAAATTACACCATACCCACAATTCATTAAACTTTAATTATAAGCCTTAACACTAAACTTTAACCATAAAACCCTTAAATTTTTTTAGCACAAGACATAAATAAAAATACCAAAAAAGAGCATATAATTTATATTCCTCAAACTCTAATGCGAAATACCACATAAGACAAAAATGTATCCCGTTAGAAGCGTGTTCGAAAATCACATTTAATGAGACATATTTCGACCTACATGGCACTCATGTCAAGTTCATGTGTCATGTCACGTCTTTTAATTTAGAAAATTAAAAAAGCAAGTTATCTGAACAGACTTTAATTTAATTAGTTTTGAACCGGTCATCTGTTTGTTGACTATTTGACCAAGCTGAGACAATGTTTGATAAACTTGATCTGAACTTGATTATCTAAATAGATTTATTTGAATTAAGATATGATATAAACTCGAATATGTTGATCCAAACATAAATCATTGTATATCAATATAAATATAATATAGATAGAAACCAAAAAAACAATAAGGTCTTATGAATATAAATATAATATAGATACAAACCCAAAAAAATAAGGTCTTATGAATATATAAACCCAACTAAAGTGCCAAGGTATTGTACTATGATATAAGGGCGGTGTTGGAATCCTCCGTCGATGTGTTCTTCGTGTACGAACTAAATTTTATTAACTTATGAACGAAATCATTTGAACGCTAGTCTTTACAAGCTCAATGATACATTTCCACTCTACTATACTTCATACTATCGTAAACATAAGTATGCAATGCATGTATACTAAAAAGGCATATGTATGTACTATAGAATGATCAATAAAACTACACATGCACATATTCAACAGTAGTATCAACACAACATCAATAACCACACAACTACTTCATAATAGTGGCACATGAGACCACACAGTGTCAAGTCGCACCACTGGTAAACATAATTGGGATCACACAACATATTAAATAAAATAATATAGAATCAAATTTTACGATTATTGACTGAGATCACACAACATCAAAAAATATACATCAAACTAACTTAATCATTAGTGCTACAACACGGATTATGAATATTCAGATCTCCACGTCACATAGAACGAACGTCTCACTAGAATCTTGGGTGCTCGTATTGTTTTCCCGAGTACAACAAAGGCACGCTAATGACATCACCTAACTTTAACTAATTTCCACACAGATTATTCTTGGTTAAAAACATTCTTCTTTTAGTACGTTACGCATGCGCAAGTGTTGTATCCACAATTAGAAGTTCATGACCCTTAATAAATTGTATTGAAGTTCTTTAGTCTTTTAAGAAGATTACCAAGCTTGAGGGCATTGATACTGAATAATGCTTACGAGTATTGATACTAAACAATGAATATTGATACTTACTTACTAGTATTGATATTAACTAATGAGTATCGATTTTCACTTATGAATATTGATGTCAAAACCACTGATATTGATACTTTCGTTGAGTTTTGATATTAAAAATGCATTCAATGTTTTCCGAACTGAATCAATATCGATGCCAATCACATGACTACTGCCACTAGACGAATAATTTTGATACCCCATGATTGTGCTATCGATATTCACCTTTCAAAAAGCTCATTTTCAAGATGAGTTCATACGGTATCAGTACTATATGAATTAGTACAGTGACGCTCTGTGTTAAAGTTTAGTTTGTCATTTTTGTAAATAAATAAGAGAGCTTATAATTTTCGTAATTAAATTTGTTAAGGGTGATATTTAAATATAAAAGTTAGAATTTTCCATTTGTTTTTTGGTCTCATGTACAGGGTGCTCAGTGTTCTGTTAAAATTGAATTAATCAACATAATCGAAATTTAATTCGGTTATTTAAATGTTCAATTGGTTATGTAGCGACCTTTTTTTTTCTTCCTTTTTGAAGATAATGGTTTGAAATGTTTCGTGGCATCAAAGGAGATGACACCCGAAAAAACGGGATGACACTCCCAATAGATTACCGTTAAAATTTTAAAACGAAGGGTGGAGTCGCCACCGACCACTTCTGGTAGGCCGGACACCGAAAAGATAATCAGAGATGGATTCGGGAGTTGGTTACGAGTGGGGAAGGGTTAGCACCCCCACTACGCCCAAAATTGGTACATAAAAGTTCGCATTATATTTATTTAAGGACAACAAAAATTCGATTTAATTTAATGAATAATTTCCTAAAATGAATAACAATTTAAATCCGCTTTGGTATTCACGACATTCAAAGGAGATGCCACCCGGAGGCCGGGATGACACTCCCCAGCAGAAATATCGGAATAATGAGGCGGAATACTACATTCGATAATTATTAAATAAATAAATAAATAACGACTAAAAAGTAAAAAAGATAAAAATAGTTAAATATGTGTGAGGAATCCAAAACTGGCCTTTGTATCCACGACATTCAGAGGAGATGCCACCCGGAGGCCGGGATGACACTCCTAATAGAAATATCGGGATAATGGGGGCAAAAATTATGCAAAATAATAAATCTTATAAAATTAATATAAATAATATAAATATGGAATAATAAACTAAAACAAATAAAATACTACATAACATATATGCATAAATACATAAATAATATCTTATAAAATACTACATAATATGTACACATAAATACTATGTTATATATACATAAATACATAAATAATATCTTATATATATTACATATGTTACATAAATATATATACGTATATTATACATGATAATATACTATACATCTCATATATAATAAATACGCACGTGAAGAAATACAAATAAAATAAATAAAGGGATGAAAAATATATATATAAAAAACACAAAAGGGAAATAGTAAAAAAACGGGACTGAAATAATAAAAAAACAAAAAGAGAATGATCAAATTCGAAATTATTTCATTTAGCATAATTAAAATTGATTTCATGACCAAATTACAACACCTTAAAAACTTACAGGGATTAAAAGTGTGATTTTTCCATGCGGCGACGACATTCTGCAATAATTTTTATGTGGGGGGACTAAAGCTATGATTAAACCAATTTAAATCTGATTTAATTAAACCAGGGGACTGGATTGCAAAGGAAAATAAACATATGGGGACTTAAAGGGTGATTTTCCCATGGGGAAGGATTGAAAGGATAATTTACCCATTTCTCCAAAACACGCGGATCCTCCTGCACGGGTCGAGTTGCAACCAGATACCAACCAAAACGACGTCGTTTTGAGCCGAATGCAGGCGCCAAAAAACGACGTCGTTTCAACACCCTATTTATTTGTTTTTCACCCTAAATATTTCATTCTACCAGTTTTTATTAAAGAAACCAGCCCCAAATCCTCTCAACCAGGCCCTTGGCCGGCCTTGGGTCACCGCCGACAGATGGTGGACCGCCGCTGCCAGCGGCGGCCAGAGGTATTTCGAAACCTCATTTCAGGTATATTTCTTACCCCCGATCTTATTTTTACAGTTAGTTTTGTCGAAATCTTTCACAAAATTGGTAGATATAGGTTTGTTTCGAATATTTTTTCATGCATGTATATATATATATTTGTAGAAACACATATATAAAAAATGAAATAGTTATACCTCTCCCCATTTTTTGCACGAATGGATCTGGAATGAGGCGATTTAAACCCTTTCAAACTTGTTGTTTTTTTATTTTATTTCCTCTGTTCGTAACCATTACAGAGAAGGTTTCAGGTAGATTTATACTCAAAAATCATACAAGTTGCCTTTTAATTTTACAGATCTGGAAAAGTAATAATATTTTCTCTGTTCATTGCTTTTTCAGGTCTGACATGATGGCTGGACGGTGGAGCAGGCAAGTGGGGAGTGCGGCAAGGGTGCGCGTGCACCGCACGACCAAGAAAGCGCACGCGCCGAAGATGAAGAGCCATAGTGGCGGCGGCGGCTGAGCAAGTTGTTAGATGCTTAGGGTTAGGTTTATTATTAGGGTAAGGGATATTTTGGTATTTTAGGGTATTATGGGTTAGGGTTATGAAAATGGGTATTTTTAATTTGGGCTGCTGGGTTTTGGGTATGTTGTAGTGGGCTGGTTTGGGTCTGGGTATGTAATGGGTCAAGCCCGGACTAAATGGGTTACAACAGCTGCCCTTCTTTGCTCATCGTTGTGTAACAGGGATAGAGCAAAGACAAAAGAGTGACGATTTTGGTCTGGGTAGGTTAAGGGTTTTTCTCTGACCACCACCCACTTGCTTGATCTTCAGTTGATTCAATCGACTGCTTTCTTGAATTTTTCAAACCGGAATGCCCTTGTTGTTGGAAGATTTTTGTTGTTTTCCAAAATGTTGAGGACTAGAAAACTACAAGATCATGCCCCTATTTCGAATCGTCATAGGCATGAAAGGGTATCTCGCTACAAGATTTCTGGAAAGTTTTCACTGTTTTCCATGAAAGATAAAGACTGGAAAACCTTGAAGGATGCCATGGGTTCTGACCGTCTTGACATCCAAATGTAACTTGCTTTGAGACTAGAAAGTTCTTCTTGTATAAAACTTTTCATCAATGTTAGAGGTAGGGCTGAGAATCCGTCCTATATGAAATCCTCATCAAAGCCGGAGATGTAGGGCTGAGAGTCATTCACTCTCATCAAAGCCAGAAGTAGGGCTGAAAGTTCTTCCTGTATCAAACTTTCATCAACGCCAAAGGTAGGGATGAGAATTCCTCCTATATAAAATCCTCATCAAAGCTGGGGATGTAGGGCTGAGAGTCTTTCACTCTCATCAAAGCCAGAAGTAGGGCTGAAAGTTCTTCATGTATAAAACTTCCATCAATGCCAAAAGTAGGGCTGAGAATTTCTCCTATATAAAATCCTCTTCAAAGCCGGAGATATAGGGCTGGGAGTCATTCACTCTCATCAAAGCCAGAAGTAGGGCTAAAAGTTTTTCCTGTATAAAACTTCCATCAATACTAGAGGTAGGGCTGAGAATTTCTCCTATATAAAATCCTCATCAAAGCCGAGGATGTAGAGCTGAGAGTTCTTCACTCTCATCAAAGCCAGAAGTAGGGCTGAAAGTTCTTATTGTATAAAACTTCCATCAATGCCAGAGGTAGGGCTGAGAATTTCTCCTATATAAAATCCTCATCAAAGTCGGATGTGTAATCTTCAAGCTGGAAGTTTTTCTTGTATTTCATCTTGATGTTCTAAAGAAAGTTGACACTTCAATCTGTTCCAGGGGTAGTGCCAATACCAATGATAGATAAAAATCTTTGAGATGATGCCCCGATTCTGATCGTCTTTGGCATAAAATAGTACATTCTGAAGCAAAACGGTCTTGTCTGGGGTAAAGGTTCTTGCTCTAACCACTGTTTCTTTCTTGGGCTTCACTTGATCCTCTTTACTTTTCTTGTAAGTAAAATTTAGAGAAAGATCGACTTAGCTGCAACATTGAAGCAAAGGCAAACTCTATTGAAGGTTTGAACATTTAATTCTTCAGTTTGATTTCCTTTTCATTTTCCCCAAATGCACAGGGATCAACGGTTTTGATTTGCCTTTACCAGTAGTCGTTTCTCCAGGCTAGTTGTACCATTCCCCTGGGTACAATCAGTTTATACCAATTATGACATTGGATTTTCTCAAAGGATTTATTTTCCTTCGACCATTCGTAAAAAATGGATTTTCGATGGACATTTGAATTATCCATTATCTTAAACTTTGCCATGTTTAAGCACGTTGCGCCAATATTTCTATTGGACTTGCCAAAATGGCTCTGATCCAGCCGCCATACTATCGCATAGATAGGATTGAAAGATGAAGGTCTTGACATTTGATCCATCTACAACACTAACAAAAAGGGATCGGATGAAGGTTTTAAACCTTTGATTCTGTCATTGGATTTTTTTTCACATATTTCCCAAATGCACAGGGATCAACAGTTTTGAGTTGCCTTTATCGGTGGTCGTTTGCTCTGGGCTAGTTGTACCATTCCCCTAGGTATAATCAGTTTTTACCAATCATGACATTATATTTTCTCAAAGGATTTATTTTTCCTTCGACCATTCGCAAAAATGGATTTTTGATGGACATTTGAATTATCCATTATCTTAAACTTTACCGTTTTTAAGCACGTTGTGCCAACTTTTCTGCCGGTCTTGCCCAAATGGCTCTGATCTAGTCACCACTGGCAAAGAGAAGAGAACGAAAGGTGGGGATTCTTATGCCTGATCCATCTTCAATTCTGACGAAGAGCCGGAATAAAAAAATAAATTCGACCCATCATTTATGGAGGCCAAAATTGAAAGAAATTAGCTTTGCCACTTTGTGTTTGAAAATCATGACCTGAACACGAAAGAGAACATCAATTAGTAATGGTTCAAAATTTTGTCGTTGTTATCTGGATGTTTTTGAGAATTTTTATTTGGCCTTCTTTGGGGCTAAAGATTGATCATCATGTCATTGACTCCATGATTGGGGTTCTCTGATCTTCTTCCTGGACCTATTATATGTTCCAACAAATGTCATGGGTGCATATAACTTTATGCCTAAATGCTTGCATACAGCTTAAATGTATGAAAGCTTGTATAGATGTATGACACATGCACTTGATGTTAAATGATCTTATGAGTGTGTGAATGGTTTTTCTTTTTGCCCCTCGGAGGGATGCCCCTGACTTTGTGCTGGTATGATCGAGTTCTTGGTCTTGCTTTGCAAAGGTGCCTCCAACATTTTTTGGCTTCGATCATCTTTCATGTAGTTACTTCCTCGGGGAGAATACCCTAAAAGTGTTTTTGCCGCCTGTTTGAACTGTATGGTTTAATATTTCCATCATGATGCCTTCGTGTCGAAATGGTATGGTCATATTAAATCCAAATGTGAGTCATATATTAGTTGTTTCCACATATGAGTTCGATCATCATCACTAGAAAGATGAACAAAATGTATTCTTCATTAAAATTTGCAGCTTTTTAGGTCTTACAAAAGATTCTCGCTGCCATTCGACTTTAGTGAGATACACAAAAGAACATCACTTTGAAAGAGATAAAAACTAAAAGTGGACCTATCATAGTCGAATAGTTCTTCAATCTACCTGGCCAAAATAGTCAAAAAGAGACATGCCTAAACTCGAATGTTGAGTATTTTTAATTGTGACCTTCGTGCTTCAGTAGGGGGTTCTTGATTGCATCTGGCCCTTCTTTGCTGACAACGACTGATTCAATATGTAAGTTCCCATACAAATTTCTTCCAAGGCCCTTCCCATCCTTATCTCCTCGGCCTAAGGTCTCTCAGACGGTCATCTTGGTGCAATTAAACAACCTGGGATATGGGATCTTGCTTTTTTTAGCAGCAAACGCGACATTTACAAATTCTGAAGCCCGAAAGGAACACTCTGCTATATTTTCATCATTTTGGATATATGGGTCATCAGTCGTGACTGAAAGGCAACCATCTATTTCTTTCTTCTCTTCATCTTTCTCGAAGAACTCAATTTCTTTATTGCCCATCATCTTCTGAACCAACTGTCTGAACTGTCCATAGTGTTGTATCTCATGTCTTATCTCCTGGTGGTACTCACAGTAGGGTCCACACCCCTCACACACTATTTCTATCCCTTTTTCTATCATGCGTGCCATGCATAGTTGTTGAAAAACCTATCTGAGAGGGGACCTTACTTCGAAAATGTTCTTTTTAGCTCTTCTATTACCCTCATATTCTATTGTATTGACGTCATTCCCACCATGGTTTGGCAACGGGTTGATGGCTACATTTGGGTCATCAAATTTCAGAACTCTTGTGTTTATTAAGTTCTGGACAATTTTCTTAAGAGTAAAATAATTTTTCGTAGAATGACCTGAAACACCATCATGATAGTCACAGCGAGCGTTTTCGTTGTGCCATGAAGGAAAATGGGGTTTGATTGGCGTAACATAATACGGTCGAACCAGGTCAGCCTTATGTAGCTGAGGATACAACTCTGTATATGATACTAGCAAGGGTGTAAAAGACATCTTTTCCTTCTCTTTTCTAGGGGGCTATCTTCTTTCTTACTTGAGTTTTGTGTGTTTCTAGTAAAAGCCTGAGGTTGAGAAGTGGTGATGTTTGTTGGGACATCATAAGTGCCGACGACATTTACTTTAGTATCCTTCTTATAATGTTTTCGGGAGCTTTCTCCATCATCGATTTTTTCAATTTTTATTGCTACTTCAATTGACTCCCCGGTCCTTATCAAGTTGGCAAAGGTCTGAGTGGTATTGTTAATTAGGCGATCAAACAATGTCCTCCTTAAGGTATTCACAAACATTGGGGTAATCTCGTACTCAGGGATAGGCGGATGAATTTGGGCTGCTACATCGCGCCATCTTTGAGCGTATTGACGTAGGCTCTCATTCGACCTTTGCTTCATTCCTTCTAACATAGCTCGGCTAGGGGTCATATCAGAAACATTTTTGTAATGCTCAATGAAGGCTCGGGAAAGATATTTTCATGTTTTGACATCATCTTGTCTGAGCTGCGTATACCAACGGATAGCAGACCCAGTCAAACTGTCCTGGAAGCAATGAATCAATAGCTTCTCATTTTTTATGAATGAAGCCATTTTTCGACAGTACATGGTTATGTGTGCGGAGGGGCATGAGGTTTCGTCATACTTGTCAAATTCTGGTGTTTTGAATTTTGGTGGAAGAACCAGGTCAGAAACAAGGCTCAGATCACTAACATCACTTTCCTGTTCTTTCCCTCATTGCATGGCTTTGAATTGCTCTTCAAGAAGGCAAAATTTCTCTTCATATATGTTCTCTATTTCGAACGTGATATTTTCCACTAAGTCGAGGTCTGGTATTTATTCCTCATAGCTTGTTTCCAAATTAATGGGCCATTTGGTGGCTACTCCTTCCTGGTGGCTGGCAAATGCCCCAGTGGTGTTCACATGTGCCCTTTTTTTCGGGAATTGGTGTGTCTAATTGAACCCTGATGTGAGATGCAGTACCTTCTGGTTCTTCGGTAGTATCATCTTTTTTCTCAAATAAAGCAGATATTTGGGCCAAAATTACCTCTTTTGATTGGACGATCTGTTCGCTGATGCTTCGTTCCGCCCTATCAAAACGGTTTTCCAAGTTCTTTTGGCCTCGTTCTAGCTCAGCCACTCAGTCTTCCATTTTTTTAGCTCGCAATCAGGTACTGTATTTGATGTGGAATGATTGCAATTTGAGATTAAACTTTCTGCCATGATATTTTCCCAATTAATCCAATTATCTTTAATAATGCATGTAAATTATAATGTACAACTACATATTTGAATATCATGCCAAAATGAATGAAGTGTTGATTCGTAAGTAATCCTTAGAAAGGTTTCTGCTAGGAGAAGACGTCTGTCAAGAAGCTGAAATGAACTATAGATAATGGGTAACTTCTTGACTTGATATCTTGATTTTGTAAAGTACGATTCGCACTCTATGTTTTAGCATCGTCCTCAGTTTGCTTCGTATCTCGCAGCCGAGTCATCTTCTTCGTTGGTCTTTATTCACCCTAACCTGATACTGTTTGCATTATCGCTATTGTATCACAGACTTCTCTCCTATCTGGGTACACCCTCTAAGTTGGATTATTCTCAAATCAACACTTATGGTATGATATGATGTGCAATGTGCACGCAGAAAAAAGAAGAAAAAAAACATAGAAAACGAGTTAGTGTAATAGAATGATCGAATAGTAACATGAAATAAATGATGAAAAATGAAGAAAATAAGTGGTTAAAATATACAAAGAATATAAACAAACAAAGCAAAACCTAAAAAAAAGGGTCATTTCTAAATGGGTAGAGTACCGGCGTAATCAAAGGGTGGGATACTACGGCTCATTATATGCTGTTTGGTTCTAGAGTAAGGGTACCCGAACTATCGCTGGGACATCGATTCGGGGGAATACAAACCTTATACTATACGAAGGTGAAAACCCCATGGACTATAAGGACCGGATTCCAATAGTACACTACACCACTATACAAAGGTGAAAGCCCCACAGAGCGAAGTAATCTCTCCCACTTAAGGGTTCTATTACTAATGTATGATAACAATTTATATCAAACAAAAAATAGAAATTAAAAAATAAATTAAATTGAATTAAAATTTTCCTTAATAATTACAATGTGAACCCTAACTAAGGCCTAACTCCTCTTTTGTTTTTGAAAACAAAATACTGTCCCCAACGGAGTCGCCAAGCTGTAGCGACCCTTTTTTTAAGATAATGGTTTGAAATGTTTCGCGGCATCAAAGGAGATGACACCTTAAAAAACGAGATGACACTCCCAATAGATTACCGTTAAAATTTTAAAACGAAGGGTTGAGTCGCCACTGACCACTTCTGGTAGGCCGGACACCGAAAAGATAACCAGAGATGAATTCAGGAGTTGGTTACGAGTGGGGAAGGGTTAGCACCCCCATTACGCCCAAAATTGGTACCTAAAAGTTCGCATTATATTTATTTAAGGATAACAAAAATTTGATTTAATTTAATGATTAATTTCCTAAAATGAATAACAATTTAAATCTGCTTTGGTTTCATGGCATTCAAAGGAGATGCCACCCGTAGGCCGGGATGACACTCCCCAGCAGAAATATCAGAATAATGAGGCGGAATACTACATAGGATAATTATTAAATAAATAAATAAATAACGACTAAAAAGTAAAAAAGATAAAAATAGTTAAATATGTGTGAGGAATCCAAAACTGGCCTTTGTATCCACGACATTCAGAGGAGATGCCACCCGATGGCCGGGATGACACTCCTAATAGAAATATCGGGATAATGGGGGCAAAAATTATGCAAAATAATAAATAATATTAAATTAATATAAATAATATAAATATGGAATGATAAAATAAAACAAATGAAATACTACATAATATGTATACATAAATACATAAATAATATCTTATAAAATACTACATAATATGTACACATAAATATTATATTATATATATACATAAATACATAAATAATATCTTATATATATTACATATGTTACATAAATATATATACGTATATTATACATGATAATATACTATACATCTCATATATAATAAATACGCACGTGAAGAAATACAAATAAAATAAATAAAGTGATGAAAATATATATATATATAAAAGCACAAAAGGAAAATAGTAAAAAAAAGGGACTGAAGCAATAAAAAAAACGAGAAGGACCAAATTCGATTTTATTCCATTTACCATAATTAAAACTGATTTCAGGACCCAATTACAACACCTTAAAAACTTACAGGGATTAAAAGTGTGATTTTCCCATGCGGCGACCACATTCTGCAATAAGTTTTATGTGGAGGGACTAAAGCTGTGATTAAACTAATTTAAATCTGATTTAATTAAACTAGGGGACTGGATTGCAAAGGAAAATAAACATACGGGGAATTATAGGGTGATTTTCACATGGGTAAGGACTGAAATCATGATTTACCCATTTCTCCAAAACACGCGGATCCTCCTGCGCGGGTCGGGTTGCAACCGGATACAAACCAAAACGGCGTCGTTTTGGGCCGAATGCAGGCACCCAAAAACGACGCCGTTTCAACACCCTATTTATTTGTTTTTCACCCAAAAAATTTCGTTCTACCAGTTTTTATTAAAGAAACCAGCCCCAAATCGTCTCAACAAGTCCCATGGCCGGCCTTGGGCTGTGGTGGCCGTCCACCGTGGTCTCCGCCGACAGACGGAGGACTACGCCGCCAGAGGCGGCCGGTGGTATTCCGAAACCTCCTTTCAGGTATATTTCTTACCCCGATCTTATTTTTACAGTTAGTTTTGTCGAAATCTTTCACAAAATTGGTAGATCTAGGTTTGTTTCGAATATTTTTTCATGCATGTATATATATATTTGTAGAAACACATATATAATAAAATGAAATAGTTATACCTCTCCCCCCTTTTTTGCACGAATCGATCTGGAATGAGCCGATTTAAACCCTTTCAAACTTCTTGTTTATTTTTTATTTTTATTTCCTCTGTTCGTAACCATTACAGAGAAGGTTTCAGGTAGATTTATACCCAAAAATCATACAAGTTGCCTTTTGATTTTACAGATCTGGAAAGGTAATAATAATTTCTCTGTTCTTTGCTTTTTCAAGTCTGACATGGAGGCTGGGCAGTGGAAGGCAAGTGGGGCCGTGGGGAGTGCGGCAAGGGTGCGCGTGCCCCGCACGGACAAGAATTGACCGGCGCGTTGAAGAGCCATAGTGGCGGCGGCGGCTGAGCAGGTTGTTGGATGCTTAGGGTTAGGTTTATTATTTGGGTAAGGGATATTTTAGTATTTTAGGGTATTGTGGGTTAGGGTTATGAAAATGGGTATTTTTAATTTGGGCTGCTGGGTTTTAGGTATGTTATAGTGGGCCGGTTTGGGTCTGGGTATGTAATGGGTCAAGCCCGGACCAAATGAGTTACAACAGGTTAATGTTTAAAGATTTTTTTTCAAAATTTGGTTTTTGGTTGATTCGATTTGAAATCGTTTAAATTAACCAAAATTCTAATATATAATTAATATATTTTCAATTGTAAGCTCAAATCTCAACAATAACCCATAATATTTAAAACTGAATATTTATATTTTAATCTCAATTTTAAGTCCAACATAAAAGAGAGAAAATAAAGACTAAAAATGAAATATAAATAAACATATTTTAATTTATTGCTATTTTAAGTCAAAATTAAAAAATTATTAAAACATTTCGATTACTTCAAAAATCAACCGAATTAATTAAACTTAGTTCGATGAGATTAATAATTTTCGAAAAAAAATTCAATTCAGTTAACAGTTAAAGCTTTTAAGAGTTCAGTTAATTTGATTTTAAATATTTTGGTTCAATTATTAACTGAACCGGCCGCTTGAACACCCTTATTCATATGGCATTTTAATGTAAAATCTGATTTTTTGGTAGTGTTTAAATTTAACAATTTTTACATAGACATTTTTACCACATATCATACTTGATTGATGGTTAAGATTGTCTTCACATGTACAACATTAAAAAAATTAACTACCAAAATAAAAAGAAAGGTAAAAGTATTAAATTGGATTGAAACCACAGGTTGGATTTTTTTTATCAGACCATATTTAGAGCCAGTTATAAATGTAGGATTATAGGAAACGTAAAGGTTTTGCCAGAGCCGGGTAGAAAAACCCAATGGGCTGGATCTCCCATTGATGTGGCTCTAAATTCTCAGCCCAATAAAGGCTCCAGATGGTTGCTTTTCTAGGCACCAGATTGCCCATGTAAATTCATTTTGTATGTATATTCCTTATGGATTTAGAGATATCCTTTGATGAGTTAATTATCCTGATAGTTGGGTTTTAAGGAATATCCGTACGCTCTTCGATGTCTAATAATAATTTTATTGGCCTTAAAAAAGGGGAAAAAGAGATGGATTACAAATACAAGAAACCTCATTTTGCCTTTGAATGACACAGGGAACAAGAATTAATCAATGGCGAGGTCTGCATTAACGCTTGCATTTCTCTTGGGTCCTATTGTGACCTGTTATCGAGATTCGGATAGGGCCGAATGAATGCAGAGTTCATTTGCCAGATTTTAAGTGATGCACTAACACCGGCCTCTGTAGCATTGTTGAATAGGAACAATTTGGCAGCTCCATAGATTGCTTTCGTCGGATAAACCCGAGAAGTGATCACTGTTCTTCCGCCTAGAGCAAAGCTTTCGATAATCGAATGATCGACCTGTGAAAACAATTCCATTTTCATGTTCATTTGTTCTCATAATAAGGACTAGGAGAATGAAACAAGTAACCTTTTTACTCACCAATACTCTGAGAGATAAGTTTTCGCCTTCAAGTACCGGAACCATGCTCCCATAGATTTGTTTCTTAACATCAGCTGCCTCAGATGATCTGAAATAATACAATATGGTAATTGGTAAGTCCAAGACTCACGTTACGCTAAGAACAGCTCCGGGTTTATATACATACCGAGATTGGTCATTGCAGAAGTACGTCTTCAGATTGCCGTCGGATCCTTTGGCGATGTAGAAATATACCGGTGTTTGCTCACTGAGGCTGTCGTCGGCAAGCACCAACAGACCAAATGGTCCCAATGCCCCACGTTCTACAGCTCCCCCACTGCTACCGCAGCTGAATGTTACATTGGACCCGGTTGCTTTTGCTAAAGCCTCTTTATCTATCTCAAACTCGGCTACGATATCCAACTGTCACATGACCAGAATCTTATTGTCAACTAACAGGATCTTGGTCGAAAAAGTATCAGCGATACACATAAATACATGAGAAAAAAGACGAACCTGTGTGGCAGGGCCAACATCTAGAGGAACAACTGATCCTGCCTGGACCGTCACCTGGTTAAATTCGTAGCTGTTCAACCTTAAACTTTCAATTTCTTCCACTGGTGATTGAAGTAAATGAGTACCGGTCTTCCGGTCTAACAAAATTGTCCTTGGGATGTTCTGCAAGTAAAGTGAAATAGCACATTAGAAACCGAAGGAATCTGGCTTTTTAGTTTCATGCTTATGGAGTTTATGGTCCACTGTAACAGAAGAATTCACCTGAACAGATGCCCATCCTTTCTGCACATCCGCGGCTTCACTATCTGATTCTTTGATCCAGCCCCACAAGACTCTTCTGTTTTTGTTCTGATCATAGAAAGTCTTGGCAGCATAATATACACCGTAATCATACCGTAGTCCAATGCCGACATCGATCTCAGGATCATCAGGGATAAATGTAACATTCTTCTCGTGATAAGTCCCAATAGCATAGTAGTCTTTCTTGTCATCATCCAGGCTTACCTTCATCACATGCTTAACATCCGGACTGTTAACCGATGTGTCCAAGCCATTTTCTTCCGTTTTCGAAACAGGGAAGAAGTCCACACACTCCCACATGCCAGTTCCGTCTACAGCACGAAGTACACCATCCAACTTCTCATAGGTTATGAAGTCCTTAGTATCATACACCAAAGCTATGCCAGTTTTATTGACCTTGGACCCTATGGCAAAGCGCCATTTCCCTTCGGAGGTCAACCAGGCGGTGGTCGGGTCACGGAAATCCTTGCTGAGGATGCCCGGGGGAGGAACTAGAACAGGGTTCCCAGTGAACTTGACCCAATTGATGAGAAGAGGGTCGGAGTGGTCAGCAGGATAAGCAAGGTTTTGAACTTGAACAGCTTCGGCGTCGGATCCCGTATATAGCATAACAATTTTGCCATCGGGGAGGAACGTTGCGGAACCGGTCCAGACACCGCTTTTGTCGTATGTCTTGTCAGCAACCATTGCCAAAGGGAGGTGAAGCCAGTGGATCAAGTCCTTGGATACTGCATGACCCCAAACTATGTCACCCCACACAGGCGCATGAGGATTGTACTGGTAGAAGAAATGATACCATCCCTTGTAGAACAATGGACCTGTTTTCATTACCAACCAAAATGTCAGAAGGTCACAAACATTCGAGTTTTTACTTTGATTTCAGAAGGGGAAAAACACAATCATTATATTTTTAAGGAAAAACATCTCGGCGTTCGAAACGAAAAGTTTCCACAATAACACTAATTTTAAAGTTTATAGATCCGGTTTAAGGTTTAGAGTTTAGGTGTTAAATGCAGGGGTTAAAATTTAAGATTTAGGGTTAAAATTAGGATTTAGTAGTTAGGATTTAGTTTTTAGAGTAATATGGTTAGAAATTTAAGTTTTAAACTATAAATCCTAAAAATTAACCCCAAATCCTAAATTATAACCCAACCTTAATACCAACTCTGAACCGTCAGTCAGTAATGTGCACTTTGTGTATCTATAGAAAAAAAAGAAGCTATAATGCAACAGGTAGTCATGTGCACGTTACAGATTCAGAGTCTGGAATGGATTTGACAAATCAGATTATGGAATTACCAAACAAACAATTTCATTGAATCAAATTTATAACTTCTATATTATATAAGTAAATAATACTAAATGTATTCATTAAAAAAAAGTATAGGTCCGTCTTTTCGACTAAATAGGAATGATTGCGAAATGCGAATAATATGAAATCTAATTTTTAATTAATATTTTATTCAATTAGATACCGCTGCTAAGTAGGGCAAAAAGTTGTTGGACGGATAATAATGTGTGGCCCCAAAAATAGTCCCAACTTTTTGTCCTCCGAAAAATAAGACATCTTTTTATTAATAGTAATAAAGTTATGGCACTATTCAAAAATAAAATAAAATAAAAAAGTGAAGTCTTACCATTAGGATCTGAAGCAGAAAGGAGATTCCCATGTAACAAGCACCCACCCAGCCATGCCAACAAACAAAATCCAAAATGTTAGATGTCTAAAATCAAAACACAGGGATTTCGGATTTCTTGTTATTTTCCAACTTTGATGGAGTAACAATGATAATATGATTGACTTACTATATTATAATACTAAAAAAGGTGGGACAGGTCACTTTTACAATGTAAAAGGGAGAATGAAACTTTGATTCTCATACATACCATTCATCCAATTCCTTTCAGGTTGAAAGTGAAAAGCTGTTCTTTGCCATGACAACATGCTATTATTCCATGGAAACGCCACCGCATTCTCATTATCTTTGCCAAAAAGCATGTTCGATTTCTCTGATACTCCGGCAGCCGGCCCACGTGACACCCGCCGTAGAGGTTCAGGTTTGGCTGTGCTCGACGAAGCCAATGATCCATGTTCGTTTTCTGTCACGTTACTTGGAAACAAAACCGAAACCAATCCAATCACTAACAACGCAAAAAAGATTGAGAGCTGCACTTTGATGGTTTTGCAGCGATTTGGAAGAGGCTTCGATGGATTGGAGCCACCGGAGCTAGAGACCGGAAGGAAAGGCCTCGGATCCACCATTGTTGATGATTTGGATATAAAAGATGGCAAAACAAAGAATATATGGCCTTAGAAAGAGTAGAGATTGAGGGATGGCTGAGTATGTTTGAAGAGTTGGGTTCTGACTATTATATAAGGGCAGTGGCAGCGCTTCGCTTGGCCAAGAAGCTGCGTAGTTTCGATTTGACAGGACTAGGAAAAGGACCAAAACCAAAAGAAAAAACATAAAATTTAACCCATGTTAAGCTTTTTTCAATATAATTTATTATTAATATTCGCCACAAATTCTAATCGGTAATTAAGTTATATTTAATTGTAATTCTAGTAGTTCAAGACTACTTGATAATTAGATTTACTTAAGAAGTAAATATTTTGATTTAGATATAAAATCTTACGAAATAAAGTTTCTTAATGATCAAATATTTGACTTTATAAATATATAAAAAGCTTTAATCTATAGAATTATGAGAGAATTACTTTTCAAGAAACGTAATCATTTTTCTATTGCATATATGTTGCAAAGATGAGATTTGTAGGATGTTGAAAGAGGTCATGGAAACGCCGAGGGAAGGAGGAATGTATGGGATCTTGCTCCTCTCAAAATATTTCGGTACAATAGTACTTTAAGTCTTTTTAGTTTAAATACTAATCAAATAAGGTTTTTGTCCCTCTATTTAAAAGTTTAGTAAACTCTTCCTCCTCTCAAAGTTTGATCCTAGCTCTGTCTCTTGATATGTCGAGTTTTAGAATATATATCAGGTTATGAGATACAAAAATTTCATATATTTATGCTTTTTGTAATTTTATATTTATAATGAATTATTATTTATTTCATCCGTAAAATAAAAAAGTCAAATCATATTAAATCACATCTCTTATTCTACGTTGTTATCCATTATTTTATTTTTCGTTTACAAAAACCTAACAATAACATCTCTACATACATATATTAATTCTCCTATAATACGCCTTACAACACTTGGCGGTAATTTACCATACATATACTTCCATTTGATTTTTGGGAAAGTAAGCAAGCGAAACTCCCATAAATTGTTTTGAACAAAAAAAAAAAAACTCCCATAAATTGTAATATTAAAAAGCTGTTACTTACTGTTTTAAATTATATGATCCAATCATGTTAGCCAATAGCCATGCAATTGTCGTAGACAAGACAGAAGTTGGGACAAGTCTATGTTACAGAGAATTATTAATTTTCTATTAACAGCCGATTTGGTCGGGTGGGTAAATTAGAATATTTGGCTTTATACCAATAATAATTGTGTATTTGCATCTATGGAAGTATATTAATAATGTAGAGCAACAATGACTTTATGAAACTCTATATAGATTCAAATACATTAAAATTTTTATTAGGATATTGGTTTAGTAATGACAGCAAAGCTAATTAAACCTGGGATGCGATGTCAAAGAATCTAAAATAGTAAATAAGATAATCCAATTAATTAGAGTAAAATTACAATTCACCCAAATATTCTACTATTAAATTTTCCAAAAAAAAAAGATGAAGAAATCAACTGATTAGTAATTTGATAATTGAATTTCCACAATTGCATTAATATCAGTAAATGATTGAGGAACGAAAGGATCAGAAATCTAACATAGTGAGTATTTTAACAATGATTATAACCTAGACTTTGTTAGGTATATATTTAGCTTTAATTACAATAAAAACCAGTCTTGGTCCGGCAATTATTCACTTAAACAAGGATGAATGACTAAGCGCTGATTAGGATCTGAAAAGAAGTGCTTCGGCCACAGCCACGAGTTTCTTCAATAATTCACATTTTTTTAAAAGGAAATGATATCGCAACACGTTAATTATTGGATCATTTCTGGAGTTCCTGCCCACATGCAAAAACATACTTGACTAGTCTGTTTCCTTTGGCTCCGTTCGACTTAAAAAGTTGGATTAGATAAAAAAAATTGTGTTTTTAAAAAAATAGTAAATTTTAATTTTTTCAACAGCTGCATTTGAGGCCAAGTTTGATGAAAAAGCAAGGTGAAGCAGCGCAAAAGTTAAAGCGTTTGGTGAAGCTTTTTCGTTCGACAGCCAAAAGCAGCTCTAAAAACTGCGCCGAACGGAGCCTTTGTTTAATTAAATTTGTTTGTATAGTATTCTTAAATCAACAATGTTATCTTTTTTTATTTGCATCAATTTAGCCTTCGTAGTTTTTTAAAATCAGCAATGTTACCCATTCTCATACTCATGAATTGTATCAATCTCACTATGTGATTGTCGTTGACTGACAGAGCCATTAAATTCTGTGCATGTGGTCGTTATTTTCTTTCATATGAATTGTTATTGCCAATTGTCTTGTCATGTCAAGATGATGAGTCAGTTTTGATGACGTGATAATACACATGAAAAGTTTTAGAATTAATTATGGGTAAAACTTTGATACACAGGCTGTGTAAAATTAATTTTACACAAGCATGTGTATTTACACTACAAAAACTTAAATCCTAAATTCATAACCCTAACCCTAAAAAACTAAACCCTAAACCTTAAACCCTATCCACTAAATTCTAAACACTAACCTTCAATTCTAAACCCTACAACCTAAACCCCTAAACTAAAACCCTAACCCCTAAAACTAAAAGGCACGTGTAAACTAAAGTTTACACGGCATGTGTATCAAAGTTTTTTCCATTAATTATTTATATTAAAATTACATATTTAAAAAGCCAAATACATGTCTATAGTATTGCCACATCATCAAAATTAACTTATCATATTACTGGAGGACGTTAATTTATTAAAAAAATGACATATGGACATACTAACTCAAATGGTGTTAATTATTTAACGACAGTGTTTGACCTAACAAACGACGATTGGTGATGATTGTTTTGTTAGTCAATCATAGTCAAAGGGCGAGATTGTTCAATATAGAAGTTTAAAGACTAAATTGATGAAATTCAAAGAACAAAAATGCTAATGTGGGATTACTAAAGGAACAAATTTATTCGTTAAGCCAAAAAAAATTATAAGTTAATAAGTTATTTTTTGTATATGAAAAAATATGAATGACTATTTAAGAGCTCAATACAGATATACCTCCTCGAGGCAAATACAAGATGAAACTGAAGGTAACCCCAGGATGCATGTTCCTGTTTTGTTTGTATATCTTGCCTGTCCCTGCATGTTTCCACATGCATTTATTTGGCTCAGGGTGGAATAATTGTTTAAACTACAAATTGAAAATATTTAGATCACCGATCAGTTGTAATGAAAATAAGAAATGTGGACCAATGGATGGGAAAGGCTCTAGTTCAAAACGTACATGATTCTTGCTACAATTATTGACATAAATAATGCAAAAATATGGTTGGTAGAGGTTGAGGTGGAGACTGGGGTGGGCTCTTGCTTAAGATTGCATGTACACTTTTGATTTGTGGGTAAATAAAGGTCCAACGTATTTTCCCTTTATATTTCTCCATCATCATTCCACGCTCAATCAATTACAATCTGTTTACACTGCGACACATGTCTGACTTAAAACCTAAGCATTAGTTTAGTGGCTATTATTACATCTTTCTTAACAATGTCATGCCAACGTGTTCACCTAAAGGCCACCCCTAAACTACTTCTTAACAGCTACAAATGCATTGAATATTATAAGAAATTGGAACTATATTATTAATTTCGCCTAAAAAAGAAGTAAACATGTTATAAAAGTCCGACGACTACACGACCTTGCCTAATCAAACTCTTATATTATTTTTATTTTTATTTAAGCCTTTTAATCTATTTTTTATATAAGAAAACCTTTGATTTTAATCGAAAGTGGAATTATTTTAAAAATAACGCAATGTTGTAGATTTATAAAAAAATTTAACGAGATGGTACGCAACCTAATAAAAACTATGATTTACACTGATCATCATTGCCTTGTGTCGAAGGATAAGTGTGAATAAATAACTCGTAATGGTTCATCCCAATTAATTTAACGAGAGTCATGTGTGACGGTGGTTAAAGACCATGTGTGATTGGTTTTAGGGAGAAAGAAAGTATCATGGATTTGGGTCCATTCTACACACAAACAAAATTTTCCTTGAACTGACAAGAAACCAAATCTGAATTCCAAATGAGCAATTAAAAATGTCACCAAACACTCGAGTGTTAAGAGACGCCGGAGCATATTAACTAGGGTCCCTGCAGTAGGGGCGTTTATAATTGGTTCAATGGGTATCTAAAGACCCAATAAATCTAATATCACTACCATAATATTAATATTTTTCATCCTCTTTCACTTTATTAACTTGCATTATAAATTTATTAGGCCTTTAGATACCCATTGAGCAAGTTATGAACATCCATACCCTTCAGCAATGTAAAAGACTTTAAGAGATCACGCAGCCACCCAAAGTATCATTGAAATAACGTAACATAAAAAACTATAGCATTCTCATCGTATTGAAACACCAACTCGAATACAAAAAAGCCAATTCTGAATTCTAAAAGATGGGCTAAACATTGTAACCAAACACTCTAGTGGAGAAACACCAAAGTTGATTAGCAGGTATCCCATAGGCCACTACACTATGCTTGGTATATAGCCACGTTTTTCGCGACATTTTTCAAGTAAACACCATTAAATTTATACATATTACGGCATTTATAGATCAAACGCCACAAAAGGACAAACCTTGCGGCGATAAACAAAGCTTTAGTGGCGTTTGTCGGAGAAACGCCGTAATAGAGTTCATATATAGTGGTGTTTGTATTGAAAACGCCGCAATAGATGTTTCTTTAGCGGGGTTTAGTCACAAACACCGCAAGCGTGCAATACGGTATCTAATATATCCCTCACTCAAAGACTCATTCACTCACTCCGATCCCCAAATCAAACCCTAATTCCCCTTCGATTGAGTCTCTTGCTCTTACAACCTCACCGGTCTAACGTCCTCGTCGGCCCGTCCCTCGCTGTCGGTAGCAGCTCAGAAGCAGACAGCACTGCAGGTACGCTCTTTCTTGTATCTCACTTTCTAAAAATCTATTTAATCGTCATGAAATTTTCTTGACACCAGAGTCTTTGTATTTGGGTATAAAAGTGGACAGTCTCCTTTGTTATTAACCTGAAGTTTCTAGGAATGAGGACTTTACCTTCTCATGTTTGCATTGTGTTATCCCGAGAGTTGCTGAGGAAATATTTAACCTATGCCAAGTTGAATGTATTCCCAAGATTCCATGAAAAGGATATGGCCAAGCTGACTAAAGTTTATGCTGATCTGCGAAAAGAATCATCTGTAAGATTCGTTTTCTTGTTTTCTTTTTTGTGATTTTTAAAGTGATTTTGCTTCAATGCTCCAATGGTTTTCTTAATTGTCTGTGTAGCGTGGACAAGGCGTCCTTATAGCACATGCCAAAATGGACCTTAGGCAGCATGTCACAGAAGAAGATGTGGACATGGCTGTACGGGTCATTCTTGAGTCATTCATTTCAACACAGAAGTTTGAGTACTGTAACCCCCTAGACCGGCCTATGCGAAATGACCAAGTCTAATAGGGCACATCTAAATTTTAAAATCTAGGTAGAAAATATTAGAAACTCAAACGTCTAATTCAAAAACATAGTTGCCTAATTTGATATAGTACGACGAAATCATATATATATATAAACATATTAGATAATAGTTACAAAATAAGTAATGTCAAGTATGGCAACAAAATACTCATACATCCCAAAATATAGGCACATGTCACCCTGAAAGGACAACATGGTGGATAGAAACATTATGATCTAAATAGAGTAGTGAATGTGTCGATCCTCCAAATGTCAGGTACAGAGTAGCCTATTCAAAATATCTGAAAGGGAGAAAATTTAGAGGTGTGAGCTAGGGAGCTCAGTGTGTTCCAGCAGTGCAAAGTTAAAACATATAATGTAAACAATACAGTAAACATTTTATTTCAGGAAACACATTATTCAAGTAGCAGTAAAGTTCATTTTAAATTCCTATCTACCCTCCAACCGAACTTCAGTATGCAGTTCCCCAGAACTACATCTATAAGGGGCATTAACCCAGGCCCATTGGGCTTAGGTGCCATCCTAAGGAGATACCTTAGGTCCAGGAAGAATTACCCTAGCCGAAGCATAGGAACCTAGTACATAAGAAATTACCCTAGCCGAAACGTAGGAACCTAATACATGAGGTATTACCAGTCGGATTAGGGCTGAACCTACAAAGACTTCACATTCAATCCCGATTACCCCCAGTAAAAAAATCTAGGCAGTAGTTACAGTAATCAATAGCAAGCAGTAATAACATTAGATATAAAACAAGCAATTATTTTTAGTGAAACAATAATCAGATATCGTGCTATCAAATTAAGCACTTAAGCAT
Organism: Hibiscus mutabilis; assembly: GCA_019671005.1. Lineage (NCBI taxonomy): Eukaryota > Viridiplantae > Streptophyta > Magnoliopsida > Malvales > Malvaceae > Hibiscus > Hibiscus mutabilis. Next base: position 31,231,733 of record CM033749.1, read on the forward strand.
AAAACAGACAGATAGAATGATCATACTTAAAATCAGGAAACATGTTATGTTATTGCAAAATCAGAGAATGTCAGTCATGTGCACATGATCAGTTCAAACAAAACGTTTAAAAAATTATATACCACACAAGGAACACAACTCAAAAGGTCAGGTCGGTTAGATGGCCTACTGAGCACCAGTGTTACGCTCTGATACTGTGCTAGAACAGGTCACAACGGGTTCACATGGTCGCATGTATCGAGAGGAGATGGGTTGGGCAAATACACGATCGGGAGAGTCTCGGGTACCATGGCAAAAAATGGCTGAGAACGACCATAAACTACTCGAAATACCACAAGAAATATTGAGCTCTGCTCATCGAAACTTCACCTCGTTCTCTACGGCAGACGAAGATAATTATGGGCGAGTGGCACATCGGGATACGACCCAATACAACGGGGAACACATGAGTAAGGGTGGTGGCGATCATCGACCGATGATAGTGCAGATTGAGGCTGGTAAAGACAAATGGTTTATCACTGTTTTCACATGAACGGTGGATGATAACAGAGATTGGGTGATCAGGTTTTGGTGGTGATGAGGCGACGATGACAGTGGTGGGTACGGTACTCACCACGAACGACTGGAGAAGGGTTGTCAGATTTTGAACGAAAAATATAAGGGAAGATGAGAAGTTTGGGGAAAATCTGGATCTTTTTTCAGACTTGGATGGACAAATATGATCGGTTGGTGGAATAATAATGGTGCATTGAAGGGGTGGTTAGAGTATGTCAGAGATATTTTTTTCGGATACACAAAGGATATAGTTTAAAACTAAATGTTACCAGAGTATATTGAAGACTAAACCTAGTCTAGCTAGTTAAGACTTTCACCCACCATGCTAAAGGATGTGGGTTCAAAACCCCTTGGTTGGACATTTTCCTTTTTTTTCTTTTCTTTTACCATTAATGTTATTAATAAAAAAAATTTATAAGCTTAACCAGCTGGACTAGGTTTAGTCTTAGGTATACTCTAGTAACATTTAGTTTTAAACCATATTCTTTGGGTATCCAAAAAACAAAATATAACTAACATACTCCAACCACCCCTTCAATACACCATTATTATTTCACCAACCGATCATATTTGCCTATCCAAGTCTAAAGAAAGATCTAGATTTTCCCCAAACTTCTCACTTTCCCACATATTTTTCATTCAGGCTCTGACCACCCTTCTCTGACCGTTCGTGGCGCGCACTGATCTATACCACCATCGGTTGGTGATCGACACTGTCCTCACTCCTGTGTTCCCCGTTGTCTCGCGATCGCATCTCGATGAGCCACTCACCTGAAATCATCGTCGTCCGCCGTGGAGAACGAGGTGAAGTTTCGATGAGGAGAGCTCAAAATTTTTGGTGACATTTTGAGTAGTTTACGGTCGTTCTCAGTCATTTTCTGTCGTGGTACCTGAGACTCTACTGATCGTGCATTTGCCCAGCCCAGCTCCCTTCGATACGTGCGACCGCGTGAACTCGTTGTGACCCGTTCTAGCATAGCATCGAAGCGTAACACTAGTGCTTAGTAGGCCATCTGACTGACCTGACCTTTTGAGGTGTGTTCCTTGTGTGCTATATAATATTTTAAATGTTTTGTTTGAATTGATCATGTGCACATGACTGACATTCACTGATTTTGCAATAACATAACATGTTTCCTGATTTTAAACATGATCATTTTATCTGTCTGTTTTTATGCCTAAGTAATTGATATGATCTCTGGTTACTGTTTCACTGAAAATAATTGTCTGCTTTATATCTACTGTTATTACTGCTTGCTATTGATTACTGTAACTACTACCTAGACTGTTTTACTAGGGTAATCGAGATTGGATATGAAGTCTCTGTAGGTTCAGACCTGATCCGGTTGGTAATACATCATGTATTAGGTTCCTACGCTTCGGCTAGGGTAATTCCTCATGTACTAGGTTCCTATGCTTCGGCTATGGTGATTCCTCCTGAACCTAAGGTATCCCCTTAGGATGGCACCCACTACTTATGGGCCTGGGTTAATGCCCCTTATAGATGCAGTTCTAGGGAACTACATACTGGAGTTCGGTTGGAGGGTAGATATGAATTTAAAATGAACTTTACTGCTACTTGAATAATGTGTTTCCTGAAATAAAATGTTTATTGTATTGTTTACATTATATGTTTTAACATTGCACTGTTGGAACACACTGAGCTCCCTAGTTCACACCTCCAAATTTTCTCCCTTTTAGATATTTTGAATAGGCTACCTTGTACCTGGCATTCGGAGGATCGACACATTCAGTACTCTATTTAGATCGTAATGTTTCTATCCACCATTTTGTCATTTTAGAGTGACATGTGCCTATATTTTTTGATGTATGGAGATTTATGTTACGAGTATTTTGTTGCCATACTTGACATTACTTATTTTGTAACTATTATCTGATATGTTTATATATATATATGGTTTCGTCGTACTGTATCAAATTACGCAACTATGTTTTCGAATTAGACGTTTGAGTTTCTAATATTTTCTACTTGGATTTTAAAATTTAGATGTGCCATGTTAGACTTGGTCGTTTTGCATAGGCCGGTCTAGGGGGTTACAGGTATAGAAAGCCCTACGAAAGGTATAACCAGAGCTTCACTTTGTCCATAAGGTACAAATAAATACCATTTAAAACTATGCATAAAGGCATCTGAAATGTGAATTGCAGAGCTTCAGGCAATACATAACCTTCATGAAGGACTACCATGGACTGCTGCTTGCACTACTAAGGGAGATTGTGAACAATGCATTGCGGTTTGAAGAGATACTTTCTGGAGCAGCTCCAAGGCATAACTATGTGGATGTGAAAGTAGCAGATTTGCAAGCCAAGGTATTACCACTTGAGATAGAGCATGCATGTTGGTTGATTTTGGATTTTTTAAGCACATTATTATTATTATTATTATTATTATTATTATTATTATTATTATTATTATTATGTTTCATGCTGAGGAGTATGAGATCAGCAATTTGGAGGCTTTCTTTTCAAGCTCTGAATTTAAAGCGCTTTACGAGTTGGACGAACAGAGACAAGTTATCCGGCATCACCTAGTGGATGATGACAAATCGTAGGGGAGTCATCTTAAGGTAAATGGAGTTTGTAGGCAAATCATCCTCATCCGGCCATTTTCAATGATAGTGGTAACTGCTAACCAGGCATATTTTGTTTGGCTGAAATTTACTATTTGTGAAGGGAATTATGGGTTTATTTGGATTGCGAATGATGTTTCTAATTCTATTTGCAGTTTAAAGTGAGTCTTTTACAAACCATAGATTTATGTATATGTATCAACTTGCCAAGAGGTACCATGCGTTTTTGGCTTTTGAATCTGTCATCAAGCAGATCCCCCATGTCTTCTGAATATGCAATATTTTAATAGTATGAACTTGTGATTGTTGAATTCAGAACACTTTGTCGCCCCTCAATGATGTTTTCAATTCAATAATTTTATTTATTGATAAGTTTATTAATTGTCTTTGCAATGCGATGATTTGGTTGATAATTAGTTATCTGTGTTCGCCTTGATGATCACATTTGAAATTGGATGTTAATTTATTAATTTCAAAGTATAATTGATTAATTTAATTTTAGGTTTTAACTTTTTTATTTAATTAATCAAAACAATTAAAATAGTTGTGAAAATATCATCGTTGTGCTCTTTTGCGGCGTTTTGGGAAGAAAATGCCACTAAAGGCATCATATTTTGCAGCGTTTGTAGAAAAAACGTACTAAAAATCATGACATATTGCGGCGTTTGTACATTAAAACGTCGTTAAAGAAAGGTTATTAGCGGCGTTTTGTTTACAAACGCCGCTATAGAACACAATCTGTTGCGGTGTTTCTCGTACACAAACGCCGCAAACTATTTTTCACGGCATCTTTTAAGCGCCGCGAAAAAACGCCATTATAAGACTAAAAAAATGTCTCTAAAAACTTATTATGTTAATTTTCCAACTCCTCCAAAGGAACTAATTCGTTAAAGACATCTTCATTTCCTACAAATGTCTCTAACGTAAGAGTTTTACGCACATTACAAGTTAGAATTTGCTTCCGCGCTTTATCAGAATCAGTAGGGAATGATCCATCGATTTCTTGCTTAGCATTTTCCTTCCGTGCTCGTTTATACTTTTTAATTGTGCAGCAGTAACAAGTTTATAAAATCATTGGGATCAAAGAGCGGATATCAACAAGTTATGAGCCAAAATATGATTTTATACAAGTTAAAATTCATGTCATAATTTACCCAAGATCTTAAAGTCGTGAAAGATAAGTCAACTGTGGTGGAGCGTTTTTCTTCAACACCCATCTTTCATGTTAAAGAATCAAGTGAGATTACAAGCTAGGGTTTGATGATTTTTAGATTTAGGAGAAAGATGTGAGAAGTCTAACACTCCTATCTCATTCTTGATTATATTTTTAGTGTTTTGGGAGTCCTATTGGTATAATATAGCAATCCATGAATTGATTTGATGCTTTATGTATCATGAGAGCCCCAAAGAAATGAAGTGAATGATGGTTCAACCAAACAAGAAGACATGAGAAAGTCTTGGGGTGGGCTTGAGGAAGCTTAAATGGGTATTTTGTTTACTCAACCGAGGTGAGTGCATTATTTATTTTGTGTGTTAACCATGAGATTGAAGGCTTTGAATTAAGCCACCGAGTGATATGATAAGTCAAGGTATGACTACACCTTGTTCATGTCTTGATGTAGTGATTTGATGATATGTTAGGAATGTGACAATGAGTGAGATGATGAAAATAGATTAAACGATGTCACGTGTTAATATCAAATTAATTAAATGTGAAAACTAGTAATAATTAATGATGAGTAAAAAATTGGAATGAAATGTTAAAGATGTATATACATGGCTCTAACATGCTTGTTCTTGTTTGAAAATATATGACATGCCAAAACTTATACAAAAGATGTATTTTGGATACATTTAGGAGTTTTTTTGACAATGACAACTGGATTTTATTAATAACCATGGAAGATATCTCAAATACAACGCATCCAGAATAAAAAAAAATGGGGACTAATCAACCGAAATCTCATACAAAACCCAAAGGTAAAAAGAAAAGTAAATACTTTCATAGAAATTAGCATACCGACAAAATCCTGAAGCCTTCCTAAATCTCTTTGTTTCTATCCAAACGAGACGCTTTACGGGGTGAAAAAAAGTGGTGAGCGAACCAAATTATCAGGCAGATTGCTCCACTATCCATGTCTGATTACATCGGCAAACAACCATCAACCGAGTAGGGATCTATCTGTCTATGACCACCAACAAAATCTAAATCAGAAACTAGCGCCATGAAGATCTTTGTACGAGCATCAAACGACCGCTAAGGTATGCTGAAATTATGCAAATAAAAAACATGTCACAAAGACAGTAGAAATACGTGTCACAACGACATATATTCTTATTAAAAATATAAAAAAAATTAAAAAAAAAACAAAAAATAATAAACTTCAGTGGTCGATAATCAGTATTAAGACTAATTGTCGGCCACCGACTAAGGAAGCAAAAAAAGAAGAGGCTGCGGCGCAAAGTTGGGTAAAGAAAAACCTAAGAGAACCCTAAGCGGTAACATTTAGGAGCTAAATTAGTTATAAAAGTTGCATTTTATATTTTAGATTTTTGATATTGAGAATTAATGTCCTAAAGATGTTCAGAACAATTATAATAATGAGTATTAATGGCCTTCATCTGGAATGAATGAGACTGTTATGTTGTATGATTAATTACATTAATGTCATAATCAACTTTTTTAATAGAATGTCATAATCCATTTTGTTATCTGAGACATGTGGCAAATTAGTGAAAATGTAATATACGAAGTATTGAAATGAATAAATGTGTCATGATGTGAATCAAACACTTATAAATGAAAATTGTTAGAAGATGTGGTCTGAATTCCGTTATATTTTGGTTCGAAAAATTCGTTGTACAACTAATTTGGTAAAAAAATAAAACTAAAAAAAGATATAATATATTTTTTTTGAACAATGACATCTGAATTTTATTAATCACTATAAGAGATAATATTAAAAAGAAACATGTAGGTATTGTCTCCTTAGCAGGGTAGACTAAGCCTGTGAACGCTTCAAATACAAAGGCAGTTTCTAGTCTAAAGTGCCACCCACTTGTTCTATTTCGTCTTAACTAAACATTTCTCTCTTAAACAATATACTTGTGATGTGGTTAACTAAGAATGGATGCGGCAAATACAATCATATAAGCCTTCTTGATCAAAGCAATCTCAAAATGTAAAAACCCATGGACCAGAGAGAGGCATATAATAATAGTAATAATAATTTGATATATTCATAATTCTGACAAAACACTTGAAATAATATGGCCATTTGCATTGGAATGGCTGGCTGGTTTCAATGTCGATTTCGAATCTAAAATACAATAAAAAAACTCATAATAACATTAATAAAGTGCTCCTCTTTCATTATATTTTGTTGTGCAGCTTTTCTTCAAGCTGCTTCCATGTCACCAGTGCCTTGAGAAATTTCTCCACCTGCACCATAATCCCATGTTACCTAAGCCTTTGTTTTGAAAAAAAATGAAACATCAAGATTTTGGTTTACCTCTGATGGGTCCTTCACTGAGAAAAATGCCTTGCTTTCTTTGGGAACGGAAGACACCAATATTCCATAACCCATATTTGATTCCCTGAAAACCTGCTTTACAAAGTTTTGAAACTGTGTTTTTAGAATCTGAACAATTTTTTTAATGAAATCTGCAGTTAAAGTTGTACGCATGCCTTGAATGCATCCTCGTCAGTCTTGTCATCTCCGATATAGATGCCGAGAACATCGTCTCTATCACTTAATCCTGCATCAATTTGCATAAATTACATTGGTTAGCTAAACCACATTTATACTAACATCAAATACCGGCAATCCAAGCGGCGGAGGGAATGAGAAGTACCGAGGGATTCGAGCAGAAATTCAACTGCCTTGCCTTTATTCCAGTCAATTACAGGACGGATCTCTAAAACCTGAAGAACAAGGACAATAAGCATATGTGTTAGGAAGTGAAATGATAAGTTTTACAATAATGGTAAAACAAATGCCAATGAAATAACGAAAGAGCTAAGCGTTGCTTATCGTAATTCGGAAGGCAGTAAAAACAACATACCTTCCGCCCATGAGTTAATCTTAAACGATGATAGTCTTTCAGAATATCATGAACGCGTTGTGCGATTGTCGGCCAGTTCTGAAATAGGAAACAAAACTTGCAATTAGATGTCGGAACTAGTAACCAACTAGGCACAATCTTGGGTTAGATGTTTGGAACTGTCCCTCACCTTCTCTTCTACGTTACGGTAATGTACAGAAGTACAAAACTTGTGATTCTCAACCTTTGCACCTTTAATATCCTTAGTGTACTCGACAAGGGTTTTAAAAACCTGCATAACAAACCAAGCCGCGTTCACCATTCGATTTTATCAAGGCATGGTATAGAGAACAGTTGTATGGGAGATGTATGATCCTAACGTTTACGCACCTCGTCGATTATAAGGATGAATTCTTTAGCGGGCTGGAAAAGATTTACCTCCTTGCCCTGTCATATAAGGTAAAGATTAACATGAAACCGAGACTGAAATTTATAAAATAAACAACCTAGCCTACTCATCAAGGAGAGGATGAATTCGAGAAGCTGTTTTAAGTATTACGAGTCGTACCTGTTGGTCAGTTGATCTAATACAATTTGGATGGACATCAGACTCCGCATGACTCACAGGGCCCATAATGTCCATCCCATGACTACCAGCATAATAAAGTTCAGTTAGCCCTACCAATTCATAAACCTGAAATAAAAAAACAAAAGAGCAATATATCAGACCATGTCGTTACCTGGATTCAAATGATAATTACAGAGTAAAAACAAAAGAAAGTTCCTGAATGATCTACCATCTACCTTATCACGACTTCTGCCACTAATAATGGCTGTTGGGAAATGCTTTGCAACATTTCTGACAGCAGAACGCATCTGAAAATATGGTAAGAATATTATTTTTCCCTTAAATTTCAATCAAAGGAAGATGAAGACAACCAATGAATACACTATATGCATGCACCAAAATGGACTGTTATACTTACAGAAGCAGACATAAATGCCCGATCCGGGTCATCTACTATGGGGGAAAGGGTACCATCATAATCTAGAAAAACTGCAATCTTTTTGTTCTTGGCATTTTTAAAGATTTGGTCAAAATATTTAAGAGCAGAGGGATATTTAATCTGCATAATCAGCATAAGAGCAAGCAAACAAGTTTATCTAGTGAAATGTATAATGCAAGATAAATTATATATATGTATCAACAATTAGATATATGCATACCATCCAGGAGCAATAAGCAATATCGAAATCATCTGCAGCAGCATCAATATTGAAGTCCTTGTGCTTGATTAACTTCTTACGAGGGGGCGATGACGATCTCATCTCCTCTAACCAACCGTTGGACCGAACATCCTCAAGCTTCCCAGGTTTCTTCCTGGGAATCGTCATATACTTGCCCGAGGGCAAAGATCCACCTGATTGCTGATAGGAAAGCAGATTCGAATGGATGCCTAGTCTTGAATTGTTTATGGGAATAGGATCAGTGAGAACAAGAGATGAATGATTTGACTTCTCCATTAGCTTCAGACCACTTAAATACACTAATAACAGGTTAAATTATACTATCTTTTTACGACAGAATCAGCTTTGTAAGGTGCAGTTATGGAACTCCAATCCTTGTCAATCTTTTTACCCGACCCTTTTGTCTATGAAAAACCACCTCTTCAATGTTTTCTTATCACTACTACTGTTAGGTGAGCAGTCCATCAATCGCAGGCTTCCTTGAAACTGGCGGTCAAACATCGGAACATAAATTAAGAATATCAAATATCAGTAAGTTATAAATTGGAGAATTGCAGTTCTTTTTGATCTAGTAAAACATTGGTACCTTCTCATCTCCAAAGATACACCACATTTATGGCAGATAACAGTACATTATTCGAGCAGAGGTTCTCGAGAAGAAAGTAGTATGGTTTCCGAACTTTGATCAGAATGTGCTATAACCTACATGTTGAAAGGTGGAAAGAACCATTACACTGCATACATTATACATACGTATATATGTAATTTTGATACTCCTATATAAAAAAAATACTAAATCGATCCTGTGTATCCCCTAAGTAATATTGGATCCACTTATTTCATAACCAGAGTATGGGGGTAACAGTACCGCCTCATTTGCATTTCTTTGTCCAGATCTAAAATTAAGAGATAATCCAAAATCTAAATGAACTGACTCACCAAGTTGTATATAAATGAAAAGGAATTATTATAAAACTTTTTTTTTAACTCCGCAAACAGGATTACTAGAGATATATGAAAAGGATGTGATTACATTGCAGATCTAAGTCTATACATCACATCAAAGAAAGACTGTATTGAAAAACATACAAAACAACCCACTCATACTATTAACTCCCTTTCCAAGAAACTGCAACTACCAAAATGATTAGATTTAACCCCCCAAACCAAAAATACATAAATAAAACAATTACGGTTCGAAATTTTAATATATATATATATATATATATATATTAAGAGGTATTCTGAATATGGTTAAACTATACAATGACTAAACTATTCATTGTTCTCTGCCTATAAACTCATAATCAGAAATATTACAGGCTAAGCACGTTCGAACCCATATATTCCATAACAACAATGGATGAAATTTCTTCATATGAATATATAAGGATATAGGAAAATAATGACATTCCAATGGACAAGACCAAAGAAAATGCCAAGCCTTGAAAGAAAATTAAACAATCATGTAAGTATTTAAAAATCTATAATTTTGGCAAAAAATTACTATTGAATGTTTAACATCAGTCTACAAAGTGATTAAGACACGTTTCTGAATTTTTCAATAATTTTAGTACCTAGTCCTTCATAGGTAGGAACCGACAAAATAGAAGCTTTTACAAATCCAAATAGACAAAACAAATGAAATAGACAATCAATCAAAAAATCATTTTCTTCGCTTACATACACCGAAACAAGAAAATATTCCATCTCAAAAACAATTAAACAAAAACGAAAGAAAACTCCAAGAAAAAATATTGAAAGTGTAACATCCAGAAAGGCGAGAAATATACAACAGGGTTATAAATACAAAGGTGTCTGTGTCTGTGTCTGTTTACAATCTCATTGGGCATGCATGTCTGATCGACAAGAGTTTTAAACCTTAAAGTGAGTTGAGAGTATAGAGATCTCAATCCTTAAAAGCATCAAACGACAAAAAATAAGAACCCAACAAATAAAAAAGAAGACAGAAATCTGAATGCAAACGAACCTGGGAAAGGAGGTGAAACCCAGATAAGAAATGGTTTCAAAAATTCACTTCTTACGAGGATCCACAAAGGAAATGGAAGAAGAGAGGAGAAGGAGAATTTAGAGGCAAGAATGGTAACCTATTTATAGAGTTTGAAGGGGATGGAACGTGTTTAGCAACATAACTTTTTTTTAATTTTATTTTAAGTAACATAAGTTGTAATTTTTCCTATTCTTTTAAAATTTAAAAAAATGAAACAAGAAAATGTACAGCAATGGCACCTGTAACAGTATCAGGTGACATGGCCACGTGTCAGTTCAGGTCCACGCCAGTCGCTTTCTTGCAATGCTGGCAGTCGTCGGTGACCGTATATGTTTTTTCTCTTTAAAAAAAATATTTTTTAACGGATTATTGTCAAATATACTCACTGTAATTCCTGTTTTTTTTTGGTTAATTAGACCATAAAAGAACAATGAGAGGCTTATTTGTGTCACGTGGAAGTAAAGGTTTGAAGAAACAAAATTAAGGAAGCAGCTATTGGCTTTTTCACAGTTTATTGATGATTCAAAGCACAAATCTCGTGCCATAATTCACGTGCCTTCGCCATTTAATAACCTGCCTTTCTATTTGTTTTACTCCACTAATAATAACCGTAAAAAATATTTCTTTTCTAAAAACTAATAGAAGAATATAGTGTCAGTTTTTACTTAATTTTTTTTTGTATTTTTCGACCAGGATTAGTCCAAGTGGTAAGTATCTTAATATTGCTTAAGTATATTTTGAGTTCAAGACTTTGTGAATATAAAAAATTTCTGCTGGAAACTCATCCACCAAAATCAGGTATGCGACGTGGGTCGGTCTTAATCAATCAAAACAGTCTTGAGAAATTCGGAGGACAAAGGGAACGTTGTATTTTTCAATCAATTGATTAAGAAAACCGAATTCGTATTTACTATAATGTAATTGTAAACTTTTTTTATTGGGGTGACGGATTTTCTACTACATTCAGGAAAGCAATGTTTAAAATAGTTTACCATGCACGATGGTGATAGGACCTAGTCTTTTTGATGATAAGATTTGAAACTAGTTTTCTCGAGAGAGTACTAGATTGAGGTCTTGTCATCAACATTTTGGGTAAGCTTTTCATGTTACATTAAACCAAATCATTGTCCTAATTTATTTATCATTTGGTAGGGTGGGTATGGGGTAATTAGGGCACCAAATTTAGTTCATAAAACTCATAATTTGGTAGGTATAGGTAATTTCTAATACTATGGTATATTTAGATTTTGGAAGGCATTTTGCAACTTTTATAAGCGATATGAGCAATGTTTGATAAACAGCTTTTTAATCTAAAATTAGAGGTTTGGAGCATTTTTAGAGGTTTGACTAGTTAAATCCGCTAATTTGGATATTTGGTAAATAGATGATTGTAATAGCGGATTGAGGTAAAATCTCTCATTTTAAAAAAAGCTTAGAGATTTGAATAAAAGACTTAAATGTTATTTTTTTCTTATGAAAATAATTGTATGTTTTATTGGTGAAAATTCATACAATCTCGAACAAGGAAACGAACCTCGTTAAAAAACCTCTCTATGCCTAAATGAATGAAAAAGAGTGTATCGTTTCCTTGTTAAAATGGTAGAGGGCTTCAATATTCCATCTACAAGATACACTTTCCACATCCTCACGATTATAGTATTGACCACTAAGCATATCCATAAAAACCAGAGTCCTTAGAGGAACTATTAGCACACATGCTAGACGAAACACCCAGCTCCCTACACTACATCACTTACCACGACCAATTAAACCCTTCAACACTAACCACACAACATCTTTCGATATTTTAACACCATCATGAGCTAGACTATGAGCTGAACAGTTTCGTTCTCTATAGGCAAAACAGATTTCCCAATTGTTTGTCTCACAGTAGGCTTTGCATTTTAGAACGTTCGAAGCAAAAGAGGGAGGAGCTAAGTGAGGGTTTTCCATCCATCTTACGGCAAGTAGACTGTCAGATTCAACCAGCACTTTATGAGACTCAACAGAGCATCATCGGACAATACCTTAAATGCTTCCAAAATTGCTGCGATCTTTGCCCCAGTCGGATCCGATATCCCAATTGATTTAGAGAAATATGCCAGTTTATTACCCTCATGGTCGCGCAATATACCTCCAATGCAAGCCATACCGAAGCTCCCTTGCACCGCCGCATCAACGTTAAACTTCAAGGATCCAATAGGCGGAACAGTCCATGAACCAGCCAAAGGTCTTTGTTTCCTGTTCAAATGGAAAGATGAAGTTGTTGGACACCTGAAGAAGTCAGTTAAAGATAAAAATGACTCGGGCCACTTGCTCTTACACAAGTGTCCGATCCTTAAAAGGGCAAGATCAAAAAGCTGACACTCTCGCAATTCTTCCCATTGAAGGTGAGGTCATTTCGATATAGCCAAATCGTATAGACTATACCGAAGAAAGCCATATTCCACAGCGGTTTAGTCGAAGGTTTAAGCTGGCAATCATACCAAAATAGCAAGAAATTCTTTAATGTACCATGGATTACAATCTGAAAATTCCATAGCCCATACCATCTCTTCCAAATCCCACAAGAAACATCACAGTGACAGAAGAGATGATACACAGTTTCGACTTCTTTGCAGCATAATACACAAATGTTCGAAGCCAGATTAACCCCACGCTTAGAAAGCTCCGCACGGATCGGAATACGACCCTGGACTGCTCTCCACAGGAAAGCCTCCACTTTTGGAGGGGCAATCCCTGCCCAAATTATTCTCCAAAAATGATCTTCAACTAACCCCTATGATGCAGCCACCATACAGAAAGCTTTGGATGTGTAGCATCCAGAAGAGTCGCCGCCCCACCTCAAACAATCCTTTACTTCCAATTTGCTTGCAGCCATGTTAATGATTCTTTTAAAATTTTCCCAGCACTCTATTTCCCAGTCAAAAATGGATCGTCGTAGCTGTATATTCTAAATCCAAACTCCATTTTCCTTTACACCAAAGTCACAAACTTCCCCCTCCTTTTTAGTTGCTAATGCAAAAATACGAGGGAATGCATTTTTTAGACTAACGTTACCAAGTGAATCTTCATTCATATTCATTGTAAATCAATTTTAAAAATAGTTTTTACCGAGTGAAGATTCACTGAGTAGAAATATGACTAAAAAAATAATGAGATGAATAATTTTTATTGATTAGTCCCATAGATGACATGGCGTGAATGATCCATGATATAATTTCTCAATATAAACGTAATATTAGTTTAATATTTTCATGTAGGGCAGAGGGTATCTTTGAAATTTGACTAATAACTTGTAGGGACTATTTCATTTCAATAATATGAAGAAAAAAAATCTGGACTCCTTTTGGGCAAAGATGTTGATTAATTACTATTTTCCCGTTACTTCCAATTGATGATTCTTAACATAGCTAGTCACTAATTAAATGGCCTATTCACACCTCATAAAAAAGGAAAATGCTGATTCACTTTTGAGTAAAATCTAAGTGTGAACCAAAAGAAGTAAATTAAGTTAATTTGAAATTAATGTATTTTAAGTTTCCCTTTTTACCATCCGTTGAATTGCTCCCCATTTGTGTAATTGGGGCAGATATTTGTATCATGTGTATGACATGGGATCCATTGATATGTTATAATTTTTTTACATTTTTTTAAGATTGTTGGATAACTGAAAATGGATGGATAGAATTAATAATAAAAAATAAGGAGATTTTTAACAAAAAAAAAAAGAAATTGATTATCTTCAATTAAGAGTTTTAATCTCAATCATTGAACTCAATTAATCTAATAGTTTTAAATCAGTGTAAAACTCTAACATAAACATGGTAAGTATTATATGTCCTAGTTAGGTTTTTTGCCAAGTGACGTGTCTTTGTACAACATGTCAGCATAAAAATTACCAAATTTAATATATGATATGGAAACAATTAAATTTTATATTAATGTGGACAAATTTTTTTTAGTTTGACTTGATTAATTTTAATATTTTAAATATTTTTAGTCACAAGACAATGGCGGTCTGGTATTTTTTTTTTATTTTTTTGGCAGTTTGCCGATGTGTCAAGAACTCGCAGCGGAAGAATGCTTGATTCATAAAGCTTTCTGGGCAAAGTATATCGTTGCTGGATTTTATTTAGAAGACCGTACAAGTTTTTTTGCAAAGTAATAAATTTTGCTTATCGTGTGTTTCACACCCTTTGAAGTTTTCTGTATTTATTTTTTCATATTGAATTTTCAATAGTTATAGTGTGGTCCTTTTGTAACCCTTTTCACTTTAAATACAATCTCGTTCAAACAAATATATTTCATATTAACTCGTTATATAATACTACAATTTTCATTTTTAGAATATATGTAATATCCCCTATCTGGTCCTGTAGTCCTACGCATTTAGTAAACTTTACATTTGAGATTAGAGAAAAAAAATACCATCTAATTTAAAATTTTATAAATATAGAACACAATAAACACACAAGTCATGATTGGCTCATAAAATAGCAACATGATATGAAATAATTAGACAAAATTAAATTTAAAATCATTGAGATGATGGTTGTAACGCCCTAACCATAATTTGATCCATCCGAAGGATTAGGGTATCATATTGGATCACTAAAACGATTGACCAAAACTTTAAGCCATTTATTTCACCAACATTTAAAACATTCACGCAAATAAAATATATTGAAGTAAATAATCATTGTTTATTTCACAATAAAATAGACTTCATTTCTTTGTGTTTGCTTTTGACTAATTTAGGAGTGGGTGGGAAACTTCCTTTGTGTTCTTAAAATGACTTTTAATTTGATTATAACTACTACTTTTTAAGTGGGTTTAGACTTTTAAGCTTAAAGGTGGAATTTAATCCTATTTTTTTAACCAAATTCGTGAACATTTCGGTAATTTAGGAGATCAATGATTGGTAGCATATGGAAACTTAAAATGATTATTTTCTACTTCACATCAAGTTGGAAAAAAGTAATAGTTTGCATTCACTAGCTTCTATGTTCCAATATTGACTTTCAATTCCCTTGCTTAATATCAATAATATTTCAATCAAACTAATTAAGGTGTATCTCTTTATTTTATATATTTCCGAATTCTAATAATATTTTAGCCCTTAAACTCTTTAAAATAAAATACATTAGTTTTAAAAAATCACATATTTTTTATCTTTAAACTACTAACTTTTAAGTTTAATTGCAAAATAAATGTTCAAATCATATTTAGAAGAAACGAAAACATAAAGGGTGGTGGGTTGCAGCCACACAACCTAAGGCTGGTTGTGCCATCCATAAGAAACGAAAGTTAAGAAAATTCTAGGGGAAAAAAGAGAAAAAGGCAGAGAGACGCTTGAGATCCATATATTTTATATGAGATTAATTAATTATTTGGAAGTTATAAGTATAATTACAATTATAAATATAAATGATACGCAAAAGGGATGAGTATAGGTTTTGTGGGTGATGAGTTAGGAATGAAAAAAATTATATCCATCATGGGTGATAGAAAGGACTTAGGTATGACCTCTTACTCACCCTATCCCTACCTAGATCGCCTCGTCCCCACATGTCCCACCCATATACATAATAAAAAAAACGTGAACAGTGGAGTGGGGTGGGTTTACTCTTGCGTGTCAAATGGCGGAGATGATTTTGAGTTTGATACTCATAATATAAGCATTGATATAGATGAATTTTTTTTATTGTGGTGGGTGGGGGAGCACCCACAACACACATCTCGTCCAATTGACATATATATTCTAATAAATATTACAAATTTTAGGCTTAATTGAAAAAAGTGCCCAAACGACACTTCTATTATTTTCTTTTGTTTTAGGTGCTTAATTTTTTTGTCAAAATAGGTGTTAACGTTTATTATGTTACTTTAGGTGCCTAAAGTTTTACCTCGTTAACATTTTCATGTCGAACCATTAAAAAATGAAACATCCAATCATTGTTTGACATGTGATTTTGATTTAAATTTATTTTAATTTTCTTAGTTTTAAAATTCTAAATTTCTTAAATTGAAAAAACCCTAAAATTCCCTAATTTCACACAAAATCTCTAAATTTACAAAACACCCAAAATTTCGAAACCAAAAATCCTTATATCGTCCTTGTAATGAAGTCTCCTCCTCCTGACAACGTCGTTTGTCATTCATTCGTCCGTCGTAATTCGCTCATCGCTTAATTGGAAGCTTTCAAGGTTCAACGTTCATTTTGCATGTTGTTCATCGATTTACGACGGTGGAAGAGTGGGGTATTCGATAGTGATCCGGTGATGAAAGGGGTGGGCAATGGTGATTGATTCAACGATATTCATGGATGAATTTAGAGATCTATGGATTTAGCTTATGTTTTTGGGGGTAATTAGGGTTATTTTTGAAATTATAGGATTTTAGGGGTTTTGAAAATTAAAGATTTTATTTTTAAAAAATAAAATAAACTGTAAATTAAAACCATACCATTAAACATGTTCTAATTGACTAAAAAAATTTAACGACTGTTAATGGCTAGAAACCTAAATTGGTAACGATATAAACATTAGACACATATTTTGACCAAAAAATACTTTAGGCACCTAAAGCAAAAAAATGTATAGTTTGGACATTTGTTGCAATTAAGTCTAAAATTTAATTATTAAAAAACACAATTATACTAATAATTAAAATATAATTGAAGAAGAACTCATCAAGTGGTCTAAGTAGAAATAAAAAGGGGTGTGTTTGGTTCTAGAGAATGAAGTCCGTTTTCATTTTCATTTTCTTGGAAAATAGAAAACGATGAAGAAAACACGTTTAGTTATAAAAATAGAAAATAATTTTTAAAAAATGAAAACAAAAATAAGTGAAAATTTGAAAACATAAAAAGATGTTTTCATTGTTTCCATTAAAAATATTTTAGGAAAATAGAAAATATAAAAACAAGGTTTTTTTTAATTTTAACCCTGGTTTGAATCCTTCTAATACCATTTTTTAAAACTTTGATTTATTTACTCATAGTTCATTTATTATTATTATTATATTTTTAAATTATATTTTATTTCAATTATTTAATAATTATTTTTTTATTTCTATTTTGAAAAGCTATATACCAAACACATTTTCACTATTTCCATTTTTAAAAATAACTTCTCATCTCTATTAACCAAACATGTTTTCTAATTTTTAGAAAACTGAAAATGAAAATTATTTTCTAAAAATAAAAAACAGAAACAAAAAATATTTTCTAAAACCAAACGGACCCTTAGTATTCTTATGCAAAACAGGTTTAAACAATTTATTTATATGATTTATATCCGTCATTAAAAAAACTAAATTTAACAACATATATTATTTTATAATCACCTAAAAAATCACATATAACATTTACACCGTAATAAAAACACAAACTAAAAGGTCAAAAATTTTAAAGCATCAACCTTACCGTTAAGAAAACTAACATTAAAATTTTAAATGGTATGAACGCAATTAAGTAGATTTTGAAATATTAATATATGTAAATAGAATTCTTTAATAGTTTATTGATTTATATAAAAGCAAGTGCCCATATTTCAATAATTGGTAATTTGTCGTAATGCACTTCGATATTAAAATCATGAACAACACTTTTCTAGTTTTTCCGTGCTAGCATCTTCCTTTTTATAATTTTGTTTTATATGGTACAACCATTAAAGATTAACACGTGATAATGTAACACTACTATGTCATCTATTACATGTAACGTGACGCTATAATGCCATATTGTGATGTAACTTTAAAGTTTAGAGTAAATTTTAAAATTTTTTATTTTGATCATCGAATTTTTTAAACTGATAGTAAAATTATTAAAATTTTAATTTCATTTCAATACAACCATTACCGTTAAAATTATCTTTAAAGTCTTCTTCTTCTTCAAAAGTTTTTAATTTTAAGAATTGACAGTCGTCACAAAAGATCGATTTTTCAATGAACGAAATGGTTGTCAGTCAATTCCAACAGTGGGAAGGCTCCATTTGATTAGAAAATTAATATAATTTCGTTTTAAGTTGAGTTGACGGTTAGCAGTTGCAGATAACAAAACTTTAGCTTTTAGTTTTTATTGGATCGTTGTCTCCTTTCGTCGTTTTTTCCAACAGTAGGAAGGCTCCATTTGACTAGAAAATTAACATAATTTTGTTTAAGTTGAGTTGACGCTTAGCAGTGGCAGATCAGAAAAACTTTAACTTTTAGTTTCTATTAAATCGTTGGCTCCTTTCGTCGTTTGGTGGTTCTCCGATCTAAAAGAACATTAAACTACTCTCCTTCTCTTCCTTTCCATCAGTTCAAACTCATTGAAAACCTTCCTATCAACAAATTTATTAATATTTTAATTTCATTAATTGTCAACCACTCAACATGATTTGAATTTATAACAATTTCACTAGAGATAGTTATAAAATGTATAGTAAATTATTATTGAAATTCAAAACATAGGATTTAACCTAAAGGTTATAGTTAGAAAGTAGGAATAAGAGTGGAATATAATGGAAAATTATTTTGAATTGGAGAAAGTGAAAATAAGGGAAATTTTCGAGATAATTGTTTTATCATTCTCAAGCTAGATGATATTTTGACTGTATTCACCGTTCTTGTCTCATTGAGCTACCTACTAAAGATGGCATGTTTACGTGGTCCAATATGAGAAGTGACAGAGATGTAATTCTCGAAAAGCTTGATAGGGCTCTATCTTCTATTGAGTGGAACTACCATTTCCCAAAGGCTTTATCCATTATGGATGTTGCCATTGCATCGGATCATGCACCTATTGTTTTGCTCCTTAATGGGATGGTGAAGAAATGTAAAAAGGATTTCAAGTTTGAATCTAAATGACTTATTAAAGAGGATTGCCATAGGAATGTCAAAGAATAATGGAAACAAAACAATCTTATCAACAACAACAAGGTTTTGGGTTTGAAACTTAAGAAGACAAGATTAAGGCTCAGTAAATGGGGCAAAGAAAAGTATGGGAAGAATAGAAGGTCAGTGGAAGACCTCTTTAGTAAGATAAAAAGATGCAAGAAAAACTACTCTCTAACAATAAATCCATTGAAGTAAAAGAACTTAAAAATGAGCTCGATAAGATGTGGGAAAGTGAAGAGAGACATTGGCATCAACGAGCTCGTATAGATTGGCTCAAGCTTGAAGATTGAAACACTAAATTCTTTCATGCTACCACTTTCTAGAATAAAAGAACAAACACTATCTGTTGACTGAAAAACAACCTTGGTAAGTGGGTCGAGAAGGATGCCGCTATTGTTCTTCATTTTCCAGAACATTTTCAAAATATTTATGCCAATGATTTCTCTATTGATCTTGAGAGCATTTTCAATTTTACTTATTCGTTCATTTCATAGGAGATGAACATGCAACTCTGTCAAAATGTCTCAGAGGATGAAATCAAAAATGCAGTTTTCAGTATGCGGGCTTTGAAATCTCTAGGTCCGGATAGTTTGTACTTTTTTTCATTCTTTCCGAGATTCAATCAAGGAAAACCTTTTCTTAATGGCCGACCACTTATTTAAATTTGGTATCCTTGATCTGAAACTCAACAAAACTAATATTGTCCTTGTTCCCAAAAGGAAGAATTCATGTGAAGTTAATCATTTTTGACCGATAAGTCTGTGCAACTTTTCTTTGAAAATTATCACAAAAATTTTAGCTTTAAGACTTAAAACTTTTTTCTCGATATTATTCCCCCTTTGTAATCAATTTTTTCAACGAAAGACTTATTCAAGATAATATCATCATTGCTCATGGAGCCTTTCACGCAATCAAAATAATGAAAAAATGAGATGAATAGAATTATGGCCATCAAAATTGATATGGAGAAAGTGTATGATAAGGTTGACTAGGATGTCCTTCAAAGAGTTATGCAACAAAAGGATTTTTGTGACTTGTGGGTCAAGAGAACTATGCAATGTGTGACCACCCTTTTTCTTTTCCCTGATTGTTAACGGGGAAAGACATAGGGAATTTTTCCGACTATAGGTCTTCAACAAAGAGATCCATTTATCACTCTTTTTGTTCATCTTTATTTCCAATGTGTTCTCATGGCTTCTAGATAGGGAGATTAGTAACCTTTATTTTGAAGGATTTAATATCAAGAGATGATGTCCACTTCTCAATCATATTATGTTTTCCGATAATTTTACTCTATTCACAAAAGCCAATAAAGGTAATTGTGAATCAATGTTGAGATTTTTACATGACTTTTAGAATGTTATTAGCTAATCGATGAACTTCAATAAATCTTCTATTTATTTCTCTTATAATATTAGCCCCGATAGAAAAACCCATCTTTCGAATATACTTGGTTTTGGTCTAAAGAAAGAATGCAACACTTACTTGGGTCTTTTGTCTATTTGGGGCCGCAAAAAAGAGAGTTTGTTCATTAAAGATAGAGTTTGATACAAATTATGATGGAAAGCTAATTTTTTTTATCTCTTGCTGGAAAAGAAACTCTTATTAAAGTAATAGTTACAGGCTATTCCCTCGTACATCATACAGTGTTTTTATTATCGGTTACCTTTTGTGATGAGTTTTTTCTATGATTATTTGTTTCTGGTGAAACAATTCAAATGAGAAAGAAATGGAATCCATTGGTTGAACTGGAAAAAACTTTGTCTCTCAAAAGACAATGGGGCTTGGTTTCAGGGACATGAGAACTTTCAACCAAGCTCTTGTTGCTAAAGTTGCTTGGAGGGTGATTAAAAACCTCGGGTCTTTTTTTGGCAAGAATGCTTCGTGGCCTTTACTTTTCTAATTGTAATATCATTTTCGCCTCTACTTGTCATAACCCCTCTTGGGCTTGGGTTGGAATCAGAGATGGTATAAAAACTATTTTGAAAGGTTCCCTAGGGAGAATTGGAAATGGAAAGAGTGTTTCCATTTAGGAGGATAATTGGATCCCCAACTTTTTTTTCCTTGTGGTTTCCATATCTAAACCTCCTTGGTGTTAAAATCTGACTGAGGCCAAACTCATCTTAAAATATTCAAGAGAATGAGACCATGCAAAGCTTGAGAGATTGTTTTCTCCTCACAAAAGGGAAACTATCCTTCATATTTTGATTGGTGGTCCTTCAATCAAGGATATTTTTGTTTGGGCAGAGAACAAAAATGGTGAGTACTCGGTTAAATCTGGATATTTCCTCTCGAAAATGTTGGTTAATGATGATGAAGGCCCTGGAAGTAGTGATGATACTTCTCATAACCAAAATCTTTGGCGAGCTTGTTGGAGATTAATGTTCCTCCAAAGATTCGGACATTCGTTTGGAAACTTTGTCTCAATATTCTTCCAATCAAAGGTAATCTTCTTGCTCGTTTCCATGGTGATTTACTTTTTTGTGCCAAATGCCCAAGGTGTAGGAATAATATTGAAAGTATTGAGCATTTGATTTTCTTTTACCCTTTCGCCCAAACAGTCTGGAGAGCTTCAAGCTTTAACTACTCTTTTTTTTACTCTGGATTTCCTGGTTTCAGTAAATGGTGGGACAAGATTATTGACTTGCGGGATAGGGGAAAATCTTTTCAAAAGTAATGACTTGATTACTTTCTAATGTTGGTCCTTGTGAAATTCGCGAAATAATTTTATTTTTTAGGTAATGTGGATTCGCCGGTGGAAGTCTGGCTACATGCCGAAAGATTTTTTTTTTTAATTTTCAGAGGCTAACTGGCAAAATCAAAGTGTTGCTACGAATGTTTGGTCAGAAGGTCATCGTTGGAACCCCCAAGACTCTGACATTGTTAAGGTTAATTGTGGCACTTCTTTTTTAAAGGATTATGGAGATGCAGGGGTTGCTATTGTTCCAGTGAGATTATTTGCGGCGACTCTTCTTGTTTCTCTGTGGTGTCTATTGCCGCAGCCGAAGCCGAAGCTATCATGCTTGGTATTTCGCTCGTTGCTAGGGCTAGATTCTCTAGGATTATCCTTGAATCGAATAACCTTGGCATTATCAACCGTTTAAAATTCAAGTCTTGTGATGCTTGGGAAACGACGGCCATTGAAGAAGACATCATTTCTTGTTCTTCATCTTTTCCTTCTGGTCTCTTTTCTTACATCCCTAGGCACTGTAATAAGGCTGCCGATTTGGTTGCTCAGAATACGCGGATGAACTCGTGTCCGGCTGATTGGCCTATTGTTGTTCTTCCTGGCCTGAGGACCCTTTTATAATGTTTTTTTTATGTTTTTAAGTTTCTCTTATTGTAAAAAAAATAATGTCACGCGTCTTCATAAAAATTTAAAATAGTAAAAAAGAATGTGCGGTGCAAGGTAACTAGGTAAGCATTGCCTGTTATATATAGGAAAACTTATTCGTAAAGTTTTGGCTTAATGGTGTAAAAAGCCCTTGAACTTAAAAAAAATTAAGTTCTTGAACTCCTTTTGCACTTAAGTAAGCCCTTGAACCATGAGATTGAATCAATTAAGTCATTGAACCATGAAATTGAATCAATTAAGTTCTTTTACCAATTTTAACCATTAAATCTTGATAGTTTAGGTTTTGAGGAATTAGGGGTAGAGTGTATTTTTAAGGTTTAGGATTTATGGTTATGTCTTAGAATTTAATTTTTTAGTGTTGAGAGGGGCACCAAAAAGGGGTAGAAGACTTTTATTCATATATAGTGGGGATTTTGGACATTTGCGAGGTGAGCGACCGCACAGGGCCCCCACAAAAAGAGGGGCCCAAATGAGTTGAATTAAATGTTTGTAGGGTAAAAATAAAAGATTTTGGTTTAATAATTTGCAAGAAAAATGACTTTAAAGAGGGCCCCATAATATATTTTTTACTAACATAAAAGTCTCTTTTTAAAAAAATCTTATATATTTTGGGGTATCGTTTTAATAAACTATACAGTGTCGTAAACCTTTGAACCGCCATGTTCATATATATATATATATATAACTTGTAATGTGTTAGGTAAAGTAGCACCAAATGTAAACGTTTTTACGAGAGATTACTTTGTCAATTTCGAATGGACACGAGAAAGGAAAAAAGTAGGTAAAGGTTGGCAGTTATAAAACTCCGCCAAGAAATTGCCAACCAAACAAAATCCTACCTACCCTTCTCTCTTCAAAGCTGCCCTATACTGCTCAAAGTTTGGTTTAAGAATTGGCTTCAAATCTTTATCCGACGTGACTCCCCTTTCTACCTTCAACAACACCAATTTGCTTAATTCATACATACGTGCTATATGCACTCTCCACTAGTTCTTTTTAACTCGATTTAATTATTCCTATGAACAAATAAACTCGATTCAAATTAGGTTAAATTTGAGATAGTATAATTTAAACTATCAGATTTGACCCGACCCATAAACATTTGCCCTAATTTCTGTGTTCAAGGTGAGTTTTCGGCAATGCACTTTGAAGTGCCATAAACCTAAGAAAAAGGAATGGTAGGAACAAGGACTACATCAAAAAGAAATGCGTTAACCTCCCACCCTTCTCCGATAAGTGTATACTTATATTTTTTTCAAACTATGTGGGGCTTCATTGATTTTTTTTTTATTTTTAATTGATTAATTTTATTTATACTCAATGACGGGAGCAAGATTTTACATTAAGGGTGAACCTATAAAATTCTAGGGGGCGAAATTATAATTTTTCAGGGGGCGAAAGAAGAATTTCAATAAAAAATTCTAAAAAATTGTAAATCATATACGAATTTCAAATTTTTAAGAGGCGGCCGCCTCCTCCAACCCTCAGTTCATCTATATTTATACTTACATAATAAACTCCTAATTGAGATAATAAATATATATTATTATATGGGTGCTTAACTGCTTATGCCTTTTCATACTTCTATATTATATTAAAATAAATCAACTAAAAACTCTTAAAAATCAAATGCAACACTAACGTATTTATATACAAATCCTTTATCATTCCGCCCAAGATCATTTGCTGATTTTTTTTTTTAAATATATGTGTTTTAAATAACAAATCCTGTTCACCCGTTATTTGTTTTGAATACAAAAGTAATTTTTTTTCACGTCTACTAAATGATATAGTATTAAGCAGATATTTTACAAAGAGAAAATAATAATATAGTTCATGAATATGAGTTTGTGCAAGTTGTTCCAATTATATGTTTGTCTGCGTGGCAGTAGTAAATAATTGGAACAAGTTGAAGATATTCCGAGTGTAGTACGTATCCTTTACGAATAAAGCAACACTATATTTTCCAGAATATCTTGGTTAACATATATTGCTATATGTGGAAAACAAAATCTTTATAAAACTGATTGTGTGTGTAATCAGAGATTTGCATGTTTATTAAACACGTATTACATTGTGTTTACCACGTTTAGACGTACTTGCAATAAAGTGGGGGAAGTAATAAGTACCGTTTGGCTGCTGCGACCACCCACCTCGGATACACGAGGGTGAATCCTTGTCCCCGCCCTTAAAGACAAAACCCAAACCCTAGCCTGGGAATGCCCAATCATTGACACCAATCTCGTGCTGACATGGCAGGAAATTTTCATCGGAAAGGTAAGTTTAGAATAAATTCTCAGTAATTACAGTGATATAAATGTAAATATTTTGTCAACCTAGTTGGGTGATGCGAGGAAGAGAGGGCTGACTCGGTGCTGACACGGCCGAGTAGAATAATAATAATAAGTGGTAAAGTAAAGACAAGGTGGAATTGGGTTCCCTGCCCTTTGTCTGCGCCTGAAAGGTCGTTTTTAGAACATTAATGAATGGAACAGAACAGAAGGCAAGAAAAAGAACCAATTTCAAGGCCAACATACGACCCTTTACGGCTTCTTTCCCAGCCCATGCATTTATATCCAACAAATTTTCTGCCCTTTTTGACATTACTCAACCAAAGTATCTATTTTTTTTTAAATTTTCGTAATTTAATCGACTTTTAATTCATTTGACAGTGTGACGCTTTCTAAATGTTTCAAGTCATCAACAAAAAAATATTTTTTTAAAATTTTCAAGTGATAAAGCGGTATAATCACTTTGTGTTATGTCAATAAATAAAGTAGCACATATCAAATGTCTATAATAATCTTCACATTTTTCGAACAAAAGTAAATGAATTACGTTACAGAAGTAAATTTGACCGGTGAAAATAGTTCTTTTTGTTGTTGAAGAATGTGCTTCGCTTTTCATCGTCAGACATCTCGTAAGTTGTAGGAGACTTTGTAAAATTTCCAGGTAACGAATATACGAGCATTTACCAAATAATCGTGAATTAATCGTTGGACCTCTATAATATTGTGGCTGAAATGGCTTACACCATGTTCCAATCAGATCACTTTTCTCCGTCAATTTTAAAAGTCCAACGCTCATATCACTGAAATCATGATGTTCCACAGTCGATTTAATATCGTTTTCTATTCTTTATATATACTAATATTTATGGTTTTCTAATACTTTAAAATCATTCTCTTATTTTTCAAATTATAATATTCTTTTCTAAATTTCAAATACGACAATAAACTAGCGGCGAGTACGATTGGACCAAAACCATGGGACATGATCTGTCTCTTACAAAGGTGGTCCATCAGAA
This sequence comes from Hibiscus mutabilis, assembly GCA_019671005.1. Classification (NCBI taxonomy): domain Eukaryota; kingdom Viridiplantae; phylum Streptophyta; class Magnoliopsida; order Malvales; family Malvaceae; genus Hibiscus; species Hibiscus mutabilis. The sequence continues at coordinate 31,257,727 of CM033749.1, forward strand.
GCTCATTACTGTCCGTCTGACTTCGACCACACCCTTGGAAGTTAAGGTTAAGTATTTGATCGAGTCAAATCAAATAAAAATATTTAATTTTTTAATCGAGTTAAGTTTTGTTTACTCATCATTGTCAAAAATAAAAAGGGAAAACAAAAGGGTCTGCCTTCCATCAGTTACCACCTAATTAAATATTTACTACGTATGTATGCGGCATATCAATAACGTTGCAAGATGAAACCTAAAGGCCAAAAGCCTTTTTCCCTTTTATGTGTCGTTTTGAATTGTCTCCGGCAACAGTTTACTCATGTGCAGTTGCATGAAAGATAATACAAGGAATTTGACAGCCATTTCCTAGCTTCGGTATCAAACAAAGAAGAACTCCATGCTGTCGGTCACCCTCTAGCTTTTAATTATTAGTTTCCTCAAGCACATGTGACTAAAACTGATTATTATTGTAGGAAATTCCAAGTTTAATTTGGTGTCACGAGGTTGGTTTGAAGGGATAAGTTAATAAAAAGGGAAGACACGATCCTGTTTCAGAAGCTCCTCGATCAATCGGCAAAATTAATTGCAAATAGTGGAAATGTACAAGAAGATGATGGCCAATTGGCCTGAATGATAACTCATTCAAAGGAAACAGATTGTCAGCTTTTGTTTGGACTTTTCTGAGGATCGATATTATTCTAACAATTTACCCAGTTTTAAGGCCAATAACTAAGATTTCCGCCTGCAAAAACTCCCTGGCTCAGGTGCTCAGACTCAAGTTGACCCTGTAAATGCCTTCACATAATTCAGATATATTCTAAGGTTTTAATGAGTTGGACCTCGGTTTGCTGTCACCTGACTACTGGCTATCATTTTTTTTCTTTCCATCTATAATCTACCCCTCAACTTGTCATATAATTAAACACAATCCTTGAGATTAATGCAAGAGTTTCATGTCAAAGAAGAAAAAAAAAGGAAGATGGTGACAGATAATTCTGGTGAATATACATGCAAATATCCGTGAGATTACTTTCTACATGTTTGTTTTGGTTTTGGATAAAGTTTTAAGAAATTTTCTGACAAATTACTCTGAGCCTAGTCAGTCCACTTGAAAAAAATACTGTAATAATGTTGATCAGTTACGTGAAATACAGAGTTTGAATAATTATTTAGACAAGTGTGATTACCATGTACGTGAGTTTGTTCCTTTCCGTTGCTGCTGACCATTAAACAAATAGCTAAAGTAATAAGAAATGAAAAATGGAACATATAATTGCACATGGTGCAACAAGAGACGTGTAGGTGATAATGTTGGTTTGGTGCTCAACAATGTTATTGTCCTCTATCTGTTGGTTGCAAACATTTTAAAATATGACCAGAAATCCGGCATCGAAGGTCAAGCCACACCTGTCTTGTATTGTATTGTTTACTTTACATCCTCCACACGCAGCCACCCAATACGCATTGTAAAGGGTGTTCCAGCCCAACCATTAAAGAAACTGGGCTGCCCAACATTGGTCCTAAGCTCTTTTCCAGCGACAATACTGGGTCATGGTTTACCTTCCTTTTTTTTTTCATTTATCATGCTAAGCATAAGAATGATTTAAGAGAAAAATCATCACTTGGTTTATCATCAACCATTAACTTCGGAGTTAAATATTGTTACACTTAATTTATCTATCTCCGTATTGTTTCGAAAGTATCTTTCAATGTTACTATATCTGACACGCTCCGAAGGTAGCTTTACGACAATAACCCCTCCAAAAATAGGTCATTCCGGAGAGTAATATTGTTAGAGCCACCAAGCTATCTTGAGAATAGACATTGTAATGACTCATGTGCAACAGTAACCACACCTACGTGACCGATATACAAAACCTAATATTCGGAGGTTGAACATATCTTTGCCAACTCATCCATAGGCTATCATAGGGTTTAACACTGTCCAATCATCAATGATACTAAGAGACTATAAATTACTCACGCCCTTAATGAGAGAGATAGGTCAAAGAACAGACATAATACGCCAGAGCAAAACTGAATTAAAAGGGTTATACCCATATCTTCTTCCTCTCATATTCTCTACGCCGACCTCCATATTGTTTACGACTCTCCGCAAAAACCTACAAGGATGAACCACCTGAAATCGCCATAAACTACTGTGGTCCTCTTTATCTTCTTTGTTATATGCCTACTCATTTCAGCATCAATAAATAGTTATACATCATATCCTAACTAATTAGTTGAGACCTAACTAATGATCAATTGATAACTAACTGATTAACAGGCTAACAAACTAACTTCCTATCTTAACTAATTCTCTACAATATGCTAAAGTAAACAATAAATAGGTTAGGTAATAAAGCAGCTCCCGGGCAGCCATTGGTTTTGTTTGGGCATAGGAATAAGATCTTGTTTTTGTGGCAACATCATTGTAAACGATGCTTGTTGAAAAGAGTTAAATGTGACAGTGACCCAACCGTTTCAAATCTATGTCAAAGCCTCTGTACAAAATCTAAAACGAGATCTCCAATACTGTCAGCTTCCAACATGGCTAACAGAGGAAACCAAAATAAACGTGGATCCAATTAAAGCTTTGATGCTCCACCTTAACTTAAAATGCTCTATCTGTTATTTTCACCCAAAAAATGCTCTATCTGTCCGTCCCCACTTCTGAATCCAGAGGTCAGCATAAGTTTAAAATTTTATCTTTAAAATCGCAAGTGAAAATACATGAAGGATGAACCACACGTCTCGCAAGAGAAAAAAAAAAATCGAGATAAGACAATCGTAGTAGTCGTTTAAGTTGAGAGATAGCAATGAGTTAGGCTTAGGGTAATAGCCATAGGTTGGCTTCAGTGTCACAGGGATCTGCGAATAACCAACCCAATGCCGTAAGCAACGCTGTCCCTAAAAAACAACATAGCAAGGGCAGAAGGTGAACAATTTGGTGAAGCCCATTAGATTACCATTGATGATTGAGCTAGGGTTAATTAAATCTCCACTAGAAAAAATTAAATTTTTTGATTTAATCTAATGTAAAAAATTGATTTGAAGCTTTGAATAACTTAAAATATTTTGGCTCGACTTTTAAGATTGAATATTTTAAGTTATTCGAAGCTTCAAATCAATTTTTTACATTATATTAAATCAAAAATTTTAATTTTTTCTAGTGGAGATTTATTCAACTATTTGATATATGTATATCGTATATAAAAAAATACATAAAAAATATTATTTATAATTATAAAAGACCGTTTAAATTGTAACTAATTATTATTATAATATTATAAATATTTATAGTTAAATTTTAAAAAAAATTAAATAACTCGACTTAACTAAATTTCTTTTAATAAAATTTAAAATATAAAATAAAAATATTAATTTAAAATTATTTTATTTAACTCAACTCAACTTAATTGTATGGTAATAAGAGAGAAAAAACGAAAATAGAAGGGAGAAGTAGGGACCACAATATCTATAGGCTATCTTCCAAAGAGATATCCCCACCATTTTGAAGTACAAAATCCAAGAGATCCCCTCTCTGCACAATTTATTTAGGTTCCTAGTGTAGGATACCCAACCCTACCCTACGTTTTCCTAATCTTGTACTCCACTGCTACTGTTATACTAGGCCCTACATTCTCCTACACCTTTCTTCTAACCACTAGGGTTTTCTTAACTTATTTTTTTTTTTAATTTCAATGCATGATTATATTGTTAATTGTTGTAGTTATGTAAGGTACTCTCAAGTATAAACTTTTTTGCCTGTTTTGTCCCTTGCTAAATCATCAAATTACTACCATAGCTTGACAGAATTGAAGCATTGCTCAAGCTGATGTAATAACAAACAAACAAAGGAACTTGTCTGATTCAAAAAAATAAGATTGATTATCCATACGATTTTTGTTGTAAAAGAGAAAGGAAACAAAACATGTGGCTTTGGAGAGCAAGAATAACGAAACGGAAACCATAAAATAATGTTCAAAATGTAAGAAAGGCAGGCAGGCCACCACCCAATTTGCATGCGTAACAAACTACTAAAGCGACAGCAAAACAGCAATTTCTGCCGCCGCTTAAGACAAATTGCTTGCTTTAGACGAGGCTGTACGTCATTAACATAATGCTCTTTTACTCCTTTTTATATATATTTTTTTGTTTTTTACAATAATACTTAAACTTCATAAAAACACCATCAAAGTTACAGCAGGGGTCTCAACCCTGCAGGGATAGAGGAAGCCCAATCAGAAGGGCATGTGTCAAATCTTACGGCTTTTACTATTCAATTAGCAACACGATTACAACCTTTTTTCATAAAACAAAATATACATGAAAAAAAACAACAAGAGATTTCGAAAGTATCTTTATCGATAGAAACTGATTCCCACAAGGGTTTTAGAACACAATCGTGAAATCAGCAATACCAGCCGAAGAGGCTTTGAATTAGGTATTACATAAGTTTATTATAAGTGCGATTCTCTTAATTAAATTTATTTCATTCATAACGTTAAGATTTAAATTTCTGATATTGTTAAAAAAATCTAGTACATTACCTTACTAAATTAACTTGTTGTTAGTCAAAATTACTTTTTTTTCCTTACAAATTGTGGGATGAATATATAAGCTTTAAAATTTCAATTACGATTATATTAAATAAGGAGTTATAGTTTAGTACACAAGCTGTGTAAAAAAAAATTACAATCATTTATATTTAAACTATAAAATTTAAAATCTAAATCCCTAGCCCTAACACCCTAAAACCAAAACTTTAAACTCTAAATTTTAATCATAAACCTTAAATTCTACACCCTACAACCTAAACCCTTAAACCACAACATAAATCTTTAAATACTAAAATTGAAAGGCTTGTACACAAACTTGTGTATCAAAGTATTTTCCTCAAATAATATAATGATATTAATAATTAGAATATATTGAAATTTAGACCACATATAGTAGAATATTTAGCTTGAGAATTTAGATATAGTTTTTACACGTGATCAGCGACCACACGATGGGGCTGTTTGGGCTTTGGCCCTTAAATGGTAAAATTATTGTTTAATCCTTTTAGAAATTGTAACATTAATTATTTTTTAATTTTGTCTCTACGCATGTTCTGACCCAAATATAAGATTTCAAATTTCGTAAGACTCTAATTTTTTTTACTGGTCTAAAGGTGATTACAAGATAATATATGTTTATACATATTCTTAGCCCTTTTACAATGGGCATACATCTTGTAGATAAAGCGATTTAAACTCGTATTTCCTAGGATGAACATTATCCGTTTTTCATTGGGACACTTATTGGATTCCGCAAGACTATGACTTTACCATTAAACTAAAATCTCGTTCGTAATTCAATAATGTTTTCTTCTTTTTTTGAGTAATGGATAAATATGTTAAATTAACCATAAACAACATTATGTAATACAATGTTCAAAATAACATCAGGACAATTCAAGCACAAAGTAAAGACATAAAATAGAGTTGAAAACTCAATGTCTAAAGCATGGGCAGCAACATTACATTACATGCAACAACAACAACAAAAAAACCTCAATAATTAAAGCATATAAAACTCAACTTTTACCTCTTTCTTTCTTTTTATCAAAGGAAAAAACATTCATTATCATAAAAAGTCACAAACAATAGTATCGGGACAGAAACCCAAGATAAAAATGATTATAAGGCCCATACAGATCAAAGCAAACAAACCCCAAAAACCAACCCAAATCTGAGAGGGGGAGAAAAAACCAAAATAAGCAGATGAAACAAACGTCCGCCACATATCGAAAGGTCGACATTAACGTATCTAATGACCTTGAAGATGGATTCGAGAGAACTCATTGGTCGGAGATGACTATGTAGGAAATAGTTTAATCCAAACGATTAAATAAATCAAAACAAAATTAGTGTAAACAGATTCGAATAGAATTTTACAGAATTGAAATAAACCGAAAGAAACTTGTTGAGGCCTGCACAAACACAGTTTCTTTAAGACAAATTTTGACCACTTCTTGGTGCTTGAGTTCGTCGGTCGTCAGTCTCCCAGGATACAACAACAGATGATCTTCTACAGTAGCACTGTTGCAAAGATCACGAACAGAACCCTTGCCTTTCACTATCACCAAAACACTATGCAATTTTCAATAGGAGAAAATTTTTGAGTTGTGTTTTAAAACTGAAGAAAGGCATGCTATATATAGGGGATTGATTAGGTTAAAAGTGGGAATCAAAATATTCTGAGTTTTAATGGTCATTGATTATTTTCCTGTTTAATTCGGAAACATACAATTAATGCCATATATAATCATATATTTTTCTTGAATTGCAAACATTACTGTTTTAACATTCGAATTTAAGAAAAGCAGATAATATCCCTTTAAATTCAGAATATTCAAAAGGATATGTTATTTTTAAGAAAAAATTTATTTGAAGTGGGTAAAATATCCGCAGGTCCATGAAAGGCCCGATCGGTTCGGACATTCCCGTCGCCCACATCGTGCGGGTGCGCCCCCAACCCGAATGAGATTAATCCGCACCCCCTGAGCGTTAGGCATAGTTTTCATTCATATCATTCAATGACCACAAAGTGGGTAAGTGTATATAAACACTTTTTATGCCATTTATCCCATCCATGTGGGATAAAGGGTTTTTATCCTCCTTACTCAATTCACAACTTCCTTGAGCATCAATTTCTCATTCATTACTCAACCATTTTTAGCATATGAGATACCGTTGTAAAGGTCTCATGGAGTAGAATAGGACCCAATAAAATCCTTATTCGAATCTCCACCTTTACCTACTCTAATTGTGGCTCAAAGTTGTTAATTCCTCACAATTTTCCAACAACCCCCCACATGAATGAAATTGATGGTTTATCAAAACATTTTGACTCAATGTGGTGATAGCTTCTATGATCGATAGTTGCATAGGATAGGTAGGTTTCCTCATTTGAACCTTTCCTTGTGAAAGTATATTTACTTTACTAGCTAACTAGTAGACGCGATGTCCTTAAACTATTCAGCCGTTTGTGTAAATGATGATATACTCCACACAACTATCTATCTGACAAGAGTATCTGTTCTCATGGTTACATCCATATGGTCCTGGACATCACTTGGTTCTGCAAGAGTTTGAAAGAACTATGCCCAGTAGTCTCTTTGAAACGACCATACTTCACTCTTACATAGGTGACTTATGTTACTCGGCTCACCGAAGCACATAATGGTCATTAAAAGCTTTTAGCATAGCCTATCTCACTTTGATCGTTGTTTACATTATAGGAACAGACTTGGGGCTGAGTACCCCACAGTGACCGAACAGGTCTATGTAATTAGGTTGTCCCTTTGAACCTAGATCTTGGAATCTCTAGTCAGCTAGGCAAGTTTTTCCTTCATATAGCACCTTTATTTTCTATTACTTTAGTCCCATTCCTTTAGATATTTTCTCAACTTGATCTCGGTTTAACCCTTTGGTTAACGGATCTACAATGTTATTATTTGATCTTACATAATCAATATAGATAACTCCATTTAAGATCAGTTGTCTCACGGTATTATGTCGATGACGCATATGTCTTGACTTATCATTGTACATGCAATTCTGTGCTCTAGCAATTGTTGCTTGATTGTCACAGTATATGTATACTGTGGGCACATGTTTTGGCCATTCAGAAATATCCTCAAGAAATTGCCTAAGTCACTTGGCTTTCTTTCCAGATTTGTCTAGAGCAACAAACTCAGATTCCATTGTGGATCTAGTTATAGTCGTTTGTCTTGAGGATTTCTATGACACGGTTCATCTAACCAAAGTGAAATCATATCCACTTGTGTCTTTGGTGTCTTGAATGTCAGATATCCAACTGCATTAGAGTATCTTTCTAAGACAATGGGGTCTCTAGAATAATGCAATCTGTAGTCCCGAGTATATCTGAGATATCTCAATACCCTCACAATTACTTTCCAATGATTTTCCCCTAGATTGCTTATGAATCTACTTAGACTGCTCACAGTAAAAGCGATATTTGGTTTAGTACAGCTCATGAGATACATTAAGCTGCCTATGACTCTTGCATATTCCACTTGATGAATACTTTCCCCTTTATTCTTAGATAAATGTGAATACGGGTTTAATGGAGTTATGGCTATGCCAGAATCATCATTGTTAAATTTCTCAAGAATCTTGTCCACATAGTGTGACTGAGTCAATATGAGACATTCAGTTAACCTTTTGATTTTGATGCCCAGAATCGTATCGGCCAGTCCCATATCTTTCATGTTAAATTTTGAATTTAACATATTTTTGGTACGTTTTACCATTTCATTGTTGTTTCCAACAATGAGTATGCCATCAAAATACAGACATAAAATAATATATCAACTATCTGTAGTTTTGACATATACACATTTGTCACTTTTTTATTTTGAAGTCGTTTGTCATCATGGCACTATCGAACTTCTCATGCCATTGTTTTGGTACTTGTTTAAGTTCATATAGAGACTTCACCAATCTACATACTTTCTTTTCTTGACCTGAAACTACATGACTATCAGGTTGTTCTATGTATATTTCTTCATCAAGTTCCCCATTTAAGAAAGCTGTTTTAACATCCATTTGATGTACTTCAAGATTTCGCAAACCAGCAATTGCGAGTATCATCCTTATGGATGTTATTCTTGATATTAAGGAGAATGTATCAAAGTAATCAAGGCATTTTTTTGGTATCCTTTTATTACCAATCTTGCCTTGTACTTATCAATTGTTCCATCTGCTTTCATTTTCATTTGAAAATCTTTTTTGAATTTAGTGGTTTAATTCCAGGAGAAAGGTCCACTAATTTCTTTATATGGTTTTGCATGATGAAATCGGTTTCGCTTTTAATGGCTTTCTTCCCTAAGGTGCCTTCAGTGGATCGCATAGTGTCACTATATGTTTGAGGTTCAACCTCAAGCATAAAGTTTAGAAAATCCAATCCAAAGAATTTTTCCACTCTTGCTCATTTGTTTCTTCTTGGCTCTATTTCAATTTCAGCCTCTTGTTAATCATTTAGGCTGGTCTCGTCTAAGGTTCATTTTATTGAACTTTGATCAACCTCTCTAGATTTATATGAGAATATATTTTCAAAGAATGATGCATTCTTTGATTCCATTATCGTGTTCTTGTAAATCTCAAGATTCTTTGATTCATACACAAGAAACCGATAAGCTTGCTATGTTCTGCATAGCCAATGAAAATGCAATCCACAGTTTTAAGACCTATTTTCATTTGCTTTGGTAATGAGGCCATTACTTTGGCAAGACACCTCTACATTTTCAAGTGTTGGTAGGAAGGTTTTTGACCTTTCCATAACTTATATAGTGTCTTATCCTTTTTCTTTAGGGGAACCTTATTTAAAAGGTAATTAGCTGAGAGGAAAGCTTCCCCCCACATGTTCTGTGATAACCCAAAGCTTCCTAACAAATCATTCATCATTTCTTTTAGAGTCTGATTTTTCCGTTTGGCTACTCCATTAGATTAAGAAGAATACGGTGGTGTTACTTCGTGAATAATACCAGGTTGTTTTAATTAATTTATTAATTATTTTATAAACCTTAATTAGTTAGTTTGTACATCATTTTTTTTTCAAAAGTTTGTACATCATTGATGCTCTTTTGTTTTTCTGCTCCTTTGTGCTTTTGTGTTTTGCTCAGACTTTCCTCCTCTATATTTTGTTTCATCTAATAAAATTCAGACGATATATTCTATGTTAAAAAAATATAATTTTAAGATTATTGATGTAAAAATGAGGATGCACCAAATAAAAGTGATAGAGACGGTGAACCAAGGTGGTTATGGTAGAATCAGACGGTTCACTCACAGTAGATTTAAAGCGGAGAGTCGTAGACAATATATTGGTCAGAGCCAAAAAAATGAGAGTAGAAGAGAAGTATTACGCTCTAAGGTTAGCTTTTTCTGGACACATTGTGTACATCTCATGCCTCTCTCTCATCGGGGATTTGAGTATTTACAGCTCATTAGCACTATAGGTGATTGGATAGTGTCATACCTTGTGACAACCTATAGATGGATCGCCAGAGCTAGACTCAACTTTCTAGTGTTAGACTTTGCATGTTGGTCACGTAGATACCATGTGTGCTGCCTCGCAATATATTTTCCAAAAAAAAAAATTAAGGACTCCAATAACATTAGTTTTCGGAAAAGCTTATATTCGTAGGGATGTTGCTGTGAGCTGCCTCCGGGGCGTACCACCTATAAAGGCAATATATATATATATATATATATATATATATATATATATATATATATATATATATATATATATATATATATATATAAAAAAAATATTCCATCTTCATTTAATAAAACAAACCAGTATTATTTATATAGAAAAAACCTGGTACAATGCCAAAGTCTTCGATTGCCCCCACGTACTATTATCATCATATAGAAATGGAATAATAGTGTTGGGCTTTTTGTAATTTTGTAAATGATGAGGATCCACATTTTTCGCACTTCCATCATTCCCTCCTCCTAGAAACACAACCTCCCATTTGGGTGCTGTACTTTTATATCAAACTTTTTTTTTATCTTAGGCATAACTTATATTATAATCATCTTAAAAATATTTTTAAAATTTAACGAGGTAGCACTATTTTATCTGTGCCTAAAAATTATATATACAAGTTATTCTCTTTTATCTTTACTTATTTTAAATACTTAATTAAATTAGTGTCATAAATTAATCGAGTATCAATTCAATTGAAAAAACAGAATGAAATACATTATTTTAAACAACATCAACAATAATTATTATAATGTTGTTTTTGTATTTTTATTTTAGATAATCGAAAATCAAATCAATTGAAAAAGGATTGAAAATTACTATTTTAAATGGTAATAAATATTATTATAGTTCTATTTTTTTGTCTTTTCGTTTTATGCAACTTAATACCAACTCGGTTGGAAAAGACTGGAAACCTATTATTTTAAATGACAAAGAATATTATTATAATATTTTAGTCTTACTAAAATTGTCACTTATTAATTTTTTAATAGTCAATTTTTTTTAATTTTAATATAATTATTATAAAATATTTCAAATAATTAATTTTTATAAATATATATTTAAAAATTACTTAACGAAAGATTTTAACATATTTTTATTAATAATAAATTTTAAATAATAAGAAGTAATTTTAGTGTGACATACGAGTAATAGTTTTTGTGTTTACATATTATATAATAAAATATCAACCAAGTTGAAAAAAAAGACTGAAATCTCAATATTTTAAATGATCATAAATATTATTGCAATGATATTTTTATCTTTTTGTTTATGTATACAATATCAAACTAAAAAAAATAGAAAATATTACTAAAGATAAAAACAAATTTTTTATATATAGATCATTTACCACTCCTTTGTGATTAATTGCTAAATATTTTTTTTATAAATATATTTTCACATAATTTTTTCATCCATATTGTAGATGTGACATAATCTAATTTATACAAAATGACGATACTTTTTAAAATTTAATAAAAAAAATTCATGTTAATATGTTGATGAAATATCAAAATTTCCCCTTAAAATTTTCAAATACAAACTAATTATTTGATACCTCTATCATTTCCATTAGACTGTTCCATTGTTTGAATTCTTGGGATTTCAAAAAAAGCTGTTGAATTAATATTTTAATATAACAAATTAAGTAAAAAAGTTTTAGACTTATTTAAATATTTCAAAAATAATTTAAAGTCTATAAAATTTAAAAAAATCATTTTAATTGTTTTTCTAATTTAGCCGTTTTTTCAAAATTAGTATAATCGTTTTTTGCATTTAAAAATAATATTTTTTAATGTTTAAGGCAAAGAGGATCGACCCCCTATACAAAAGGATTGCCCCTATACAAAAGGATTAATCCTTTTTTGGATACTAAACACTTGATTTTAGCCATTTAGTGTAAAATGATTGATCCTGAAAAAATGATTGACCCCTTGTCTATGCAACGGTTATATAGTTGAAAAAAGATCGGTCCCTTTAGTTATAAATGCTGAAATATTTGTAAGTAACGACTATTTTGCATCCCAACGGTTATAACTCATCCCCAACGACTAGAACTCATTCCACACTATATAAACACCCCATGGACACTTGAAGAAGTGGGAGATGAACATCCAAGCCTAAAGATCAAGAGAAAAGACCTTCAAGACTTTATTCTTTCATTTTCTCTTGTACATTTTGTAGATAGCTTTATTGTAAATCTTTAGTGTTCATCTTTTAAGAGCCTAATTGTGCAAACACAGTTGTTATACAATGGCGCGAGAGTTTTGGTTTGTTTGGGTAGAGTCAACCCAACGGAGAAGATGAATACGATAAAAGGGTATGTTTAGGACCGACGTTTCTCAAAAAAGGTGATCAGAGCACTATGGCAGCAGACGTAGCTCATGAAGACGGGGTTTGAGGCTTTAAGAGTGTTTTCTCAATGATTCTAGACCAATACAATAGTTACACGTGGCTCATGAAGACGGGGTTAACGTTTAATGGCAAGAAACGTTCGAGTGACCATAAGTTTACACAACAAAAACGTAAGTGATCATAACGTTTATTTTTAAAATCGTTGACAAAAAGTGTACATTTCCTAAACGTAATAGTCAATTTAATTAACTTACTTTTTTAAAAAAATCATTATGCCTTTTTGAAATAAGGGAACGACGACCCTTGTTTTGTAGAGTCACAATCCAATCATTGTCTAGTCTTTTTTGCAACACTTAGAAATGATATCGTTTTTGATATAGTAAAACTTGATAACTATTCCAATTTCAGCAGAAATTAAGCCAAGACTGGCTCACTTTCCACTTACCCACCTTGGAAATTAGCTTGAGGTTGAATTTATTGGATTGGTGTCCAGCTACCAATCCATTACCATTTCTTTTTCTTTTTTGAACATAAAATCCATTGCCATTTCTTCTAAACACTAATATAACAACTGTGATCAATGAAATTTCAATTACATACGGGAGATAGAGACTGATAACCGCCAGTGAATCTTGAAGACGCATACAAATTTGTCGACCCAAAGAAATTTAATATGATAATAATGATTGGTAGACACAGAATATATATAATGTTGGAGACTTGCTTGTCATGCTTTATACGATAAGATCTTTTCTTTCTGACACAGTTTGTTAAGTGGTCCACTTCTGTTCGATGTGAATAACGATAATTTCAACACCAACTTACAAATTTGCTCTTGATTTTGTCTTCTGTTCAGACAAATGACTTCTTTATATATATAAAAAATATATTTTTTCTATCAGCTACATTTCTGAATTTCGTGTTGTTTTTCTTCATGCATCAGCGTCGATTTATTTCGGTGAAAAAATATTATATTTTTGTTAGTACTTGCGAATACTCGTGTCACGTGTTAAGGAGTCACAACCTACACACACTATGGGCTAACAACGGTAATCTGCCCCTATTAACCCCCACATAGGCGAACAAGTGAGAGCAATATGCGATAAGCAAGTAAGTTGCGAATACATTAGGGCGAACTATGTTTAGCGATCACTGTCAACACACGTGGTTGCTACCAGTGACTAAGCAAACCTAGGACCTCAAGTCATAGCCAGTCCAATCACAATGCCACAACTGCCCCATCGTGACACATGTCTGGATAGTATATATGAACCCATGCAACAAGGAAAAGACACGATCTTTCACTCGGAGACACCACCATCAACATCAAAGAAGCCATACCCCAGTCAAAACCAGAACAACCACTAGAGCCACCACCGGACCACCGTCTTCAGCACTTGTTCACTTTACCAGTCAACAATTGGTGTAGTGAGCGTGGAACGCGCGCGACTTTATATTTTTTCCATAATCTTCGAGTTTTCCCCAGCCTTTTCGAGTTTTTCATAATCACCAGAATGGACGGAAATCCACCAGCTAACGCGAATGGGAAACGTGTGGAAAGTCATAACCCATCAGATGGTGTAACGATTGGCCCCATGCAACAGTTACAATGGTTTCCATATAATTTCCAGCAACAGTTTATAGGGCAACCTCTTGCATGGCTCACAACAATGGAACTAGGCACACGGTAGGCCAAATGGGGCATTGTCGTCAGAGGAAATGGTTAACAATTTTTGAACATGCAAGATAAGCTAAAGGTCATGAAAGATCTTACGATGAATCTATGGATGTAGTAGACGTGACGTCGAGAGTTTATCAAGGAGTTCACCGTGAAAAGGAAACAAGACGTGCGTGTTCCATGAGCACCATCAAAGTGTCCGAGCAGTATCGACTGATGACAGGTCATAACTATAACTATCACTTTCATTATAACATGTTCATTTTATAGTAATAAGAAGTGTTTAGCTTATGTTACGAACTAATAAGTAATGATAGGACACTTGGAAAGTTTCAGAAGCAAAGAACCACATGGCCGTTTAAGTGTCCCCCACTTTAAGAAGTATGCATTAAAGAATCAGCTTATTCGTCCACTGCTTTTTAGCAGCGAAGAACCACAAGGTTGTTTAAGCATCCACCACTTTTAAGAAGTGTGCATTAAGGAATCAGCTTATTCGTCTGCTATTTTCTAGAAGCGAAGAACCATAGGATCGTTTAAGCATCTGCCACTTTTAAGAAGTGTGCATTAAGGAATCAACTTATTCGTCCATCGCTTTCTAGAAGCGAAGAACCACATGGTCGTTTAAGCATTTGCCACTTTTAAGAAGTGTGCATTAAAGAATCAATTTATTCGTCCACCACTTTTTTAGAAGCAAAGAACCATAGGGTCGTTTAAGCGTCCGCCACTTTTAAGAAGTGTGCATTGAGGAATCAGTTGATCCGTCCACCACTTTTTAGAAACGAATAACCACAAGGTCGTTTAAGCTTCTGCCACTTTTAAGAAGCGTGCATTAAGGAATCAGCTTATTCGTCCACCATTTTTTAGAAGTGAAGAACCACAGGGTCGTTTAAGCGCCCGCCACTTTTAAGAAGTGTACATTAAGTAATCAACTTATAAATCTACAGTTTTTCACAATCGAAGAACCATAGGAATAAACTTATTCGATTACCGCTCTCGAAGTAAGTGAGCAATAAAATGGTTATGCACTAATTGAAAACAACGCAAATGCCATGTCACACCCAAATACATGGCTCATAAAAACAACAAAAAGGGGCCATATTATTTACGCACGAGAATAATAAATGCGCAAATTGGTACAATAGCGACCGAGACTATCTTACCCAGGGGGTAAAGAACTCCCTAATTCATGATATGCTAAACAACATAGTCGCTTACCACAAATCCTTTCTAAAAAGAGTGCGGAACTCTTCTATCCAAAATGAGTATGCGAACATGCAAGAAAGTATAATTCGTCACTTATTTATATTACAAGTTCCCAATATCGAAGGCCCATATTCATGTTTCGCCATCTTAAAGATAATGATATTTTTTAAAAAATTGACACAAAATTGTAATAACCCGTTTTAACCAAACCCTAAACTAAACCAACCCGATTCAAACCCATGATCCGACCCGGATCCAAACATAACCCGACCCGTATCCAAACTTAACCCGACCCGGCCCAGAACCAAAAAATAACCCTAACCCTCTACCATTAACTGCCACCGTCGTCACCTCCACTAGTTTCCACCGTCGCACTCCGGCCATCACTTCACCGACAACCAAATAAACCCTAAAATCTATACAAAATCCAGAAAATCCAAAAAAAAAATCAAACTCAAAGTCTAAACTACCCTCTGGCCGAACCCATACCTTCAACCATACCCTATCTCAGACCCATTTCCCTGAAAATCCGGCACCATCAATCCAGATCTGCATGTCAGATTAAAGAAATAGGAGTAGTTATTTTATATTTTTGGGTTATAAAAACCGAATAGAAGAAATGTATAGGGGGCTGGAGTTTGAAAAAAGAGAGAAAAAGGAGGATTCGAAAAATTGAAAGAAAACAAAGAGATTTAGGGGTCTTTCAGTTCAAAAAAGGGGTTTTGGAGTTCAAAAAAATCAGAGAGTAAGAGGTTCATTTCGATTGAAAAGAGGTATGTAAAAAGGGGGTAAAAATTGTTCTTATCTTTTCAAATAAAAGCTATTTTGTTTCAAATCTGTTTCTTTTTTTGTTTCGAATTAAAAAGGGATTGAAAGTTTACCTTTGTTGCCGTCTTGGTCGTCCGATGACCGCCGCGAGGCCTCTGTGCCGATGACCGGCAGAGGAACGGCGCCGCCTTCGGTTTAGGGTGACCGGTTGAAGAGAGAGAGAAGATCATTTAGATTAGGGTTTTGTTTTATTTTAACCCGTTTCGAATGGTATAATAACCCATTCTATATATTTTAAACTGGTAGCCAAAACGGCGCCGTTTAGAGCCCTAACCCGCGCGGTGACCCGACCCGAGGGCAGGATCCGCGCATTTTGGGTTATGGGTTATTTACCATACAAGTCACCCTAATTCTAACCCGCTTTCATTTGTGTCCCAGGGTTGATTACAGTTTCAGTCCTTCCCTTTTATTCCCGCATCTTTTCTCGTCCTTTTTTTATTTTTTAATTTTGCACTGTATTTTATGTTATTTTTGATTTGGTCACCGGTTATTTAATTTTCAGCCCCTTTATTTGTTGTCATTTATATTTACGCCCATGCATGTTGCATTTGTTTCATTTCAGTCCTTGTTATTTTTGTTTATGCCATGTAAATTATTAATCCATGCATTTTAATCATCTCTATGTCATTACCATGCAATTAAATACTAGTGCATTTTAATTCTTGACATTTATTTACATTATGCTTTGTACATATCTTAATTCATGCACTATTATTATTATTATTATTATTATTATTATCATTATTATTATTATATTTTATGTGTTAGATTAATACTTATGTATATATGTTAGATTAATATTTTATTATGTTGGTATTTGTTTATATGTTTATCACATTGTATGTATGTTTGCCATGTTTTAAATTGCATTTCGGAAATATATGTTGTCAATGCGGTGCCCTTTTATTTGAGCGTAAACGGGGCCAGTATCAGGCGTAGTGATAGTGGTTGGGCGTTTACTCTCGAATAACGGGGCCTTTAAAATCTACTCGCATTTATAACCGAATTTTAATTTAATCGTCACTTTAATCCGGAAAGTTTGAAATTAATAAAGCGGTAATTATTAAAGTACCAATTTTGGGCGGTGTGGGGGTGCTAATCCTTCCCCATCCGTAACCGACTCCCGAACCCAACATTTTAAAATCTCTGGTTTTTACGGTGTCCGGCCTACCTAAGTGGCCGGTGGCGACTCCATTTTTAAATAAAACACGAGTTTTCTAAAATCCCACGTGGAAGAAAATCATCATTTTCAAAACAAAAACAAAACACATTCTTTTTTAGCGAGAAAAAACATCGCTACAGATGACGACTCCGCTGCAGAAATTTTTGTTTTTTCAAAAACAAATGAGAGTCGAGCTTTTTTCAAATAATTACCGCTTTATAATATCGGAAATTCCGGATTAAAGTGACTATTAAACTAATATTCGGTTATAATTGCGCGTTTATTTTAATGCATTTAAAATATGGCATATAAACCCGTTTTTTAAGTGAGGGGAAAATACTAATGCTTTCGTGGAGATATCGTTCTCCCGTGTAGGCCTAGCAAGTACCTTCGGGGCTCGAGTACCTTATGCTTTCGTAAGGATATCGATCCTTTGTGCAGGCATAAGCGAATGGGTCCCCCTGAATTGAACCCGGTTGAAAGGAGCCTATAATGGGTGATGACCGGGGGCCTTGCTACTCTTAGTAGAGGACAGCAAGGACAATTCGGGTACCTCTTAGCACCAAAACTACATATAGTGAGCCGTAAGAGCCAACCCTTTAGAGCCATGTGAAACTCTGCCCGATTAGTGGTCACCCTATTTAGGCTCTGGTGCCTTATTTCTTGTTTATGTGCAATTTTTATTACTCTATTTTTCATTTGTTTTATTTAATCGTTTTATTTGGTGCTAACTCGTTGCATTTTATTCTCATCGCATTGATTTCACTTGCATCGTTGCACAACATCATCACAATCTTGATTTTGCATTGCATCAATTTAGGATAAATTTTGCATGCATATACATTCGTTTTCAAAATAAGAAAACTGACTCTAGGGATGCCCTATGACAGTGATACTGGATAAAGCAGAAAATCAGTCAGCTCAGCATCGATACGGGACCCGGTACAAAACAAAGATGGCGAACGATGAAAGATTGAAGAAAATCGAGCAAGACCAAAAAGAATTGCAAGCGAACATAGCCAAGTAGGTTGAGGAACAGTTGGCGAAAGTCCAACAGGATATGAGGGAACAACTTGCAAAATCACAACATGACATGCTGGGCCAAATGGCACAAATGTTGGGATTGAAGCTTCCCGGGCCTGGATAGGCCTCTATTGTAAATCTCACTGCAAATCCTAGACCCACTGCCGGGGACGAGGATCTTATGTATCCTCTGGGGTTCACGCCCGTTCAAACCAAGATACAGCCAGAAACTCAACCCCAGGTGATCATTTCACGGGGAAAGTCTCATCTACACCAGGCCGGTACTTCGATCCCTATAAATCATCCATCTGCATCAGAAGTTAAGACCGGGGGCAATTAAGCTGAAAATTTTATCTCAAAAACAGATCATCTGTTTGAGATCGAGAAACCGAAGGTAGAAGCTTCAAAGGAAATCGAAGATCGATGTAAGAGACTCGAAGAGAAGCTAGAGGCTATGGGAGTAGAAGATACCTTCAGTGGATTCGATGCCAATGAACTCAGTCTTGTCCCAGATTTGGTTTTACCTCCTAAATTCAAGGTCCCAGAGTTTGAGAAGTACGACAGAACAAGCTGTCCTCGCGCTCACCTCACTATGTTTTGTCAAAAGATGACAGGATACGGCCGAGACGACAAGCTGTTAATTCACTGCTTCCAAGACAGTCTATCGGGATCTGCTGCCCGATGGTATAATCAATTGAGCCAACATTATATCAAATCCTGGAGAGACTTGACAAAAGCTTTTCTGGAGCAATACCGACACGTCAATTACATGATGCCAGACCGGTGGACGTTACAACAGATGAAACAAAAACATAATGAAAGCTTCAGGTAGTACGCTCAGCGCTGGAGGGATATAGCAGTTCAGGTCCAACCCCCGCTCAGTGAGAGGGAGATCGTGGTCACATTTGTACAAACTTTGGAGGGTCCGATCCTGGGTCGCTTGATAGGCAACGCGACTACCAATTTTGCCGACCTCGTATTATCCGGTGAGCTCATCGAGAATGCTTTCAAGACTGGCAAAATTGACGATGGAGGTTCGTCCCATAAGAAACCTTACCATGGAAGAAAAGACCAGGAAATGAACACTTCGAGAGTTTACAATGCAAATTATTTCAAGCCCAGCACAGTTGTGCAATCTAAGGCCGTGCCAAGTGCTTACGTTGCCTCAAGCCAAGGTTCTGGTCAGAGGAAGAACACTGAAAAGATAGAGTTCACTCCCCTGCCGATGTCGTATAGAGATCTGTACAAGGAGCTGCTAAAAGCCCATATAGTGGTACCTTTCCACCAGACTCCGACGCAACCCCCATTTCCTAAGTGGTATGATCCTGACGCGAGTTACGAATATCACGCTGGACAGGTGTGCCACACGATTGAAAATTGTTGGGGCTTCAAGAGGCTGGTAGAAAAGTACCTCAAGCTCGGTGTTATAAGTATTGAAAACCCTATAAGTTCAGCCACAAGTGGGAACCCTTTTTTGAAGCATGAAGATGCCAACTGAGGGTGTTGAAGGTTTTTTGAACTGGACCATGTTAAGTATTGCACTGTCCTGACCATGGCAGGTCCCCTTGTAGTTTTTATCACTTTCAGAGTAATACTTTTTGTAAACCAACCTCACCGACTTAAGTACAATAGTGGTGAGAGTATTTTGTATGGGATCAAAACTACAAGTAGCAATGCAAACATCTTTTGTTCATATCTGAGTCCTGAATATCCAAAATACATTACCTTAAAGTTTCAAATTTACTACGAGAACAATGTCAGATGATGTCATGTAATGAATGAACTTTTGGGGCATCCACTCAAATGAAAGCTGATCGAACCCAAGGTAAAGTCGGGGCACTACCGTATGAAAAACCAAGATCCCGACATGACCAATCGAAAGTCAGGGGCATCCCTTTGAAGACCAAAAATCAAATTATGTCGCATTCATAAATTCAGCTGCATTCATCTTGCATTGGGCCATCCTTGCATACGCCATACATCTATGTTCAATGCATACACTAAAGTCACCTTGCATTTAGGATAGACACATGCATTTAGGCATAAAATTCATGCATTTTTGCTTACAAAAAGGTTCAAAAAGAGACCGAACATCCTCAGCTGTGGGGGCAAGGACAAGAAGACCAACCTTAGTCTTAGAGGAGGCCAAACACAAAGAGGATGCTGAAACATCAGTAAAAGGTAACAATGACAAATTTTGTGAACATTTACTGATTAATGTTTTTTTCATTTTAGGTCATACCTCTCCGCCAGTAGAGCAACAGAAGTAGACTTTTCCAGATCTTACCTGCGTCATTGTTGATAGGCCAATAATTTCCAGATTCTGCTTTACCTGGTGCAACAATATAGATATCCTGAAGATCTCGAACCTTTCCCCAAGCAGATCGAATTTCTATTCAGGTCTTATTTCTCCGCTGACGGTGCAACCAGACCTAATTTTTTCTCGAGTCTTACTTCTTTGTATAGTTCAAGAAAAAAAATTATTATAAAAAATAAAGTTGAAAAAAATTAGAAAAAAATCAGAAAAAATCAAGAATCAAAAATCAAAAATTGAAAAAATCAAAAATGAGGAAAATCAAAAGAAATTTTATCAACTTCCATTTTCTGCTCTCCGCTGATGGAGTGACCGGGTCCAAGCTCTCGACGTCCCCAGATCATGCTCTCCGCTGATGGTGTAGCCGGTTCCTGGTCGTCATTATCCGATCCAGTTCTTCGCTAATAGAGTAACCGGGTCCCAGCGACGTCCCCAGATCCTGCTATCCTCTAATGGTGTAGCCGGTTTCTGGTTGTCATTATCCAATCCAGTCCTCCGCTGATGGAGTGGCCGGGTCCAAGCTCTCTTCGCCCTCATTTCCTGCTCTCCGCTGATGGTGTAGCCAGTTTCAGGTCGTCATTATCCAAACCAGTCATCCGCTGATGGAATGGCCAGGTACAAGCTCCATTTGTCCTCAGATCCTACTCTCCGCTGATGGTGTAGCCGATTCCAGGTCGTCATTATCCAAACCAGACATCCGCTGATGGAGTGGCCAGGTACAAGCTCTCTTCGTCCTCAGATCCTGCTCTCCGCTGATGGTGTAGCCGGTTCCAGGTCGCCATTATCCAAACCAGTCCTCCGCTGATGAAGTGGCTAGGTACAAGCTATCTTCGTTCTCTGATCCTGCTCTCCACTGATGGTGTAGCCGGTTTCAGGTAGTCATTATCCGAACCAGTCCTCCGCTGATGGAGTGGCTAGGTCCAAGCTGCAGTCATCCTCTAATCCCGCCCTCCGCTGATGGTGTAGCCGATTATTGGTCATCATTATCCAATCCAGTCATCCGCTAATGGAGTGGCTAGGTCCCAATGGCTTCTATCCTACTTATCCGCTGGTGGTGTAGTAGGGTTCCAGATAATGTTCTGCTTCTCCGTTGATAGACCCAACTCTACTGATTTTCAAGTCCCTTTTATTAATGAAAAAGAAAAAGAAAAAGAAGAGAAAAAAGAAAAAAGAAAAAAGAAGAAAGAAGAAAAAAATCAAAAAAAGAGGAAAAAGAGAAAAAAGAAAAAGAGAAAAAAAAAGAAAATCAGAAAAAAGAAAAAGAAAAGAGAAAGAAAAAATGAAAAGAAAAGAAAAATGAAAAATTCAAAAAATGTATCGCCTGATCTAGCCCTCCGCTGATGGAGTGGCTAGGTCCAAGTTGCAGTCGTCCTCTGATCCTGCTCTCCGCTAATAGTGTAGCCGGTCCGAGGTTGCCATTATCCGATCCAGCCCTCCGCTGATGGGGTGGTTGAATCCATATTATCAACGTTCTTCGATCTTACTTCTCCGTTGATGGAGTAGTGGGGTGCAACATCTATCTTTCGACCCGGTCTCCTCGTCAGTGTCGTAGCCAGGTTATTTTTACTCTCGTATTACCATGATGAAAAAAGAAAAAATGAAAAAAAGAGAAAAAAAAAGAAAAAAAGAAAAGAAAAAGAAAGAAAAAAATCTAATCAAAATGAGCTTTCAATCATTTGATCCTGCTTCTTCGTCAGAGTTGTAGCTGGATCAGACATCAGAACTTCCGTCCATCGATCCTGCCTCTTCGTTAGTGTTGCAGCTGGATCAAGTTTTGTAGACCCTACCTCTTCGCCGGTGTTGCAGCTGGGTCAAGTTTTCTTAGGAATCACATCATCATCAATAATGTAGTGAGTCGCACTTATTTTGCTTCCCTAATAGACCACCTCCCGTTTTGAAGATTATGCTTCCTCCAAGAGTGACAAAGTAGATCTGTCAAGTCCAGAAAGAAGACATGCGCCGAAGAGAAAGAAGATTTACCGAAGAATAAAGACATACGTCAAGAGAAGAAGCTCAGCCGAACCAGACAAAACGAGTTATTTTTAACCTTTGCTCTATTGCTGCTACACAACAATGAGCAAAGGGGGGCAACTGTAATAACCTATTTTAACCAAACCCTAAACTAAACCAACCCGATTCAAACCCATAATCTAACCTCGATCCAAACTTAAACCGACCCGACCCGTATCCAAACTTAACCCGACTCGGCCCAGAACCAAAAAAAAAACCCTAACCCTCTACCATTAACTACCACCGCCGTCACCTCCACTAGTTGCCAGCGTCGCACTCCGGCCATCACTTCGCCGGGAACCAAATAAACCCTAAAATCTATACAAAATCCAGAAAATCCAAAAAAATATAATCAAACCCAAAGTCTAAACTACCCTCTGGCCGAACCCATACCTTCAACCATACCCTATCTCAGACCCATTTCCCTGAAAATCCGGCACCATCAATCCAGATCTGCATGTCAGATTAAAGAAATAGGAGTAGTTATTTTATATTTTTGGGTTATAAAAACCGAATAGAAGAAATGTAAAAGGGGGCTGGAGTTTGAAAAAAAGAGAGAAAAAGGGGGATTCGAAAAATTGAAAGAAAACAAAAAGATTTAGGGTCTTTCAGTTCAAAAAAAGGGTTTTGGAGTTCAAAAAATCAGAGAGTAAGAGGTTCATTTCGATTGAAAAGAGGTCTGTAAAAAGGGGGTAAAAATTGTTCTTATCTTTTCAAATAAAAGCTATTTTGTTTCAAATTTGTTTCTTTTTTTGTTTCGAATTAAAAAGGGATTGAAAGTTTAGCTTTGTTGCCGCCTTGGTCGTCCGATGACCGCCGTGAGGCCTTTGTGCCGATGACCGGCAGAGGAACGGCGCCGCTGTCAGTTTAGGGTGACCGGTTGAAGAGGGAGAGGAGATCATTTAGATTAGGGTTTTGTTTTATTTTAACCCGTTTCGAA
Organism: Hibiscus mutabilis; assembly: GCA_019671005.1. Taxonomy (NCBI): domain Eukaryota; kingdom Viridiplantae; phylum Streptophyta; class Magnoliopsida; order Malvales; family Malvaceae; genus Hibiscus; species Hibiscus mutabilis. The sequence continues at coordinate 31,281,287 of CM033749.1, forward strand.
TGGTATAATAACCCATTCTATATATTTTAAACTGGTAGCCAAAACGGCGCCGTTTAGAGCCCTAACCCGCGCGGTGACCCGACCCGAGGGCAGGATCCGCGCATTTTGGGTTATGGGTTATTTACCATACAAGTCACCCTAATTCTAACCCGCTTTCATTTGTGTCCCAGGGTTAATTACAGTTTCAGTCCTCCCCTTTTATTCCCGCATCTTTTATGTTATTTTCGATTTGGTCACCGGTTTATTTAATTTTCATCCCCTTTATTTGTTGTCATTTATATTTACGCCTATGCATGTTGCATTTGTTTCATTTCAGTCATTGTTATTTTTGTTTATGCCATGTAAATTATTAATCCATGCATTTTAATCATCTCTATGTCATTACCATGCAATTAAATACTAGTGCATTTTAATTCTTGACATTTATTTACATTATGCTTTGTACATATCTTAATTCATGCACTATTATTATTATTATTATTATTATTATTATTATCATTATTATTATTATTGTTATTATATTTTATGTGTTAGATTAATACTTATGTATATATGTTAGATTAGTATTTTATTATGTTGGTATTTTTTTATATGTTTATCACATTGTATGTATGTCCGCCATGTTTTAAATTGCATTTCGGAAATATATGTTGTCAATGCGGTGCCCTTTTATTCGAGCGTAAACGGGGCCAGTATCAGGCGTAGTGATAGTGGTTGGGCGTTTACTCTCGAATAACGGGGCCTTTAAAATCTACTCGCATTTATAACCGAATTTTAATTTAATCGTCACTTTAATCCGGAAAGTTTGAAATTAATAAAGCGGTAATTATTAAAGTACCAATTTTGGGCGGTGTGGGGATGCTAATCCTTCCCCATCCGTAACCGACTCCCGAACCCAACATTTTAAAATCTCTGGTTTTTAAGGTGTCCGGCCTACCTAAGTGGCCGGTGGCGACTCCATTTTTAAATAAAACACGAGTTTTCTAAAATCCCACGCGGAAGAAAATCATCATTTTCAAAACAAAAACAAAACACATTCTTTTTTAGCGAGAAAAAACATCGCTACAAAAATTGAAAGAGAGAAAATAATAATATCTTTTTATATTGGAAAGAGAAATACATTGGAAAGTTGATTATATCGCCATTTAAGTTGGTTTGTTGCAAATCTGATTATTTCTAATTAATTCTCTTATCCTATTTCTCCTTACCACCATTTCTATCCTAATAAATTAATTAATTATCATTATCTGTTCTATCACTTCTATTCTCACGTTCTAAGCCCCAATGAGACTCTCTTCGTCGCTCCCACAATGTCTGTCACCAGGAAACATTAACATCCAAACCCTGTCCTCCCAAGGGTTACCAATAAGAGAAAACAAGCAGCATACTGCAATTGCGAGCACCAAATAAGAAGCCTTCATAGCGTCCAAAGGGCAGAGTGCAATGACAAACCTCAAACAAGCAGTTGCACCTCAAAAAAAACCTAAAAAAGGTAAAATTATTTTCGAGCTACGCTGCTTGTCAGACGTTAGCAATCACGACCACACCAAAGCAGGGCAAAGCCCATTTTTAAATATATATATAATAAAACAAAAAATGAATAGCCCATGGAAAAACCAACGATAAAGACCCCCTTATCGCACAAAAGGCATAGTACAATTACAAACCTCGGACAAGGAGTCGCACCTTGAAAAGAAACTCGGAATAGGTAAAATTGCTTTCAAGTTTGCCACTTATCAGGTGTTGCAACTACAACCAAGCTAAAGCATAGTTGAAACCCTAAATAGGGAGAGCAAAATATAAGATCTAAGCTATATAGTATTTCACTAAAGATGGGCCCTATTTATAGCCATCACACAACCTACTTTAGCGGGAATGTAACACCCTCAACCCGAATATCACATTTGGGCCTCAAGCCCAAACCAAAACCATAAAATTTCTCAAACTGGGTTTACCCCAAAAAAGTATTTTTCCAAAACATTTAGATCCAATAGTTGAAAACATAAATTAAAAAATTAAATAGTTACAAATGAGCTACACTTTAATTTAAAATATTTAAACATTCAACTCGATTAATACAATTTTAAAAATAAGAAATACATACTCAACCACGTAAGGTCCTAAGAATATACAACCCACTAAACTCAAGTACCATACTTTGAAAATCATCACGTGCTAGAATCCCGAACTGATAGAGCTTCTCGATCCCATAATCCGAAGATCAACCTACGTACGAAAACAACGATTCTAAGTGCTGAGCTTACAAAGTTCAGTGGCACACATCTACTTTACCATACTTCATGCTAATCATAAACATAAGCATATAAGCTAGTATGAGTAATAAGGAGAGAGATAAATAAACATGTGGCACTACCACTAGTCGTCTAAACACATGCTCTCAACATAGTAAAACATCATACATGGCCCACAAGGCCCAATCATACTCATAACATGGCATCATAACATCATATAGATATGGCGTTACCTCTAGCAAAAAAAAAACATATAGCATGGCAAGAAACATACATTTCTCATAGCATATAAGTATTATACCATAATATAGGAGTGAGGCTAGCAACCACTAAGTATCAAGATCCTACATCCGAGAATCTTCAACCATGTGTTGCAACACAGTTTTTATATCACTGGGTATCCGGATCCCATCAATTAATGGTAAATCAACCAAACAAGTGCCCATACTTAGCACGCAACATCACATAATCCAACAAGGATCCCTATGGTTGCTATTACAAACAAGTCACCCAAGACTTTACCAAATTAATACATTATAAAAGTGTACATTAATCATCCTCATTAATTTATCTCATTAATATCCCACGTCAATTTCCATATTTTTATTAGCTTTAAAGATTATTTCGTTCAATGGGTACCAACACTCAAACACGAGTATCGATACGGTACCCATAGGTATCGGTACTCACACGCGTACCGTTACTGAAATAGCTTATTAAAAATTCATAATTTTTAAAAGTATCGGTGTAGATCAACTCGTACTGATACGGTCCCCAATCGCTTATCGGTACAACCAAAGCTCATACCGATACCCTATATACGGGTTCACACTATTTCTTTGAATTAGAGTTTTACGACACTTTATTCGATCCCTAAAGCTTATAAAAGTCATTAAGGTTTGTTTAATAACATATTCAATCAATTAATATTAATTACTGGTTTCATGATCATTTATTCGAATATTTATCGATATTATTATCTATTAAATATAATTTCAATTAATTCACGTCAATCATTCAGACTAGCATACACGTCATCACGATTATCAATCAATTCAACCAATCATCAAATAATTATATGAATCAAAACATATCCTTAAACATCATCATGCATCTCACATATATCGAATCTCATACTATCGTCTCTAAATATGCATATCTATCGTCTACCTATTTTGCAGACACTGACATGCAATGTAATCACATATATGATGATCATGAAGCAATATGAGTTCACGGTGTACTAACCTTAAGCCAAAATGATAAATCCCCCATCAAAGCTCCTCCAAACATCTCTTTAATTCCAATATTAGAGTCTACCAATTCATCGGATAAAACAAATACAATTATATAAGCCATTTCACATAATCAGACTACTTTAAGTATCCAATTTAGTATTAGTGTTGTATTTAATTAGTAAGTCAGTAGTTTAACTTAAAGTCTATTACTTAAGAGGGTTAGAGTTAGAAGATAATTGTAAGTAGGACTCCTAATGTATCAAAAGTCCTATTCTATAGTCTTTAAAAAGAGTTTGTATTGTATGTATTTTCGGCTAAGTTAATTCTTCAATAAAATACATAATACAATTGATTATGTTTTTCTTCATGGTATCAGTCTAATTTCATCCTTATTGGAAATTATTTTTCATGGAGACTCAATCAACATCTAGTGAGATGCATTCTTCACCAAGAAATAATGTCAACTTGGTAGATTTTTCGTATAACAGGGTCAATCACACCGCCATCATGATTTGTTAGCCATAACTATCTTCAATGGTCACAATCTGTTAAAATTTTCCTCATTGGAAGAGGTACCCTAGGGTATATTACAAGAAAATTTAAAACAAACCTCTGCAGATGATCAAGGTTTTGAAAAGTAGGCTCGGAGAATGGAAAAGGTCATGTCTTGGCTTATCAAAACCATGTCTCCTGAAGTTGGTTCACAATTCCTCCTTTATGAGACAGCTAGTGACATCTCAAATGCTATCAAAGAAACATATTCTAGCACAAACAACAATTTAAAGTTGTTTGGGATTGAGAGTAAAGCCTCTAACTTTAAGTAAGAAGGAATGAATGTCACCCAGTTCTACATTACTCTGAAAAATCTATGGCAGCAAATAGATCTCTATGAAGCAAATGACTGGGAGACTACTAATGATGCTGCCCATACAGGAAAATAACTGCTCAAAAAGGATTTTTCTAATTTTAAATGGCCTAAATAAGGACTGGGATACAGAAAAATCCAGAATTCTTGGCAGCAGTCCTCTACCATCTATCCGAGAAGTTTTTTCAGAAATAAGAAGAGAAGCAAGCAAAAGATCGGTTATGACTCTTGAAGTGCTTGCCCTGAGAGTTTGGCTATTCTTATTCAGACTTTTTCTTTTAATAAAACAAGAAGAGGAAAAATTGCGTGTGACTACTGTAAAAAGGTATGGTACCTAAAATACCAATATTGGAAACTACATGGTAAACCAACAGATTGGAAGTCTTCAGCAAATAAAGCATATAGGGAATCATATTCTAATACAGCTACTAGTGCTGAAATTAGTGGTTTCACCAAAAGAAAAATGGCATAACTGCAACAACTATTTAGCAAGTTTAGTGGCAGTAGTGAAGGAAATCTGACCCCTAGTGGAAGATGAAGGTACAAAGAACAACTCCTCACCAACTGCTATTCTTTCTATCAAAACTACCCCAACATGAATCATTGACTCTGGTGTTTCTGATCATATGACTGGTCATAGGGAAATATTTTTTAAGTTTATATCTTCATCTTCTACAAGTTCCATTAAAACAACTGATAGTTCTTTATCCTTAATTCAAGGAAGTTGTTCTGTTTTCATTAATGATGAGTTGATACTTGAGGATGTGTTGTTTGTGCCCAATCTTGCTTGTAATCTGTTATCTGTCAGCAAGCTTTCTAAGGATTTACAATGCTTTTTTTAGTTTACTGATTCTGGTTGTTTTTTGTAGGCACTGGGTTTGAGGAAGATGATTAGCAGTGCTAGCTTGCAAAGTGGTCTCTATGTCTTTTATTGTACCAGACCTTCTGCAAATCTAAATTCTTCTCGCCATTTTACTTCCTTAGCACAGTTTATCTTGTAATGTTATGGCATTTTAGGTTAGGCCACCTTAGTTTCTACTATCTTGCAAAGTTATTTCCCAATTTGTTTGTTAATAAAAAGCCAAGTTCTTTTAAATGCCATATTTGTCCACTTGCTAAAAAAACAAAAGCATCCTACTTACCATCTTCTTATAAACCCTCACATCATTTTCCCTTAATATATAGTGATGTTTGGGGTCCTTCTAAAGTGAAGAATGTTATTGGGAATAGGTGGTTTGTAACTTTTATTGATGATTATAGTAGAACTACTTGGGCATACTTATTAAAAGAAAAATTTGAAGTATTGATGAGAAGTTTTATACCATGGTTGAAACTCAATTCAAGAGTAAAATTCATATCTTCAAATCTGATAATGGAGAAGAATTTTTTACCACGTCCTTAGATGATTTTTCAAGGAGAAAGGGACAGTTCAGATAAGTTCTTGTGTGGATACTCCACAACAAAATAAAATTGCCAAGAGAAAAAATAGGCATTTATTAGAATTGACTAGAGCTTTGATGTTTACACATAATGTTCCAAAATATTTGTGGGGTGAGGCTTTGTTGACAACTACCTATCTTGTTAATAGAATGCCTAGTAAAGTCTTACAATTTCAAACACCTAGAGATGTTTTCTTGGAGAGTTTTCCCACTTTTAAGCTATTGTCTTCTATTCTTCCTCTGAAAGTTTTTGGTTGCACTGTGTTTGTGCAAAACTTTGATCCTTTTAGGTCCAAACTTGATCCTAAATTCTTAAAGTGTGCTACAGTATGGTATTTTCACTTAAGAAGGGCTACAAATGTTATCATCCTCCTTTTGAAAAGTTTTTATCTTCCTTGAATGTTACATTTTTTTATCAGGACCCCTATTTTCCCACGGCTGCTGTAATATCCCAAATTTTGGCTAGTGACCAAAATGTAAATTTTCAAAGTTTTGGGATTAAAGTATAAACTTTGAAAAAGTTTGGGGACTAAAGTGTAAATTTCCCCAAAAAATAATTTTATTCAGTATAAGATTAAATCGGATTAAAATAGGTACCTTGATATCAATTTTAAGAATTAAGATGTAGAAAAGGTACCGAATTTGGATCGAATGAAATTGTTAAGCGTGCTTAGGCCAGAGAAATACAAGGATGGGTGACCTTTGGGAAGGTCCCATCAAAGTGTTTTTGATCGATATTTTGGACTCAGTAAGAGTAGAGAAAATTCATATGGATTATCGATAAAGGAATTCTAAGAGAAATTTTATTCTATGAAGATTTTCGATAAGTATCGGGAAAATAGATTGAATTAAGAAAATTCAGTCTAAGTCCTTGAAAAGGAAGTTTTTATAGGATAATAGAGTTCATTTCCCGAATATGAAAATATAGAATTTTCGGAATAAATTCAATAGCTCGGAAAAAGGTAAAATCGCAGTAGAAGTATTTTATGAATATTAGGAAAATCGGATCGAATTGGAATTTTAGAGACTGATCCAAAAGCCATGAAAAACTCATAAAATACTATTTTATGAATATTTTATTATAATTGGTTGGATTCCAACTAGATTTAGTTGAATTTTTACAAGAATGGCAAACTAGTAAATAAAAACTAGTTGGAGGGTAAATTGGTCATTTGGCCCTAATGGCAATTTTAAAATATTTAAAAATTTATAAGGGAAATTTTGGAAAGAGGAAATGGGAGATTTAATCTTGGCCCTTGATTGATGATAAGAACAATCTCAACCATTGGATTAAAATGGCATTTTAGTAATTTTACTATCTAAATGAATTTAAAATTCATTTATACAAGACATGTGGCCAAATTGGATGAAAAATAAAAGATGAAGACCATTCTACATCTTAAAATTTCGAAATATGTGGGGGAGAAAGAAAGAAAAATGGATAAAAATTTTCCATGTTCGATTCAAGTCCCGAAACTCGATTTTCAGGTAATCTCATCAACTACAAAGTTGTTATACTCTTCAAGCTCTATATTTTGGTGTAAATAATTCAAGAAATACATGCTTGATTGATGAGAATTTTTATGAGAAAGAAATTAGGGTTTATGGACTAAATTGGGGGTTTTGAGATTTTATGATTTCATGATGAAATTCAAGTTGAAACCAAGTTTGTGTGATGTTGAAATCATGTTATTGAGTTGGGATTTAAAGCCTACATATTTTATTTTGTATGAAGATGATTAGGGTTTATGGATTCAAGTTTGATTTAGGGTTTGTGATGTTGGATAAATGATCTAGTAAGCTTGAATTTGTTATTTGGAAGCAAAACCCTAAATTAAAGGTATAGGGACCATTTCGATAATTCTGAAAGTTAAAGGAATCATCCTAATTTTATGATTTTGAAGTGTATTTATGTTATTATTGAAGTTGGAGATGTGAAATTGAAGTTAGAATGCAAAACCGATGTTAAATTGAGTTAGTGGCCATTTTTACAAATTGTCAAAGTTAAGTGACCAATTCGGAGATGAGGTTTTTGATAAGGATTAAATCTGATTTTTTAGTTGAAATAATATAATTCAAGTAGTAATGTTGATTTGAGGATTAATTTGCAAGGTGAAGAAGTTTGAATCGTTATCTTTGCATTTTTAGTGACTATTTCGGAAAGAATGAAAAATTAAAGGGAATTATTTTTGAATATTTATTTGATGAAGAAAGTGATACATTAGTGGTTTGAAACAAGTGATGGGACTAAATTGACAAGAAGAAAAATAAGAAGAAGTTAGTATAAATTAGAAGTTTATTATGGAAAGCTATTTAGAAGGCTGGTTTTGTCAGTAAGTTTGAAAATTCACCATAAATTCTAAAAAAATGGTTAGAATGTGAATTTATACCAATGTAAAAAAACATCATCTACTTTCGCCTCCAACAAACGAAAATTGATTTCGAGTTCCGAGTCAAAAGATATGAATTTTAAGTGACGAAAGGTCAGAAAATAGAGCACCAGTCTGTTCTGAATTCCAACATTGTAATTGACTTTGAAAATTCACCATAAATCGTACAAGTTGAATTTGGGATATTAATTTATATGTTTAAAGTTCTTACTGAATCTAGTTTCTTTTAGAACAAACGGAATCGAATTTCGAGTTTTAGAATATTTTATCGAAATATTTCTTTGAAGGTAGTGCAATCTGTCAGAAAATGAGAATTGATGCATTTTGTATCTAAGGTTAATTAGTAAGCTTGAAAGGGATTAAAGGAAGTTCTAAATGGTCATTAAAGACCAAAAATGGGTTTTGGACAGTATAAGGAAGGAAGGAAAAACTTTTGGAAATTTTGTATATTCGAATGACTATATTCGATAGCATGTTTAAAATATTGTTAGATTTAAATCCAACGAATGTTATTCGTATTTATATGATCAATGAAGTTTGATTTAGATCAAAAGAAGGGTCGAGGTATTATGAAGGAAAGGATCGAGTAGAGCTTAGTGAGGCAAGCTAATAAATGGCCCAGGTGAGTGCATTTTTACATATTTTATATATATAATATGAGGAAGACTTGCGATAAGTCAACCTCGAGTGTTAAAAGCAAAAGAATTTGAATCGTAAATTATATACATATTAAATGGTTTCGAATGATTTATAAATGATTTTAGGTATGAACTGCCCAAAGTGTTTTTCTTATATATGTTATAGTGATATGTCTTTATTTATTGATATTATTGAATAAGTGAATAGATTATAACGATGAATTGGTTAAAAGCCCATTGTATGATTATTGAGATTCTTGGTATAATTGGCATGCCAATGAGGTGGAGTATAGTGATATAGTGACGTTGTGTTCTACAGCTATGACCTAGTGATATAGTGATGTTGTATAAGTGTACAACAGTTATATAGTGAAACAGTGATGCTGTGTTCTACAACTATGACCTAGTGATACAGTGATGTTGTATAAGTGTACAACAGTTATATAGTGAAACAGTGATGCTGTGTTCTACAGCTATGACCTAGTTATACAGTGATGTTGTTAAATTACAGCAGTGGTATAGTGATACAATGATATATTGATTTATTATGACACAACATATTAGTTGATGCCGCATATGTGCATACTCAATAGTGACTCGTATACCATGCATTCTCAATTACATTACACTGGCCTATGAAATGAATAAAAAGTAACAAGTACAAGTGATCTAAAGGAAAGTGAAAAGTGGAAGTGATATGATTCAAATGAAAACAAGTGATTTACTGGATATTTGATTTGACATGACATTGCCTTATATATGTATATGAGATGTGGATTTTTACATGTTACATGACAGAGGAACGACTTCGATAAGTCATTCTATACGATTCTAAATTCTTATATGTTATATTTAGTATTTTATTTACTATGCAATTTTTTTATTAAAATTAAGTGCTTTACTTTGATTTATAAGTTTTGCCTCACTAAGTTCGTACTTAGCGTGTGTTTGTTTTACACGTAGATTAAGATGGAGTATTTGAAGAGGAGTCGAGCATGCTGAGCAAGCTTCAATATGCAAAATATCAGTAAGATATTCTAGCTTATGATAATCTCTAGTGGGCATGTAATTATTTAATTGCTAGTAGAGTATGATGCATTAAATTAGACTAAAGGATAGATAAATAATCAGTTTTGATGATGAATCGTATATGGATAAAGCAAAATAAGACATTAGCTTTGTACAGAATAAAGCTAAGGTAGAAAGGATAATTGCTTTGCTAATAAGAATAATCGGTAATCAAATAAAGATTTTAAAGTCAAGAAAGGGCCTAGATAGCGAACCTAGTTTTCAACATGAATTAGACTGTTGTTTTTAATAATTGCCAAATATGTTTTAAAATAATTAATTCAAGGTTGAAACTAGCTAACTGCACATAGGTTGTGTTTTCAAGAAAATCGAGAAAGGGTTAGATTTACAAACTAAAATTTGTAAATACTTGTAAAAATAAATTTATAAGTCGAGATTTCTTTAAACGACTCCGTACCATCTTTAATGTATATTAGATTTACGAGTATACGTTAAGAATGTTACAGTTGCAACTTAGGGGGAGAGGTGTGATGATTTTCATCTTCAGATTTAGTGCCTACTGATTATTTCTTATTACTTGAGCCTTAGATTTCTTTTAAATCTGCTAGTTCTTTACCAAATTTTACACCGACAACTTTACATCTTTCACAATTATTCACCCACTGTTACTCCTACCGCTCCTCAAAGTTTACATAAACCTCCTCTATAGCCCCCTAAACAACTACAGGCTTATACTAGAAAAAGGAAAACCATTCTTGAGACTATTTTGCAATCTGGTATTTGCTGAGGATTAGACTTGAGTCCAGCTGCTTGTAAGGATAATGGAGGTAATGATTCAACTGATATTCCTCCTCATTTACATTAATTTAGTTTTTTGTCTATTGCTAAGAGAAAAAGGGTAAGACAGTTTACTAAACACCCTATTCAGAGGTTTGTTGCTTATGGGAATTTGATGCCATCATTTAAAGCTTTTACATCTTGTTAGATGAAGAACAAATTCCTAAAACCATCGATGAGGCTTTACAAAATTTCAAATGGAAAATGCTGTTGAATAGGAGATTGAAGCACTAGAAAATAATGGTACTTGGACCATTACTGATTTTCCTCAAGGCAAGAAACTTGTTGGATGCAAATGGGTGTTTACCATAAAATATAAATCTGATGGCAGTAGAAACACAAAGCAAGATTGGTTGCAAAGGGTTTTACATAGACTTATGGAGTTGACTACAATAAGACCTTTGCTCATGTAGCTAAACTAAATTCTGTCAGGGTTCTCTTAAGTTTGGCTGAAATTTTGATTGGAAACTTCCCCAATTTGATATTAAAAATGCTTTTTTAACGAAATATTGGAGGATGAGGTCTATATGAAAATTCCACCAGGATTAGAAAGTGCTAGAGAAAATCAGAAAGTTTGCAAGCTTGACAAATCACTCTATGGTTTAAAGCAGTCATCTAGAGCTTGGTTTGAGAGATTCACCAAAGTTATCCTAGAGAATAGGTATAAGCAGTCATTATCAGACCATACATTATTTTCTAAGGTAACCTCAAACAATAAAAATGCTATTTTTATAGTTTATATGGATGATATAATCCTGACAGGTGATGAAGAAGAAGAAATATGCCATCTAAAGACATTTCTAAGCATAGAGTTTGAGATCAATGACCTAGGAAAACTCAGATATTTCCTAGGCATGAAAGTGGCAAGGTCGAGCTAAGGACTGGTAATTAACCAAATGAGATATATTCTGGACTTGCTCACTGAAATAGGGATATTGGACTATAAACCTGCAAACACTCTCATAGATGTTGGTTTGAAATTCATTAAAGAACAGTTATGCCCTAAAACAGATAAGGGACTGTATCAAAAGTTAGTATGGAAGTTGATATATCTATCTTTGACAAGACCTACACATCTTTCCCAGTGAATATTTTCATTCAATATATGACTGATCCAAGGCAATAACAAATGGAAGTTGCTAAAAGAGTTATAAGATATTTGAAAGGTACACCAGGACATGGCTTAATGTTCAAGAAGTCTTGATAGAACAGTAAAAGTGTTTTCAGATTCAAGTTGGGCAAGTGAACTAACATATAGAAAATCAACAAGTGGTTACTTCTCCTTTGTTTGGGGTAATTTAGTGACTTGAAAGAGTAAAAAGCAAATTGTTGTCTCAAGAAGCAGTGCTGAAGCAGAGTATATAGCTTTAGCCCTGGAAATGTGTGAAGGAATCTGGTTAATGAAACTACTCAAAGAGCTTGGAATGAATAAAGATGAGAGGTTTGAAATTTTCTGTGATAATCAGTCCACTATACAAATTGCTAGAAATCCTATTCAACATGACAGAACAAAACATGTTGAAATTGATAGACATTTTATTATTGAAAAGTTTACAAGTGGAATAGCTTCTCTATCCTATGTTCCTACAGAAGAACTAGTGACAGATGTTCTTACAAAAGCTTTACCAAAAGTTTTTTTCGATAAATTCTTATTCGAGCTGGGATTATACAATGCATACTCTTCATATCGAGGGGGTGTAAGTTTATTCAATTTACTATTAGTGGTGTATTTAATTAATAAGTTGGTAGATTAACTTAAAGTTTATTACTTAAAAGGGTTAGAGTTAGAAGCTAATTGTAAGTAGGACTCCTAATGTATCAAAAGTCTCATTCTATAAAAAAGAGTCTGTACAATGTGTATTTTCAACTAAGTTAATTCTTTAATAAAATAAAGAATGCAATTGATTTTGTTTCTATTTGTTCGACCCAAAACCAAACTCTGGATGATCAACCTGAAAAATTGGGTCGTTAAAACTCTCTCCTCCTTAAAAGAAATTTCGTCCTTGAAATTAGTATCCATAAATTAAAAAAAGATGTTAAAACTTAAATAACTCTCCAACATTCTCAAAGATTTCCCGTTGTGATACTATGATCTCAACACTTATCGATCATGACCTTTGTCCTCTAACGATATAAACCTAATCTCAACTGATTCTTCTCTTAGAAGGAATCTAGTCCCACTCTGTACATTATAGATGACAAATAAAACCCCAACCAAACTGTCACACGAATACGTCATCAAAGAAACATAACTTACGCTGTAGAACCTAAAAGATTGTTGCAAAACAAAATCTTTCCACAACTTCACCCGATCTAAAAGAACAGGATGTTAAGCAGCCATTGCATCCAAAATGAAATAACTCTTCTCGTGGTGACTCCTGAAGGAGACTATAACTATGATGGCATCCCATATCTAAAACATGCCTTGCTTGGTGCAAGACTTTTGAAAACGAACGACGTCTCGACTTGCCTCAAGCACTTACCTTGATCTCGACATGATAACTCATATCGATAACTAAAATAGCTCCCAAAAACTCTGTTCACGCAAGAAACTTACATTTCAAACCCAAAACTTGTATGAAAACACATTATCTATACCCTCACTCAAATTTTTCATTGTAGGAAATCTCACCAAAGAATAAGGTTCCATCACAGACCTCGAATCTCGTGTCAAAAGATAACATGTACACACTGCAATGTCGTACAACCAAACCCATTACCAAACCAAGTAGACTTTCTATATGGATCTCATCTTGCCAAAAATATCAAACGATACCCACAAAACATTATATCATTACGCAACAAAATCCCATCGAAACTGTGTATTCACCAATCATTTACAAGATCCATAATCATCTATTTAAATTCCCACTGAAGAATATTGAAACATCATAACAACTCTAAGAAACCCAATGTTTGGCTCCCAACTGATAGCAAGTCAAACACTTATCACTATCTCAAACACACAACTACACACTATTTCAAAAGCACGCTGCAAAAGTTGATTCAAACTATCACTCTAAAAATTCACCATATACTGACGATTGTACTATATAGAAAGGATCTCTTGTGTTGGTATATCTTCCTCTAAGACACCCACAACAAGATCTTAAAGTCTACCAGAAACCATCGAACCTAACTTCAATCATAACACTATATCTTCTTAATTACAATCAAATACTACTTCTCGCGACCTCCAAAGTAGATCAACCCTAAACTAAGAGCTTAAACAAACACACGGGCACCGATAACACTAGATGAATCAAGTATTGGTACCGCATAAAGCTATCATAGGTAATCCTTCACACAACCATCATTGTAAATCTTCAATCGCCCCACAAGGGCATCTTGATACTCTAACCCTGAACTAACTTCGTATACCTTATCACTTACCAAGTTCACTTTACTTAGGGGTGATCGATTATACGATCAATAGTTCTCAATTACCTTAACTCACGACATTGTCTAAATCTAAAATTTCTTAGAGATTAAGCACCCAAAATTTTACACTGTTGGGATATGCACACCCTTCTCTCTTCTTGCACAAAATGCACTCCTAAAAAACAACAAAACATCATCAAAGATATTAAAATCTTACTCAACTTTAATCGAGTCAGCACCAAACGTATATCCGAGAGACAATATGGTGGCCCCTACCCTATCATCGCTAAAACACCTCAAACATCACTATAGACATCAACTGTTACCATAACATACTCTAAAGAAAGAAATCCAACTTCCAAAATTCACTTCGAACTATCAGACTTCAATCCATTAACTGTAAACATCACATTCTGAAACCAATCTTGAAAGAATACATGTGTACTTCACAATCCATTAAACAAGTCATCCACCTCAGGAGACAAGTAACGATTTCACTGTCACTTAACAAACCAAAAATAGTTTAAACACTACCTCAACAAACCAACTTTTTACTAGCGAACAAGCTCAGCTCTCTCTTGGACGAAACACTCAGAAAAAAAGAAACCTCATTCAAGTTGCACCTTCATAACTGAACCTCTGACTTTCTCAACTGGTTCAGTGTCCTCTAACAAGGGTGATGGGCATTGATGTCCCACTCGGCCATACCACAACATCTACTTACATCTTTGATAGGGAGAAAAACCTGACTCCTCATCCAAGAGGCATAAACAAACACTCTCGACATTAATGGCTAGCATTGCTCTTGATTAACCAAAGCAATTTCCAAGATGTCACAACTCTCAAGAAAGTAGCTCTATCAAACCTATAGAACGTCTAACTTTGGTTACACTCTAGCAAACTAGTAGATCCTGAATCTACTATCTCTGAGAGATGCCCTTAAGAAGAATAGTGATACTTTCCAAGTATAAACGAGACTCATATTTAATTGAACAAAGGGTCCTCTAACCAACATGCATCCACTGATTGATTTGAGAGCAGTTTATCCATACCCTCTTCATAAATGTTATTCATACTTAAAGGTGAAGTTTCTTTTCCACAAACTTTCATGACGTATCTGAATGCCTCAGAATGTCTTCAACACACAACGAAAATACCATTCAGGTGGTAAAAAGATGACACATCCTCAACTTCGGCATCATTCAACCAACTCACATCTCAATAATCCAGGGTGACCTCGTTCCCAGAATCACTGCCATGAGTTACTTAATACTTGGCTCGGCCCTCTCAGCTACGATCGTAACTATCTTAACATCACAACATTGGATGCACCATTAGGATTCTAGTCTAAAGGAGTATGAACTTAGTTTAAGGGCTTGTATTCACTAGACACCTTACTAAAACACTTATACCACCCCGGGGTTTCCTAGAACCGGCTAAACCTAAGCTCTAATACCATTGTTGTAACACTCTTGACCCGGATGTCATATTTGGGCCTCAAGCCCAAACCAAAATCATAAAATTTCTCAAATTGGGTTTAACCCAAACAAGGTATTTTCCAAAACATTTAGATCTATAGCTGAAAACATAAATAAACAATTTAAATAGTTACAAAAGAGCTCTACTTTAATTTAAAACATTTAAACATTCGACTTAATTTATAAAATTTCAAAAATAAGAAATACAGACTCAAACACGTAAGGTTCTAAGAATACACAGCCTACTAAGCCCAATTATCGTACTCTAAAAATCACCACGTGTTGGAATCCCTAACTGATAGTGCTCCTCGATCCCATGATCCAAGGATTAACATACATACAGAAATAACAATTTCGAGCGCTGAGCTTACAAAGCTCAGTGGTACACATCTACTCTACCATACTTCATGCTAATCATAAACATAGGCATGCAAGCTAGTACGAGCAATAAAAAGAGATAAATAAACATGTGGCACTACTACTAGTCGCCTAAACACATGCTCTTAACATAGAAAGCATCATACATTGTCTACAAGGCCTAACCATACTCATAATATGGCATCATAAAATCATATAGATATGACGCTACCTCTAGCCGCCAAATTATATAGTATGGCAAGAAGCATACGCTTATCATAGCATATAAGTATTATACCATAATATAGGAGTGAGGCCAATGACCACTAAGCATCAGGATACATACACTCTATGGGGTAAGGCCCACAACCACTAAACATTAGGATACATACACCTATGCTCAGAATCTCTCATCAAGGATCTTCGAATGAGGCTCGCGTCTACTAAGCATCGAGATCTTATATTCATGAATCTTTGACCATGGTGTTGCAACACACTCTTTCTCTCACTGGGTATTCAGAACCCATCAATCAATGGTAACTCAACCAAACAAGTTCCCATACTTGGCATGCAACATCACACGATCCACCAAGGATCCCTATGGTTGCTATTACAAACAAGTCACCCAAGACATTACCAAGTTAATACATCATGAAAGTGTACATTAATCATCATCATTAATTCATCTCATTAATATCTCACACTAATTTTTATCTTTTTATTAGCTTTAAAGACTATTCCGTTTAATGGGTACCAGTACTCGAACATGAGTATCGATGCGTGTTACCTCTCCAAAAGTACTATTTTTAATGCCAATCTTACCATGCTTTCCCTTGTTTTTAGGTACATTTAGTTGCATTATGATGTTAAAATCATGCATTTGCATAAGAAGTTTAGAATTTTGTCTATGCCAGTGTGAAGGGTTGTTTTGTTGGTAATATTGTAGGTTTGGCATAGGATTTGGCCCAGAAAAGCAACACAGGAAGGACTGCCAGAGAGAATGTCGAATGCTGTTAGCACAGATGGACCAAACAATGTCAAGCACCAGATGGCAGAGAAGTGAACTTGATGTCATGCCAAGAAGCTGTTGGACCCCAAAAAATAGGACATGATCAGGATCCAAAAAGATAGCAATTAGATCAATCTATAAAAATATAGCGAATAAGATAGTACCAAGACTGGTTGGCAGATTCATGCCAAGCCTGGACGCCAAGGCAACGTCGACAGTATGAAATCAGCCCTAGACTGATCAGCTCTCATTCAAACCTGGATAAGAAGATTATCCCTTATCCATTGGGCAGCTGAAATTCGAAATTTGAAGAGCTAATCCTATCCCTTCCTCGTACACATATTTAAACACCAACCAAGCATTTGGAACATCAGAGAAGATTGGATCGTGAGGAGTTGGTGTGTGACGATTGACAACTGGATGTACCTTGGAAGGGTGGTTCGACCAACTTGGCTGAGAAGCCTGGATCTTGAAGGGCTTCATCGAGAGACCCCTTCTAGCCCATTTTCTCTTTCAAGTTATTTTGTCTTGTTTTTAATGGTGATGTACTTTGAAAACGTTTGTGGACTGTTGGTTAAATCCTCACCATGAACTAATTTAATAGTTGGTGGGGGATGTTTGCGTTGAACGCTATTTTTATGTTTTAGTTTTTAATAATAAATCTGTCTTGGCAATGTTTTCACTATTTGGCATACTTTAATGTTTTCTAAATACTATGCCAAGTGAGAGCTGGCATTGTTAGCTTATTGCTCCTCAATATCTTAACAGAATTGGGGTGGCAAAGATTGAGTTGTTGAATACTAAGGAGAGAAGCTTCGAGAGAAGTCATTCAAGTAGATGAACTTACTTCGGGAGTAAAATCTACTCCTTAGGAGTATAGATTGGATCTTAATCAAATTGGTTTATTTAAAAACAAGCACTATAGAGATATATGGGTTTTTACATGATCAATTTAGGTCAATGACCATCGAGAGAGGCTTTTCTAATTTTGAATCTGCTCGGCAAACAATGCCAAGACAGGTTGTTATTAAAGGCTGGCACGGCATGAATAGTGTAAAAACCAGGCATTCCCTGCCAACACTCATCATTTATTAAAGCACATTCCTTACCAATTTCTCTACTTTACTTTCATTCCTTTTCTTTTTAATTATTTTCAAAACCATCTTCAAAACAAATCAACTTTTTCTTAAGGCAAGTAACAATCAAGGCAAATGATTTCTAGGTCAATCTCTGTGGGATCTATACTCAGCTTAACCGTTGTATTACTTGCAGAACGTGTATACTTGCAAGCAAAAGAATCATCTTGGCACTATTTTATACTTTTCCAATACATATTTTCTGCCCTTTTTGCTAGCATTCACCTAGAGACTATACAAGTTTTTTGCGCTGTTGCTGCTGGGGATTGCAACGAAATTGATTGTTTTTAAATTTTTACTTGTCTTTCTTTTATTTTTTTACCTTCTACTTTTGTCGGTGTATGACCAGAAGCCATCATGTGGTGGACAAGTGGCCATACGATCTGAAAATTGAGAAAACCTTGCGAAGGTTAAAAAAAAGATTTTGAGAGATGCAAATCCAAGGTAATTGAGGGAATGGTGTGGTGAACAATGGAGGAAACCCACTTAACAATGAGATACCACCACCACCTGCTGTCCCAGTTATTAATGAGAGACCTATTAGAGAACATTCGACACCAACCATTGACAATTTGATGTCAGGACTTGTTGGCACAAAGGTAAATGCTGTCAATTTTGAACTTAAGCCGGTAATGATCCAAACTCTTTTGAATGTAGATCAGTTTGATGGAGTACTTACTGGAGATCCTAGGCAACATTTTATGCAGTTCATGGAGATTTGCCAGTTATTTCAACAAAATGGAGTACCTGAAGATACCGTGAAGCTGAAGTTATTTACTTTTTCTTTGAGAGACAGAGCGAAGGCTTGACTTAGTTCCTTTCCACCTGGCTCAGTTACTTCCTGGGCAGAATTATTCCATAAGTTCTTGACAAGATTCCAGTCACCAACGCTCACTACCAAGCTGCAAGGTGAGATCATTACATTCATGCAGGCTGAGGATGAGACCTTATATGATGTATAGGAACGATTTAAAGACCTATTAAGAAGGTGTCCTACTCATGGATTCCCAAATTGGACCTAAATACAAACCTTTTATAATTGATTAAATGTATAAACGAAGAGTGTTTTGACGCTTCAGCAACTAGTTCATTGCTTGACAAGACGTATACCGAGGTTGTTAACATTCTAGAGATGATTGTAATCAATGATTTTGAATATCCTATTGCGGGACTTGGGACCAAAACTAAAACCAATGGGAAATTTTAGGTTGATGAACTAACATCCATGCATGCTAGCATGGTAAGAACGTTGCAAAAGAACAATGAGTCCCAAGAAGTCAAAGCATTAGAACCATTCTGTACAATTTGTGGAGAGAATCATCATGTAAATGAATGCCCTACCAACCCTAAATCGGTAAACTTTGTTGGCAATGTTAATCGTTACTATAATCCTAACTCCAATACTTATAATGCAGGTTGAAGACAACACCCTAACTTAGTATGGGGAAATCAAGGAGGTAACCAGTACAATGCTCAGCGCCAGAATACCAGAGGCAGAATAACAATGCCATACTAGCATTCTATCAGAATGCCATACCACAGAAAGCCCAAAACAAATTTTAGCAAGGGAAGAGACTCAACCAAGGAAACACTCTCACAAAGTACATGGAGAGGAATGATGCCACAGTCCAGAGTTTGGCAGCATTAATAAGAAATTTAGAAGTTTAAATTGGGAAGATTGCCAATGCACTCAGCAATCGACCCCAAGGAACATTGCCAAGTGACACAGCAGATGTTCGGCACAAAGACAATGAGCAGTACAAGGCTATAACTCTTTAGAGTGGTAAGTAGTGTGAGATAGAGAAGGTTGCTAAGCAGCCAATTAATTGCCAAATCGAGAAGTCTGTGCCAATAAAAAATCTCAAGGAAATAGAGAAAGAGGAAACAACAGTAGATGATGCCAACACAGATGCCAGACAGCATACCGATGCCAGCACTAATGCCAAACAGACACCTATTTATCCGCCACCACCATTTCCAGCAAGACGTCAAAAGCATAAGCAAGACCAGCAATTCAAGTGCTTCTTGGAGGCTCTTAAGCAATTGCAAATCAACATTCCAATGGTAGAAGCCCTTAAACAAATGCCCAACTATGTCAAATTCATGAAGGACATTCTATCCAAAAAGATAAAGTTGGGAGACTTTGAAACTGCTACTCTGACCGAAGGATGCAGTGCTATGATCCTAAACTGATTGCCACCAAAGCTGAAAGATCCGGGAAGTTTTACTATTCCCTACACCATTGGTAACAAATTCATGGGCAAGACACTATGTGACCTAGGAGCCAGTATCAACATGATGCCAATGTTAGTTTTTTGAAAGCTTGGCATAGAAACAAGGCCTACCACGGTGACATTTCAGCTAGTAGACCGATCCTATGCACATCCCAATAGTAAGATTGAGGATGTGTTGGTAAAGGTAGACAAATTTATTTTTCCAGCTAATTTTATCATTTTGGATTATGAGGCTGATATTAATGTCTCGATTATTTTGGGTAGACCTTTTCTTGCCACGAGTAGGGCTTTGATTGATGTTCATAAAGGGGAACTAAAAATGCGCATGAATGACCAGCATGTTACATTTAATGTGTTTCAAGCTTTGAAATGTGCAGATGAACCTGATGAGTGCCAAGCAGAGGAGATGATGGAGTCCATTTATACTTTGGACACGGCACGGTTATGCCAGGATACAGAATTTGATGCCAACAACTTAGATGGCATAGTTGAACTATTTGAGGAACCAAAAAAACCAGTCTTAAAGGTTGAAGAGTCGAGCTATTTTGAGCCACTACAATTTGTCGGTAGAGAGATCAAGGCACCTAGACCATCAATTGAGGAACCACCAGCGTTGGAATAAAACCATTGCTAGATCACTTGAAGTATGCTTATTTAGGAGAACACTCAACTCTACCAGTGATCATTGCTACTGATCTCACTAATGATCAGGAGGAAATATTACTGGCAATATTACGTAATTATAAGCATGCGTTAGGTTGGACTTTGGCAGACATCCGAGGAACTAGCCCAACCATTTGCATGCACAATATTATCTTGGATGAGTACCTTGGCAAGACCATTAAAGGCCAAAGAAGGCTAAACCCACGCATGAAAGAGTTAGTGAAAAAAGATATCATAAAATGGCTTGATGCCGGGATTATATATCCCATTTTTTATAGCTCTTGGGTTAGCCCGGTACAATGCGTGCCAAGAAAGGGTAGCATGACCGTGGTACAAAACAGTAAAGTTGAGTTAATCCTCTCCAGAACTATCACCGGATGAAGAGTGTGCATGGACTATAGGAGGTTGAACAATGCCACGAGGAAGGACCACTTCCCATTGCCATTCATTGATCAGATGCTAGATAGGTTGGCAGGTAAAGCTTTTTATTATTTTTTGGATGGTTATTCAGGATATAATCAGGTTCCATCGCCCCTGATGACCAAGAGAAGACCATGTTCACGTGCCCATATGGAACGTTTGCATTTAGAAGGATGCCATTTGGCCTATGCAATGCACTGACAACGTTTTAACGTTGCATGATGTCTATTTTTTTGATATGATCGAGCACAACATGGAAGTGTTCATAGATGATTTCTCAGTGTTTGGCAAAACATTTGAGAAATGTCTTCAGAGTTTGGAGCAAGTCTTAAAGAGATGCATAGAGACGAACCTAGTTTTGAACTAGGGAAAATGTCACTTCATGGTGAATGAGGGCATTGTTCTCGGACATAAGGTAACTGAGAGAGGGTTAGAAGTTGATCAAGAAAAAGTTGAGGTAATTAAGCAGTTACTGCCTCCAACAAGTGTTAGAGGTATAAGGAGTTTTTAGGATATGCCAGTTTTTATCGGTGTTTTATTAAAGATTTTTCAAAAATTGCCAAACCTTTATGCTTGTTATTAGAATATAATGCCACTTTTGCATTTGACAATTCTTGTTTGAAAGCATTTTAGGAACTTAAAGAGAAGTTGATCAATGCCCCTATAGTTGTGGCACCGGACTGGAATGAACCCTTTGAGCTAATGTTCGATTCCAGCGACTATGTCGTTAGAGCAATCTTGGGACAAAGGCATGGCAAGGTTTTCCATGCCAGCTGAACCTTGAATGAAGCACAACTGAACTACTCTATGACCGAGAAAGAATTTCTTACGGTTGTATTTGCTTTTGACAAATTTAGATCTTATTTAATTGGTAACAAAGTTGTGGTTTTTATAGATCATTCGACATTGAAATACCTTTTGGAAAAAATGATGCCAAGCCTAGACTAATCCGATGGATGCTCCTACTTCAAGAATTCGACCTTGAGATTCGAGACAAAAAGGGCAGTAAAAACCTAGTAGTTGACCATCTTTCACATTTAGAGTATCACCTTGAAGATGGTAAGAAAAATTTTATAAGAGATGAATTTCTTGACGAGTATTTGCTTACAGTTAATGTCATGCCATGGTATGTTGACATTGTCAACTACTTGGTAGGTAACATCCTACCACCAGACTTGGCATACAATGCCAAGAAAAGGTTCTTGCTGGAAGTCAGACAATACTATTGGGACGAGCCAATATTGTTCAAACAGTGTGCCGACCAAGTGATCTGCCATTGTGTGCCCGAGGATGAGCAACATAATATATTGCATTTATGCCATGTCGCACCATATGGAGGTCACTTCGCTGGGGTAAAGACTACTGCCAAAGTATTACAATCAGGATTCTTTTGGCCCACGCTATATAAGGATGCCCACGAGTATGCTATGACGTATAATCGGTGCCAACGGACAGGAAACATCTCTGGCAGACACCAACTGCCGCTCCAAAACATTATGCCTGTAGATTTATTTGATGTAAGGGGGATAGACTTTATGGGTCCTTTTACACCCTCATTTGGTAATGTATACATTCTTGTGGCTGTTGACTATGTATCTAAATGGGTAGAAGCTATTGGTCTGCCAAAAAACGATGCCAAGTTCTTGCATAAGCATATCTTTACTAGATTTTGCGCCCCTAGAGTGATTATTAATGATGAGGGCACTCATTTTAAATGTAATCTAATTTCTAAAGCTTTGTGCAGGTATGGTATACAGCAGAGACATATCATCCACAAACAAATGGGCAAGCTGAGATTTGAAATAAGGAGATTAAAAACATCTTAGAAAAGACTGTTAATCCATCAAGGAATGACTGTTCCTTGAGACTAGATGAGTCCTTGTAGGCTTACAAGACTACTTTTAAAACTCTTTTGGGCACTTCACCGTTTAGACTTGTTTTTGGAAAACCATGCCATCTTCCAGTAGATCTTGAGCATAAAGCCTACTGGGCCATCAGAACACTTGGCATGACAAAGAGAGCTACTAGAGAAAAGAGGTTACTAGACCTAAATAAGTTGGAGAAATTTAGAACACAAGCCTTTGAGAACGCCAAGATCTATAAGGAGAAGGAAAAATGTTGGCATGACAGTAGGATAATGTCGAGATAGTTTGAGGTAGGCCAACATGTTTTGTTATTCAACTCACGGCTTAAGTTGTTTCCGGGGAAACTTAGATCAATCTGTACGGGCCCTTTTGAAGTTGTGAAGCCATATGCTCATGGAGCTGTGGACATTAGAAACTTGAAGACATGAGAAATTTTTAAGGTAAATGGTCAGCATTTAAAGCATTAAATGGAAGGTGATCAGAACAATGCCAAGGAGGTGATCCTCTTGGCAGAGGTAACATAAAGCACCATCAGGTTTGAACTTTTGTAAATAATAGGATAGTTGTTTTCTTTGTTTTAAGGTTTCAAGGTTTTTAGTAGTTTTTCTTTCTTTTAAATTTCAAGTTTTTATTCTTTTACTGTATTAAAAGGTTTCCTTTGAGTTGTGCAGATTCATTATGCCAGAAATTATGCCAGGAACAATGCCAGGATTTTTGGTAGAAGTCGATGCCCCAATAGAGAAATCTGCTAGACTAATGCCAGAGTAGCTTGGCATGCAGCGGTGCAAAAGACAGAAAGAAGAGAAAAACCCTAGTTTAATCAGCCTAGTAAAATAAAAGAGGGTGTTTTTCTTTAACCTTCAACCCTAGCTGCCCAAAATTTGGGTTGAAATTTAAAACCAAACCAATCACCTTATCACTCCAATCCTCACCCTATCCTATCACCTATCACCTTATCACTTCACCCTTATCACTAAACTCCTTTCAAATCAATTCTTTTTATTTTCCATCATTATCCCTAATTACTACTCCTATTAAAACACTAAACCGACCCAAACTTTTCACTTTCTCACCCTAGCCGCTTAAATAACTAAACATCACTCTCACTTTTTACTTTTCTTTTTGACATGCAAGTACCAAAACCCAATTCATTTCTTCTTCTTCTTCTTCTTCTTCTTGTTCAACACCGTTTCAAATTCTTCAATGATTTCAATAGCTTCTTCCTCTACCCCTTTCAAACTGATTCTTCAACGAGGAGATTCAAAAAAAGTTTGAGAACAACTTTGCCTCAAGAAGCACATTAACTTGAAAACAGAGACAAACAATGGCTTCCCTCTAGAAGTCATGTCAATGATCAGCCTGTAAAAATGGAGTCTGTTCTGCCAGCAAAAATAGGAGATTTATGCCACCATCGTTCAAGAATTCTATGCGCATCTTGTGACCAAGGATTCGCCCTTCTTGATGATTAGAGGTAAGTATGTACGTTTTGATGAAGGGTATATTAAAAATATGTTTGAGTTGGATGGTGCAGGGGATGAGTATTTCGAGTATGCTAACTAAATTAATGCTGCCAAGAGAAAGAGGCTGCTTGCAGACTTGTGTGAGCCTGGCACGACCTGGACAGTGTCATCCAATGGACAGCGTACGATGAAGAGGTTGGCATTGAAACCCAATAGAGAGGATAAAATCACTTTGTGAAGGCAAATTTGATGCCTACATCCCATAACGAGACTGTGTTGGAAGAGATGATGATCTTGTTGCACTCCATTGTTATAGGGCGCAAGATCAAAGTTGGCAAGCATATTATTGAGGAAACTTACAAGTGCGCAGCGAAAGGTAATGGCAGTTTGCTCTTTCCTTTGTTGATTTCTAACATTTGCATGCTTCATGGTGTGCCAAAGCTTGATACAGATAAGGGACAAATAATCAAGGGAACAACAATTACTGCTGCTATATGGAGAAATCTCGTTGCTGTTGATCCAAAGAAAAAGGGCAAGGGGAAGGCAAAGGCACCCACGCCAAAGCTAAAGGAGTCAAAGGCTGTGCCAGACACTATGCCTGAAAATATGCCAAACAGTTCACTGGCAATGCTGTCACAAATTTACCATCATTAAGAGATCATTCTTCAAAAGTTAGAGAAAGTAGAGAAGCTTAATGCCAAGCTGAGACATTACACACAGGGCAGAGATGTTGTAATCAGGGAGGTTCTTAAAAATTATCCCCTGATTTTGTGCCAGAATTTCCACATTTCCCTGCCGAGCCCTCTACCAGTGATGATGCCATGCCAGCCAACCCAATTCATACCCCATCCGATGCCACAGTCCCATTGTCTTCAATTCAAGCCGAGTCTACCAGCTCTGATTCTTCATCTGAAACAAAGAAAACCAAGCCAAGTCGCCAGAGACACCTGCTATACATACGCCATATGATGCCACCGATGCACTTGCCGCGTCAGAACCTGCCAAAAAATTAGAGGAAGTTGGAGTCTCCACAGCCACATCAAAACCGAGCATGAAAGGGAGGAAATGAATGGCCCATGATCGTGGGCCATTTGTAAGAAGAAAGACTCGTGTTACACGAGAAGAAGTCTCCGAAGGGGAGTCATTTTCTTCCTAAACTCTTTTACATTTCATCACTTTGCATTTACATGATCATGTACTTTATTTTACTATTTTTGTATATATGTGTTGTTTCATGCATTGGGGACAAGCACATCTTGGTTTGGGGGTGTGCATTTCTTCACATTTATGCCATGCTTTTGCAATTCATGTTTAATTTTTTGGTTTGCTATGCCATCTAGGTCATTTAGAATAGATGCATAAACCACTAAAAATGAAAAAGAAATTTTTGCCTCGATTTAATTTTGAAAAATGTTAACACTTGTTAGGCAAGTTTAATTTGATCGAGGTGTCTCCAATGAGGAAATTTGAATCTTTAGTTGTCATGCCATGGCAGTAGAATAGTTATGCCAGGTTTGCTTGGCAATTGATATCTAGTTTAAAGAACTGAACTTACACTCAACACGTAGTATGTATCTAGTTCCTTAGCAAACTTAGACTTTTTGAAACTAGGCTCAGATTTAAAAAATGATGCCAAGGTAAAAAGAAATAGATAAAGCAGCAATGTTCTGCCAAGGCAAGAAAAAATATAGAACTCTTTTCTACCTTGGGGATAATAAGCTACTTGGGGCTTCGTGGTTTGCTCCCTCTTAGTTCTCAAGTCCAAAACCTTAGGGTGTGAGTTGAAGAGAAAGCCTAGTGATGTCTAGATTAAGGTGGGGATTCGTGGTATGCTCCCTCTTATCTCTCACGCTAAATAGTGTCACGAAGCAAGCTTAAATGAATGCCAACAGAAACCCTTGGCAATGAGAAAAATGAATGAAATCTGAGTCTAGGTAGTAAAAACTGTCTAAGGGAGTGAAATGATACTTGATACATATTACTTACACATCATGCACTCTTCACGAACGTAGACTAGAGTTATATTGTTGCACTTGAATTACTACCTGCTTGGCATTATTGCACTGAGATACTGAGGACAGAAATAGAGCCAAATTATGCTTGCCAGCACGTGTTGGCATTCAACCAAAATTATGTCGATGTAACTTTTTCACAGTTTTTGTTTTATTTTGATTGCATTACTTGAGGACAAGCAATGAGTTAGGTTTGGGGGTGTGTTACCTCTATAAAATTACTATTTTTAATGACAATCTTATTTTGCTTTTGCTTGTTTTTAGGTACATTTAGTTGCATTATGATGTTAAAATCATGCATTTGCATAAGGAGTTTAGAATTTTGTCTATGCAAATGTGAAGCGTTGTTTCGTTGGCAATTTTGCAGGTTTGGCATAGGATTTGGCCCAGAAAAGTAATACATGAAGGAATAATATAGAGAATGCCAAGTGTTGTTGGCACAAATGGACCAGATAATGCCAAGCACCGGTTGGCAGAGAAGTGAACTTGAAGCCATGCTAAAAATCTGTTAGACCTAAAAAAAATAGGACATGATCAGGCTCCGAAAAGATAGCAATTGGATCAATCTTTGAAAAAATTTAGAATAAGATGGTGCCAAGACTGGTTGGCAGATTCATGCCAAGCCTGGACGCCAAGGCAACATCGGTAGTATGACGTCAGCCCTAGCCTGATCAGCTCTCATTCAAACATGGATAAGAAGATTATCCCTTATCTATTGGGCAGTTTAAATTTGAAATTTGAAGAGCTAATCATATCCCTTCCTCGCACGCCTATTTAAACACCAAGCAAGCAAGCATTTGGAACATCAGAGAAGATTGGATCATGAGGAGTTGGTGTGTGACGATTGACAACTGGCTGCACCTTGGAAGGGTGGTTCAACCAGCTTGGCCGAGAAGCCTAGATCTTGAAGGGCTGCATCGAGAGAACCCTTCTAGCCCATTTTCTCTTTCAAGTTATTTTATCTTGTTTTTAAAGGTGATGTACTTTGAAAACATTTGTGGGTTGTTGGTTAAATCCTTCACCATGAACTAATTTAATAGTTGGTGCAGGATGTTTGCGTTGAACGATATTTTTATGTTTTAGTTTTTAATAATAAATATGCCTTGGCAATGTTTTCACTATTTGGCATACTTTAATGTTTTCTAAATACTATGCCAAGCGAGAGCTGGAACTATTGGCTTATTGCTCCTCAATATCTTAACAGACTTGGGGTGGCAACGATTGAGTTGTTGAATACTAAGGAGAGAAGCTTCGAGTGAAGTCGTTCAAGTAGATAAACTTACTTCGAGAGTGAAATCTACCCCTTAGGGGTAAAGATTGGATCTTAATCAAATTGGTTTATTTAAAAACAAGCATTATAGATATATAGGGGTTTTTACATAATCAATTTAGGGCAATGACCAACGAAAGAGGCCTTGCTAATTTTGAATCTGCTCGACAAACAATGCCAAGACAGGTTGTTATTAAAGGCTGGCACATCATGAATAGCATGAAAACCAGACATTCCTTGCCAACGCTCATCATTCATTAAAGCACCTTCCTTGCCAACGTCTTTACTTTACTTTCACTCATTTTCTTTTCAATTATTTTCAAAACCATCTTCAAAACAAATCAACTTTTTCTTAAGGCAAGTAACAATCAAGGCAATTAAATTCCAAGTCAATCTTTGTGGGATCGATACTCAGCTTAACCGTTGTATTACTTCCAGACCGTGTATACTTGCACGCAAAATACTCATCTTGGCAGTATTTTATACTTTTCCAATACATATTTTCTGCCTCTTTTGCCAGCATTCACCTAGATAGTCTACAATACGGTACCCTTAGGTACCGATACTCACACTCGTACCGATACTGAAATAGCTTACTGAAAATTCCTAATATCCAAAAGTACTGGTACGGGTCAACCCATGTCAATACGATCCTCAATCGTGTATCAGTACAGCTAAAGCTCGTACTAATACCCTTTACACGGGTTCACACTATTTCCTTGAACTATAGTTTTATGACACTTTATTCGATCCCTAAAGCTTATGAAAGTCATTAGGGTTTGTTTACTAATGCGTTCTATCAATTAATATTAATTACCAACTTCATGATCATTTATTATAATATTTATCGATATTATTATCTCTCAAATATAATTTCCATTAATTCACGTCAACCATTCAGACTAGCATACAAGACATCACGATTATCAATCAATTTAACTAATCATTAAATAATTATACGAGCCAAAACATATCCTTAAACATCATGATGCATCTCACATATATCGAATCTCATACTACTGGTCTCCAAACATGCATATACATTGCCTACCTATTTTGCAGACACTAACACGCAAAGCAATCACATTTATGATGCTCATAAAGCCATAAGAGTTCGAGGTGTACTAACCATAAGCCAAATTGATAAATCTCCATCCAAGCTCCTCCAAATTTCTCTTTAATTCTAATATTTGAGTCCACCAATTCCTCGGATAAAAGAAAAATGACTATATAAGCTATTTCGCACAATCATACTACTTAGGGGATAAAACACGTAAAAATAGCTTACCATGTTCAAATTTGGTGAAATAGACTATGCCAATGGACTCAGAACATTGAGAAACCCCCAGGTAAGATCTTCTAGAAAAAGTCAACGACGATCAACGCCAGTCAACGGTAGTGCGGCGACGGTCTATAACGATGTGGCGTCAGCTGGTCAGCTCAGCTCAAAGGGCTAGTTGGTGGACTAACTCGACCTGCGGCTTGGGTTAGCTTGGTAGTCCAGCTCAGCTTGGCAAGTCGGCTCGGCCCAACTGGCTGGACCTAGCTTGTTATAACAACCCAGCTCGGCTGGACGTTGCCCACACACAACGACGGTACGTAAGGGCGCGTATGGTGGCTCTTGATGGTCAGACGGCGATGGAAAAAGCCCAGATCTGCTGTCTTGATATCGATGAGCACGATGGTAGCTTATATTCTTCATTTTGAGCACTTTAACCCTCTAAACACAATAACCCAAAACTTCTTCTCTCTTACCCCTTCTGAAGGTAACTCTGATGATGGTGTCGCTGGTACCGGTGAACTCGTCTTGATGAGATGAGCACAATGGTGGTGGAGGTGTCGACAACGAACGGTCAAATCTCCATAGATCAAAGTTTAAAGTTTAAAGAGAAATTAAGAAAACGGAGAAAAAAAGATGGTGAAAAAAGAAGAGATAGGGAATTAAAAATATGATTTTTCTCCCTCTTATTCCCACATTTAATTCAAAACATCCTTATCTGAAACTCAACGGTATAAACGCACCATAAATTCTCAACCTTCAAACCTTACATAAAACAATTATCACTTACTTAAAATTTAATCCTCCCAAAATCTCATTCATTTAATTTAATACTTGAATTAAATATTCAACCGGAAAACTAAACTTTAGATGATCAACCTAAAAAATTGGGTCGTTATAGTGAATACCGAAACTTTAAAAGTGAATGGTCATCAGATCTCCAAATATTCCAAGATTCAAAATTTTAAAATCCACCATTCACGGAAAAGTAATTTAGCAAAAATAAGGAAAGAAACATAACTCCATATCTTTCCCTTCAAAGTGATGAGCATCCTTATTAGACTAGTCTTTTCTCTCATATAATCGTCGATGTGAGCAGTGTCAGGACTCTTTGTATACGTCAGTTTCCGAAAGGTCATGAGTATACCCCTCCCAAAGAAAAGAAACACAGAGCCATTGATAATATTAGAGAGAGCATATTGGAACTCAAGTACTTCAATGAGATGATATTTAAAAGAAAATTGAAGAGGCAAATAAATACAAATTCACACAAATGCTACTCTTTTAAGAACAGTTAGGTCATTTGAACCAATCCCTAATTTTGGGGAGACATAAGTTTTCCTCATATATGGTTTAAAGTAATATTTCTTGTCTGATATTATTTGTGCAACTTGAGAACAAAAAAGAAGCCTTCAAATATCATTATATTTCATGGGAAAACATAATTCTAAAAAATATTTACACACATATATATACATGTATAAAAGAGAGAGAATTACATCCCACAAACACCGGAGCAAAACAAACAAAGATAAATATATGCAAAATTCAACCAGGTGTATCCCCAACCCTAGTTCCATCTCCTTCAACTACTTCATCATCATCTCCTAAGCTATCGGCCAATGACATGGGAGTACTAGGCTTACGAACAACAAAAATCACAGTGGAACTTTTTTTCGTCGTGAAAGCTTCCCAAGAAGGACTGCTAGGGTTTAGTATGTCAAAATCAACCTTCGCACAATTCTTACAAAGAGCCCCAAATTTCATAAGTGAAAGGTTGAAAGGACCACGAACCACCTAAATGGATAACACTGCACTCTTCTCCTGATTTCGCACACAAGTGGCCAGATGTCCGAAGGTAGCAAACGTAGCCTCTTTCGCAGCCTTCGTAACTGTTTCAGCCAACATACAAGCATGATCAACCTTTATTTTCTCTATTTCTTCCTTCAGTTACTCTGTCAACTTCTTCAGCTCATCAATAAGAGCCAGATGACTAACCCACTCTTCTTTTAACCTACCCACCCAAACTTGGTCCGCTGAATTACGCTCATTCAAAGCTTTTAGTGCTCTCAATAGCTCCGCTTGCTCTTTACCCGCGTCGGTAACTTCCAGTTGTAGCTCCTTATTCACCTTTAGCAAAACATCATTTGATAATTCATGTT
Source organism: Hibiscus mutabilis (assembly GCA_019671005.1). Taxonomy (NCBI): domain Eukaryota; kingdom Viridiplantae; phylum Streptophyta; class Magnoliopsida; order Malvales; family Malvaceae; genus Hibiscus; species Hibiscus mutabilis. The sequence continues at coordinate 31,312,701 of CM033749.1, forward strand.
TTTTCACAACTTTGTCAATTTGCTTATATGATAGCAAAAGTTCTTGCAACAAACCCAACCCCAGCAAGCGACTCTTGTAAGCTCGATGCTGGCTATTTCTCAAACGACTTGTCAACTAACAAACTGGGTACTTGTTTGGAGGCAATGTCGGGGTGAACAAAATTCCTTGCGCTCTCAACATATCTCTAGGAGTAGAAAGCAGAAAGATGCCTCAATGAACTGAATGATACATAACCTAACAGAGAGAGCCCCTGAGAAGGGTTTGCCCCAACATTAAAGGGAGGGCAAAGTCCGCCACTAGGTGCGAGGGTAAACCCAAATAAAAAGGAATAGATAGTGTAACTGTGCGAACGACGGTGACATCTAGAGTGGCAACTCTAGGACTCACACCAACAATGGCTGCACAAATCTTATAACTCATAAGGTCAACAACATTGTGATAAGCGAGACAAATTACTAAATTCAATTTAGAAAAAGTAAAAACGACTTATGCAGAGGTGCACATACGAGAATGAGTATAGGAGTACTGATAGAAAGATCAGCAGTTTTCTTTGATGAGCTCATATGTCTTTTTACCCCTCGTTTGTCTTCTCGAGGTAGAGAGAGCCTTGAAGCATTAATTTTCTACATCTCCTCTTCAAGCAAATACATCACAATCTCTGAGCGAGTACTAATCGCACTAGCAGCTTCAACCATTGTAGTGACTACAGTTGCACTTGCGTAAGCCTTTGGGGGAATATCTAATAGGGCAATATCATTTGAGCCTTCTATATCAGGGCTCACAGGAAGAATGGGGTTTTCCCCATAGATACACAAGTAAAAAAATAATACAAGCAATAAAATTTAATAGATCACTCCACAAAAGCAACCAGCTATCAAAGGCAAGTGAGCAAACTAGATACAACAAATATAGGTGTAATCCTCTTGACCTGGCCTAGTCCCAAGACCGACCCGAGCGAGTCACATTAGGTTTACCGAAGTAAACCGTGAGAAGAAACCCAAAACGCAACCATTTTTTCCTTTTATCTTGTCTAAAAGAGTAATTAATACCCTACATGCTTGTGCTGACAGCTGGTGAGAACACAACCCAATCGGGCGTCGAATCGACAACCAATTGGCCATAAAAACATTTTAGGGACCAAATTGTAATTTTAGAAAAATACAGGGACTTCCCCAATTTTATGTTACCATCCTTTAATTAAACAAGTTTCATGCTTTCACATCAAAAATTAGCTTAAAAAGATCATCTGATCCATCAAAATTACATCCACAACACTAGGGACTAAAACGTAAGAAAACATAACTTCATTTCCATGACATTAACTGAAATAAGAGACAACCGTACCGATACGTAGGGTGTCGTATCAATACGGTGTCTTCCACTTCATTTCGATACGCAGTGTTCCATTTCGATACGCCTAGCTAGCATAGTGTTTGGTTGTTTATCCGTACCGATACGGTGTGTTATAATGTTTCGGTACACGAGTTTTGTCCCGAAAAGCAAATCCAGTAGCATAAATTCGTACTAGTACACCCAACCCCGTATCGAAATGCATCACCTAATTTTTCCAAGCTGTACCGATACGGTCCTCAGCGTATCGGTACGCCTGGGCCTGTAATGTCTTAATTAGCCAGCTGAACAAGCACAACACCTAGCCAAAACATCCCAATATGCCTCTAACATTCAACCAACATGTTCGGGACATAATTCATAGCATAACATCACAGATTTAACATCACCTCATGGCAACTTAAAGCAAAAGTAAATCTATAGGCATGCAACCTAGGAAACCACCAAGCAAAACACTAAATTCCAAATCATCACCAAAATCAAACCGTAAAGGCCATTTACAAGTCATGAGCACACAAACGAACTGGCTCAAATAGGGAGTTCATCAAAACAACTCCCAAGACCCAAATTGAATACCCCATTGCCCTTATTATTTATAGTATAATCCAAACATACTTTGGTAAACAAGTCTTACTAGGATCCCTTGCTTCTCGCTGCCTCTCAAGCCTTTAACTCTCTGCAATGATGGACAAAGAGAGCGTAAGCACACTAGGCTCTGTAAGGAGTGCTCAAATACAATACACCATCAATGCATTTAAAACTGTTTTCCAATAGCACATTGAAAATCCCAATTCAAAACATGTTTTCCAACATATAAAACATCATGCCTTTAAAACCATGCACTTAAACACTTTTAAAACCAGCATATTAAACCATATGCAACACGTATAATTAATCAATAGCAAAGCCTATTGCTAACCTCAATTTAAGCCTTCCCATACATAATAACCATATGCAAGCTTAAAGAGTAAACATGTATAAATCATATTATACAACATAAACCTTTCAATGATACACTAACAATTATTTAGCTTACAAGTAATCACTAAACAAGTCCATTAACAAAGAGTTTATCGGATACACGGATTCAACAAGTGTTCAACCAACACTTCAAGCCATCTTAACCGGAATAGCGATACAATCACAATCGTGGTACATTACCAACCGGGTACCTCTACAACCCTTGGGGACACCAACCTCTTTTCATCGGTTAGACGTTTAATCCACTAACGAGAGTTTACGGTATTGTTTAACCCCTTTACCGTTAGGGTACTCGAATAGAGTTTTCGGTACACGAATCTAAACCCTCAACATCCAAGGCAACTTATTATAGTGCACTCAATCGTATGACCGGCCAACTATATCCGATAATAATTTTAAAACCACATCACTTGCCAATATAATTAACCATTTACCTCACTGTTCTTATCAAGCACTAATCCATACCTTTTTCCAAAGCAACAACCATGCTTTAAACCATAAGTATAAACTATATACTTGCAAGGATTACTTACCATGTGCATCCCTCAGCATTTCATGCTTAAAAATAGTATCTCAAATACTTTAAAACATGCTTAAGCAGTAGGAAACATGTAAATCAAAACAAGTGCATAAAACCATTTCATTATAGCACGACTGAGAGAGAAAACCACTTTTACTTACTTCCAAGTTTAAACCAGAGTTTCAAGCTAAGTTTAAACCCCCATAAACCACCTTTAAAACGTTCCAACACTGGAATCCACGTTCTCACTAACCGATAAGCGAAACCTCGATTTGCCGACACAAAATCAAATGTCCAAAGTCTCCAACGCTTCACCAATCACTCCCGGATCAACTTCCCTTGCTTTGACCATAATACAACAGAGGATTAATGCATCTCAATACATTCAAAACACTGTAACAACAAATCTTCTCGAATTTCTACAATCCTCTCAAGATTACCCATCCACAACAACCGAAATCATCATCCAAACCTTCCCAAACACAACCCAGCCACAACCTAACAATCTAACACCACTTTTATCAACAATTAACACCTAGAAACATAATCAAATCAACCTAACACCTCCAGCAAGCAAACAACCACCAAAGCACCCCAAGAACACAAATCTAGTAACCTAAACAATTAGAGATTCAAGAGTTTCGAGATTTCATTGATAAAATCAACTTATCAACATCGTTATACATCCAAAATATATTCAAAAACAATCTATCACACTGGAAATCAGATTCAATATGAATCTTTCACCATCTCATCAATTTTACCCAATCAAATCCACATTTAAACACAAAATCAGATTATAAACTATAAATCAAGGATCAAATACTTGGGAATATCAATAAAGAACCATTTAACAGAGGAGATCACGGACCTTACCCCTGTTATGTGATTTCTCCCTCAATTGGCTTGTTTAAAGCTAAGAAAACATAAGATTTCAATGAGATTTTGTAAAACAAAGTTGAATAAACAAGTACTCATCAAGAATCTGAGTAAAAGAATCTCTCATATCTGGTTTTTGATAAAATCTTGAGTGTTTTGCAGAAAAGAAGTTGAGAGAAAAGAGTTAGGAAAAGTTATGTGAATTTCTTTAAAAAGCTAACTAACTGTGAATCTTTAATCCTTCTTAATAACCCTTTAAAACACATGTTTTAAATGATTTAATTGAAGGGAGAAACCACCAACAAACACTTGTTAGTTTAGCTCCTTAAGGATTCTAAGAATTTGACCCTTTTTATTTTAGTTACTTAAAAATAGTTTTCAAAAATCGCATTTTGGTCACTAACCAAAATGTCACATTTCCAAATTACATTTCCCAAAATTGATTCCACCAAAAATTATTATATAATAAAATATGATTTTTAGCTATTTTCCATATTTTTATCTTACCGAAAAATATACGGTCCCGAATCCATCTCAAATCTCTAACTCGATTCTCTGGACCGTCTAATAACCCCCAAAACCGCTAGGCCAAAAATTAGGGCGTTACAATAGGAATTGTAACACCCCTAAAATCAGCTTAGTGAAAGACCAAATTACGATGACCAAAAAATCTCGATTCTAATAAGATATTATGAATCTCATGACATGACCATGTTGTGGAATTATCAAGATTTGATTCGAAACACGTTCAAGTGAAGAAGAAGGACTAAATCAAATAATTTAAGTGTCCAAATTGTAAGAATTAAAATTTAAGAGTCATAAGTGAGAAGATTAGAGAGTTGGGCGACTAACCTTGTAATTAAACCATAAGTGGGTTAGTCACCCAACACATGGCAAGGGAAAAGATGATATCTTCATCTTTAATAATTTTTATGCTATAGAAATTAAAATAAAAGAATGAAAAAATGAAAGAAAACTTAACTTCAGGTGAAGAAACAAGCAAGCATCACCCCTTATTCAACCTCTTCTTTGAACAAGCTAGCACCTCAATTTTTAAAAGTTTGATAGCTTAAGTTTTCTTTGAAATAACTACGCATTCTAATCCTAAGATCATTCCAAAGTAAGCCTTTTCCATGGTTGAATTCATGGAAATTTATCCAAGGAAGATAGGTTTAAAACCTAGCAAGAAAATTTAAGTTCCTAAGTATACATGATCAAAATTTAAGTTTCAAGATAGGAATTTCACATTTTCAAATTGTTAGAAAACCCTAGCTTTGTACATGTCAAGGAAACCATGTAAATATTATTGGATTTCTATTTCTTTTATGCTAGAGCAATCTATTGGTGGTGAGTAATCACCAAGCTCCTTCAAGCAAGTTCAAGCTCCTAGCGAAGGAATTGTCATACGAGAGCTAAAATAGCTTCAGATTGTTCGGTGAGTGTATTTCATATCTTAGGTATGGCTAGGTACCATCCCGATTGCACTTATGTGTTTTTATGATTTTACCTTGTTTCTATGTCAAAGTTGTAGGGAAATGCCGGTACACCCCATGGCGCAGCGAAAAAATTATCCGAAAAATTCCACCAATGATTCATGAACGAAGAACGAATATGGGGTGAAAAGGGGATGAGACGTTATCTTAATTAAATCTGCTAATTGTAGGGATGTATGGAGAATCCAATTCCTTCAGCACGTTGTCGAATCCTAATCGTCACAATAGCGTTTCGACCTCTACGTAGTCCACCCGAATGAAACGAACAATATTTTACTTCTCTAACTATTATAGAGGTTTTTAGCAATAGGCATATCCTTGGCTGCTAGACCTTATACCTTTATATAGAATTCAGAAACCTAATCCTACTTAAATTCAGTTTTTATTAAATATATAATTTATTTAACCGAATATAATTAAATATGTAGATTTCTTTAGGGATATATATTTTAATAGTGTTTGATAATTACAATAATTATCTAGTACTAAAATATATATAAACGAAGCCATCTTTATAATTATAATAATTTCCTTTTTTAGTAAAATCAAATATATATCTCTCTATATATTAACTAATTTCGTGTATAGCAAGTTTGCACACATGCTATCTAGTCGATATATGTTCGTTTCAATCATAGGGTGTGACCCTTGTAGGTTCATGTAACGTTAGTAGTAATATCTAGAACAATTCTAATATTACAAGCAACGAGTGGCATCTAGCAATACATCATTGCTACCTAAGTTACAGGAAGTCGAGGTTCGACAGAACCTTTTTGTGATTAATGTTTGTGCATCAAATCCTTTTGTCCTTATATCTAGATTGGACACAAGTTATGGAATAGTCACACTTGTATAGTACATCTAATATTTCTTGATATCTTGAGTAAACTATTATAAACGAATAACTATGATATCTCATATCAACTCATTCGAGCATGACCATGCATTTCTAGTTTCAGTCAATCAAGTGGCCCATTATATTACGCATATTATGTAGGAGGGACAAATCCTATGTTGACCAACCATATCTCACAATATAGTTCGTGACATATCCAATATTAGTCTTTATAATGTATTTAGTTACGACACACGTTTAACTGTATCAAAATATGTGACTTACAATGTTAAAATAATGATGATGTCAAGTCTGAGGATTATAAATGTATTTATCACTTATAAGCAATGTTGTGACTATCACATAATAATCCAAGAAACATGCTCATAGCTGGTCAGTCCAGTACGTTCTCTAACACATACTCTTGTATTGATTTTGACATCTCCATGTCAATGACAACACTTTGTCATCAGTCAACTACATATTAGTCTTAAATACATCATTGTTGTCCACGCCCACAAAGCTACTCGACTAAGGACCTTTTAAGAATAATCATTCTAAGGACTTTATTATAATTCAATTTATTTATGTATACGTAGAATAACGACTGAAATAATAATAACAATGGCTTTACATTAAAAAAATAAGATAAAATAAGTATGTCTTTTACAATCATCTTGTGATTGGTCTTTGGGCATACTCCAACTAAAGCTCCTATAGAGGAAAGTCAAGAAATTATTAAGGGTAAGCTAGGTAAGCTTACATATGTGTTATATGTTTTGCCTATGAACATGACATGATTGAAATGCATGATATTTTGATAAATGACATGTACATGAATCATGAATCATGATAAATTATTAAGGGTATGTCTTTTACAATCATCTTATTTGTTGCATTATGAATTCCTTGCATACAAGTTTACTTTGGATAAAATTGGCATGTCATAGAATTCATTGAGCTCATGTACGAGTGGACTATGGTCCTTGGGTTACGACCTTTATATGGCAAGGCAGAGGGATGTATGTGTATTGATCTTTGGTGAGGTAGAGGGATTGGCCATTCATGGATTTAGCGAGGTCAGTTGGGAGTTCACGTATCCAATGGTCAATATGATCCAAGGCAAATTAAATAATTGAATCATTTACTCATGAACAATGCAAGTATGAATCTATATGATTATGTTATGAAACATGAATCAAGCAATCATATACTCATGTAGCTATATTATGAGTCATGAACAAGCATGTACTCTTATGGTATGCGATCATTTATGAATACATTTGAAGCATTGAATATATGATATATCGCCAACTACCTCACTAGGCTATATACGCCTAACATTCTCATTTTATGCATTTTCAGGTCCTAAAGTGCTTTAGCTATTGATCGTGTAAGGAAAGTTGCAAGTCACTCTGACAAGCATTTTTCGTAATGTATATAAGCTTCCCTAACTCCTAGTATGGTGCATAAGGTGCAAGCATGTTCAAGTATGTTTTTGGCATGTAAAGTAGCTAAGTGTAGTGTTAAATGATGTATGGAACCTAAACTATCTATGATTATGCATGCATGTTTGGTGATATGGCTCTAATGGCACCTACAAGGCTAAGTAGACCTTATGCATGATAAAAACCTTTATGGACATGATACATAGCTAGCCTAACATGTTAAAAATATGATGTCTGAGTTTTATATACTTTGAACATGATCTGGATGCTTTTAAATTAGAGTTTGATATAAAAATATGCAATTTGGTGTAAAGTGTACCGATACTCTATCTGGTGTGTACTGGTACGGTTAGGATAAAATTAACCATATGGTACAAAGCGTACCGGTACGATCATCCATACCGGTACAGAAATTGGTTACTGAAATTTGATCTATGCATGGCGTACTAGTACTGTACTTTAGTGTATCGGTACTAGCACTCGTACTGGTACGAAAATAGGTTACTAGAATTTTAGAGTTTAAGGGCGTACCGGTACAGTTCCCTCGAGTATCGATACGAAGGTAGTTAAAATGGCTATAAGCTTAAAAATGAACCTTCCAAACTCTGCGTTTTTGCCCTGAATATTCAATAGGTTAATTGTATGAGTTATAGACTTCCAAATCAATTGAAATTTTGCAGGTAAGTTAAATAAAACATGAATTTCAGATACATTGCTTTAAATTTTGAAAATACCAAGAATTACTAAAATTTATAGATTAGTCTCTAAACTTGTTTTCTTTGAAATTTAACCCCTAGACATGAAGTTAGGACCTATTGTGAATTGGTAAGATTAATCAATAACATGTGTGACATGACTTGTGTGATTGATGCATGATTTCATGAATATAGTATGAATTTTAATATCGTATATTCCGATTCAAGTTTTGGTAACGCTCCTGACTCGGTTTTCTTTCAGACCGAGTAGGGGTGTTACAGAAATAATGCTTGCACGTACATATATTACCTTCGCCAAAAGATTACGAACGCGAAGTAGGATTCATCCTCCTTTTATTCCTACCCTCAGCTCTTGCAGAAGTATTCTCCGCCTTCTTTGAAAACAATGAATGTTCCCCGACATCGGTATTCCCTCTTTCTTTTCTTTCACCTCTAACGATTGCATTTCTATTACTTCAGTTATGGATAGGTCATCTCCCATACATTTGAAGAAAATTTGCAGGCTCTATAGCCCTTCATACTAAAATCTTCGCAACTATGTCCCTGCTCTTCTCACCAAAAGGCCAGATATTCTCAAAATCTGAGACATCCGTAAAAAAACCTCAGGGAACAGTATTCTTTTTGAACGTATCATATCCGTTAGGACTCTGACAAAGTAAACATAAACGAAAAATATTCATTATCTTGCAAGGAAAATGCCCAAACTTTCATTGAACTTTAATGTATTTCGTTTTATCTAGGCGGGCATACATTACTCATAATCAACCCTGCCTCACTAAGATTCGTAATCCGCACAAACTCCTGCGCCTTCGACTTGCTAGCGGAACTTACACAATAGAAATAGCGAAAAATGTTCACAGAAGCTCGCTCTCCACGAAGTCGGCAATTCAAAAAATAGTTCATCAGCACCCACCAACCACTACCAGCCAACTGTCCTGGTGTTACTCTGAAATAATTAAACCCCGCCACAAGAAAGGGGTGAACCGGTAAATGAAAACCCGCCTCGAACGCGTATAATGGAATATGAAAAAAAGGCTCGGCATCTTCATCATCACAATCACTAAGATAGTAAGTCTTACCCAATGAAGCTTAAAATCTACACCGAAAATGGTCGTAACATGATATACCCCAACATTCTAACAGCCTGAGCATCTTCTCGCTCGTTGTACTGCATTTTAATTCTTCACTCATCTTTGGAGTCAACTTATAGCAAGCCATTGCAGACACAGAAATAGAAATAGAAAAATAGGTACACAGGACGAAAAGAGATAATAAAGTACACATAAAATTACCAAAGAGAATGAAACAACAGAATTCGTAAAAGCTATTCTAAGTTAGGGCAAATACGAACAGACCTATTTGTAAACAATAAAACCATACAATTAATCGACTTTAATAATGATAACTAATGCTCCATGAAACGACGCGTCTAATTAAATGTGTTCAACACGCTTTCAAAACACACATGTCCTTTAAAAGATGAAAAGGAAGCATATCGGTAAAATAAACCAATCATAACCACATACAACAAACAAGTAATATACAAAACTGTTCGTTATACCAAGCTACTCATTAATTCCAAACACACCACAAAAAACATAGTGAAATCCCTCCATTCTGCCAAAATTTCCGTTACACAAATCCATCAAGCTTCCGAGGTTCGCCAATATCACTTTATAACATTTCTTCACCTTAGGAATAATTGTTAGTACCTGTAAATACTCGTCGTCACGTGTTAAGGAGTCACAACCTACATGTACTATGGGCTAAAGACGATAATTTTCCCCTAAGGACCCCCACATAGACAAACAAGTGAGAGCAATCTGCGATAAGCAAGTAAGTTGTGAATACATTATGGTGAACTATGTTTAGCGATCATGTGTCAACACACATGGTCGCTACCAGTGACTAAGTAAACCTAAGACGTCAAGGCATAGCTAGTCCAATCATAATGCTACGACTGTCTCATCGTGACACATGTCCGGATAGTATATAAGAACTCATGCAACAAGGAAAAGACACAATCTTTCATTCTGAGACACCGCCATCCACATCAAAGAAGACATACCCCAGTCAAAACTAGAACAACCGTCAGAACAACCACCAAAGTTACCACTGGACCATCGTCTTCAGCACTTCTTCACTTTACCAGTCAACGATTTTCATCATGCAAAATAATAAAGTAATTTAATTTTCAAAAATGAATTTTGAATCAATATAAAAGTTGCTCGATTTACATATAAGAATAATATTATTTTAATGTATAATCGGAGTGTGTTTGGATAGAAAAACTATATCATAGGCTTGTCCCCCATTATCTGTGGTCCTAACTAATAGAAACCATCAATTTCATTAATTTTTTTCAAGTCATTTTTTTACCAAGTGTATCTTTACATGGTAAAAATTGTTTTTAAATTTTGATTTACAATAAATATAAGTGAAGATTCACTTGGTAAAAGTATGACGTGGAAAAAAAATCATGAATTTGATGTTTTTTGTTGGTTGAAACCACGGATGACGTGGCGAGACGGGCATATGTATAATTTCTCATATGGATAATACATTATGAAATTTAAAAAAAAATGTTAGTACCTTAAAATGTTCATTTCAAATAGGGATGTACATTTTACCCGACCCGGACGGGTTCCGATCCAACCTGTCCCGATCGGGTTGGGTTCGGGTTTGGGGTGAAAAAATCCGACCCGATCCGAGACTAATAGTGTAAATTTTCCTTACATTTTTAGGAATATTTGTAATAATACCCCCTCTTTATATATTTTTTTTTATAATTATGTCCTTAAAAATGAATTTTTATTTATAATTTGGTCTCTAAAATTATTTTTTATAATTAGGTCCCTAAAATTATATTTTTGTAATTAGGTCCCTAAATTAATTTTTTTAATAGGCTAGGTCGGGTTTAGGTATATAAATTTCAGATCGGGTCGAATTTTTTAAAGGATGTAGTTGGATCGGGTTCGGGTTCAGGATAGTTATTTTCGACTCGGGTTCGGGTGGGCCAAAAACCCAACCCGACCAGTGCTCATCCCTAATTTCAAAGGTTAGCATTTATAATTATTTTATTTGAATAAATAATTATTTAAGAAAACTTTAGACCGTTAGAATTTAATATTTAAAATATATATATAATAAAATTAATGATATTATAAGTAAATAATATAAAATATGCAATATAAATATTATTAGATTCGTAAAAGTTATAAATAATTTTAATAACATAAATATATAAAAATGACATTTTAAAGTTTAATTGTTTATTTTATAGTGGGATCAAGTACATTATATGAAATAATGTTAGAGTAATTTTTTAAAACCATCTATTTAGATGAGATTTAAATAAGATATTTGGACTACTAAATTTCCATTTTAAGATTTCTCGTAATTTTTTGAATAATCTTAAGGTGATTAAGAGGCAGTATCTGTTAATACATAAACTTAATCTTTTGACAAGATATACACATTGTAAACAAAGCGATTTGAATCGGGTTTCATATGATGAATATCATCCACTTTTCCACTGGAACCACTTGTTGGGTCTGATTCCTCGTAAATTTTAAATTTTCTTGTTATTTTTATCCAAATAAGGAATTCATTTTTAGGATTTTAAAAAATTAATAAAAATGGGTTTCGTGTTTGAAATTTCTTATATAAACACACCCCAAAACCCTAGACGTGTTTCATAGAAAAGAAATCTAATTATATATATATATATATATTACTGCATTCAATGTTAGAAATTGAACCATTGAAATCAACTAAGAAGAAAAAAAAGTTACAAAATCGATTGAATCAAAAATAGAAGGACAAACGATTAAAATTAAATTTTTAGTTGACATTAATTTTAAATTCGAGTATTGGACAATCCCTTCCCTTATATAATATAAGAAGGGAGTATAGGATTTTTGTTACTCATCAGATTCTACCTTACATAGAATATATTTTTTTAACACTAGTACGTTAGTTTTATTAAAAGAGAAAAATTCAAAAAGTATTTAGGTAAACAAAATTCATCCGGACATATTTTTAAAAATATGAAAATTAATCTCTCTAGATCATAAACTTGACCATAAAAAGAAAATGTGAAAACCCTAACTCAAAGGCTCAAAACAAAAAGATAAAAACATCACAAAAGTTTGATGATTAAAGGTAAAAACCAACAACAAACAATATTAAAAAATGCATATTACAATAATAAGGCACGTTGACAACATGGTCATCATCACAACTCAATCGCAAAAAAGAGCATCATCTTGATTAGTCGCGGTGACGTCAAATCCAACTCTAATAAAAAAACAAATAAAAAAAGAAAATGGTCAAACAACTGATTAGAAGAAGAAAATTGTGCCAAAGACAGAGGATACATACCAAAAGGTAAAGAAAAGCGTATCACAAAAACAAAATTGTTGAATTTAAAAGAGGAAAAATCCAAAAAATATTAGGTAAACAAAATTCATCCGGACATATTTCTAAAAATATGAAATTAATCTCTCTAGTTCATAAATAGGGCAATACGAAGAAAAGGTGAAAACCCTAACTCAAAGGCTCGAAACAAAAGATACAAACATCACAAAAGTTCGATGATTAAAGGTAAAAACCAACAACAAACAACATTAAAAAATACATATTACAATAATAAGGCGCGTTGACAACACGGTCATTACCACAACTCAATCGTAAAAAAAGAGCACCATTTTGATCAGTCGTGACGACGTCAAATCCAACCCTAATAAAAAATAAATGAAAAAAGAAATTGATCAAACAACTGATTAAAAGAAGAAAATTGTGCCAAAAGACAGAGGATACGTACGAAAAGGTAAAGAAAAATGTATCACAAGAACAAAGTTATTGAATTTAAAAACTAGAAAAAAAAATACCGACAACCAGCCTTAAAATTAATGTCGCCGCCAGCTACATAAAGACAAAAAAAAACGTTGTAAATGCCAAAGAGAAAAAGAAAGGGACGACAACTATGTAAAGTTTTGCCCTCAACTATGATACTAATATGAAACGGTAGGTAAAAACACATTTTTTTATCAACACGTATAATTTTATTAAAAGAAAAATCATACAAAGTATTGACAAGTGCCTCATTAAAAACCCTCTTAATCCTAAATTGGAGGAAAAGAGTACACGTGATAATATCTAGGTTTGTAGCGAAGGTCTCGCTAAATAAAAACGATAATATTTTTTTGAAATGTTTTTTTTTAAAAGTGTTTGTGATATTTAAAAATATTTATTCCGTGGGGTTTACAAAAAACCTTATAAAAATGGAGTCGCCACCGGCCACTTAGGTAGGCCGGACACCACAAAACCAGAGATTCAAAAGACAGGGTTCGGGAGTCGGTTACGGATGGGGAAGGATTAGCACCCCCACACCGCCCAAAAAAATTGGTACTTTAATAATTACCGCTTTATGAATATTGGATTTTCCGGATTAAAGTGACGATTATTTTAAATTTCGGTCATAATTGCGAATATATTTTAAGGGTCCCGTTATCCGAGAATAAACGCCAACCACTATCACTACGCTTGATACTTGGCCCGTTTACGCTCGGATAAAAGGACACCGCATTAACAATTTATATATCATATGCAATCTTAGTGGCAAAAATATAAAACATGGTGAAATATTTAAGTGTAGTAAATATTGTCATAACAGAATATTAATCTAACATAGATGATATTCTAGATTAAAACATGCATATACATATTATTCTAAATAATAGATAAAAACAACTATCATATGTCAAAATAATAAGGCAGAATAAATATATATATACGAACAAATATTTCAAAAAGACATGTATACGATAATAAAACATATTTCAACATATACGGGTCAACATATCGTAAAAAAGGTAAATATACTAACATGTAGCCCTAAAAAAATAAGAAAGCTCACACACATATAAAATACGTAGAATACGCTATGTACGAATCAATTAAAACATAATATGCTTGATATGAATAACCGGATAAAAAAACGAATATCATACTTGACACATATATATACATATAAACATAAAATGAGTCATATACGGGAAACATAAAATGAAATAATATCCACATATACGATTATAATTCGAACAATAATATTTACAAAGAAAATAGGACTGAAATGAAAGGAAAATGAAAATCGATGATGTAAATTAAAGAGCAATAACATGTAATTTAGGGACGAAATCGAAAAACAAATAAAACCTACAAAGACCAGAGTTGTAAATATACCAAGGGGCGGACTCAAAATGAAAATTTCAAAAACGCGGGTGATTAAGGCGTAATTTTACCATTCGTAGTTGATCGTGTAATTTAGTGACTAAATTGTGACTTTTTGGAAACTCGGGGGGACTGGGACTCGTGATTATACCATGCGGCAAGACAAAAATGAAAATATTGAAAACGCGTGGGATTAAGTGTGTAATTTACCCATTTAGTAAAATAATAACACCTATATAACGGCTATTTTCAGGCCGAAACCAAATTTTCCCCATTTTTCATTTCATTCTTCAGTTTCCAAATATCCCACGCTCATCTTTTTCTCTCAAGTGTTCTTGAGAAACCCAGAATCCGGCGGCCGGCCGCCGCTAACCGCCGCCGGCCGCCGCTAACCGGCGCCGGTGGACTCCCGAAATACACCAAAACCTTCCTCTTGTCGTCCTCAACATGAATCCATGGTTGGATTCAGAGGATCCCCTTTTATTTACCCTAGATCTAAGAAATACGAACCCAAAAATATATTTTCTTTAGGTCAAAACGAGACCACAAGGGGTCTTCCCCTCCCTTTGTTCACCAGATCTGGCTTGTAGAAGCCGAAAGGCTTGTCACAGAGGAAGGGAAGACCCATGGACAAAGCCGGTAAGACTTCTTTACTTGTTTTCTTTTTATTTTCTTTTTGTACTTCGTATATGCATGCAAGGGAAACAGGTAAGAAAAAAAAAAGGCAAAAAATTACCACTGGACTGCCTTCTGATTTCTTGACTGGTTACAAGTTGGTTTTTACAAAACTTTCTGTTTTTTGTGTTAATACTCTCTCTGCTTTTTTTTTGCCCGTTCCTCTCTAAAAAAATCTCGTTACAACAACCCCATTTCATATATACCACTATCTCTGTATTTTGGTTGCAACTTGTATCTTCTTTTCCAGATCTGACATTTGCTTGTTATCTTTGGCATAATCTGAACGCGGGGACTGAATATCGGCGCGGTGGCGGTGTGGTCATTTCTTCCAGAGGCCAGACGCATTTTCGGCCGTTAGATCAGATCTGATCTAACGGTCGAGATGGCTTGAAGAACGATCGGCCTGGATGAAGCCTCGATATGATGAAACGGCTTCAGATTTCGCCACGTGGAGCACCGCAGTCGAGGAGTCAGAACGCGTGGATCTTACGCGCGCGTGGGATAATAAAGCGTCCACGCGTGGACCACACGCGCGCGTAGCACTCAAACGGTCTATACGTGTGGAGTACGCGCCTGGCAGATATTTTTAACCTTCATTGCATCGTGGCCGTTGGATCAGATCTTGATCCAACGGCCCATAGTTACCTGCACATTGTAATTAGATAGGATTCAGAGTTGGGCCAAATGGGCTTTGTAATTGGATTTTTGTAATTGGACTCGGACTCTTTACTTGGGCTTAATATATATATTTAATTTTACATTTAGTCAGCCCACTAATAATAATAATAATTATAACAACTGTACATGTACATACGAAAATATATATTTCATATTATACGGTCATTAATTAATAATATTCTAGTATCCATATGTATAATTAATATGACATCTACATACGCTTATACCCTAGATACATACGTGACATACATACAACCCTAATACGTACACGTAGCTTATACATGTACACACCTTATATTAGTAACATTCACATAATAAACATACATGCAATAGTAATACATTTAAGTAAAAATGAGTGATTACAGATTTGCCCTCTTTGCTTTTTCTCATGAAATGGGAAACAATGCAAAGATTCATAAGCACTCATTTTATCGGACTTCCTGTTTGTAGCCTCGGAAAACGAATTCTTTTGGACATTTCCGCTCTTCCTTGGCCGAATCTTTAGGCTCGTAAGTTCTTCCTATATAGAACTTCGTCACCTTCCGATCTTGGAGCTACAGGCTCTTTCGACATTGAACCCTTCGCTCTGATTTTTATCGACTTCCCTTTTGTAGCTTTGGAAAAACGAATTCTTTTGGACATTTCCGCTCTTCCTTGGCGAATCTCCGTGCTCGTAAGCTCTTCCTATATAGAACTTCGTCACCTTCCGATCCTGGAGCTACGAGGCTCTTTCGACATTGAACCCTTCGCTCGATTTTTAGCTTTGGAAAATGAATTCTTTTGGACATTTCCGCTCTTCCTTGGCGAATCTTCAGGCTTGTAAGTTCTTCCTATATAGAACTTCGTCACCTTCCGATCCTGAGCTACAGGCTCTTTTCGACATTGAACCCTTCGCTCTAAGACAATGAAGCTCGAGTCTTTCCTATATAAGACTCTTTGCTTTTGACACAACAGTTTCCTATATAACCCTGTGTCATAGGTGAATTGCTTTGACTGAGTTCTTCCTATATAGAATCATGAGTCTTCACCTTGGAGCCATCGGTTTCCTCCTATATAGAACTTTTTTGGCGTCGGAATCTCGAGCCACGTGTTCTTTTTTTTCGACACGTAACCCTTCGCCCTAAGACGATGGAGCTCGAGTCTTTCCTATATAAGACTCTTTTTGCTTTGACATAGCAGGATCTCCTATATAATCTTGCATGTCATGGGTGAATTTCTTTGACCGGGAGTTCTTCCTATATAGAATCATGAGTCTTCACCCTAGAGCTGTTAGTCCTTCCTATATAGAACTTTCAGCTTTCGAAGCCTCGGAGAGAGAGTTCTTCCTATATAGAACCTCTCTCCGAGCTTGAAAACATGTGCCTTTATGTCAAAACATTGTCTCCTCATTTGGGACTCACATCATGATGACCCTTGATGTCTCTTTGGATCTGCAAATACCTGAGATGAAAACAAAATGCTATGACAAATGAATGAATTGACATGCTCCTAATCCTAGTGATGTTTGACTATTCATGATGCATGAGCTTTAATATCATGGTGGGTTTGTTTTGGTCCTTTTTGCCGTTTGCTTTCTCCTTTGTTACGGGCATCGATACCCTTCTTCACTGCCAAGTTCAACCGTCTCGATCTTTCTCTTTTTCAATTCTGACTTGGAATTTTAAAGCGCCCTTTCGGGTTTTCACTTTAGAGATAGATTTTTTTTTAAAGTGCCCTTCTGGTTTTCCCCCAGGAGATTTCTTTTGTTATCTCGTATGATTTTCTTGAATAGATAGGACATGTGCCATCGGTTACCCTATCAGGTTGTTTGAAGCTTCCCGTCTTCCCGATCGACAGCAGTCATTTAGGGAACTTAAAGGACGGAGTTAACCGTTTTCTTTGATTACCTGCAATTTTCAAGGTAAAATCATAGTAATGCTTCGAAATCTCTTGTTTCATTATAAGCCTATGTTATCCTATCTGACTGAAATTGACAAGGAGGCTAGGAATGGATGCTCAAAACATGGTTTTATTAGGATTAAGGGCTTTGAGATATCTTAGAAAGAAAGGTATGACACGTATAAGTTAAATACAAGATCTCTCATTATCTTCGATATGAATGACACATGATCCTGTCAACTGGTGTAGAATTTTTGCCTGAAGCTTCCTCTTCATGATGCTCATGGGGATACTCTTCTCTTCAGATATTTAACTTACCCGAGCCGCCCTTTGCGGGTTTTCAACTCGAGTCCTTCCTTTGCTTCAAGACGCCCGGTTTCGAGTTTTCATCCTGAGCTCTCCATTTTTTTTTAGAGATAGTATTTCTTGACGGCATCAGAATTTGCGGGATTTTTCAGCTCGTCCCCGTCCATTTCTGTTAGGATCAGGGCTCCTCCTGAGAAGGCCTTCTTTACGACGTATGATCCTTCCCAATTAGGCATCCATTTTCCTCGAGAATCTTTCTGGATTGGGAGGATTCTCTTGAGTACCAGATCCCCTTCTTTGAATTCTCTTGGGCGCACCTTTTTGTTGTAAGCCTGAACCATCCGCTTTTGGTACATCTGACCATGACAAATGGCTTTTAGTCTTTTTTCGTCAATGAGATTTAGCTGGTCGATTCTGGCCTGCACCCATTCAGCTTCTTCCAGTTTTACTTCGTTTAAGACTCGGAGGGACGGAATCTCTACCTCAATTGGGAGTACTGCTTCGGTACCGTACACCAAGGAGTAGGGTGTTGCCCCCGTTGATGTGCGAATGGACGTCCTATAGGCGAAAAGGGCGAAAGGTAACTTCTCATGCCAATCCTTGTAGGTATCCGTAGTTTTTGCTATGATCTTCTTTATATTTTTGTTTGCCGCTTCCACTGCTCCATTCATTTTAGGACGATAGACTGTGGAATTATGGTGTGTTATTTTGAATTGAGTGCACACGTCCTTTATCATTTTGTTGTTCAGATTGGAAGCATTATCGGTGATGATCCTCTCTGGCAATCCGTATCGACAAATAATTTCCTTCCTTAAGAACTTACAAACTGTAGTCCTGGTGATATTGGCGTAAGACGCTGCCTCTACCCATTTGGTGAAGTAGTCTATGGCGACCAAAATGAAACGGTGCCCATTGGAGGCCTTCGGATGGATCTGCCCGATAACGTCCATGCCCCATGCTGCGAAAGGCCACGGAGAATTCATGGTGTGTAGAGGCGATGGGGGTGCATGAATTTTGTCAGCATAAATTTGGCATTTGTGGCATTTCCTGGCGTAATCGATGCAATCTCCCTCCATGGTCAACCAGAAATAACCGTATCTCATAATTTTTCGGGCTATAGACAACCCGTTGGCGTGCGTTCCACAGATCCCGTCATGTACTTCGGCTAAGATTTCCTTCGCCTCCTGGGCATCCACACATCTCAGCAATGTTTGATCATGACTTTTCCTATACAGGATCTCCCCATCTAGGACATATTTCGTTGCCATTTTTCTGAGCGTTTTTCTGTCATTGTCGTTTGCCCTTCTGGATACTTTCGGAGCTTGACATATTGCAGGATATCATAGTACCATGGATTTCCGTCAATCTCTTCCTGTATATTACAACAATGAGCAGGCTTTTCAAATGTCTGCATCTCAATGGGTCTCATTTCCGCCCAGGTGTTTGTTTTAAACATGGATGCCAAGGTTGCCAACGCATCCGCCATCTGATTTTCTTCTCGGGGTAGGTAATTGAAGCTGACCTTTTCGAACTCTTTGACGAGCTCTTGGATTAATTTGTGATATTTGACCAACTTCGGGTCTCTGGTTTCCCACTCCCCGCGCAATTGGTAAATGACTAGGGACGAATCTCCGAACACTCGAAGTTCCTTAACCTTTCTCTCGATGGCTGAGTTTAATCCCATGATGCAAGCTTCATATTCAGCTATATTGTTTGTGCAGAAGAATTCCAATCTGCTGGTGAAAGGATAATATACGTCCTCAGGTGAGATTAGCACCGCCCTATCCCATGTCCGAGGGCGTTGGAGGCTCCGTCAAGTAAAGTCTCCATGACACATCATCTCAAATCTCTTCTTCGGTTGTAATGCACATCAAGTCTTCGTCTGGGAAACTAAAGTTCAATGCCTCATAGTCATCCGAAGCACGACTTGCCAGGAAATCAGCTACGGCACTCCCTTTTACGGCTTTTTGATTGACATATACGATGTCGAATTCGGATAAGAGCATCTGCCATCGAGCCATCCTTCCCGTTAGTGCTGGCGCTTCCATTAGGAACTTTAATAGGTCTAGCTTGGATATCAACCAGGTAGTATGGTACAACAGGTACTGCCTGAGTCGCTTGGTAGCCCAAACTAGAGCGCAACTACGCTTCTGCACTGGCGGGTACCGTGTTTCGCAATCGTTGAATTTCCTGCTTAGGTAATAGATGGCCTGCTCCTTCTTTCTTGACTCATCGTGTTGCCCTAGTACGCATCCCATTGAATTCTCGAAGACTGTTAGGTAGAGAATTAGTGGTCGACCGAGTACCGGTGCGACTAAAATCGGAGCATTTGTCAGGTACTTTTTGATCTTTTCTAGGGCCTTTTGACATTCTTCATCCCACACGCCAGAATTATTCTTTCTAAGAAGTCTGAAGACCGGGTCGCATTGATTGGTTAATTGGGAAATGAAGCGAGAGATATAATTCAGCCTCCCTAGGAAACCGCGAACTTCCTTTTGCGTGCGGGGTGGTGAAAGGTCCTGGATGGCTTTCACTTTATCGGGATCAATCTCAATCCCTCTTCTGCTTACTACGAACCCTAGGAGTTTTCCAGAAGTAACGGCGAAGGTACATTTGGCAGGATTGAGCCTTAGTTGGTACTTCCGTAGTCTTTGGAATAGTTTCTTTAAGTTCTGTAGGTGCTCTTCCTCTGTTCGAGATTTGGCAATCATATCATCGACGTATACTTCTATTTCTTTGTGCATCATGTCATGGAAAAGAGTCACCATTGCTCTTTGGTACGTTTGCCCCGCATTCTTTAGCCCAAATGGCATTACTTGGTAACAAAAAGTGCCCCACATGGTTATGAATGTGGTTTTCTCCATGTCGTTAGGATCCATCTTTATCTGGTTGTATCCTGAGAAGCCATCCATAAAGGAAAACCATGAATGTCCTGCGGTGTTGTCAACCAAATGTGTCAATATGTGGCGAGAGGGAAGTTGTCTTTTGGGCTAGCTCGATTCAGATCCCTATAATCTACACACATACGAACTTTCCCGTCTTTCTTTGGTACTGGTACAATGTTTGCAACCCACTCGGGTATTTGGCTACTTCAAGAATCCAGCATCAAATTGCTTTTTCACTTCTTCTCGGATCTTTAACAAAGATATCCGGCCTCATTCTCCGAAGTTTTTCTTTGTCTTGGTTTGCACTCGACTTTGTTGGCAATTTGTGCACCACTATGTCGGTATTTAATCTGGCATATCTTGATAAGTCCAGCGAAGACATCCTTGAATTCTTGAAGCAGGGCTATCAGTTCATGCTTGGTTTTTGAGGAAATCGTCGTTCATATTTTTATTTCTCTTCTCGTTTCTTCAGTCCCTAAGTTGACAATTTCTGTTTCTTCTTGGTGGGGCATAATCTGCCTTTCTTCGTCGTCCACCATTCTCTTTAATTCTTCTGGGACCTCAATTTCTATTTCATCATATCCTCCCTCCGTTTCCTCTAAGACCTCAGGGCTTTCGAAACTTACTCCAGGATTGGATCCAGTATCATTCATATCTTCGATCATGAGCGACCTGCATTAAATGAGAATGAATTGTATTGGGAAAGAGACGGCTTTACATGAAGGGAATGAATATGAAGAATGTATGAATGGAATAAATGAGACATTGGCCTTTTTTTTTAAGAAAGTGGGGATATTTCATTTCAATCAAAAAGTTAACATAGGTGCCCCATACAAGAGATCCCCATTGTCTATGGGCAAAAACAAAAGGTTGATTCGGAGCATTACTCGATCTATTCCTAAAAACTACAGGTAAATCAATGCAGCTCCAGGTTATTGAGTGTCTCCCGGGATGGCAAGGGCGGATGTTGGTCAACATTTTGCTACCTCGGTCCTCTTCACCTATCATGTTGATGCACATCCCTTCAAATGCTTTACTGATCATTTCCTCCTGCCAAGTTCATCATTTTTCTTCATTGCCTCTCCAATATCTTGACTGGCGGTAGAGAATCCTCCGAGAGATGAAAGTGGCTTTTAAACTAGGAAAGGACATCGACCTCCACGGAATGTCTTCTCCTTTAGATCTAGCTTTCCTTTGTTCCTCTTTTCTCTTATATTCTTCTTTCTTCTTTGGACACTTGGTTGGTAACCCAGCCCAAACGATCCTTCTTGGTAATGATATTCTTGGGTCTCGTGTTTCCTTGTAATTTCTTCCCCAACCCTTTTCCTAATTTGGCTCCTCGGCCCGAGTTTCTGCGATGGTCATCTTGGTACAATTAGATAACCTAGGGTAGGGGATCCGGTTTCCCTCTCAAACGAATGTGGCATTTACTAGTTCTAATGCTCGAACGAGCATTCTGCAGCCTTCTTCATCATTTTGAATGTAGGGGGTGTCGATGTCACTAAGCAACAAATTCATGCTCTGCCTCTCTCGTGACCAATTTGCCCTCAACTACAAATTTTAATTTACGATGTAATGATGATGGGACAACTCTGCGGAGTGGATCCACGGTCTTCCCAACAAGCAAGCTGTAAGATGGTTTTATGTCCATTACCACAAAATCGATCACATATTCGGTTGGTCCGATCAATAGGGGTATCTCAATTTTCCCCATTGTTCCTTTTTGCGTACCATCAAGGCCCTTACCGAGTTGTAGCAAGGCTTTAGATGCGAACTATCTATTGGTAATTTTTGCGGGGTTACCATAGGCAAGACATTCAATGCTGACCCGTTGTCGATTAGTACGCTGTAATACATACCCTTTGCGGTGGGTAGTGATGTTAAGGGCTTTAGTGGACCCCCTTCCTTCTTCCGGATCTCATCATCACCGAACGTGATATGATTATAGGCGATAATATGCCCCACTATCATGTCCGTTTGTTCTGAAAATGTCCTGGGGCACAAAAGTTTGATTCAGCACTTTTAATAGTGTCTCCCGATGCTTCTCTGAACTCAAGAGTAATTCCAGCACTGTGATCCTGGCCGGTTGCTTCCGTAGTTGTTCCACTACGCTGTACTCGCTATGTCTCAAGAACTTTAGAAATTCTTTGGCCTGGGCCTCAGTCACCGTTTCATTTATCCTTTGGGGAGGTTCTTCTCCAAATATCTCGCATGCGGGCTAATCACTTTGTATTCTTTCCCCTATCTTTTTCAGCTGCTCTCAAAGCTTCGGAGGAATAACATCGGCCGCTCCTGGTGAAATGGCCTGCCTCACCAACGTTCACATTATTTTGGCTTTGTTGGTCTTCCAGCGCAGGCTCTTTTACCTGCTCGTGTTTTGATTTTTCTGTCATGGTCACATTCGCGGCATAATTCCAGGGAATTTGTCGCATGTCTTTGAATGGGAATGGAGATGGTGCTGAAATGACGATCTTCGGATTTATCCTGCTGGTTTCTCCTTGGGAGACACCTGCATTCCCTACCCCGAGAGATGATGAAAGGCCTATCCTTCCCATTTCTAGTTTTGGGGGTATCTGTCATGTGTACGTCTGATCCCTTCCCCATGGGTTCCTCGAAGAATTCAATTTGTTTTCCATCTATCAACTTCTGCACCAATTTCTTGAACTCATCACATTCTTGGATATCGTGCCCTTGATCGATGGAATTCGCAATACTTTCCACATTCTTTCTCGCCTTATTATCATGCCTTTATTGATCATACGAGCCATGCATAATCATGAAATACCCACCGTAAAGGAGACTTGACTTGACACGTCATCCTTTATTCTCCTGTAAAACCTTCTTCTATAGCATTTACCCCTCTGTTCCCATGATTAGGCAATGGGTTGTTGGCTGCGCTTAGGTTCTTCAAACTTCAATATCCCGAAATCAATTAAGTTACTCACATGCTTTTTTGAAGGCAAGGCAGTTCTCAGTGGGGTGTCCAGGGATACCGCCGTGATAGTCGCAATGTGCGCTTGGATTATACCAAGGCGGGAAGGGTGGATTGACAGGATTAACGATGTATGGTCGGACCAAGTCTGCTTCATACAACTGGGAATAAAGTTCTGAGTATGAAACCGGTAGGGGAGTGAAAGTTCTCCTCTCTTTATCCTTTCTGGTGACTCTTTCATCTCTTTGATTCGAATTTTGCGTTTTCCCACAGTGCTTGGGGCTGTGAGACTGTGAAAGTTCTTCGAGGCGGTATAGGTACTGGTGGTGTTTACTTCACTTCTCTTGTTGTACTTTCGAGACCCTTCCCCACCATCAATTCTGCCGCTCTTGATTGCTAGTTCGAGAGACTCTCCAGTCCTGATCAAGTCGGCGAAACACTGTGTTGTGTTATTGATGAGACGATCGAAGAGTGCCCCTTTCAAAGTATTGACAAATAATGGCGTGATTTCATGCTCCGGGATAGGTGGCTGGATTTGGGCGGCCACTTCTCTCACCTTTGGGCATATTGTCGCAAGCTTTCATTGGACTTCTGCCCCATATTTTCTAGCATAATTCTGCTAGGGATCATGTCATTACATGTTTGTATTGCTCGGAAAATGCTTTAGACAAATCTTTCCATGTCTTGACATTTGCTTTGCTTAACCGAAGTATACCAACGTAATGCTGCTCCAGTTAGACTATCCCGAAAACAAAGGGATCGGTAGCTTTTCATCTTTATGGTAAGCCGCCATTTTTCTGCAATACATCGTTATGTGTGCAGAATGACATGTGGTTCCGTCATATTTATCAAACTCCGGCGTTTTGAATTTTGGTGGCAAGACAAGATCAGACACTAGACTTAGATCACTAGCGTTGTTTCCTGATTACGCATTTGATTGTAACGCTTTAAATTTTTCTTCCATGAGGCGAAATCTTTCTTCCCACTTTCTTTCTACCTCATTCCCGATCTTTTTCGACCATGTTTAGGTCCGCACTTCTTCTTCATACAAGATTCTTCGGTATCAAGGGGTTGAGTCTCGTGTGCCCCTACTTGAAAGCTGGAAGACATTCCTGTAGGGTCAATATACATCTTCCTAGCCTGGTTTGGTGCAGTTGGTTGAACCTTGAAGTGAGCCGGGTACCTTCCGGCTCTGGAATATTTTCTCCTTCTACTCGTTTTCCGAGACTTTTCGCCAAGCAATGCCGTTATGTCAGATACTATTGAAGTTTGTGATTTGTGCAATCCCGATCACTAAGGCTTCTCTGGGCCTCTTCAAGCCTTGACTCGAGCTCTCTCTGCCCTCTTTCTAGATTGATTATTCTTTCTTCCATGAGCTTTCTTTGTAGCCGGGTAAAGTATATGTGATGAATGATTACGGGTTAACACACACTGGAATGCCACAATATTCATACTGTTAATATGGTTGTAAAAATAAATGCATGTACAATGATGCAAATGTTATGATGCAAATGCAAGAATGCATGCAGACAAGGTACTAGTTCCGCTGGTAATCACCCTTTTGAATTACTTTTACGGGAATTAAAGGGTCTTGATTACAACAAAATTCGTGTTACAAAGTAAAGATCCCTAGTACAAAAGATCTAATTATAACACAGAGTCCTATAGATAGACTCTAGCTCTATCCCCTAACTTTCCAATTGCCTTGAGCAGCTTGAGGAACCTAGGAGCTTCTTCCATTCCCGGGGCTATAAAAGGTCGGAGTGTCTCACCTCGACGGCTAAATCATTTACGTGTCCGGCGACTCATTGTATGTCCACCATTAGATTTGCATAGTACTGGTCTCTGTCCTGTACCATTCGAGCAGCGTCGCGTAATCTCTTTTGCCAATAGGTGTCCCCCCCGGCTGCAGCTTCCTCGAACACATTAATTCTTTCCTTGTAATCCTCCACAACTGCTTCGAGGGATCCGATTCGTGCTCGTAATACACCCACTTCGCGTTCTCTTTCTCGCAGCTCCGAAATTATTCCTCTGGCAAAGACATTTGAAGTGAGTGTTCGACTTCCGCCATCTTTTCTTTTAATCCGTCATTTTGACTTTGGCTTTGCCCCAAACTTTGAAGAGTGTCATCATACAGTTTACGCATCTCTAACAATGCTGTTTCGGCTATTCATGGATTTTCTTTTCCATACGGCGACACTTTCTCTCTCATGATGAACAGCTTGTTTTCCTTTGTTGACTTCTTGTCCGATCTTTCTCTCTCTTGATCAATGGCCTTCTTGGCGGACCGTTTTCTTCCTCCATAGCCAAACGACAGCTTTCTATCTCTCTCTCTCGATCGCTCTTTGTTAATTTCTCGTTCTTCTTCCAACAAACGGATGCCGTTCATTCTTTCTTTTTTCCACAGCTATGAACCGACTCGGCCGGCCTTTTGTATTTTTGCTCATAATAGAGGGGCATCTTTTTGGTAAAGAGTATTCTTGTCATTCAAATCTGCATTTAATTTCTTGATTTGCCTAATGATCCCCTCCCGCTTGTCGACTTTCTAGGCTTGCCTTATAGAGTTCGCTCGCGTGTTGGGTCCGTTGAATGTCCATTTTCTTTTAACTTCCTCGAGCTCACTCCTTAAGATATCGGCCGGATGGTACCACCCTTGTCAGCTCCTCGAGTGACACTGTTGGTCCTTGATTAGATTCGGGAATCACATTATTAACCCTCAAACGTCTCCAAAGATCGTAATCTGGGTAGTCATGTGCTCGGTGTCTCCTTCCACCCGATCCGATAACAATGATCCTGCCCCTCATGATGGTCTGAATTTTTCCTTTGAACTCTCCTTTGAAAAGAAATTCAGTTTGGCTTAATCCGGCGGTATTGGGAATGAACTGCCGTGATCCGAACCTGTCGAGACACTAAAAGTGGAGCACAAGCGATCCTCCATGTAATCCTAACATCATCAGCCAATCGAAGTCACCACAATCAGATAGAAAATAATTGACTTTACCGAGCCATGGGACCCTCCATGCTATGTCTTCATCTTGAATGTTCCTGAAGAAACTGGTCCACATTTTTGTTTTCAAATCTTCTCGCCATTCCTTTGCTAAGTATTCTCGTAAAGGCGAAAAACCTTGGAAAGATATCCCCGGCAGGACCCGCGTCGGTGTCTTCCACATGTGACTGATCCATACTTGTAATAGCTGTGCGCATCCTCGAAAACGTTCTTCTTCATGTTTCCGGCTAGCGTTCAAGGAAATGAAAGTCTCGACCAAAATTGCTGGTACCGGGTTTGCTTTCCGTTTTACCCGTTCGAACAAATCCAGAATGGCTATGTCAATGTTCCCGAGTACTCTGGGGAAGATCACCAAGCCATATATTCCTAAAGCGAATAAGTCCATTTTCTTTGCCTCGTCTGGATGTGTCGATATGATGTCCCGAATACTCTCCCATGCAAAGACTGTATTATCTCCTCGGATTTGAAGGAGGCCACTAACCCAATCATCACTCATTCCTGCAAAGGCTTTGAGTTTCGCAGTGTAATTCTGATTCCTTGAGGCTTCGCGTAGATCCAATCTTCTGAATATTTTTCTGGTTAAGTAAAGCGATGTACTCTTCTACCGTAGGCATCATGTCTTGCCCATTGAAGGTGAAGCGAAAAAAACCGGATTCCAAAATCGGATTATAGCTCGGAGTAGGGGCTGGTTAATCCGAACATATAATAGCTGCTGCGATGTCGCCATAACTATCGCTAAATAAGTCTTGTAGCCTTCGGTCCCATCTTTCCCAAATGCTTTGAAGATCCCACAAGTCGTTCTGTTGGAGACTCACATAGGTGTATCCAGCTATTACGCGTTCGTTAGGCGATCGTCCCTTGGATTTTCTGGTTGACCTCGACCAATGTATGACCGACAAATTAAGCTCTTCTTTCCTAAGACACCTTTTTTCCATAGTGAAAGACTTTACGATCAGGCAAACCACTTGATCCAAGACCTTTATGCGATGCAAATGCAATGATGTATGAGAAAAAGAACAAAAAGCGAAAAGAAAACAAGTCAATGCAGGATAAAGTAAATAAAATGACAAAAATAAATAGAAATAAACACACAAAAACAGTCTATTTATCCCGTCTAAAACCTAAGGTTATCCGCATGGCTCTAACAGGTGGGTTTCTATGTTCTCTACATGCAGTGTTGGTGCTAGGAGGTACCCGAATGTCCTTGCTGTCCCCTACTAAGGGTAGCAAGGCCCCGATCATCACCCATTATAGGCTCCTTTCAACCGGGTTCAATTCGGGGAGACCCATTCGCTTATGCCCGTCGAAGGAACGATATCCTTACGAAAGCATAAGGTACTCGAGCCCAAAGGTACTTGCTAGGCCCATACGGGAGAACGATATCTCCACGAAAGCATTAGCGTTTTCCCCCCACTTAAAAAGACGGGTTTATATGCCATATTTTAAATGCGTTAAAATAAACGCGCAATTATGACCGAATGTTAATTTAATAGTTACTTTAATCCGGAGTTTCCAATATTAGTAAAGCGGTAATTATTTTAAAAGCTTGACTCTCATTTGTTTTTGAAAAACAAAAATGTCCCCAGCGGAGTCGCCATCTGTAGCGAAGGTCTCGCTAAATAAAAACGATAATATTTTTTTGAAATGTTTTTTTTAAAGTGTTTGTGATATTTAAAAATATTTATTCCGTGGGGTTTACAAAGAACCTTATAAAAATAGAGTCGCCACCGGCCACTTAGGTAGGCCGGACACCACAAAACCAGAGATTCAAAAGACAGGGTTCGGGAGTCGGTTACGGATGGGGAAGGATTAGCACCCCCACACCGCCCAAAAAAATTGGTACTTTAATAATTACCGCTTTATGAATATTGGATTTTCCGGATTAAAGTGACGATTATTTTAAATTTCGGTCATAATTGCGAATATATTTTAAGGGTCCCGTTATCCGAGAATAAACGCCCAACCACTATCACTACGCTTGATACTGGCCCCGTTTACGCTCGGATAAAAGGACACCGCATTAACAATTTATATATCATATGCAATCTTAGTGGCAAAAATATAAAACATGGTGAAATATTTAAGTGTAGTAAATATTGTCATAACAGAATATTAATCTAACATATATGATATTCTAGATTAAAACATGCATATACATATTATTCTAAATAATAGATAAAAACAACTATCATATGTCAAAATAATAAGGCGAATAAATATATATATACGAACAAATATTTCAAAAAGACATGTATACTGATAATAAAACATATTTCAACATATACGGGTCAACATATCGTAAAAAAAGTAAATATACTAACATGTAGCCCTAAAAAAATAAGAAAGCTCACGCACATATAAAAAATACGAGAATACGCTATGTACGAATCAATTAAAACATAATATGCTTGATATGAATAACCGGATAAAAAACGAATATCATACTTGACACATATATATACATATAAACATAAAATGAGTCATATACGGAAACATAAAATGAAATAATATCCACATATACGATTATAATTCAACAATAATATTTACAAAGAAAATAGGACTGAAAATGAAAGGAAAATGAAAATCAAAGTGAAATTAAAGAGCAATAACATGTAATTTAGGGACGAAATCGAAAAACAAATAAAACCTACAAAGACCAGAGTTGTAAATATACCAAGGGGCGGACTCAAAATGAAAATTTCAAAAACGCGGGTGATTAAGGCGTAATTTTACCATTCGGAAGTCGATCGTGTAATTTAGTGACTAAATTGTGACTTTTTGGAAACTCGGGGACTGGGACTGTGATTATACCATGCGGCAAGACAAAAATGAAAATATTGAAAACGCGGTGGGATTAAGTGTGTAATTTACCCATTTAGTAAAATAATAACACCTATATAACGGCTATTTTTTAGGGCGAAACCAAATTTTCCCCATTTTTCATTTCATTCTTGATTTCCAAATATCCCACGCTCATCTTTTTCTCTCAAGTGTTCTTGAGAAACCCGAAATCCGGCGGCCGGCCGTATTATTCTCGCCGCCGCCGGCGCCGCTAACCGGGCCGGTGGACTCAAAATACACCAAAACCTTCCTCTTGTCGTCCTCAACATGAATCCATGGTTGGATTCAGAGGATCCCCTTTATTTACCCTAGATCTAAGAAATACGAACCCAAAAATATATTTTCTTTAGGTCAAAACGAGACCACAAGGGGGTCTTCCCTCCCTTTGTTCACTGGATCTGGCTTGTAGAAGCCGAAAGGCTTGTCACAGAGGAAGGAAGACCCATGGACAAAGCCGTAAGACTTCTTTACTTGTTTTCTTTTTATTTTCTTTTTGTACTTCAGTATATGCATGCAAGGGAAACATAAGAAAAAAAAAGGCAAAAATTACCACTGGATCGCCTTTCGATTTCTTGACTTGGTTACAAGTTGGTTTTTACAAAACTTTCTGTTTTTTGTGTTAATACTCTCTCTGCTTTTTTTTTTGCCCGTTCCTCTCTAAAAAAAATCTCGTTACAACAACCCCATTTCATATATACCACTATCTCTCGTATTTTGTTTGCAACTTGTATCTTCTTTTCCGGATCGACATTTGCTTGTTATCTTTGGCATAATCAACGCGGGGACTGAATATCGCGCGGTGGCGGTGTGGTCATTTGCGAGGCCGCCGACGCATTTTCGGCCGTTAGATCGATCTGATCTAACGGTCGAGATGGCTTGAAGAATGATCGCCCGGATGAAGCCTCGATATGATGAAACGGCTTCGATTTCGCCACGTGGAGCACCGCAATCGAGGAGTCGAACGCGTGGATCTTACGCGCGTGGGATAATAAAGCGTCCACGCGTGGACCACACGCGCGCGGCACACTCGAACGGTCCATACGTGTGAGTACGCGCTGGCGTATATTTTTAACCTTCATTGCATCGTGGCCGTTGGATCGATCTTGATCCAACGCCCATAGTTACCTCGCACATTGTAATTAGATAGGATTCGTAGTTGGCCAAATGGGCTTTGTAATTGGATTTTTGTAATTGGACTCGGACTCTTTACTTGGGCTTAATATATATATTTAATTTTACATTTAGTCAGCCCACTAATAATAATAATAATTATAACAACTGTACATGTACATACGAAAATATATATTTCATATTATACGGTCATTAATTAATAATATTCTAGTATCCATATGTATAATTAATATGACATCTACATACGCTTATACCCTAGATACATACGTGACATACATACAACCCTAATACGTACACGTAGCTTATACATGTACACACCTTATATTAGTAACATTCACATAATAAACATACATGCAATAGTAATACATTTAAGTAAAAATGAGTGATTACAGAAACAAGAATCGACGTCAACACAAGAAAGCGAAGAGCAAAACATTGTCCAGAGGCACTCGAAACAAACGACAACACCACACTAATCAAACAACACCCCAAACCAAGTTAAACGACAAACACCACGACACCGCACTAACCAAATAATATCGAAACCATCATGACTTTGCATAATCATAACCAAGCAAAGTATATAATCTAACAAACAAGCTAGACAAGCCTCCAAGCACCTCAACATCATGCCACGATTATAGCAGCCTATACTAACACATGTTTACCCCGAAAAAGTGCACTACTAAGCTCCTATTCTATCTTGTAAGGCACCTACAGAAGCCCATACGATCCCCAACATACCAACATCAAAGAATCACCGAACCAATTCCAAATAAACAAAAATTTGACTTACCAAGCTCCATTACCACCATGCTTTCAATTATGTCTTCAACATTACCGTCTTCTTCTTAGTTACGCTACCTAAGCCGCTGATAACCCCGGATAAAATCGCATCATGTACTATCACACGCGCCTCTTACGCTTTTCAATAAACCGTGCAATATACTTTATCATATTCTCCTCAGTACACACCGTCCCTTATCGCTCATTGCTATTCCTCTCGATCCCCTTATCTAATAAACGCACAATATCTTTAATGATCACTTCTCCATTACCAATTGTTGAAACTCCTAGGAATTTCCCTAACTCTACTGTTGCTCTCTCCTCTTTCAATAGATCTTGTCACACAACACACTTAGATTCAGTGAACGAACCTCCATTTGCCCCACGTGTCTGCGCTGCCAATGATCTGCCCCGCACTCTCTCTTTTTTATGCGAACAAGCATTCTCACTTGGCAATACCACACCCAACTCGTTTCTTGCCCCGTTCTGAACGACCTGTGCCTTAAACTAAGAAGTATCAGGTATGGGCTCCACTGGAATTGTAAGCCTAGCATCTATAGTCCTAGTCTCTCTTGGTTCTACTCTTATAGACTCGAAATTTATGGGAAAATCTATGAAATCCAATTCCTTTAACCCCGATCTTGCCTCACACTGCTCATTAGGCTTCACTCGCGATATCATACCCACATTTTTATCTGACATCCAATCCTTGAAACTCGACTAAACTTTTAAAGCTATGTCCTCAGATCGCTTCTCCTCAAACCATAATTCATTTGTCCTCCAGATTGGTGCAACCTCCTTATCCAACCATCCCCGATTAACCCATCATCTTTGGCAATCGAGCCACACTGCTTCATATCATATGCATCCTCATTCACCAGCAGGTTCGTCTGATCACCCCAGGCCCATCTCTACTGGACTTATCATTCTCGCTCTTAATCTCCGACCCACACGTACGTTCACAATAGGAACATAATTGCATATCTGTCAATGGTCCAAATTCAACAACACAAATTTGATACGACAACCATTGCATTTGTAACTCTAAGACCTCGTCGATATGTTTGAATTGATTCGTTTCCACCAGCACACATCCTTTTTCGAATAAATTAGGCCACAAGAAAGAATCCTCACACTTTATCAATGTCCTCCATATCGATGCTATATTAACGAAGGTATTCCGCGACCATACATGCATTGGGACATAGCGACAACCAAACACTCCGATTCTCTCTATCCAACTTTGGCTTCCAAATTTTACCTTAGAAAACTATTTGTTTAATACCCTTACCAAGAATCTCACGTCGAGTATCACTACTTGAGAACATCAGTAATATTATTGACCCCGCAATACACATTATTGAGAATCCGATAATCTCCGCCTCTTTCAAAGCTCGTGCGAGGGATGCAATCTCCATTGATGCTCTGCGCCACGCAATTGCACAATACTGGAGAATTTCAATTTTACCATCATCCTCCACTCCCTGAACAATTCACTTATAACCCACCCCTTGTGAGCATCCACTCTAATACTCAATTCATCACCACATGCCTTCTCATTCCCCACTTTTTGCCTCCAAAAGGACTCTCGTGACGCTCTGCGAACGAAAGACACTCTCAATCTAGACCCATAAATCCAACTACCATCTAATCTCTCAATCGCCCTCTTGGCCGCAACCTCCGACTCCATACGCACAAAGCCAAGCCTTACTCCATCAATCGCCCTTTTTATTGGAACAAAAACATCCAAAGCCCGACCATGGCAATCAAACACCTGCCATACTCCCTTCCAATGTATTTGATCCGATAGATTCTCAATGTACAGAGTCCAATCCTGACAGTGGCTACGACTGCTCGACATTACTCTTGATCTCTAATCTCAATTTTATCCTTTGACTAACGCTAGTGAATTCCAAATAGTTTACTCACAAACCCTCAATCCATCATGAATCGACGCCTCAACTCTGATAGAATAATTATAAAAATAACAACGGTTAAAGGAACTTACTCGTGAAAGAATCAGAATTTAATAATGTATCTTGAAGCAATGCAGGAATACAGACAGCCGAAGATCGGAGGGAGAAAACACCGCCCTTTAATTGGAGGTAAAAACACATTACCTTACATAGAATAGATTTCACATGCTAAGTTGTATTCTTCACAACGGTGACCAAAAGTTGAGGTTTTTTAATAGCTAATGGACCCCTATAAACTAAGGAAGGAACCCAACTATCAAATTTGCATTGAAACAAGGATTTGTCAATGGAGTAATCATAAGTCTAAAGCTTAGCTATTTGGGTGATTATGTTATTGAGATTCTGTGATGATTGTTGCCTATTTTGCATTTCATCAAAATCCTTGGAATTAATCATCTTTGAGGAGGTTAGATCTTGCAAGATTATGTGTTCCTTTTGCGGTAAGGTTCTTGGCAAAGGTGGCCCCATAATTCTAAACTTAGGTACCCCAAGATTTGTTAAATAAATTGATTGACATATTGGCAATTAGGTTTGTCAACATTTTTGGCAGATTATTCTTAAATTACTTTCGATTTTGACCTTTTTTATTTGGATTTTTGTGTTGATGATTGTGGGTTGGGGTGGAAAGAAAATTACACCCACTCTCACTTTTCCTTTGCAAAGAAAAAACAGGGAAAAGTTTGATTAATTGGGCTGTTGTTAATACGAGTAATAATAATGCAAAACTTGCAAGGGAATTGTTAGAAAAAAAAAAGATCGATTTAGTTGTCATATTTTGAATGTATTAGCAGAAAATATCGTCAAGGTCCCTACAAAAGATTATACTCAAAATGGAAGAAGAAATTTTCATCGTATGGATTTTTACTCTAGTCTAGAATCTATTAGTTTTTTTTACAAGACGTTATGTTTTAAATTTGATTTTACTTACTTATTATTGGTCATGTTTGGTAATTAACGGGTATCGGATTATATTAGCTGATAGTTGAATGCATTTGCTGATTTGACTAGTTAATTGTATAAAACTGTTTGGTAAAATTAACTGATAGTTGTTTGATTATTTAAACAAATAAAATAACATATAAGGACATGATTATATTCAATACTTGTTTGAATAGTTTATTAGTTATCAATATTATGTATCTATTAATATTAATTAGATTATGAAAAATATTTTTAATATAACATTACTACGCATATTTGAATGATCTATATATTAATTTAATATTTATATAATTATTTTTTAATACAATTTAATTAATTTTAAAATTTAAATACAAATATAAATGTGTGAGAATAAAAAGGAAAAATGTATTAGTTTATAAATGTAACAATGTAAATACGTGAGAATGAAAAATTAAATTTAGGTTATTTGAAGATTTTTTATAATTATTAAGGGTAAAAGGGTCAAAACCTCTAATTTCAAAAAGCTCTTATTACTAGCTTTTTCAAAATTAGAGGTTTCACCTCAATCCGCTATTCCAATCCACTATTTACCAAACATCTAAATTAGTGGGTTTGACCGGTCAAACCTCTAATTTTAGCTAAAACCTCTAATTTTGGTTCAAACCATTGTTTACCAAACAATGCCATTATAATTTGGCTTAAAGGTCAAATTGGCCCTCAACGAAAAATCAAAAAACCAATTAAGCCCTTATGATATTTTTTTACCCAATTTAGCCCTCAAAATTCAAATTGTACCCAATTTTGCCCCTCCGTTACGTTGACCGTCAATGACCTCTAATGGTCAAAGATATAAGGACACGTGGCACACTCTAGACGTACCACGTCATCAAAATTGATTTAAAAATCTAAAAAAATCTACAAAATTATAAAAAATATACAAAATTATAAAAAAAATTATAAAATTGTAAAAATTAAAAATATAAAAAAATTAAATTAATTTATTTTTTCTTATTTTCCTTCAATTTTTTATAAAAAAACATAAAATAATATTTTTTCTAAAAAATCCCAAAGTTTCATTTTTTCAAGAAAAAGAGCCTTATAAATCTCTAGATCAAGCATTAGCACTGATTCAACCACCTGTCACTCCCCATCGCAAGAAAACCCCTCTCATCTTCGTCTTCCTTACACTTATTCTCACCGTTCGACACTCCTTGCATTGCCCAACCCATTCTCTCTCAATATTTCTTCTCACCAGCACCGTCCTCTACCACAGTACCAACAACTTCCAACTTTGATTAAACTAATTTGAGGATTTGGGAATGTAGGGTTAGGGATTTGAAAATTTTGGACATTTTGAAAATTTTTGAAACTTTGGGGTTTTATAATTAAAAATATATTTTTTTATAAAATTATACAATTTTTTAAATATTATTTCATTATAAATATTTATATATTTTTAATAATTATTACAATTATTTTTATATTTTTCGATTTTAAGTAGAAAAATATATTTTTATAATTTTATACATAATTTTAATTTTTTAAACATTTAAATATTTTTTGGATTTTTTGAAATTTTTATATATTTTTTTATATTTTATATTTTTATTTTTTTATAATTTTAAATATTTTTTCAAAATTTTAAAATATTTTTTTGAATTTTAAATATATTATTTTATAAATTTAAATATTTTTAATTTTTTAAATGATTATTTATGGTTTTGATGATGTGGCATGTCCAGAGTGTGTCAAGTGTCACCATCATAATAACTACTTTTGAGTTAACAATCAACGTTACAGAAGGGCTAAATTGATCGCAAATTCAATTTTTAGGACCTAATTGATCGTAAGTAAAAAAAATTCATAAGGACTTAATTGGTTTTTTAATTTTTCGTTGATGGTCAATTTGACCTTTAAGCCTTATAATTTTAAAGTTATAATCATAGTAATAATCAACTAGTGGCGTATCTAGAAATAATTTTGAGGGCGGGCACATGTATATGAATAATACAAAATGTTTTGAAGATGAAAATATTAATAATATTTTAATTATAATAAGAAGTGTTACAAAAAATATAACTAAAAATAAATTTTACAATTGTTTCCTTCTATACATTATTTTTGATATCGTTGTATATTTTTTCACTATCTACACTATCGAACATATCATCCTCAATAAAAGTAACTAAGGAATCATTCAACCATTCATATGTCATACAGTTGCGCAATCGATTCTTTATAAAGTGCATTACAAAGAATGTTCTTTCCACTATTGTGATTACAACCGGTAGAACCAAAGCCAACATCCTTCAAAAGTAAATACACAAGTGGGTACACAACTTGCTTCATTGTCTCAACCATTTTTTCAGATAAATCAAAAAAGTCATTTTAGATCACAAAATCTTTTCTCTGAACAAATATTAATAATATAATTCTCAAGCTGACAATCAAGCAACATAAAGTCTCATGTAGAAAATTTATAAAGATAAAATTGTACAAATCAAATAAACTTTTTCTTATCAAAAGAAAGATACAAGTCTCTTGGACTCAAGCAAGCCACACAAAGAAATAACGTTGCACTTGTCTCAAAGAAACGATTATTATGCTTTTGAAATTGTTTATCAATCAACTGATAAAATAATTCAACCTAAAAATGATGCAAATTTAAAATTCCGTGGACTTTTCTCCGAGACCTCCTTAAAACAACGAATATTTCTTCCATCTTTGGAACCTCAATGTTATTTTTTTCACAAAACGAAAAAAACTTATTTAAGTAAAGATTGTCATCCCACATCTCTCATCATTTGTAATCGTTTCTTGGACACACTAACTAACTGCATAACATTACAATTTCTTGATCACTCTATTGCAATGCTTGAGATAATTAACTAGTAACCCCAATATATTTTTCATCAAGTGGAAATTAAAAAAAAACTCAAAAGACTGTAAAGAATTCAACAACATACAAGATTCAGCTCTTTGCTTTAAGTGTGTTCAATCTTCCTCAATAATTTCAAGCACATCCATTAAAGAAAAAAACATAGTAATCATGCTAATAACGGTTTTATAATGTGAATCCAGCGAGTATCTCCAGCTCTCTTTATAACAACTTCTTGATTAATCCACAAATAAGAATCCTCTACTCGTTTTTTGTGCCTCTATCTATGCCCAACATTAAAAAAATAAGGTTTAAAGATTAGGGTGTAGGGCTTAGGTTTTAAAGTGTATGATTTAGAAATTAGGGTTAGGTATATGATTTAATTTTTTAGTGTTGGGGCATAGATAAGGGCACCAAGAATGGAAAGAAGATTTTTATTCTTAATCTATTGCCATTGAAGATTTACCAATTCGTAATATTTCTCCTATCTTAATCATTTAACTAGATTGAATAATTTATTTTCTCTTACATGAGGCACCGACCATATTAACATTTAAACATATTAGCTTAATTTCAGGGGGCACAAATAAATTTTAGGATGGACACAAACAAATTTTAGGGTGGACACAAATAAATAAAATCGATATTTAACAAACTAATTCTTTTTTAGGGTAGGCCTGTGCCCACCCTCACCAAGCCGTGCATCCGCCACTGTAATCAACATATTATATAATTATAATCAAAATTAACTGTTTGAACATTCCTACTACCATGTTAATTCGATTTTGGATAATTCGATTCGGCCATCGATCGAATTAACTGTTTGGACATCCCTACTACCTTGTCCACGTCTCAAAACCCAAGTTGGAGAAAATTTATTAGATGAGTCTGGCTCATCACGTTATCTATGGTCTTATTTAAAAACATTTATCCATGTTTTCTAAGGTAAATCTTCACATCTTTCCTAAATGTAACTAAGAAGTGAATATTTATTTAAAAGTTACACTAAAATAAATGAATATAATATTAGATGGATCATGAATAACGTGATGAGCTGAATCTATTTACTAATCTCTCGGCAGAAGATGGCAAGATATTGGAACTAATAGAGAAGATGTGAAAAACAACGTCATTTATTCCACGGGAGAAGCACGTGAAACAAATCCATGTTCGAAGAACAAAATAAACAAGGTTTAATGGTCAAATAAATGTTTAAATTATATTTTTGTTAGAATAGTGTTTGAAATATATTTTGGATCAAATAAGTGTTTAATATTTTCTTTCGTAATCCATTTAAAATTTTATCGTGAAGAATATTTATTTTTTTATTTTTTTTATTTTTTGAAACTAAAATCTATGGAAAGGGAAAGAGGAGAGGGGGACCTCGTGATTTTGCTTTTTGTTTTTAACCCTGTTTTGCACTCTCTCCCTTACTTATATTAGGGGTGTTTAAATTCGAGTACTTGCGTATTTAGGTATCTGAATTGTTTGGTAATTTTATGGTCGGCCGATATTTTGACTTGGGTGTTGCGAGTATCCGTTAGTCGGATATTCAAAAATTGCGGGTACCCGAAAAATCGGGTATTTGAGTACCTAAATATAAAAAATGTATTTTTTAAATTTAAAAATATTTTATTATAAAAATAAATAAATAAATATATATTAGTTTAACATAAAAATATATATTTATTAAATATAAAAATATAAAAAAATTTACAATTTTTTTATTAATTTAATATATATATTAAATATAAAAAAATATTAATTTTAAATATATTGGGTACCTACAATTTTTTTATTTTGTGATTAGGGCTCCACTCGAAAAATAGTGAGCCGTGTAGCTGACTCAAATAAAAAAATTTAAATAAATATTTAATTATTTTTTAAACACCCCTGGCTTATATCACAACAAAGATCTCTCCCCCCTTCTTTCTATATTTCTTGTGCACAGCTCTCTCTCTAAAACCAACAACTAAAATCTCTTACAATAAATACTCACTTTCTCTCTTCGCCATTCATTTAAAGGAAGAACGTCGGGAGAGACTAGAGGAACGGTTGTTTCTTTCTACTTTGCTTACACGGTGTAAAGGGACGGAGAGGAATGAGAATGAGATTAAATAGATAGGGAAACAGATAATATATATATATATATAGATAGATTACGAAAAACAACAGACAATGTCGGCTTACAGAGACAAAGATCCCCGTATTCATGGCATCCAATCCAAGATTCGTGTTGTCCCCAATTTCCCCAAACCAGGTTCATCTGTTCCTTCTTTCCTTTTGTTATCTTGCAAAAAAATGATTTCTTGGTCTCTTTGTTCCATCATGCACTTTGTTTTTTATCCATGATTGCAACAAAATGTTGTACAATGGATTATGGTTTAAAAACAAGATTTTTCCAGCCCTTGGAATCATAGAAACTACCATCAAGACTGAAGCTTTATTGAAAATTGATTCGGCTTTTCTACCCAATTCAAGTTGGGAACTTGTCATTTTGAAAGAAAATTGCACGATTTATCTGAATTAGTTCCAGGTTTTTCTTGGTAATGTAAGATTGTGAATTTGGTATTATCTATGATGGAAATGGCAGGCATTATGTTTCAAGATATAACTACTCTTTTACTTGATCCTAAAGCATTCAAGGACACTGTGGATTTGTTCGTTGAAAGGTACAAAGGGAAGAACATTTCAGTCGTTGCAGGTAAAACGAAAGTGAAGATAAAAAAAACATTTATATTTGGGTTATTATTATAGTTTTTGATGTGCGAAATATCCATATCTTTTGAAGAACTTTATTTTATGGCTCTTTGATTAGCATGAAGGTGGGTGGGGTCCATGCTTATGAAAAAGTAATGCTCCTGTTGGAACAGGAGTGAAAAGGGATATGCCCCTTCGGCTTCAAGTTGCATAAACTTCTGGTTGTCTTTTTTAATGCTCGTTTACGGATTTTGGAACGGAAGCGATTGTTTTATTTTTCTTTAGATTTCATATCTCGTTTGACAATCACCCTTTGCTAGTGGGGGTGAGCCACTGATTGCTCCCTCCCTCTCTCTCTTACCCACATACATTCTTGTTGTGGCCATGTGCTTGGATCGTACTTGGCTTTGATTGTGGTTGTTGATGGATCCCCACCTTGCATGAGGTGGACCGGATGATGTAAATTCCGAGCCCCGCCCCCCTTTAATTTTGAAGCTTAATTATAGAGCACTGTGGTTATCTGATTTGCTACTGCTTATGATTGATGCCGTTTTTATATAATGCATTTGTTATTTTCTAGCCCCCTTGAGTTAAATATGAAGTTACTGAAATACTACATTTTTTCCGTTCTGTTTCCCTTTCATTAACCATTAGCTGATGATTTTTTTGGAACTTTTGAATGAGATGTTGGGGAGATTGATGGATGTCCTAACCTATTTATCGCAGCCGAAGCAAATTATTGTTCTGTAGCAGTTGTGGCTCTACTTTTGTTGATTGATTAGTGTCTACATTGCTGAATGAAATGATTATTTGCTGTGTTTTCGTATTCTTTGTCACTTTGACAAACTAATAGGAAGTTAAAAAGGTTTAATGATCTTATCATTGATTGGGGTGCCTTGTCGTTATTTTTATTTTTAAATGAAAAGACCTATTTAAGAATTTATTATATATGTGCTTTGTCTTATTTCATGTGCATTAGAGTTTGTCTCCTTGTGTGCTAATGTAGACTTAGGTTGTCTTGTTGTGTTTATGGAACTTTTATGCGACCTTCCATGGAAAGTTGCAGCATCTCACTCACGAGATAAGGACGACATCTTATCACCATTCTGGTCAACATTATCCAGTTGGCTAGGCCAAATTCCTAGGGTTCTGATTTTAATGGGAAATGAAGCTGTTCCATTTGACTCAAGTCTTATTTAATTCTGCAATAAACTGTTAATCAACTCACAATTCTTGTGTCCATGACAAAACTTTGGTTCTACAAGTGCTAGATGAAGTTAGAGAGGCTTTCTTTACCAGTCCCGTTTATTCCAAGATTTTCGGTTAACACACATTGACTGAAACTCAACAACAAAGTCTGTCAAGTGGCGGCATTGACTTGTTTATGCATTTTTGGTTATGAGTTCCATTTCACATCTACCCGAGTTATAGTCATGTCATGTGGAAGTAAATTCATGCTAGCCTTTGACGGAGATGACGTAATCTACTTTTTTATCAGTTGTTTAGTTGGCGTCAAGCTTTGAGTAGTGCACTGGATGGCTTGCCATTTGGGCTGTCAATATTTTAGATTTTTTCAGAGGTTGAGGAAGAGAAGCTAGCTTTTCTTTAGAATGCCTAAATTCATTCTTATTTTTAGTTTTTTTTGTGAAGCAGAGAGGGAATAGTGGATGAATTTGGAGCAATGCTTGTGTTTCAATGTGTCTTGTGTCATTTGGAAGTTTTCTGCATTCACTTTCTTTATCAGTTGTTTAGTTGGCGACGAGCTTTGAGTAGTGCACTGGATGGCTTGCCATTTGGGCTGTCAATATTTTAGATTTTTTCAGAGGTTGAGGAAGAGAAGCTAGCTTTTCTTTAGAATGCCTAAATTCATTCTTATTTTTAGTTTTTTTTGTGAAGCAGAGAGGGAATAGTGGATGAATTTGGAGCAATGCTTGTGTTTCAATGTGTCTCGTGTCATTTGGAAGTTTTCTGCATTCACTTTCTTTATCCCACTTGTGTGTATCTTTGATTTATCGATGATAAAAAAGAAAGCTTGAATCACAGGTATAGAAGCTCGGGGTTTTATCTTTGGTCCTCCCATTGCGCTGGAAATTGGAGCAAAGTTTGTTCCCCTGAGAAAACCGAAGAAGTTGCCTGGTAATACTTGTAACTCGATATTATTGTCATGGTGCGCAGCTATGCACAAGATGCAAAATTCTTTTATAATGTTTAAAATTTATGGCAGGCGCATGCAATTAGAATTTATTTAGCTACCTGTAATGTAGCAGAGAATCCTGTTAATACAGCTCAATCCGCTTTATATATATAATCATTGTCATAGAGAATTAATGGTCAAAATTGCTGAATAGCCGGGGTGATTAATTGTGCATGTTTGTTGGAGTTGCCTCTATTATGTTGACCTAATATATTTTATGTTATTCTATGATTTTCTGTTCTTTTGTATATTTATAATTTTCTGTTTACTTATTTTTATAATGTCTTGTCATTTGAGGATGTTATAAATGATTTTGAATATTATGTTTGCTTTTGCTGTTACCTTTTGGATTTATTCGATTCTTGAGGCTAACTTGTATGTTTGCTTCATCTTTTTTTAAAATGTGCAATGGTGTTAGGTAGAGTTATTTCGGAAGAGTACGAACTGGAATATGGAAGGGATTGTCTCGAGATGCATCTTGGAGCCGTAGAACCTGGTGAGCAGGCCTTGGTTGTCGATGACTTGATAGCAACTGGAGGCACTCTTTGTGCTGCTATGAAATTACTCGGTAACCTTATCAACTCTTGAGACAAACTAAAAGTTGTTATCGATTTAAAAGCTGTATTCATTTTGCAATAACTAAACGGCAATGGTATTACAAGAAATGGTGCCTGACTTGACCCGTTTATGTTTGTATCCCTACCTCTTAATAAGATTCACGTAACCTGACATCCGGTTTGATGGGTTGGCAATTTTGGTAATTCAGAGAGGCATCTTGTCCAAATGAAACTAGCAGATTGTGACATTCTGTTCGAGTCGTGTTATGTTGTGACTATATTTTGTTAGGAAATAAAACTATTACATGTCCAAGGTAAGAAAGATGGTGTATGATCTATATGATATCTTTGCCATTGGTTATTATCTTGTCAAATATGGCGCTTCTTTTCCTGGTTGCTGAAATCTTACTATAAATGTGTATCTTCAGAACGAGTTGGGGCAGATGTCGTTGAATGCGCATGTGTTATCGAATTGCCCGATTTAAAGGTGTGTATTCTATTTCTGAAATTAGCTTCATCGTGTATTTTGCACCAAGTGTTAAACATGCATGCACTCGACAATTGATGCAAAAGATGATTGGTGAATTTTGTAGGGTCGAGAACGGTTGAATGGCAAGCCGTTATATGTACTACTGGAGTCCCATTGACCCTGGGCTGATGATACAGTTTGCTCGAGATGGTGCGCTAGCTTAACGAGATGTACATTCCCTGGATAGCTCTGGAATCTATTTCTTTTTTTTTTAAATGTGAACTCTCATGAGTGAAGTTTGGTATAAGACGTTGGTGATGGAGAAAGCAGAGACCATATTTCTGGGTTTAAAGGTGTTGAATTGTTGTCACTGTCGAGAGAGCATTTAAGGTCCCCAAAGTTAATTAAGCCTTTGGATGAGTTGAGCAGGAAATAATAATGGGTCTATTTAACTTTGGTTTGTTATAAAATGCAATGTTGGTTGCTGCATTCGATGGATAAGGTGCCCTTGCATTTTCACATTCCATTAGGATGTCATTGTCGCCCAGTGACAACATTAATATTTAAAAAAATAACTGCAACGCGACATACGCCACAAAGTAGGTTTTAAATTATTTTGGGGTTAGTTTGATTGATGATTCAGGGGGTTTCCTTCTTCAATATCAGCTCACACCTGCTTGCCAAACAGTGTGGTAAGGTAACCATTATAATGCCACACTAGATGTCGCATATCTATTGCTTTACTTTAGCTGAACCAGCAATAGCATTCAAGCAAATATATATATTAAGGTTTACTATTTTTTAATATTTTTTTTATCATTGAACTCCATGAGACAAAAAAGTTCAACCCAAATGTTTCAATCATGAAGGTCACCCACTATCCATGGAAAAAGTAGGTAAATAAATTTTGGTGTCTGGGTGATCAAATGTATGAACATTTTGTTGGAAAATTGTGATAATATGGAAACTATGAAGCTTATCTTTAATGGGTAAAGATGGAGAATTGAATCATGAATTTTCGTTTCATATTCTACTCCCATGAGATTTTTACAACGATATCTCATATGCTCAAATTGGTTGAGTGATGAATGAGAAATTAATTATCAAAGTAAATAACTTGCAAAGATTGGTGAGAAAATAGTAAGCTTAAATCTCATATTGGTAAGAGACTAAGTGTAGGAGGTGTATATATAATGGAACCAACCAAGCAGTTGTTGAATAGACTTACCAAAGATTGTGCCTTGTGTCACGGACCAAACTTTTTGGATCGAGACATTAGCGCGAGCAACAAATAGGGAGGTTGTGCGCAATGCAACGGGCGTGTCAAATGTGGCCC
Source organism: Hibiscus mutabilis (assembly GCA_019671005.1). Taxonomy (NCBI): domain Eukaryota; kingdom Viridiplantae; phylum Streptophyta; class Magnoliopsida; order Malvales; family Malvaceae; genus Hibiscus; species Hibiscus mutabilis. Next base: position 31,357,293 of record CM033749.1, read on the forward strand.
AACACTCGGTGAATGGCGATGACCATACCTTTGGGACCGAGGCGTTAGCGCAAGAACCAGCCAAAGAAGGTTTGCGCGGCGTAACGAGCTTGCCAAGATCATTAGATTTGGCCCAGCACTTGGAGGAAGGCGTGGACCGAACCTTTGGGACCGAGGCATTGGCGCAAGAATCAGCCAAAGAGAGTTTGCGCGGTGGAATGGGCTTGCCAAGACCATCACACTTGGCCCGGCACTTGGAGAATGCTAAAGAGCCCGCAAGCCCACAAGACTTAGCCAAATCCATGGAGGATTCAGGAGGGTAAATTGGTCAAAGCATTATCCATTTATTTGAATATAATGTGTAGATAATGTTTGTGATAATTAGATATTTGAATTTGAGATTTGATCAGATAAGATAAGATAAGATCAATCTCGACCGTCGATGTAATTTAAACTGAGCCGTTGGATGTAGGGGAGTTCAACTATAAATAGAGGCTCCCTCCTCACTTGTAAATCATTCACTACTTCATACTTCACTTTGAGTAATACAAGAAGCATTTACTCTAAAGCTCTTTGAGTGTTCTTTCTATTGTTCTTTGTTGTTCTTGAGTGTTCTTCGTTGTTCTAGCTGTCAATCTCTTTCTGTTGTTCTTTGATTAGCTTTCGCTTAGAACGATCTTTCGTTCGAGGGCTTCGAGGAGTGTTTGATCTTCCGGAGCGAGAATCCTGGTTGAGTTAGGTGTTTGTCGAGAGATCTTCACCTAAGACCGTGACAAGGTGCTTCAGGGTGACTTAGTCGACGTTTCAACCGAGAAAGCGACTAAGGTCCGGCGCGATTCATCTGGGAAAGGAATAGCCCCGCGACACAAGTGGTGTCAGTGACGAGATCCATCGAAACCTGGAGTAATTGTCGAAGCCGTTGTCGAGCAGGAGTACTCACAAGGCTGGTGGAAGGCTGACTTAGGCGTAGGAATCGACTGATTTGCGTCGAAGGCGTCTAAGGCCGCACGGATTAGCTAGAGTCAAAATCTAGCCCCGTGACAGTTGGTATCAGAGCCAGTAGCTGGTAGCTGGTAGCCGGTAGCCAGGTTCCGTGATAGTTGGTATCAAAGCTGAGTGGTGAAAGTTGATATCAAAGCTGAGCGGTGATAAGTTGATATCAGAGACGGTAGCGGGTTCCGTGATAGTAGGCATCAGAGTGAAGTCTTGCTGATAGTTGATATCAGAAAGAGCCGTGAGAGTTGGTAACATAGAGAGCCACGAGAGGTGGAATCAAAGAAGTGCCGTGATAAGTGCTATCCGAACGAGTCAAGGAAGGGACTTGCGTTCGAGCCAGCTCGCAGTTGCAGTCAAGCGTGGTAGTGACTTGTGTTCAAGCCAACTTGCAGGTGTAGTCAAGTGTGGTGGGTTCCAGCTTGTAGTTGCAGATAAGCGTGGTGGTGGTTTGCGTTCGAGTTAGTCGAAGTAACCAGGGATCAGACTAGTTCGTGGCAAAGTGGTGATTGAGATGGCACCAAAGAAGAAGACACTGAAAATGGACGATGTAATAAAGACTCTGAAGGAATTTGACGAGAGGAGCAACCGTCTTGAAAATAAGGTACAATCGAATCTTGAATTCATAACAGCTGTGGAGGCTTGGGTCGATAAACTCTTGGACTTCAAGAAGGAGGCCGAGGTGGTGCTTGAACAGCTAGAGTCAGTAAACCTTGAGAAGCTGGGTTCGTTGGATATCGAGATGTTAGAGTCTCTAGAAGGGATCCGGGAGGATGTTCAATTGGCTCTTAATGACTTGGATGTGAAGGTGTCTGAGCGTGGCGATTCCTTAGAGGCTGCAATGGAAACTCTAAGAGAAGAGGCCAAAAAGACCCGGAGTGTTGTGGAGTCACGTCTTGAAAAGTTAGAGTCCATGGAGGGCAAGTTCAATGACGGGACGCAACGCATCCTCAATGAGTTGCAGGTAGTTCGAGAAAGTTGTGCTTGTGAAGCCAAGATGGTGGATTTGCAAAAAGCGGATGATTCTTCCAAGGAGGAAACCGCGAAGGAGATCCAAGAAGTTCTCAACTCAGTGTACGAGAAGTTGAACCAACAAGATAATTTCCTTCAAGATGCAGTGGAGGCAATGAAGGTGGAATTGGAGTCGTTGGAAAAGAGGGTTTGTAGACTTGAGAAATCCGAGGAGGAGGCCAAGCAGACCCAAGGTGTTTTCGAGTCCCGTCTTGACGAGGTAGAGTCCATAGATAACCAGTTCAAGGACGAGACACGAGAAGTTCTCAACAAGTTGGTGACTGTTCGAGGGAGTAATGCGAGTGAAGCTGAGATAGAAGCTTTGCGAAAAGAAGTGGATGAGCTCAAGAGGGAGCTGCTCAGTTGCAAGATGGCAATGATCGAAGGTGATGTGCTCAAGACCTTCTTAGAGGGATTTAGACCGGGGGCGAAGCTCGCAGAGAGCGAGGAGATGCCCGAGACTTTCGAGGCTTTCGTTGTTGCCGAACCTCCCGGCCGAGCCCAGCAGAATGCAAGCAAGGGCGAGTGTTGAGTCAGCCAGCCCGATTCGAGAGACAAAGGGAATGGTGAGGCTAAGTCCGCGTGCCCGAAAAAGAAGGGGAGCAAGAAGTTGAAGTGCTACTTCAGTAATGGTCCTCATTTGATAAGGGGATGTCCCGAGAAGAACCGCCTAGCTGCCATGGTGAAGACAGCAGACGAGTCAAAGGGAGAAAGCGAGACTTGGGGCGATTGCGAGTGTCAATGCCGCTGCGAAGTGAGAGCCGTGGTTCGACTACGAGTGCCAAAGTAGTCCAGCCAGCGATGAGACTTGGGGCGATTGTGAGTGTCAATGCCGCTGCCGAAGTGAGAACCGTGGTTCGACTACGAGTGCCAAAGTAGTCCAGCCCGGTGATGAGACTTGGTGCGATAGCAAGTGAGGAAGTCGTCAAGCCGAGGGTAAAGACGAGGCAATTGAGGTGTTACCGATGTAAGAGACCTCATAAGTTGCGGAGATGCCCATTTCGAGCCAAGTGGTCCGAGGGACAGGACAAGGCCAAGAGTAAAGAGCCTGTGAAACTTGGTTCCGAGTTGTCTAGTTCTGCCAAGGTAAGCGGAGACCGTGAGCAGAATGGGTTGAAGATGTCTGGGAAGGCTGGGAAAGAGCTTGCCGAGAATGTTCGAGTGAAGAACATTACTTTTGAGACCAAGATGAAGTCGAAGGGGGGCTGAGCCGTCGAGGGACATAGCAACCGTTAAGATGCCACCTATGGGCAAGGTGGGAAAGAAGCGAAGGACTTCGAGGAAGAAGTGCCGACACAAGTTGAAGCAACTAGAGTGTTACCAGTGTAAGGGGGCCTCACAAATTGCGAGATTGCCTGGATCGAGTCAAGCCATCCAAGGAGTTGGATGAGCCCGAAGAGAGCGAGGCTGCATCGCTTGATCCGATAATGTCGAGTTCTGCCAAGGCCAAGGGGGACCGAAAGTAGAAAGGGGTAACCATGTCCGAGAAGGCTACCGAGGAGCTTGCCGAGGATGTTCGGGGAAAGAGCATCGCTTTTGAGACCATTGCAGAGTCGAAGGGGGCCAAGCCGTTAGGGGACATAGTAACCGTGGAGACACCACCAATGGATAAGGTGGGAAACGAGCGACGAACTTCAGGTAGGAAGTGTCGACGCAAGAGAAAGCACCGAACTTCAAGGAAGAAGGATCGATGCAAGAGAGCACCAAACTTCAAGTCAGAAGGGCGGGTGCAACTAGATGCAACGGACTTCAGGGAAGAAGTGCCGATGCAGAGTAACGCAACGGACTTTGTGGCGAAAGTGCCGATGCATGCAAAGAACTTCGATGAAGAAGGTTCAATGCAAAGGGGGCCAGACTTCAAGGAGAAAGAAGGGTTGACCCATTTTAGAGTAAATGTGATCGAGGAGAAGGTACATCTCAAACACATTCCTAGTGTTTTTGGTTTTGATTTGCCGTTGTTGATGAGCGTAGGTCAAGTACGGCCTAGTCTTCAGTGCGGGGGAAAAGAAGATTGGAAGAGACCTTTCAGAGTTCAAAGGGGCAAGCCAGAGTTGTCGCCGAATCTGAGAGTTCAGTCTGTGTTCAATGTTGTGACGACTTCCAAGTCTTTGCCGCAGGACCAAGTGGGTCTGAGTCGAGGTAAATCAGAGTTTGTGGGAGAGTGCTCCTACAAGGGAGATGTATCAAGAGGCGTGTTAGCACGCGATGTTCAACGATAGTTTGAGTCGAGGCGAGCAGTTCATATGGGGGAATTGCACGAAGCCGAGGCATCGACGAGTAATCAAGTTGACCCTGCCCAGGATCGTTCGAGTGCAGCGACGAGGGCGTCGCTAAGTCAAGTGGGGGAGATTGTCACGGACCAAACTTTTTGGATCGAGACATTAGCGCGAGCAACAAATAGGGAGGTTGTGCGCAATGCAACGGGCGTGTCAAATGTGGCCCAACACTCGGTGAATGGCGAGGACCATACCTTTGGGACCGAGGCGTTAGCGCAAGAACCAGCCAAAGAAGGTTTGTGCGGCGTAACGAGCTTGCCAAGATCATTAGATTTGGCCCAGTACTTGGAGGAAGGCGTGGACCGAACCTTTGGGACCGAGGCATTGGCGCAAGAATCAGCCAAAGAGAGTTTGCGCGGTGGAACGGGCTTGCCAAGACCATCACACTTGGCCCGGCACTTGGAGAATGCTAAAGAGCCCACAAGACTTAGCCAAATCCATGGAGGATTCAGGAGGGTAAATTGGTCAAAGCATTATCCATTTATTTGAATATAATGTGTAGATAATGTTTGTGATAATTAGAGATTTGAATTTGAGATTTGATCAGATAAGATAAGATAAGATCAATCTCGACCGTCGATGTAATTTAAACTGAGCCGTTAGATGTAGGGGAGTTCAACTATAAATAGAGGCTCCCTCCTCACTTGTAAATCATTCACTACTTCATACTTCACTTTGAGTAATACAAGAAGCATTTACTCTAAAGCTCTTTGAGTGTTCTTTCTATTGTTCTTTGTTGTTCTTGAGTGTTCTTCGTTGTTCTAGCTGCCAATCTCTTTCTGTTGTTCTTTGATTAGCTTTCGCTTAGAACGATCTTTCGTTCGAGGGCTTCGAGGAGTGTTTGATCTTTCGGAGCGAGAATCCTGGTTGAGTTAGGTGTTTGTCGAGAGATCTTCACCTAAGACCGTGACAAGGTGCTTCAGGGTGACTTAGTCGACGTTTCAACAGAGAAAGCGACTAAGGTCCGGCGCGATTCGTCTGGGAAAGGAATAGCCCAGTGACACAAGTGGTGTCAGTGACGAGATCCATCGAAACCTGGAGTGATTGTCGAAGCCGTTGTCGAGCAGGAGTACTCACAAGGCTGGTGGAAGGCTAACTTAGGCGTAGGAATCGACTGATTTGCGTCGAAGGCGTCTAAGGCCGCACGGATTAGCTAGAGTCAAAATCTAGCCCCATGACACTTGCATGCAAGCACATAAGGGTCGAACTCATCCGGGTTAGGGGTGCACTTGCATGATATGGGCACGAATGTGAATGTTCGGACTGGTTGGGCCTAGCATGGACCTACTGAAATTTTAGCCCAAATTCAATTCCTCATTCAAGAATCAATTAAAAAAATTAAAATTAAAAAATGTGATTAAAACTCTTCCTTCGCAACGTGAAGAGTTTTTTCTCTCAACTCTCCTCAATTTCTTAAAATTATCCTACATTTGTTTTCATTTTTTCCACGGTGATAGAAGAAGGCAAGCTTCCATGTCGTGATCTTTGCATATGTGTTATTGCAGTTGATCATTCTGTTGTTGTACCCTGGGAGATTGACGTCCAACGTTTCTCAAGCACTATAGGAGCGGACGAACCTGTCATAAGAAAACTGTGATTTCACAGGCCTCAACAAATTTATTCATTCGAATTGCTACCCGGATACAAGTAAACAATTCCGATTAATTGCTTTAATATTTGATTTATATTTCAAATATTTTTTGTAATTATTTTTGTTATGTTCGATATAATAGTTTTATCGTATTGATTTTTTTACTAATTATTATTATTATTATTATTGGATTATTAACGCCCCTTTTCTAACAATCTTAAGACTGACTCATTTTAAATTTTAATCCAAGGCGAACAAATTATCATTCCAAGGCAGTGGTTCATACCACAATAAGGTTTAACCTTGTTATTTTATTCTAAAAATTTCGACCACCAAATTAACACAGTCAATTTTGGTAAGATTTTATCATATTATTTTTTATATCTATTTTAAAGGTTTGACTTTTATTAGGAATTTATTATATATATATTGTGCCTTTGAGAAATTTTATGGAGACGAACAAGATATTTAGGCAAAAGTTTGATCAGTTTTAAAAACTAAAACCTCATAAATAATTACAGGCACTACAAGAAATTTCTATTGTTGTGACAAATTTATTTTGGACAAAATTATTTTTGTCACTATTAGTAGCTTTATTGTGACAAAATAAATAAACGTCACTTTAAATTAGAAAAATATATAAAATTGTAACAAAAGCTAAAATCGTCATAATATTTTGTCACAATTAGCAAACTTGTGTAACATATGATGACAAAATACAATTTGCTACGTTTTTTTGTCACAAATGTTTTCCTCCATTTTTTGGCGCCAAAAAAGTCATATTGTGACAAGTTTTGAAACTATAAGTTTTAATAATTATTACGGAAAAAATTGTCACAACAAATAATGAGATTCAAGTTTTTTGTCACAAATTATGTTTGTAGTTATATATTTTAATTTTTGTGACAAAATGTATAGTCACAAATATTTTCCTCCATTTTTAGGCGCAGAAAAAAGTCATCTAGTGATAAGTGTTGTAACTATAAGTTATAATTTAAAAATTGAATTTCAAGACCAACTTGCTATATTTTAAACTTTCAGGTCTAATCCGTAATTTCTAAAAACATTTTATTTTTAATTTGAAATTTTTGAATTCAGAATTAAATTTGAATAAACTCAAATTTTGAGTTTAAAATCGCGATTTCTAAAATTTCAGAGACAATTCTATATTGTTTAAAAAATTCAAAGAATAATTAAGCTAATAATTATTTTTATTTGTTTAAGCAATTTCTATTCGACAAGAATTAAAAAGCCACATTTTCCTTAATTTCATATATTTATTTGTTAATATTATTTTACTAATATATATTACTAAAATAAAAAAGCTCTAATGATCCATCAGTTTTCCCTTTTTGCTAAACCAATTCCTTCTCTTTTCTCTGTCATTCCCTATTGTTGTTGAAGAGGTCATCGTTCGAGTACAAATAGGTCCATTTTACTCCACGCAGTGGTCGAGCCTCTTCTTTATCGAATATTTGTTCTCGAGCGTCGCATCTCTCAGTTGTCTCCACCACGCAGCACGGGCCCATACCCTTCTCCCTAACCAAACATGACCTGACTGCACCGCATGTTTTCCCTTCAGCCCCAATCGTCTCTAACTCTACTGGTGCGTTTCAGTCACCTTACGCAATACCCATGTTCATCAAGGTTTTACCTGTTTTTGGAATGAATCAACATATCATACTATTTTAATTATTATTGTTATCTATAGTAATACCTATAAGAATAGATGCATATTTATCGTCTACTTATATATATATATATGATTTCAACCAAATTTTATATGATAAAAATGTATACTTTTATTACATATTATTTTTTTAATATACATATTATTTTGGGACCTTAACAGGTAGTTCACATTTGAATTGATACTAAGAATTTGTTTAATGTTTTTATTATGATCGCATATTATGCTTTCTTTCTTCTTCTTTTTTTGCTTTCATGCTTTACATGACCATATACTATGTTACTTAGACTTGAGTGTGAGTGTGAGTGTGAGTATAAGTGTGAGCATGAAATACGAGCATGTGTCTAACATGGGTATGTTCAATTTTATATAGTTTTTCCATGTATTTGGAGAATCCTTGTGGGCATATCCCCATGTATTTATGTTCAAATATGCATTAAAACACATTGGACTTAAGTACTTAAAAAAGAATGAAGGTTTTTAGCAACATCGTCAATTTGACCATTTTACAACCCAAACTTGCTTTGTTCTTATGGTTTTGATCATCTTTGGGTTATCTAGGATTATTGATCCACTTAACCACCATTAAAATTGGTACATACACACATTCTCAACTGCTCATGCACTCACTCATGATCTATTATTGGTTTATTATTGAATTACAGGATTGCAAAAATAGCCCCTATAAATCGAGTTAGATGCAGATGATGCCCTCCCGAGATCTTTTTCGTTTATGGAGGTCATAAAGCTAAGATTTCAGATTTCTCATGGAACAAAAATGAGCTATGGGTGATTTCGAGTGTACTCGAGGATAACACTCTTTAGGTGTGGGAATTGGCAGAGAGTACATATCAAGAAGACCATCACATTCAAACTGCAACAGAGAGATGGCAGACTATCCATAGTTCATAGATATTGGCTTTAGAGTCTTAAGAATTACCTTTTAAGAGAGTGAACGCTAGTTATTATCATGTTCTCTATATGAATGACTTTAGTATTGTCGTCACAAAAATAATTTTTTTGATGTTAAAATTCAAGCTAATTGTGACAAAATGTACTTTTGGTGATAAAATAAATGTTTTATTTTAACAAATCTTTTGTTCTTATAAGTAACTTTTAGTGACGATATAAAAATGGTGAGAAATTAGATTTTGTTGTAATATGTATTTTTGTCACCAAAAGCTTGTTCGTTCGATGTTAAAATTTAAGTTAATTGCGACAGAATTTATTTTTTGTGAGGAAATAAATATTTTATTCCAACAAATATTTTGTCTTACTAAGTTACATTTACAGACAAAATAGATGTAGTGAGAAATTAATTGTTATTGCAATATGTATTTTTGTCACAAGACCCTTTATATTTGATGTTAAAATACAAGTTAATTGTGACAAAACGTACCTTTCGTGATGAAATAGTTAATTTATTTTAACAAATATTTTGTTGAGATAAGTTAATTATAGTGACAAAATTTCATTGTAATGATAAATAGTATAAAATGGTAACAAACACATTTTCGTCACAATATACTTTACATGACGGGGTTGTTCTAACAAACATGGTAACAAACAAAATTTGTCAAAATAAATATATCGTGACAAATTTAGTACTTTTAGTGATAAATAATTTTGTTGCAATATTATAAATTTCTTGTAGTGAGGTTTTAATTCTTGTCGTTTTAACAAATTTATTAGATTTACTTTTCCAAACAAGAGACAATTTGAATAAATTTTATTCAATTTTGCAGTGGACAAATCTGATTTAACAGAAATTGTCATTGGAAGTAACATTGGTTACAGATTTTGTTTCAGAATTTTAATTATGTTGGATAACAAAATTGAAATAACCAAGAATTAATTTTTTGGTTATTACAAAATTATTGTTAATTCTGGTTTGGAGAATGAAACACTTTTAAACGGGTAATTGAAAAAACTATTTGAAAGTGTATGTCTAGGATTGGTTCTTTGAAAGATCTGGTTTTAAGCGTGTCTAGTGCACCACCTCTATTTTCAAAAGTCACCTACCTAGTGCTTTGTTCATTATTGTTCTTTCTATTAAACTGTGTGAATTTTTATTTAGAGTTTTTAATTTACTAAATTCCTAACGTCTAACAAAAGTTGAAAATTATATTTTTGTTTATGGTTTTAGTCTTTGGCTAAATTTATGACGTTTAATAGATTCATAATCTTCTGTTTCTAGTTTGTGACAATGTGACACAATGAAAAAACCAGTAAAATTTATTGAAAAGAATTTCAAAACATGGCAACAAAAGACGTTGCATATTTGACCATGATAAACCTGGTCAAATATCTGAAGGATGATCCTCCTATTATTAAAGAGGTTAAGGTAAATATTGTTATCACTTTTAAATGTTGCTAAAGTAAATATCGCTAATATTAATATTACCAGGACAAACTTAGTGAAAGTCATAAAAGACTTCAAGAAAACAAACAACGGACTAGTCGGTGTGTTCGATAAGCAAAATTTTATGAGAAATGCTTCGATTGTCATAAGATGGGGAGTAAGTCTTCGAACTATAGACTTCTAAACGAGGTCAAGATTATTGGCATAACAATTGACATGATAAACTCTTGTTTGAAGGAATGCATTTATTACCTTCATTGATGATAGCACAAAATAGTGCTTTGTGTATTTGCTTAAAAGCAAACATGAAGCTATAGAGAATTTATTCTCTTTAAGCATGATGTTGAAACTCAAACTTAATAAAAATGATTAAGATTGAGGAGAAGCTCTATATGAGTAAAGTTGGTACTATAATGATCCTAACATGTGGAGGGAAGATGTTCTATCAGGTAATTACCTTTTAAATAAGGTTCCCCACAATTAAAGAGATAAGACACCATTTGAGTTATGTAAGGGAATAAACCCTCCCTACAAGTACTTAAAAATGTGGGGGTGTATTGCAAAGGTAATGGCCCCGTTGATAAAACATATGAAAACTGGTCCAAAAACGGTAGATTGCATTATTCCAAAGATCTTGTTGTTTTAGAAGGACACTCCAATACCAGTTGGATATCTGATATTCAAGATACCAAAGCCATGAGTAGATATGTTTTCACTTTGAGAGGAGGAGTTGTGTTAATGGATTTCTCAAGATAAACTTTTACAATCATATCCATAATAAAATCTGAGTCTGTAACTCTAGACAAGTCTGGAGAATAAGTCAAATGACTTTAGAATGTCTTGAAGGATATTCCTAAATGGTTGAAGTATGTGTCTACAATATTCATATATTGTGAAAACCAAATAAAAATTGGTAGAGCACAAAGCTTTATGTATAACGGAAAGTCGGGACATATGTGCCGCCGGCATAATACCATTAGACAACCGATCTCAAATAGAGTTATCTCTATTGATTTTAAAAAGATCAAAAGATAACATTGTCGATCCAACAGCTAAAGGCTTAAATCGAGATCAGATTGATAAAATATCGAAAGGAATATGACTAAAGCCCATGAAATTTAAGGCGCTATGTGAAAGAAAACCCTACCTAGTTGACTAGAGATCCCAAGATTTAGGTTCAAAGGGACAACCTAATTGCATAGACCTTGTGTGGTCACTGTGGGGTTATTCTCTCAAGTCCATTCCTATGATGTAAACAATGATCAAAAGTGGTATAAAGGAAAGCTTTTAATGACCATTGTGTGTATCGGTGAGCCGAACAACATAAGTCACTTATGTGAGAGTGAAGTAGGGCCGCTTCAAGGAGACTATTAAGGCATAGTTCTCTCAAAACTCTTGCAGAACCAGACGATGTTCATGGCTATATGGACATACCCATGAGAACTAATATTCTTACTAGTGAGATAGTTGTCTGAAGTGTATCATCGCTTACACAAACGACATAACAGTTCAAAGACACCGCGTCTACTGGTCAGCCAATAAAGTAAATATACTTTCACAAGAGAAGGTTCAAGGGTGGACACCTACCTATCCTATGCAGCTATCGATCGTAGAATCTATTATCGCATCAAGTCAAAATTGTTTTTAAAACATCAATTTCATTCATGTGGGGGATTGTTGAAAAAATGTGATAATATGTAAACTTTGAGGCATATCTTCAATGGATAAAGATGGAGAATCGAATCATGAATTTATCATTGCATATTCTCCTCCATGAGATCTTTACAACGATATCTCAGATGCTCAAATTAGCTAAGTGATGAATGAGAAATTGATGCTCAAAGTAGAGAACTTGTAAAGATTGGTGAGGAAATAGTAAGCTAGAATCCCATATTGGTTAAAGACCAAGTATGGGATGTGTATATATAATGTAACCAACCAAGGGGTTGTTGAATAAGCTTACCAAAGACTATGCCTTGCACGCAGGCACAGAAGGGTGCAAATCTAAACTCGTTGAACCTATTCGAGTTGAGGGCACACCCGTACGACGTGGGCGATGCGAATGTCCAAACCAGTTGGGCCTAGCATGGACCTGCCAAAATTTTAGCCCAAATTCGATTTCCTCATCCAAGAATCAGTTAAAAAATTAAAATTCAAAATAGATTTTGTGAATCTGAATAATCTATATTTAGATAGATTTTATCAGATAAAATCTTTTTTGAATTTTGAATTTGAGTTCAATTGTGATTAGAACTCTCCATTTGCTCGCCTATAAAAGGAGGCTTCAACAAGAAGAGAATACACAATACAATAACAACAACTCACAACGAACGTTGCAAGTGAAGAGTTTTTTTTCTCTCAACTCTCCTCAGTTTCTTTAAAATCATCTTGCATTTGTTTTTATTTTTTTCACGGTGATAGAAGAAGGCAAGCTTTCAGTCCGTCTGCTTTTGTGTTACTGCAGTTGATCATTATGTTGTTGTATTTTAGGAGATAGACATCTAACGTTTCTCAAGCACCATAGGAGCCGACGAATTTGTCTTAAGGATACTATGATTTTACATGCCTCAATAAATCTGTTCATCCAAATTGATGTCCAAATACAAATAAACGATTCCGATTTAATGCTTTAATATTTGATTTATATTTCAAATATTTTTATAATTGTTTTTGTTCTGTTCAATATAATAATAATTTTATCGTATTTATTTTTTACTGATTATTATTATTATTATTATTGAATTATTAACGCCCATTTTCTAACACATTTCTATAAAAAAAAATCTTTTGTATGAAAAAAATTTAAGCCGTCATGAAAGTTCTTAGGGTGTGATGATTCTTTTAGCTTGTGAATTTTCTGAAATGATTCTTTTCTTACACATCGGTACCGAATCATGTTTGATCTGTCATTTTAGGTTTTAACTCAAATCCACCTTTCGCTTCAAGATGTTTTTTTTTTCATCTTAATCAAAAAATAAGGTACCTTTGGATCATTTTTTTATTTTATATAAGATACATTTTTTCTTTGTTTTGCGGTACTTTTCTAACTTATGACATCTTAACCAAGCGGTTTGTGAACGGGCGAGTCGGATATGACTCGGTGGGTAGGGTTCAGGTATGAGCCGTTGGTGGGCGGGCAAGTTGGGTATGACTCGGTAAATGGAGACTACTTTTTTAATTTTATATAAGTTCGTTTTTCCTATGTTTTGTGGCACGTTTTTAACTTATGACACGTTTTTGCTACTTTTATGCTAGATTTGTGTATGTGGATAGTTTTCTCACTATGTTCAGCTCTGATTTGCAGTTGTCGGTACTCTTTCAATAGTTTGATCCTTTTTGTAGTTTATTTGGCGATGCAGTCAAGTATGTTTTGTGAAGTAGCCTTCAAGATTTTTTGTTTCGCTTATTACTCCTACTTCAATCATCAAGCGTGTAGGTGGATGGAGATAAAGAATTTTGTTTGATGTTTTTTTCTCTAATGTTTTATCTCATCTCTGTCGTGCAACTCACTAAATGTGTATTTGTTGGTTTGATGTATCGTTTTCTAGGGTTTTTTTCAATTTAGGTGCACTTTATTTTTTTTTCCGCTACATTTTTATTTCGTTTGGATTTTTTATTTTGTTTTTTAATAAATTCAACTGATATATTGTTCAGAAAATTATATAAGGTATAACCAGTACACTTAAAAAATAAAATTTATTAACTATCAATTAATTTAATGAGATAAGAGATTAGATCTATTAAAAACATCTTACATAAATTAATTGACTAATAGTTCCAATACCAATAGTTGATAAAAAACTAAACTAAAATCGAAAAAAATAAAAACATTCAAAGTAGTAAGGAAATATTAATATATAACACAATTAAAAAATATAACTATTACACTTACTTATAATTAGTTTAATGGGAAGAAACCTTAGGCCTATTAAGTAAGACCGAAGATTCAGATTCTAACATTGTGAATAGAATTAATTATGATAGAAGAATTGTTTTTATAAAAAAATTTATAATATAAAATTTAAATTAGGCTAACAATAAATTAAATAACAATGATTTTACATAGGCTTAGGGGTTCAATAAGCCCTTAAACTTTTGCAAAAGAATCAATTAAGCCCCTAAATTTTTTTTGCACCCAATTCAGCCTTCAAACTCAAGAAGAAAAAAAATCAATTTAGCCATTTGACCAACGTTGGCCATTAACTTTAACGTTTTTAGTTCTTTTTGGCTTGTGTCGCAATAGGATAATGACACTTGTCATTTCTAGAAATTTTTAAAAGATATATAAAAATCCAAAAAAATCTAAAAGAATTTCAAAATTCTAGAAAATTATTTTTTTAAAAAAATATTTTTAATTCCTAAATTTATTTAAAAATAATAAATAATAATTTTCAAAAGATTAAAATATTTTAAAAATTAAAAATATTAAATATTATTATATAATTATAAAAATAAATTGAAAAAAATATAAAACAATAAAATTTATTTTGGTTTTTAAAATAACTTTTATTGTTTTATATTTTGTAAAATAACTTTTATTTTTTTATATTTTAAAAATCAAAATAACTTTTATTGTTTAATATTTTTTTCAATTTTGTATAATTTTATAATAATATTTATTATTTTAATTTTTTTAAATTTTTTAATCTTTTGAAAAATTATTATTTATTATTTTTGAGTAAATTTTAAATTAAAATTTTTTGTATATTTTTAAAATAATTTTTATAATTTTCCAGATTTTTTTTCTGATTTTTATGTATTTTTTAAAAATTAAAAATTCCTTAAAACGACAAGTGACATTATTCTGTTGCGACACATGTCAAAAATTTAAGAAAATCGTTAAAGTCAACGGTCAATATTGGTCAAAAGGCCAAAATATTTTTTTCCTTGAGTTTAATAGCTTAATTAGGTACAAAAAATTTAAAAATTTAATTAAATTTTTTTACAAAAATTTAAAGGCTTATTGAATCCTTAAGCCTTTTACTAAACTTAAAGATAAATACAAAAAGGTCCATAAAGTGGCTTGAATCAAACTTGAAAATTATAATCCTAACTTCCACAAACATTATAATGATCACCTAATTGACATCCAATCCAATCCGTTGATTTATCAATTTTCTTCATCCTTTAGGTCAATAGATTCAATACTCCACTAAAGTACTTTAATTTAAAGTCCATTTAAAAAAAAAAGAATTAACAACAATATAAGTGGATCAATTAGCATTTATCAACCCAATTTTCTAGTAATAATCCCAGCAAAATTATAGAAAATAAACCCAGAAAATATTGAACTCCACTCACAAAGGCAACAAAAAAATTGTGTTGATAAATGCAACAAAGACGATGCACTTTCCCTCATAAAAAAGTATTTTAAAAACATTTAAAAGGGATTTTTAACTATTTTTACAATTTATAGATAATAAGAAAGCAAGGCAACACTGCACGTGGATCAAACACGAGTAACTCGCCGTTGTCTCCACTCACCGAGTCATACCCGACTCGCCCGTCCACCAACGGCTCGTACCCGAACCCCACCCGCTTCGACACTCGACCAGCGATAACCCGGCAAACCAACATCGCCTTCCTCCCCCTTCCCCCTCCCGCGCTGTCGTGGGCGCCGCCGCTACCGGAATAAGTGCAAATGGCAGCACCTTTCCCGCCGGAAAATAGCATCTTGTCGTTCATTCCGCAGTTCCCGGAAGTGGGACCCAAACAATGGAACCGCATTACCTCGTTACCGTCCGCGACGCACCTCGCATTTTCCTCGTCAGCAGAAGCCGGACCACCACCCGAGCCGGACCGAGTTTTGACCGTCTCTCGGTACTCCTCGAACCTGCTCACTGTCCTGGGTCCATTTTGAACTTTAAAAATCATCTCGATCCGACCCGTGAAAGCCTTGGGGCTCCAACTCGTATGAAAAATAATTTCCACGACATTCCTCGAAGGGTGACCCTCGGGAAGCTCGGTCAGTGCTGGCAGGACAGGGTCAGGGTTCCTGAGGGGACGGGCGGGGATAGAACTACTCCGGTTTGGTCGAGGCGGAGGAGTATTCAACTCGGACTCGGGTTTACAGCTGGACCTGGGAAGCGGTCTCGGGTTAGACTTGGGTTCGGATTTCTTGTTTTTTTTCTTGGCCGTTTCGATGACATCCTTGATGCCCTGAGAAGTGCGTGTACAACCGGTAGTGGGAAGCAAATGCTTGGGGCTGGGGCGATAAACATCTTCATATGCTCTGGACTTGCATTGCAAAGATATGACCCACCCGCTCGCCATACTCGGATCCCTTTTTTAGCCAAAGAATCTGAAAACTGTGGCTCTCTTTAGCACTCACTTTGTTTTCGGTTTGATTTGGAGTTGTTGGGAGCTTTCATATTTTGTTTTGTTTTGGTAGGTTTTGGAGAGGATATTAATGGAGTTGTGATCTCTATAAAAAATTAGTAGATAAGTTTGACTCAGCACGTAATTTATAATTTTATTTAATAATAATTTTTTATTTTATTTATTTTTTAAAGCAAATTTTTATTTCTTTTTTATATTTTATAAATAAATAAATCTAATTAAATGAGATCATAAATAATATAGTGAGTAAGAATCGTATAATAATTTTTGAAAACGGAATGACGAAATTTTCCTTATAAAAACTTCAGAGACAAAGGTAATAACCCACGTGGACTCTGTGTTACAAATTGTTTGCTTTGGGGGTGTAAACAAATATCCATTAATGAGGGAAAGCAAAGTGACATTGGAAAAGCAGCTATTTTTCTTCCTCTTTTTTCTTTCTCCAGGAAAAAAAAATTGTTGCCAACAATATTTTATTTTCTAGTTAATTGCAAACCTCTTCAAATTATGATCTTTTTTAAATTGGCCTTTAAACTTTAAAATATTTTATAGCAGTCCTAAATCTATCAGCATTAGTCTATTTTGATCCTTTTGTTAACGTGTCATTAATTCTATTGGTTAAAAATAATTTGTTTTTGATGGTCTTGTGAATTGAACTTGTGACCTAAAAAAATTAACCCATTTTTGAATGTCATGGGAATTTTTTTAGAAGCTCACGAGTTCAATTCCTAAGACCTTAAAAATATTTTAGTTTTTAACTATTAGAGTTAACTACACGTTAACAAAATGATCAAAATAGAATCGTATTGATAGTTTGAGGAGTGATCTAGAACGTTTTAAAGTTTATGATTTAATTTAGAATGAGAGTCATAGTTTGTGACATCCTTTGTAATTATCTCTATTTTTATGCTAAAAATATTTGGGTAAATCATACTATATGTCACTTAGTTATTAGTAAGATTACAGATGAGTCACTCAATTTCAAAAAATTATAAATGATTCACTCAATTAATCGATTATCATAATTAGCTCACTAGATTTTTAAATATTAGATGACTTTCTGAAGTGGAATGTTTTATTTATTTAAAAATATTTTATTTATGAAATTACAATCAAGTCACTCAATTATTAATCGTAATAATCAAGTAACCCAATTAATTGACTGTTATAATCAAGTCATGTGCCACCGTGTCGAGCATCGTCATATGTTGGGGTCAATGAACCTCAAATAATAAGATTTATCTTGATCTCTCGTTTAATTCATAACAATCTCTCTCAAAAGTCTTGAAATCACCTCAATACTTTCAAACTTCTTAAACTACAATCTACATTGTATGCCGTCAAATGACCTATGTCTCAAGATATGTTATTTCTTTTACCAACGTCAATCCAAAATCTGAAAATGAGTTTTCTTTTTCGATTACTTTAATGATTTATTTGTGACCTTTTGATATTGAATGATCTATTTGTAATTTTATTAACAATTGGATGACATGTGGTGTAATTTATCCAATAAAAGACCATTAAAAATGTTTCTTACGACGCCTTTTAATATACATGTTTCACTTTTAATGATCCAATGACATATTTATAGCAATCGATTAATTGAGTGACTTATTTGTAATATTTCCAAATTAGGTGACCCATCTGTAATATTTACTTGGTATCTTTTCTTCCCATGTCATCCTTTGTTTTTAAATTTTGGAATGCTTTCAAAACTAGTTAAAGTTTATTTTCCTCTCCATTAACAATATGAGTTTTGTTTTGCGGTACCAAAAAAACAATATTAAAATAATCACATATATATTTTCTTTAAAAATTCGTCTTTTTGTTACATCTTGTTGGTAAAAATACTGCAAAATCAAATCGTTAGTATTGATTGTAAAATTTAACCGAAGTGATAAATGGATGAAAATGACTGTGTCGTGGTATAGACCACTACCTTAGAAACGATTTCGCCTCGATGTGTGTAATCGTTGCTTGTAGGCGTTCGCCCCTTGAGGTAAGCACAGACTCTCTAAATATTCGTACACCCGAATATTAGTGTGGACTTGCAGCGATATTGCTCTTCAACCGGTAAGAACTGGAAAGAATGATTTTCTAATGAGAGAATGGAAGTGTTGAGAATTTCTGGAGAGTCATTTAAAATAGTTGCAGAGAGCCTCTATTTATAGTGGAAAAATGGGGGTCAAAATGGTAAAAACAATGTTTTTTTTAATTTCAGCATTAATTCGGGATTGATTATAATTCCTTCATAAAATCTGGGAAAAAACGTTTGACTGCCATAAAAGGTCTTTGTACTGAATCAATGAATTTGGCCTCAAAACTATCCAGATTCATTTTGTACTGCACTTGTGTTGTCAGTACCGACAGTGCAGTATATAGCAATAAACAGTGATTCAAAACGTATTTTAATTACAGCTTAAACAGTGATGTAAACCGGTGCTTTATTCTATTAAAATATCCTGAATAAATGTGTGTTTTATTAAAAAATTATCTCAACACTCTTTAATATTTTAATAAAAAATATTAAGGAAAAATTCTTCTGAATTTTCTCTAAAAAGAAGACACGTGTTACCACGACCACGACCCGGACGGACGACGGCAGCGGCGACGCGCGCGTGCGAGGGAGTTGTCTTACTACATTCACTAAGGGAACGTAAGGAAGACTCCTTATATACCCTTACCAAGTGATGTTCCTTATCCACGTGGGATAAGTGCTCTTTACCTTCTTTGAGCATTACCAACATTCCCCCACTAATGCAAAAGAATTTCTTAAAATATTTGAGTTAAAAACCAAGATAAGAGCAATAACGAGATTAGTTGCTTAAGCACTAGTGAACGTATCTGGAACTAGTGCATAGTGATGATGAGTAATTCTATTCTTAGATAAGTGAACGAATCTTGAACTTTTTAAGATTAGGGTGAACTCATAACACATAACTAATGTAACACCCTCTACCGGGATGCTGCAATTGGGCCACAAGCCCTAACCATTCCCATAAAATTTTTGCTTTTAAAAGCCAGTAAAGAAATTAAGCTTTATGAATCCGAACGCGACATCTCAAGCATTTAAATCCATCTTTACTTAAAGCATTCAGATAGTTATTGGAGCTCCAAATACAGTAATAAAACATTTGACCCATACAAGTTAAATCAAATAGAGTTACAAATACATAGGGTCCTACGAATACATAGCCCACTACATCTAAGTACTTGTACTCTACCAAGAGGCCAATGCTAGATCCTTGTTTCGATGGTGCTCCGCTACACTTGAACTATCTATCAACCTGCGAACTGAAATAACGATTTCGAACGCTGAGCTAACAAAGCTCAGTGGATACACGACCACTCGACCATGCTTTAGGTGAATCATAATTAAGAGCATGATATAAATGTGATGTCAACATAGGATAAAGCATTGGCGCTACCATAACCGCCTAAACACATATTATAAACAAACAGCATCTCAATAACAACATAAAAGTAAACAAACTAGGACATGCTCGAAATCTCACATCGAGTTGCTCGAAATCTCGCATCGAGTAGTATACTCAAAATCTCACATCGAGTCTTCGCTCAGAATCTCACATCGAGCGGGGCTCGGAATCTCACATCGAGCAAATATCATCACCCAGAATCTCACATCGGATGACCTTCATTCATCACCTGGAATCTCACATCGGATGGCCTTCATGTGTTGCAACACTCACTCACTGGGTATCCGGATCCCATCAAACAATGACTCATAACCAAACAAGTGCCCTTACCTGGCACGACTACATATGATCCACCAAAGATCCCTAAAACTCGCTTACCAAGCAATTTACTTTCATTTCAATACTCAATTAACCATTTAATCCATATAAGCAAATAGGAACATACATTCTCGATTTTGCCAGTCATTTTATATCATAAGGGACCCATTAGAACCTTTATCACAATTTATAAAACCCCCGAACTCAAAAAGCAAAAACTTGGGCAGATTGCCCAGCAAGTATCGATACTCTAAGGTGAGTATCGGTACTCCCCTCTAGGTACCGATACTCCATGCAGAGTACCGATACGCAATTTAGATTCGAAAGAATTTGGCCCTTGCCCCGTACCGATACGCTACGTTTTGTACTGGTACCTTATATCGGTACTGAGATTGCCCCGTACCGATTCTTACCCGTACCGATACGCCTACTCTAGCGTACCGATACGCAAAGCCTTTCTAGGCA
The DNA here is from genome assembly GCA_019671005.1 of Hibiscus mutabilis. NCBI lineage: Eukaryota > Viridiplantae > Streptophyta > Magnoliopsida > Malvales > Malvaceae > Hibiscus > Hibiscus mutabilis. Next base: position 31,377,757 of record CM033749.1, read on the forward strand.
ATGCAACAGTGGGTACCGGTACGCCCCGAGCATAATCCTCTAAGGTTAGCACGGACTCTCTAAATATTCGTACACCCGAATATTTGAGTGGACTTGCGGCAGTATTGCTCTTCAACCGGTAAGAACTGGAAATAATGATTTTCTAATGAGAGAAGGGAAGTGTTGAGAATTTCTGGAGAGTGATTTAAAATGGTGCAGAGAGCCTCTATTTATAGTGGAAAAACGGGGGTCAAAATGGTAAAAATAATGTTTTTTAATTTTAGCATTAATCCGGGATTGATTCTGATTCCTTCATAAAATCCGGGAAAAAACGTTTGACTGCCATAAAAGGTCTTTGTACTGAATCAATGAATCTGGCCTCAAAACTATCCAAATTCATTTTGTACTGCACTTGTGCTGTCAGTACCAACAATGCAGTATATGGCAATAAATAGTGATTCAACCGGATATTAGAGTGGACTTGCGGTGGTATTGCTCTTCAACCGGTAAGAACTGGAAATAATGATTTTCTAATGAGAGAAGGGAAGTGTTGAGAATTTTTAGAGAGTGATTTAAAATGGTGCAGAGAGCCTCTATTTGTAGTAGAAAAACGGGGGTCAAAATGATAAAAACAATATTTTTTAATTTCAGCATTAATCCGGGATTGATTTTGATTCCTTCATAAAATCCGGGAAAAAAACGTTTGGCTGACATAAAAGGTCTTTGTACTGAATCAATGAATCTGGCCGCACTTGTATTGTCAGTACCGACAGTGCAGTATATGGCAATAAACAGTGATTCAGAATGCATTTTAATTACCACGGCCCAGACGGACAGCGGCGGCGACACGGATGCAATGGAGTTGTCTTACTACATTCACTAATGGAGGGTAAGGAAGACCTCTTATATACCCTTACCAAGTGATGTTCCTTATCCATGTGGGATAAATGCTCTTTACCTTCTTTGAGCATTACCAACACATCTTAAATATATTTAATATATACGTGCTACTTTACTTATAGTAGACTGATATTTTTATTTCTGAGAGAAAAAGGAATGAAATAATTTGTGAGTAAATTAGAAAGAGTTAGATTCGGGGGTTAAAGATATTGAGTGCAGGTAGCTAGGCAGTAGCAATGGGAAACCACTAGTACATTTTAAAGCAACCCAACTAACTGTATCTTTATTCTTTATATCCATCATAAAAAGGTACATAAATGAATAATATGCCGTATCTAAGCCCTTAGATTGTCAGTTAACAATGAACAGAGGGAAAGTTTTCCCTTTAAATGTTAAAGTTCATTAAACAAAAGGATTATATATTAAGCTCCCCCTTCCCTTTTTTTCCCTTTTCTTTTATAGAAAGCATTTATTTTTGTAGAGAGAAATGCTCCTTCAAATCAAAGAAACATGAATTAATTTATTATACTTTATGTTTATACAGTGATTCTTGGTGAGCTTGATGTTTCAATCAAACAGAAAAACCAGTAGAGACCTTGGCTTTCACTTCTGTTGTGATACACATACATACACCCACTGTTACATGACCTCTAACCTACTGGGTTTTCCTCCATCCAATCACATAAAAGTGAGTTAAATACAAAACCCAGAATTTTTTTTCCTTCAAATTCCATAAAATGGTGTCTTATTCTAAGAAAATCTTTTATAGGAGTCTGAACTTTGAAGAGAGAAAACAAACAGATGGAATGAATAGAAAAAAAGGAATAAAAAGCAAAAGAGGAAAGAATAGAAAGAGAATGGAAACTGGCAGGGATAATATAAAAAGCATCTTGGAAAAGCACTGAAATTTAAACTTACAAAACGACAACCTTTCTTTCTCCTTTTACCACATTTTTGAATGCTGCACCTTGGGGTAATGGGCTCTTAGTTATGGAGGGGACAACAACATTGAGATTTGCATATAGTTTAATCCCTTTACTATTAATTATTGGGTTTATGAATTCATGATTGAATATTGATGAGGATGAAAATTTCGAATTCAAATGGGATTAAGGAGTAATTAGGTTAAATATCAATAAAGTGGATAAATTTAGAGGGTTAGTAAAAAGGAGTGCATGGTGTTGGTAAGGTCCGGGGGTGGAGTTTTGCCAGCCTTTACCCTCCACGCCTATGGAATCTTGGCTATTTTTCAAGCTCCGGGAACTGCGTTGGATACTGGCGTGCTTCCTTTCGAACACTTCTTATGTTTTGCTTTGTTTGCATGCCTTCATTTTAACCTAGATATATATGTATATATATTCACACGTCTTTTACTTGAATCACAGTGCTTGTTTCTCAATTCTCAACCCCAAGACCTAAAACTAAATGCTGATATTAATTCAGTGTTCGAAACAGGAATAGTTTGAAAGGTGGGACAAGAAGTCGAAAGGTGTGGTGATTAATTATTAATGATGCTGATAATACATGGGTTTGTTGAAAAGGGAGATTGAAATGAGACAGAAACCTGAAATTAAGTTGGGGATGATGGAATTGACACAATTTGACCAACTTCGAGCAGTGGAATGATGAATGCTTTGAAGGGACAGGAGAATTCAAGTGTCATAAATGCACAACCTTTACCCAATAAATGCTGCTTTCTTTTCTTAAGTCATACTCTCGCACCTTCGTAATTATCATAGCCTTACATTGTTTGACACGCCATCAATATGTAAGCTAACCTAACGCCCTTCAATTTTCAAATTCCATTGTAGACATTGAACATGGAGGAGGAGATGAAGCTCATTGTCTACTCACTTATCTATATGCTATATCACTTTCGGAAAACAATGAATCAGTCAAGAAATTAACCCATTCATACTTAACGTTATAAATGGCTTGCATCGTATTGTTGATGAGTAAAATAAGATAATGGTTGTTGCCTTTTAGGTTGTTTTTTTTTATTTGGACAGAGAGTCGTGGTTAAAGATTATCGTAAAGAAAAAAGAGAGGAAGATGGGATATGCACTGCACGAAGCTTGGTATACAACGGTGCATTTTGCTGTGTATTGGCTACACTATGTTGCGAAACAAAATCTATGAGTTATAACAGGGACGGACGCAAGATTTTATGTTAAGAGGAATGAACCTATAAAATTATAAGTGGCGAACTTATAATATTTTAGGGGGCAAAAATATATTTTAAAAAGAAAATACATAAAATATTATAAAAAAAATTTAAATCATATATGAATTTTAAAATTTTAGGGGGCGACTACCCCTCTAGGTTCATCCCTGGTTATGGCAACTATCGAAGCCGATCAATCTTATGGATATCGAGAATGACTATTTCCTCGTTTCCTTCTGAGCACGATCATACTACCTCAAGGTTCTCTCCAATGTCCCTTGGACTGTGTTTGGGCACTACCTGATTGTTCAACTGTGGACATCTGATTTCTCTACATCCACCCCGTACCCGCGAAAGGTTATGGCTTGGATCCATGTGCCGGGTCTCCCGATCATCCTCTACAAAAAGCATAATCACCGAAATAGGGGGATATATTGGTCCAGTTATTCGAATTGATTACCAAATAGGGGGATGTATTGGTCCAGAAATCAAAAGAGAATTCATTTGGACCGTGAATGGTGGTTGAGCGCCGACCCTACCGTCCGGCTAAAAAGGTTGATGACTCCAACGGTCGTTTGAGTGGAGTAATGTTCCATGAATCTTGATTCAATCTGATATATGACTCGAACAATGAAGAGCTAGCTGAAAACAATGATGCCATTCCCCATCCAAAGGCTTCTACAAACATACCTCGACCATGTAACACCCCCTTCTCGGTCTAAAAGGAAATTGGGTCAGAGATGCTATCAGTGAACGATAATAGTGATCGATACAGTAATTCTGATGATTTAATGATAATTCAATGATACGATGCAATGATTTAATATTACTATATAATAAAACAATGATCTTAAATTGGTTCGATGCAATATTTATCCTTTTTAGGGACCAATTGTAATTGTTATAAATTAGAGGTCATTTTTAGAAATTAAACTTACCAATATAAAATTCAACTTATAAACAGTGAGCAGGTAAATTTTCATCCCACTTGGAGGTCATTTACCTAGTCAATTAAGCTATTTAATAAATAGTGACCATTTCATGATTTACCACTCATTCCCATAGCTTTTAACTGATTTACCTATATCGGTATTGGTACTTGAAGAGGCCGTACCGATATGCCTGTGCCATGGTCGATATTATCGTTACAAAGAAGGGTTCGTACTGGTACGAAAACAAGCCGTATTGGTACGCTATACATAACGCACTTAACAACAAATTCCAGTTACGTTTTGCCGTACCAAAATAGCTCAAGCCATATCGGTACATGAGAACGATGTAATGAAGGGATCAGTACGGTCTAATTTAGTATCAATACTCCAACCCTAATTCCAAAATTAATTGAACAGTGCTACCGGTACGGTCCCACACGTACCGATACGATGCCACAACAAAATTCCAATGTTGAATTCCCATACCGGCACACCCAAGGTAGTATCGATACGACATTTTAACCAGCATTGACCATGTCCCAAAATGCATACTCTTACAGATACGCCTACACTCGTATTGGTATCATAGGGTTTGTAATGACGAACTTTGCTTGGTTTTTATCCATTTTAGGCACTTGAACCATATCCAATGACCGTGAAATTTTACCCACAATATTCTTGTACGTCTAACTTGTTGTATGTCAAATCTTATGAGAAAATGAATACATTTACTATGTTTATCAATACAGGTGCCAAATATGCCAATTCTACCGAAAACCAATACCATTATAAGTCATTTTTTACCTCGAACATACACAAGCACCTAGTGATCATTTATACACATCAAAATGGGCTATTTATGCATGTTTAGACCCTAGCCACCATTCTAGGAGTTCAAAGACAAAGTTTACATTACATTGACTTGTTGCGACTTGCCAAAAATGACTCATTTCCCGATCCTCGATCCTTGAACTTCTTAACCTAAAGTGCATGAAGATGATATGCATTAGGCTTATATAGCCTAGTGAGTTAGCCATTAACAATGCAATGAACAATACTATGAATGACAATAATGTCAATAACAATGTTTCAATATAGTGAATGTCCATAATATCCATAGTAATAAATTAATGTAAATGCACCTCAACCATGCTTTAACATTAGTCAAGCTTATTCATACAATAGTCTTGCCAATGATTTTAATTGTCTTTTAACATTGTTCACCTTGGATCACATTTGGACATAGGTAGTATTGGTCTGTGTTTAAACAAGCTCAAAGCACAAAGTAATGGCTTGTGTCAATGTAATTAACAATGATCAATACTTCATTCTTCCCTATACTTTCCAACCAAATCAGCCTCCTCGTCTAGGGTCGTAACCCTTGAGCCGTATCTCATGGACCGTAGTCCCAATATACCATGTACTATGCCAAAGTGTCCAAGGGCTTTCATTGTTTAGGCCACTTAAAGTATTTCACGTTTTAGCAATAGCAAGTGTTCTTGAAGAGAGTTGAGCCTTAACTCCAATAGTCATTGTCAATACAATAATTTTATCAATACAATGATCTTGTCAATGCAATGGTCAATATCAATGATCAACGTGTATTTCAATGGTGACAATATTAATACTATTTCAATAACCAATGTTTCAATGACAATGGCAATAACAATGTCAATAACTATAACAATGGCAATACTAATGTTCAATGACTATGACAATGACAATATCAATGTCAATAATTCAATATCAATGTCCACTTAACAATGTATCCATGTATCAATATTCCAATGACATCAATGATAATGACAATGGCTCAATGGACAATACTCAATGCAATAAACTTATCAATGCTTACTCATGTTGTCTCCAGAAAGATTTCGATGCAACAATACCTTGAAACAATGTTAGCAATACAATAAACAATAATAATGAAATCGGAAAGGCACCTAGCCAATCCCGAGACTCTGACTATACTCAAAGATACCCCCAAAGCTTTCAAGGCTCCCAGATAGTGATTCTTTTGCCCTTTGACTTGTTTGACCTTGATGGAATAGGTGATCCTTCACCTTCAATATCTTAAGCCTTGCTAGATCGATAGAAACGATATAGGATCAAAAAATTGAAAAAAAAAACTTAAGCTTGGTTAAGTCTCCAATGGAGGTGCTTGCTTAGGTAGGGGAAGGGGAGGTGTTTGCTTAATTGTAATATGAAGAAGGTGATAAAAGTTGAAGACAAGATAAGCTACGGTAAGTTTTTCTTTCCTTATTTCTATCTTGCTATAATCAATTTACCATTCCTTCTTGTGAAGAAATTTCACCCCAATAGTCCATGTAAGGGAGTGACTAATCCCTTGACGGGTTAATTGCAAGATTAGTCTTTCAACTTTCTATCCTTTGAATTTTTGTCCCAATAGTTTTAATTCTTACCATTTAGTCACCAAACTATGTTTCCATGACTTTAATATAGTCCTTAATCAATAACAATGCTTAATTAGGGCTCAATACTTTGACAATTGACCACTTGGTTAAAGGTTAATGCAATAATTTGACATTTTGATGTTGGATTTCTGATCACCAGAATCCAATTTTGACTAGACTGGTTTTTAGGGTGTTACAGACTAACCCTGACTCCCTCAAAAATGAAGCCCAATTCTAAGGGGAAGTTGGGAGTATCCGCCAAGAGTTTCAAGCCTGTGCATATTCGAAAACCTCCAGTTGTCACTTTGTCCGACTAAACAATCCTTTCTCATCTGTAGAGTAAACCAAACAGCTCCAAAGTTGATTTCTTGGCTCGTAATAAACCAGACCTTGATGGATCAAAGCGATCAACGATCATTGTGGATGAGAATGCTAATCCCAATATCACATCATCCTTCATAGAATTAATGCCGGTTGAGATTTCCCCCAAACCCGCTATTGAGTGACTCTCCTGGCAAAGCTATGGCAATCATAGAATCTCTCGTGAATCATCAATAACTCATACAGGCTGTGACAGTTTGCAACCTGAGACCCTAGATGGACTGAGCCATGACTTGGGTGGGCACCAAGCTGTGGCAATGCTTGAATGATTCACGATACCCTTTTCTTTGTATATATCATTTATGAATTTAAAGATATTATCATGGAATGTACAGGGCTGTGGCGATGGGCTATTCTTACCCGCAACCAAACAATTTTTGCTTGACTATAAACCTGATATGATGACCTTTGTTGAGTATCGGATCAGTAGTCATAAAGCGATCTCTGTTATTGCAGCCCTTGATTTTTTGAATTCTTATCGCGTCGAAGCCGTTAGTTTCTTAGTGGAATTTGGGTTGCCTAGTATGACATTATGTCCCGCTGAAATCATTATGAACCACTTCTAATTTATTCACTATCGAGTCACTAATAAGCAGGATGAGAGTATGGTTTTAGCAACTGCAGTCTATGCTAGCCCTTCTGCTTCGGGTCAAAACTTGTTATGACCCCACTTGCGGTGTCTTGCTGCTTCTATCCGTTCTCTTTGGGTGTTATTTGGCGACTTTAACACCACCATTAGTACTTCAGGCAGGAAAGGATGCACACCTTCATCTAAACCGAGCACAGCTTTTCAGAATCTTATTTTGACTATGGCTTGAGAGACATAGGGTATCATAGCCCTGACTTCACTTAGTCCCCAGGCTTATCTCATGCTCGGATGGACCAGTTATTTTGCAACAGCTATTGGGATGAGAACTATCCGAAGTCGATTGTTCAACATCTTCTCCGCCTCAGATCCGACCCATCTTATTGCAAGTTGGGCGTTCATCCTCACGCACAGCTACATCTCAGTTCTGCTATTTCTGCGGTTGGTTATCTCATGAGGATTTTAGTCGTATGGTGACTGACAATTGGAAGCCCTCCCTTAGTATGACCGATACTATCCGCAAGTTTACTTCTGCTGTAGATACATGGAACAAATTAGTGTTCGGCTACATAGGTTCCAAAATTGCAACGCATCACGGCGCGTCTCAGGGGTATTCAAAAAGCTCTAAGCTCCCGCTTGTCTGGTTTCTTGAGCAATCTTGAGTCTGAACTTCTTATTGAACTTAAACAGCTTCTTGATCAGTAGGAGTTATTATGGCAAAACAAATCATGCTTTGATTGGGTTTTACATGGCGACCGAAATATTCGCTATTTTTATCGGCGAGGAAAGAATATAATTTCATCTTTCAAACTCCAGAATGAGGAGTGGTGCGACGATGATAATACCCTTCAAGAGGAAGCTGTTCGTTTCTTCGCCTCTTTATTCTCAAAGGATGGTCAAGTTTTGAGCCCCTTTATAATTTTCGGTGCTTACCCGTCTCTTCCTGTCGATTTGGTTTAAAATGAGAAGAGGAATTAAATAGTGGGGTTTTAAATTTTTGGACATCTACTAGCGACGACCTATGCAATAGTTCTTCAAGGAAGGGGGAGTGAATGAATGTATGAATGTTCATGGGTTTTAGAAAAACTTTTAGGTTTAATGAAGAAAACTCATGCACATTCAAGAACAAATTTATATGATTTTTTAGAGTTTATGATAAAAATGAGTATTTTTAATTTGTTTAAGTTTTATAGATCGACTCGAGCGGTGACTCGTACTAACCAGCGTGTTTTTAACCAATGGGCTAATTGCCCTTTTAGGCTTTAGCTATTCTGCTTTTTCGATGTCTTTCATTATATTTTTTTTTTCCTTTCAGTTTTTCTTTTTTGTTTTTAGCCTTTAAATTTTATTTTTTTAATTTGGTTCGAAGACCAAAGTTGACCCTCTTAAAGAGAATGATACCTTTTCGGTTAATTTCCCTTCTAATCCCTTCTTTTTTATGTCAATATAATAGTATAATATTAAACAATATTTTTATGAAAATAAATTTTTAAATATTATGAAAATAAAATAAAATATTATATATTATTATAATAGTCAAAATTATTATATTAAAATAGAAATACTATATTATATTCTTAAAAATTATTAATAAATATATTAAAATATTTTAGTAATTAATATTTTTTAAAATTAATATTATAATATTGTATTAACATTAAATACATAAGATAATATTAGTTTGGGTGTTTATGCTTTAAAGTAAAAAATTAAGAAATCGACTTACGAAATTAAAATGCGTAAGTTATTTTACAAGAAAACAAGTCTTTAGTATTAACCGTGAAGTCATTTATGTTGATCGAATTCATTTTACTCCAATCAGACACGAAAAAAGAAAAATATTTTCCGTAAAACCAGTTATATGAAACAACCGAACCTTTAAAAGTTAAGCAGAACTTTAGGGATGTCTGTGTAATTAACCATTTTATTAACTAGAAGGGAAACTTGGGCCATGAATGGAGGAGCAGGCTGGTTGTATTGATTACCATGAACTCCGTAAAAACGAAGGCAAAGTAGAAAATATTCATATCGTTGCAAAAGGTGGATTTGACTCCCAACTTTTGCCTTAAATGTTGACCTACTCTCTGTAACTATCACATACATATACATTGGCACCGCCCTTGATCGCATAGATCACGGATTATGTTTTTGGGTGATTTTGATGAATTAAACATTTATTTCCCATGAACTTTGTCCCATATACAAATATTGAAAGATTATGTAAAAAAAACTTAACAATAAAATAAATGTCTAAATTTTATCTTTTTTGTAATAAGTGTCTAAAAAATATTTTAGTCAAAATAAGTGTCTAACATTTTATATTGGTTTGTTTTAAAGTCAATCTATTAAAAAATTGATCACCCGATTATAGCTTTGACACGTGGCTTTTATGTTTTATTTATATTTTTAAAAAGTAAACTAAAAAGAAAATATATCTCAAAATTTTCAAAAATTACAAAACAGTTCTAAATTCTTAAAATTCAAAAATTGTCGTCAATGATTTCGTCGGACCCCACCACCGCGTTGTTGAATGCCCCCGCCAGTTGGCATGTCTCGTCGGTTAACAGCGATGGGTGGTTGAAAAAAATGAGCGGGAGCTTCCGACGATGACGGTGGTGGGGTCCTACGAGACTATCGGCAGCAGAAACGATGTCAATTTATGGATTTTTAGGTTTTAGGGATTTAAGACTTTTTTAGAGATTTTGAGAAGTTTTGGAGTTTTTTTAAAAATATTTTTTTGTTAGAAATTTGGTCTGCAGCAAAATAACCAAAGCGATAACGACATAGACCAAGACATGCACATGAGACAAGATTTAACGTGGTTTAGCATAGCCTACCTCCACGGACGAGAGAAACGAACAATCCACTAATAACGTAGAGAACCCGAATAGTACAAATACATGATAACCCATGTAATCCCAAAACTCAGTGTACAAATGTCATGACCCGGTGGAACTAAAACATTCTTCTCAACATCCCTACAATACTCATCTCTACAACGTAGGCACAATAGTTATAGAGATCCTAAAACTGGTTACATCTCTCCAGAGTAATTCCCCCTCTCTCATTCTCTTGTTCTCTCATAATTCAAAAGGTTAAACCTAGTCTATATTTATAGACCCAAATACTTGGTCACCAAGAAACCTTATTTAATAAGATCGCTACCTAAAATAAATATTTACTCATTAAAGTAAATCCTAATTACCAAGTAATTTTCAACCACTAGAATTACAATAAAACCCAACTTAGAATTTGAGTCAAGATATAACAAATCTCCCCCTTGACACAAATTCTATTCGAGCATGGGACTTCAAGTCTTCAACATCTTCAATTTTTACGTAAGCCAAATATCCGTTGAAGCAGCACCTCCAAGTCTTCAACAACTCCAATTCTTACATAGTATCCGTTGAAGCACCGTTGAATCGATTGAGAATTACTCCCCCTGCAACTGAAAGCTTGTTGCAACAATACTCCTCTAGCATGTCTCCAATATCGCACCGCAAAATCTGTAGCAAAAAATCCTCCACAATCGCACAGTTTGAACCATAGCTCATGATACCATTTGTTAGGAATTTGGTATGCGGCAAAATGACTAAAACTATAAGGAAATAAACCAAGACATGCACATGAGACAAGATTTAACGTGGTTCAACATAGCCTACCTCCACGGGCGAGAGAAACGAACAATCCACTAATAACGTAGAGAACCCGAAGAGTAGAAATGCATGATAACCCATGTAATCCCAAAACTCGGTGTACAAATCCCATGACCCGGTGGAACCAAAACATTCTTCCCAACATCCCTACAATACCCATCTCTTCAACGTAGGCACAATAGTTGTAGAGATCCTAAAAGTAGTTACATCTCTCCAGAGTAATCCCCCCTCTCTGATTCTCTTGTTCTCTCATAATTCAAAAGGTCGAACCTAGTCTATATTTATAGACCCAAATACTTGGTCACCAAGAAACCTTATTCAATAAGATCTCTAATTAAAATAAATATTTACTCATTAAAGTAAATCCTAATAACCAAGTAATTTTGAACCACTAGAATTACAATAAAATCCAACTTAGAATTTGAGTCAAAATATAACATTTTTTATTTTTGAAAAAATTAAAATAAAGGGTAAACTACCTGGGTGACCTCCCTAACTATTGGGCCTGACATGTTTTGACCACCGAACTACAAAAATTTAAAATTCGACCACACAACTATTTAATTGGACCTATTTTGACCACCAACCGTTAAAATCTAACGGAAGAGTGACGTGACTGTTAATGAAAATTGGTATAACTACACATTTGATCCCTGTAATTTCCATAAAATCTTAAACCTGGACTCTTGAGCTTGTTAATTAAACAAGACTTATCATGAGGATTTATCCAAACTAATCCAGATTTTTTTTATTTTTTGGAAGTTCAAACTAATTCAGATTTTTATTTTTTGGAAGTTCAAACTAATCCAGATTTTACTAAACAAGTTCTGCAATTTCTATAATCTAGAATTATTAATTCAAAAGGTTAAACTTAGTCTATATTTATAGGCCCAAATTCTTGGTCACCAAGAAACCTTATTCAATCAGATCTCTACCTAAAATAGATATTTACTCATTAAAGTAAATCCTAATAACCAAGTAATTTTCAACCACTAGAATTTCAATGAAACCCAACTTAGAATTTGAGTCAAAATATAACATTTTTCATTTTTGAACAAATTAAAATAAAGGGTAACCTACCTGGGTGACCTTCCTAACTATTGGGATTGACCTGTTTGACCATCGAACTACAAAAAATTAAAATTTGACCACACAACTATTTAATTGGACCTATTTTGACCATCAACCGTTAAAATCTAACGGATGATTGTTAATGAAAATTTGTATAACTACACATTTGATCCCTGTAATTTCCATAAAATCTTAAACCCGGACTCTTGAGCTTGTTAATTAAACAAGACTTATCATGAGGATTTACCCAAACTAATCCAGATTTTTTTATTTTTTGGAAGTTCAAACTAATTCAGATTTTTTATTTTTTGGAAGTTCAAACTAATCCAGATTTTACTGAACAAGCTCTGCAATTTCTATAATCCAGAATTATTAATTATGAAATATAGCAGCTTTGTCAACCACTTTTTCTTTTCAAATTTAGAAATTATGATCAAAATGAACTAAATCTTTTAACTTCACCCATAAAATAAGAACTGAAAGATCAAAGTAAAAGATAAAATGCTAACCTGGATTCGCAATCCTGAATAGAATGGGAGGAAAAGCTTTAACATCCAGTGATGCACCTTGATGGGTGCTCCGCTTGGCTATGCCGATAAAGAGGAGAGAAAAGGCCACCGTCGGCGGAGTCCAACGGCAGCAGATTTCTGCAGCTCTGTTCTAAACCGGAATCTACTTGCCTGCCGGAGAACGCAACGTAGGCGACGGTTCGGATCTCCTGGACGAGGTAAGAGTCCGGGAACCTTGTGTTGGCGATACTGCAAACCTTCCATGCCACTTCCAACAATGGCGTGGAGGCCAGAAATGTTGCCAGTATTTCGCTGGTTTCCAAATTAGTTTGGCTTCAATTAATTTCAAACCAGTACTTTAGAAAGAATAAAGAATTTTTAAACTTGTAAATTACACGGACCAAATGTGTTGTTATACAAATTTTCATTAACAGTCACATCACCCTTTCGTTAGATTTTAACGGCTGGTAGTCAAAATATGTCCAATTAAATAGTTGAGTGGTCGAATTTTGAATTTTTGTAATTTGATGGTCAAAACAGGTCAGATTCAATAATTGGGTGGTCATCCAAGTAATTTATCCTAAAATAAAATACACGTGTGGTAATGGGTGTTTTTAATGGTACTATCTTAAAATAGTAATTCACTTTAAGAATTGAGTTTAAGCTTTCTCCGACCCTTTCTCATCAATGGACTCTTAAGGCATACGAAGGAGCGTGGTTCACTCGATATATTCTTATCTTTTTATAGAATGAAAATTTAAGTACATATTTTACTTAAAAAATATTTTAGACACTTATCACAAAAAGAAGTAAAGTTTAGATACTTATTTTATAGTTAAACTAAAAATATACAAACATTGAAAGAGAATATCAAGGGTTACATTCGCATAGTTTTCTAAGTTCTAGTATTTTATTGTTAAAAAATAAAAGCTTTTAAATAAATACATATTTATATAAAAATTTTGATAATATAAACTATGACAAATGAATTATTTTACTCAAAAATATTTTCACAGAAACAAAATGAATTAGACATTTTAATTTAACAAAAAAACTCGAAAATAATTTTAACATAAAAAATTACACATTATACTTTACTTTTAACCTTAAAAATATTCCAAAATAGTTTTTAAAAACAGAACTTTACATTAATGGAAACTTTATACTTGAGTTTAGTTGGTGGTGTAAAATATACATCGGAAAATAAATGAGCTGGGGACAAATGAAGAACGGTAGAAGGAGCAAAGGCTTGGCTGTTTGGTTTAGGATCATCGGCAAACGGCCGAGCGGGTGCGGATCCCTCCATATATTCATACTTACTTAAAAATTTTATATTCTTCACTTACTTATTACTTACGGCGGGTACAAATTTTAAATCCATACCCGTTCACACGAATATATTCTCAAATTCATCTTTATACTATTATCCAACTAGACATCCATCACCCAACCTGTACCCGTTTGTACCCACCTGTACTCACCTACAAACAACCATTAATATCGAATTATGTAAAAATAAACTATAGACTTTTGTAAATAAGAGTAAAACTTCGCATACTTTACTGATTGATAAGTACACATATATAATACATTTACACCAGTATAAATTTAACTACAGCTAGCTAACTAATAATAGTTAACTAAAATACATTTTCACTGGTATAAATTCTACTTAATTACAGCTAACTAACTAAAGCATATTTATTCTCGTATAAATTCTATTTAACCACATATATTATAAGTTTACAACATGATTTTTTCAAGTTCGATCATAAACCATTATTTTTTAAAACTAAATTAATTGAGTTTAAAATCTAAAAGCTTAAGGATTAATGTAGATTTTAAAAAAAATCAACATCTTAGTACATAAAACACTATAATAAAAAACATAATTAAAGTCTACAAAACTAAGGATGCAAGGTGGGAAGATACAATGAGAGTAAGGTTTCAAATCTACCATCTACCAACTACCTACGACGTGTATAACCTTTTACATCCATACACGCTCACTATCCACCCAACTTATACACATTCTCACCCCAACTGGGACGGATACGATACAAAATAGTCAAAATTGTACCCATCTACTATTCCTAGGATCAAATCAAAGAGTTTGATATATATTTTTTGAATAGCAAGGAATTTGATTTCTATAACGACTTTAATTCATAATTTAATATTTAAATTGAAATACATTTTTATATGCAACATGCATAAAAAATTATATAATTTTTAAAATTTTATATCTGAATCCTTAACTCTATACCTAAAACCTTAAATCATAAATTCTAAAATCCAAATATAAAGATCTTAACCCTAAACTAACCTTTAAAACTTAAAAATTTAATAAGCTTATATGTCAGACCTTAAACCATAAATTTTAAAATCCAAATATAAAGATCTTAACCCTAAACTAACCCTTAAAACTTAAAAATTTAATAAGCTTATGTGTCAGAATTTTTCTCATTTAAATTTCTCATTTTTTAATAAATATAATATCTATATTTTTTTGTACTGATTTGATATTTATATTTGTCAAATATTACAAATTCGGTTTTGATTTTTTATTTTTTACAAATGTGATACATATATTTTATTTTTAATCAGTTTGATACTTATATTTATCTAATGTTATACATTTGGTACACATATTTAATAAATCAATGTCAAATATTTAAAAGTAGAATGTAAATTCTACATTACAATTCATTATAATTTAAAATAAAAAAAATTAATTTATTCATTATTTTTAAGCTATTTAATATGAATCATTTAGTGTGATGTTTGATAAATACAAATATTAAATATATAATGATCAAGGAATGTATCGATTTTATTAAAAGAACACATGTATAATTAATTAAAAACACATGTATTATATCAGTAAAAAATGATAAATTCATGTATGAATGTAAAATTAACCTTATGATGGCAGATGGTTCTGATAAAATCATGAAGGATGGAGATGATAGGCCATAAGTGATGGCGTCAAAATCGCCAATCTGAATCATCGGTACCCCTATATCCACCACAGCCGATGGGCTCGACGAAAGCAACAACGCCGCCGTCATCCCCGCATTTCCTTCAACCCCTAATAACCATAGACTCCTCCCTTTCACTCTTCCTCCACACACTCTTCAAACCTATCCTCCCAACTTTCCTTCTCCTCCTCCTCGAATACTCCGCCGATTTCCGGTTCTCCTTCCCGGTCTCCCTCTCTCTCTTTCTCGCTTCCCCTTCCTTTTCCTCTCTAGCCATCCCTCTCATCCTCGGCCACCTCCTGGATCTTGCTTTGATCGGCCTCATCAAACTGACCTTCCGCCGTGCCCGTCCTCACTACAACCCAAACATGTCCCCCGCCGTTCACGCCGACAACTTCTCTTTCCCAAGTGGCCACGCTTCAAGGGTTCTATTTTTAGCTACTCTAGTCCACCTTGTTTTTCAAAACAACGAGGAGCTCGTTTCGGATTTTATTCAACGGTGGATTAAAATTGAACCCGGTTTTGTTGTATTTGGCGTATGGGTTTGGGCTGTAATGACTGCTACTTCAAGGGTTTTGCTTGGAAGGCATTTCTTTTTCGACGTTTTGGCCGGGGGCATCGGTTGGGGCGCTCGAAGGGATTGTTGCGTATCGGTTTTGAGGTTTTAGGAAGCACACTCAAAGGTATGGGGTTGAGTTTTGTTGCTAAAGTTTGTACTTACTTGTTTTACTGGGGGGAATTATTTGTTCTGTAGTAATTGATATCAAAGTTGATCATTCAAATTCAAACCATATATTTTTAGCTTGAGAAAAGTTTGCATTGCCTCTCTTTTGCTGTCATGAAGCTTTAGATTGCACATGGTTATGTTCGTCAATCAACTGCATAAATGAATCATTTATTACCAATGTCACATTTTGAAATTATTTTAGTTATTGATTGGATGAGGGAGCCAATTATTTTTATGAACACAACATGGTTAGTTGGTAATTGATGAAATTAGTGGCATAATTCCTGGTGTAAATTAACCTAATCATGATTAGCTCTATAAAATCAGCGACCGCCTTTTGGAAGAGAAACTTTCGTATCAACCATTATAAATCACGATCCGAGTTATAAATGTGTTTGCTATCATCATTATTTCAGACACTAAGGGTTTGACCGTAAGGATGTTTAATCAGTTTGGTATGTATTTCTTTCTCAGATACTTTGGTTAACACTTAACAATGCAGAATTTATGTCTTGGTAACTTGGGATCTTGTTAAACATGATTATCTGCCCCTCGAAGATCATTTCATAATCGTAAAGGATATATGATTGATATTTCAGTTGCTATGTCCCATTGTAGGTGCAATTTTTACATACAGTGGATAGATGATCTTAGTTTCAGCATTCAAGTGGAAGTTCTCTCCCTTCTTGAATTGTTGACAATTATTCAAACCAATTGCATGAATTTCCTTGTTTATCTCATTAACAAAGTCATTAATGATGCCAAATTGAAGTTCTCTTAGCTTTCATCTGTTTATGTTACCTCTCTTTTAAGAACTTGTAAAAATCTACCATCAAAAGATATTATCTGGAGAGTTTAATGATGGATAGCTCTGGATGGTAGTGTTAAATGTAATTTAATGTTCTCTTTTCCTAGTCCTGCCTTACTTGTGCCTGTTGTTTCGATAATTTTAGTCCACTTTGATTGATCCAAGGTGACTTGATACCAAATATTATTAACATATAAAAAAAATTGTCTCTTGTTATTTCCTGATGAAAATTTTATAGAATTTTTCTTTGAGGTCTAACCGGACTAACAGGTAGTGAAAATCATCCATCCTAGAGTGAGAACCCTTAGAAACTTGGTGATTCTATTTTTGTTCATTTGTGCAAACAAACATGCTGAAGTTACTCACTGGCCTTAGAAATTCTATTTCTGTTCATTGTGCAAATAGACAAGTAAAAGTTACTCATTGGCCTTAGAAACTTGATAACATATTCCTTTCCAATAGAATTTTGTGTCATTTCCTTGTATAGAATCACTAATTAGGCTACCAAATGTTTAAATCCATCTGTTTCTTAGCCCACCATTTCAAGCGCTAGGCTGTGTTCTTCCTAGTCCATACTTGGTATGTGAGAATAGCTTTCTCTTGATCTCATGATATCAGATGTCTTTAGCATAGATTTTTGGTTTAGGAGTGACTACTGATGGAAGCTGCTTTGTTTTTTTTGCCGCATATTGCTTTTTTTAGTTAGCCTTCTTGCATATTGTTCAACTGTTATGGCATTTTCTATTTGCACATGCATAATCAGTTTACTCGATGTGGTTTCTGTGATGCCTTGTTTACCGAATTCCTTAAACAAATCAACTGAAGAAATTACTAGAAAGCTTTCTATTGGATCGCTCAATAATGCTCTCTTCTACTGTATGATGTGTCTGACATAAATATGAATAACAATGCAAGCACCAAGCAGGGATGATAACCTTCTCTCTGTGTCTCCCTAAGCTTCTGTAATCAACTTTTCCTTTAGACATGATAAACTTCTCATATTATGATTCTCAGAGGCCGTCACTGTCAAAATAAGAATTCAGAAGATGAATCACTATTTTATAAAATTGGTTTTGGTGAAAGTTTAAGGATTTTGAAGTGTAATTTCTAGTATATGCTTCTCCCCAACCTTCACTTTGTAGATGGATTATACGTTTATAGCCATTTACACGCTCAAAAGAATCCAACACGACATGCATCATGGTCTCTGGATGTTCAAATATTGGCCTTTTCTGTTTCATTATTCTAAATTTATGGTTGGCTTATTAGAATGTAGCAAGGTGGACTTGTTCAACAGCACCCCGCCAAATGATATATTGGTCTGTTACACAGTTTTGCAGAATTATGATTAGCTACTACTGGTTTTTCTCTTATGGTTATTTTAGTGTTGTCTGTCGTGAAGAATTGTTGTATAAGTAAAACATCCCTTTGTATGGAGGTCAGGTTTTTTCATCAATACAAAATATTTTTTTCTTCTTATCTTATATTTGGTGATTTTCATCTCTTCCCCCTCTTGACTACATGGCTAACTTCTTTTAGTTGCTGATATGGCTTGGTTTTATGTCAGGTTCTCTAAGATTGTGGTTCTTCTTTCAAGTGGTTATTACTTGGAATCTAATTTTGAATGGAGAATGCTAAGTCCGAAATTGTTAAGGCATTTTCTCCTTGTTATTCATAGAAGATTGTTAAGAAACTAAAAGAATCTAACAATTAAATATCGACTTCATCTTTAACTCAATCATGACAAGTTTTTTTATTTATCTCCTCATACTTCACTTTTTTTCTTCCGAATTTTTATGTTTATATTAGATTATAATAGTATCATTAGATTCACCTGTATTTAATAAAAGCAAGGTAAAATTTTTGGCGAGCTTAACGAGCAACGAGTTAAGTCGAGCAAATGAGAATTTTTAATGAGCATGATTCAAACAAAATATTACCGAGCAATAAAATTTTTTAACGAGCACTAATTAAGCACAGTTAGTTTTGACAGTTTTAGAGAGGAACAGGAACCGACCATACTTCGCAGAGAATCCTGGGAGGTGCATGGATGGATGGTAATCTTTATTAGTACTATACAACAATCGATAGTTTAAATATATTTTTGGTATAATGTCAAGAAAATGTCATTAACGTTTGGCTGAATAATCATTTTAGTCCATATTCTTTTTTGAACCAATTTAACCCCCAACGTTTTATTTTGGGTTAAAATGATCCATCTTTGAATAAAAACTGTTAATTACCTGACGATAAACAGCTTTAAATGACATGATAAACTTACATGGCAGTACACGCTGTGATAGCAGTGTCATATAGACGAACACATCATTCAAAAAATATTTTTATAAAATTGTATAAAATATAATTTTTTTCTTCTGACTCGTCATTCTATCAAGTCATTTCAAGTTGATTATCGTCAGTTGACTAAATTTTCATCCACAAAAGAGTCATTTTGACCTAAAATAAAATATTATGGGTTAAATTAGTTCAAAAAAAAATATAAACTAAAATAACTATTCAATCAAACGTTAGAGATATTTTTTAGCTTTATGCCTATATTTTTTTATTGATTTCCTGACAAAAGAATATGCATTTTCCCCACTTTTCAGATGAACTAAAGTTTTTTTTTTTCCTTTTCTACGGGTCGGTTTGATATTATTATTTTTTTGAATAGTATTAAGATCTACAAGTTAATATAAGTTCATATAATTTAAATTCTTCGACAATGCACGCACGACTTGCGACAAAGCGAATTAAACTCAAGTCTCTTAAGATAAATATCATTTTCTTTTTTTACTGGGACAACTTGTTGGGTTCGGTTTAATATTAATTTTGAAGGCGTGGTAAAAAATATTTTTGTATTGTGTGATTTTAAATACAATATAAATTTGTGAGAATAAAAAAATATATTAATTTATAAATATCACCATGTAAATTAGTATCAACAAAAAGTATGTCGAATCCTTACTATATTTTTTCATAGTAATTTGTTAAATATTAATTTCCAAAGAGATTCAAGCTTACATAGTGGATACAAGTGAAGCGAAAGGGTGGATGAAAAAGCAAACACATTGAAGATTTAACAAATGAAAAATAGATACGTGAACTCAAATCCTTACTTATCGCTTTCAGCTTTTCCGATTTGATGATAAAAAATACAAAAGTTTCATAGATGGGATTTGATCGAGAAGTGGTAGTCTGTTATGGGTATGCGAGGGTGAAAAATTGAAGATGACCAATTGAGGGTTAAATTTAGGGTACTTGGAGAACTCTATTTATAATTGTCAATGATAAAAATGTCTTTATAACTCTTATATTCAATTCTCTAAGTTACTCTTAACAATTTATTTAATTTTAAAAAATTTACTCAATCCGTTATTGCAATCAACACTCTAAAATTGGTCTAATCCTTTAAATTTAGCTCAAAACTTTGTTCACCGCATTGAGCGTATATGGTCTGCATTATTTTTTATCTAACTAAAATTATATTTAAAAAAACAATGGAGTACGGACCTGCCAATCCCTCTATTGAATGAACAAGTTTTCAACTTCGTTGAACGCACAGCTACTTTGATTCTATACATGCACGTAAACAACTTCACTATTCTAAAGAAGCTTGTGGTCCTGTTGGTTTGGTTTAAGTTTCATAACTTTTTTAGCATCATGCCAAGTATTAATTAGTTCTTAAACATCACAGTTCGAAGATAGATTTTCTGAAACACTTTGTGCCCGTCAAACAACTTATCATTTTGAAACAAAAGCAAAACAACATATATATATATATATATATGTATATATATTGTGTTTTTGCTTGAAAAATCTTCTTTCTCCTTTACCATATCCATTTTGTACGTCCATAGGATTGGGAAGGTGCGCTTGGATCTCACTACTGGGTCAGTCGATAGCCTTGGTGCAGATTATATAGTGGCAGTGGCTGTCAAGACTGCGCTTGAGGTGTCTATGGAGGTGCAAATTGTCTACGTCTCAAGGGAATCCAACTCCTTGATGGAATATCTTGCCAAAGCATGCTTGAGAAGGATAGAATTAATTAAGATATGGTGGTAGATTTACGTTTGAAAATTGAGGTCGTAAGCTTGGTTGCATTGCTTTTACCTATTTCGGGTTGCAGGTGGGAGAGTGTAGTGTAGCTTGAGATCTTGTTTTGCTTTCTATTTTTGAAATTTGCTTTTATCATAATCGGGATGTGAGTGCTCTTTTCCTCCAATTAGGATTAGGGAGGTTTTTAACGAGGCTCACGTTCAGATTCCATCTCTTATGATTAATAAAATTATCACAATTGCCGAGAAAAAAGGGCGTTTCGAACTTAATTGAACGTCCAACGCAGGACTTAGTTATCAAAGTTACAAACGCAAAATCTTAATGAAAGTGACACGGTCCACTCCAAGACATATTGATTCATATTAATGGAAGGTAGGTTCTGTTTCTTCTAATTCGATCCCTTCACCAGCAAGTCTCTTGTCCTTGTACACGTACCATTTGGCAAAAACCAAGTAAACTACCAAGTTCAAACAGCTCAGAACTGCCAAAAGCCAGTAGAAATCATACAGCTTCCCTTTGTTCAGGTTGTCTGGGAGCCATGGATGTTTGGTTCCAGTCACCTTGTGAACTATAGTAACCAACAAAGAACTGACGAAAAATCCTAACGAAAGGGTACTCAAGAACAAACCCGTGCTCATTGTTTTCATCCCTTTCGGGCACTCCCTTAAGAAGAAGTCGAGCTGCCCTATGTATGTAAAGGCCTCCCCAGCACCCACCAGCAGAAACTGGGGGACCAGCCAGAACACGCTCATTGGGAGTTGAGCTGATGGGTTGTTCGTAAGACCATGTGATCTTGCGGACCTCAATCGCCTGATTTCGGTCAGTGCAGCGGCTATCATTGCAATAATGGATAGAACTAAACCAACACCGATCCTTTGCAAAGGGGTTAAACCCTGTGGGTTTTCGAGAACCTTTTTTGCAATCGGATTAATGATTCTGTCGTAAAATGGGACGGTCAAGAGAATGCTAGCAACGAAGAAAACCGTGAGTGATGCTGGTGGGATTTGAATGCTTCCGATGTGACGGTCCATGGTAGTGGCTTGAGACACTGAAAAGGTTGTCATTTGGGCATAGACGGTCCAAAAGATGACCGTGGTTGCCCAAATGGGTAACATTCTTAGCACCAATTTCACTTCTTCAACATCGGTTAAGGTAGCTAAGTTCCACTTGTTTGTCTCAGGAACAGATGGGTCCTTGATCGCTGCCCTGTCCAAGAAACTGCACAAAATTTCAAGCAATGAAGCAAAAATTAGCCGACATGGAGAAAATATTAAAAAAATGTCATCCTCAACATTTAAATTATGACCAGCCGAAATTAATCAGCCATTAACCCAACACATTTTTTTTTATATAAGGAAAGGGTGTATGAGTCTAGTTAAAAACCCCACAATTAAATGAAGAAAAAAAAAGTAACACATAGCATACTACATATTACGAACCAATAACATCAAACAATGATAAACTAAACTTAAAATCCTTCGTTTTTAATATTGAGACTTCTGGGTCCAATTATTTTGATGTTTGAAAATTTCATTTCATTTTTTAAGGTTAGTTCGACCTATATTAAGCAATAAAGAATCCAAAAGAAGGTGTCAAAAAAGATCTGGTTACTGTTAACAGAGCGTGACGGAAGGCAAGTGAACAGGTTTTGGACAACTAACGCAAACGTGTCTGAGCCTTTAACTGGGGAGGGTGTAAAGTTATTGTACTTTGAAGACAAGATTCGTGAGTATACTCTTTGCATTACTTTGGGATGTAATTGTTTCAGATGGCAACTCCAAATGCCTCTTCTTCAAGGCAGCCACAAACACTGCTGCAATTTGGGTCAATGGACTCCCCACCAATGTCTTGAAACGGTACCGCCTGGTCCCCGATAGAAACACCACCAACCCTATCACTATTGCACAAGCACAGATGCCATAGCCCCATTCACGCCCTAAATTGTCCTGGATGTATACCAGAACGGTGACTGAACCGAGCGAGCCTATGTTTATGAAGAAAAAGAACCAGTTGAAGAAGTTCGTCATCTGAGTTTTCTCTTCGGGGTCCGACTCGTCGAATTGGTCTGACCCGAACCCTGAGACACTTGATTTGAGTCCCCCAGTCCCAAGGGCGGTCATGTAGAGAGCTAAGTAGAGAATAATAAGCTGTATGCCGCTGGCTGGGGTGCAAGTTGTTGCACTGTCCCTCGTGCATTTAGGAGGCTTTAGGCTTGGGATTACTGTTGAGATTGTCAAGATGGTGACGCCCTGTTCCACAACGTAATATAAATAAATAAGCAAAATGAAGTTCAGCTTTAAATTTGGACGTTGCAGTTATCAGGAAATGAATCTTACGGTTGCCTGAACGGTGGTGAAAATTCCGATGGTGAGATATCTGTGAATAGGAGAGAATTCATAAAAGTTAATTACTTAACTGAGTGGGTGCAAGAGGAACACAAAAGGTATTTCAATCTGAGAGTGGGAGGAGAGCTGGAGAGGCAAACCTGCCAAGGAAAGTGTCTGCGACGAAACCACCGAGCAGACAGAGCATAAAGGAGGTGCCGAGGAAGTTGGTAACGGTGGTGGCTGAGGTAGCATTGCCCAAATGCATGGTTTCAGTCAAATACGTCACCAGATTCACAGCGATACCTAACGTTGTAAGTCTTTCACACACCTCAACACCTAAGAGATACACAAAAGCAAAAGAAACCCCATATGCTTAATTAGTCCCAAACCAAACGTATGTAAGTATAAAAAGAAAAACAAAGGTATGGCATATAAAGACCTAGAATCATGGCTGCACTGGTCCAGCCACCGGACTTGGAGCGCTCGGCCGGTTTGCCCCTGTAGTCCCAGGCATCAGGGAGGTTTTTCCCTTGTGTTATAGGGAGAGACATTGTTTGATACAAGATGAAAAAAGGGATGGAGAAAGCTTTGATAGTAATGCTAAGATCAAAGGAGTAGGTGTGGCAAGATGGGAGCAAAGGCTGGTTGGGGGCACGTATATATAGTAGGAGTGAAGGGGGTGGCACAGTCATATTGAGATCAGAGTCCAAAATTCCAGGATATGACATATTGCCTACACTGATTGGCTTTGTTTTTATTTAAGTAATTGTTGGACACGAATGATTGATAAGCACAACACAAAGAAGCTAGAATTTCGAACTAATAGTATTAAAAGAAAGACTTTTTTTTCTTTTCTATTTACATGAATGATAATCGAACTTTAATTACATAATCGAGAGATGAGATGAACAATTATCTCACCACAATACATATAACTAATATTGCAAGTATTAAAGGCAGCCTTTTTTGAAATGATCTGAACATTTGAAGTTGATATTTTGTGTTTTAGTGGTATGATTGGCCTATGCATTTGAAAGATGATTTCTATTCGTGCTTGGTGGTCTTTTTGACTTGATAACTAATGTTTTTAGGCGAGTTTATAGCTGGATTTTCATTGCCTTGCTGTTTTCCTGTTTTGCCTTACGTTTTTACCTTTTTTTGTAGTTCATTTCCTTATTGGCTTATTGCCTTTTATAAACAAAGAGAAGTCTTTTTGCTGGCCGAAAAAAATTTCAAGACATCATTCTATATTCAATACTCGGCCCACCTTATTAGAGGACCTTCTTATTCATTTTTCATTAATTATTTTTTATCTAATAACAACAATGAATTTTATTTAAAAAATAAGAAAAAAATAAAAAAAACACAATCCCATATAAAGAGTTTAAATAAAACTAAAGTAAACTAATCACACTAACAGTATTTTTTTAGATTTTCAAAGAGCACAAACAAGTCACTAAATAATGAAACATGATTTTACAAGAAAGTGGTTAAAAAATACAATTAAACAACTCAGAAAACTAAAAGATACAAACAAACTTTACTACTATGTATGATTAATACAATGGCGGACAATAGTATTAACCTAGCATTCCAGGGGTAATTTCAATCCATTTAAATATTATTTTCAAATATATAATTGTAGTTTCTAGTTGTCTGCATAAAACTTAATTTTATAATCCCATTCCCTTTTACCTAAAAAGATATTGATATTTTTAGTAATATACATGTTCGTCTTATAGTTTATGTTTGGGATACGGTGTTGTTCCTCCTAACAAAGTCATATTCAAGATTTAAATTCGCGTCTTTTCCTTAAGAATGTAATGTGTCTTACCAATACACCCAACACTTGTTAGTAAAAGAGACTGATATTTTAATACGAGTTGCTTTCAGTTTTCACATTAATAATTATTAGTAATCACGCAACAAGCAACATTAATTTGGTCCATCTCCTCTTCCAAACGTTAACCATCACAAATTGCAAGAAATCATGTTTGAAAAGATCCATTACATAATCTTTTCGTTAACGGTTGAAATTTCTCATGCTATGAACACCACCCAATTCCCCTGTCCAGGCGAATCGAAGGTCAAAATCTATATATCTTGCCTTTGTCCCTAGCCACCTAGTGCCAAGTGTTTACTGTACGTGTTGCATGACAAGGACCCATTTCTGAATTTATTATACCAAAAGAGTGGCTATCAAACTCCCGACACCCAGGAGTTTCTCCCAGATGCATCATTACACTTTTCATAATTTTTTTTTCAGCAAAAGGAGATTTTATTAATAGGAAACTAGGTTCCTTATAAAAATCGATACAAACCCACTCATACATAAGGCAACTGCATTCACGCAAACTCCACTCAACAACAAACCTGCTTGACAAAAACTAAATATGTATGTTTCGTTTAGCAGAATGCACCTACTTTTTAACTCTGGCTGGTGGTGCGTTGATGGATATCTATTGCATTTGATTAGCAATCTGGTCTGTATAAATTAAAAAAATTGGTGACGCGTAAATTACCAGAAGGTTGTATTTTGAATGACAATGTGAATACTGGGATTTGGAAATGGAATTTAATCGGCGAAGGAGATGAGTGGATGGGGTGAAATCAGAAAAGTTGGGGGATATGTGTGGTGGTGTATCCTTACGTGACAACTCCCTCATGAAGCTGCCCAGGGTTCCTCGTGAGGATTTTATCTTTTGCATCCACTTTCAATTATTTTATGCCCACGACTTCGAATAGAAATCTTCTTCCCCTTTTTGATGTCTTTATTTATTTTTTTATATAAAAAATTGGTTTACGATTTAAGGCTAGGGTTTTGAGAATTAGGGGTGATGTGTATTTTTAAAGGTTTAGGGTTTAAGATTTTAAAATTTAAAATTAGAGTTTAGAATTTAATTTTTTTTAATATTGAGGAATAAAAAGCGCACAAAAAGGGACAGTTTTTTCCTGCAACTTCGAAAAAAATGTTGGCGTTATAAACTTTGTTTTTACTTTTGATTATTCTAAGGGTGAAATATACCGGTATTTGTTGAACTTTTAAAATTTAATAAATAATTATTTAATATTTAATTTGCTTTTATTAATTGCCGTTAAAAGAATAATGTGGCACGTTATCTTCTTTATTTTTTTTTCATTTTGAACCTCCCGCTTAAATAACATTTTAAAGTTAGAAAAACAAAATAACATAAAAAATTAGACAACAACTCAATAAAATAAATATGGTTTAAGGGATAAATTATGTAAGTAAAAAACAAAAACAAAGCTTCATTGGTCGGTTTATATGGGTCATGACTTATGGTGGCGGGCTTAGCCGAATCGCTGATATACCATTCTTTTTTCTGTTCCTGTATTCAAATGGATTCGCCACACGCAAGTTAAGATTCTAATGCTGATACATATATTCGTTTTCGGCTTATTTTCACATCCCTCAGATAATAGTACGGTCGATCAAAAATAGTTTTATACATAATATTAAAATGATGATAAATGTATCACATTGTACAATTTTGTAATTTGTCAAAGTACAATACGAAATCAAAGGAGTGTTTGAATTCCATAATATTTGAGGAGGAAACATGAGAAATATTCAAAGAGATAACCCTAACATTTTTATTATTACCTCATATTTTTATACATTATTATGGGCATAAAGTTAAAAATAGCCCCTAACGTTTGACCTTTTGGTCACTTTAGCCTCTATTTTTTTTGGTCCAGATCAACCCTCAACATTTCATTTTCGTTTAAAATTTACCCTCGATGGATGTTGGCGTTGCACTTTGCTGATGTGGCATTATATATTTTTTAAAATAATTATTTTTTATATTTATTTTATATTAAATTTAACCAACTAGATGTGACACGTTAAAGCAAATAATTAAAAACTATGATGAGGAGGGCTTAAGGATCAAACTCAAGTCTAATGAGTGAAAGGCTTCACGCCTAACCACCAAACCAACCTCTTAATTGTATAAGTAAACACCAATTATATTATATAACCTCATTAAAATATCATGATTTCTTTTTCTTCTTTATTTAACCATTAGAGTGCGTTTCAAACCATTTTTCTAGTAAAAAAAATCCCCTCAAAACAGGTACCAATATATATTGAATTAAACTTTCAATAAGAATGAAAATAAAAAAACAAGAAGATTCTCATCACCTCACTTCCTTGCAAAGGAAACCACAATAAGAAACCTTCTCAAGCATCAGGATGTTGTAACTCTGAAGAACCAAAACACCTCAAACTATATCAGCAATTTGGTATAACCAATCAAATATATGCATTTTTACACTTTCATTTAATTTCCTATAGTTTAGGAATTTACAAGAATCCTTCAACCCCAATAATTAAACAACAAAGTAATATGACAATTTTAACTATGAAAGCCATACGAATGTCACCTTTAAAAAAAATAATGTAGGTGTTACTATGTTTGCATACATACAATCAATATAATTAAGTTGGCAGATACAGAATAATCCACCAATCAACAAATGCTCTAATCGGGTCCGATATCGTATGTTTTACCTTTTTCTCTAAGTAAAAAGTGTTATGTATAATTCCATGTAGGGGTGTTTGATCCTAAGGAAAATCAGTGAACCTCATTACAATTAACTTAAAAAGTCCAAACTTATGCATCAGACAGATCTTTGGTGCATCCACCATTACTTCAATTGTAAAACTTGGGTGAGAAACCATTCATGCTAAAAAGCGTCGAATGAGAAGATAGCTGAAAAAAATAAAATTTTGCAGCCAGATAAGTACATTGATTGTTAATGAAGATAGCTGAAGGTGCAATTGAAAGTTTTGCTAATACTGGTACTTGTTTCTGGGGGATTTTTTCTACTAAAAGAAGGATCTAAAACGCTCTCTAATCGTTAATGAAGAAAAAAAATCATGATATTTTAATAAGGTTATATAATATATTTGGTGTTTACTTATACAATTGAAAGGTTGGTCTGGTGGTTAAAAGCTAAGCCTTTCACCCACTAGATCTGAGTTTGATCCTCAAGTCTTTCTCATCACAATTTTTAATTTTTTTCTTTAAAACCGACCAGATGATGCCACATGTCATCATCTAGTTGGTTAAAATTTGATATAAAAATAAATATAAAGAAATAATTATTATTTTTAAATTATAATGCTACATTAGCGAAAGATGTTGACCGTTAGTTGAGTGACGGTTTCCATCCATCGATGGTGAATTTTGAACGAAAATGAAACGTTGAGGGTTGATCTGGACCAAAAAAAAGAATAGGGGCTAAAATGACCAAAAGGTCAAACGTTGGGGGCTATTTTTGACTTTATGCCTTTATTATGTGCACTGTGGTTTGATTTAATTAGTCAAAGGATTTAACTTAATTTGAACAAATAAATTCCTTAAATCAATCTTATTATATGATGCAATACCCAGTTGGGGTTTCTAACAAAACTTTCTCGGAATGATCTGCAAATAGTTGTGTGGCTCTCTAGCTATCCTAACCGACACAATACTACTGATGGGAACAAAAATCATATGTAACTTTTTGGTGCCCTTCATATGCTCTAACATTAAAAAATTAAATTTTAAGCAAGGGCGGATCTTGACAACTCAGGTTAAGGGGCATATTTAAAATATTTAAAAATATTAGATGTCTAAATTAAAATTTTCAAAAATTTTGAGATTTAATAAAAAAAATTAAATTTTTTTGGGGGGACTTAATAAAAAATATTCAAAATTAAGTGAAATCCTTTGATAACTCATGTTTGAAGGGCCATAATCAATAGTGAGTATATTGTTGCAACATATTTAGGCAAACTTTCTTTTATTAAGGCATCTTCAGTGTCCATAAGCTGTCATTCTTCATGGTCATCCATCCGTGTACTTGAGTGTGCTGAAGACATTGAATGTGATCTTTTGGTCGTTCGTCTTCATGGTGAATTCACTTTTCTCACAATCGATCACGATGCGCCCGGTGGCCAGGAATGGTCTTCCCATAATGATGAGAGCATTCTCATCAGCTTCGCAATCACTGCTGATAAAGTTCGCCAGAAAGACAGACTTTTTTTGCTAAAAAAATAAGATTTTATTCAGCATAATCATACAAGTCCTTAACCTAATCGCGTGCCTCATTAAAAACCTCCTTAATCCTAATTGGAGGAAAAGATTACACACAACCAGGATTGAAACTAAACTTAAAGGCCAACAAGACTCAATCCACCAAACAAACAATAACACCAACCCATAAGAAAGACCATCTTCTCAAATCTACACCTGCAACTACCTTTTTATAAGCTAGGGACATACACTCTACACATTCAAATACTAACATAACCAATAATAGCTACCGCCTTGCTTTAAACCTTTACTGTTGGTACGAAACTGCCGAAAAGACAAACTTATCTACCTTGACTAGCACGTCTTTAATTCTGCCCTTGGGTCGAATTTGAGATCAGCTAATTGAAGAATCACCGATGTCGACCTTACTTGTCCTATCCCTAATCTTCTAAACACAGATTTCGACATTAAATCCACACTTGCACTAAGATCACATAAGGCACAACCAGAGTAGTTGTGGCCTATTGAGCATGGAATGGTAAAGCTGTCAGGGTCTTTCATTTTAGGTGACAAATCACTCAGCACAGCCACACACTCGTCTGTAGTAGTAACAGTTTCATCTTCACTCACTTTCCTCTTCTTTGTCATGATATTCTTTAGAAACTTTGCATAAATAGGCATTTGATTAATAGCCTCCAACAGTGGGATATTTATGTGCAACTGTTTGAGCATCTCCAAGAACTTCTGGTACTAAACATCTTGTTTCTGAGCTTTCAATCACTATGAGAATGGATGTGGTGCTCTAGTCTCATCGTGTAGTTTACTGGATGCAAGATCATTATTTTCTTTGTCTTTCTCGCCTTCAGTAACAAGGTTACTAACTGTATCAGACACATGAGTTGGTTTATTTGGTGCAGAAGCATCGATGGATGGCTTGCTTGGAGTATGATCTACTGGATAACTTTCCCCAAACTTAGCTTCTGTCATCAGTTGCGTGCCACTATGTAGAGTGATGGCATTGTATTGCTCTGCATTAAAGGCTTTAGTAACTTTAGTATCACTAAGTAATTCATCGGGTGGTCTCGTCTTCAACATCTGGGTAATCTGCCTAACTTAAGTCTTCAAAGACCAAATAAAGACGATGTTGTTTTGTATGATCGATTGTTGATTTTGCATCATAGAAGCCTGCGTTGTAAGCATGTCACTATGATTCTTCAGGTAGGCTGCTTGATCCTGCATAATGACATAGGCAATTTCTATAAAATTTAGATAAGAATTATTAAAAAAATTAGAGTTGAAGTTAGAAGCACCCTGGTTTTGCCTCTGACTCTTTTGCTGGAATTTATGAGGTTCATTAGTGGCATTCTATTGTGCTCTTGAACTGCCTTTATTGCCCCTTCAACCAAAGTTTGGATGTTGTCGCCACCCTGGATTGTAGGTGTTGGAGCCGGGATTGTTTTTATGCTTAGTGTTCCCTACATAGAATCCAGACTTTTATTGTTGAGGGCACTCACTCGACTGATGTTTTTCATCGTAGTGCTCACAAGTGTATTGCACCATCTTAGCCTCTCGGACATTGGATGGTCCTTGCATGTTCTTAAGTAGGTTAGTGATGGTGGAGAGTTAAGCTGCTACAGTCTGAGAGTCGTCCAATTGGAGTGCTCCAATGGCTTTGGGTCCAGGCTTTAATCTCTCTCTTAGGAATTGGTAGTCGGTGTGAGTGTATTGACGAGTCAATCATCATTCTTGTTGGTACATTGACGAGTGCTCTAATATCCAGAAAGCCTCGTCAGGTTCTCTATTGAGTAAAGTACCATTAGTTGATGAGTTGATCATCATCCTTATTGGTGCGCTGACACCATTATAGAACATCATGAATCGTAGCCAATTGTGGAATCCAAGGATCGAGCACTTGCGAAGCAGATCTTTGTATCTATCTCATGCTTCATACATGGATTCATCATTGTATTGTTGAAAAGAGATGATACCGCTTCACTTTTGGCTGTGCACGTTTGGTGGATCATATCGGTGTAGAAACTTATTGTATAAGTCATCACATGATGTAATAGATCATGTAGAACAAGTCTTCAACCATGCTCTGGTTGGATCTCGCAGAAAAAAAGAATAGCTTGAGTTGCAAGACATCAGTAGGAATATTTGGTTGGAGAAAGCAATCACAAACTTTTAAGAATGCTTGAATATACTTTCGAGCATCCTCTCTTGTTGATCCTCTAAATTGACTAATAGAATTGAGCATGTTGAACATTACGGGCTTTAGCTCAAAGTGGGTTGTCCCTAGGTCATGCACAACAATTGGTGGATTAAGATTGTTGATAACGGGCTCAATGATCTCTTTAATGAGCCTTCTAGGTCTGGCAGGCGATGGATCCTCCTGTCATCTTTGGCCATTGGCTCCAGCTCTAACAACTCCCTACCCATCGACTAGGGGTATGCTTGAATGAATGTTACCTCTCCAAAAGTACTATTTTTAATGCCAATCTTACAGTGCTTTTGCTTGTTTTTAGGTATATTTAGTTGCATAAGGTTGTTAAAATCATGCATTTGCATAAGGAGCTTAGAATTTTGTCTATGCCAGTGTGAATGGTTGTTTTGTTGGCAATTTTGCAGGTTTGGCATAGCATTTGGCCAAAAAAAGCAACACATGAATGAATGCTAGAGAGAATGCCAAGTGCTGTTGGCACAGATGGACCAGACAATGCCAAGCACCGGTTGGTAGAGAAGTGAATTTGATGCCATGCCAATAAGCTGTTGTACCCTGAAAAAATAGGATAAGATCAGGCTTTAAAAAGATAGCAATTGGATCAATCTCTAAAAAAATAGCGGATAAGATGGTGCCAAGATTGGTTGGTAGATTCATGCCAAGCTTGGATGCCAAGGCAGTATCGACAGTAAGACGTCAGCCCTAACCTGATCAGCATATCACCTTATCAGCTTATCACTTCAAATCTAAATAAGATGATCACTCATCTTATCCCTTGCGCATTTAAAATTCAAACTCAAGGGCTTATCTCATCCCTTCTTCACATGCCTATTGTTGCGCGTAATAAGTGCTACGTAATTGTGCAAGTATACACGTCGCAAGTTATAGTATAAAAGATATCGTCTCCACAGGGATTTGTGTCACTTCAAGAATCTAATCTCTTGCACTGTAAAAAGTAAAAGAAAACACAAATAGAAGATTATATGAGTTTAACTAACAACTAAATTAGAAAGCAATAAAGTAAAATAATAGATGAGATCAAATGAGAGAAAATAGGCCAGGTTATCGTGAGTTGAGTTGTGATAGCCGATTGGATCGTCTTGGTAAAAGAGTGCAAGGACAACTCAGTTGCCGTGGCAACTTGCACAACGGGGTTGCCTTGGCAACTAATCGATAGTTGCCTGGGCGACTAGTTGGGCAACTACTTGGGCGTTTGGGCAGCAACTTCAAGGTTCGACGGAGCGTTCTTCAATGGTTTCTTCTTATTCCTAAGTAAAAACTCTAGCTATTTGTTCATGCCTTGATAATACATCCCTGCGTGAATCAAGGGTGAACAACAACCAATCTTGCGCTCCTCTTAGCCGTTGAAATCCTTAACTTATTCCTAAGCCGGATTAATCTTCACCATCAATAGATTGAATAAAGATCATACTCATTCGTTTCTTGAATCTAACTCTCTCGATATTAGATAAATAGATGAAGTTACGAGATCCTCTCCCAATTCACTCGCAAACAAGAATAAGAACCAAGAATGAATAAACCTTGAATAGAAAAGTGCAAACTCTTATTACCTAAACAAAATCCAATTGTTTCTCACAACCACAAAACACAATAACCATAGCAAAATAGATTTAGTTCATGGCTAAGTTCCAAAGAAACACAAGATAAAGAATTCCTAGCATGAACCTAATTGAACAAGAAAGAAAAAGATGAAGGATGGATGAAGCATTCTTGTCGAGATCTCCCCTTGAAGCTTGTCAAAAATTCTCTATACTCTCTCTCTTGGAGTTGACGGCTTGGTGATCTATTTATAGGGCTAGGTCAAAGTCCTTCTTTGAGGAGGAAGTTAAGTTGGAATTAAATTATCTTTAAAGAATATAATTTATTATTATATTTATATTCCTTCTAGAACTTCTCATATCTTCTTGGGATTTAATTCTTCTTTAACCTCTTCAATGAAATCAAGCTCCTTTGGGATTTAGCTTTGCTGCACATCATCTTGGGCTTGTCTAGTCATCCATTTCGACTACCATATCACCTTATTCTTTGTCGACAATTGCCCTGGCAACTAGCTCGGTATCTCCTTCATGTATTGCCCTGGCAACTAGTTCTAGCCTTGCTTTGGAAAGTGATTCTGCACATACACACAAAACACACCAAAGCAGCATCTTTTCCCACAAAAACTACCAAGTTATGTAATCAAGCTCAATGATGGAAGGAAATATAGATTAATGCATGAATGGCTAATTATGTAACTCATATGAGCCTAAGTCTAACAATAATATGAGTAAAAGGGTAAGAAAAATAGTACTTTTGAACACTTATCACACCCCCAAACTCGAACTATTGCTTGTCCTCAAGCAATGCAAGCTAAAAATTACCCGCCAAGACTTCAATTTTCACAAACTTAGCTTTGAACTTGATTTCAATTCTCAGAACCAGGGCACAAAGTATGATTGGCTTTTCATTTTTTTGGAAAACTTAGGAGTTACTCGGAATCAAACTATAATGCTTGTGAGTGTGTGCGGAGTTGTGTGCAAGTTGATTTTTCAGATTTTATGCAAACAAGGGGTTTTCAAATTACTTCATTGGGTTCTTTTAACATGTTTTAACTAGAGCCAGTTTCGGGCACCTATAGTGTTTTGTTTTTAGTTTTCTTAAGTTAATTAATTTATTCGACTAGAGCCAGTTTCGGGCACCTCTAGCGATCAATTTTTAGCACATACTAGAGCCAATTTCGAGCACCTCTAGCAATCAATTTTTTAGCACATGCTAGAGCCAATTCCGGGCACCTCTAGCATTTATCCAATTTTTATTCTAATCCCTCAATTTTTTTAACTATCAACCTAAGTTCACTAGAATTCCTTAAATTAATCAAACCACAACAGTGTTTCATCAAAATTTAGCATCATAGTAAAATTCTAAGTGTTTCCATGGTTATCCTAGAATAAAAATTCTATAAATTAAGTGCATTGGCAAAGTCATCATCGGATATTCATCAAATCTAGGCAATTCTTGTTCCAACTAAAGGCATGGCAAGCAATTTATGTATCCTAAATTCAATACTTAAGATGAATGCTACTAAACATGGCAACTAACTAATAACAACCCCCCCAAACTCGAGTGAGGCATTGTCCTCAATGCATGCATTAAAGAGAAATAAAAATAAAATACAAACGAGGACTTACTCCGAGAGTTCATCGTCGTGGATGATTAGGTTCCGTTTGGCTGGTGTCTTGGTTCTCTTGATTGAACGCAATGGTTGTTTCCTTGTTGCCGATGGTGGAATTGATCCTCGTACGGGGTTGTCCTCATCGTCCTCTTCATCAATGTCATTGGCTTTTCGCTTGGAGGATTCAATTGGTACAATCTTTGTTGGTGCAATAGAGGACTTGTCTGAATCTAAAAAATCAGACAATGATTCCGTACGAGTTGATTCGGGCATAGGTGCTTTACCTTTGGCGTTTGTAGTAGTTGTCGGGACGTCTTTAGCTTTGGTTGCCGTGGCATGCACGGTGTAGGTTGCCGCGGCATCATATGTTGCGGTTGTCGTGGTGACTGTTTCATTAGTTATCGTGGCAAGGATCTCGACCTGAAAGATTGGGAACGGCACGTGGCTGTCCAGGTACTTTTCTAGGATGACTTGGGTGATGGCATTGTTGTGCTCCTTCATGTACCGCATGAACATTAGTTGCCAGTCTTCAATTTGCCTAAGGTGGCTCGCAAATGGTTGCAAGAGTGCTTCAAAGTGTCCCGGGGTTGATGGCCGAGTTCCCCGGGCATTAGGGGTTACCGAGGCGGCAGGGGTTGCCGCGACAATTGGAGGCCTTGAGGATTTTACCAGTGCCTCTCCCATTAGCTTTCAGATTTGTGCTTGATTCCAACCAGACTTTGGTAGGGCCTTTTCATTGGTAGACTCACTTGGGACATGCATCTCCTTGCAATGATTGGAAATTAAGCAATGGGAGAAAAGAGAACCCTTGTCCTTTGAGCTACATACAAAAATCTCATCACAAATAATTTTTCCAATGTTAATGATGTGATTATGCAAGATAGAATGTATGAGCAAAAGACGTGGTATATCAATGATAGTATTGT
The DNA here is from genome assembly GCA_019671005.1 of Hibiscus mutabilis. NCBI lineage: Eukaryota > Viridiplantae > Streptophyta > Magnoliopsida > Malvales > Malvaceae > Hibiscus > Hibiscus mutabilis. The sequence goes on from CM033749.1 coordinate 31,413,617, forward strand.
GTGTGGTGGGCATTAAAGAAGTTTTAACAAACTTATTCTATAGTTTTGCCTCGGGTTTAAGCCGAAGGCGATTTATCGTGCCCTTGTATTTACCGTAATTCCAATGAGTTCCCGGTAGAGTGAGTTCTTGAAGCACATTGTCGAGTTGCTTGGGCGTGATTTGATCAACAAAGGCTTGATTCTTGTCCTTCTCAATGTAGAGCCCGTAAAAGGTGTTGATGTTTTCGGGGCTTATGAGTATGGCCTCGTCACGAAAAAAAACATAAGGATTATCCGGGTTAGGTGAGTGAGCATAGAATTCTCTTACCCATGAGATGTTACCCGGTTCCGATTGATGGCAAAAGATTTGCCACTTTTGATGTGCAATCCTCTCGAAGTTGAATGGTTCAAGGCCAAAATCTTGATGAGAGTTGGAGTATTCAAAGCCTTGTTCTTCGCAAATCTTCCGGCTTTCAAACTTGGAGTGAAATCTTTCTTGAACCACCGATGTAGCAAACTTCTTGTATCTTGGTTCTTTGGAGGAACTTGGATGAATCAAAAATTTAATTTTGGATGCCATGGATGATCTTGGTTGTGAGTTTTGTAAAAACAAAGAAAAGAAAATAAAAGAAACTAAAGAGTTGCAAGATGAAAAGTAGGAATAGGTTTCTTGGAAGTTAATGGTGATGGGTTTTATAGAAAAGATAGGTAGTAAATATGGTGGGTGAGATTAATTTTGGAAAGAATAAAAAGAAGGTTTCGGTTTAGGGGAAGGGTGACGGCTAGGGTTTTTTTTAGGGTAAGTTGGAGGCTTTATATAAGCCTTAGATTCAGCCCATTAATTTCCTTGTTGAAGATGTTTTCCTTCTTGAATCAAAATTCCTCTTTATCTTGAACTATTTTCCTACAATTCAAAGACAAATCAAATAAGGATTAAAATTAAAGATAAACTAATAAAAGAAAATAAATAAAGTTGTGTAAAGGGATTCTTAGACTTAAAAAGATAAATATGAAAGATGTAGTTTTAATCTTAAAGAAAATAAATCTATCCTAAAAGAGCAAATAATCGAAAATAATAAAAATTAAAAATTAAATAGTTTGAAAAATTAAAAAGAAAAAGAAAAAGAAAAAATAATAAAATATCAAAATGAGAGCATGCTCATGCATCTCCTAAGGTGACCACTTCTTTGTTACGTTCCACACAGGCACCATTGTAGTGCTTTAATCTTTGTCCATTAACTTTGAATTCATGTTTGTCAGTGATGGACTTGATTATCAACGGCACCATGGGAGAATGGATTGACAACTTTGAATGGTCCCGACCATCTTGATTTTAGTTTTCCCGGGAAAAGTTTTAGCCGAGAATTGAATAAAAGAACTAGTTGCCCTGGCATGAATTGCCGCGGTAATAGTTTCTTGTCATGCCATTGCTTTGTTTTCTCCTTGTAGATTCGTGCATTGTTATAGGCGAGTGCACGAAATTCTTCTATCTCGTTGAGGTCTAACAAACGCTTTTGTCCGGCATTTTCCCAATCCATATTCACCGTCTTGATTGGCCAATATGCCTTGTGTTCGATTTCCACCGGTAGATGGCATGTTTTGCCATAGACAAGTCGGAAGGGGGTCATACCTAAGGGTGTTTTGAATGCAGTGCAATATGCCCAAAGTGCGTCATCTAGTCTTAATGACTAATCCTTCCTAGATGGATTTATAGTTTTCTTGAGTATACCCTTCAATTCTCGGTTGAAAATTTCTGCTTGCCCATTGGTTTGTGCGTGATATGCCGTGGCAATCTTGTGTGATACACCAAAGCGTTGCAACATCTTGTCAATAAGTCTGTTGTCAAAACGCTTGCCTTCGTCACTGATAATTGCTCTCGGCATCCCAAACCGTGTAAATATGTTTTTCTACAAGAATCATTGCACGGTCTTGGAACCGTTGTTGGGAACTACAGCTGCCTCAACCCATTTAGACACATAGTCAACGGCAAGTAGAATGTAGAGGTTGCTGAATGAAGATGGAAAAGGTCCCATAAAATCGATCCCCCATACATCGAACAATTCCACCTTGATGATGTTTTGGAGCGCCATCTCATGTCATCTAGAGATATTGCCCGTCCTCTGGTGTAATCACTCATTTTTATCCAGTTTGTAAGTAGTATGTTAATATTAGCTTAATAATTAATATATTATTATTGCGTGTATACATATATTATATTATCATATGTGCTTATTATATACGTGTTATTAATATATACGCAATATATGTATGTGTTTATATATGTGCATAATGTATATTGTATGTATGTTTATACGTGTATGAATGTATATATTATTATTATTATGCTAAATGGGTTAAATTGAAAAAAAACAGATCCTAATATAAAAACCTAGTCAATATTTTTATAAGGGTCCAGTCCTCAATACAAATGTAAAACCCAACTTAAATAAATTACATAGCCCATTTTAGCCAGTCCAATCCCATCTAATTAACCCTAAAACCCTATATGATATTTAATATCATTTTTTTCCTTGCAGCAGCTGAGGGAGGGCCATTGGATCAAATCCAGATCCAACGGCCATGATCAACCCGAGATGAGCCATCTAGTGCGCGTGAAGCATACCTCCGGGCCGTTCGACTTCTCACGCGAGACCTTTCGATCTCCTCTGCCACGTGTCATCATCTCCAGCAACCACCACGCACTCCAGAAATGATCGTGACCGTTCATGCCCCAAGTGATCCTAACCGTTGGATCAAATCTGATCCAACGGCCCAAAGCAGATCTGGCCGAGATAACTTCTTATCTTCTCTGCCACGTGGCCGCATCACCGCTCCGCCTGCTGCCGCTGTACGATCTCACCGGCCCTCACCAAACCGGACATGCAAGAAACAAATAAACAAGTCAGATCAAGCATGGGTTCTGAGATTTCATATCCAATCAATTGCTTGTCAACAGAAAACACTAGATCTACTTTTACTATCATTTGCATGTTGTAAAAGAGGGGGAGAGAAGATCCAGTCAGAGCGAGGGTCGATTTTAGAAAACAAAAATTTGGGGTGTCTTTTGAGTTCAAAAATGCTTTTGTAAGAAAGGATTCGAAAAGAAAATTTCAGATCAATACAAAGAAAAATTTCAAAGAAATCTGTTTGTTTTTTAGTTCGAAATCTAAAGTTTCTTTGTTGTTTATTCGAGTCAAAAAAGGGGTTTCAAAAGGCTTACCATTCGCTCCAGGGTTGCTGCCGTCGTTCTCTCTTCACCGTGACGCCGAGCTGCCGTTGAACGACACGTAAAGGCTGACCGAGCATGGAGGTCCCCATGGGGAGCAGCACCGTCGAGTGAAAGAATGAGAGGATTGAGATAGGCTTTTAGGTTATTATTTCAGTTTGCAATTGAAAAATGAAACCCCATCTACTTTAAACCCATACAAGTGAAACGACGTAGTTTTGCAGCGACCCGACCCGCGGTGACCCGGATGCCTGGGGAGGATCCGCGTTTTTGGCAAATGGTATAATTGCATGAGAGGTCATCTTACCCTTTCCTGCTTTTATTTTTGGTCATGGGATAATTTCATTTTCAATCCCTATTCTCTGTTACCGCATGCTTTTGCATCCCTTTTTTATTTCAAATCAGCATCTCCATTTCACTTTCATTCAATTCAATCCCGAAATTAAATTGGATCAGATCTTAAATGGCATAAATACCTTCAAAGTCCTTCCGCGTTTCTGTTTCTTGCACTTTGAGCTTGCCCCTGGGCAAATTACATAGTCGGTCCCTTCAGGTTTTGTGTAGCTTGAAATTTCTTCCTTAAATCATTTTTAATTTCTGCCGTTATGTTTTATTTCATTGCATTTCAGTCCCTTTTCATGTATTAAATATTTTATCCTTGTTTTTATTTTCTTATCATGTTTGTATTGCTTTTCTTTTGTGTATGTATTTACGTTTAAATATTATGTTTTCAATATGTGTATTAATATGGGTGATATCATGTTTTATTTGTTCGTGTTATGTGCATGTTTGTTTTATATGTTATTTTTAGTTTAATTGGTAGTATGTTTACATAAGTTTTACGATTATTTTACATTGTAGATCACATGTTAGTATAAGGTAATATGCTTGGCATGCGTTATGATATGTTTTTTAGAGCTTTATTAATATGTGTTATGTTAATGTTATTTTGTTTTTATTAAATCCAATAGTTCATGCTTGCATCCCTTTTTATTTTATTATTTTATTTAAATAGTTTAAGTTTTTAGAGTAATTTATGTGTTTATCGTGTTTTTAGCCCATGTATGTTTCTTGCCATGACTGTGTTAATATTAGTGAAATCCTTGATATAAAAATTGTGTCATATGATAAAGTTTTAGTATAATTTTATGTGGAGTTGTTGCTTTGCTAATTTAGTTTCTTTCTTGCTCTATGTATGTCATGCACATGTTGCATTGGTTTTTATGCCCAAGTATGGTATAGTTAATTAGTTTGATTTAAAAGCATGTCGTTATTCTCTTTACCATGTCCATGCGTTTATGTTCTTTTTGTATGTAGTTTTGATCCTTGTATGTGTTATTTATATCTATGCTCATGCATTTCATTATTTTTGTTTAATATTATGATGTTCCTTTTTATGTTTTAGTATCATGTCGTGTATGTGTTTAAGAATGTTAGGATTAATTAATTTAGTTTTTAAAGAATGTTTTGTCTTGTTCATGTCTTTATTTTGTCTTATTATTATTATGATGTGTCGTTTTTGTTCATTTGTTTTATTATCTTCTTATTAATTTTGTAGTATTCCCCTTTTATGTTTTTTACATACCATCTCCATGTGAATGTTTTATATATATATTTATTTATTTATTTAGCTCTAGTTGCATAATGGAATATAAATTGTCAATGCGGTGCCCTTTTATCCGAGCATAAACGGGGCCAGTATCAGGCGTAGTGATGGTGGTTGGGCATTTATTCTCGGATAACAGAGCCTTTAAAATATACTCGCACCTATAACCGAATCTTAACTTAATCTTCACTTTAATCCGGAAAGTTTAATTTTAATAAAGCGGTAATTATTAAAGTACCAATTTTGGGCGGTGTGGGGGTGCTAATCCTTCCTCATCCGTAACCGACTCCCGAACTCAAAGTTTTTGAACCTCTGGTTTTATGGTGTCCGACCTACCTAAGTGGCCGGTGGCGACTCCATTTTCTTAAATAAAACGCGGTTTTTAAAAAACCCTACGGAATAAATATTTTAATACCCAAAAAATTACAAACACTTCGAAAACTTGTTTTTCTAGCGAAACAGACATCGCTACATCTGGCAACGATCATATTGCTTGTAAAAGTCTTGGGCATCTTTGTACAGTTTTGGCTAATACAAACTGTATTGCAAAACTTTGGCTGCGATACGAGTTCCTCCAAAATATCCTCCATAGGGTGAAGAATGACGTTCCCGGAGTACATTCTGCTGCTCATCTTCAGGGACACATCGGCGTATAACCTGATATGCACATTGTTTAAACAAAATAGGCTCGTCCCAAAAGTAATGCTTAGCATCATGGCGGAACCGCTTCTTCCCTTGGTGAGTAAGACCATAAGGTAAAATACCACAAACAAGGAAATTAACTAAATCCGCGTACCATGGTGTTGCTGAGGCATGTGTTGCCGTGGTGACTGCTCCTAAAATTGCTGAGGCGTGTGCGTCGAGGGTTGTCGAGGCATGCACATCCATGGTTGCCGAGGCGTGTGCGTCAAGAGCTGCTGCGGCGTCGAGGGTTGCCGAGGTATGCGCATCCGTGGTTGTCGAGGCGTGCGCGTCAATGGCTACCGAGGCATCGAGGGTTGCCAAGGCATGCACACCCATGGTTGTCGAGGCAACTAAAAGTTACTCATCCGGTAATGCATCACATATCTCTAAATCCGCGTCCTCCTCCCTATTGCGTTCTAAACGTGATAAGTGATCGGCCACTTAATTTTCTGTTCATTCACTGTCCTTAATTTCAATATCAAATTATTGTAAAAGTAATATCCAACAAATCAAATGAGGTTTGGCATCCTTTTTAGCAAATAGATATTTAATTGCCGAGTGGTCCGTATGAACAATTACCTTTGTACCAATCAAATAAGATCAGAACTTGTCAAATGCGAAAACTGCAGCTAGTAATTCTTTCTCCGTTGTTGTGTAATTCACTTGAGCACTATTAAGAGTTTTACTAGCGTAGTATATCACATGGAAGGTCTTACCTGTGCGTTGGCCTAGGACTGCTCCTACCGCAAAATCACTTACATCATACATGAGCTCTAAAGGTAGCGTCCAATCTGGTGGAACGATAATGGGTGTCGTGGCAAGCTTTTCCTTTAGGGTTTCGAATGCTTGGGCCCAAGAATCATCAAAATCGAAGACTTTATCCTGTTCAAGCAAATTGCACAAGGGTTTAGTGATTTTAAAAAAATTATGAATGAACCTCCTGTAAAAACCTGCATGTCCAAGAAAGCTTCGAATTCCTTTAACCGAACTTGGTGGGGGTAATCTCTCGATCGCGTCCACCTTGGCTTTGTCTACTTCAATTCCCTTGGATGAAATCTTGTGGCCGAGCACTATTCCTTCATCTACCATAAAATGACACTTCTCTCAATTGAGGACTAAATCAGTTTCTTCACATCTTGACAACACATTCTCTAAATTGTCGAGGCAGCTGTCGAAGTCATTACCAAAAACAGAAAAATCATCCATGAAGTTCTCAATGAAGTCTTCGACCATGTCTGAAAAGAGTGACATCATGCATCTTTGGAAGGTTGTCGGGGCGTTACACAATCCGAACGACATCCTTTAGAAAGCATAAGGACCATATGGGCATGTGAAGGTTGTCTTTTCTTGATCTTCTGGTGCTATGACAATTTGATTGTAACCTGAATAACCATCAATAAAATAATAAAAGGGTTTACCTGCAAGACGGTCAAGCATTTGATCAATAAATGGTAATGGGAAGTGATATTTCCTAGTGGCTTTGTTTAGCTTTCGATAATCCATACAAACCCTCCAACTGGTCACAGTCCTGGTTGGAATGAGTTCATTGTTTTCATTACTTACCACCGTTATACCTCCCCTTTTTGGTACACATTGTACCGGACTTACCCATGTACTATCAAAGATAGGGTATATAATGCTGACGTCAAGCCACTTGATGATTTCTTTCATTACAACCCCTTTCATAGCATGACTCATTTTCCTCTGGGCCTCAGTTGAAGGTTTGTGATCATCTTTCAACAAAATCTTGTGCATGCACACTGCCGGGCTAATTCTTTTCAAGTCGGCAATTATCCACCCTATTGCCTTCTTGTGTAGCATCAACATTTTGATCAGCTTCTTTTCCTGCTCTGGCTGTAACTTAGAGGAAATAATTACAGGAAATATATTATCGATTCCTAAGTATGCATATTTTAGTTGCTCTGACAACTGTTTCTACTCAAGAATCGGTGGTTGTTCAATATAGGGCTTTTCGAGCTTATCTTCCTTACCTGAGTAATCCAGTGGTTCAAAGTATGTACCTGGTCGATTGACTAGCCAATTTGACTCTTCTTGTTGTTCCTTATCGATCGGTTCTTCATACTCCTCAGGTTCCTCTTGATCGGCAATGTAGTTGCCGATGCAACTAAATTCCTCGTCGAAGTTAAACTCTGTCGTGGCATGAAGAAGTTGGCATTCTTCTAGATCATATGCATGCCTTAGTGTTTGGAACACATTTAGTTTAACTTGCTGGTCATTCACCCTCATTGTGAGTTCTCTCTTTTCAATATCGATCAAGGTTCTCCCTGTTGCTAGGAATGGTCTCCCGAGAATGATAGGTGTATGCTCATCTGCTTCACAATCCAAAATAATAAAGTCAGCGGGAAAAATAAATTTATCAACTTTTACCAGTATGTCTTCGATTTTTCCCTCTGGATGCACATAGGATCTGTCGGCTAGTTGTAGCATAATTGTTGTAGGTCTTGCCTTCCCGATTCTTAGTTTATGGAAAACCGATTTAGGCATCAAGTTTATGCTAGCCCCAAGGTCGCATAATACTTTCTCGACATAGTGGTTTCTAATGAAACAGGGTATTGTGAAAGTTCCAGGATCCTTCAACTTGGGTGGCATACGATTGTGCAACATGGCCATGCATCCCTCTGTTGCGGAAACTATTTCAAACTCTTCTAGCCTTGTTCTCTTTGACACAATGTCTTTAAGGAACTTGGAATAGTTTGGCATTTGTTCAATTGCTTCCACCAATGGCAAGTTGATGTGGACTTGCTTTAGGATATCAAGAAACTTCTTGAATTGATATTCTTACTTTTTTCGCTTCAACCTTTATGGGAATGGTGGTGGAAGTTGGATACCTTCGATCCTTTCATTGGTCTGGAATATGATTGACAGCATTGCTGGAACAACTGGAGTTGCCGAGGCATCATCAACTGGGGTTGTCGTGGCGTGCCTATCATTGGTTGCCGAGGCATACTTATCGCCAGTTGCCGATGCATACTTATCGTTGGTTGCTGAGGCATACTTATTGCCGGTTGCCACGGCAATTCCTGGTTCATCATCTGAGGTTTTGCTGCTGGGTTCGTCTTGATCTTTTTGTGAAGTTTTGTTTGGTGAGCGAGCTTGAGCCTCTTTATGTTGTTGGCCACTTCTAGTGGTGATCGCCTTATATTGCTCATGGGCAGTTCCTCTTGCGACTTTAGTATCGCTAGGTAAACCTTTTTGTGGTCTAGTATTCAGGTTTCGAGCAAATTGTCTGACTTGATTTTCCAATGATTTGATTGTCGCCTCTTGGTTTTGCAATCTCATCTCGGTCCTGTTAATAAAAGCATCAGTTTTTTATGAAGTTACTATTCTCAGCCATATAAGATTCAGTTTTCAACATAAAAGCATTGAGAGAGTTTTCCAAAGAACTAGATGTTGTCGGTTGTTGCTGCGGCAACTATTGCCATGACATATTCTACTAGAATCTCGATGCTTGTGCATTCTGATTGTTATAGTTTAGAGCATTGTTGGGATTACTCCATGAAAAATTCGGGTGCTTCTTCCAAGCTGGATTGTATGTATTGGACATCATATTGTTGCTCCGATTGTAATTCCCCACATAGAAGCTGGATTTCGGATTCTGCATACATTCAGAAGAATCATGGTTACCACCACATAACTCACAAAATGAATCTATTACCTTGACCTCATGTGTGTTGTTTGGTTTCTGCATGTTCTGGACCATCTTGGTTAAGGTAGCCAATTGTGCCGAAATTGAGTATGATGATCCTAGTTCATGTATTGTGGCTTGGCGTCTAACTCATCATCTTCTAGTAGAGGGGAATTGATAATCATTCTTGGCCAGCCTGTTTAGAATTTGCATTGCTTCCTCCGGCGACTTATCTAAGAGTATGCCGTTTGCCGAGGCGTCTAGCATCATCCTCGTTGGTGTATTCACGACGTTGTAAAACATTGTTACTTGTGTCCATATTGAGAATCCGTGTAGGGGGCATTTGTGTAGAAGTTCTCTATATCGCTCTCAAGCCTCGTACATAGATTCATCATCTACCTGCCGAAAAGAAGTAATGTCGTTACAAAGTTTATCAGTCAAATTTATAGGATTAAACTGAGCAAGGAAATCACGTCAAAGATCGGTCCAAGATCCTATTGATCCGGCAGGAATACTATTCAACCATGTTTTCGTCCTATCCCTCAGTGAATAGGGGAATAATCTTAATCGTAAAACATCGAGGGTGACTCCGTGTATTTTGAATGAGTTGCAAATCTCGAGGAAATATTTAAAATGTTTTCGTGCATCTTCAGTTGCTGAGCCATCAAATTGACCAATTGTGTTGATCATATTAAACATCATCGGTTTCAACTCAAAGTGGTCGGCTTCAATTTCAGGTGCGACAACTCCTGGATTAATTCTATCAAGATCTTCATCAAGATAGTCTCGAATAGTTCTGTTTCGTCCAAGAATCACTCCTCCTCCTGCTGGAACATCTTGATTCATATTGCCGTCTTGATTAGCCATTGCTACTCTTAACCTTCCTCTAAGTCTTTGTAAGGTTCGTTAGATTTCTGGATCAAAGGGATATTCTGGTGTAATCGGTCTCGCCCTGGTCATATACCAATACAAAACCAAAGTTTGTTAACCCTTTGAATCTTAAACAAGAAAAATAAAAAAATAAAAAAATACAAGAAAATAAAAACAAAGTCGCTATTTCCAATCCCCGGCAAAGGCGCCAAAAACTTGTTGCGCGTAATAAATGCTACGCAATTGTGCAAGTATACACGTCGCAAGTTATAGTATAAAAGATATCGTCTCCACAAGGATTGGTGCTACTTCAAGAATCTATTCTCTTGCACTGTAAAAAGTAAAAGAAAACACAAGTAGAAGATTATAGGAGTTTAACTAACAACTAAACTAGAAAGAAATAAAGTAAAAGAATAGATGAGATCAAATGAGAGAAAATAGGCCAGGTTATCGTGAGTTGAGGTGTGATAGCCGATTGGATCGTCTTGGTAAAAGAGTACAAGGGCAACTCAGTTGCCGTGGCAACTTGCACAATGGGGTTGCCTTGGCAACTAATCGATGGTTGCTTGGGCGACTAGTTGGGCAACTACTTGGGCGTCTGGGCAGCAACTTCAAGGTTCGGTGGAGCGTTCTTCAATTGTTTCTTCTTATCCCTAAGTCGAAACTCTAGCTATTTGTGCATGCCTTGATAATACATCCATGCGTGAATCAATGGTGAACAACAACCAATCTTGCGCTCCTCTTAGCCGTTGAAATCCTTAACTTATTCCTAAGCCGGATTAATCTTCACCATCAATAGATTGAATAAAGATCATACTCATTTGTTTCTTGAATCTAACTCTCACGATATTAGATAAATAGATGAAGTTACAAGATCCTCTCCCAATTCACTCGCAAACAAGAATAAGAACCAAGAATGAATAAACCTTGAATAGAAAAGTGCAAACTCTTATTACCTAAACAAAATCCAATTGTTTCTCACAACCACAAAACACAATAACCATAGCCAAATAGATTTAGTTCATGGCTAGGTTCCAAAGAAACACAAGATAAAGAATTCCTAGCATGAACCTAATTGAAAAGGAAAGAAAAAGATGAAGGATGGATGAAGCCTTCTTGTCGAGATCTCCCCCTTGAAGCTTGTTGAAAATTCTCTATACTCTCTCTCTTAGAGTTGAAGGCTCGGTGATCTATTTATAGGGCTAGGTCAAAGTCCTTCTTTGAGGAGGAAGTTAAGTTGGAATTAAATTATCTTTAAAGAATATAATTCTTTATTATATTTATATTCCTTCTAGAACTTCTCCGATCTTCTTGGGATTTAATTCTTCTTTAACATCTTCATGGAAATCAAACTCTTTTGGGATTTAGCTTTGCTCCACGTCATCTTGGGCTTGTTTAGTCATCAATTTTGACTACCATATCACCTTATTCTTTTTTGACAATTGCCTTGGCAACTGGCTCGGCATCTCCTTCATGCATTGCCTTGGCAACTAGCTCGACATCTTCTTCATGCATTGCCCTGGCAACTAGCTCGGCATCTCCTTCATGCATTGCCCTGGCAACTAGTTCTAGCCTTGCTTTGGCAAGTGATTCTGTACATACACACAAAACACACCAAAGCATCATCTTTCCCCACAAAAACTACCAAGTTATGTAATCAAGCTCAACGATGGAAGAAAATATGGATTAATGCATGAATGTCTAATTATGCAACTAATATGAGCCTAAGTCTAACAATAATATGAGTAAAAAAGGTAAGAAAAAATAGTACTTTTGAACACTTATCACATATTTAAAGAACGATTAAGCAAGCATTTAGAAGGAGAACTTTGAGAGGATTTCTTTGACGATCGAAAGGGGAAGGCTGCGTGGTTCGACCAGCTAGACCGAGGGCTTGGAGCCATTGAAGGGCTGCATCGAGAGACCCCCTTCTTGCCCATTCTCTTTGTTTAGTTTTATTTTTTATTTTTTTATGATGATGTATTTTGAAAACGTTTATGGTTTTTCGGTTAAATCCCTCACCATGAACTAATCAATAGTTGGTGGGAGATGTTTGCGTTGAAACGCTATTTTCATGTTTAGTTTTTAATAATAAATATGCCTTGGCAATGTTTTATCTATTCAGCATCCTTTAATATTTTTTAAATACTATGCCAAGCGAGAGCTGGCACTGTTGGCCTAGTGCGCCTCAATATATTAACAGACTTGGGGTGGCAACGATTAAGTTGTTGAATACTGAGGAGAGAAGCTTCGAGAGAAGTCGTTCAAGTAGATGAACTTACTTCGGGAGTGAAATCTACCCCTTAGGAGTATAGATTGGATCTTAATCAAATTGGTTTATTTAAAAGCAAACACTATAGAGATATAGGGGTTTTTACATGATCAATTTAGGGCAATGACCATCGAGAGAGACTTTGCTAATTTTGAATCTGCTCAGCAAACAATGCCAAGACAGGTTGTTATTAAAGGTTGGCACGACATGAATAGCGTGAAAACTGTGCATTCTCTGCCAACACTCATCATTCATTAAAGCACCTTCCTTGCCAACGTCTTTACTTTACTTTTCTTTTCTTTTCAAATATTTCCAAAACCAACTTCAAAACAAATCAACTTTTTCTTAAGGCAAGTAACAATCAAAGCAATTGAATTCCAAGTCAATCTCTGTGTGATAGATACTCAGCTTACCAGCTGTATTACTTGTAGACCGTGTATACTTGCACGCAAAAGACTCATCTTGGCACTATTTTATATTTTTTCAACACATATATTTTGCCCCTTTTGCTAGCATTCACTTAGAGAGTCTACAATGACACACGTTCTCAAGGTCGTTCTTGTTGTCATTCACCATATTCTTTTTCTCTTGGCATAGATTCCTCAAAGTTTTTTCAATTTCTGGGTTCAATAGAAGAATAGGTTGTGTGTTGGACCTTTTGGTTATGCACTGAAACGTACATGAGGATGAAAAAACAAAATAAAAAATAAATGCAATAAAAATAAAGTCGTAAGCGAAATTACAACGTAATTATCAATTGATGCTTGTCGAATAGTGATGCACTTTAGAGCAAGTATACTAGTCATATCAAGTAATAAAGTGATGAGTAGAGTGTCGAACCCACAAAGATTGGAATAATAACTATGAAGTTATTATGCTTAAGAATGTATTGCAAGTATTGGTGTTTGAAGATTTAATTAAAACTAAAACAATTAAACTAAAGATAGCTATGATTAAGACGAACAACTGCAACAACTAACATATAATTAAGGAGGCTGGGATTATTGCTAAGGATATATGCTTGATTGCCTATTACAATGTTATAGCAATTGACAATACATGTCTGCGTAAACCATTAAGTTCTTTATTTGCTCGACAGAATTTTCTAATGAACTTCTGACTATCTCGATGCATAGAAGTTAATAACATTGAGGATAAGGTAATACATGTTTGCGTGAACCCTAACAACCATATTATTTGTTAAAGAACTCAATTTTAGTCGTTGAAACCCTAAACTTATATCTAAACCTGATTAGAACTAAGTCAACAGCTTAGCTCTACCGTTCATGTTTGTATAAGCTAACTCTCTCGATATTAAGCCACATATCAATAGTTAAAAGGTTTCTCTCGATAGATCTTACAATAACTACGCATGAAGTATGATTAACATAATAAATAAATGGAAAAACAACTATATCATTATAAAAAGGTAATTAAAACATAAAATCCCTGGGCGCAATAATCCCAACAAAAGTATTTAGCTCATGTCTGAGCCTAAAACATCCATAACAAAAAATATTAAAGTATGATAGTTTATCAAGCAAGGTAAAAAAAGAGTCGAGCGTCATCGACAAACTCCCTTCAAGCCGTCCAACTGTGCTACAGATCTCCCACTCTGTTGGCCTCTCTCGATGGCTCTGCCGTGAGGAGAATTCTCTAGCTTCCAATCTGGTGGTTCTCCACAAGCTTTAGGCTAGGATTGTTGCCTGTAATCGCTTCTTCCCTCGAAGTAGCATCTAAGTCTCTCTTATATAGGCGGTGAAACTAGAGTTTCAGTACCCTAAAGTGAACGCGGCTTCATAAAAGAAAGCCATTAGTTTCTTGCTTCATTTAATGTTGCGTATCTGGGAGAAAGTCCACATAGGTAAAAGCATATTGATCTCTAACTCTTTATGCATCGTCAGCTCTAGCCATGCGATATGCTCCTCTTTCGCTCCAGCAATCCTCCAATATTCTGCACATACACCACAAAATACCATATATCCCGTGAAAAGTACCAATATATATGACATTTAAAGCATAGGCGGTGTAACTTTCTATCTAAATGCAAATATGTACAATCTAACTTAAATGCAAACTATATGAGCTTGAAAACATGCAAAAGACAAGGAATAAGAGCATATAAAATAGATCAATTATGCATTCGTCAGAGGCATTATGGGTGCATTTCTTAAGGGCCGAGTATAAGTTTCCTGACGGTATTCTGAATGTGCTTTACAATACCACTTGCTCTCGACTATAGAAGGGTCTCAGTATCGTTTGGGAAGATGTTAGGAATAATGTCATGTGTGATATTGGTAATGGTCGTTTGACAAATTTTTAGATGGATTATTACGTTGTGGAGGTTGGCCCATTGATTAAACATGTTCCACTTTTTACCATAGGAAGCATACATCGGGTTTTGGTGGCGGTAATGACAGATGAGGGGAAGGGGAACTGGTTGTGGGATTTATTTGAAAATTTTCTCCCTCTCGATTTTGCTTCGTTTAACTATAATTAAAAGGCCAATGTGCTTCTGCTTGATGATTTGATTGGATGGCCGGGGAGAGCAGATCATCAATTTTTTGTGAAGAGTACTTTTGGGGTTCATGTTGGGATGAAAGGTGCGCCACAGGATTCGGTGTGGAAGTTGGTTTACAAATTTTAGGGTTTACAACATATTAAATTTTTTTTTATGGTTGATTTGTTGTGGAAAGATCATGACCAATGCGGAACGTGTGCGTTGGCATTTTACCAATGATAGTCGTTGTCTTCATGTGTTGTTGTTCCTGAAGATTCTCTCATGTGTTGCGCTTATGTCTTTCTGCGTATGCGATATGGATGGTCCTTATCAAGCCCGACAAGCTATAATAGTTTCTTCATATGGATATTAGGAGTTGGGTTCGTGTGAATCTTGTCGACCCTAGGTATTTTCCCTGTGTGATTGATGATTAGGATGTTTTATTCGGAGCTGTAGTGTAGAATTTATGGTTAATCAGGAATGTCGTTGCTTTTGATCGTCCATTTGAGGAGAGTGGCTCGGTCATTGAGCACAGTCAGGGTCTGGTCACCCTTACGCGTCGAGCGTTGGCTCTTTCGGTTGGTCCGCAGTCTGCTTATGGGAGTGGTGCTGCGAATGTACCGGCTTGGCAGCTTCCTTTCGAGGCCTGGTGCAAATTAAACTCGGATAGGGCTCAAAGGAACACTGATGAGAGCGCGGCTTGCGCGGGGGAGGGAGTCATGCATGACTCGTTTGGGCAATGACGCGTAGGATTCTATAAGTTTGTGGGTGTATGCTCGGTGTTGGAAGCTGAAATCTGGGGTATTTATGTTGGATTGCTGTGTACTTGGGATGTGGGCGAGAGATATATCGTAGTTGAATCGGATTGTTTGGATGCGATTCGAATGCTTAAGGGAGAGTTATCGGGTCATTCTACGGTGTTTATGTATATTCGGCAATTGTTGCTTCGTGATTGGAATGTGTTGTTTGGATATGTTCCACAGGCCTGTAACAAGGTTGCAGACGCGATGACAAAACATACTGGAGATACCGATTTGGAAATTTGCCTATGCTATACTCTGTCGTCCTCTATTATGAGGCTCTTACTGGAGGATATGCCTGCGAGTAGTGTTTGAGATTGTTTAAGTTTGATGCATTGTTTTCCCGTTTATTTTGTCGAGTTCTCTCGTAGGTTCTTTGTACATATGTCCATGTGTACTATTTTCCTTCATTTAGGTTTAGTGAGGTTTTTAATGAGGCACATTGTCATATTTTCCCTTTTTTCACAAAAAAAAAAATCAACTGTTTAAACACTCTAACACGACCCAAGCTAGGGAGATACCACTTTCCCCGCCCTCCCCAACTATCAAAGGTGACCACTTGTGTTTTTTTATCAAAAAGTTGAAGAAATGAAATAAAATAGACAACAACTTTAGGGAAATGTGATGAACGTGATTTATGAAATCTTGAATATAAAATCATAGATTTTGTTTGCTCGAGTGTTCGCTTCACAGCCATGAATATTAATGGTGGGGTTAGGACTTGGGGTAAATTAATTAAGAGAGAGAGAGAGAAGTGCATAAATCTCTCGAGTTTTCGCTTCACGGGCATGAATGTAATGGTTGATTAAAGACTAAAAGGGGAGGAGAAGAAACTACAAGACAAGTGGAAAAAAGTTGATGACCAAAGGGAAAAAATTCTAAACCTCACCGATAAGTTTTTGGTGCAATAACAAAATATATTTATTTTTAAAAAAATATAGATTTTAATTTTAGAAATAATATTATTAGGAGAGAGAGTCGCGAATCTCAAACATGAACCATAAAATGAACATAAAATATATCGAAAGATCCCAAATCTCTAGAATTTTCACTTCTCCGATATGGTAACATGTCATCAAAGAAATTATATCAAATGGTAACTTTCAAAAACTATTTTTAAAATTACAGTAAAAAACTAAGTAAAGGTTCATATGGTAAGAAATAACATGAAAAAAATAAAATAAATAACTTTAATTAATTAAAACTGTAATTAATGTGATGAGAAGAATCATAAGATAATTTTCTCCTCATTAGGCCTTCATAGGATTCGATATAATTAATTGATAATGCAAGCATGAAGACCGGACCGCATGGGGCGGGATATAGAAAATGAAACACGAGGGGGGAAAACTCCCGTCTTCACTTCACGGTCCAAGCCATAAAGTATTTCTGCAACCTTTTTTTTTTTTTTTGGTTCAATGGTTTGCATTGGTGGGTCTCAAACGTTGCACCTTTGTATCATTGACCCATTTCGTCTTTGCATTACGTTTAAGGCGTAATGTAAAAAAATACTCTTAATATTTGATCGAATACTTATTTTGATTCTTATTTTTTTGAAGTAATTTAACTCTTAATATTTTATTTTAGGTCAAAATGATTCATTTACAGATGAAAATTATTAGTCAATTAACGATAAATAGCTTAAAATGACGTGACAAACATACATATCAGTGCATGTTAACATGACAATGTTATATAGACAAAGGTGTTAACGTGAAAGAATGTTACATCAGTCAAACAATAATTTTATAAAATTATATGAAATAATTTTTTTCTACTGACGTCATTCTGTTAAGTCATTTCAAGATGCTTAACGTTAGTTTATTAAGAGTTTTTATCTGCATAGAGGCCATTTTAACCCAAAATAAAACGTTGAGGGTTAAATTGTTATAAAAAAAATAATAGGACCAATGTAATTATTCAGTCAAACGTCAGGGGCATTTTTTTGAATTTATGCCTATATTTTATAATCAAAGTATTGTATATGCTTATAAATTTTAGTATATTATTTTGTATCATATTATGTTATATGGAGTATTGATTAGAGTAATTTTTTTATATACATTTGTATAATTTTTTACACAAATATGTATATTTACACTTCAAAATCTAAATCTCTATCTTGAAAACATGAATCGTAAACCTTAAATTCTTACAATACACCTTAAATAATGATCCTGCAAACTAAATTCCTAAACTCTATGTTAATTTTCTAAACTATAAAACAGAAAGAATTGTATAATTTAAAATATATGTAGAATAATTTTCCTTTTAATTATTTTTTCCATAGTATAGTGATTTGATCTAACCTGAACTAATTTTGGGCTGAAAAGGGAACTGAAATCTCTCTTGGGCCCTTATAAGATGGGTTTGCATTTATTAAGTTCATTGATTAGATTTAGAGGTTGTTTCAATTAACAAAAAGGGAACTGAAATGGATTGTTTGCTTCATGCAGTTTTTTTTTTTTTTTTAAATTGCCCTTATAAAGAATAGGATATATTGTACCCGGGCTTCCATGTGAGATTTTCTTACGACATTTCTAATAACGGCCGTCCTGCAGATTATTATGCTAATTATACAGGTAAGTGTTGCCTCATTCAATCCAATGAAAAGAAAGAATTTTTTTAGTTCGACACCTTTTTATTTTATTGACCAAAATCAATTTTAATTTTTTCAATTGAGTTGAGTGAAATGACACTTGAATTAAATGGAGCATAATAAAATTATTCAAATTAAATTAAAAGAATTTAAAAATTAAATTAAAATCTTATTGACAATCAAATTAAATTATAAGATAAAGCTCAATTCAAAAAAATATAAGATAAAGCTGGGAGTAAATAAACTTGATTTGACTTGAAAATATTGATTTTTTTTCTTCAAATTTCCAGATAATGAATTCTAGTTATTATGATAAATTTTATTTAGTAATTTACTTGTTTAATGCTTAAACTTAATGAAACTACCTTTTTTTTTGTGAGCTCCGAAATAAAAAACTAGATCAAAATACTAAGTGTGCTAGTTAACATTCAACGATGCAGCGACTAGTGCCCTACTAGTTATGTCTTTCAATTACCTCCACCGATCAAGCAAAGCTCTCTAATCATCAAGAGGGGAATCGAAAGCGATAGCGTTCCTATGAAGCCATAGATCTAAACGATAGCTCTGAAAAGAATATCCCAATCTTGAGTATCCCGCACATAATCGTGAGGATTCGAGAGGTTCATTTCGATCCGAGCTTTAAAGTCCGTGGTGATGAACTCATTGAGTCGATTCCCCTTGATCAACACCATCCATACTGACATAGCAACAGGACACATCCTAAGAACGTGGTTAATGTCCTCAAAGGGACCATTACAAACCGAGCAGTTACAATTCGAAGTAAAATGCTTACGCATCCGTGCCACATTTGTCATCAAGCGATCATGGCATGCAAGCCACATAAAAATTTTAATGCGCTACAATCCACGGTACTTGTGAATTATGCCCGTATCATCTCATTAGAATCGCTATTGTTCCTTGAGCGTAGCTCATACGCACCGAAAAGCGCAAATCATCTCGCCCATTCCACCTTATGGCATCACCCTGTGCAGAACTAATCGACCCTTTCTTTGCAGTGATTCTGAGGAGAAAATTCAAAGGCAAGAGTTGGAACAAATTCCATTTCCAATTCCCTGCAAGATCCACCATATGCACAACCACCACCCTATCAAAATCAATAGTCCCGGCCGTGATACAATGATTTATAAGTGGATTAATGTCGTAGAGCCAATCATTGAACCAGAAGTCCACCTCTATACCGTTACTCCAAGAGATATATTGTCGGACATCGGACCAAATCAGAGATAAACCCTTCCATAGTCTAGAGCAATTGCGATCATTAAGAGTATCCGGGATCTCTTCTGATAACGTTGAGGAAGAGAATTCTTCTTTACCAACAAATTGAAGGCCACCTTCATAAGGAATGCATCATTCAACTTATCAAGATTCTAGAATTCTAGTCCCCCTGTTCGCGATCGGTTTGCACACTTCTGACCATTTTACCAAATGCACTCTGCCACTATTAGAAGAACTGTCTCAAATAAAACGTCGAATAATATCATCAATTTCACTGCATATTCGCTGTGGCAAAACTGCAGTTTGCATCGTGTAGAGTGGCATTGTTGCAAGCACCGACTTTGATGCGACTAGCCAATGAAAGAGTTCGTGTTATCCACCCATTTAATCTATCTCGGACCATATGAACCAAATATTTCTCCATGTCACTAACCTCCTTAAAGCCAAATTTAGAACTAATATGAGCTTTCAACTCCGAGGAGACATTCTTCAAAAAACAAAAAACATTGTAGTTTTTGGGATGTTTATTTTAAGGCCTGAAGCCATGCAAAATTTATGTAACATTGAACGAATCATTTCGAGTTGTTTCATTGATGTTTCTGCAAACAGAACCATATTATCAGCAAAGAATAAATATAATATATCAGGATTAGCCCTCGAAGTATAATAGACAACGTGAGATCAACCATACTTAAACACTCAAATTTTCCTATTTATGCGTATTATAAATGAGTAGTATAAAATATAAAATCAAATTGTATGTTCAAAGAATATTTTAGTTGTTATATAACTTTTATTAGTTTGTACATTTTTTTGTAATTTTAGAAGAATCAATTATTTTAAATTTAATATTATATAAGCATAAGGGACATCTACACCAATTTATTAAATAATTTTTGAGATATTTATGTTATAAAAATTCAACTAATTAACTCGAATTCAAAAATCAAATTCACTTACCTGAGTGGATTCAATAAACAAATAATTTGAATAACTAAATTGGAACAGAAATTTTCTTTTTCTTTTTAGTGTCTTTATGTATGCTAGGAACAGTGATAACAGGGCAATTTGCTAATCTCCCACCTCACAATCACAAGCATCCAAACTTCACCCACAAAGTCAAAATCTTATTCCAGCCAGCTCAACTCACAAAAAATTAAATTAATCTGATGTCGGCCGTGATTTGTTAATAAAATATTATCTTTAATTTCAATAATTTGATCAAATTCAGATAACTTCAATTATATATGTGCAAAAACATTTTACTATTTATATAATTAGATACCGTCAAATTCAACCGACTTACCCTCTTCAAACGCTATAAAACCCCCCCACCTTTCACTCCAAATTGTCCATCCTACACTCTATCCTATCAATCACTAGTTCACTACTACTTTAACTTGAAGCAAGAAGCCACTAGCTAGGGTTCCACAGCCATGGCACCAAAAAGAACAGCTTCTCTAGCCCTATTTTTTGCACTCAACATTCTCTTGTTTTCCCTAGTCGGTGCTTGTGGTTCCTGCCCTTCCCCCAAGCCTAAACCAAAGCCGAAACCCACCCCCTCTCCCTCTCCTTCTACAGGAGGCAAGTGCCCCAGAGATGCCCTTAAACTAGGTGTATGTGCTAATCTGCTAGGTGGTTTGCTCAACGTCACCCTTGGTACTCCTCCCGTTCAGCCATGTTGCTCCCTCATCCAAGGTCTTGCTGATCTGGAGGCTGCCGTTTGCCTCTGCACAGCAATCAAAGCGAACATTTTGGGCATCAACCTTAATGTCCCACTTTCCCTCAGCTTGCTTCTCAACGTCTGCTCAAAGAAAGTTCCCTCTGGTTTCCAATGTCGTTAAATCAGTTTTTTTTATTATTATTCTTAGTGTCGCGTGGTTTTTGATGTTCTAATATCATCCAGTATGCAGTGGTCAATGTTTTATTGGTAACTGGTCGTTTAATTACGTGGTTGTGCTTGTAGGGTTGTTTCCTTTTGGATTGATACTGAATAAATGTACTACTATAAAAATAGTGTAATTTCTTTGGATCTGTGTATCGTTTATGAGAAATGAAATACTAGTGTAACTTCTCAGTGTTCTCATGCTACAGTGTTCAGTCCCATGACTTTAATGGCAAGAACGTTTTGTATATAGGCCGCAACATTACATATGACAAATCATCGACTCTTGTTTTTTATATTTGATGCTGTAAAATTTGAGAAATTATTAGATGGATCCGGCTCACCACGTCATTCATGGTCCCGGCCAATAAAATCCATCCATCTCATTGATATATAGGAAAGAGGTGAAGATTCACCTTGGAAAAAATTGACATGGAAAAATATTATTGGATGGACCACGAATGACGTGGTGAGCCAGACCATCTAATAATTTTTCGTAAAATCTAGAGGTTGAACTTGTCCCCTATCTTTATCGCTTCTAAATATCTTACTGCAAGCCCTATGTAGCCAGCTTGTATTTGTGTTAATTAATATGATCTCTAAATCTTCTTATGGCCATGGATTTTACATTCCATAAACAGCTACAAAATCTCTTGAACATGTCCAAAAAAATAAAGGGTTTCAGCTAAACCATGAGCAATCAATGTGCATGGAACTTAATGGATTGTAATCACAAAGTACAAGAATTATGAAACTCTACCGAAACCTCGTGATAAAGTAATAGGGTATGTAAATAGAGAGGGGAACGTGGTCGCATATCGATGCAGATTTTGATTTTGTGAATAGTTCACAGATAACATCTGAGACATGTTTACAAACAGGGTGCAACAAGTGTAAACGGTGGTCGGATTACCTGGAGCTGTCCTGTCTCTATCGTTGTTACAGTTTTCATGTCGTTTAATGCTTGGAGTAGCAGGGAAAAGTAGAGATTTTAGAGCCAGACTCTTTTAGATATCCATGCAGTCCTTTTAGGCAACTAAATTTCGGAGTGGTGGCCCATGGCTCATGGTTTTGAGAGCCGAAGAAGAAACTACTGATGCACAGTTTGGAGTCCGTGGCTAGTATGAACGCATCCTCAAACGGGGAAAAAAAGAAAGAAAAAGAAGGTTCATTTCACTTCATCGTCCCTCTGCAAAAAAAAGGCAGAGGATTCATGGCCTTACAGTTTGATTTCCTCGAACCACACAATATCCAAAGAATTCAAGATAATTAATGACGGCAAACTTGAACAAAAAAACTTGTTTTTTTTTTATCTCTAAATCTAAGTATTAAAAAAAGGTTTAAATGAAAAATAGGTGTAAAATATATATTTTTTGAACTTTAGGTGCATAAAGTATTTTTTTGTAAAATTAACTGCCTAAAGTTTCAAAAGTTACAATTTTAGGTGTCTGACAGTTAAAGGGTATTAAATTTTTTAACCAATCAATGCTTGACACGTGGAACTGGAAAACACTCCAAAATTTCAATTTTTCATAAAATCCTAAAAATTTGCAAATTTTACAAAACAGTCCCAAAATCCCTAAAATCACCCAAACCCCCAAATTGCCATCAATCGCCGCCCGCCAGACCAAGGCGGTCATTTCCCCCAACACAGCGTCGCTGGAAACGGCGAATGGTGTGCTAGCCGAACATCAATTTTGCGTTCGACGTTCGGCTGCACGCCGTTTGCCATTTTCGGTGACGTCGTGTTTGGGAAAATGACCGCTTTGGTCCGGCGACAAAAGGGGTGTGGTCAGGGGCGGCAAAAGCGGTGACGATTTGGGGGTTTAAGTTTGAGTAATTTAGGGATTTGGGGACTGTTTTATAAAATTTTCAAAATTTTGGGATTTTATAAAAAATTGAAAGTTTTTATAAAAATATATTTTAAGTTTTTAATTTTGAAAAATAAAATAAAATAAACATGTCACGTGTCAAGCATTGTTTGGTGAACAATTTTTTAACACTCTTTAACGGTCAAACACCTAAAATTATAATAGTGTAAACTTTAGGCACCTAAAATTATAACGGTTGAAATTTTGTGCACCTATTTTTACAAAAAAATACTTTAGGTACCTAAAGTTAAAAAAAATATACATTGGACACTTATTTTTCTTTAGCTCATTAAAAATTAAATCTTGCCCCTAAACTCTTTAATGCCATTAAATTGATTAAAACCATGAAAAAACGCTAAAAGCTCTCCAAAAATATTAACTACCATAAATAAGACCAAATTCGTATTCATTATCATTACTCTCATTATTTTATTGCATAGAGTCCAACCGCACGCAATGGGAGATAATAAATAGACAATAACCCTCCCAATCATATTCTTACACCGGTAGAAATCGATATTCCATCTGCTAAAAACCTTTAACAAAATTAAAGAAGAAAAGAATGATTGAAGGAAAGATTTAAAAAAATTAACCAAAAAAAGAATTATAAAGGAAGAGCAGCTGAATTGTCCCACTTATAAGCACTAATTCAAACCCGTGAACCATTTTTGTCGCCTATTATAACCTCATACCACAACCATCATAATCCAATTATTAAGTTTTCACACTCTCTACGACACATGCATGAAACACGTATTAGTACTATTATAGTAATTAAAATTCAAATACAAAAGTAAGGATTCCTTTGTCATCTTGATTGACATTGATGTCCAACTCAACCTGATTAATTATTTTGTAAATACAATAAAATTTTGATTTGTTAATGATAAAAGTCGAGCAATTTTCTTCTTTTATCTAAGGAAAATGACTTCCACAAGGGGAAAGAAAAACGGGAAGAAGGAAACTGAAAGCGATATGGACAAAAAAAATTGTATTTCTTTGGTGTTTTTTTTATGCCCCTACACTAAAAAAAATCAAATTTTAAGTTTTAATCATAAATTATAAACTTTAAATCTTAAAAGTATATTATACTCCGAATACTATAAACCTTAATCCTAAACCATAACTCTAAACTTTAATCTTAAACCTTAAACTAATTATTTTAGTGTTGAGACACAAATAGAGGCATTAAAATAAGTAGATGATTTCTACTCAAGCGATATATACACTTTATTTTCTCATTAATTGCGATTATTAGAAGAGATTCTTCCCTAAACAGTTCTCCTGTCCATAAATAATTGATGAATTTATGTGTATGTATATAGTTGGTCTAACATTTTAATTAGTTATTCATATATGCTCAATTGGTAGGGCTCGGCTATTGCAATTGAATCGTTGCGATTTTGGGTTGGGTGTCTAATTGTACAGGTGGTAATGATAGTATCTTATACTTGAACCGGTGGCTCACTTTTTTTAAGTAATGGGAAGAGGATCGGAACATGCCACTGAAAGACTCTACTAAGACAAAAATAGGCTGTCAAGAAGGTAGAGAGGTAGGATGGGCGGTTGGTCAGATATAGTATGGATCGTACATGGACAATAGTTGGAGTCGGCGGCTCCCATAAGAATTCTCATCTGGGATCCCTGGGGAAGAGGATCAAGTTGGCCCTTGCGAACAACTTGATGCACTATCTCCCTTCAACCCTTTAAGCGAAATACGACAAAAAGGAAAAAAATTCATGGACCAACCCCATCGTCTCCACCCGTAGGAACTACGAGATCACCCCAAGGACACATTCGATATCCAGGGGTCGCAGACCAACCATAGAACCCTGTTCAATAAGTAGAATGCATTAGTTGTCTGCTCTCAGGTTGGGCAATAAGGGTCGAAGAAGGGAAATTACTCATTCTTAAAACCAGCATTCTTAAGACCAAATAGTCGGAGAGGGAAAAGCTTTTTATTCCTGGTTCTCATGTAGCTGGACGTTCTGATGTGTTAAAGTTAATTATTATTATAATCCAACCAAAGAGTGGTCTCAGTTAGGGGTGTTCATAAATACATGATCTGACCCGTTGACCTATCTACCTAACCCCTAAAAAGTTGGGTATTTTTCTAAAAATTTATTCGATAGTGTTGGGTACTCGACCCGTGATCTTCCCCAAGTAGTCGGGTTGGGTCAGAGCCAATTTTTTTTTTTATAATCGGGTACCTAACTCAGGACTTTCACTATATATATATATATATATATATTTAATTTTAAATTATATTTTTACTTTATGTTCCTCAATATTTTTATCCTAAAACGAAATTTAAATCCTTAAAATCTTTCTATGTTTGTTTCATATATTTTTAAGTTTTAACATTTTCAAAAATATTTTTATTAATTTGTTAATATGAGATTCAAAGGAAAAGATCACGATTGAGATTACTATTTTTAATGCCTTCTATTGGTGATAAACTTATATATATATATATATATATATATGAATAAATACTACCTTGTAATCACCTTAAGACTATTCAAAAAATATATATCTAATTATTTCTCTTTTAAAATCAACTTCAAATCACTAATTTTGTGTTTGAATTATGTATTATAAACTTTTAAAATTTTGGGATTTTAAAAAATAAAAACGTAAAGCGGATACCTGACACCCAGGTGCCCGAAAGTTCAGGTACCAAGATTTGAACACCCTTAGTCCTAGTGAAAAAAATATGATGTTCATACTAGGAGACCCGAATTCGAGTAACTTTTTCTATAAGGTGCATATGCCTTATCCTAGTTCAGTTACCATTTATGAACTTTATCCTAATATTTAACGTTCACTCCACTTTGAATTTCTGGAAAAGAAACAACATTTAACTTGTTCATGACATTTTCAAACTTGTGTTATGATAGAGGCTTTGTGAGTACATTAGTTGGTTGTCAGTTAGTTAGAAATTAAAATTAGAGGGTAATTAGGTGTGTGAGAAAGGAGGTACTGTGGTGGTCGGAATAGGTAATTGGCAGTGGAAGTAGGAAAGGAGATGAACGAACAGTTATGGAGGTGATGATATCCTAAACAAGAGATACAAGTGAAAGTAATATGAGAACTTTACTAAAATTAGATTAATGATCGGTGCTTAATGCATTACAGCTACTAGGCTTATATAGCCCATTAACCACAACAATATGCTAACAATCAATTCAATAAACTAACGGCTTAATAACAGCTGGCCCAATTAACTAATTCCAACTAATTAACAAAAAACTAATTCTAATTGCAGATAATACTAACATAATTGAATAGAAATCCTCTGCCCTATTGTTGTGCCCTTACTTATGTTGCACGCTAAAATTAGGTTTATAATTTAAGGTTTGAATTTAGGATTAAAGTGTAGGGAATTGCGTGTACTATATTTTTAAGGGTTTAAGAATTTAATTTTTTAATGTTGGGGCATGAAAAAGATACCAAAAAAAGATAGAGAATTTTTGTCCGATATAATTAAACATAAAAAATGAAAGGGGTAGTATTCAAAAAAGTTAAAAATTGAGTGTCTAAATAGGTATACGAATCCTATTATATTTTTTAGTTAGATACAGGACAGAGCCATGTAAACTCTTTAATTTCATTGCATTAACTACTGTAGATATATACAGAATGTTGTAAAAGTTACACCAAACATACGGTATGACTCAATGGTCTGACGAGCCCTATTACCCAAGAATGGCTTGAGTTAATTATTATTTCATAACATTTTTATTTACTAAATATGAAATTCCAAAATTTTTATAAATATGGCTGTTAAATCTAAAAAAATACTTAAATTTTAAAGTGATAAAACAGAGGGGTGCTGATGCAACAATATATCATGAGAAGCAGAAATCGAGTTAGTTATTATTTGATAACATTTTTATTTAATCTATTTCATAGATGAAAATATCTGATTACTTATATATTCAGAGACATAACATTGGAAAGGAAGGCGATACCCATCAGTTCATAAAAACAATATTCGTAGAAACGATTATTCATGCATGGGCGCAGGAGAAGTAAGACCAACACCATTATTAATAGAGAACAGAGATGAGTGCAGTTTCATTAGCAGCTGTAGGTTTTGGTTGGATAAATTGCACACTGATTGAGCAGTAACTTGAGTTGGGCGGTAGCGTCGACGACGACGAGGCCAAAGATATTGGCCTTGACGATAGCGCAAAGGCTAACCTCGGCATCAGCAGCGACCAAGGTTGAAAGGAGGGTGCAGCATGGGCCAGTACTGGTAAGGATTCCCCCGAGACCCAACACGTTGACGCAAACATTCACGTCATAGTTTGGGCATTCCTTGAGTGCAATAATGTCGGCGTTAGCCACTGAGAAAAACAGCAGGTTGAGGTAGAGAAGAAGGGCAATTGCTGCAGAAGCCTTGGAAGCCATTTCTAAAAGGAAACATAATTAATTTGCGTTGAGACTCGAGTCAAAATATTACAAAGGCTGGTCGAGTTGATGAAAATTGTTGAGTTGGAAGTGGCTTTTATAGATGAGAGGTAGGGAACAGGTTGGGTATTAAAAATCCAATAAGGCCAAATTTGAGTGCCAATAGGAATTAGGTTACAACTGGGATCACGATATTTGAGAGTTTTTAAAAGTTTTTTTATGTCCCAAGTGTCAGTCCATAGATCTTTCGATTGTTCCTATAAATTATAATGTTACTAGGTTCTTTTGGTTGAGTGCTAATGTTATATTTCGCTAACGACAACCCACACTTTTAGGACCATGTGCACTGAAAATTTTATGGCTACACCTATGCTTATACCAAACATATATTAGAGTATTTATTTTATGTACTGTTAAGTGTCACGTTTATATGATTCTATTGTCCCTCTATATAATTTCCTAGGGTTTTACGTGGTAACAACGTTGGATTCTGCTAATAATATTGCAAAACTTACGGTAAAACCTATGCTTATACCCAACTGCCGAAAGCCAGAAATTCAGTGGGGAGGGGGAAACACTGTTTAAATATGGCTGTCAATTGATTTTTGAGCTATTTATAAGTGTGAGTGACCCAATAAAAATTTTAAAAGTTTGATGACCAAAATGAAAGTACCCTAAAAGTTTGGTGACCATATGAGTACTTCATACAAAAATATTTAAAAATGAGGACAGATGGGGTAGCAATTGATGATCTGTTGGGTCGTATGATTTATTTATTAGTATATTATTTTCCTAGTTTTGAGACATTGAGAGTTTGGGCACATCATTTAATTTGTCATTGGCTGCTTTTAAGGCTGACATCCCACTTATCTTCTATACTATAACATTGAACTGAACATAGGGATGGAGATTTCTACCTGTTTGGAGCTTTGTGTTTAGTTTTCCATATTGTCTTGGCTCTACGCCAACCTCTAATTCAATAAGTGGGCATACAATTATAAATCCAATAACAAAAATTTAGCTTATTATCTGAGAAATAAATACAAGACGAAATTAAATGAATATTCCTTTTTCAGAAATTATCTAGAAAAACACCCCAAAGAAGGTTTATGTAGAAAAATGCACCCTTTTTAGTCTACTTGGGCCAAACTCAGATCCTACCAAAAGCGAGTTTCAAACTCGCGCTTAACTAAATGCGTGTTCTATGTAAAAAAGCTGTAAATTAAAATTTTCTTTCATACCTACCCATTCAACATGAAGCTCACGTTAACATAATGAGGGATCAAAATAAAATATTGTTGGGCTCGAATCGATCAACCGAATACCGCCAAGAGGGTTGAAATTACTTCCCGAATGAATTGGCTAAAATTGAAAAAATGGTGGACAATATTGCACGATGATTTTAGAGTGGTTCGACTACTCACCGAGTCTACATCCACTACCTTAGCACACCACTAAGGATTTCTCAATTCACTACTATGAATTCTTCCTTTTACATGCTAAACGGGTAACCTTTACAACCTTATCTTTTCAATGGCTAAGATAGAACCACTCTAGTTTTTTTCTTAGGCTAAACTAGAATTTCTCCCTTTTACAAGGTAAATTTGTGTGAACAATAAAACCTCACAAGGTGGGTGTTTATAAGATTGAAACTCACAAGAGTGTAAAGAATAAAAACAATTAAAATACTCTATATACATTATATACAAGAGAAATGAGAAAATAAAACTTGAAAGCTAATTTTGGTCGATCATGAAGCTTGGTTATGTTCTCTAACTATCTTCAAGTGTCCCAAGCTTACTTTTATAGTGTGGAATGATATTCTAGCCGTTTATGGTCGTTGGGATGTTTTGGAGCCGTTGAAAAGTCATAAAGTCGAGCTTTAAATTCTCACCTGCACAGAGGTTTCGAAACCTTTACTAGAGGTTTCAAAACCTTAAGGAGGATTTGAAAATTATAGCTGTTATAGAGCTATGGTTTCGAAACCTTTGATAATGGTTTCAATTCCAGGCCATTATGCCCGAAAGGTTTCGAAACCATCAAATAGAGGTATCGAAACCTTCTTTAAAAACATGAAAATTTGGCTATCTTTTGACTCTTTAAGGTATATAAATATAGTGGTATGAGTCTAAACATTATGAAAACAATCAAAACATATTTTTCAAGTCCAAAATATTTTTCACATAATTTGTTATATCAAAATATTTTCTCAACAATCTCCCCGTTTTTGTATAACAAAACTTCTTTGAAAAATTATTTTTAACAAAAGCCCCCCTTAATTTTTCACTTACTTCTCCCCCTTTTAGTTATATCAAAAATAATTCAAATCTTTATACTACAGAATAACAATGAAGAGTAAGTTAAAATAAAAAAATTAAGTACACAAATTTGAAAAATAAAACTCCCTCTTATTAAAGCATTCCATTGAAATTTTAGCTCAAATACTTGAGACTTAAGAAATTGAATTTCAACATAGGTCTATAAAGATTTAAGAGCACATGATATTCAATGTATCCAAGTCTTAAAAAAACTTTATGCAATAATATGAATAAAACAGGTTAAGAACATATATGCACAAAGCATTACAAAATGCCATGCACTTAAAAAAATATCAAACAAATATGCATGAACATTTAGAACATCAAAAATAGGCAACCAAATAAATAATCAAAATTAAAGTTAGAGGTTACCCATCTTTCTTCATTTGTGTGACTAGAGCATTCAAATATCCTTGCTTTTCTTGCCATTCTCCAACACACCTACAAGAGACATTCATTTGATTTTGGTATCCAAATTGCTTGGATCCATTGACATTAACTTCAATGTCTATAGCTCCCTTAGGAACCCATACTTGTATAATTTTATAAGATTTTCGTTTCTTAATTGGACAAGTATCTAAAGAATGACCATGATAATGACAATGTGAAATTAACTTCCTAGCTGCAATAAGAGGTATGTTAACAAGGGCTCCTCCGCTTTCCGCATCGATCATCTTCATCTCCATCTCCATCTCCATCGAAAGTAAACCTTCGTAGAAATACTATAGGAGGGTTTGTTCCGACAACCAGTGTTGCGAACAACTTGCGCATAGCTTTTTAAAGTGCTACCAATAATCGTATAACGATTCGCTTTCTTTTTGTCAGATCCCTACAATGCTTCTCCTAAGTTCTCTTGCTCGAGCCGTAGGGAAATATTTATCAAGAAATAAACGAGACATATCAGCCCATATATCAATAGAACCCGACGATAAATAAAATAACCAATCTCTAGCTGTGTCAGCTAAAGAAAAAGGAAAAGCACAAAGTTTAATTTGATCTTCGGATACTCCATGTGGTTTCATACTCGGGCAAACCATATGCAAGTCTTTCAAACATATGAATCAAACCTGTCTTTAACTCAAACGGTGTTTCTCCATTTCAAAATGTGATGCACAACGATTGCTGCTCTTCAGGTGCTGCAGCGAGTTGCCGAATAGTTTGTTCTGCCATGTCTTCTTTTGTGTCTTCAATTGAGAATATATCTTCGGTGTAAAGAGTCATTTATTAAAAGTCGAGTTGGAGTCATTACTACGTTGAATAGTTTCTCTTCGTTGTCTCCGTGCTAACATCTCGATTTCTGGTATGTACTCTAGTTCTCTTGGTAAAGACCTGGTCATAGATCAAAACAAAAAATGATCTTAGTAATTTTAACCGAAGTCCCCGGCAACGGTACCAATTTGACAAGTATCGAAATTGTTAAATAAATATTCCTATTCTCTAATAATGAATAAAAATGAAAAGTAGTATAGAGAAGAAGGATCGATCCACAAGGACTAAGGAAAATTAACGACTTCGTTTCTTGACTTGAATAATCTGCAAAAAATAAAATGTGGTTTTAGAAATAATAAAATGGTAAAAAAATAATAATAAATAATGAAGTGATGAATGGTAAATTAAGATAGAAAATTATAAAAGAATTCAAGAATGGCGAGATAGCCATAGGCTTTGCTAGCCTTAATTTTGATCTATCATCAAAATAATTTCCCTCATTGATAGTATGCTAGTTACAGTCTACAGGGCCCAATCCGTACAACTAACTCTTCTCTCCAGTTAATCGAGATTTCCAAGTCTATCTCTGAAATATGTTCCTTGCTGTTCTAACCACGTCTATCGTGGTTAACGCCAAGACAATTTTGAGTTCTAAAAGAGCTCAAGTCGAGTTATAGCGTCTCTCTGAGAATCAAACCTGGTCTTGATTCTCTTTAGCAGACCACTGCTAAGTTTGTTCACAGGAAGCAGAATTACGACCACCAGATCTGACTCCCAAACCGCAAGCCAAAACACCTTTCAATTCAATTACGTCTTTTTGAGTTGAAGATGTAATAACTTTTAAAGGAATGGTCGATTGCCGCTCCCAGTTTCCAAAGAATTGAAGAATACTTTCTCGGGTTTGTTAAATGCAAACCCAATTCTCACGATTTAGAATTGAGCCATCGCAAAGCTTTAGGTTAAGTAAAGTTTAGCTAAGCATGGATTGGATCATGCTTAGCAATTTGATATAGAAAAATAAATAGAAAAGCAAATAAAAAATAAAAAGAAAATAAATTTTCTATAGAAATAACCAAGGAAATTGCAAAATCCAATATAAGTTCAAATGTTGAACCTAGGGGTTATTTATACCCAAGAATCCTAATAAAATAAAATAACTCAAAACCTTAAATAAAATATAAAACAATGGATAAATATTTTAAACTATTGGACTAAATTTAAACCAAGGATTTAACCCAAAAGATAAAGATAATTAATTTGAAACATGTGGCTCTGGATGAATTATGCTTTATCTTTTGGAAAATCTCATATTTATATCCCTGGAATTTATCCTTAAGATAATTCTGAATTTTGACTTTGAGATAATATTGATCTGCCTTCTAGAAGCTGTTAACTATACATGTAATGCCCCAGTTTTAGGGCTTAGCGGTTTGGTGGTTTATTAGACGGGTCGGTGGACCAGAGCAGAGATTCGAGTCAGTTTTAAGATCGTATATTTTTGGTGTTGGAAAAATTAAGGAAAAATGCTTAAAAATCATTATTAATTATGTATTATTAAATGGTGGAATCAATTTTGAAAAATGGGTTTTGGAAGATGGACATTTTGGCTAAGTGACCAAAATGAATGTTTTGAAAACTGTGATTTTCTAGTGACTAAAATGAAAAGGGTTAAATACTTAGAATCTTTAAGGAGTTATTTTACCAATTGGTTTATGATGATTTCTCCCTTGATTTGACTTATTTTAACATGTGGTTTAATTAATAATTAAAGAGGATTTTGTTAAAAAGTTAGTTATCTTTTCTAAAACAAAAATCATGTCATTTTTTCTCAACCTTTTCTCTCCTCAGCCAAACACTCAGTTTTCATCAAATTTCCAGAGGTGAGGTGGTTTCTAACTTGATTTTATTATATCAAATTGTTTTATAAAGATTGTTTATACGAAATCTTACAATAATCTTGTGTTTTCTTAGTTTTTCACAAATCAATTGAGGGATAAACTTCACAATAGGGGTAAGGTCCGGACATCCTCTATTGTATGGTTCTTTATTGAAATTCCCAAGCATTTGATCCTTTTTTTGTGTTTCTAATCTGGTTTTGATGATTTTCCAATGTTTAATTGAATTATTTGGGAAAAATGGGATGATTCACGAATTGGATCTGATTTCCAATAAGCGAGGTTGCTTTGATTCATATTTTGGATGTTTAATAATGTTGATAAGTGATTTTTATCAATGGAATCCCGAAACTTAAGAATTTTTATTTGTTTAGGTTGTTAGTTTGAGGTTTTGTGGTGTTTATATGGTTGTAAGGTTGCTGGAGGTGGTAGGTTATTTTGAATCTATTTTTAGGTGTGTTTTGATGATGAAAGTGATGTTAGATTGATAGATGTTGGTTGGGTTGTGAATCGAAGTGTTTTGGTTATGTTTTCAGTTGTTGTGGAGGGTTAATTGTGAAGGTTCTGTGGGAATCCGAAAAGGATTGTAGCTGCTATGTTTAGAATGCATTATGATGCATTAATCCTCTATTTTTTTGTGGTAAAAATAGGAGAGGTTGATCCGGAAGTGATTGGAGAAGCGTTGGAGGTTTCAGATTCTTGATTTCGCGTCGGCGAATCGAGGTTTCGCGTATCAGTGAGTGAAAATGTGGTTTAAAGCATTTTAATGTTTTGGGAACAAAGTTTTGGGAGTTAAGGTAGAGCTTGAAATGCTTACCTAGACTCGGAAGTAAGTATAAAGTGGTTTTACTCTCTCGATCGTGCTTGTTCGAATGATTTTATACACTTGGTTTTATTGTTCAAATACCTACTGTTTAAGCATGTTTTAAAGTATTCGATATACTATTTTAAGCATGTTTTGCTGAAGGATGCACATAGAGTTATCCTTGTAAGTATGGTTTATACTTGTGTTTTAAAGCATGGTTGTTGCTTTGAATAAATGGCATGGTTTAATGCTTGTTAAAAATAGTGAGGTAAATGTTATTTGGTTAATTATATTGGCAAGTGATGTGGTTTTAAAATTGTTATCAGATATAGTTGGCCGGCCATAGGATTTAGTGCACTGTAAATAAGTCGCCTTGGATGTTGAGGGGTTTATATGGTGTACCGAATACTCCATCCAAGTACCTTAACGGTATAGGGGTTAAACAGTACCGAATACTCTCGTTAGTGGATTAAGCGTCTAACCGATGATTGGGGTAGATGTCCCTGTGGGTTGTTAATGTACCACGATTGTGATTGTATCGTTATTCTGGTTGAGATGGCTTGAAGTGTTGGGTTAACACTTGTTGAATCCGTGTATCCGATGAACTCTTTTGTTAATGGACTTGTTAATGATCACTTGAAAGCCAATATAATTGTTAATGTATCATTGGAATGTGTATGTTGTATAATGTGTTTTATACATGTTTCTCATTAAGCTTTGCATTTGGTAGTAATGCATGAGAAGGCTTAAGTGGAGGGTTAGCAATGTAACTTGCTGTGGAATAATGATACATGTAGCATATGGTTTAATATGTTGTTTTAATTGATATAAAGTGCATGTTTTAAAAAGGGGTATGATGATGTTTTAAAGAATGATGTTATGTAAATGGTTTTAAATGCATTGATGGTGTATGTTTCTTAGCACTCCTCACTAAGCCTTGTGTGCTTACGCTCTCGTTGTCCATCAATGCAGATAATTGAGGTCTTGGAAGGCAGCTAGAAGCAAGGGGATCTTGGCAAGACTTGTTACCAAAGTATGTTTTGGTTTAGACTATAATGAATAATGTCAATGGGGTACTTGTTGTGTTTTGGGAGATGTTTTGTGGAACTCCCTGTTTGAGCATGTTTCTTTAATTGCTCTTGGGTTGTAAATGGCTTTTAAGGATTGTTTTTGGTGATGGTTTACCTCTTTGATATGTTGGTTGGATGCATATAGGAAACATGCCTATAGATTTCCTCTTTGATGCATAAGTTCTCGTTGTGTTGTTAGATAGGTGATGCTAGTTGGCATGAGATATGTTTGACAAGTTAGTACTGCGTTTAAAGCATGTTAGAGTGGTTTGAGTATGCTTTTGGGATGAAAAATCAGCCAAATGTGACATTACAGGCCAAGTCATACCGATACGCGGGGGACCGTATCGGTACGGCTAGGCAATTTCAAGCTTGTGGGATCGGTATGATCTGGTGCGTTTTGATACGCTTAGGAAAATTTGGCCTAGCATACTGGTATAGGGATTGGCATTTCGATACGAGTTTTAGCCTCTGGAATTCACTTTTGTAACTCGAACTCGCGTATCGAAACACCTAAGGAACCTTATCGGTACGGTTTAAAATATTTCAAAAGTTCGGTATTTTAGTTAGGTGTATCGCAACAGCTTGATGGTGTATCAAAACGGTATGTTTCAAACCGTATTGGTACGGGCTTACCCGTTTCAATACGGATGGCCGTTTTTCCCGTTTATGTCATTTTGGGCAGTTTTGTTTTCTTTGTATTTTAGTCACTAATTCTTACCGAAGCTATTATATATGTAGAATAATCAGTTTGAGCTGAAATTTGTGATGGAAGTTCAAAATCTGGCTAATTAAAGATTGGTAACTTAAAAATGAGCTTCAATCCTAAAATTCTCTGTATTTGCAATTTGGTCCCAAAATTGCAAATATGATCAATTAGATGTTAAATTGATGCCCGATTGAGTTGGGGTTGCACCTGATGTTTTGTATGAACATGTAGGATTAATAATTGGCATATAGATAAGATAAAAAGAAAAAAATGGACCTGGTTTGGTTGTATCTCTTCGGTTTGCTACAACAAACCTAATGTAGCCTTCTTGGTTCGGTTGGGCATCTAGGTCGGGTCAAGGGGGTTACATTTGGTGGTATCAGAGCCAGGTTTGGTTCGTTTAGGAGGTTGTTGTGTTGTTGTCATGAGTTCTTCTCTATTGTATGATGTGTACGGTGATTGTTGTATGTACGCTGGTTGATATACACGGTGATTGATATATGAATGTTGGTGGTTGTATGCTATGTTGGGGATGTTTTGGGGTACCCATTACCTTATTATTATATCATGGAAAGTTTTGATTTTGAAATGAAAGTCTTGGATCCTTTATTGAGGCTGGCCTGACTATTTTTGTTTTGAAATGATTATCATGCCCTAAACATATTTTAGCATAATGGGACCGAGGAGAGAGTTGCGATCTAGTACTAATGCTGCTGTCGCTGGGTAGAATGATGAAGGAGAAGTTGTACCTTCTAGAGGGTTGCCACCGCCCCCACCTAATCCACCTGAGGGAGTGGAGCAAGTACCAATTGCGCCAGTTGGGCTAGGGGTGGCACACCAACCCTAAACTACCGCTGATACAGGCCATAACCGGTGCATTTTAGGCATCAGTTACGGGTGTTCGTGTGCCAGCACCACTGGTTGAGGGGCAAGGTTTTCCGCTTGAGCGTCTTTGTAGTTTGGGCGAAGTTGTGTTTCGAGGTTTGTCGCCTGAGGCTTCTTAGGGTTGGTTGGCCAGTACTGAGAGGATACTGAGCCAGATGAGATGCACTAATGCTCGTAAGCTGGGCTGTGCTATTTTCCTACTGCAAGGTGATGCTTATATATGGTGGACTACCACGATATCCGGTATGGCGACGAATGATGTGACATGGGAGTTCTTCTGTGAAGCTTTTTGGAAGAAGTTTTTGGGAGTCCGATACCAGGACGAGAAAAAGTGTGAGTTTGTGGCTTTTGTACATGACAATATGTCTGTTGCGGAGTACGAGGTACAGTTTGTGAGGTTGAGTCAGTATGCACCTAAGTTGGTTCCTAATGAGCGTACTCGATGTGATTCTTGTGCAGGATGCTAAGACATACATGCTTGCTGCTGATTACACTGACTTTGATGTGTTGGTTTCACGAGCCAATGATGTAGAGTAAAATTTGGGTTTGGCATCTGGATTGCGAGGTTATAGTTCAGGTAAGAAAGCTGTTAATTTGGGATATAGCGGTGGTCAGGCCAACATGAGGTTTTGCCCGGAGCTGAGGCATGGCAGAGGTGTTATAGCACGTGGAGTTTAGGGGTAGGGTGCCCAGGTTAGAGCACCGTATAGCGCTTGTTGGGTTTGTGGGTGTTAGAGTGACTAGTTCTCTTGGGGAGACAATCGTGGTTAGGAGGTTGTATTATAGGTTTCCGTTGATGGTTCAGGGACAGTTGTTTGTTGTGGACTTGATAAAGTTACCATTCCATGGTTTTGATGTGATTTTAGGTATGGATTGGTTGACCGAACATCGGGCTGTGGTGGATTTTGAGACCAAACAGATATTTTTGAGGTTGTCGGATGATTATGAGGTGGTGGTTGTTGGCGAGAATGCAAAGTTTTTGTCTAGTGTTGTTTCAGCTTTGGAGTTAAGACGAATGATGGATTCGAGATGTCAGGCTTATTTGGCCTATGTTATGAATCCTGAATCGAAAGAGTTGATGTGTAGGATGTTCGCACCGTATGTGAGTTTTCGGGTGTTTTTTCGGAGGAATTACTAAGGTTGCCACCTGACTGTGAGGTTGAGTTTGGCATCGATGTCTTTACAGGTACGGTACCTCTATCCATTTCTCCGTACCGCATAGCTTCGAAGGAATTGAAAGAGCTAGAAATGTAGTTGTAGGAGTTGCTTGATCGTGGGTTCATTAGACCAGTATTTCACCGTAGGGAGCGTCGGTGCTATTGTTAAGAAGAAAGATGGTATGTTACATATGTGTATAGATTACCAGCAGCTGAATAAGTTGACAATAAAGAACAAGTATCCCTTACCACGGATAGATGACCTGTTTGATCAGTTCATGGGAGCTTCGGTGTTTTCTAATATAGATTTGAGCTCAGGGTACTACCAATTAAAGGTGAAAAAGGTGGATGTGCCCAAAACAGCCTTTCCTACGAGGTACGGGCATTACGAGTTTCTTGTGATGCCATTTGGTTTGACCAATGCTCCAAATATTTTTATAGACATGATGAACCATGTGTTTTATGAGTTTTTAGATCAGTTTATGGTTGTGTTCATCGATAATATCCTTGTGTACTCATGTACCGATGAAGATCATGATAAAAATTTAAGAATTATGCTTCAGACGATGTTGGCTAATCAGCTTTATGCTAAGTTAAGCAAATGTGAGTTCTGGCTCAAGAAAGTTGTGTTTCTCGGACATGTGGTGTCGGCCGAAGAAATTCGTGTTGATCCACATAAGGTTGAGGCTGTAATGAGTTGGAAGGGGCCTAAGTCTGTGACGGAGGTTAGGAGTTTCCTTGGTTTGGCGAGTTATTACCAGAGGTTTGTAGAAGGGTTCTCCAGTTTGGCGGCCCCATTAACAAAGTTGTTGCTGAAGAATGTTCGGTTTGAATGGACGGAGGATAGACATTGAGCTTTTGAAATGTTGAATGAAGCTTTGACGCTAGATATGATCTTGGTTCAACCAAAATCCGGAAAAGAGTTTATGGTATATAGTGACGTGTCGTATATTGGGCTCGGTTGCGTGTTGATACAGGAGGGTACGGTAGTGGCTTATACATCTAGGCAATTAAAGGTGCATGAACATAACTACCCTAATCACAATCTTGAGCTTGCAGCAGTTGTGTTTTCCTTGAAGATTTGGAGGCATTACCTCTATGGGGAGATGTATGTGGTTTATACGGATCATAAGAGTTTGAAATATCTGATATCGCAGAAGGAGTTGAATCTTAGGCAACGTAGATGGTTGAAGTTGCTTAAGGATTATGATCTGACCATGAGTATCATCCGGGGAAAGCCAATGTTGTGGCGGATGTTTTAAGTAGGAAAGCGACTGTGGAGCTGAGAGCCATGTTTGCTACGTTGAGTGTGACGAATGACGGGGGATTGTTGGCCGAGTTGCAAGTGAAGTCGTCCTTGCCGCAGATGTTTAAGGGGAAACAACCGTATGATGGGAGTTTGGTATCTCATATGGAAGATACCAGGGATGGAATTCCCACGGATTTTCATTTCAACGATAATGGGGTGTTGTGTTTCAAAGCTCAAATAGTGGTGCCTGAAGATGAAGAATTGAGGCGTACTATTTTGACTGAGGCACAAGTAATTCTTTTTGCTATGCATCCCGGTAGTACTAAGATGTATCGAGGGTTGAAGGAGGATTACTATTGGGTTGGACTAAAGAGGTATGTGGCTGATTTCGTTGCACGGTGTATGGTTTGTCAGCGGGTAATGGCTGGGCATCAGTTTCTCTCTGGGTTTTTGCAACCGTTGAGGATATCGGAATGGAAATAGGAAAGAATCACCATGGATTTTGTGTTTGGGCTGCCTTTGACGCTGACCAAAAAGGATTCCATTCGGGTGATTATGGATCGGTTTATGAAGTGTGCGCATTTTGTGCCAGTGGTTCTACGTATACCTTAGTCAGGTTGGCTGAGTTGTATATCTCTGAAATAGTGCGTTTGCACGGGGTGCCCAAATCTATAGTTTCGGATAGGGATCCGCAATTCACCGCAAGGTTTTAGGGGAGTTTGCATCGTGCTTTGGGAACACGGTTGAGTTTCAGTACCTTGTACCATCCTCAAGTGGATGGCCAGTCGAAGCGCGTGATTCAGGTTCTCGAGAATATGGTAAGGTTTTGTGTTATTGAGTACCAGAGAATGTGGGAGATTCATTTGCCGGTAGTGGAGTTTGCTTACA
This sequence comes from Hibiscus mutabilis, assembly GCA_019671005.1. Lineage (NCBI taxonomy): Eukaryota > Viridiplantae > Streptophyta > Magnoliopsida > Malvales > Malvaceae > Hibiscus > Hibiscus mutabilis. Next base: position 31,453,392 of record CM033749.1, read on the forward strand.
ATAATAGTTATCATGCTAGCATACAGATGGCACCTTATGAGGTGTTATATGGCAGAAAGTATCGTACGTCCGTGTGTTGGGTAGAAGCGGGGGAAAAGTTTGTGTCTATGCCCAATGTCTTGAAAGGCACGACCGAAAAGGTAAAGTTGATATGTGAGTGCTTAAAAGCGGCTGCAGATCACCAGAAATCCTAAGCGGATTTGAAACGTAGGGATATATAGCATGTTGTGGGTGATAAAGTGTTTTTGAAAGTGTCGCCCTGGAAAAAAGGTGTTGCGTTTCGGGCGAAAACGCAAGCTTAGTCCGAGGTTTATTGAACTATACAAGGATGTCGAGTGTGTGGGTCATGTTGCGTACCGTTTGGGGTTACCTCCAGAGTTGGGAAAGATTCATGATGTGTTCAATTTCGGTGTTGCGGAGGTATAGGTCGGATCCATCGCATGTCATGCCAGTGGAGGAGATCGAGTTGAGAGCAGACCTATCTTACGATGAAGAACCAGTAGAGATTCTTGATACCAGCAGTAAGGTTTTGTGTGGAAAAACAGTCGAGTTGGTTAAGGTGTTGTGGAAGCACCGTGGTGTTGAAAGGTCACGTGGGAACGCAAGTCGGATATGATGAAACAGTTTCCGCACCTGTTTCCTCCAGGTAAATTTCGGGGACAAAATTTCCTAAGTGTGGGAGAGTTGTAACGCCTCAGTTTTAGGGCTTAGTGCTTTGGTGGTTTATTAGACGGTCCGGTGGACCGGAATAGGGATTCTAGTCAGTTTCAGGATCGTATATTTTTTGTGTTAGAAAAATTAAGGAAAAATGCTTAAAAATCATTATTTATTATGTATTTAATAATGGTGGAATCAATTTTGAAAAATGGGTTTTGGAAGATGGAAATTTTGGTTAAATGACCAAAATGAAAGTTTTGAAATCTATGATTTTCTAGTGACTAAAATGAAAAAGGGTCAAATACTTAGAATCTTTAAGGAGCTATTTTACCAATTGGTTTCTGATGATTTCTACCTTGATTTGACTTATTTTAACATGTGGTTTAATTAATAATTAAAGAGGATTTTGTTAAAAAGTTAATTATCTTTTCCAAAACAAAAATCACGTCATTTTCTCTCAACTTTTCTCTTCATTCTCTCCTCATCCAAACACTCAGTTTTCATTAAATTTCCAGAGGTAAGGTGATTTCTAACTTGATTTTATTGTATCAAATTGTTTTATAAAGATTGTTTATACGAAATCTTACAATAATCTTGTATTTTCTGAGCTTTTCACAAATCAATTGAGGGAGAAACTTCACAATAGGGGTAAGGTCCGAGATCTCCTCTATTGTATGGTTCTTTATTGAAATTTCCAAGCATTTGATCCTTGTTTTGTGTTTTTAATCTGGTTTTGATGATTTTCCAATGTTTAATTGAATTATTTGGGAAAAATGAGTTGATTCGCGAATTGGATCTGATTTCCAGTAAGTTAGGTTGCTTTGATTCATATTTTGGATGTTTAATAATGTTGATAAGTGATTTTTATCAATGGAATCCCGAAACTTAAGAATCTCTATTTTTTAGGTTGTTAGTTTAAGGTTTTGTGGTGTTTATATGGTTGTAAGGTTGTTGGAGGTGGTAGGTTATTTTGAATCTGTCTTTAGATGTGTTTTGATGATGAAAGTGATGTTAGATTGATAGATGTTGGCTAGGTTGTGAATCGAAGTGTTTTGGTTATGTTTTCGGTTGTTGTGGAGGGTTAATTGTGAAGGTTTTGTAGGAATCCGAGAAGGATTGTAGATGTTGTGTTTATAATGCATTATGATGCATTAATCCTCTATTTTTTTATGGTAAAAACAGAGGAGGTTGATCCGAAAGTGATTGGAGAAGCGTTAGAGGTTTTAGATTCTTGATTTCGCGTCGGCGAATCGAGGTTTCACATATCGGTGAGTGATAATGTGGTTTAAAGTGTTTTGATGTTTTGGGAACAGAGTTTTGGGAGTTAAGGTAGAGCTTGAAACGCTTACCTATACTCGAAAGTAAGTATAAAGTGGTTTTACTTTCTCGATCGTGCTTGTTCGAATGATTTTATGCACTTGGTTTTAATGTTCAAGTACCTACTGTTTAAGCATGTTTTAAAGTATTCGATATACTGTTTTAAGCATATTTTGTTGAATAATGCACATGGTAAGAGATCCTTGTAAGTATGGTTTATACTTGTGTTTTAAAGCATGGTTGTTGCTTTGAATAAATGACATGGTTTAATGCTTGTTAAAAATAGTGATGTAAATGTTATTTGGTTAATTATATTGGCATGTGATGAGGTTTTAAAATTGTTATTGGATATAGTTGGCCTGCCATAGGATTTAGTGCACTATAAATAAGTCGCCTTGGATGTTGAGGGGTTTATACGGTACACCGAATACTCCATCCAAGTACCCTAACGGTAGAGGGGTTAAACAGTATCGAATTCTCCCGTTAGTGGATTAAGCGTTTAACTGATGATTGGGGTGGATGTCCCCTTGGGTTGTTATGGTACCCGGTTGTTATTATACCCAGTTGTTAATGTACCGCGATTGTGATTGTATCACTATTACGGTTGAGACGGCTTGAAGTGTTGGGTTAACACTTGTTGAATCCGTGTATCCGATGAACTCTTTTGTTAATGGACTTGTTAATGATCACTTGAAAGCCAATATAATTGTTAATGTATCATTGGAATGTGTATGTTGTATAATGTGGCTTATACATGTTTCTTCTTAAGCTTTGCATTTGGTAGTAATGCATGGGAAGGCTTAAGTGGAGGGTTAGCAATGTAACTTGCTGTGGAATAATGATACATGTACCATATGGTGTAATATGTTGTTTTAATTGATATAAAATGCATGTTTTAAAAAGGGGCATGATGATGTTTTAAAGAATGATGTTATGTAAATGGTTTTAAATGCATTGATGGTGTATATTTTTTAGCACTCCTCATTAAGCCTTGTGTGCTTACACTCTCGTTGTCCATCAATACCGATAATTGAGGTCTTGGAAGGCAGCTAGAAGTAAGGGGATCTTGGCAAGACTTGTTACCAAAGTATGTTTTGATTTAGACTATAATGAATAATGGCAGTGGGGTACTTGTTGTGTTTTGGGAGATGTTTTGTGGAACTCCCTGTTTGAGCATGTTTCTTTAATTGCTCTTGGGGTTGTAAATGGCCTTTAAGGATTGTTTTTGGTGATGGTTTACCTTTTTGATATGTTGGTTGGATGCATATAGGAAGCATGCCTATAGATTTCCTCTTTGATGCATAAGTTCTCACTGTGTTGTTAGATAGGTGATGTTAGTTGGCATGAGATATGTTTGACATGTTAGTATAGTGTTTAAAGCATGTCGGAGTGGTTTGAGTATGCTTTCGGGATGAAAAATCAGCCAAATGTGACATTACAGGCCCAAGCGTACCGAGACGCGGGGGGTACCGTATCGGTACGGCTAGGCAATTTCAAGCTTGTGGGATCGGTACGTGTCTGGTGCGTTTTGATACGCCTAGGAAAATTTGGCTTGGCGTACCGGTACGAGGATGGGCGTTTCTATACGAGTTTTACCCTCTGGAATTCACTTTTGTAACTCGAACCCGCGTATCGAAACACCTAAGGAACCGTATCGGTATGGTTTAAAATATTTCAAAAGTTCGGTATTTCAGTTAGGTGTATCGCAATCGCTTGATGGTGTATCGAAACAATATGTTTCAAACCGTATTGGTACGGGCTTACCCTTTTCGATACAGATGGTCGTTTTTCCTGTTTATGTCATTTTGGGCAGTTTTGTTTTCTTTGTATTTTAGTCTCTAATTCTTGCCGAAGCTATTATATATGGTAGAATAATTAGTTTGAGCTGAAATTTGTGATGGAAGTTCGGAACCTGACTAATTAAAGATTGGTAACTTAAAAATGAGCTTCAATCCTAAAATTCTCTGTATTTGCAATTAGCTCCCTGAATTGCAAATGTGATCAATTGGATGTCAAATTGATGCCCGATTGAGTTGGGATTGCACCTGATGTTTATATGAACATGTAGGATTAATAATTGATATCTAGATAAGATAAAAAGAAAAAAATGGACCGAGTTTGGTTGTATATCTTCTGTTTGCTACGACAAACCTAATGTAGCCTTCTTGGTTCGGTTGGACGTCTAGGTCGGGTCAAGGGGGTTACAATACCGCCGAAATATGCTACTCCTCAATCTCAGACTGCATCATGCCACATGTCGTGCCCACTAATCCTACCATGACATCCAGTAAACGTATAGATTCTGCCTTTAATTGTTGGTTTTGGACTGACATAGTCCAATAGAGGTCTTATCAAAATAAAGCCTAAAAGAAGTGGTTTTGTAGTATATATATATAAAAAAAGTGGAATAAAACATATTAAAAATATGCAACATTCTGGCAAATTTTGGGGAATAATGCAATTCCAAATGATATTTGGGGAAATATGGGGCGATGGGTGAAATTTAGGGATCTACGGCAAAAACTACAGTAACGGGGCAAGACGCCACCTGCAGGTGGCATATTTTAATTATTTATTTTTAAAAATTTAAATTGCCACAAAGTCGCCATATGCAAGTGACGCCTTTTTTAAAGAGTGGTTATTGAACCGGTCATTGAGCCAATTATCACATCATTGACTTGGGCAGTATTAAAGGCGCATTAGTTACGCCTATTTAAGGGAGTACGCCACCTGCAGATGACGTCTTCACCCAAACTCTGCCTATAAATTGGAACGACAAAAGGGGGTGAAGGGAGTAAAAGAAATAGTTGAGAGAGAGATTTATGTGTGTGTAAGGTTGAGGGTAAGAGTTTTTTAGTGTTATTAGATTGCGTATGTAATTTTTTAGTTAATTTATAAATTATTTGATTTGTATTATGAATAATATGTTAATTTATCTTATTAATTTTTTGTTGAAGGAGGGTTCAAGGGAAGCATTTGGAGTAGATTTTTGTTAATTTTGAATTGATAGGTACGTATTTTTTTAATTTATATAATTTAAAAATAATTAGTGTAGGTATATAGAATGTTGTAGATATGTACAAAGATTTTATTTTAGGGTAATAATAATTATAGAATTATTAATTTATGCATATTTTGCCATGTTTTTAGGATAATAATATTGATTGAATGTTTTTAGGAATTTTTATTAATGTAGCTATATAGAGTTTATTATAGAATTATTAATGTATGCATTAGAATTTTTTTAGGATAATAATAATTTTGATTGAATGTTTTTAGGAATTTTTATTAATGTAGCTATATAGTGTTATTTGTATTATTAAGTATATTTTAATTTCTTATATTAAATTTTTATTATTTTACAAATTATTTGATTTGTATTATTAATTATATATAGAATTATTATTTTAATTTGTAGAATTTAAAAATAATTAATAAGCTAGAATGTTAATTTTGAATAGTTTATAAAGAAATTAATAACAATATATTTTAGGGGTAAAGGTATATCAAAATATATTGTATATCAATATATATTTAAAATATATTGTTATTAAAAATATGCAACATTCTGGCAAATTTTGGGGAATAATGCGAATATACCTTTACCCCTAAAATAAGCTAGGAAGTGTATATCAAAATTAACTACTTCTAATGCATACATTAATAATTCTATAATAAACTCTATATAGCTACATTAATAAAAATTCCTAAAAACATTCAATCAATAGTATTATCCTAAAAACATGGCAAAATATGCATAAATTAATAATTCTATAATTATTATTACCCTAAAATAAAATCTTTGTACATATCTACAAAATTTGCATAATTTTGAATAGCTTATTTTAGGGGTAAAGGTATACACTTCCTAGTTAATAACAATATATTTTAGGGGTAAATGTATATTCGCATTATTCGTCATTTACAGCATGCAGGATTTTATAATGCGACTTTTGTGCGTGGCTATAAGGGGGTACTGGGCTTGATAACTGCGTTGATTGAACGCTAAAGACCAGAGACCCACACATTTCATTTTCCAGTCAGGAAGTGTATGATAACCCTGCAAGATGTAGCTTTACAGCTCGGCGTCCCCATAAATGGGAATACGGTCGTGGGGCAGAATAACTACAACGTCTATGCAATGTGCGACCAGTTTCTCAGGAAAATTCCTTCAGAAACCAACACAAAAGGGTTACGTGTGAAGCTAACTTGGTTGGGGAATGTATTCAGGGTAACCGATGACTAAAACCGTGAAGAAGTTGCATGCACAACATGTGCTTATATCTGTAGCTCATTGGTGGGGTATTGATGCCGAATAAATTCGATAATCTTGCACACACACAGTATCTGCCACTGCTGGAAAGTTTTACAACAGCTCGTTCGTATAGCTGGGCTCTGATATATTGGCGTTCTTATACCATGAAATGTGCAAGGTTGTTAATGTTAGAAATGGGAATAAGTATCCAATATTGGTGGATGTCTTATTTTACTACAGTCTTGGGCGTGGTATAGACTTTCATATTTGACACCTATTATCAATAACCCAGTTGAGTTTCTACTTACTAAAAGGTAATACTAAAATAAAAAATGATGATGTGTATTTTTTTTATTAAAATTATTTTAAACGACTAAATATCGCGTTTTGGGTTTTCGTGCAGGTTGCGACATGATTTGAAAAAAGAGAGGGTGGTGCACAACAACATTGTTGATGTGAGACTGAAGATCAAATCTGAAGGAAAAAAACAGGCATGCAAGTTGGTTTAAAGTACAATCTGCGTACCCTAATATTTGTAGATGTTAATATAAATTTTTTGACAGTTTATTTAAACGTCGTACGATGATGCGGAAGTACAGTCTTGCGTACCCCAAAATGTGTAGGAGGATGCTACATTTTGGGGTACAGTTGTACCATTGATCCATTTTTTGAATGTTGAGTTTCAGTGTGTTGATAGAGTGTTACGACAGTTCTGGTGTCATCAACCTGTTCCTGGTCCTCTGTTTGATCTCAAAGATATTCACACCGGGGAACAAAAAATTAGGTTTGATGATAACTGGGCTCGCAAGCAAGAAAGTTTCATTGCTCGTTGGAACAACCAGTACTTATATGTGCCAACTGATGTGACTCCACTTTAGGAAGATGATTTTCAGGATGATTCAGACTACATGGAATGGTTTAATAACATCGAAAAACTATTCCTGAAACCCATCGAAGTGAGTCAGATATGGCACACAGAGCATATATGCTTATATCAGCATAAGCCGGTTCCTTTGAGCATATGGAAAACCTGCAGCTGCCAACAATTAATCATACGGATTGGTTAGCATGGAGGTCAGGTGTACTCTCGGAGCATGTATGGGGAATACATGATTATGATAATCCATGGGATAGAGCAGTGCAAAGATCCCAGATGTCCCGTTCGTAACGCACTGATGTTAGATCATCCTGAGTGAGTACGTTTCAACAACCACCTCTATACTTGCCAGTCCGCCCATTTCTACTTCGTTATGCGCTAAAGATATGTACACGACACCACCTTCTATGCGAATGTTGGATGACCACCCAGGCGAGGACGAGAAGAATCTGAAAGACCCGCAATCGCCACGGAGGATGGCTCAACCCCCACAACGGTATGATCAAACATATTCTCTGAACAGACAAGAGCTACCGAGGAGGAGGAGAAAATAGGTAGGTTTTTTTCTAGTTTGGATGCAATAATGTTGGTTTAACCTTTTATTTGGAACGATTCAGCTGTTAATATTTGGGGATTTTTATATATTTTATATTATTGTAATCACCCATTTTTATCCGGTATATAAACATCGCGTTAATTTACGTTAGTTTAATAATTTATATGTCACTATTGCATGTATACGTATGATTAATGTGCACAAAGTGTGTGTGATATGTTATATATGCATTAATAATTATTATGTGCATTTCTATATATGTTTGCATGTGTGTATTATTAAAGTCCTTATTATTACGTATACGAAAGAGCATTGCATGAATTGTATGTGTGTACGTAAGTATGCATGTGTATGCTATATACGTATGTGTGTCCATGTATGTGTACACTTGTATGCATGTATATATACATATTATTGTTATTATTAGTATTATTATTATTATAAACAGATAAAGTATCAAAAACCAAAAAAATAAATTAATATCCAGTCAATGTACATATGATTAAAACCCATAAATTTTTACATTGGGCCTGAACCGGCCAGCCTACATACTAAGAAACCCTAACCCATATCAGATATTGGAACCCTGATGCCCTCTTTTAATCTTGCGCAGCTGCACGACGGCTGTTGGATCATATCTGGATCCAACGGCCACGGATGAAGTATGAAGATCCCTCATCTGCCACGTGAAGTCCACGCGTGGGCTGTTGGATTATCCACTCGCGCGTGTGAGACACCTACAGGGCCGGCCATCTTCTCCAGCCCACGTGGCGCGATCCCGGGCCGATACATCATTTTCGAGGCCTCATCTCAGCCGTTTGATCTTCGATCAATCCTAGCCGTTGGATCAGATCTGATCCAAAGGCCAGGGATGCGTCTACCAAGAAATCACCTCCACCATGCCTCTGTCGCGCCACCAGCCCCAACCACCGTACTCAGATACACCATAAAACACAAGGAATACAAGTTATATCAGTATCATTTCAAATCCAACAATATATATGTATTTTATAGTACTTTCTACCGAAACATCAGAGAGGATATATGTATGAAAGGTTGTAAGAACAGATTAACAAGGGACCAGTTGTAACCAGTTTTCAGAAACACAAAAAAAAAGGATCCAATCCTCTTGTTCATCTTTCGAACACAAAAAAATATAAAGGTATCTATTTGTCTTTAGCGTTACAAGCATGTATATACTCTAAAAATAACAAAAAAAAGGAAATGAGTGAGTGATTTACCTTCGGTCGTCAGTTCCCCCACCGACAACAAGCCTAAATATGGTGAGCCGGCTAAGGAGTGAGACGTTCTTTCGGTCTTAGTTTTCTTAAAAGGGTGGTTTTCGCTTTCGGGTTTTCTTATATCTAGGTAAAATGGGAAGTCTTTGTGTAAATCTAAGTTTAGATTCAGGTTCGACTTGAAGCGAGGTTCATTTTTGTGGTTTTTTTAGGCTCGCCGTCGTCGATTAGCGGGGTCCAGCAGCGGAGGGAACAGCGGTAGGCTGTCGGTTTCTGGGTTTATCAATGGTTTGGGGTTTAGTTTTGAGAGAAAATGAGGGCTGAATGTTTTATAAAATGGGGTTTTAAAAAAATGGGGAAAAGATTGATTTTGGGCTGGATGAGGGGATTTTATAAGCGTTTTATTTTTACAAATGGTGAAATCGCGTCATAAATCCCTCCGCGTTTTAAATATTTTATTTCTGTCTCGCCGCATAGGATATTCACATCCCCGGTCCTCCCTAGTTTGCCAAAGTTTTCAATTTAACCCCTAAATTAAACTGCAATTAGTTTTCAAATGGCGAAATTACGCCCCAAGGACCTCCACGTTTTTGAAATTTCCATTTCGAGCTTGTCGCATGGAATTTTTACAGCTTTAGTCCATTTAAGTTTAACTCGTTTATAATTGATCCTAAAATGTTCTTTTTTTCTTTCGTTTCTGCCCTTTTGTTCTTCATTTATTTTATTTTAGTCTTTTTAGTGTTTCAAGTAATTATGCCATTTAATTTTTATTATATTTTTAGTGTGTTGGCAATGTTTTTAGCATGTTTCTATGTTCTTTTATGATACAAGATTAGTTTGCGATATCATGCCTTTCTGTGTTTTAATTCATTTGTGCATCGTGCCTATATATGTATATTTTAGGTGTAGTCTTAGTCTCTTTGTATGTTAACATGAACTTCTATGTCCCTACTCGTTTTTAGGCTATATATTAGTGTGTTTCATTTCATCATGTATAATATCATGTTTTTATTTTATGTATGTAAATTACGTCACGTGTCGAGTACTAAATACATGTTCGCTTTTTTGCTTAGATTTATTAGTACCGTGCCATTTTATATGTATGTCATACATATTTTGCATTGGTGTTTTCTTTAAGTGTTTACGCATGTTATAATCGATTAATTATTTCTTGGAAGCATATTTTTCTCTTTTTTGGGTTTATGTTGTTACTCTGTTTTTACCCGATATGATATGTTTTCTTGTTGCTCATGTATTTTATTATTTTCATTTAATATTGTGATATCCATGTTTTTTAGGTTTAGTACCATGTTAAGGGGAATGTTTGTTTGTTTGTTTATATTTGTTTTGGTCAAGTTTGCATAATGGAATATAAATTGTCAATGCGGAGCCCTTTTATCCGGGCGTAAACGGGGCCAGTATCAGGCATAGTGATAGTGGTTGGGCGTTTACTCTCGGATAATGGGGCCTTTAAAATCTACTAGCACTTATAGCCAAATTTTAAATTAATCGCCACTTTAATCCGAAAAATCTAATATTAATAAAGCGGTAATTATTAAAGTACCAATTTTGGGCAGTGTGGGGGTGCTAATCCTTCCCCATCCGTAACCGACTCCCGAACCCAAAGTTTTCAAAATCTCTGATTTTTATGGTGTCCGGCCTACCTAAGTGGTCGGTGGTGACTGCATTTTCAAAATAAAATACGGTTTTTATAAAACCCACGGAAGACATTTTTAAAACAAAACAAAATAAAAACACTTTTTTAGAGAGAGGGACATCGCTACAGATGGCGACTCTGCTGTGGACATTTTTTTGTTTTTTCAAAAACAAAAAGGAAAGTCAAGCTTTTTCAAATAATTACCGTTTTATTAATATTAGAGGTTCTGGATTAAAGTGACTATTAAATTAATATTCGGTTGTAATTGCGCATTTATTTTAATGCATTTAAAATATGACATATAAACCCATTTTTTAAGTAGAGGGAAAACGCTAATGCTTTCGTGGAGATATCGTTCTCCCGTATAGGCCTAGCAAGTACCTTCGGGGCTCGAGTACCTTATGCTTTCGTAAGGATATCGTTCCTTCGTACAGGCATAAGCGAATGGGTCCCCCTGAATTGAACCCGGTTGAAAGGAGCCTATAATGGGTGATGATCGAGTGCTTGCTACTCTTAGTAGGGGACAACAAGGACAATTCGGGTACCTGATAGAACCAAGACTGCATGTAGAGAATACATAGAAACCCACCCCTTTAGAGCAATGCGGATAACCTTAGGTTTCAGACGGGATAAATAGGGTTGTTTTGTGTGTTTATTATATTTAATTCATCCTTTTATTTATATATTTATTAATTTTATCCGGTACTGGCTTGTTTTCTTTTTGCTTTTGCTTTTTTTCATACATTATTGCATTTGCATTACATAAAGGTACTGGATCAAGTGGTTTACCATGGAAAAAAGGTATCTTAGGAAAGAAGAGCTTAACTTGTCAATCAGGCATTGGTCAGAAGTTAATCATAAGGCCAAGGGACAGTTTGCCGAGCGAGCGCATAGTAGCAGGGTACACCTACGTGAGTCTCCATCAAAACAACTTATGGGATCTTCAAAGCATCTGGGAAGGATGGGACCGAAGACTGCAAGACATGTTCTGCGATAGTTATGGCCACATTGCACAATTGTTATACGTTCGGGTTAACCAGCCCCTACTCTGAGCTATTTTTCAGTTCTGGAATCCTGCCTTTTGCTGCTTCACCTTCAATGGACAGGACATGATGCCTACAGTATAAGAATACACTGCCTTACTTAATCAGAAGAACGTTCAGGAAGATTGGATCTACGCGAAACCTCCGAGGAATCTGAATTACACTTCGAATCTCAAAACATTTGCCAGAATGAGTGACGATTGGGTTAATGGCCTGTTTCAACTTCGAGGAGACAGTACAGTCTTTGCATGGGAGAATATTTGAGACATCATACCTGCATATCCAGACGAGGGGAAGAAGATAGACCTATTTGCCTTGGGAATATATGGTTTGGTGATCTTTCCGAGAGCTCTTGGGAACATTGATGTAGCCATTCTTGACCTGTTCGAGCGTATGAAATGGAGGGCGAACCTAGTACCAGCGATCTTGGCCTAGACCTATCGGGGATGTACACAGCTGTTACAGGTATGGATTCAGAGTCACATGTGGAAGACACCGACGAAGGTCTTACCGGGGATATCCTTCTAAGGCTTTTCGCCATTATAGGAGTACTTAGCAAAAGAGTGGCGAGAAAACTTGAAGACGAAGAGATGGTCCAGTTTCTTCAGGAATATTCAAGATGAAGACATAGTATGAAGAGTTCCGTGGCTCGATAGAGTTAATTACTTCTTGTACAGTTGCGGTAATTACGACTGGTTGATGATGTTGGGACTGCATGGTGGGATTGCTAGCGCTCCGCTTCTGGTGTCCCGACAATTTGGATCACGACAGTTTGTTCCCAATACCGCCGGATTGAGCCAAAGTGAATTTCTTTTCAAAGGTCAGTTCAAAGAAAAAGTTCAGACCATCATAAGGGCTTCGTACCATTATTACGGGATCAGAGTGGAAGGAGACACCGAGCGTATGACCACCCCGTGTAATGACCCGTTTACAACCCGGCCCGGATCCATAACTTAACCCGACCCAAATCAAAAATTACCAAAATACCCTTAAAACCCTAACCCTAATCTAATATCCATCCATCGCCGCAACTTCTGTCGCCGATCATCCACCATCGTCGTTCACCATTTCCAGCGACCAACCCCAAACTATAACCACAATCACCCCAAAACCTTAAAAAAACCCCTAAATCAGCATCCCTAAACCAAATCCGCAAAAACCAAGAATAAAATAACCCTAAAATTAACTACCCACTGATCCAAATCCACCGAATCATACCCTACCCATACTCTGGCATCACCAATATCTCAACCAACATCCCTAAAAATCTGGCTCCATCCATCCAACTTCAGATCTGCTACAATAAAAAATTTTAGGGGTTAGTGTGTAGGATTTGGATATAAAAACCGAATCAAAAAGCTTGTAAGGGGGTTCCCGAGTTCGAAAATTAGAGAGAAGAGAAAAGAAAAAAAATAAGAGTTTTCTTTAGAAAGTGGGATTCGAAAAATCAAAAAAATTGTAAGATCTTTGAAAAATCAATTGTTTAAACTTTGTTTCATTTTGCAATCAAAATTTTTTTATATATATTTTCGTTTGTTCGAATCAAAATCCAAAAGCAAAGCAAAGTGGGTGAAGAGTTCGAATCATACCTGGTTGTTCGACCATTCCCCTCGCCGCCGTTGAGCGATGCTAGCCGATGAACGGCCGTCAACCTCATTGAGTGGCGTCGTCGAGTGAGTGATAGAGGAGGAGAGAACAAACATAGTTTTAGGGTTTTATGTGTGTGTTATAAACTATTTTTAACCAAAAAATAACCAGCATTATTTGTTTTAAACTGCAGAAACAAAACGACACCGTTCGGTGTCCATATTTTACAAAAATGGTCTAATTACTCTCTTGGCCCCCAAACTTTCAACCCACATTCATTTCTGCCCTTGGCTTATTTATGCTTTCGGTCCCTTTTCTTTCCATGCGCGTGCATCTAATTTTTATTTTGTTTTTTTTTGCAGCATCTAATTTTTATTTTGTTTCAATCTAGTCATTGTTGTTATTAATGTTGTTTTTTTAGTCCTTCAATTATGTACGTTTGCATTTTGTACCTCGATGTTTCATGCATCTCACTTTCCTGTCCATGAATTTTATATTTTGTTTCGTTCTAGTCATATTTTCATATTATTTATGCTATGTAATTTAATTCTTATGCACTTTGATACATGAATTTTTATTAGCTTCATGTTGTAAATAATCAATCCATGCATTTTAATCCTTACATGATGTTTTATATATTAGCTTAGTTCATGTCTTATTATTATTATTATTATTATTATTATTATTATTATTATTATTATTATTATTATTATTATTATTATTATTATTATGTGTGTAATACGCTATTATTATTATACAAAGTTTTTCACTATATATTATTATTATTATCATGATATATGTACATATGCTTTATATCTATTATGTATAATATTTTATTATTTTTATACTTTAATATATATATAAGATTTTACGTATATTTATTTTTGAACATATTATTATATTATTATATTAATTAATATTTATGCATGTTTTAGAGTAGTATTTTATTTATGTTAGATTCATTTTTTATTTACGTGTTAGATTAATATTTATGTATTTGTGTTAGATATGTATTTTATCATGTTAATATTTATTTATATGTTTATCGCATTTATTCATGTTTGCCATGTTTTAAGTTGCATTTGGAATATAAGTTTGTCAATGCGGTGCCCTTTTATTCGAGCGTAAATGGGACCAGTATCAGGCGTAGTGATAGTGGTTGAGCGTTTATTCTCGGATAACGGGGCCTTTAAAATATACTCGCATTTATAACCAAATTTTAATTTAATCGTCACTTTAATCCAGAAAGTTTAATATTAATAAAGCGATAATTATTAAAGTACCAATTTTGGGCGGTGTGGGGATGCTAATCCTTCCCCATCCGTAACCGACTCCCGAATCCATCAATTTTAGATCTTTGGTTTTGACGGTGTCCGAACTACCTAAGTGGCCGGTGGCGACTCCATTTTAAATAAAAACACAGGTTTTATAAAAATCTCACGGAATACAATATTTTCAAAATAAAAAAACCAAAACACACCATTTTTAGCGTAAAAATGACATCGCTACACCCCAGACTACGATCTTTAGAGGCGTTTGAGGATTAATGATAAGATTCCAGAACCCAACAAGGGACCAGCTGTGTCACTAGAGGAGCTTACGAGGGTAGTGCCCTCTTAAGCTGATATTTTACGGAACAAACTCGAAGAAATCAAGAGGAATATGGAAACCCAACAGACTCAGCATGGGGGTAAGCTTTCTAAAGTGAGCTTAGAGGTCGACGAACGGGATGGGATCATTAGGCAATTGAAGAAATTGAATGCGGATTTGAGCGAGAAGAACACTCTTTACCAGAATGATACCCTCCTACTCCAAGCGAATGTACAGAAGGCCAGCCAAAGTCAGTTCATAGCCGTGGAAAAGGAAATGATGAATGGTATCCGTTTGGTGGAAGAAGAACGAGAGATCGACAAGCGAGCGATTGAGAAAGAGATAGAAAGTTGCAGGTTAGCTATCGAGGAGGAAAGACGATCTTTCAATGAGGCCATCGACCAAGAAAAGGAAAGAACTAGGCAAAAGATCAGCAAAGGAAAACAAGCAGTCAACTACGAAATAGAGAACATCGCCTCTTGGAAAAAAATGTCCATGGGTAGCAGGAATAGACTGTTAGAGATACAAAGATTGTACGACGACGCCATCCAAAACTTGAATCAGAGCCAAAGTCAGAATTTCGAGTTAGAGGGAAGGTTGGCAAAATTAGAACACTCATTTCAGACTTACCATCAGAGGAATGGCTTTATCAAACTACAACAAAGGGAGCGTAAAGTTGGCACGTTGCGAGCCTGGATTGAGTCGCTTGAAGCAACTGTTCAGGACTATAGGGAAAGAATCAGAGTATTCGAAGAAGCTACAGCCGGAAGAGACAATTATTGGAAAAGAAGACTGCATGATACTGCCCGGATGGTGCAGGATAGGGACCAATATTATGCTAACCTAATGGTGGACATACAGCGAGTCGCAAGGAATGTGAGTGATTTAGCTGCCGAATCCGAAGTACTCTGACCTTTCGTAGCCACAGGCATGGAAGAAGCACCCAGGTTCATCAAGCTGCTCAGGGCTATTGGAAAATTAGGAGATAGAGCTAGGGCTTATCTGCAGGACTCCATGTTGTAATTAAGACTCTTTTGTATTAGGAACCCTCCTTTTGTAATGTGAACTCTATTGTAATCTAGATCCTTTAATTCCCGCGGAAGTAGTTCAAAAGGGTGATTACTAGTGGAATCAGTACTTTTATTTACATACGTACCTGCATTGCATCATGACATTTGCATCATTATACATGCATTTATTTTCTTTGCAATCATATTAATATTGTAAATATTGTGGCAGTATGAAAATAGAAGTTAAGCCGCAATCATTCATCATCCATACCTTACCTGACTACAAAGCAAGCTCATAGAAGACAAGATAATCAGTCTAGAGAAAGGAACGAGAGATCTGGAAGCAAGATTTGATGAGGCCCAGAGAAGCCTCGGTGACCAGATTGCTCAATCACAAGTGTCGATAGTGTCCGACATAACTACGTTGTTGGCTAAGAGCCTTGAAAAAAGAGTCGAATGAGAAGTCACTCAAGAGCCGGAAGGTACCTCAGCTTACAGTAAGGTTCAACCGACTACGCCAAATCCTGCCATAAGGGTATATATCGACCCCACTGGGATGTCTGCTAATCTTCAAGCAGGGGCATTTGAGAATCAACCCCTTGACACGTAAGCACTCTACGAGGAGGAGGTACCAGACCTGAACTTGGTCGAAAGGATTAGGACAGAGGTAGAAAAGAAGTGGGGAGAGAGGTTTCGCCTCATGGAAGAAAGATTTAAAGCTCTGAAAACTATGGAAGAATCGGAAAGCGATGCCAGTGACTTGAGTCTGGTATCCGACCTTGTCCTGCCACCAAAATTTAAAACAATAGAGTTCAACAAATACGATGGAACCACGTGTCCTTCTGTGCACGTAACAATGTATTGCCGGAAGATGACGGCCTACCTCAAGGATGAGAAACTATTAATTCACTGTTTCCAGGACAGCCTGACTGGGGCGGCGCTGCGGTGGTATACCCAGTTGAGCCAAGTAAACATTAAAACCTAGAAAGATCTTTCAAGAGCATTCATCGAGCAATACAAGTACGTGACAGACATGACGCCCAGCTGAATTATGTTAGAAAATATAGGGCAGAAGTCCAACGAAATTCTGCGACAGTATGCTCAGATGTGGTGGAAAGTGGCCGCCCAAATTCAGCCACCCCTCCCAGAACATGAAATTACGCCATTATTTGTTAATACTTTAAAGGGGACACTTTTGATCGCCTCATTAATAACACGACTCAGAATTTTGCTAATTTAATTAGGACCGGGGAGTCCCTTGAATTGGCAATCAAGATCTGTAGGATTGATAACGGTGAAGGTTCTCAGAAGTACAACAAGAATAATGAAGTGAACGCTGCCAGTACTTACATCGCCCCAAAGAATTTTACACTCTCGCAGCCACAAGCGTCTACTGGGAAATCACAAAACTCAAACCAAAGAGAGGAGAGAATCCCGAGAAAGAAGAAAGAGAGGTAAACTTTTACTCCACTACCCATTTCGTACTCTGAGCTTTACTCTCAGTTGTACGAAGTGGATCTGGTCCGTCCATACTATGTTACTCCGTTCAAATCGCCATTCCCGTCCTGGTATAACCCGAACGCGCATTGCAATTATCACGGTGGTGCCCCTGGTCATCCCACCGAGAACTGCCTTGCTTTCAAGAAGCTCGTGCAGAGCCTAATCGATTCTGGGATACTAAAGTTTGAAAAACCAAGTGTAGGTTCTAACCATTTACCTAATCACGGGAACAGGGGAGTAAATGCTAATGAGGAGTACTCTACCAGGAAGGTTAAGGAGAATGTGTCAAAAATCAAGTCTCCTTTGCGGTGGATATTTCAGCAATTGTGCATGGCCCGCTTGATCGACAGGGGCATGGTAGTAGTACAGAAGGGATGTAGAGCATACTGTGAATTTCATCAGGACGAAGGACACGACGTCCAACAGTGCAACGAGTTTAAGAGATTGGTGCAACAATTGATGAATAACAAGCAAGTAGAGTTCTTCGAAGAGCCTATAGGAAGGAAGGGGTCAGACGTACATATGACAGACAGCCCCAACGTTAAATACGGGAGAGACAGACCTTTTGTCATCTCCTCCAGGCCGGAGGGTGCAAGTTCCTCCCAAGGAGAAACTACTAAGGTGACTCTCAAGATCATTATCTCAGCACCATCCCCGTTCCTATTCAAGGATATATGACAAACTCCTTGGAACTATGCTGTAAATGTGACCATGCCAAAAAAGCCAGAATCTGGTGAGGTAAAATAGCAGAAGGTTGAAAAAGAGCCTACACCGAAAGACGAGCAAGACAAGAGTGATGTGAATGTCGGTGAGGTGGGCCACTTCATGAGGAACGACAAATGTTACTCCTCAGAGACCTTAAAGGCTGTTGAAGTAGCGAAAGATAAAGGAAATGATACACTGGTTACCTCCGCGCAGATATTCGGTGAGGAACCACCTCCTAAGATAAATGAACAGTAACCGAGGCTCAGGCCAAAGAATTTTTAAAATTCCTGAGACATAGTGAATACATCGAAGTAGAACAACTACGAAAGCAACCAGCAAGGATTACAGTGCTAGAGTTGCTATTGAGTTCAGAAAAACACCGTGAAGCACTCTTAAAAGTATTAAACCAGACTTTTGTACCCCAGGACATTTTCATATCGAAGTTGGATAGGATAGTGAGGCATATCACCACCTATAACCATATAACATTCAGTGATGACGAGACCCCTAAAAGAGGAATAAAGTCCACCAAGGCTCTTAACATCACAACCCACTGCAAGGGGTATGTGTTACCGGGGGTATTAATTGACAATGGGTCAGCACTGAACGTACTACCTATAGTGACTCTACAAAAGCTACCAATAGATAATTCCCACCTAAAGCCCTGTCATAACTCCGTGAGAGCCTTCGACATAAAAGAGGAACACTGGAAAGATTGAGGTGCTTGTATTGATTGGACCGACTGAGTACATTATCGACTTCGTGGTGATGGACATAAAACCATCCTACAACTGCTTATTAGGAAGGCCATTGATCCACTCTGTAGGAGCCGTCCCCTCATCACTGCATCAGAAATTAAAATTCATGATCGAAGACAAGTTGGTCACAGTGGAGGCTGAGCAGAAGATCATTGCTTCGGTGACATCAGATGCCCCCTACATTCAAAATGATGAGGATGCTGCAGAATGCTCTTTTAGAGCATTAAAGCTGGTGAACGCCACATTCGTCGCGGAAGGTAATCGGATCCCCTACCCCAGGTTATCTAATTGCACCAAGATGACCGTTGTTGAAATTTTGGGCCGAGAAGCCAAAGCAAGAAGAGGGCTAGGGAGAAGATTGTAAGGGAGCCTGCGAGCTAGGAGTGTAATAACCAAGAAGGACCGCTTCGGGCTGGGTTACAAACCAAGTTTCTAGCAAAGAAAGGAAGAATACAAGAGAAAAGAATAACAGATAAGAGCCAGATTTAAGGGAGAAGACATTTTATGGAGACCAATGTCTTTCCCTAGTTTGAAAAATACTTTTTTCTCCGGAGGATTCTGCCGACCAGGACAAGAGTTCGAAGAAGCAATTAAACAAAATGACATACTCAATGAGAAAGAAATGTTTAGTGAATCACTTGAGGGGGTGTCCATCAACATGATAGCTAGAAATGACCAAGATAGTAATATGTTGACCAGCATCCGCCCCTGTCACCCTGGGGAAACTCTTGATAATTGGAGCCACGTTGATTTACCTGTGGTTTTTAGGACTAGATCAGAGTAATGCTCTGAATCAACCTTTTGTTTTTGCCCATAAATAATGGGGATCTTTGTATAGGGCACCTATGTTAACTTTTTGTTTAAAATAAAAAGATATCTTCCCCGTTTTCTCAAATGGCAAACATCTCATTTATTTCATTGATTATTCATGTTCATTCACCTCATACAAAACCATTCTCTTCCCAATACATTCGCTCTCATTTAATGCAGGCCTCCCATAATTAACTGTATGAGTGATGTCGAATCCAGCCCCGAAGTAGATTTTGAATGCCCTGAGTTCTCAGCAGGAATCGAATAAGAGGATGATGAGATAGAATGCGAGGTCCCTGCAGAGCTGATGAGGATGATGTCCAACGAAGAAAGGCAAATTATGCCCACCAAGAAGAAACAGAAGTTATAAACTTGGGGACTGAAGAAGAGAGAAAATAAGTAAAAATCGGGATGACATTTTCCTCAAAAACCAGGCACGAACTGATAGCCCTACTCCAGGAATTCAAGGATATTTTCGCCTGGACTTATCAAGATATGCCAGGTTTGAATACTAACATAGTGGTACACAAACTGCCGATGAAGCTAGAATGCAAACTAATACAGCAAAAACTCAAGAGAATGAGACCAGACATGTTGCTAAAGATCAGAGAAGATGTGAAAAAGCAGTTTGATGCTGGCTTCTTGGAAGTGGCCAAGTACCCTGAATGGGTTGCAAACATTGTACCAGTACCGAAGAAGGATGGGAAGGTCCGTATGTGTGTAGATTATAGGGATCTCAACCGAGCTAGCCCTAAAGACAACTTCCCTCTACCACATATTGACACATTGGTTGACAACACCGCATGACACTCATGGTTCTCATTCATGGACGGCTTCTCGGGGTACAACCAGATAAATATAGACTCGAACGACATAGAGAAAATCACATTCGTGACCATGTGAGGCACTTTTTACTACAAGGTGATGCCTTTCGGGCTCAATAACGCGGGAGCGACTTATCAAAGAGCGATGGTGACTCTTTTCCACGGCATGATGCATATACGTGGATGATATGATCGTTAAGTCCCGAACAGAAGAAGAGCACCTACAGAACTTGAGAAAACTATTCCAAAGACTAAGGAAATACCAGTTGAAGCTTAACCCAGCCAAATGCACATTTGTCGTTACATCTAGAAAACTCTTGGGGTTCGTGGTGAGCAGAAGAGGGATTGAGATCGATCCAGATAAGGTGAAAGCCATCCAGGATCTCCCACTGCCCCATAATCAGAAGGAAGTTCGTGGTTTCTAGGGGAGGTTAAATTATATCTCCCATTTCATCTCCCAGTTAACAGATAGGTGCGACTCAGTCTTTATACTACTCAGAAAGAATAATCCCAACGTCTGGGATGAAGAATGTCAAGAAGCCCTGGAGAAAATCAAAAGGTACCTGACGAATGCTCCGATTTTAGTCGCGCCAGTACCAGACAGGCCTTTAATCCTCTACCTAATAGTCTTTGAGAATTCAATAGGTTACGTATTGGGGCAACACGATGAGTTAAGGAAGAAGGAGCGAGCCATCTACTACCTAAGCAAAAAGTTCAATGATTGCAAAACACGGTACCCGCCAATTCAGAAGCTATGTTGTGCTTTGGTTTAGGCCACCAAACGGCTTAGGCAGTACATGCTATACCATACCACATGGTTGATATCCAAGCTAGACCCCTTGAATTCCTAATAGAAATGCCAGCATTAACAGGAAGGATGACCCATTGGCAGATGCTCTTATCCGAATTCGACATTGTGTATGTAAGCCAAAAAGCCGTGAGGGGAAGCGCCATAGCAGATTTCCTAGCTAGTCGTACTTCGAATGATTATGAATCGTTGAACTTTAATTTCCCGGATTAAGACTTGGTATGTATTACAACTGAGGAAGATGTTTTTGACGACAACTCATGGAAGCTTTACTTTGATGGAGCCTTCAATGCCCTAGAAAACGGGATAAGGGCTATGCTAATTTCTCCGGAGAATGTCTACTATCCCTTCACCAGCAGACTAGAATTCTTCTACACCAAAGTACTATTTTTCTTACCCTTTTTTACTCATAATATTGTTAGACTTGGGCTCATGTTAGTTACATAATTAGTCATTCATGCATTAATCCATGTTTCCTTCCATCATTGAGCTTGATTCCATAACTTGGTTGTTTTTGTGGGAAAAGATGCTGATTTGGTGTGTTTTGTATGTATGTGCAGAATCACTTGCCAAAGCAAGGCTAGAGCTAGTTGCCAGGGCAATGCATGAGGAGATGTCGAGCTAGTTGCTAGGGCAATGCATGAAGGAGATGCCGAGCCAGTTGCCAGGGTAATTGTCGACAAAGAATAAGGTGATATGGTAGTCGAAATTGATGACTAGACAAGCCCAAGATGACGTGGAGCAAAGCTAAATCCCAAAGGAGTTTAATTTCAATGAAGAGGTTAAAGAAGAATTAAATTCCAAGAAGATAGGAGAAGTTCTAGAAGGAATATAATTATAATAAAGAATTATATTCTTTAAAGATAATTTAATTCCAACTTAACTTCCTCCTCAAAGAAGGACTTTGACCTAGCCCTATAAATAGGTCACCAAGCCGTCAACTCCAATGGGGAGAGAGGAGAGAATTTTCGACAAGCTTCAAGGGGGAGATCTCGACAAGAAGGATCCATCCATCCTTCATCTTTTTCTTTCTTGTTCAATTAGGTTCATGCTAGGAATTATTTATCTTGTGTTTCTTTAGAACCTAGCCATGAACTAAATCTATTTGGCTAAGGTTATTGTGTCTTGTGGTTGTGAGAAACAATTGGATTTTGTTTAGGTAATAAGAGTTTGCACTTTTCTATTCAAGGTTTATTCATTCTTGGTTCTTATTCTTGTTTGCGAGTGAATTGAGAGAGGATCTCGTAACTTTATCTATTTATCTAATATCGGGATAGTTAAATTCAAGAAACGAATGAGTATGATCTTTATTCAATCCATTGATTGTGAAGATTAATCTGGCTTAGGATTAAGTTAAGGATTTCAATGGCTAAGAGGAGCGCAAGATTGGTTGTTGTTCACCATTGATTCACGCAGGGATATATTATCAAGGCATGCACAAGTAGCTAGAGTTTCGACTTAGAGATAAGAAGAAACCATTGAAGAACGCTCTGCCGAACCTTGAAGTTGCTGCCCAGACGCCCAAGTAGTTGCCCAACTAGTCGCCCAGGCAACCATCGATTAGTTTCCAAGGCAACCCCGTTGTGCAAGTTGCCACGGCAACTGAGTTGCCCTTGCACTCTTTTACCAAGATGATCCAATCGGCTATCACACCTCAACTCATGATAACCTGGCTTATCTCTCTCATTTGATCTCATCTATTCTTTTACTTTATTGCTTTCTAGTTTAGTTATTAGTTAAAACTCCTATAATCTTCTATTAGTGTTTTTACTTTTTATAGTGCAAGAGACTAGATTCTTGAAGTGGCACCAATCCTTGTGGAGACGATATCTTTTATACTATAACTTGCGACGTGTACACTTGCACAATTGCGAAGCACTTATTACGTGCAACAAGTTTTTGGTGCCGTTGCCGGGGATTGGCAATAGAGGCTTTGTTTTTATTTTCTTGCACTTTCTTTTTACTTTTCTTGTTTAAGATTTAAAGGGCTAACAAACTTTGGTTTTGCATTGGTATATGACCAGGGCGAGACCGATTACACTAGAATATCCCTTTGATCCAGAAATCGAACGAACCTTACAAAGACTTAGAAGAAGGTTAATAGTAGCAATGGCTAATCAAGACGGCAATATGAATCAAGATGTTCTAGCAGGAGGAGGAGTGATTCTTGCACAAAACAGAACTATCCGAGACTATCTTGAAGAAGATCTTGATGGACTTAATCCAAGAGTTATCGCACCTGAAATTGAAGCTGACCACTTTGAATTGAAATCGGTGATGTTTAATATGATCAACACAATTGGTCAATTTGGCGGCTCAGCAACTGAAGATGGACAACATCTTAAATCTTTCATCGAGATATGCAACTCATTCAAAATACACGGAGTCACCCCTGATGTTTTACGATTAAGATTATTCCCCTATTCACTGAGGGATAGGGCGAAAGCATGGTTGAATAGTATTCCTGCCGGATCAATAAGATCTTGGACAAATCTTTGTCGCGATTTCCTTGCTCGATTTAATCCTACTAATTTGAATAATAAGCTTCGTAACGATATTACTTCTTTTCGGCAGGCAGATGATGAATCCTTGTACAAGGCTTGGAAGAGATATAGAGAACTTCTACACAAATGCCCCCTACACGGATTCCCAGTGTGGACACAAGTAATAATGTTTTACAACGCCGTGAATACACCAACAAGGATGATGCTAGACGCCTCGGCAAACAGCATACTCCTAGATAAGTCGCCGGAGGAAGCAATGCAAATTCTAAACAGGCTGGCCAAGAATGATTATCAATTCTCCTCTACTAAAAGAGGATGAGTTAGACGCTAAGCCACAGTACATGAACTAGGATCATTAGACTCAATTTCGGCACAATTGGCCACTTTAACCAAGATGGTCCAGAACACGCAGAAACCAAACAACACACATAAGGTCAAGGTAATGAATTCTGTTTGTGAGTTATGTGGTGGTAACCATGATTCTTCTAAATGTATGCAGAATCTGGAATCCAGCTTCTATGTGGGGAATTACAACCGGAACAACAATATGATGTCCAATACATACAATCCAGCTTGGAAGAAGAACCTAAATTTTTCATGGAGTATTCCCAACAATGCTCTAAACCAGAACAATCATAATGCACAAGCATCGAGATTCCAACAGAATATGCCACGGCAACAGTTGCCGCAGCAACACCCGACAACATCTAGTTCTTTGGAAAATTCTCTCAATGTTTTTATGTTGAAAACTAAATCTTATATGGCTGAGAATAGTAACTTCATAAAAAGAATTGATGCTTTTATTAAAAGGACCGAGATGAGATTGCAAAACCAAGAGGCGGCAATCAAATCATTGGAAAATCAAGTCAGACAATTTGCTCAAAACCTGAATACTAGACCGCAAGGAGGTTTACTTAGCAATACTAAAGTTGCAAGAGGAACTGGCCATGAGCAATGTAAGGCGGTCACCACTAGAAGTGGCCAACAACTTAAAGAGGCTCAAGCTCCCTCATCAAACAAAACTCCACAAAAAGATCAAGACGAACCTAGCAGCAAAGCCTCAGATGTTGAACCAGGAATTACCGCGGCAACCGGTAATAAGCATGCCTCGGCAACCGATGATAGGCACGCCATGGCAACCCCAATTGATGATGCCTCAGTAACTCCAGTTGTCCTAGCAATGTCGTCAATCAGGTTCCAAACCAATGAAAGGATCGAAGATATCCGACTTCCACCACCATTCCCACAAAGGTTGAAGCGACAAAAGCAAGAATATCAATTCAAAAAGTTTCTTGATATCCTCAAGCAAGTCCACATCAACTTGCAATTGGTTGAAGCAATTGAACAAATGCTGAACTATGCCAAGTTCCTTAAAGACATTGTGTCCAAGAGAACAAGGCTATGAGAGTTTGAAACAGTTGCCGCAACAGAGGGATGCATGGCCATGTTGCACAATCGCATGCCACCCAAGTTGAAGGATCCCGAAAGTTTCACAATACCCTGTTCCATTAGAAACCACTATTTTGGGAAAGCATTATGCGACCTTGGAGCTAGCATAAACTTGATGCCTAAATTGGTTTTCCAGAAACTAGGAATCGGGAAGGCAAGACCTACAACAGTTATGCTATAGCTAGTCGACAAATCCTATGTGTATCCAGAAGGAAAAATCGAAGACATACTGGTAAAAGTTGATAAATTTATTTTTTCCACTGACTTTATTGTTTTAGATTGTGAAGCAGATGAGAGCATGCACCTATCATTCTCGGGAGACCATTCCTAGCAACAGGGAGAACCTTGATCGATGTTGAAAAGGGAGAACTCACAATGAGGGTGAATGACCAGAAAGTTAATCTAAATGTGTTCCAAACACTAAGGCATGCCGATGATCCAGAAGAATGCCAACTTCTTCATGCCACGGCAGAGTTTAACATCGACGAGGAATTTAGTTGCCTCGGCAACTACATTGCCGATCAAGAAGAACCTGGGGAGTATGAAGAATCGATCAATGAGGAACAACAAGAAGAGGCAAATTGGCTAGTCAATCGACCAGGTACATACTTTAAACCACTAGATTACTCAGGTAAGGAAGGTAAGCTCGAAAAGCCATCTATTGAACAACCACCGATTCTTGAGTTGAAATAGTTGCCAGAGCAACTAAAATATGCATACTTAGGAATCGATAATACATTGCCTATAATTATTTCTTCTAAGTTACAATCTAAGCAGGAAAAGAAGCTGATCAAAATGTTGATGCTACACAAGAAGGCAATAGGGTAGACAATTGCCGACTTAAAGGGAATTAGCCCGGCAGTGTGCATGCACAAGATTTTATTGGAAGATGATCTCAAACCTTCGATTGAGGCCCAGAGAAGACTGAATCATGCCATGAAAGGGGTTGTAATGAAAGAAATCATCAAGTGGCTTGACGTTGGCATTATATACCCTATCTCTGACAGTACATAGGTAAGTTCGGTACAATGTGTATCGAAAAAGGGAGGTATAACGGTGGTAAGTAATGAAAACAATGAACTCATTCCAACCAGGACTATGACCGGTTGGAGGGTTTGTATGGATTATCGAAAGCTAAACAAAGCCACTAGGAAAGATCTCTTCTCATTACCCTTTATTGATCAAATGCTTGACTGTCTTGCAGGTAAACCCTTTTATTGTTTTCTTGATGGTTATTCAGGTTAAAAAGAAATTGCCATAGCACCAGAAGATCAAGAAAAGACAACCTTCACATGCCCATACGGTACTTATGCTTTCTGAAGGATGCCGTTCGGATTGTGTAACGCCCCGGCAACCTTCCAAAGATTCATGATGGCATTCTTTTCAGACATAGTCAAAGACTTCCTTGAGATCTTCATAGATGATTTTTCTGTTTTTGGTAATGACTTCGACAGCTGCCTCAGCAATTTAGAGAAGGTGTTGGCAAGATGTGAAGAAACTAATTTAGTCCTCAATTAGGAGAAGTGTCATTTTATGGTAGATGAAGGAATAGTGCTCGGCCATAAGATTTCATCCAAGGGAATTAAAGTAGACAAAGCCAAGGTGAACGTGATCGAGAGATTACCCCCACCAAGTTCGGTTAAAGGAATTCGAAGCTTTCTTGGACATGCAGGTTTTTACAAGAGGTTCATTCATATTTTTTCTAAAATCACTAAACCCTTGTGCAACTTGCTTGAACAGGATAAAGTCTTCGATTTTGATGATTCTTGCGCCCAAGCATTCGAAACCCTAAAGGAAAGCTTGCCATGGCACCCATTGTCGTTCCACCATATTGGACGCTACATTTTGAGTTCATGTGTGATGCAAGTGATTTTGCGGTAGGAGCAGTCCTAGGCCAACGCACAGGTAAGACCTTCCATATGTTATACTACGCTAGTAAAACTCTTAATAGTGCTCAAGTGAATTACACAACAACGGAGAAAGAGTTACTAGCTATACTTTTCGCATTTGACAAGTTCCTATCCTATTTGATTGGTACAAAGGTAATTGTTTATACGGACCATTCGGCAATCAAATATTTATTTGCTAAAGAGGATGCCAAACCTCGTTTGATTTGTTGGATATTACTTTTACAAGAATTTGATATTGAAATTAAGGACAGAAAAGGGACAGAAAATCAAGTGGCCGATCACTTATCACGTTTAGAATACAATAGGGAGGAGGACACGGATTTAGAGATACGCGATGCATTCCCGGATGAGCAACTTTTAGTTACCTCAACAACCATGGGTGCGCATACCTCGGCAACCCTCGACGCTGCAGCAGCTCTTGATGCACATGCCTCGGCAACCATGGGTGTGCATGCCTTGGAAAACCTCGACACCGCAACAACTCTTGACGCGCACACCTCGGCAACCATGGAGGCGCATGCCTCAGCAACCCTCGATGCCATAGCAGCTCCTGACATGCAATCCTCGGCAACCCTCAACACCGTAGCAGCTCCTGACACGCACGCCTTGGCAACTCTAGATACGTACGCCTCGGCAACCCTCGACGCCTCGGCAACCATGGACGCATACGCCTCGGTAACCATGGACGCGCATACCTCGACAACTCTAGACGCATATGCCTCGACAATCTTGGGAGCAGTCGACATGGCAGCACGTGCCTCAACAATACCCTGGTACGCGGGTTTAGTTAATTTCCTTGTTTGTGGTATTTTACCTTATGGCCTTACTCACCAAGGGAAGAAGCGGTCCCGCCATGATGCTAAGCATTATTTTTGGGACGAGCCTCTTATTTTTAAACAATGTGCAGATTAGATTATACGCCGATGTGTCCCTAAAGAAAAGTAGTAGAATGTACTCTGGCAATGCCATTCTTCACCCTATGGAGGACATTTTGGAGGAACTCGTACCGCGGCCAAAGTTTTGCAATCTGGTTTGTATTGTCCAACACAGTACAAAGATGCCCAAGAATTTTACAAGCAATGTGATCGTTGCCAGAGGGCGGGCAATATCTCTAGACGACATGAGATGCTACTCCAAAACATCATCGATGTGGAATTGTTTAATGTGTGGGGGATCGATTTTATAGGACCTTTCCCATCTTCATTTGGCAACCTCTATATTCTACTTGCCGTTGACTATGTGTCTAAATGGGTTGAGGCAGTTGCAGTTCCCAACAACGATTCCAACACCGTGCAACGATTCTTGTAGAAAAATATATTTACACGGTTTGGGATGCCGAAGAGCAATTATTAGTGATGAAGGTAAGCATTTTGACAACATACTTATTGCCAAGATGTTGCAACGCTTCAACGTATCACACAAGATTGCCACGGCATATCACCCATAAACAAATAGGCAAGCAAAAATTTCCAACCGGGAATTGAAGGGTATACTCGAGAAAGTTGTAAACCCCTCTAGGAATGATTGGTTATTAAGACTAGATGACGTGTTTTGGGCATATCGTACTGCATTCAAAACACCCTTAGGTATGTCCCCCTTCCGACTTGTCTATGGCAAAACATGCCATCTATCGGTGGAAATCGAACACAAGGCATATTAGGCAATCAAGACCGTGAATATGGATTGGGAAAGTGCCGGACAAAAGCGTTTGTTGGACTTCAACGAGATAGAAGAATTCCATGCACTCGCCTATAACAATGCACGAATCTACAAGGAGAAAACAAAGCAATGGCATGACAAGAAACTATTGCCGCGGCAATTCATGCCAGGGCAACTAGTTCTTTTATTCAATTCTCGGCTAAAACTTTTCCCGGGAAAATTGAAATCAAGATGGTCGGGACCATTCGAAGTTGTCAAACCATTCTCCCATGGTGTCGTGATAATCAAGTCCATCACTGACATTCAAAGTTAATGGACAAAGATTAAAGCACTACAATGGTGCCCATGTGGAACGTAACAAAGAAGTGGTCACCTTAGGAGATGCATGAGCATGCTCTCATTTCGTTATTTTATTTTATTTTTTTTAATTTCTTCGAACTATTTAATTTTTATTTTTTATTATTTTCGATTATTTGCTCTTTTTAGGATAGATTTATTTTCTTTAAGATTAAAACTACATCTTTCTTTCATATCTATCTTTTTAAGTTTAAGAATTTCTTTACACATCTTTATTTATTTTCTTTTATTAGTTTATCTTTAATTTTAATCCTTATTTTATTTGTCTTTGAATTGTAGGAAAAGAGTTCAAGATAAAGAGGGATTTTGATTCAATAAGGAAACTTCTTCAACAAGGAAATTAATGGGCTGAATCTAAGGCTTATATAAAGCCTCCAACTTACCCTAAATAAACCCCCTAGCCGTCACCCTTCCCCTAAACCAAAACCCTCTTTTTATTCTTTCCAAAATTAATCCCACCCACCATATTTACTACCTATTTTTTCTATAAAACCCATCACCCTTAACTTCCAAGAAACCTATTCCTACTTTTCATCTTGCAACTCTTTAGTTCTTTTATTTTCTTTTCTTTGTTTTTACAAAACTCACAACCAAGATCATCCTTGGCATCCAAAATTAAATTTTTGGTTCATCCAAGTTCCTCCAAAGAACCAAGAACAAGAAGTTTGCTACACCGGTGGTTCAAGAAAGATTTCACTCAAAGTTTGAAAGCCGAAAGATTTGCGAAGAACAAGGCTTTGAATACTCCAACTCTCGTCAAGATTTTGGCCTTGAACCATTCATCTTCGGAGGATTGCACATCAAAAGTGGCAAATCTTTTGCCATCAATCGGAACCGAGAAACATCTCATGGGTAAGAGAATTCTATGCTCACTCACCTAACCCGGATAATCCTTATGTTTTTGTTCGTGACAAGGCCATACTCATAAGCCCTGAAAACATCAACACTTTTTACGGGCTCTACATTGAGAAGGACGAGCATTAAGCCTTTGTTGATCAAATCACGCCCAAGCACCTCGACAATGTGCTTCAAGAACTCTCTTATTGGAACGACGGTAAATACAAGGGCACGGTAAATTGCCTTCGGCTTAAACCCGAGGCAAAACTATAGAATAAGTTTGTTAAAACTTCTTTAATGCCCATCACACACAATACTACCGTTGATATACCACGTCTTTTGCTCATACATTCTATCTTGCATAATCGTATCATTAACATTGGAAAAATTATTTGTGATGAGATTTTTGTATGTAGCTCAAAAGACAAGGGTTATCTTTTCTTCCCTTGCTTAATTTCCAATCTTTGCAAGGAGATGCATGTCCCAAGTGAGTCCACCGATGAAAAGTCCATACCAAAGTTCAGTTAGAATCAAGCACAAATCTGAAAGCTAATGGGAGAGGCACCGGTAAAATCCTCAAGGCCTCCAATTGCCGCAGGAACCCCTGCCGCCTCAGCAACCCTTAATGCCCGGAAAACTCGACCATCAATCTCGGGACATTTTGAAGCACTCTTGCAACCATTGGCGAGCCACCTTAGGAAAATTGAAGACCGGCAACTAATGTTCATGCAGTACATGAAGGAGAACAACAATGCCATCACCCAAGTCATCCTAGAAAAGTACCCAGAAAGTCGCGTGCCGTTCCTAATCTTTCCGGCCGAGATCTTTGCCACGGCAACCAATGAAGCAGTCACCACGGCAACCGCAATAGATGATGCCACGGCAACCTACACCACGCTTGCCCAAGCAGATGCCACGGTAACCAACCCTGAAGATGCCACGACAACCAAAGCTAAAGACGTCACGGCAACCACTGCAAAAGCCAAAGGTAAAGCACCTATGCTCGAATAAACTCGTACGGAATCATTGTCTGATTTTTCAGATTCGGACGAGTCCTCCATTGTACCAATAAAGACTGCACCAATCAAATCCTCCAAACGAAAAGCCAATGACATTGATGAAAAAGACGATGAGGACAACCCCGTACGAGGATCGA
The DNA here is from genome assembly GCA_019671005.1 of Hibiscus mutabilis. Classification (NCBI taxonomy): domain Eukaryota; kingdom Viridiplantae; phylum Streptophyta; class Magnoliopsida; order Malvales; family Malvaceae; genus Hibiscus; species Hibiscus mutabilis. The sequence goes on from CM033749.1 coordinate 31,484,456, forward strand.
TTCAACCATCGGCAACAAGGAAACAACCATCGCGTTCAAGTAGCTAAGGTTATTGTGTCTTGTGGTTGTGAGAAACAATTGGATTTTGTTTAGGTAATAAGAGTTTTCACTTTTCTATTCAAGGTTTATTCATTCTTAGTTCTTATTCTTGTTTGCGAGTGAATTGGGAGAGGATCTCGTAACTTCATCTATTTATCTAATATCGGGAGAGTTAGATTCAAGAAACGAATGAGTATGATCTTTATTCAATCCATTGATGGTGAAGATTAATCTGGCTTAGGAATAAGTTAAGGATTTCAACGGCTAAGAGGAGCGCAAGATTGGTTGTTGTTCACCCTTGATTCACGCAGGGATATATTATCAAGGCATGCACAAGTAGCTAGAGTTTTGACTTAGGGATAAGAAGAAACCATTGAAGAACGCTCTGCCGAACCTTGAAGTTGCTGCCCAGACGCCCAAGTAGTTGCCCAACTAGTCGCCCAAGCAACCATCGATTAGTTGCCAAGGCAACCCCGTTGTGCAAGTTGCCACGGTAACTGAGTTGCCCTTGCACTCTTTTACCAAGACGATCCAATCGGCTATCACATCTCAACTCACAATAACCTGGCCTATCTCTCTCATTTGATCTCATCAATTCTTTTACTTTATTGCTTTCTAGTTTAGTTATTAGTTAAAACTCCTATAATCTTCTATTTGTGTTTTTACTTTTTATAGTGCAGGAGACTAGATTCTTGAAGTGGCATCAATCCCTGTGGAGACGATATCTTTTATACTATAACTTGCGACGTGTACACTTACACAATTACGGAGCACTTATTACGCGCAACAGCAACCTTGGCTTCCATGTTCAAAGCAAACACGGGGCAGAAATAAAGCCCATTGAGATGAAGACTTTTGAAAGGCCGGCTCATTGTTGTAGTGTGCAAGAAGAGATTGATGGAAACCCATGGTACTATGACATCTTGCAATATGTCAAGCTTCAAAAGTATCCCGGCAAATAACAATGACAGAAAAACACTCAAAAAATGGCAGCGGGATACGTTTTGGATGGAGAGATCCTATATAAAAGAAGCCATGACCATACATTATTGAGATGTGTAGATGCCCGGGAGGCGAAGCAGATTTTGGTAGAGGTACACGATGGTCTATGTGGGACGCACTCCAACGAGCTGTCTATAGCCCGAAAAATTATGAGATATGGCTATTTCTAGTCGACCATGGAGAGAGATTGCATCGATTATGCCAGGAAATGCCACAAATGCCAAATTTATGCTGATAAGATTCACGCTCCTCTGTTACCTTTACACACCATGAATTCTTCGTGGCCTTTTGCAACGTGGGGCATAGACGTCATTGGGCAAATTCACCCGAAGGCTTCCAACGGGCACTGTTTTATTTTGGTCGCCATAGACTACTTCACTAAATAGGTGGAGGCGGCATCTTATATCAACATCACAAGGACGACGGTATGAAAATTCCTAAAGAATGAGATCATTTGTCAATACAGTTTGCTAGAAAGGATTATCACCGACAACGCTTCCAATCTGAATAACAAAATGATGAGTAGGTGTGCAACCAATTCAAGATAACACACCATAACTCCACAGCCTATCGCCCTAAAATGAATGGGGCAGTGGAAGTAACAAACATGAACATAAAGAAGATCATCGCAAAGACGACGGATACCTATAAGGATTGGCACGAGAAGCTGTCATTCGCTCTCTTCGCCTATAGGCCATCCGTTCGTACATCGACATGGGAAATGCCTTATTCTTTAGTGTATAGCACCAAAGCAGTACTCCCCATTGAGGTTGAGATTCTGTTGTTCCGGGTCCTAAATGAAGTAAAATTGGAAGAATCCGAATAGGTTCAAGCTAGATTCGACCAGTTGAATCTCATCAAAGAAAAGAGGCTAAAGGCCATCTGCCATGGTTAAATGTACCAAAAACGGATGATGCAGGCATACAACAAGAAGGTGCGCCCGAGAGAAATCAGAGAGGGAGATCTGGTGCTCAAGAAGATTTTCCCGATTTAGAAAGATTCTCGGGGAAAGTGGATGTCCAACTGGGAAGGGCCATACGTTGTTAAGAAGGCCTTTTTAGGAGAAGCCTTAATCTTAACTGAACTTGATGGAGAAGAGTTGAAAAATCTTGTAAATTAAGATGTCATTAAAAAATACTATGTTTGAAAAAATAATTGAGAGCTCAAGGCGAAAACCCAAAAAAGGGCATCTTGAAGCAAACGAAGGATCTGAGTCGAACACCCGTAAAGGGCGACTCAGATAAATTTGGAGGTTGGACCTCCAGAGAAATGAGTCGTCCCCATGAGCCCCATGAAGAAGAAGTTCCAGGCAAAGATTCTACTCTGGTTGACAGGATCGTGCATCATTCATACTGTGGATACTGGGAGGTTTTGCATTTCATGTTTGGCTTTTCCTTTTCCTCATGTTTGCCATGACCTTCTCAAAATTGTTCCAAATCCTTAATCATAATAAAATCACATTTTTGAGCTCTCATTCCTTGTCTTCTTGTTATTTTCCACAAACATCATGAAAATAAGTTAACATAGGCTTATGATAAACAAGAGATTTCTGAGCATTACTGTGATCTAACCCTGAAGATGCAGATGATTAGAAAATGGTGTTAACCTTGCCCTCTAGCTGCCTACATGGTGTATGTTGAAATAGGGCAAGCAGAAGACTTCGAGCACCAGGGGTAAGATGACCAATGGCACATGCCCTGCTTGTTTAAAGAAAGCATTTGAGACAACAAGAGAGATTTCCTAGGTGAAAACCCGGAAGGGCACCTCAAAAAATAAACAAAAATAAACAAAAAATGAAAAAAACACAAACAAAAATCTCTAAGGTGAAAACCCAAAATGACACTTTAGAACCCCGAACCAGAAATTCAAAAAAAGAAAGGTTGGAATGGTTGAAGTCGACAGTGAAATGCAGTATCGCCGCTAGAAGAAGAAAAAAGAAGAAAGCAAGCAGCGTAGAATTGAGATTGACTGAGGGCCAAAGTAGGCGCACCAAGATATTGACACTCATGCATCGTGAATAGTTAGACATCCCTAGGATTAGGAGCATGCTAACTCATTTTTCATAGCATTTTGTCTTATTCTAGATAGGTATCTGCAGATTTAAAGAAGCATCGGTAGCCATTTTGGCGTGAATCCCAAATTGTGAAGATAAAGATTCTATATATGAATGGCCTATATTTTCAAGTGCCCGCAGCGAGAGGTTCTATATAGGAAGAATCTGCCGTTCTAGGGCTTCAGGAGCTGAAAGTTTTATATAGGAAGGGCTTGCAACTCTAGGGTGAAGACTAGCAGTTTTATATAGGAAAAACTCACAGCCGAAAGAATTCACCCACGACACAGAAGGTTTTATATAAGGGATACCAATTGTGTTGAAGGAGAAGATTCCTATATAGGAAGGGCTCTGAGCTTTACTGTCTTAGAGTGAGAGGTTCTATATAGGAAGAACTCGTAGCTCAGAGATTCCAAAAGCTAAAAGTTCTATATAGGAAGGATTGACAGCTCCAGGGTTTGAAGACTAGCAGTTCTATATAGGAAGAACTCTCAGCCGAAGGAATTTACCCACGAAACAGAAGGTTTTATATAGGGAAGACCCGTTGTGTTGAAGGCGAAGAGTCTTATATAGGAAGGGCTCCGAGCTTTACTCTCTTAGAGTGAGAGGTTCTATATAGGAAGAACTCGTAGCTCTGAGATTCTAGAAGCTAAAAGTTCTATATAGGAAGGACTAGCAGCTCTAGGGTGAAGACTAACAGTTCTATATAGGAAGAACTCCCAGCCGAAGGAATTCACCCACGACACATAATGTTTTATATAGGCCAAACCCGTTGTGTTGAAGGCGAAGAGTCCTACTCCGAGTTTTATTGTCTTAGAGTGAGAGGTTCTATATAGGAAGAACCTGTAGCTCCGAGCTTTCAGAAGCTAAAAGTTCTATATAGGAAGGACTGACGGCTCCAGGGTTTGAAGACTAGCAGTTCTATATAGGAAGAACTCCCAGTCGGAAGAATTCATCCGTGGCGCATAAGGTTTTATATAGGAAAAACCCACCGCGGTGAAGGCGAAGAGTTCTATATAGGAAGGACTCCAAGCTTTACCGTCTCAGATTGAAAAGTTCTACGTAGGAGGGACTCATAACTCGAAGCTTTAGAGTGAAGGGTTCTATATAGGAAGAGCCTATAGCTCCAACATCAGAAGGTGAAGAAGTTCTATATAGGAAGAGCTTACAAGCCTGGAGATTCAGCTAAGGAATAGCGGAGAGTTCTAGAAGAACATGTGATTCCAAAGCCACTAACAGGGAAATCGGATAAAATGAGTGCTTATGATCTTTGCTTTGTTCTTGTTCCATAGGAACAAGCAAAGAGGGACAACTGTAATCACCCATTTTTATCCGGTGTATAAACATCGCGTTAATTTACGTTAGTTTAATAATTTATATGTCACTGTTGCATGTATACGTAATATGTTGTACGTAGGATTAATGTACGCAAAGTGTGTGTGATGTGTTATATATGCATTAATAATTATTATGTACATGTCTATATATGTTTGCATGTGTGTATTATTAAAGTCCTTATTATTACGTATACGAAAAAGTATTACATGAATTGTATGTGTGTACGTAAGTATGCATGTGTATGCTATATACGTATGTGTGTCCATGTACGTGTACGCTTGCATGCATGTATATATACGTATTATTGTTATTATTAGTATTATTATTATAAACAGAAAAAGTATCAAAAACCTAAAAAATAAATTAATATCCAGCTCGTGTACATATGATTAAAACCCATAAATTTTTACATTGGGCCCGAACCGGCCAGCCCACATCCTAAGAAACCCTAACCCATACCAGATATTGGAACCCTAATGCCCTCATTTCATCTTGCGCAGCTGCACGAGGGCCGTTGGATCAAATCTGGATCCAACAGCCACGGATGAAGCATAGAGACCCCTCATCTGCCACGTGAAGTCCACGCGCGGGCTGTTGGATTATCCATTCACGCGTGTGAGATATGTACAATGTTGGCCATCTTTTCCAGGCCACGTGGCGCGATCCCAGGATGCTACATCATTTCTGAGGCCTTATCTCAGCCATTTGATCTTCGATCAATCCTAGCCGTTGCTAAGAGATCACCTCCACCATGCCTCTTCCGCGCCACCAGCCCCAACCACCGTACTTAAATACACCAGAAAACACAAGGAATACAAGTTATGTCAGTATCATTTCAAATCCAACAAAATATATATGTATTTTATAGCACTTTCTACCGAAACATCAGAGGGGATATATGTATGAAAGGTTGTAAGAACAGATTATCAAGGGACTAGTTGTAACCAGTTTTTCAGAAATACAAAAAAATGATCCCATCCTCTTGTTCATCTTTCGAACACAAAAAAATATAATGGTATCTATATGTCTTTAGCGTTACATGCATGTATATACTCTAGAAATAACAGAAAAAAGGAAAGGAGTAAGTGATTTACCTTCGGTCATCAGTTCCCCCACGGGCTACAAGCCTAAATATGGTGAGTCGGCTAAGGTGAGAGACGCTCTTTTGGTCTCGATTTTCTTAAAATGGTGGTTTTCGCTTTCGGGTTTTCTTAGATCTAGGTAAAAGGGGGAGTCTTTGTGTAAATCTAAGTTTAGATTCAGTTTCGAGTTGAAGCGAGGTTTGTTTTGGTGGTTTTTTGAGCTCGCCGGCGTCGATTAGCGGCGGCCGACGGCGGAGAGAACGGCGGTTGGTCACCGGTTTCTGGGTTCATCAATGGTTTGGGGTTTGGTTTTGAGAGAAAAGTGAGGGTTGAATGTTTTATAAAAGGGGGTTTTAAAAAAATAGGGAAAAGTTTGATTTTGGGCCGGATGAGGGGATTTTATAAGCGTTTTATTTTTTAAAATGGTGAAATCGCATCATAAATCCCTTCACATTTTAAATATTTTCATTTCTGTCTCGCCACATGGGATATTCACAACCCCAGTCCTCCCTGGTTTTCCAAAGTTTTCAATTTAACCCCTAAATTAAACTGCAATCAGTTTTCAAATGGTCAAATTACGCCCCAAAGACCTCCGTGTTTTTGAAATTTCCATTTCGAGCTTGCCGCATGGGCTTTTTACAGCTTTAGTCCCTTTAAGTTCAACTCGGTTGATAATTGAATCCTAAAATGTGTTCTTTTTTTTCTTTCGTTTCTGCCCTTTTGTTCTTCATTTATTTTATTTTAGTCCTTTTCAGTGTTTCAAGTAATTATGCCATTTAATTTCTATTATATTTTGAGTGTGTTGGCACTATTTTTAGCATGTTTCTATGTTCTTTTATGATACAAGATTAGTTTGCGATATTATGCCTTTCTGTGTTTTAATTCATTTGTGCATCGTGCCTATATATGTATATTTTAGGTGTAGTCTTAGTCTCTTTGTATGTAACATGTTTTGTATGTTAACATGAACTTCTATGTCCCTTCTCGTTTTTAGGCTATATATTAGTGTGTTTCATTTCGTCACATATAATATCATGTTTTTATTTTATGTATGTAAATTACGTCACGTGTCGAGTACTAAATACATGTTCGCATTTTTGCTTAGATTTATTAGTACCGTGCCATTTTATATGTATGTCATACATATTTTGCATTGGTGTTTTCTTTACGTGTTCATTCATGTTATAATCGATTAATTATTTCTTGGAAGCATATTTTTCTCTTTTTTTGGGTTTATGTTGTTATTCTGCTTTTACCCGATATGATATGTTTTCTTGTTGCTCATGTATTTTATTATTTTCGTTTAATATTGTGATATCCATGTTTTTTAGGTTTAGTACCATGTTAAGGGGAATGTTTGTTTGTTTATATTTGTTTTGAGTCTATACGGACATGCATGCATGCGGCGATTGCGTGAACGCACAGGTATCTATATGCCTAAAAATAGCCGCAGTCACACCATCTCACATGCATGTTTACTCGGAACAATTTGTGCTCGTTCAGGCATACCTGGGCTTGGACATTAAATTCAACATCGTTGGGGTCGAAGGAATCCACTCTCATGTAGCTTGCTTTCTTCTTGAAGTTTCTCCATACTCTTTTGGAGAGTTTCAGACCATTGTTGTCCCCTATTTATTTGAGAATTGACCTCATTCCCTTTGTCGCACCATAATTTTCCCAGTCTGAAGTACGTCTCCCAAACAATACTGGAAATTGGGAGATGGCGTGTCCCTTTCAACACAGAGGTGATAACCTCGGCAAGGTTAGTGGTCATGTGGTCGTAACGTCGACCTTCATCATAGACCTGTGACCATCGTTCTCTTGGAATTTTAGCGACAAAATTATGTACATGTTATTTGTGCCTTCTAAAACGTCTAAACTTCGCATCGAACCTTGGCCGAACCGGTTCATACCCTGCTCATAAAAACGTTAGTTAGTAAACGCATGACAAAATATCATACATAAATAAATCAATAATTTAGACAAAAACAAATTACACCATACCTGAGTTTAAAATTTCTTGACGAATCTGATTGCTCCCGAACTGAGTCTTTGCATTGGCAGCAATATGTCGTACACAATAGGCTGGATAAGCATGTGGAGGTGTCCATAAACTTTCATGTCTATCGATTACTGATAACAGTGTAGTCTCTCTATCAGAAATTACACAAATCACGTCCTCTTTGATTACGTGTCGTCGTAAATATTTCAAAAAGAATCCTTATCCCTCGGTATTTTCCTTTTCAACTATGGGAAAGGCTATTGGGAATATATTATTGTCTCTATCTTGTGTCACAGCAATAAGCAATATTTGGTTGTATTTCCCATACAACCACATACTATAAATTTGAATCATACGTTTGCAGAATACGAATCCTTCAATGTACGGCTGAAATGCCCAAAATAACTTACTAAATATTTTTTTCTGAGAATTACTTCACCTTGTATTGTTACCACTAGTAATGTTTCCTACTCCACAACAGTTCCTAGGATAAATATTTGCATTGCTCATAATTGAGCTGATAGCTCATTATACGATTTATCCCAATCACCGTAAACAAACGACATCGCCTTTTGCTTCGCCGTCCACGCCTTATAGTAAGATGGGATGTATCCAAGCTGTGCACAGATCGATGCTACCAACACTGAAATGGAGATCCTCGGATTCTTCTCAACCAACAACTTTGTGTAAGCGCATATTAAATCGGAGTCAGGATTTATGTGGTCCTGTGAGATTGAAGTCATGGTAGTGTTGATCACTGAACCTTCTCACCTTTTCTTTTGTTTCATATACAAAACTCTTATCCTCTAGTTATATTTGCTCTTATAATACAAGCACCTTACATAATATGTTTCGCTATCAAATTCAATAACGCAAGATTGCATATGACGTCTGATGCGGTACTCCTTAATTGCTAATTGTGCATCTTTCTTTGTTTCGAATAGAGCTCCGAGTTCTAACTCTCCGTCGGTTGAAGCTGAAGAATGAGAAAATACATGTGCCTCATATTCTGGATTCCACATTGCAGCATAGTCCACCTCATACATTTGGACTGGAGGCACGTAAGCTAAAAGATTGGGCTTCGGTTGCTGGGGCTCTGGATGAACATAACCCCAAACCAGCGGCTCATTGACCAATCTGTATTTAGCAAACCCTGCTGCCTAAACATCTTTCTCAACGTCAAGATCATGGCCCTGAGCAGCAGCGGTCCTAAGAACATCAATATCATCAGCATCGAGCAACTCGACATCATCATCTTCTGCCATTGGTATAACATTTTCGTCGTCCTAGCTGAAATCGTTAACTATTTCGCCCCAACGACCAACAACTTTTACGGTGTCACAATCCATCGTGATATGAACTCCGCCTGAAATTCCAACATATTAGAAATACATTTTAAAAAATACATTGTACCATATTGCAAAAGTTAACTTAAATTCACTTACCCGATTTCAAAATATTCGATCACACCCAATGAGTCTCTTAATTTCTCAAAAATCCTCCCAAAAACTTTTTCAAACCTTAAACTTTAAAAAAATAACACAAAGGTCTCAGGCAACTGCAACATATATGCACACCCAGGGGCATGTCGCCACTTGCAGATGGCGTCCTAGTTACATGTCGCCTTCTGCAGATAGCGTCTTACCCAAAATCTTGCAGACTTGAACGCCTTCTGTGCTTGGCGTCTTGTCGAGCCAGCATTATTCACCTACCATGGCTGACAAACAGATTGCAGCTGGCTGAGCTCTCTCTTTTCGCGGTTCAAATATTGTATTTTAACTCAAGACGTCTCCTGCAGATAGCGTCTTGACCCGTATTAAAATTTTAATAATAAACAATTAGAAGACGCCACCTGCCCGTTACTGTAATTTTTGCCACAGATACCCAATTTTACACAGCCCACCACACATCTCCAAATATTATTCGGAATGCATTATTCCCCAAAATTTGCCCAACATTCTTCACTTATCACAGCCTCGGGAAGTACCTTCTGACTATTCCCCAGCTCTGAGAAAACATCATTAAGACTGCAACCCAATATTTCTGTTTCTCCAACATACCTACATTCATTATTAACATGCATAGAAGCGCCAACATTAAGTATATTCCCCATGCACATAACATATAATTGCTTCGTCTTCTACATCTCTCATTATCCTTCCATTGCTCGCCCGAATTTTACTCCGGATTGATTTCGATGATGCATTCGATGAGCTTTCCTCTGTCTTCAATGAACTTTTTCGGTTAGGAATCTCTTTTCCTCGTACCTTTTGTTTGGTATCAACCTGATCATTGAGTCCTAGTTCTTCAATTCGAACCAAAAAAAATAATCCCTCGCCACCTCTAACTCAATTACATCATTAATTCTCCTTATCTGCTTGGTAGAAAGTAGAAGAGATACCTTATAACAATTTCTAAATTGCGTTGTATTTTCTCCCAGAGCTATCGAGGAACCCCATACTTCTGCTAATCTTTTAAATGTAATTTGATTCCGGCAGTGAAGCGGAATCCCTGTAATCTGAATCCATGCAATCCTTTCCTGCTGAGGGAACGATTCCGTCCGAGGTTCAATCTCAGAAAAGACTTCCTCAAGATAAGACCATTCATGTTCTTCCATAAGCTTAAACAATTATTGATCCTTGATCTCTAACAAAAATCTTCGGCCTCCCATGTTCTTAACAATAATTTCACCCAAACCCCAATCCTGTAACCTTTCTTCCACCCGATTAATGCTACAAGCCGTTGCCATCGTGCCTACCAGATACTCAACTTCCAACGAGTTTCCTACTCTATATGTCCCTGGATTCTCCTAAATATCTTTCCTTCCTGGTTATACGAATTCCCGCTGCTGGACCCTTCAGATGTCTCAGCTTGGACCTTTTGCTTTCTTGCTTCCACATTAAAATCTTGTTCACCTTTAAAGCCATCGTTCTGCGAAACCTGGTGGACCTTTCCCTGGTTGAACTTTTTCCCGAACGGTCTTCCACTATACTTTGCATCTGTCACTAAGATTCTGAATCCATACAATCTGAACCCGTTTAATCTTTCGATTGCTCTATATTCGCATCCACCCTGTTACAGAATCTAACAAAACCAAATCTCTTGCCGGTTTCATCTAGTTTTCTCGCTATGTATGAGTCAACAACATCTCCATGCCTTCCAAATACTTGCCTCAAGCTACTCCAGTGTAGAGGCGTCGGGATAATTTTGGACGAACAGCGTGCCTATTTGCCTGCCTCCTGACTCCATGCCTCCTTATAATTAAAATTCTATCAATTTACTCTTTATTATTCTCTTAATTTATTTACTTTCATACAAAAAAATGTAAATTTACTTTCAAACAGTTCGGTCCAACTCTACCTTTATGGACCCTGTAACGGCCCTAATTTCGAGTTTGTAGTCTGGATATCATGTTTTTGGTTCGGGTCTCGATTTTGGGAATAGAATATTTAGGATATGATATTAAATGAAATCTATTAAGTGTCAGTTGGTTTAAGTTTATTAGTTGAGAGACTTGGTTGTTACAGCCGACATCTTTTCTTTTGGATCTGATTTCCAGTATTCTCGAGATTATGATGGAGAATAAATTGATAGTTTAAAATTTTATAGGCTTTTAGCCTTTCAATTCTTCATTGCTGACCGAAACCACTGTGCCATATTTCTCTATTTCCATTTTTCTACTTTCTTTTTCCCTTGTTTCTTTCACCGTCCTTTGCTGCGATCTTATCAAGTTGATTGAAAGATTGATTTGTCATTTCTCTACCCTCCTTTCATTGTGGCATTGGGGAGCTTGCTAAAAGTAGAGTTTGGTTCATGATCAAGTCCCTCAAGAATTTGGGGAGTCTTCAAGGAAGAAGAAAGAGAAGGAAAAGCTTTGAGCAAGCTTGGTTCAAGAATTTCTTTGGATTGCTAGGAGTAAGGTAATACATATATTACCTTCTTGACCTAAACTAAGTATGTATGTCATGTTCAATGAAATCTAGGTGCTTTGAACCATGATTTAATTTTCTTCAAAAAAACATAAATAATAGATAAGAGTTTAAGGTAGGTTTTATTTAGGCTTAACCATAACAAATAACATGGATTAGATTAGAATTTGTTAGCATGTGTTGAAGAAATGATTGAGGTGAAATAGGCCACTTTAGACGTGAAAAAGTTGGGGAAGTCTGAATGGTGTTGAATTTATAAAATTTTGGTTTCGACATCATCAGACTAGAAACAAATGGGGTTCAAATATTGGTTGTTCTTTCGAAACCGATAGTCTTGGTTTCGATACCATGTTTGTTGAAGCTGCAGAAATACCCATGGATAATAATTAGTGGGCATGTGATGATTCACGTGATGATTAATTAGAACAAAAGCACTTTTTAATTAGAATGGATACTGTAGGTGTGATATTTTAGTATTTTAATATTTTTAATGCATATGATATTCTTGAATTGTACGAATATTTATACTAGTCTTTCGTAGTGCACTAGCACCAACTCTTGTTACTATCAATCGTAGTACACTAGTGCCGACTCTTGCTCTTGTGTTATAATATTATTATACAATTATATGGGATTTTGTATTTTGCATTGATGCATTCTTGGTTGATGCCAAGTCCGATTATAGAATTATGCTAAAATGATATGGCAGTGTCGGTATATATTTTAGATCATGTTTTAATTGTAACACCCCTAATATTTTAATGATGTAAATTAAAGATTAAAGGATAAGGAAAGTAATTGAAAAAAGTATTCTCGAGCGTAGAGCTTAAAGTTTTACATACGTAAAATGAAATCATATTTATAAATGAACAATTAAATTAAATTTTATACGAACTTTACAAATTCCGACATTAAAACAAATCACAATCATCTTGTGGCCTAACTTTCTTTTTGTAAAAAACAAAAATGTCTCCAGTAGAGTCGCCAAGCTGGCGTAACCATTTTTAAGGAGGTCTCAACAATTTTTTTTAAAATAAAAGACAAAACAACGAAGTCGCCACCAGTTCTTTTAAAGGTGTAATTAGATCACCTAAAAAGGGGTCATTTTAATAAAATTATTTTTATTTTATTAAAACAACGATTTAGGTCTACGAAAATTCAAAAACAGGTTCGAGAGTTAGTTACGCGTGGGGAAGGGTTGACACTCTACAGCGCCCAAAAATTAATATCTAGTCGACTACAAAAAATTTTAATGTGGGAATTTACAAGTTCGTATAAAATTTAAATTATTTTCCATTTATAAATATGATTTTATTTTAACTGTCCGACCATCCGAAGAGTATACTCTAATCACCGTCAACACTTTTGGCACTAACCTGTTACCTCCTTTTGATAGGACACCGCATTGATTAGGTTTCACTTTTTAAACAAAAAGTCACAAAAATAATTAGTGTTAAGTTTTTATTTATTCTAAGTTAGCAATTTTTAACCTAAAGAATGTGTAAATGAATTTTACCTATTAGGTTCAGATATAATTAAGTGTGTCTTATGAATTTTTGAGGTAAGAACCTTTTTTATTAAAATTTAAGGCTCTAACTAGGGTTTTAAGAACCTAAACCTAGAGGTTTTTACCTAAACTAAAACTTTAATTAAAGTGACTAGCATTTTAAAATATTAAAGAAAAAACAAATTATAAAAAAACATGAAATTAAATGGTTACAAGAAAATAATTAGGCGAACAACAAATAAAAATTAAAACACGATCATTTAAAAAAATGTTTCCCAAATCAAGTTAACACTTACATGAGCCAATTTTGTAAAATTTATAAATAAAAAAATTAATTAATAGGAAAAAAAATTTAAATAATAAATAGAAAAATTGAATTGGAAAGAAGTGAAAAAGTGACCAAATTAAAAAAGAAATACAAACAAGGCTAAATTTTAAAGGTAAAAGTGACTAAATTGAAACATTTGAAACTATGGTATTTTGCGAAATAAATAAAAAAAGGCAAAGGTATTTAATGAGTGTAATTTTCCCAAAAAAAATGGGTATAAAACCCACTTTTACAAACATCTTTCACTTTTCTCTTTTTTTAAATTTTAGATCAAATACTCACTTTTAAAAATTCTCTTCAAACATAAAGAACTCCGGCAACTCACCACCGTCATGACCACCGTCCACCGCCGCCGGCATCCTTATTCCGGCGATTTCCGTCGAGATTTCGAATCTCAAATTTATGGCTAAAAAAAACAAAGATAAGATAGTATATATTCGAAGCAAACAACATAAAAAAAACTAAAATAAAAACGTAATAAAACTAAAAAATACCTACACTTGCTTGAACACTTAAATTCGGGAAAAAAACTTGAATCTTTTATTTATTTCTTGTATCTCTTGTTGTGTGTTACAATAATATGGCGTGGGGGTTTTATAGATATTTTCATACCAAAATTACAAGGAAGAATCAAAATAAATCACCAAAAAATCACTAATTTTCGGGTAAATTATTTCCCAAAAATCTTGATTTGCTTTCAATTACCATGTTCTTCAATTTGACCGGATTTGCTGCCCTTTTCTTCAGATATTGGTTCGAATGCGAGGACTTAATGGATTGCTCCTTCCTTTTTCATTTAAATCTGCCACCCATAATTTCCATTTTCATTTGACTTGGTTCCTTTTGCTGGTTACAAGCTGGAGAAGCAAGGAAACATACGGGGAAGGGGGCAGCGCGTGGGGCCCAACCTGGTAAAGCTGGCTCCTGCCTTTTTGACCCAATCTGAACCGTTGGATCTCATTTAGATCCAACGGTTAATAATTGATTGCACATGAAAAAATAAAAATTAATTAGGTTTTTTATTTGGGCCAAATGAGTTTTATTGAATGGACTCTTTTATTTAAATTGGACCCTTTTTGTTTTTATTGGGTTTTATTCTAATAATAAGACTAGCTACTATATAATTAATATAATAATACCCTAATAATCATAGTAAATAATAAATAAATAAAAAGGCAGGTAAAAATTCAGTGACAACAACGAGTTCCATTATCTTTTCTCCTAAATGAATAGGCGGGTTCTATACTCCTTATGCCAGAACGGATTGGCAGGTTTCATTCTCTTTATGCCTGAACGGATAAGTAGGCTTTATCCTCCTTATGCCTGAACGAATAGGCGGGTTTTATTCTCCTTATGTCTGAACGGATAGGCGGGTTGTATCCATTTTATGCTTAAACGAATAGGCGGGTTCCATTCTCCTTATGCCTGAACGGATAGACGGGTTTCATCCTCCCTATGCCTGAACGAATGGGCGGGTTTCATTCTCCTTACGACTGAACGGATAGGCGAATTTCATTCTCTTTATGCCTGAACGGATAGGCGGGTTCCATTTTTATTATGCCTGAACAGATAGGCAGGTTCTATACCTGTCAAAATTTAACAAATGCTATGATTATGATGAACATGCTCCTAGGGATGCCTAACACATGAATGCATGTCTTTTTTCTCTTTCATTTTCTTTTCTTTTTTGTTTATTATTTTTTTTTCTTTTTTGGTTTTTCTTGGGGGGTTTTCCTCTTTGCTTCTTTGCATATTCGCTCGCTTAGCTCAGATAGATAGCTATGCTCTGCCATTTCATTCGTCGTATCTCTTTTCTTCATAAAAAATATATGATTCTTAGAAATTTGATCTAGATGTTTATTAAAAAAATATGTATTTGCCATTCAGGCATATCTTAAAATAATATCAAGCACCTTTAGTGCTTCTTGTGAGTTCTCTAATTCTTACCCCTACAGGACACTCTGAAACGCTTGCATGCATCAAAGATTATTTTTACCTTGAATGTCTTCGAATGATATTGTCGCCTTAATCTCTTCCTCGCGCGCTTATCAAAGCCAGGGATTTTGAACCCTTGCCCCAATGGTGGCACAGTTTGCCCATTGAACGCAGCTTTATCCCCTTTTCATGCTTTAGGGATTTTATATCTTATGTGCGGATCTTGCCTGACAACATGGTCAACCATACACTCTTCAACACATGTATTTTTTTCTTTACCTTCTCATGTAAGGTGATGCCCCCATTCAATCTGAGGTTCAATTGTCGTTCTCTTTATTCGGTAGCCACTTCATTATTTTCTGACGCGATTGCAAACATTTACTCATGGTTTCTTACAGTTGGGATTAATACCAAGAAATCTTTTGTCTTTCACGAATCTATGTTAATTTACTCGCAAGATGCAAGAAAAGGCTAAAATTGAGAATTTAAGGAAACAATCATGACAAACATGGAAAAGAGAAAAGTCAGATGCCCCAAAATTTATAGTATGAATGATTCATGAATCCATCAACCAGATAGTGTCCCACTTTTAAGTGGCTCTTTTTAACTCACCCCCTCCCCAAAATTTTAATTTTCCTACTTTTCTAATCTCAATCAGACATTAGAAGTTTTGAGGCCCCTGAAGAAAAGTTAACTCAATAAGGCGGAATGTGTTATGCAAACAAACTCCTTTTCTCATATATTCATGTGTGATCCAAATGGTCTTTAAAGGCTTGTAATGTAAGCTAGGCTCGGGTTATAAAAAACTATATATATAGGGTCAAATACATGTTTTAAAGGTAATTAAACCAATGATCGATCTTTCTTGATGAAATCTTTGTTCTTTTATTCTTTTGATCACTCTAGATTTCCCATTTTGAGTTTTCACCCTAGAATTCATTTCATTTTATGGGACATGTCTCCCTTTAAGGATTTCATATATTTTTTCTTTTGGATTTTAGCTTTTATTTCTTTCTTCTTTTTTTCTTTTTTTTTTCTTTTTGTGTCATTTTCATTTTAAATTTAGGACATTCAGCTTGATTTGCTATAAAATTTTCCCCCACACAAATTGTATTTCATCATTGGTTCAGATTCAATCACAAGAAAAATATCCAACTCAAAAGGGGACCACAAAGGATTTTTTTCTTATTCATGAAGGAAAATGAAAGAATGCCAAATGTCATTTCACATACAAATATCATCGAAGAGAAGCAGTCTTCAATTGGTAGATGTTTTAGAGTTATCACTTTATTCAAAGACCTTAACAACAAAGTCTGAGAGAAAAATCACTCAAATCTATTTATGGGATTTTCTGTTAATCCTAAACACACTTTATTGTCCTTTTATCTCGAGATTAGATCCAAGAATTATTCATACAATCAATAATAGGGATTCTGCAAAGAAGATCTATTTTAAAAGAGAAATGGATGAAAAATTGAAAAGAGAAAAAATGAAATGTTTGCCACTTGAGAAAAATAAAGAAAATGCATCTTTAAACAAGTAGATTAACATAGAAGCCCTTACAAAAGATCCATAATGCTCACAAGCAAAAGCAAAAGGGTTGGTTCTAGGTATAACCCCAACATTGTTTGGGAAAACCCTCTATTATCCTATTGTTAAGCATTATTCTAGGAAGGCATGGATGAATTCTAGCCAAGCATGCCCACATCTACTCCGCGACAAGATTCTATTATTGGAGTAGTTCAGGTTATAGGCACTCGTCATATTTTCCTTCATCGAGTCTCCCACTTTTGATGGCTTCCAATATCAGTTCCCTATTTATGACCATGTCTGCAAAACCTTTGGTGGCATAGTTTAACATATGGTGATGGAAGGGACCATTTAAAGTCTCCGTGAATATTGGATTAACCTCATTTTCTAATAGTAGAGGTTGAACTTCAACTGCCACGTCTCACCACCTCTAAGCATACTGACGAAAACTCTCGTTGGGCTTCTGTTCTATGCTCTGCAGTATGATCCTGCTTTGGACCATATCTGTCACATGCTCGTACTGTTTGAGGAAAGCTCTTGATAGATCTCTCCAAGTACGTATGTTGACCCGACTCAATTGGGTATACCATCGGGTAGCAAACCCCGATAGACTATCTTGGAAACAATAGATGAGTAGTTTCTCGTTTTCTAAGTGTATTGACATTTTTTAGCAGTACATGGTCAAGTACGCTGAACGGCAAGTGGTCTCGTCATACTTTTCGAAGTCGGGAGTTTTCAATTTTAGAGGAACCACCAAGTCAAACACTAGACTTAGATCTCCAGCGTCTATGTCACCATAGATATTTTCTCCTTGTAGGGCTCTAATGATCTCTTCGAGCCTATCACATTGATCTTCTAGCCTCTTATTCACTCTGGACCTGTTGGCTGACTTATGGAGATCTCATACCTTAATACCTTGGTTTTCTCCACAATTTATCCTAGACATTTCTAGAAGATGAGCCGAGGTTCCTGCCATGCAAATATATAACCTTCCCTTCGGTGGAAATATCTAATAAGTCATCCCGATTTAGGGCAACAAAACATCAACAACTTCAACCATCTTTCCTCTTTTTGGGGTCCTTAAATCCCAACATAGCCGCTATCTGGCTGACAATGTTTTTCTAAGCTCGTGTAATTTCTTCTTTTAAGTCTTTCTCTATTTTATCGAGTCTATCTTGGGTACTCTTGTAGTTTATTTCTAGAGTTGTTAATCTTTCCTCTGTAGTCATAGCTCGAGTATCGTATTCATGCAGAATCTTGCTACTTGAATAGAATTTACCATAATTAATCTTTTTATAATATATGTATGTATGTAATGATTACAACATAAACTAATGCAAACAACAAACAAAAAAATACAAATGCATGAATGCAGGCGAAAGGCCATCGATTCCATTAAGGTATTGCTCTAGGAGTAGTTTTTATTAGATGTCAAAGGTCCTTAGTACAAAAGATTTTTGGCATTTTCACGAATACATCTCAGCCCGAGCACCTAGCTCTTTTATTTCTTTAATTAGCCACATGAGTCTTGGTCCCACTTCTCCTACTGGCTTGATGTATTATCGAAGAGTTGTTGCTTCTATAGCTAACATCATCACATGTTTGGCCATGTCTTGAATTTAGGCCATAATGCTCTTTTTAAATTCATTTCGCTCTTAAAATCTCATGGTGTTATCTCCAAGATGAGTGAACCAGTAGACATTGCCCCTTTTATTGATATCATCAAGAACCAAGATCTTCGTTATGTACTCCTGAATGATGCTCTCTATAGCTTCCAATTGCTTTTTCAATGTATCATTCTCACTCAGATTATCCTAAAGTTCAATATAAGTAAGATGATGGTAGAACATGTGCAGCGAATGACAACTCAACAACAAAGAGCCTGGCTCTGTTTTAGCTTCTCATTGGTCTCGTCACATACCATCTGTAACTCAAACAAATAGATCTTGCTGTCATGGGCATTCTTCTTTCATGCTGCCATATTTTCTTTCTCTTTTTGGGGGCCCGCTTATTTTTCTCGTTCTCAACCGCTTGCTTACCCTTCTTTTTTTCTTCAACAAGTGCTCTCTTATAAATTTTAATTTCTCTTTTATTGCGTTTTTTCCTTTCCCAAGGCTCATTCAATTTTTTCCTCTACTATTCTAGAATTTTTCTCATATCGATATTTCAAACTGTGGCATAAAACTTAAGGAAATCGACTCTCTGAATCTCGAATTTTTCTTCCAAGTCCTTTTATAGCTTTATTACCCGATTTGTCTTTCCTTTGTATTTCTCCACATTGAGGCTTAACTCAAACTCATCTTTCCTGTTTTGTTTTTACAGAGCTTTTATTTTCGTCTTAGCCCTTTTCAGCTCGTCCCTCAGAATATCAGCCTCTGATGAGACTACCTTCAAATATTCTTCTAGGGGCTTAGCTTGCCTAGGGGTAGATGGCATGAACTTGTCATTCACCCTCAGGTTCCTCCATACATCATAGTCATGGGTGAACATACACTTACTACCGTGCTCTACCTCCATAAGGTAGCAGTGTTTCCATGAATCATTGATACTCTAGACCTTCTCTCTAAATTTTTCTTGAAACTCAAACTCAGACTTGTCTAGTCCAATAGTGAAGGAAACAAATTATCGAGAGCCATATTGCCAGGAAACTAGTAAGCAAAATTGATTCCACCCCATAGGCCTAGTAGCATCAGATGGTCATAATCCCACACTTGTACAAAACTTTGGCATGGCTCATCCAGAGTGGAGAGAAGTCTGAAGAGAACACATTAGACAAAGTCAAAGTCATACACTTCCAGAAATGGCTAATAACCCAAACCTGAAGCAAAAGTGCACACCCTCTGAAATACACACCATTTACCTTTCGACAAGTATTTAAAGAGATAAAGGTTTTTACTAGTACATCAGGCATCGAATTAACTTTCTTCTTCAGTTGCTCAAAAAGGTCTAACATAGCCACATCAATATTACCCAAGACCCTCAGGAAGATAACCAAGCTGTAGATCGTTATAGCTAAAAGATTCGCTCTCTTCTCTCTATCTGGATAAGTAAGGATTATGTCACGGATACTCGACCAAAGAAATAAAAAATTGCCCCTTCTCTTCTATATCAGGCCCTTGACCAATCCATCGCTCACACCAACAAAAAAATTGAGCTTGGAATGAGCATTCTTGTGCTTAGGGTTTTAGCATAAACCCAATTCTTTTTTTTCCTTGCACAACTTGAACAATGCAAAATATTCTTTGAAGGTGGGCATCATGTCTTCCCTGTTGAAGGTGAAACAATAGTACCCTGGATTCTAAAAATAAATCAGGGCCTTAGGGAATGGCTTATCACCTTCACATACAATAAGTAGGCTATGTCACCATAGGTGTCGAAGAACAACTGTTTAGTGGCATGGTCAAAATGGTTTCACACCTCTCGTAATTCTTACACACTGTTCTGTTTGACACTGACGTGAGCGTATTCTGATGTCTTAATCACGTGATCTAATGATAAACTATCCCCGTATGCTCGCTGGTTGACCTCAAACCAGTGATGTACATCTGCGTCTTCTTCTTCTTTCTTTCTTTAAGTACCTTCAATCCATGGCTAAAACTTATTTTCTAACCGAACAAGTGTCTTGAGAATCAACCCCTTCTAAATATGAAATAGTGATGCAAGAAACAAATATGCAAAATAGCAAAACACAAAAAAGAAAGGATTAGTAAACTTGAAACATGAAAGGTCCAAAATTATTTCATTGTATAAATAATATCTAGGCAGCACATTCCAACATTTCTAGACATGTCTCCACAGACTATTTTATTACGAAATAATTTTGACCAAATTCTAACCCTAAGGTTTTCCACATGGCTCTATTGGATGGGTTTCAAGATTCGCACACAAAGGTTAGGTTCTAGAAAGGTCCCCGAGCTGTCCTCATTGTCCCCTGCTAAGGGTAGCAAAGCCCTCGATTCTCACCCATTATAGGCTTCAAACGAATCAAATTTAACTCAAGGGGACCCATTTTCCTATGTCCATACGAAGTATCAGTATCCTCATAAAGACATAGGACATATGAGCCCAAAGGTACTTGCTAGGCCCATAGAGAGAATCAATATTCCCATAGGAGCATTAACGTTTTCCCCTCACTTAAATGATCGAGACAAAGCTCAGGTATAGAGCTTATAATCAAGCTTTAAATGCGTAAAATGAGATCATATTCATAAATAGACAATTAAATTAAATTTTACATGAACTTAGCAAATTTTGACATTTAAACAAAGTGTAATCAGCTTGTGGCTTGACTCTCCTTTTTGTTTCAAAAAAACAAAAATTCTTCCCAGCAGAGTCGCCAAGTTGTCGCAAGCATTTTTGGGCTCGATGTTTTCAATAAAAAAAATAATGGAGTTGCCATCAATCTTTTAAAATGTGTGATTGGATCACTTCAAAATAGGTCATTTTAATAAAATAGTTTTATTTTATTAAAACAACGATTTTGGTTTGCGAAAACACAAAGACGGGTTCAAGAGTCGGTTACGCGTGGGGAAGGGTTATCACCCCCACAGCGCCCAAAAATTGGTACCTAGTCGATTACAATACATTTTAATGTCAGAATTTGTAAGTTCATATAAAATTTAATTTATTGTCCATTTATAAGTATAATTTCATTTTAACGGCCCCACCATCCGGAGAATGAACTCTAATCACTGGCAACATTTCTGGTGCTAACCCGTCACCTTCTTTTGATAAGACATCGCATTAATTAGGTTTCACTTTTTAAACAAGCAATCACAAAAGCAATTAGTGTGTTGAAACCTTTTATTTTTCTAAGTTGGTAATTATTAACCCTAAGAATTGTCTAAGTATATTTTACTTATCAGGGTTAAAATATTAATAAGTGTATGTTGATATGAAGAGAATTTTATTAATTTTGAAGGCTCTAACACTAGAAGACTTAAACCTAAGGGTTTCACCTAAACTAATATTTTTATTTAAAGGCAAATAACTTTAAATTCAACAAGAAAAAAACAAATTAATGGCGCATATGAAAATAAAATAAGAGATTTAACTTACCACATTAAAAAGGAAGGGTATTTAATGGATTTCGAAACAAAGTGGTGTATCCTTCTCTAAAAATGAGTCAACACTATATTTGAACCGATTTAGTAAAAAGGTTAATTTTGCTTTTTTTCTTTAAAAATATGATAAAAAGGTTTAGTAATTTTAAATAATTTAAGATAAAAAAAGGGAAAAGAATTAATGACCAAATAAAAACAAATTAGAATTATATGCATGGGTTTAAAAAAATACTTGAAGAAACTTTAATAATAAAATTGTAGGGATTCAATAAAATTGAAATGCCCCACTTTATTTAAAATGGGCATAAATCCCAAAACACAATTATTTAACTTTATTTCAAAATAAAGATTAAAACATTATTTTAGATAAAAAAAAGCATAAGTGTTCATGAGAAAAATAAGGGATGAACAACAAAGGTGGTGAACCACCGTGTCGGCCGCCCTCCACAGGCGCCGGTCGCCGTCCACCGGCGGTGGTGCACCAAAAACTCATCTTTTGTGTTTAATTGAAATACTCGAATAAGGTTCTTTAGAACTAAAAAAGGTTAGAATGACTCTCAATTTTTAATATATTTGAAATAAATAAAATAAAATAAAGATGATAAAAATAAGAATGAATTACCAAAGTGAAGAAATTTACTTATTGTATTTTCGCCGGAATTTCATTACAACTTGATCTTCTAAGTATTTTGGATACAATGTAAGAGTGGTGAATTACAAGGGTGAGGAATGAATGGGAGGAATAAATGGTGTAGTGAGTGGTGAATTGTGTTTGGAGTTTTGAGTCTTATTACAAGTGTTGGAGAAGGGGGTTATATAGCAGTTACAAGTGATGGAGTGTTGATTTGATTCAACTTCCTTTTTTCAATTGATTCTACTCTAACTGCTTCCTTTTTTTTTTATTGGATTTTGATCAACTTTCTCTTTTGAATTACTTGAATTTTGGGCTGATATCTTTTCTTTTCTTTTCTTTTGTTTATTACTTATAAAAAAAACTGGCATTTTCCTTTAAAAAAAAAATTGATCCGCCCCCAAAATAAATCTGCACTATTGCTCCAAATCTACAACTGACGCTCACTATCTATATAATATTGTGGAGCATTTCATTCCATTCCACAAAATCAGCACACAACAAATTGGTGGACCCTAAACCAATACCGTTACACAAATTTTCATGGAAAGAGTTGGACGCTAAATCAGCACACAAATTAATCTGCACTATTGCTCCAAATCTACAACTGCAGTTGTTAGATGAAAAGAGTTGGGAGAAATTGGTAACTATTTTGAAGGCTAAATCAGAACTAAATTATAGTAAAAATTTTGATGGTTAAACTTATTATTATATTAATTTTTATTATTTATTACGTTATTTGTAGTTAATTTTGAAATAAAAATGATCAATTCTTTACTTTTTAAATCGAATTATCATTTTATAATTTTCTTAAACGGAGTACTAAAAAAAAAAATTTACGGTCGGTAACTTAACCTAAAGATTTTATTAGTGTAATATTTATGGAAGAAAAAAATGTAGAATTCTAGTAGATGGAAGGCAATGATATTGATAAGGTAACACACAGAGAAATGGAAGCCTTTTACCAATAATATAGCCAAAAAAAACCAAATATTTAATTGAACTGAGCAATAGATAGTCGATGACCACCATTATTTTGTTCCTTAGAGTCCCAACTGACTCTGAACTTCCAAAATGGTCTCGGCCGATTCCCTAAGCCTTTGCACCTCTTCATCCGTCAAATGTATATTGGTGACGCCCAATACTCCACCCCTGCCCAGCTGCGCCGGCAAGCTCAAGAACACGTCGCCACCATCAATGCCGTAAAACCCCTTTGCAAGGACTGAAACCGGGTGGATTTTCCTCTGGTCTCTAAGCAGGCTTCTAGCCAAGTTAGCCACCGAGTATCCAATTGCCCAAGAAGTATAACCTTTCAGACTGATCACCTCATATGCACTCTGGGTAACTGCCTTGTGTATGTTCTCAAGCGTCTCTTTTTCGTAGGCAATTTGCTGCTTCTTTAGGAAGCTCAGCACCGGAACTCCACCAATACTAATGCTAGACCACAGTGCAACGGAGCTGTCACCATGCTCACCGACTATGTACGCCTGTAAAAAACTTTATAAGCTTTTGGATATGGAGTTATATATGTGAGAGCTTATTGTATCAAACGGACCTGCACATCCTGAGCGTTGACGTCCAAGTGATCAGCGATCAAGAACCGGAACCTCGACGAATCCAAGTTCGTACCCGAACCGATGACCCGATTCGATGGGAAGCCAGACAATTTCCAGGAAACGTAAGTTAGCACATCCACAGGATTGGAAACAATCAAAAGAATCGAATCGGGTGAGTACTTTGCTAATGGTGGTATAATATTAGAAAACAGAGCAACGTTCCTCTGCAGCAGATTCAGCCTAGACTCGCCAGGGTTCTGACGGGCGCCAGCAGTGACGATACACAGATCCGATCCGGTGGTCACGGAATAATCAACGGAAGCGACGATCTTGGTACGTGGGAGGAATGCGGCGGCGTGTTGAAGGTCGAGCATTTCCCCACGGAGCTTGTCGGGCTTAGCGTCGATGAGGGCGAGTTCATCGGCTAAGTCCTGAGTGAGGATGGTTTGGGCGATTGCCATGCCGACATTTCCGACTCCGATGACGGAGATTTTGGTGTGGCGCTTGGTGGGGGAAGGTGGGGCGGTGTCTTGGATGGGCTTAAAGAAAGCCTGAGAGAGGTCTAGACCGCCTGGACCCAAAGAAGAAGCTGAAGAACTCTTCTGCATTGTAAAAAAAAAAAATAGAAAGCTCGAAGTAAAGGAAGACGAAATAAGTTGATGTGATGTGTTTATGAAATATTTTCGAGAGTGGAGGTGGAGGATTTATACATGGAAAAAGAAAGCGGGTTGAGTGGAGAAGAAGGATGGCGTAGAATTTTCAGATTTCTTGGACAGTCACCAAACTTATTTCTCCAAGACAGTACAAAGACTTTCCTTCTTTCTAGAAAATTTTTATTCCATTTAATTCAACCTTCAACCACGCGCTATTCCTTTATGGTCCATTCAGAACAAAAAAATATTCCCTATTCGAATTTGAAGATGCAGCAATCGGTGGACGGTGGTGGGTATGCTTCATAAGATGAACGGTGATC
Source organism: Hibiscus mutabilis (assembly GCA_019671005.1). Classification (NCBI taxonomy): domain Eukaryota; kingdom Viridiplantae; phylum Streptophyta; class Magnoliopsida; order Malvales; family Malvaceae; genus Hibiscus; species Hibiscus mutabilis. The sequence continues at coordinate 31,509,421 of CM033749.1, forward strand.
TATGGATCATGATGGACAGATTTAACCAGCAAAGCGTGGCACAAGATCACGCGGCTTCTATGTTGCATTAGCTGCCTTGAATGTCGCGTCACGTGTTACAGTAGATCCGTACTGAATTCCGTGATCCCCAATCTAGTGTCCTAATCTGTGGGCAGTGTTGCCAATCAGTCTTCCTTTTTTACATTTTTTATTTCTTCAATCGTGATTTTATTGTCAAGGGTTAACTTTTCGTAAGAAAAAGAGATTTTATAAAATATATGATATTAAGTAATTAAAATAATAATTTTATTTTTTTAAATTAAGAGAAAGGTAAAAAAATTGTATTTTTTTTAATTGTTAAATTTATCAATAGGATATTTGAATGGAGAATTTAAAATATTTGTGATTAATTTATTGAGAAAAGGAGAGTGTTTATGGTTCAAGTATGTCATAGGTAATAATATAAAATATATAATTTAGCATATACACTTAATTTTGTGAAATTGGATTCATTTACTATTTTTTATTTGAAAAAAATATTCTTTATTCTATTTTTTTAATTTACTGTTAATTGTTGATCTGTAGTTATCAAAAAGGCAAATTAACTTCTTAGTCCCCTATATTTATAGATTTTTTATCAATTCGACTTTAAATTTTTAAAAATAAATAAATAAAATTATTATTAATTTAATAATACAATGTTTAGTTATCTATGTTTACTATTTTTAAGGTCAAATTAATAAAAAAATAAATGTAGAGAACTAAAAAGATGGTTTATTTTTTTATAATTATCATGTCAACAGTTGACCGAAAAATAAAAATAGGGTATTAGTTGAAATTTCAAATAAAAAATTTAATTTCACAATATAAAACATAAAGATTAAATTTTAAAATAATACATATTTAAACCGAGAAAATAATGTTAATATTTGATTTTTCTACCAAGTATAATCAATACCACCTTTTTTCGAATGGTCTAAAAGTGATTATAAAAGTAATATATGTTTATAAATATTTTTAACTATTTAATATTACGCATAAATCTTGTAGACAAAGCATAATCAATACCACCTTTCTATTGTAGGTTTTAAATGACGAACTTGATGCAATATTTTTAAAATTTTAAACCGTAAAGTATAACTCAAAATGAATAAATATAAACCCAATCTCTTATTGCCTTTGGCAGTGATTTTGTGTAGTTAGGCAATAAATTTTCATTATTATTTCCTTTTTCGTACGGCTTTTGAAACTTGAAAATTCAAACAAAGTTTCTAGACAGGTAACGTGGTAATTGCTTTTTGGGACATTGAAGTTTTCAAATTTCATTCCTTTTTTTAATAGAAGTTTCCAAGAATTTTCGTAACGGAGGACTTTCATCTGCCTCCGATTTCTACAACATCGTCATATTTTCAAGGTGAAGATGATGGACATGCCTAACTTTTGCTCATTGCTCGAGAAAAAAGTAAGAATAAGAAAAAAGTAAGAACATGCAAAAACCTGGGGCTGTTTTAACTTTTCAGTTTCAACTATCCGTATTGGTTCTGACCCTTTCCAGATTCATTTCTCTCCAATCTTTTTCTTTTCTTATTTCATAAAAGGAAGAGGGAATATGATGATTAGTGGCTGTAATTAAGCCACCAAGACGTATCAACCATCACTTACCAAATAAAACCACGTCTACTTTACCTCAGTAGTAAGATCTATATTCATGATTTGTTTTTAGTTGTGTTTAATTTTTTAAATTAGTTTTTTTATTAAAAAATTTTAAAAATAACTAAAAACACTCAATTATTAAGTGTCAAAACCTTGATTTGCCTCTCAAATTAGCTTCTCAAACATTAATTTACCAAAAATTATTTTTTCTAGTATTTGCAAAATTTTAATTTGGTCTCAAACCTTGATTTCTCACCGCAACCAAAAATAAAGATTTAGACAGGCTTCATTACATTCATTACCAATGTATTTGTCCACAATGGCAGGATAAAAAAACCTACAATGCTACGATTACGATCATATTAACAATTCACGTCAAGCAGGTTTAGTACAATGCTAGCATGCAGTACCATTATAGTTGTGATACCCTGAACCCGACCTAAAAGCAGGCTTATTTATGAGATTTTGATGGTTTTAAGGCAAATTTAAAAAGTACCCTTATTAATAAGTATTAGAAAAATAAAATTTTAAAAGTGAACCCATAATAATAAGTATTAGAAAAAAATAGTATCTAATAATAAATACTAAAAAATTAAATTTTGAGAGTATGTCCTTAATAATAAGAATTGATAAAAAAAAAATTAGGCTCTAATGATAAGTATTATAAAATAAATTGGACCACTAATAACAAATATTAAAAAAAACAAATTTTAGGAGTAGACATCTAATAACAAATATTGTGAAAAAAACTCCTAATATTAAATTTTAAGGATATGTCCCTAATAACATGTATTAGAAAACAATTGGGTCTCTAATAACAAGTATTGAAAAAAATAAATTTTAAAAGTATGCCCCTAAAAACAAATGTTAGAAAAAATTAGGCCCCTAATAACAAGTATTGAGAAAAATTGGACCTCTAATAACGAATATTGGGAAAAATAAATTTTAATAGTAGACCCCTGTAATCACTCATTTTTATCCGGTGTATAAGTATTATGTTAGTTTAATAATTAATGTATGTATGCATATTATATGTGTGATTAATGTGTGTGTAAAATATGTGTGATACGTGTAAGTGCATGCATATTATACATATTATGTATGCGTTAATATTTATTATAGTATATTTGTGTCATACGTGTTCATATTTTATGTATACATTGTTTGTATGTCTACATTACGTGCATGATTATATATGCATGTATGTTAGTATATTACGTTAATTAATGTTTGCATGTGTATTCGTATGTTACACGTATGTGTGTGTGCATGTGCACGTATGTATGTACTATTGTATTATCATTACTATTACTATTACTAATATTAATATTATTGGAACTAATGTAAAATAAAATCCAAAACATAAAACCTAAATATTTTATAACAGTCCACAGTCCAATCTAAGTTTACAGACCCAAGAAAGTAAATGCATTGGGCCCAATTCAGCCAAACCCATGGCATAATTAGAAAACCCTAATATATTTGATAACTAAAACCCTAATATGTTATCTTCCTTTTTGCAGCAGCTAAAGGAGGGCCGTTGGATCAGATCTAGATCCAACGGCCATGATTGAATCCTGTAGATCATCCAGCTGGCCGCGTGGGATCACGTGCGAACCATCAGACTTCCCGCGCGCGTGTTGGACACGCGCCCGATCATCCAACTTCTAAGAGCCACATGGCTTCATCTTGTGCGAACCCAGAGCGCATCTGAACCGTCTATTCCTCAAGCCATCTCAGCCGTTGGATCATATCTGATCCAAGGCCGAGAACACGTTTGACAGGGAACACCGCCACCATGACTCTCCCCATGCCGGGCGTACCAACCACTGCACCAAATCGGACGTGCAAAGACAGAGAAAAAACACAAAATGTACTTTATGAGTACCGAATCAAGCAAAAAATGTATTTCATCTTTGTTTCTACCAACCAAAAATGAGATATATGTATCAGACAAGTAATCTGTAAAAGGAGGAGTTTTGAAAAATAAAAGAAAAGGAACCAAGTTTCAGTGGTAATCATTTCCCTCCCTCTTTCCTCTTTCATCTCATTTCATTGCATGTAAGAAAAACAGGAAAAATAAAAATAAAAATAGATGTTTTACCTCGGTTTTCTAATGGTCTCACCGGCGATAAACCTTTTGGGGTGAGCCATTTCGGGGAAAGTTTTTTGTTTCTAAACAAGTACTTTCTGGTTCCTAAACAAGGGTTTCTAATCAAAAGAAGTGTAAGGGTTTTGTTTTTTTTGTTCAAGGTTGTCGGGGCTCTGGTCGGTGAAGGCTGGAGGTGGCCATTACGGCCGGAACTCGCCAGAGGTCGGGTGAGCACGGCGGTGCAGGGGTGGTTCTTTCTCGGGTTTTAGAGAAAATAAGAGGGCTTTCTTAGGGTTTCAAAAAAAATGAAGGAAAGTGGAATTAGGGGGCTGATTATTGGTTTTATAGATTGGAAACAAAAAGAAAATGGGCAAATCCCCTCATAAATCCACCGCATTCTGGCAATTTTCGATTTGTATCTGCCCATTGGTATAATTTCAACCCCAGTCCTCCATGGTTTGCCGAACAATCCAATTCAACCCCAAATTAAACCGAAATCAGTTTAAAAAAGGAGAAAATGCGAGCTTAGTCCCTCCGCGTTTTTATTTTTTTTAGTCCGAGCTTGCCCCTTGGCCTTATTACACTTCCAGTCCTTATGGGTTTTGTCTGGTTCTTAATTCGATCCCTAAATGCACTTTTTAATTTCTGCCTTCTATTTTTTATTATTCCATTTCGGTCCTTTTTTCATGTTTAAATATTTATCCTTTTTATGTGTTTTTAGCATGTTCATGTCGTTATTTGGTGTGGGTATATGTTTTGTATAGTATGTTAATTTATATCCATATAATTTGTGTATTAAAATGTGTTATACCATGTTCCTATGTTTTAATTTATTTTGTTAATGTCGTATTCATGTTTGTCTCATATGCTACGTTTTAGTTTAGGTTATATGTCATGTTTGTATGTTTACATAAGTTTTTTGATCTTTTTGCCTCTTAGGTTATATGATAGTGTGATGTTGTTTGTCATATACGATATTTTTTTATTTATGCATGTAATTTGTGTCATATGTTATGTATTAAATATTATTTTTTATTCTAGTATGTGGTTTTATTATTTTAGTATCATATTATGCCATGTGTATATGTCATGTGTGTGGTACTTGTGGTTCATTTTAATGTGTTTAAGCATGTTAGATTTAATTACTTAGTTTTGGAAGCATGATATTTTTGCATATTTACATTTATATTTTTGTTTTATTGTCATGACATATTATGTTGTTTTTTTGTTCATGCGCTTTATTCTTCCTATTATTATTTATATTTTTATGTTTTCTTAATACCATGTTAATGTGTATGCCTGTTTTTTTGTTGTCGTTCTTTACGACTGCATAAAAGATATATAAATTGTCCATGCGATGCCTTTTATCCGAGCATAAACGGGGCCAGTATCAGGCGTAGTGATAGTGGTTGGGCGTTTACTCTCGGATAACGGGGCTTTTAAAATTTACTCGCACATATAACTAAATGTTAATTAAATCGTCACTTTAATCCGAAAATTTTAATATTAATAAAGCGGTAATTATTAAAGTACCAATTTTGGGCGGTGTGGGGGTGCTAATCCTTCCCTATCCGTAACCGACTCCCGAACCCAATAGTTTTCAAATCTCTGGTTTTATGGTGTCCGGCCTACCTAAGTGACAGGTGACGACTCCAATTTCTAAATAAAACGCAGTTTTTAAAAACCCCACGGAATAAACATTTTTTATATCCGAAAGACAATAAACACCTCGAAAACTTGGTATTTTTAGCGAGAGGGACATCGCTACAGATGGCGACTCTGCTAGGGAAATTTTTTGTTTTTCAAAAACAAAAAAGAGAGTCAAGCTTTTTCAAATAATTACCACTTTACTAATATTAGAAGTTCCGGATTAAAGTGACTATTAAATTAACATTCGGTTATAATTGCGCTTTTATTTTAACGCATTTAAAATATGGCATATAAACCCGTTTTTAAGTGGGGGAAAACGCTAATGCTTTCGTAGAGATATCATTCTCCTGTGTAGGCCTAGCAAGTACCTTCGGGGCTCGAGTACCTTATGCTTTTGTAAGGATATCGTTCCTTCGTGCAGGCATAAGCGAATGGGTCCCCCTGAATTGAACCTGGTTGAAAGGAGGCTATAATGGGTGATAATCAGGGGCCTTGCTACTCTTAGTAGAGGACAACAAGGACAGTTCGGGTACCTCCTAGAACCAAAACTGCACATAGAGAACATAGAAACCCACCCTTAGAGCCATGCGGATAACCTTAGGTGTTTTAGACATGATAAATAGGGTTGTTTTGTCTGTTTACCTTATTTAATTCGTCTTTTCATTTACGTATTTATTAATTCTATCTGCTACTGACTTGTTTTCTTTTTTGCTTTTGTTTTTTTCATACATTATTGCATTTGCATTACATAAAGGTACTGGATCAAGTGGTTTGCCTGATCAGAAAGTCTTTCACCATGGAAAAAATGTTTCTTAGGAAAGAATAGCTTAACTTGTCAGTCAAGCATTGGTCAGAGGTCAACCAGAAGGCCCAAGGGGACAGTTTACCGAGCGAGCGCGTAGTAGTAGGGTACACCTACGCGAGTCTTCAACAGAACAACTTATGGGATCTTCAAAGCATCTGGGAAGGATGGGACCAAAGACTACAAGACAGGTTCTGTGATAGTTATGGCGACATTGCACAGTTGTTATACGTTCGGGTCAACCAGCCCTACTCCGAGCTATTTTTCAGTTCTGGAATCCTGTCTTTTACTGCTTCACCTTCAATGGACAGGACATAATGCCTACAGTAGAAGAGTACACCGTCTTACTTAATCAAAAGAACGTTCCAGAAGATTGGATCTAACCTCCGAGGAATCAGAATTATACTTCGAAGCTCAAAACCTTTACCGGGATGAGTGACGATTGGGTTAATGGCATGATCCGACTTCGAGGAGACAATGCAGTCTTGCATGGGAGAACATTCAAGACATCATACATGCACATCCAGATGATGGGGAAAAGATAAACATGTTTGCCTTGGGAATATATGGGTTGGTGATCTTTCCAAGAACTCTTGGAAATATTGATGTAGCCATTCTAGACCTGTTCGAGTGTATGAAATGGCGGGAAAATCCAGTACCAGCAATCTTGGCCGAGACCTTCATTTCTTTAAATGCCAGTCGAAAGCACGAAGAAGGACGTTTTAGGGGATGTGCACAGCTGTTACAGGTATGGGTTCAGAGTCACATGTGGAAGACACCGACAAGGGTCCTACCAGGGATATCCTTCCAAGGCTTTTCGCCCTTGTAGGAGTACTTAGCAAAAGAGTGGCGGGAAAACTTGAAAATGAAAAAATGGTCTAGTTTCTTCAGGAACATTCAAGATGAAGACATAGTATGAAGGGTCTCGTGGCTCGGTAGAGTTAATTACTTCTTGTACAATTGCAGTGATTTCGACTGGCTGATGATGCTGGGACTGCATGGAAGGATTGCTTGTGCTCCGCTTCTGGTGTCCCGATAATTTGGATCACGACAGTTTGTCCCCAATACCACCAGGTTAAGCCGAACTGAATTTCTTTTCAAAGTTGAGTTTAAGGAAAAAGTCCAGACTATCATGAGGGCTTGGGACCATTGTTACCGGATCAGAGTGGAAGGAGACACCGAGCATATGACCACCCTAGACTACGATCTTTGAAGGTGTTTGAGGGTTAATGATGTGATTCCCGAACCCGATCAAGGACCGGTTGTGTCACTTGAGGAGCTTACAAGGGTGGTACCGGCTGAAGCTGATATTTTACGGAATAAACTAGAAGAAATTAAGAGGAATATGGACACCCATCAGACTCAGCATGCGGGTGAGATCTATAAAGTAAGCTTAGAGGTCGACGAACGGGACGATATCATTAGGCAATTGAAGAAATTGAATGCGGATTTGAGCGAGAAGAATGCTCTTTACCAAAATGATACCCTCCTACTCAAAGCGAAAGTACAGAAAGCCGGCCGAAGTCAGTTCATAGCCGTAGAAAATGAAATAATGAATGGTATCTGTTTGGTGGAAGAATGACAAAAAATCAGCAAGCGAGCAATCGAGAAAGAGATAGAAAGCTGCAGGTTGGCTATTGAGGAAGAAAGACGGTCTTTCAAGGAGGCCATCGATCAAGAAAAGGAAAGAACAAGGCAAGAGATCAGCAAAGGAAAACAAGCTGTTAACTACGAGAGAGAAAATATCGTCGTTTGGAAAAGAAGGTCCTTGAGTAGCCGGAATAGACTGTTAGAGATGCAAAAGTTATACGACGACACTATCCAAATTCTGAAACAGAGTCAAAGTCAGAATGTCAAGTTAGAGGGGAGGTTGGCAGAATTAGAACACTCATTTCAAACGTACCGTTAGAGGAATGGCTTTATCGAGCTACAAGAAAGAGAGCGTGAAGTAGGCACGTTGCGAACCCGAATTGAGTCCCTTGAAGCAACTGTTCAAGATTATAAGGAAAGAATCAATGTATTCGAAGAGGCTGCAACCGAAGGGGACATTTATTGGTAAAGAAGACTGCGCGACGCTGCCCGGATGGTGCAGGATATGGACCAATATTACGCGAACCTAATGGTGGACATACAGCGAGTCGCCAGGCATGTGAATGACTTAACTGTCGAAGTTGAAGCCCTCCGACCTTTCGTAGCCCCAGGCATGGAAGAAGCACACGGGTTCATCAAGCTGCTTAGTGCTATTGGAAAATTAGGAGATAGAGCTAGGGCTTATCTGTAGAACTTTGTATTGTAATTAGGACTCTTTTGTATTAGGGACCTGCCTTTTGTAATATGAACTCTATTGTAATCTAGATCATTTAATTCCCGTAGAAGTAGTTCAAAAGGGTGATTACCAGCGGAATTAGTACCTTTATCTGCATACATTCTTGCATTGCATCATGACATTCGCATCATCATACACACATTTATTTTCCTTGCAATCATATTAATGTTATGAATATTGTGGCAGTGTGAAAATAGAAGTTAAGCCGTAATCATTCATCATTCATATCTTACCCGACTATAAAGCAAGCTCATGGAAGACAGGATAATCAGTTTAGAGAAAGGACAAAGAGAGCTTGAAGCAAGATTTGACGAGGCCCAAAGAAGCATCAGTGACCAGATTGCTCAGTCACAAGCGTCGATAGTGTCCGACATAACCGCATTGTTGGCTAAAAGCCTCAGAAAAATAGTTGAAGGAGAAGTCGCTCAAGAACCAAAAAGTACCCCAGTTCACAGTAAGGTTCGACCGGCTACGTCGAATCCGGCCAGAAGGGTATATATTGACCATGCTGGGATGTCTGCTAATCCTCAGGTAGCGGCATCTGAGACTCAACCCCTGGACACTGAAGCACTCTATAAGGAGGAGGTGCCAGACCTAAACTTGGTCGAAAGGATCAGGACAGAGGTAGAAAAGAAGTGGAAAGAGAGGAGGTATATATTGACCATGTTGGGAGAGCTAGAGCGAGTCCAGACTCGAATCCTCGAACGAATATCGAAGCTAGAGCTCTCTCATCTGCCTCAAAATCCTGAACCTATCTCTTCTTCATCTCCTCTCACCAACGGCGATGTCAGCACCAATGTCGAAGCTCGCCTTTCTAATATTCTACGGTCCAATGGCGTCAACAACTTCATTTTCAAGAGAGTCGCCTCCGATTATTATGACTGGCCTCTCGAGTCCCGCCGCAACGCCCTCGGCGCCGCTTCTGTCCATCATCTTTGCAAAAGCATCGTTTTGGTTCGTCATTTTACTATTTTACTTCAAATTGCTAATTGATCAATTAGTTGCAATTTAGTAGTACTTTGCCCCCCTTAATTTGCTACGTGTTTCTGATTTGATTACGAGCATGAGATACAGAATCTGTGATTTTCTTTAATTCTCTGGTATTTCCTTCTCGTTAGTTTTTTGTTTAGTTATTAGATTCAAATAATTAGAGATAAATGTGAGATTGAGAAGCAATTAGGTAGTGCTTCTAGATTTTTCTTTTAAAAAATAATAATGATTTATTTCATTACAATGCCGAACTACATAATTGTAAAAAGATTATTTGAAGCAGTGTAGCAGCTGACATGAAAATGTGATTTTGGTCGTGTCAGAAGGCGAAAAACTTGTTTGCTTTAGTTAAGGAGGAGAAATGCAACTGCCTTTTAGAGCTAGTAAAATTGGTTGATATTGTGCATTCACGGAGCTAGTGACTTTACGTGTCATATTGCTCTATATGGCTGTAATGTGGGATAGAGCTTGCATAACCAACTTGTGATGGGCATTTTTGAGTTGATATGATTTGTTGTATAAAGAGTACGTCAGGACCTGTCTTGGTTTTTTCACAGTTGGTCCATGTTTGGATATAAACATTTTCTGTTGTAAGGGGTTTCATGTGGATTGATGAATAAGGTTTTATTGGTGGTTGGGTATTAGCAAAGAGTTAAAACACTAAGCTGCAAAGCATTCAGAGCATATTCATGAATCAGAGGAGAGTTGAGACAGAGATGGAAATAAATATAGGGAGTGATACCTTGAAAATCTGTTGTTCGGTCTGGAAAGCTGATTTACCAATTGCCAAGTGTTCTCGGTTTTCAACATGATACCCACTTACCTTCACTCCTTCCATTTCTACAGTGGCTTTTCATTTTCTAGTGCAAAAGACCATAAATTGATTTGCACATTTTAATCAACCAAACTATTTACCAAGGTTGCTCTGTATACTCAGGTGAATAGTCAAGCCCCATCCAATGTAATTGATTGTAGTGATTGGAACAATTCAAGGTATTATGTTGTTGTAGTTCAGGTAACTTCCTTTTCCCAATATATCAACAAGATGCCCCCATATGAAGGATCTTACATTTGAACCCTTTCATAATGCAGTATACTGCTAGATTCAATGCTGAAACTGTCAAAAAATTTCTCTACACAGTCAACAATGGAAAGATATCAAAGAAGAAATTTAACTGTAAGTTTATTTGTTTGTAATCCTTTTTTATGTTAAAAAAGTCACCTTTAAAATTCATGGATATTTCATTGAAATTATTATTATATTATTCTAGCTTTTCTGAAATGTATTTATGCCAAAAGACCCAACATAAACATGTTGACTATAATGAGGATTCGAAGCACATACATGTAGCAGGTTAGTGGCCAAGAGATAACACCTGGTCGGTGTAAAGATCCTGACTTATTTGAGTGTAGTTGGTTTCAATATTATATTATAGCAGGTTGGTGCCAGTACACATCATTCATGCATTAATACATGATGCTCTAAGTCTTGATTAAGCTCTTTGTGAGTGAGGGTGTCCTAATTGCCCTTATTTTCTCGTCAACCTAGTTATTTGATAATTTGCTCAAAGTGAATCATACTATAAATTGATTGTCATATTCTCTTTCCTTTTCATTATATGGGCAATTAGGACACCCTCACTCAACTTGGTGCAAAATTGATTCCTATCATTCTCTATTTGGTTGGAAGATTCGTTTAAGGTTCAGATCTCCAAAAATATGTAGTTAATTATTACTTGTTTTGAATAATTCAGTGAGACTTGCTCCCGAGGAGACATCAATAAAGTTGACTGGCTATGAGCACAATGCAGTTACTTGCATTGGTATGCAAACTGACATTCCAGTAAGTGCTCTTTATGCAAACCTTTATATTCTTGCTTTACATGGCATCTAATTGTTTCTCCATTTCTGTCTACTCTCCATTCCTTCAAATGCACTAGGTTTTGTTTATTTTGTTAGTATATTGATCTTGTGTTGCTTGTTATTTCAACTGTCTGCCATTGCTGTATAAGTGCATTGGGAATTATTGAATACGGTACTTATTTTCAGTTTGTAATATAGTGTAATGGACAATAGAAAGGGAATAAGGAAGTTTCTAAAAAATGTCATTTCATTTTTCTCAGTCATCTTATTGCCTTGATGAGTTTTTTTGTGTCTGTGTGTGAAAATGGTCTCAGTACTTGTCTTTTATACAGTGCTGAGTGCCCTCTAGGATGAACACATTTCATTTCCATCCTTATCGTCCTTAGAACCATTTTGCTGGTTTGTATGCAGTCAAACGGTAAAAATCATGTTGTTTTCAAGCCTGTTTCATGTATTTGAGTATAGCAACAGATGGAGTCTAGCTTTTCAATCTATCTGCCTGCTTCCGGGTTGGTCCACTGTTGCTAATGTCTGCTCAAATCATTTGCTCTGCCAGTCTGTTACATTTAGAATGTACTTGTAGAGTTTATTGTTTTGTTGTCTGTATGTCTGCAAATTCCCTTAGCATACAATGATAGCTTGTGTAAACTGATAGAGATGAAAGCATAGGATTCAAAAATTAGTTGCCAGGGTGATGTTTCTTTTGTGACAGTCTACATTAAGGAGTGATTAGTGATGAGAACTGAGAAACTATATTACAAGTTTCATCAAGAAACAGAAAATCCATTTTAGTTTTACTCATTGAAGGTATGATCCATCTTGATTAGACTAAAATGCATGACATTGCCCATGCACACCATGAAAGGCAGAGACAGAAATTTCATGTTTTTCATCATGCTTCGAGTAATTGGAAAATTAAACTGATTTCAGGTCATTTTAGATGAAGCCATTGTAAAGCTTAACCCCGATTTCTTCTGCTTGGGAGGAGGCGAGGTTGATCTGAAGCTTGGAATCAGAACCTCTGACTTCATCAACTTTGTCAAACCTTTCATTGTCAGCTGCAGTGGTAGTTAATTATATCAATTGATTCCACGATAAGAAAAATTAGTAAAGACTTAAAGAAAACCCATTCTCATGGGAATCCAATCTGGTGATGAATGATGCTTCTTTTATTGGTTTCTTTGTGTTATTAAAATTTGAAAGTCAATTGCGCAATTGAAATTTTAAGCCTTGCGTAGGCAGATGTACTTTATCACGTGAAATTGTTTGTTAATTCGGTCACCGATTGTAACCAAATTTAAGAAAAACTAAATTAACCAATTTTTTTCAACTGAACTAAAATTTGTTTGAAATTATTAAATAAACCGAACAAATCGGTTTATTCTATTGATTTTTGAATTAATTGAATTTTGTTATAAGATTTAGGGTTTTTGTTTTTTCTTCAACTATATTAGATTAATTTGAGTATTTTTTTATTTGGGTAAAAATTGGTTTAGTCTTGAAATTTTAATGGGTTTGGGATTAAAAAATAGTTAGATTTTTTGACATCTTAACGAGTTAATCGACTGAACAATTAATTAATCAAAATAAATTTTGGTTTAATTGGTTAATTCGGTTTTAATCGAATAATGAGCACCCTTAATTGTGTGATTGGAATGATGATTTGACTCCTTGGGGATCAGAGCCGGAAAGTTGAGGCACATTCCTTTCATGGTAATACATGATACATTTAATCCATTTTAGGATTGTTTTCTGAGGTCAATTACTTGGCAATGGTGGCACATAGTTCATGGAAATGGCTACGTTCAGCACAATTCTTGAGCCTGGCTATGGAATTCTATACATGAGACTGTGGCACTGTGCATTGCGGACGGTCGTCTTGCCAGTTGCGGACGTAAACCTATGTAAAATCATATTTCCGAAATTGAGTTATATATTTATCATGATAAAAATATAAAATAATTTATATCATGTTATTAATATTTTATTATAATTAACTATTATCTAATATGTGAAAATTTTGGAAATATGTAGAGGTTCTCTTAACTTCATACCATTGAAGTTAGAATTTTTTTTATCAAAAATAAAAAAAAATTAATGTTTTGAACTGTTTGAGATCATTCTTCTTGAATGTATGTGAATATAATTTTAAAAAAATCCTCTAAAAATAAAAAAAAACATAAAATTGTTATGATAAGATATTTTCAAATCAATATATAATTATATTTTGATAAAAAGATATTATAAATTGTAAAAAAAAACTCCCCAAAGGTTATAATACATATATTTATGAAGAATGATAAAGCATTTTTCAAATGTAGAAATTATAAATTTCAACTTTGATGTTTGGATTGAATTTTTTTAATATTTATTTAGTATTATTTATAACTCTAAAAATATTTATTTAGTATTCTTTAACATGGTATTAAGTAGAGTTCGGATTTAACACATGTATTTTTCTAATTTTGACCATAAATTAACGTACGAAATGCACTTGAAACTGGACTTAGTAGCCAAAATATAGTTGTTTGGTTCTGGTTTAAATGAAGCTAGAGGATGTTGTACGAAACAATAAGATACAGTTGATTGTAATATTGTTAAATGTGAATAAATATAATTTTTGTCTTCGAAAGACAAGTAATAAAATTCTTGGTTTGAAAGCATTATATTTTATTTGGTCCGAAAATAATATGAATATCCACCGAATTCGTTCAAGTGATAAAATGGAAGATATATTCATTGTTGCATTCAGGGACAGAGCCAAGATTTGGGGTTAGGGGGCAAAACATAAATGTTTGAAAGTGAGGGGGTAAATTTAGAAATAAATTAATTTTTAAAACAATTTATATAGGAGGACCAAAGTAAAAAAATAAAAATTTTCGGGGGTGTGGGGGGCAATTGCCCCTCCCCACCCCTTAATAGCTCCGTCCCTGGTTGCATTGTCTACTTTAACATTTGAATATTGTATTCAAGATCGGAATGTGAAGACTCTAAGATCTTTAGTGATGGATAAATGAGGGGAAAATTAATTCGCGTTGTACTCTTTTTCACTTATCCGTAATTTGTATCATTGAGCTTTTCTGTAAAGGTTTTTAATAAACCAACATGTCATGTATATTAAAATATGGTGTACTATTTTTCCTTCACCGAGTTTTTGTCACACAAGATTTTTCTTTTTTTTGAACAATTTTTATCTAAGGAAGGAGATGACAAAATTTGCTCCTAAAGGGTTTTGAACCCACAATTTAGGAGAGAGAATGATGTCAACCGAGAGATTTAACCACTTGCTCTAGAAATTGTTGACTGTCACACAAGATTTTTCCTAGTAATATTTCAATGACATATTTTAGACATTCAAGGAGGAGTATTATGAATTGATGGAAATCATCTGTCCCTTAACTATGTCCCTTTTGGTGCTACCACTTAAAAAAATGTGGGTTTAGGGAATTAGAGATATGGTGTATTTTTTAGAGTGCAAGATTTAAGGTTTAGGATGTAAAATTTAGGATCAGGGTTTAAAATTTAATTTTTTTAGTATTTTCTAGTGTGGGTCATAGAAAGGGGCATACTTAAGGGCATATGATTTTTTGATCTTATGAAAAATATTAATGTAGATGTTCTTTCCCCTTTCATTTTCCTAGTCTCTTGACTTTTCATATTATTGTACATCTCCCAATATTTATGTTTCTTGTCCTATAATTTATTAATGTTATATTTTGATACACAAGCTGTGTAAAATAAATTTACACAACCCTTCATATTTAAGCTATAAAATCTAAAACTTAAATCCCTAGCCCTAACACTCTAAAACCTAAAACTTAAACCCTAAACTCTAAACACTAAATTCTAACCATAAACGTTAAATTATGCACCCTACACACTAAACCTCTAAACCCTAACTTAAAACTCTAAACTCTAAAATTAAAAAGGCTTGTAAAGTTTATACAAACTTGTGTATCAAAGTATTTTCTAATTTATAAATAATGACATTGTAAAAATCATATCTACATGGAATAAAAAGCTATATTCTCTCATATATATTATGGTCATCTTTTATTGTTCTACTTTCCCTAGTTCATATTTCAATAATTTTAAAACACAACATAAAATATTTCCTCCTCATAAATGAATAAATTCTTCTCTTGAAATACCACGTAAAAGAGGAAATCGAATATCAAATACATAAATGAATGAAGTATTTTCTGAAAATACTCCGTAAAAGATAGTTAATATTTCCATAACAATACCACAAGAATGGTATTATTGAAATTACATATCTAAAACTTTTTACGTCAACAATCTCTAGAGCAAGCGGTTATAATTAATATTTCCATAACAATACCACAAGAATGGCATTATTGAACTTACATATGTTACTAATATTTTTTACGTCAACAATCTATAGAGCAAGTGGTTAAAAATTTTCTGTTGACATTTTTTTCTCTCTCTTAAGTTGTGGGTTCAATCCCCATTTGACGAAAAAATACTTTAGATACCTAAACGAAAAAGTTGGTATACTTTAGATACTTATTTCTGATATAACCCAAAGAAATAAGTATTTCAAAACGGTTCCCTTCTCCTCTAATAATAGAAAGAAGGCATAATGCTAAAAAAATGCCCATAACGTTTGACTGTATAGTTACTTTGGTCCATATTCTTTTTTGATGCAATTTAACCCTCAACGTTTTATTTTGAGTCAAAATGGCCCCTCTACAGATGAAAACTGCTAGTCAACTAACGATAAACAACTTGAAATGACTTGATAGAATGACACGTTAGAAGAGAATAATATTTTAGATTTTATACAAAATTTTAAAATTATTTTTTGACTCGTGTGTCATTCTGTAAAGTCAGCATATTTGTCTATATGATACTGCTATCGCGCCGTGCACTGCCATGTAGGTTTGTCACGTCATTTCAATCTATTTATCGTCAGTTGATTAATAGTTTTCATCTGTAAAGGGGTCATTTTGACCCAAAATAAAACGTTGAAGGTTAAATTGCTTCAAAAAATAAGAGCTAAAATGACTATTCAATCAAACGTTAGAGATATTTTTTGACATCATCCCTTTAAAAAATTGCTTATAATGTATCAGACTCAACCCTAATTACTTTTAACACTTGTGGTGCCCCGTTTTCACATTTCCTCTTCTGTGGTTTAACGCGAGTCACCGTCCGACAACGATTCCACCATTCTCTCATAGGTAAATGCCAAATTCTCGTCATCACAATTGTCCTCCGCTGCTGCCTAATGATTTTAATATCATCGTAAAGGACAAACACTGGGAGTGTCAAATCCTTTTCATTACAATCATCCTTCGTTGTTGTCTAGTGACATTATTAAGAGACAAACATTAGGACTCGGACGGCCAAATCCTCTTCATCACAATCATTTTCCACTTTCGATTGTCTAACGATTTTAATGTCATCGCGAAGAGACAAACGTAAAAGGACTAAATCCTCTACATAACAATAAACAATCATCCTCTGCAGTCGACTAACGATTTTAATATCATTGTGAAGAGGCAAATATCGGGAGGGCCAAATCCTCGTCATCACTCTCATTCTCCATCTTTTTATAGTCACTACTAATCCTTGTAATTTCATTAGAGTAGTAGTCTAGAATTATTTAAATAAAACAAAACGATTTTTTATTTTCCTATTATAATGATTGTAATCTTCTTTTAATATATTATTTTTATTCCGGATTGTTAAGCTCGAATCTAATCATTAATTCATGAGTTAAGCTTTAATATCAGTATCAATAATTTGGTAAGTAATCTCAGCTACATGTGATCATCATCTGTCGTGGTTTCCTTTGAACGAAGGGTCGCAGCAAAATGTGGCCTCAAATTTGATTCAATCGGTTTTTGATATTTTTGCTAGGTAAATCGAATTACAGATTATTTAATATTATGTTAAGAACTACAAATATAATACGGATCGTAAATATATACATATATAAACTAAACATTAATATACTACGATTCATATGATTATACAAAATTTTTAATATAATTATGATATAAGAATAATATAAATTCGAACTACATCTCAGATCAGATATAAACTCATTTAAGTGGTTAGATGCAAAAGAAAGAGTAGCAGATGTGTGTGTCCGTTCTCAGGTTCGGATGACTTTATATATTTTTTAGATTATTGTAATCTTTGTGGAGGAACGTTTGGGTTCATTCCTTTTCTGTTTTCACGGTGTTGGGTCTTAGATGGTTGGTATGTGACTATATCTCAATCTTGTAAGTTTCATGAGTTGGTGGTCGGGGGACTTGGGCATTTTAGATTTATCATTGGTGGAGATCAAAGGTAGACTGTTTTCATTGTTGTTAAGGTTGTTATGGAGGAGTCGGCTGTTATTGGGGGCGGTTTTAAATTCATAGTTAAAAAATGTGAAGGGTGCTTTGAAGATAAGGTGCAAGGATTCTCTTCGAGATTTTGATATGAAGATTAAGTTACTGAATTTTTGACTCGATTTTATTCTTCGCAAGTGGTATTGAACTGAATTTTTGACTCGTTATTGAGGCTTTGACAGTGGTAGAACATATTCGATGAGCTTTTTTTTTCCTCGGCAATTGTAATAATTTTATTAATCATAAGAGACAAAATCCGAATGTGAGCCTCATTAAAAATCTCCCTAATCTTAATTGGAGGAAAATAGTACTCACATCCGGATTATGATAAAAACAAAATCCAAAAATCGAAAGCAAAACAAGATCTCAATCTACACTACACTCTCCCACCTGCAACCCGAAGTAGGTAAAACCAATGCAACCAAGCTTACGACCTCAATTTTCAAACTTAAATGTACCACCATGTCTTAATTAAATCCATCCTTCTCAAGCCTGCTTTTGCAAGATAATCCATCAAGGAGTTGGATTTCCTCGAGATGTAGACAATCTGCACCTCCATAGACACCTCAAGCGCAGTCTTGACAGCCACTGCCTCTACATAATCTGTACCAAGGCTATCGACTGACCCAGTAGTGAACTCCAAGCACACCTTCCCAATCCTATGGACAGCCTGATCAATCTCGACAGGAAACGATCACCAAAGCCAAGGACGTTGAAAGAGGTTACGTACCCAGATTAATACAATACTCGACCTTGATTCCACCACCAGCTCAAACTTATCTATGTAACCAGCATCAATAAAAGTAGCAAACACGCCATTTTTAACGCAGTAAGTTCCAAAAATCCTATCTTCCACCCCTGCACTCAATTCTTTCGCCATATGAAGCTCCCTGTCTAAAGGAGCTCTAGAACATCTTAGTCCAATTTTTGTTACCAAAATCAATGTTGACAACCAAATCTGCCACCATCGATCCTTTGTAGATTGCAAGCCTGCATAGCCACAAAAATGAGGCTCTCAACGGTTTGTCTCCACACCGCACATCCATTTTTCCACATCAATATGTTTCCAGTTATTAACAACCCCCTTCCACACTATTGACAATCTTTTTGTATTAGACCCCTTCATCTTCCAATTCCGATGAACACTGTCAAAAATCGAACATAATGCTTTTCTCCACAATGCAGATTTCTCAGATACGAAGCACCACCCCAATAGACCATGATTGATATGTTCATAATCTTTAATATTAATACCCCATAAGTGACCACTGCCCGGAGTTGTCTCGAAGCTAATTAAGTTCCAACAGGGTTAATTCTCTCACCACTTCCTTTTCGCTTCCCTAAATTTGTATTCCAAGTCTCTTTCCAAGCTTTAAAGTTTTTCTGGCTTCCTTTGTCGCAATCTCCCACCTTTTCGCAAGATCAGAATCCGACAAAGATCGACCTGACAATTCTGAAAATTCCAGCGACTTCTTGTTTATTTTATTTCTTCGAAATCCCCGATCCCTTTTCTTTCGTTCCAACTCTGATAGCGCCTTATCCTGATACTCCATAAGCGACCCATACCTCTTTTTAGACTTAGCCTTCTTGCGACAATATGAGGGTTCCAATTCAGGGAAAAAAGACGAACCATTTTCTCCATCACTGTGGGTTTCGCCAAAAGTCATTCCCAACTGAGCATCATTCTCTGTAATACCCATTCTTTCATTGACAACCCTGGCCCAGACATCCTTGTTGACAACATCTGACCCCGAAGGTTGATTAAAGCCCATGTTACAAACATCTTCCATGGCCCTAGAGGAGTCTAGAACCAGACCATCAGTTGGTTTGGCAGCCTTGGAGCCACTTAACGGGTCTGTTGCCACCTGTGCACTTGAAGATAACACATCTGCCCAACTAGAGCTACTCAATTCAGCCGTTGCCTTGCACACAAAATCTGAGGGCTGCTCTTTCTTCTCTTCCCCATGCAAGGAGTCTTGAATGTCTACTTTCCTTAATGATGATTCCCTAGAAATGCTGCCCAAAATATCCTTTTCTCCAATCTGCCTTTCCGTATCCTCTCTCAAGCGATCACAGTTAATATTGTAGTCTTTCCCAACATTCATCGCATTTAATACATCATCCTCCACTGTAAAGTTACACCGATCATCCACCGGATGCGAGTTCTTGTCGGATTTCGACGAAGATTCCGATTGACTCTCAGAGCCCATTTTATCATTACTAACATGCTCTTTCGACTTGCCATTCCGATAGACAGGATCAAAAGTTTCATCCTTGAAACCTAATTCAAACACACTGATCTCGTACTTCAAATTACCAACCTCAATCTCCACTATTTCTTCTATCCGATTCACGTGGTTCGTGGTTATTAGGATAGTAACCTTTTCACAATCAAGAAGATGGTTGGCGTTCTCACCAAGTGCTTCAAATGAACCCCAAAGCTCAGCCACTCTCTTCAACGTGATACTATTCCAGCAATGTAGCGGCACACCCGAAACTTCTATCCAGGTCGCACGATCTGGTCTTTTAACTGATTCCGACCAAGATTCAATCTTGCAAAAGATCTCTTTTAAATAAGACCAATCTAGATCTTCTAACACGATAAATAGATCATCATCCTCAATAGTAAGCAAAAAAGTTTTTTCCACCCATCCTTTGCACTTTAATATCACATAAACCCTACTCCTGTAATCTAATAGTAACATTCTGAACACTGCAAACTGTAGCCATTTCACCTATTAAGCACCTCTTCATCTTCCACAGTTCTTCATCCTCCATATGGCCTGAGATCTTTTTCCTTTCCAATCTCCCATGAGAGCTTGATTCTCCAGATTCTCTCCCAGTCCGTCGACCAAATTTTGAATGTCGACTGTCTGTCCACATTGCAGACTTCCCCTTGGTAATACCCTTATGATCTACGATCAGTTTCCTGCCCCTTGGTTTAGCCCACTTAACTGATAGTCTATACCCATAAACTGAAAACCCATTTAACCTCTCCATTGTTCTTAGCGCGTCTGCTTTGCTTCTGTATCTGACAAAGCCGAAGCGTTTCCCTCCTCTGCTTAACTTTCTTGCAATGAAGACCTCAGACACATCCCCATGTCTCGCAAACATGTGCCACAACCCTTTCCAGTGCATTCGCCTTGGTATATTTTCCACAAACAAGGAAACTTTCTGAGACGCCTTAAAGTTCTGATGATTCTGTGTTTCCACTTGACTCTTGGGTTCCCCTTCTTTTTTCTCCTCCATTTCCACCTTTATCATTGATAGTTTAATTATATTTTAAGTCATTGATCATATTCGATGAGTTGGATGGAATGATTCAAGCTATTGCTCGCGTGAAATTTATATACACACCTAGAAGTCAAAATGGTATGGCAAACCATTTAGCTAAAGAAGGGATGTCAAGGCGGGAGTTATTTAAAGCTTGGTGGTAATTGAATGCAGTGGTGGAACTCGGTGATAGAGTTTGGGAACTAACGTAATTTTTTTTTAAAAATAAAGATTTAAATTAAAAATTTTAATAATTTTGAAGGACTCAATTTGTAATAATTTTAAAATTTTCTAAAAATTTGGAGTCTAACTAAATTTTTTGAAATTTTGAGACTTAAAGCGAACTTTTAAAAATCATGAGAATGATTTAATTAAAAATATTCAAAAAATTTGAAGCTTAATCTAAATTTCTAAAAATTTTGTGGGGGCCAAATTGCTATTTTTAAAAAATTCAAAGGTCTAAATTAAAATTTTTCAAAATTTTGGGGCCGTGGCCCTCCACATGTTTGTGTTCCGCCCCTGATTGGATGATATAGTGTAAGTTGCTATAGCTTTGATTTGAAGTCTAAGCCTAAGCCTAAGGTGATTGTCTGTGTATTGGATTTTTTAGATGTAACTTTATCCTAATACTTTTTTCTTCTATTTAGGATTAGAGAGGTTTTTAACGAGGTACGCAACTCAGAATTGGGGATTGTACTTTATAATCCTTAATAAAATTCAAATCTGCCGAGCAAAAAAAAAAGAAAGCTCGTAATCAAATTTTTGTATTCTATGCAGGGAGGGATGCAAGATTTTATATTATGAGTACGAGCTCTTAAAATGTTATATTAGAAATTTATGGGTACAAAGTTATAAAATTTTAGAGATTACAAAATTAGATCATCAATAAAAAGTATAAAAAATATATTTAAGTTATATGAAAATTTAAATTTTTAAAAAATGCGACTATACACAACACCCTCGATCCATCCGTGATGGTATGAATTGTTGATAACATCTCTCGGTTCACGTGGCGTATAGTTTGAGTTAGGGCGGGGAGGCAGGTTGTTTTGGGCCTTCACTTTGTGATAAGTAGGACCAGGGCGAAACAAGGTTGAGCTCCCTTTCTCCTACTGCAAACGCTTATCTGGAAGATTTTGTTTTGCGATCACGTTAGATGAATAGAGAGACTTGCACATGAGTTCTTACCCAGTTGTCTTCATCAACTGGGGTAATGGACAATGGCAGATGCAAGGAAAAAGCCAAAGTGCAAAATAGAACATACATAATATGACACTCATGATAAAGCATAGGATTTGTAAAACAATTCAGGAAAAAAAGAGGTTAATTAAAATACAATTGCATAGGAAATGAGTTGTAGTACATGTTTTTAACATTTGCTGCCAGCATACTGCTTGACAAAAGCCAAGGAAATGCTTGTCAACTGTGCAACTTTCTCGATCACCGTCGCCACAGCGGCTTTGACATCTCCATCCATGGCATTCTCGGAGAAGCCATCCATGCAGGTGTCCTCATCGGTCAAAGCTGCACTGACCCATGTTTCCACATCACTCATTCTGAAAGCAAAGCTTTTGCCTTGAGTCTCTTCCATTTCAGAAATGGACCTCGTGAATTCATCAACTGAATCACTTATTTCTTCCACACAGTCGTGAAGAGCCGCTGCCTCTTTAGGCTCTAGTCCCTGCGTTTTGCCGAGGTCCGTCAGGGTTTGTGAAGCCGAAAGCGTGGTGTTTAGTGCCAAAGTGAGGGACATATTGGCTAATATTTTGGGGTTGGCTTGGATTTCGGTTGCGTAGCTAGAAAAGGTGGCGAAACACAGGTTAGGGTAGGTGGTCGCATTACACGAATTTCGGATGAAGTCTGTATCTGTGTCGGACTCGGAGCTGATAATTTTTCTGGCTGATAAGCAGTTGTTTGGGTGAGTTGTAAAGAGAAAAAGGATGAAAATAGCTGCTGGTAAAGAGTGTGAACTAATGGCCATTTTGTTCTATTTTTCTCTTTCTGGAGAAAAGATTGAAAGATTAATAGATGATGGGGAAGAGGACTGAATTTATTGGAAGAAAAAGCTCACGAGTCAGGAGCCATGTCGTTCCAAAAAAAAAAAAAAAAATTTGAGAATGGAAAGCTAGCAAATGAAGCCAACAAAATTCAGGTAAAAATGGGACTGATACAGATGTAGTTTGGATTTTGTACGTGGTGAGATCCATCTAAATAACCACAGCTTTGTTTTTGGGTGAAATTCATAAATAACTTTATCACTTTGGCCTTAATTTCTTTTAATACCTGAAGTTGGAACTTGTTATCACCTTTAGTTCATAGTCAATACCATTGATTTAAGATCACATAACATGATAAGAGAGTGCCCTATGAAAAAAAATATTTTTAATTAAAAAATTTAAAAGTGATTTTTAAAAAAATATTAAAAAATCAAATATATGTAAATTGTAAAAAAATCAATATATATATAGATTACAATTTTCTAAAAAAATACTTTTGCAATAACTAATTTTGTCCGATTTTTGTTATTATTTTTATCTTCAATTTTATTATTATTATTATTATTATTACTATTAAATCCTAAAAAAATCTTAAAATAAACATAAACCCAATTATAATAGCCCAATAAATAATAAGAAAGCTCGATTTAAATTAAATACATCTATCCATTATATAGTCCATTTACAATATAAAACTCAATATATATATATATATATCTAAAATCCAAATTACAAAATCGTAATCTAATAACACCCAGTTTTTTCTCCTGCAACAACAAACATTTAGCCTTGGATTAGATCTGATTCAACAGTCCAGATCACGCCTGAAGAAGACTTTTCCTCTCCCCCACATGCGAGTGAGAACCACCGCCCATGACTGTTGGCGTTTCCACGCGCCCGAACCTTTATCCACCGTCCACGTGGCCTCACCACCGGCGATCGCGCTGTCATTGTACAACCGCCGCCGCCGTCGACCTGCAAAAAAGGACAAAGCATGGGCAGTCAACAATAAAAAAGGACAAATCAACCACATCAAATAATCCATCTAACAATATAAATTAGGTCCGTTTTTTATTATTATTTACATGATGTAATTCGGATATATAATCCGAAAACATTAACAATGTATGAGTTCAGTTATCAATCAATAAAAAAGAACCTCAAACTTTTCAGAGCCAAAAAAAGAGCTCTCTCTCTTTGTTTTTATTTCAATCGAATATCGAAATAAAAAGGGTGTTAGAGTTTCATACCTGA
This sequence comes from Hibiscus mutabilis, assembly GCA_019671005.1. Taxonomy (NCBI): domain Eukaryota; kingdom Viridiplantae; phylum Streptophyta; class Magnoliopsida; order Malvales; family Malvaceae; genus Hibiscus; species Hibiscus mutabilis. The sequence continues at coordinate 31,533,665 of CM033749.1, forward strand.
TTCCGGTCTCGGGTAGCCGTTGCGATAACGACAGAGGTGGGTGTTGTCGATGAACAACACCATCGCGTATTGATCTTTCGTTTCCCCTTTCTCTGATTGGAGATTTAAAGCTTTTTGAGTTTTTAAAAGAAAAGAATTTCAAAAATAAAAAGGAAAAATTTCGGCTTCGGTTTTTTTTAGATTTCGATAAAAGAACTATTTTTCTTAAAAATCAAAGGGGAGATTTGAGTTTAAGAGGAGAAAAAGGTAGTCTTGATTTGAGTTTTGGCGTTTATCGACGTCAGTGAGCGATAGTCGGCGACAATATGAGGTGGTCAATGTGGTGATTCTTCGTTGAATTCTGAGTTTTGATGAAGAACGTGGTGAATGTTCTAAGAACATTTCAGAGGTTTCCTTAAGTTTGGTTTTGATCTGTTTTCAAAAGGATTTAACAAATGGAAATTGTTTCTCATTTTTGGGTTTTATACACACATTTAAAAATAAGTATTTATCATTTTAAGGACCTCCGTCCTAAAAAAATTCCTCCCGCGGTCCCTAGATCTTTCCCAAGCTTTCCAATTTCTTCCTAAAAAAATCTTGTTACCATGCATTTATTTCATATATATTATACCGTTTATATATTATATACATTATGGTATTATGTAATACTATATGTATATCGACTTTATAATTGTTATTACTCCCTTCGTCCCACTATTTATATCACATGTTGACTTTTTACAAAGTTTTAGGAAGAAAAAATTTATATAAGATGTGTGGAGTATAATAATTTGAATAACAAGTTTACCCTTAAAAAGTTAACTTTTATTTTTGTTGAGAAATTATAAGAGAATAGAAAAATAAATGTGTCTTATAAAAGTTATTGAATTTTTCAAAGTGATATTTTGACCGGAAGAATTTTAAAACACAAATGTGTCACCTCTACTAGGACAGAGGAGTATTATTTATTTGTTTTCCTTTTAAGCTATTTGTTTCCTTTAGTTTTGGTTTGAAGAAGTTTCCTTTTGTTTTCTTTCTTAATAGTATTACTATTTGTGTATTCTTATTTTATTTTATAATTGGATTCAAGATATTTATTGTTTATATTTTTGTTTATTTTGAGGATAATCTACATATATTTTATGTTTTACTTTACCTTGATGTTATATATATATATATATATATATATATTACGGCATATGTTATATAATTACTTTATATTTGTTATAAATTATATATATATATATATATATATATATATATACACACACACGAGATTTTACCTTGTATATGTTATATCTGTTAAATGTTTTTTTATCATATTTGTATGCGCATTCATTCCCATCATTTATTGTTATGCATCTTATAGTTGTCGCATTATTTTAGGTTTTAAGATTTCGGTATCCTATTAAGAGTGTCATCTCGAGTCTTCGGGTGTCATCTCTTTTTAATACCGTAAATTGTGAGTTTTTTTATATTTGAACCGTATGACCTTGCATTCATGCATTTATAGATTAACTATTAAATTAAAATCGAATTCATATTTTTCTCGGTAAATACAATACGAACCCTTTAGGTGTCGATTTTCAGGTGTGGTGGGGGTGCGAATCCTTCCCCACTCGTAACCGACTCCCAAACCCATTTTTTTCTAATTTCCTTTTTGGTGTTCGGTCTACCTTATCCAAGTGACCGGTGGCGACACCATCAATTTTATTTTAAAACACACATTTTTACAAGAAATTCCCATAAAATCATTTTTTTCAAGAAAAGTGGGAAACTACGATTTTTTAGTCGTTACAGCATGGCGACACCGCTGGAGAACATTTTTGTTTTCAAAAATAAAAAGAGAGTCAAGTCTTAGTCGGGTTCGTATCGTATTTACTAAGAAAATTTGAATTCGATTGAATTTAATTTTTAATCCCTAATCTTGTTTATTTTCCGCTTTAATCGCACGGTGTTTGATATAATTGTCATTCATGCATGAGCTATTCGAGCTCCATCCCTCGCTAAGTGGGAATGAGATACTTTGTCTCGTGGGGTTTTCACCCCCGTATGAGATCTTAACTCGCTTCCGGGGTACCACCTTATATCTCGTGGTGTCCTCACCTTCGTATGGTATAAGGAAACATATCCTCTCGATGTCCCAGCGATTGTCATGTTCAAGTACCTTTTACTTTAGAACCGAACCTCATATAGTGGACTATAGGAGGCCACCTTTTAAACCCATGTCGAAACTCTGATCGTTTAGCGGTAACCTTTTTTAGGCTTTGTTTGATTTATTCATTTTTTTTGCTTCTTGCTTTTGTTTATGCATGTTTTAATTGCTTTAATTTTTCGTTATAATTATTTAATTTATTTATTCCACTATATCACCGTACTAACTTGGTTTTTGTCGGTGTTTGTTCCTTTTTTCTTTCATTTCTTTTTCTCGCGTTTATTTTTGCATCACATCATAACATAGTGTTGATTCAAGAACGGTCCAATTTAGAGGGCATTCAAGATAGTAGAGAAGTTTGTGATGCCAAGAGTGATAATGCTACAGTATCGAGTTGGGCTGAACGAAGACTAATCGAGGAAAGAGACAAATTGACAAGGAGACACGTGTTGAAGACAGGGACGACATATCTTGCATGCAGAGGCGGATCCTCATTGAAGCCAGTGGGATTTTTGAAAAAATTAAAACTTATCAAGACCTTTTTTTAATTTTACAAAGAGATTTAATTGAAATTATTTAAAATTTTGAAATATAATGATAATTTTTAAAATCCTGGAGGAGCCAAATTAAAGGCCCCCAAAGTTTGAAAATTTCACATTTAGCCCCTTAAAAATTTTAGAAATTTTAATTTGGCTCCTCCAGGATTTTAAAAATTATCATTATATTTCAAAATTTTAAATAATTTCAATTAAGTCTCTTTCTAAAATTAAAAAAAGGTCTTGATAAGTTTTAATTTTTTCAAAAATTTTAGTTAAACTCTTACATTTTTATGAAAATTTTAAATTAAACCCTTCAAAATCTTTGAAAAATTTAATTTAAGCCTCCAAAATTTTCAAAAATTTTAAATAGGCCCCTTCAAACCGGATTGTCAAGATCTGCCCCTGAAGAAGAGACTCTTGTCTGCATTCTGCTTGTACGAGTTAATGATCTTCCCAAAATCTCCAAAGTACATAGATTATACCATCGCGGATCCTTTGAGCAGCATAAGAGAAGAAGGGACGGCGTTGCCCATCGGTCCAGAAATAGCGTTGAGAGGAAGAGTACGAGCCTTGTTTCATGAAGTCAGGATCTCAAATAAAGAAGCTAATTGTTATTTATAATTCATTTTTTCAGCTTCTTGTAATAAGACATCTTCTCCGTTAAACGAAAGTCTTTCTGAGGACTGCTCGAGAATCAACACCTTTGCGTTCATCTTTGCATTTTGTATTATTGTTGCTTTTAATTTATTTTATGCATTACATGCATTAATTCATAATGGTAAAATTAATTATGGGAGGAATACTCGCCTCAAAAAGCAGAAGGAGAAAGAAAATGACTTCTCATCAGTACAACTGAGAACCACTTGTGACTTGTGGCGCTAACTATTCCAAAACCGCATTAGTTACATGTTGACCAAGCCTCCGATTCTCAAGAGAAGAAAGAGAAATCAAAGGACTTACATTTTAGTCCGACCTCTTTTACTTATCGGGATTTGTTTTCCAAGCTGCCACAAGCTCCAACCTGAAATGTCACTGTTCGAGAAGAAAATTCAATTCAACACAATGGGGGCATCTGCAAGCCACCCCATGGATTTGAGAGCAAACCTTGGAGATAATCATGTTGACGACGTTCTAGGCCTAAATACGTCAAATGAGGAGCTTTCGTCGAGGCTATTGTTTATTTGTTTTTATTTTAATAAAATATTATTTTGTATCTCATTTAGTAAACAATTTGTATTTTTTTTCTTTAAACATTTCATTCATTGTTATGGTATGGTTTTTATTTTCCCATACATATGTGTACATATCATTTTTATCAGGAACCTAAATATTAATTGCAAGAGTGACTTTGATTCAAGTTCAATGATTAGTTTCGAGCAGCCTATGTCTAGTGAAAATCGAAAGCTGCGAAGATGACAAATATGTAACTTACATTATGATTTAATTCGGCCAGTCAATAATGACCACACATGAGGAAAATATAATACACTTGAGAGAATAATCTTCCACATTTTTAAAAAGAAATGGTAAAAAAGAGAATTCTCGGGGGCACTCCGTTGTAGCCGCAAGATTGAGTGTCTAATAAGGTAGCTATGCTCCATCTACTCTATATCTTGGCTTCATGAGTGATTTTCAAATCTTAACAAAGTCAAACAACTAATGAGATGAAATCTCAAGATATAAAAATGCACTCCAATGTTTGAAGCCTGGTAAATAGGCATTTTCGGATAAGAGCGTGGAAACTTTGGGGCACTCCGCTGAAGCGATATGACAAATAAGGTTGCAATGCACCATCCAAGTCAAAAACCTTAGCTTCATGAGTGATGGTAATATTTTCAGATCATGACAATGTTGAGTAGATCGGGTTTTTGTTGTTTGCTTCATTATTTATCTCGAGCCAAAAAATGCGATGAGTTGAATTCCCCAAATAAAAAAAGAAATGAGACAAAGAAATAATATTTAAAGGTGAAACATCCCAAAAGTGGTTCTAAACTGGTTAAAAAAACCAAAGTTACTCAAAAGGTACTTCACATCTTCAAATATCGACTCAGCTTTCAAGGTCTCTTAGACACAAGATATGCTGGAGGCAATCATCGATGAGTTATTTCAGTGTCGCTCCTACACTTGATATTTGGATGCCTAATTTTGATCTCATTAAAAAAGGTTCACATTTTTTCAAAAATTTAATTATTTTCTTTAACTCATTAATTTTTTTCTTTTCTTCTTTCGCCCTAAATCTTGAAAGATGGACAAAATCTGAATAATATTTTTACATTAAAATGAACTTAAAATAAACTCTGCATAAGATTTTAAAAAACTCATATTCATAAGTTTTTGCATTAAAATGAGTTTAAGACTTTTTCTCGCCCTAAATGTTGAAAGAGGGGCAAAACTTTGCATAATAGATTCAAGAACGAGAAAATTAGTGTGATATCATTATCCACACGACAAGATCATTTGTACATAAGAGTTCAAATCAGAATAGACAGAAGAGGATACAAATCCTAAAAGAATCTTACTATTGAACAAGTCAAAAGTCGGCTCAAAGAGAACAAGAGTAAACAACAAAATTTTGGGGCAAATTTTGTTGGGGCACGAAGATGACCAATCTATGTGATGACAGAGATATTTCAGAGCCTGAACTTGAGAAGCTGAGCAAGATATAAGAAAAGCAATTTGAAGTGAGAACCTAAAAAGATGCTTTGGAGCAAAAAAAAGATACAAAGATTTTAAAGATTTGAACCCGACTCTGAGATAGGTTGCATCAGTCGAAGAAAGAGTTTCAACAAAGAATTGAAACAAGAAATCTTGAGCTTCCTAGAAGACGATTTCACCCAAGTGATTCTCAGTTTGCATTATTCATGCATCATGAGTAGTTAGGCATCCTTAAGTTAGGGGCATGCTAACCGTGTCATTAAATTATTTTGTCTATTTTGACAGGAATCATTAAATACATAAACAAATAACTAAGAGTTCATAATGAGAAGAGCTCACCATGTTTTCAGAGGGTGAAGAATTTCATAATGAGAAGAACAGTTTCAGACTCCAAACTTTGGCAGAAGATTGAAGAAATTCGAAATAAGAATAACAGCCTCAAGCTTCGACAACTTTGGCAGAGGAATGAAGAATTTTGTAATGAGAACAACAACTTTGGACCTTGGAGGATGGAAAATTTCATAATGAGGAGAACAGCTTCAAACTCCAAACTTTGACAGAAGATTGAAGAAATTCGAAATGAGAAGAACAACTTCAAGCTCCGGCAACTTTGGTAGAGAAATAAAGAATTTCGTAATGAGAAGAACATCTTTAGACTCCAAATTTTGGCAGAAGATTGAAGAATTTCGTAATAAGAAGAACAACTTCAAGCTTTGGAACCAGTGCATTTCTAGTCAAGACTTTTGGGCCATCAGTAAGACCTCCAGTGCATGGTGATTCGGGATCAAGACAGGGAAGTAGGACAAAATTAGTGCTTTTTGATCTTTGCTCTATTTTTATTTTACAAGAATGAGCAAAGAAAGGCAGCTGCAATCATTAATTTTGTCCGATTTTTGGTTATTATTATTATTTTTATCTTCGATTTTATTATTAATTATTATTAAATCCTAAAACAAAAAAAATCTTAAAATAAATATAAACCCAATTATAATAGCCCAATAAAAAATAAAAAACCCAATTTTAACTAAATATATCAGTCTATTATATAGTCCATTTACAATATAAAACCCAAGTATATATATACATACACACACACATATATATATACATATCAGGCTCGTTTTGGGCCCAACAATATAAACCTAAAATCCTAATTACAAAACCCTAATATGATAACACCCATCTTTTTCTCCTGCAGCAACCAACATCTGGATGTTGGATTAGATTTGATCCAACGGTCCAGATCACACCCGTAGGAGACTTTTTATCTCCCACACGCGCGAGTGAGAACCACCGCCCATGACTGTTGGTGTTCCCACGTGCCCACGCCTTTATTGACCTTTCACGTGACCTCACCACCAGCGATCGTGCTGCCACCGTACAACCGCCACCGTCGTCGACCTGCAAAAAATGACAAAGCATGGGTAGTTAGAAATCAACCACATCAAACAATCCATCCAACAGTATAGATTATGTCTCATTTTTTATTATTTTACATGTTGTAATTCGAATATATAATCCAAAAAACCTTAACAATGTATGAGTTCGGTTATCAACCAATAAAAAAAGAACCTCAAACTTTTCAGAGGTAAAAAAAAGAGCTTTCTATCTTTGTTTTCATTTCAAATCGAATACTGAAATAAAAAGGGGTTAGGGTTTCATACTCGGTTCTTGTCTCGGGCCGCCGCTACGACGTGGGCTTTGCCGATTAACAACACTATTGCGTCTTGATCTTTCGTTTCCCCTTTCTCCGATTGAGGATTTAAATCTTTTTGAGTTTTTAAAAGAAAAAGGGTTTCAAAAAATAAAAAAAATGAAGGATTTTGGCTTCAGTTTTCTTCAGATTTCGGTAAAAGAGTTATTTTTTCTTAAAAATCGAATGGGAGGTTTGAGTTTAAGAGGAGAAAATTGATGATTTTGGTTTGAGTTTTGGCATTTGTCGGCGTCGGTGAATGGCAACCGGTGACGATACGCAGTGATCGGTGCGCCGATTTTCCGCTGAAACCTGGATTTTGATGAAGAACATGATGAATGTTCTAAGAACATTTCAGAGGTTTTCCTTAAGTTTGGTTTTGATCTGTTTTCGAAAGGATTTAACAAATGAGAATTGTATCTCATTTTTTAGTTTTATACACACATTTAAAAATGGGTTATTTACCATTTTAAAGATCTCATCCTAAGGAAATTCCTTCCACGGTCCTCAGATCTTTTCCAAGCTTTCCAATTTCATCCTTATTTTGTTGATTTGGTCCAAAGATTGAGGGGTTAATCACGTTTCTAGTCCCTTCATATTTAATTTATGTCGTTAAATCTTGTTACCATGCATTTATTTCATATATATTATACCATTTATATATTATATATGATGGTATTATGTAATACTATATATATATCGACTTTATAATTGTAATTATTATTTATTTGTTTTCCTTTTTAAGCTATTTGTTTCCTTTAGTTTTGGTTTGAAAAAGTTGTTTCCTTTTGTTTCCTTTCCTAATAGTACTATTATTTGTGTATTCTTATTTTATTCTATAATTGGATTCAAGATATTTATTGTTTATATTTTTGTTTATTTTGAGGATAATCTACATATATATTTTATGTTTTACTTTACCTTGACGATATGTTATATATATATATATACATATTACGGCATATGTTTATATAATTACTTTACATTATATTTTATAAATTATATACCATGTTATTTTCTTTTTTATTTGTATATATATTTATGTATACTTGATTTTACCATGTTGTATCTGTTAGATGTTTTTTTATCATATTTGTATGCGTATTCATTCCCATCATTTATTGTTCATGCATCTTATAGTTGTCACATTAGATTTAGACTTCAAGATTTTGGTATCTTACTAAGAGTGTCATTAGATTTAGACTTCAAGATTTCGGTATCTTACTAAGAGTGTCATTTTAAGTTTTCGGGTATCATCTCTTTTTGGTACTATAAATTGCGAGTTTTTTATATTCGAACCGTATGACTATGCATTCATGCATTTAGGGATTAACTATTAAATTAAAATTGAATTCATATTTTTCTCGGTAAATACGATACAAACCCTTTAGGTACTGATTTTCGGGCGTAGTGGGGTGCGAATCCTTCCTCACTCGCAATCGACTCACGAATCTATTTTTCTCTGATTTCTCTTTTGGTGTCCGGTCTACCTTATCCAAGTGATCGATTGCGACTCCCTCAATTTTATTTTAAAACACACATTTTTACAAAAAATTCCCCTAAAATCAAAATTTTCAAGAAAACTGGGAAACTACAAATTCTTTAGTCGCTATAACTTTTTTTTAAAAAAAAATCCGATTACTTTAAAGAAACTGTAAGTTTTTTTAAAACTTTTTAGAATTTATTTGCCTTTTTATTTTTGCAAAATAAATATTTATATCACGTGATATTTTTTGATATGGCCATATCATTTTGACTAAGGGTGCTACCATTGGACTAGGAGTGCTAACAATTTGTAAATTCAGGTATCAAAGTGAGAAAAAAAAAATATCCATGTACTAAAATGAAACAAGTGGATAACTCAATACTCTAAAATGAAACAGGTGGATAAATCGATGGCTACTTATGTATTTAACCCTTTCTATTTTGATGTGAATAAACAGTAAATCTTATTCATCTTCGAAAATGACAGAAAAATTAAACGAACAACAGTAAGATAATTCTGGGAGAAAAAAGAGACAAGAAAGACAATACCTTGATTTTTACCCATAATAAGACAAAACTCTGATATTGCAAATTTAGACCGAACATCAATTTTGCCTGAGGAAGTAAAGATTTTCAGTCAATATCATTTATGAGTGGCAGCGGCTGCAGCCCACTGGTTGACGAAAGCCAAAGCGATACTCGTCAAATGCGCAACCTTCACCACTCTTCTCCTCACTCTAGTCTTCAAATCACGGTTAACGGATTTCCCAGACAAGCTGCCCATGCAGGTATCCTCGTTAGTCAAAGCTGCACTCACCCATGTCTGTATATCACTCATTTGACGTCGAAAATCGCTGCCGCCCGCAGGAGGCAGCCTTACTTTCGTGATCGAGTCTTTCAGCTCATCAACAGAGTCCCCTAGTTCTTCCACACAATCCCGCAAGGCCGCGGCCTCTCTACGCTTTAAGCGGTGGCCTTTGGAGAGAGATATCATTGATTTCGTAGTGAAACGAGTGGTGTTGAGTGCCAAGGAGAGGGCGGTGGTGGCTAACGATCTGGGGCTACCTCGGATTCTCGTTGCATATCGAGCGAAGGTGGCCTGCATATTATGCTAAGTAAGATCTCTACCCACAAAACTATCAAGCTTAAATCATGAACAAATCAAACCTAAGGCAAACAATATACTAATTAATACATTTAAGAATAACAATTAAGACAGCAATGGAAGATAATGGCCAGGCACTTTAGTTCAATTATTGCAGGAAATCAATGAAGGCGAATCTGACGATGCAGTTGTCAAAAATATAGGAGATGTCACACAATCCATGCGTCAGTCCATCTTGGCCTGGATATCATATAGACTAGACCTTATGCTTTTTCCTACCTGGAATATTTACGGTGAGAATTTTTTTTACAATAATATCTTTAATTATTCGGATCCGATATCAATGAAAGAGCCAGAATACTAATTCAGAAGAGTCAAAATATAAGTTATTTAAAAACTGTCGGGGGTAATTTATAATTGATTTATAAAATTTTCAAATTTGTTATACAAATCAAAGACAATGTAATATTCCAATTTCCTTTTTCTTTTAGGCTTAAACCAAAAAATAACCCTCAAACTATGTCTTTTTTTCTGCTTTTAGCTCTTAAATTATGATTTAGGCAAAATAAGCCCTTAAACTATCATTTTTGGTCACTTTAAGTCCCCTAAACTATTTTTGGTCAAAATAAGTACCTAAACTATGTCATTTTTTTCTTTTAGTCCCCAAAACTATTAATTGGTCAAAAAATCTTTGTGATGTGTCAACATCTTATTAGTCGAAATAATTTTCTTTTGACTTAAATAACTATCGGACTTAAAATGACCAGAAATGATAGTTTAGGGGCTTATTTTGATATATGATATTTTAAAATTTAAAAAGAACATAAATATTTATATATGTTAGAAAAGCCTATAAATTGATATTTTTGTAACCATAGACTTAAATGACCAAAAATAATAGTTTAAGGGCTTATTTTGCCCAAATCATAGTTTAGGGACTTAAAGAGACAAAAAATAATAGTTTAAGGGTCTATTTGCCCAAATCATAATTTAAAGGCCAAAAGCAAAAAAAAAGGCATAGTTTGAGGAATTTTTTTGGTTTAAGCCTTTCTTTTAATTGTTTCACATTCTTAAACTTTAAGACCATTTGACTTGTGTAGAAAAGAGGAGGATAGTACTTAACTTGGGATGATATACAATTGGGCTGCACTTGCCTTTAGAAGTATAAAACCCAAAGGTTCTTGGTAAGGCTTTCGGTTACGAATTGAGTCTAGTTCTATATGTGAGCTTTACCCAAAGGCTGGAGATTTATACGTTGGTTGGAAGTCAATGTATCTAATTTAATGGTTAAATATCAGCAACAATGCTGTTTGAAATACGAACAAAAATCTTCTATCTTTTCGGTGTCTTCTTTATGTCTTAACTAAAAAATTAAATTTTAAATTTTGATTCTAAATTTTAAATTCTAACACAAAATCCCAAAAAATATATCCTACATCCAATACTCTAAACCTAAGCCTTAATCTTAAACTCTAAATCTAATTTTTTTAGTGTTGAAATATAAATAGAGACATTAAAAGGGCAAACGATTTTTACTTGTCTACTCGGGTGGAGCAATTTGTCCCCATTGATTTTGAAGAACTCTCAAATGCCAAATCCTGTATCATATTTAAATAATTGAAATTGTAGGGAATTAAGGGTGTTCAATCGGTTGGTCCGGTTAACTGATCAAATTAAACTACTAAAAATTTATTAACCGAATTTTTTTCTCATTAACCGAACTGATTTTTTTCAAAAAATTTTAACCAAACAAAAAAAAAGTTGGATTAATTCGGTCGGTTTTCAAATTAACCGAAATTTGTGATAATTTTTTGGGTAAATTACACAAATGGTCAACGAACTATGTTAAAGTGATTTTTTTAGTTACTGAACTTTCAGAAGTTATAAAACAACCATTAAACTTATCGAATTATTACAAAACGATCACTGATTCATTGCACGTTATAATTATTTTTATATATATTGAAAAGTTTAATGATCATTTTTTTAATAATTCAATAATTTTAGTGATCATTTTGTTCTAATTTGATAAAGTTTAATGACCATTTTATAATATATCAAAAAATTTAATGATCATTTTATAATTTCTAAAAGTTCAATGACCAAAAATAAATATATGTAATATATATAATATATAAAAAATTCGGTTAATTAATCAATTTCGAACCGAATTAACCGATAACCGAGGTTTAAAAATATCATTAACCGTTAACTGACCGAACCTAAAATTAATCGATCGATTAACCGGTTTTTTTTGTTCGGTCGGTTGATTCAATTAAAACCGAACACCCTAAGGTAACAAATAATGCTTTGCACCCGCTCTGGCCATTGTCGTCAAACTTCGAAGTTTATCATGTTGCTCAATATGCCATTAATTCAAAGTTGATAATCAATTTGCGAAAGGGAGACATTAAAATGGATCTCAATTATAATGTAAAATAAGATAACTGCTTCATGTTTTTGTCAAGACTTTAAAATTTTAGATATTTTTTTTAACCTTTTAATTTTTCACCTCTTTCGGATTATTGAATTACGATACGTTGAATAAGTTTTTTTATTAATAGTTTTAAGGTGGATTATAAGGTAGTATTTGTTTATACATATTCTTAACCATTTGATAAAACACACACATTGCAAAAAAAAAGCTGCTTGAACCCATAATTTAGAGATAAAAATTAATTTAATATTTTATCAACTTTAATTTTTTTAATATTTTTACGAAGACATACACACTTCCAACCCAGAGCTAAACTAATCTTCCTTTTGGTCCTAATTCTTCAAAGAAAAGGAAAGATTGGTGATGACTGATGAGTAAGGATAAAGATACGAGATTTTTCTAGAACCTAGTGGGCGACCATTCAAAGTTAGAGGTCGCAAACATGTCATTTGGTTAGGTTTCGGTTCGGGTCATTTCGGGTCTGGCTACATTCGATTTAAGTTCGGTCCGGGTCAGGTCGGGTTTGGTTCGGTTTTAGTTCGGGTCCATGGTGATTTCGGTTCGAGTATCGGGTCAGGACGTCGGGTCGGTTGATTTTGGGTCGGTTATTTTCAGGTCGGTTGATTTCGGATTGGGTCAATATCAGATTAATAGGAGATCGATCGGTTTTAGTCGGAGTTTCGGACCGAGTTAGGTTTTTCCACCCTATATATGACTTTATATAGCATGTATATTTGACTTTTTGATGAGTTGTGCAACCGTTCATATCTCATATTTATTTATTTATTTTAATATATATTTTTTATTTCAGGTTGCTTTCGGTTCGGGTGAAATCGGTTTGGCATTCGGTTATGTTCCATTCGGTTCAGGTCTATTTTCGATCTAACTGAAATTCGGTTCAATTTCGGTTCGGTTTATTTCGGGTTTCGAATCAATTTCAGGTCATCGTGTTCGGGTCACTTTCGAGTCTTAATTCGAGTAAATCAATTCGGTTTTTGAGTCTCAGGTCAAGTTTGCCAGGTCTATTCAAAGTACACTTGAGGCCGCATAATGTCTTTTCCTTGCAACGCAAGAAAAAGACAGACCACAGTAATAACAAAATAATATAATTTTTTATAAAGATTTTCCGTATTAAATCAGTAGTGCATCTAGATTACAGAGAAATTTAGACCAGTAGTTAGATATAAAGAATGTTTAAAAGACCAGTAGTTATAATGTAAATCAGTTCACTGTGAATTCTATTCACTTTTTCCTTGCAATTGAATTCCTCACATGGTCGCATATCGCTGCTTTTGGGGAATTGTAATCTCTTTACACATTTCATGAATTCCTAATTCCCAATCTCAGTCTTAAAGATTTCGTGATGTCTTTACAGAAAGAGCTAAGCTTGTCTGCTACAATATTAAAAAGGTGAGACAAGCATTCATGGTATCTTCTTTTGCTGCATATAATTATAATCCAAAGTTGAGGCTTAGCAGGTCAGCGGTGTCTTGCAGCAAACCGATTCACTAATGCAAGCGCGTTGCTAGTAACTTGAGCATGATGGACGACCCTGCGCCTTACTGCAACCTTGATGCTTCCGTCCATGACTCTGCCTGCAAAGCCATCAAGGCAAGAATTCTCATCTGCTAGTGCAGCGCTGACCCATGTCTGCACGTTGCTCATGTGGAACATGAAGTCCTGACCTACAGCACGTCCCATGTGGCCGAGTTCCTTCACAGACTGGCTAAGTCTGTCCACACTATCACCCATGTTTTCTATACAGTCTTTAACTGCTTGACGCTCTCTAGTCTTGATGCCCCTAACTTGAGTCATCTAGGCAACATAATCTGCAGCTGATTTTGCCCGGGATAGGCTCACTGATAAGGCAGTTTGAGCAAGGTGTTGGTCGTTTTTCCGAATCGCCTTGGCATAACCTGACAGGCATTGAACGCATACCTAGTGGCTTTGCACGATGCAACGATGTAGTCCGTTGGACTTGAAGTTCTTGTAGAAGCAGATGAGGCCATGTCAGCCATGTAAATTAGAAAGGAGAGAACTAGCACAAAAACACCTAGTTTTGCCATGCCTTTGAAGGAGAAAAACTGAAAGGGATATTGATGGAATGAATAGAGTATGGGAGTTTAATTATTTATAGAGAAATCTAAAGGCTGGATTGAATAGTGTGTTTTTGCATTCCTTCTTTCTTTTTGGCTTCATCCTGCTTTTTCAACTGATTTTGATCTTCTCCTTTAGCAGGTAGGTGACAAGGCATTGTTGGCCAAATCTTCTTTTCTTTTTGCTTTTAAAAGCACACTGCAATTGAGAATATGTTTGGGACAAAAGCACAATAGCACGGGATTCGGCAATCAAGCATCGGTGGGGTTTCAAATGTACTGGTCAAAGTTTTCAGCATTTAACTAAGAAGGAACAGTGACTCCCCAAGTGTACAGTCAAATATTTTAGACATGTCAAAACAATTGAAATCCAGCCTTAATTTTTTTTTTTAGAGATATTATATTTTCATGCCGGGATCCAATTCATACAAGATGTGACAAGATAAACATTTTTAGTCACTAGACCAATTAATGAATCTAAATTTAATCATACTTTTTTTTACAATAACAACTGAATTTTATTAAAAAATTATAAAAAAAATCGTAAATACAACGCATCCAGAAGGGAGAATAATGGGGACTAGTACACCGAAATCTCATACCAAACCCTAAAAGTGCAAAGAAAAGTAAATACTTCCATAGAAATTAGCATACCATCAAAATTTAGAAGCCTTCTTGAATCTTTTTCTCTATCCAAACGAGACGCATTACAAGGAGAAAAAAAAAGTAGTAAGCGAGCCAAACTATCAGGCAGATTGCTTTTTGCTACCCATGAGTGATTACATCGGCAAACAACCATCAATCGAGCAGGGATCTATATTTCTATGACCACCGACAGAATCATAATTAGAAACTAACGTCATAAAGATCTCTATACGAGTACCAAACGACCACAAAGGTATGATAAAATCATGTCAAAACGAGAGATGAAATAAAACCACAAAAACAATGAAAAAGATGAAATGAAACCACAAAAACAATAAAAAAAGCGTGCCACAAAGGCAGAGAAAAAAACGTGTTACAAAGGTAGAGATTATTGTTAAAAATATAAAAAATAATAATAATAGACTTGATGATCGACAACTAATATTAAATAAACAAAAGAAAGAAAGAAAGAGGCTCGGACGCTAAAAATAATACAGAAAAAATAGGTTAAATTTTTTAGGCTGGCCTGCTTTTTAATTTTACATCCGAATCCAAATAACGCATACTCTAATATTCTAAATGAATTTGGATCTGTAGACCCATGAACTTTGATTTCAGATGGCATATCCGCATATGAAGTGATGATGGCACCGCTGAAGACCCATTGTTAAAGTTCGAATAGCTTAATGGGCTTCATCAACAAGGTTCATTTGAAAAAAAGTAAACAAGAACTCGCCTTCCCTAGCACCAGAGATCTAATCTCAAATCTCAATCACTACCCTGCAGCAGTTGAAATGATGTCGGCAAGCAACACAACTAAAACCTTTTTAATAATATATGTTTATATCTAATATGCTGTTGCGTTTTCAATCAGGCCATAAAAAGGAAAATGACCCATCATCCATTCCACCAATGGTGACCTTAGTGTAGAAAACAATGGTTATATTATGCTTCCATCCAATCATACTCAACAGTTGAGCTCATCCACCAGTTGATCTAACAATCCACTCCCTTTGATTATAAACCAAAATTCTTCCGTTGAGGAGAAACTTACATGACCAAACTAGCAAAACTATAATTTTTCTTCAACCCTGAAAAAATCCCCCCAATTTCCCCACCACTAAACCCTATCTTTGTTAGCTTTATTATTCATTATACCTATGATTTTGGCTTGCAACACGAAAAGGAAAAGTGTTGATCAATCAAGAAATTCTATCTTTTGAATGTCCAAGTCATGACACCACTACTTGTGGGGGCAGCTCCGAGTCCTAAATCATAGATATAATTGAGGGTGATGGAAACCCCAACTTGTACTATTTTAGACCAAATCCCCTTCCCATTTCGCTATAAAAAGTGAGCTTCTTTGGGGCTTTGTGCATCGTCGGCCTTCTCCTATATATAAAGTTATTTGTTTACCTAGGTGTGTAAACATTATGTATCAATATGTACCACTAAATATATATATTGATATGTAATTATTTTAATATCTATTAAAATCGAGATAACTTAAAACATGAGTATTCATTTTTAAGAATAAAATAGCTTACAAGACTTTTTGTGTCATTTTTTCAGATTTTTTTTAAATTCAAAAACAATAAAGTTATTAAAATAAAAAGTGTATAAAAAATAAAAAATCTGAAAAAATAGCTCAAAAAGTGTTTTAACATATTTTATTCTAAAAAATATAATCAAGTTTTAGGTCTCATTATTTCAAAAGTTATTAAAATTGTTAACGGTACATATCAATACATATAATTAGTGATACATATCAATACATGATGTTTACTCTAGAATTTTCCT
The DNA here is from genome assembly GCA_019671005.1 of Hibiscus mutabilis. Classification (NCBI taxonomy): domain Eukaryota; kingdom Viridiplantae; phylum Streptophyta; class Magnoliopsida; order Malvales; family Malvaceae; genus Hibiscus; species Hibiscus mutabilis. Next base: position 31,550,254 of record CM033749.1, read on the forward strand.
TTAGCCATTTTTTCCCTTCTTTTGGTCTAATTATTTCCTCAATAACGACTGCTTTGGTAATAAAGCATGTAATTAGACAATTCTATTAAACTTAAAATATGTATAAACTTAAACATTTTTTTGCCTCAAAATTTTAAAAAAATATATTTTATCCTATAAATATTTGGAAAAAACTTTAATATACAGGCCGTGTAAACTTTAGTTTACACGTGCCTTCTAGTTTTAGGGGTTAAGGTTTTAGTTTAAAGTTTAAGGGTTTAGGTTGTATGGTTTAGAATTTAAGGTTGATGTTTAGAATTTAGTGTATATGGTTTAGTTTTTTAGGGTTAGGTTATGAATTTAGGATTTGAGTTTTTATAGTGTAAATACACATACTTGTGTAAAATTAATTTTACACAGACTATGTATCATAAATATTTTCTGTCTTTCTTGTCCTCAAGTTTTAATTTTTTTCTTAATTGAATCAAATGGCGGATAAAGTAACAATTTTTTAATAATTTGTATACGGATTTTTTACAAATTTTCGTTTTTATAATTTTATTAATTTAAAAATATACTATATACTTTTTATACTTTTTAATATTTTATAAATTTTAGACATGTTTATTTTTTTATTTTTATGCATAAAATGACAAATAGCTAATTTCAATATTGACGGAAAAAATAAATAGTTGACACTAGCTTATCAAATATGTTACTCTTTCTATCAATTTGTTCAATTCAACAAAAAAGAAAAAGAAAAAATCAAGAACAAAGAAAAAGTATAAGCTAATTTTTTTTTGAATTGTATAAGTTAAAAATATGATTAGACCAGTATTTATTTATTCAGTATGATTGAAAGTATAATAGTTTAATTAACATCATTATGTATGTGAAGAATAATAATCACAAAGTTTAGAATTCCCATTCGGTAGTTCATTAGTCTCTTTGTGAAATTCATGCCATAATGATGATAATGTACTCTTGATATATGTAACACAGAAGTTAAGTCATTTATAATCTATATTAATCTGTTACTTATTTGATTAAATTCGATGTGACAAATGAACCCAATAAGTATCATAGTGAAAAAAAAGGATGATATTTATCCTATGAAATACGGGTTCAAGTCGTTCTGTCTACAAGATGTATATACGCTGTCAAAGGGTTAAAAATATATATGAACATATATTACCTTGTAATCACCTTTAAAATATTAAAAATATTTTTGAGATAACAAATTAAATAATATAGAAGAAATTGAGAAAACATATGTTACATAATAAAATAATAATTACTTCTACGCCAGCGGTGAGACAACATATTTTATAAGCGGTGTTATACAGTTGTTATGTGTCATTTAATTATATTAAAAAATAAATAAAACAAATGTTAATGAGCCGCCTGTTTTGTAAGTAATTTTCTCTCTCTTCTTTTTATTATTTTTCTTTACAGTCGATTAAAAGGGTGACAACGTCGGTTTTTAGTCAAACAACTGTCATTCATGCTTTGTCATTACTCTTAGGTCATTTGGGTTGTGGAATGTAAGATTAGACCTAATAAAATTGACTCGAGACTAGAAATTGACTCAAACACGATGACCTAAATTTGATCTGAAATCCGAAATAAACTGAACCGAAACTGACCCGAATTTTAGTTGAACTAAAAATGGACTCGAACCGATTTTTAACCAAACCGAATAGATCTGAACCAATTTCACCCGAATTGAAGGCAACCTAAAATAAAGAAAAGATATTAAAATAAATAAAGAAATATGGGATGTGAACTATTGCACAACTCACCAAAAGACAAATGTACAACCTATATAAAATCATATATAGGTTGTAAAAACCTAACTCGGCCTGATAAAAACTTAACTCGGCCTGAAAACGATCGATCTCTTATTAACCCGACCCGATACTTGAACCAAAATCACCATAGACCCGAAATAAAACTAAATCAGACCCAAACCGAACTTGAACCGAATGTAATCAGACCCGACATGACCCGAACCGAACAACCCGTTTGCCACCTCTATGTAAGATTATCTATGAGAATATGATTCCTACAATATAACATTACTTGACGGATTACTGAGAATGTTACATTATCTTGTTCGTTTTAATTGACATGAATGTAAGATAACAGTGTTTGGTTAGAAATATTGTATAAAGATTTGTTTTTATATAATTTTCGTAAATATTATACTTATTTATATATGAGATATAATATGACAAATAAAGAATAATATGGTCTCGAGTGCACAAATATCATATTTTTACTTTAATTACCCAAAATAAAATTTAAATTAAGTAAGATTAGATTAATGATATTATCTAATCTTGTTTATATTTTGGGACATGTGATAAATTTCTATTTTTGGTTGTTGAAATAAAATTATTTACTATTACTTCGTGATAATAATAAATATATAGTAACGTCAAAAAACAACGTTTTAAGTGTTTTATGGTTTTCTACAAATATAATTAAATATTTTGATATTGTAATCGCTTTGCATATATAATTTAGTTTATAAAAAATGTATATTTATATTCCTTGACATTATCTATATATCATCCAGTATTTTAAGTCCATGTTTTATTTTTCAATGTGTATCAAAAATAAAAGTGCAAATTATTGAATACAGCAAATTATAAAAAAAAATATTTGTCACCACAAACCAAAAACAAATAACAAATTAACATATATATGAGGCCAGTTATGTTTAAAGCATAAGCTATTGTACACAAAGTTTTTCATAATCTACTTGATATTCTAAACTTGAGCATAATGTTGGTTTTATTATACAGAAAAAGTTATGAAATCATAAGCTATGACAAACCTTACTGAAATTAATGTAATTATACAGTATTTATTTATTTATTTTTCTTTATGAAATCATATTTATCACATGCTCCCACTTACAGGTGGAAAACCGTGAAAGTAACTACAAACCTTTTATTAAAGAGAGAGAATTCGCCATTATGCAATGAATAAATATGAACTATAAGTAAAAGTAAATTTATCAAAATAGAGAATAACGTGCGATCAATACTTTGGAAGGATTTATATATAAAAAAAACTCAAAAGCTTTTTTTAGTGTTTTTAATGTGGTCTATAGGAATATTCGTTCTGCTTTTAGTCTTGTGGACAAATTTGTTCGAACTCGAATTTCCTAAAAAAAATAATATTTTCTTTTTTATTGGGGTCATTCCTTGGGTTCTACTCAATGGTGGAACTTAACATTATTTATTTAAGAGACCATTTAAAAAATTAATTTAGGAGACCAACAATAAATTATATATTTTTAAGGGTTAAAATATAATATTGTCTCAATTTAATTTTTTTTTATTTTTTGTTATTTTTAAGGGTCCTGATCCCGATAGTCCTCACTAAATATCGCCTCTAGTTCTACTCCGGAAGAATTTATTGTAATTAGGTTGGTTTATAGATTGGGCCATATGTTAGTAATGCTCAATATCCCACATGGGGAAGGAATATCCTTTGGCAAGGGTATTCATAGAGTTATACCTTCCCTCCATTGTTGAGCTATAGAGAACAAGGGTGAATCTATCACGCCGTTGTCGTCGATGTTCTTTCGGCTCGGCTCAGGGTTGTGCTCGTGGTAATACGTGTATTTGATACGTTCGCGCGGGTTCTATCTTTTTGAAGAAAATTTTTAGGAATTTTCTAACTGATAAGCTTGTGAAAGAATTTTTCATTCTTAATTTAAAGGCTAAATAAAACGGTCAGTTTATTTTGAATTTAGACAAATATTCTGACAGACAGTGTAATTCTAGGCAGTCTGTTTAATTTTCATAATTACAGTAAATAACAGCTAAATCAGCTATTATTTTCTCAGACTGCAATAGATGTAATTAACAGTTGTTTTTGCATAGATATTAAGATTGAATCTGGACTATTTCTGACTCCGTATTTAGAACATTTATGCTGCAATATTATAGTTGTTATAATAGTAAATTTGGGCAAATTTTACGGCTGGATTTATGCAATTGATTTAATCATATTAATTTCTGATTATTTTGGACATTTTTATCCTCACGTCTTAGCCTATAAATAGAGAGGTTATTCCTCTCATTTGAGTATCACACACATCAATTTTTGCTTACAAAAGTTGTTTGCTACATTACAATTCTTTGAGTTTTCCCGTGCTAAGAATAGCAATAACACTGCAGTCCACTCTAGTCCTTTAGGTGTACAAAGTTCTGGAGCGACCGTGCTAACCTTGGGGGACAACTGCCAAACACAGCAATTACAAACATTGGGCAAATTTGTTTTTAAGGCAATGGTTTTTCACCACAACACGGTTTAATCAAAATTTCCTCCTTTATTCATATGTAATATCCTGTCAGTGCTAACGGTCTAGTTTTGCAATACTCATTTTACCAACAATTTAGAAATAAATTATTGTACACTGCAAAAGATGTCGATTTCATTAATCAAGCTTGTCCCATATCTGTCCAAGCTAGATGCACTCGACGGGGCCAACTATCGAAGGTGGTCTCTGCGGATTTTAATCTTCTTCGAGCAGCTAGATCTTGATTATGGGTTGATGAAGCCGACTCCTACACCACCACCAGCTAATGTTATTGAAGCTGTTGATATGACTGATGCCGTTGAAGCTTCTTTCACCCAATTGCCCAATGCTGATGCCTCAACTGCTGCCACCGTCATTGCTACTGAAAAATATGAGAAAGACAATAAGACAATGCAAGGTCATCTCCTATGTCACATGTCAAACAAACTATTCGACATGTTTCTCAAGGAGAGAGATGCAAAGGTCATATGGAACACACTCAAGAAAAAGTACAAGGTTGATGATGTAGGCATCAAGAAATACGTCGTTGGCGAGTGGCTCAAGTTTCAGATGTCTGAAAACAAGCCAATAATGGATCAAGTCCATGAATACGTGTAATGCCCCAAATTTGGGTCTAGGTGTTAGCTAGATTGACTGGATTAGGCGATTCGAGCTAGTTTCGAGAATTGATTCATAATAAATTATTTTAGACTAAAATAAAATATGGAAAAATATTAGAAAATATTTATTTAATATTTTAATGATTTTGGAAGAGTCAATTTGAAGAAATAAAATATAATTTTGGGTTAATTTGGTCTGGTGACTAAAATGTAAAGTTTTTAAAACTGTTTTGGTGACTAAATCGTAAAAGGGTCAAAACTTAGAATCTTTAAGGAGCTAATTTACCAAAGTTTTTAATCAGACTTTTCCCTTAATTTAGACTATTTTTAAAAGGTTTTAAAAATGTTTATAAATAAAAAAATAGATTTGATTAAAAAGAGTTTTAATAACCAAATTCATTTTCTTACGTACTACTTTTGCTCTCAACTTTCTCAGCAGTCAAACTATCAATTTTATCAATTTTACTCTAAAATTCTCAAGAATCATTCCTTTTTGATTTCCTTTTGACTTTCTAATTGATTCCTTATTTTCTTACACCAAATCCTAATTGTTTTCTTGGAGATTTCACTCAAATCTTGCCAATTAAGGGAGAAGTCAACAATTAAAGGTTCTTTACTGAAATTCCCAAGTTCTTGATCCTTTAAACCTGATTTTTTGTTATGTGTTTATGAATAGAATATGATTAAAAGGTTTTAATTGAGTTTCGATAAAGAATTTGATAGATCTTGATTGTGGATATGATTTGTGTTGATTCTAATTGATTTAGATCACATTTAGGATGTGTTTTAATGTTAAGACAAGAGATTAATAAAAGGAATCCCGAAACTAAGTGAATTGCTAATTTTCTAGGTTGTTAATAGTTAAATTTTGAGGTGATCTTAGTGTTGAAAGGTTGCTGGAGATATAAGGTTGATATATTATTGTTTTTTGATGTTAATTGATGATGTTAAGATGTTAAAATCAATAGGTTATGGCTGGGCTTTGTTTAGGTTGAGTTTGATGACGATTTCAGTTGTTTTAATGAAGTGTTTGATGGTTATTAGTTAGGCAAAGTTGAGAAGAGGTGTTGCTGTGTTTAGAGATGCATGAAAATGCATTAATCCTCTGTTTTTGTGTGGGTAAAATAGGGGAGACAGATCCTTCATCTTTTGGAGAGGTTCTAGAGGCTTCAAAGGCTTGATTTCGCATCGACAAGTAGAGTTTTGGGTTATTAGTGTGTGGAAACGTGGTTTACTGCTTTTAAAAGGTTTGAAGAGATTTTGGGAGTTTAGATTAAGTTTGAAACACCTGTCTAAGCTCGAAAGTAGGTACCAGACGTTCTCGCTTTCGTTTTCAATTTTGCAAAATACAATCTCTTGCACATGATTATGATTTGGATTACCTACTGTTATATGCATATTTTATAAATGAAAGATGTTGCAAATGATCATATGTGTTGATTATTGAGTATGACAAATGATTTATGAAAAGAATTTTAAGAATACTACAATACATGGTTTAATGTATTGGAAATTGGTTTGATTTGATGAATATGTAAAATAGTGAGGTGGCGTATTTTAATAGAGTATACTGATGAATTGTTGAGATTAAATGTTATAAGATATAGTTGTCATATTGTAGGGTTTAAAGTGCACTATAATAAGTCACCTCATGAGTGTTGAAGGGTCAAGAGTGTGCCATGCTCCACCATGAGAAACACAGCGGTCGAGGTGTCAAGAGTGTGCCAATTCTCCCACTGGTGGATTTATTCGTCATAACTGTTGAGGGGTAGTAGTACCATGCTCCAATTCGAGGATGTATGTGAAGTGGTTGAAGGAACCACTTGGGAAATCCGTGTATCCAATGTGTTTTTTATAAAATAGATGACATGGCTTTAAGTCGCTTGAATGAAAATATATGATATAATGTATCATGAGAAATAGATTATGTTTTGTATAATATGGTTTATACATGTGTTGCTCTTTAAGCTTGCTATTTTGAGATTTTAGCATGAGAAAGCTTAAATTGAGGTTTATGCTAGAATTCCCTGATACATGTGTTACAAATGTTTAAAAGTGCATTTTTGGAAAGACTATAGAGGCATGAGGTTTAATACATGTTTAAAAGCAAATGATTTTAAATGCATTGATGGGTTTTTTTGAGATTACCTCACTAAGATTTATAAGCTTACGCTCTCCTTTCTCATAAATGTAGAGAAGTAAGCATTTTCGAACAACGAACAAGTAAGAGGCAATCCGAGGGTGAAGCTATTTCAAGTACGATTTTATAAATACTTAGTAGTAATAAGGGGCAATGTGACCAAGATGTAATTGGGAGGGTTGTTTTGGCTACTCCCTGTTTGGACATGTTTCTTTTGATGCTTTGGACTTGTATGTGGTCTTAAGACATGCTTTGAGGGGTTGTGATATGACTTGTATGCTTGGGTAGAGATCATGCCCATAAGATCTTTGTTTGGTTATGTTATGATGTGAGTGATCCACTACCATGGCTATTTGATAATGATCCCCTACATTGATCCAAGGAAACCTATTGCGATTGATTATTGATATTTCCTAAATACTGTTATTGCATTGATTATTGACATTGCATCGTTTATTGTTATTATTATTGAACCTAGACTTAGACATGTTGTCATATTGTTGTTATTGATGTTGTTCAAGCATGGTTTAGATGTATTTTATGACTACTTCACTAGGCAAAGTATGCCTAATGCTTTCATTTTCCATGCATTTTAGGTTAACAAGGTTTTGAGTTGAAGATCGGGGTGTCGAAGGTTTTTGGCAAGTCACGAAGTCGTTATAGTAAAGTATGTCAACCCTAAAAACTCCTAGAATGATGGCATAATGGTTTTATAAGTCGCTTTTGACCATATGGATGTATGTATGTTGTGTATGCTTTTGGTATGTTCAAAAAGCTAAAATGAGACTCTTGAAAATTGGTTAAAAATGGTTAAAACATATATTTAGCCTAATCTGGGGAAAACATAGTAAACGGATTCATTTAGCTCTAAAATTTCATTGAACTTGGTTAAGGTTTGGTTGGGTAAATGGCTAATAAACCAGACTAAAACTGTCACTACAGACCCTGTCGTAACGATACGGGTTGTGGCGTATCGGTATGGGCTTGCATAATTCTACCCAGGTTAAAGGGCTTATTGATACAACTTTATATGTATCGATACGGGTTTTTGAATATGGAATTTTAGTTTTAGCTGGGTATCGTTACGGGTATAGGGCGTACCGATCCCTTTCTTGTACAGATAGCTTTGTACCAATACGATTATATGCGTATCAATACTCCCTTTCATCATTAGACTCTGAAATATTGAATTAAGGCCTCGCATACTGATACCCCGTATCGGTACGTGTATAGTATTCTATAACCGTTTTAACGATCATTAGCGTATCGATACTGTAGGACCAGTATCGGTACGACTTTTTGAATCTGTAAAAATTATAAGTCATTGATCATAGCGTATCCATACGGGGTGACTCATATCGGTACGACCCCTCCACTGTAATAACTAATTTATCGAACTCAGTTAAGACGTATCGGTACGGCCCTAGTGCGTACCGATACCCATACCGTTAATTTTGTTAATAAAGTTTAAAACAAATTCTGGAACATTACAATTTGGTCACTAAATCTAGTAAGGTTAAATTGGGCTAGTAAATGAACTCTGATCGATTTGAAAATTTACAGATACACTTCCTATAACACAAATTACTCTGTGGTAGGTTTATTTTCTGAAATGGACCCTTAATTTATCAAAATTATAGTTTAGTCCCTAAAGCTTGTAAAAGTTTAATATTGCTCCATAATTTAGTAATTCAGTATCGTATTGAAATACCGACCCCATTATTGTATAATGCACTGTATTGCTTATCAATTCTCCATCAAATATCTAATTATTGAATGAATTATCGCACTGAATATCGTATTGTTCTCAGGTAACATATTATAACTCGGATTCCTACCAGACTGGGAACAAGTGTACATGGGGAATTCTAGAAGCTAAGAAGTGCTAGGTGTAGCGATGTCTTTTTCTTTTTATCGCTAAAAAGCGTGGTTTTTCGAAGGTGTTTGAAAGATGTTTGTGATTCTTTTGGATATAAAATATTTATTTCGTGGGGTTTTTAAAAAACCGCATTTTAAAAAATGGAGTCGCCACCGGCCACTTAGGTAGGCCGGACACCATAAAACCAGAGATTCAAAAAATGTTGGGTTCGGGAGTCGGTTACGGATGGGGAAGAATTAGCACCCCCACACCGCCCAAAATTGGTAATTTAATAATTACCGCTTTATTAATATTGGATTTTCCGGATTAAAGTGACGATTATTTTAAAATTCGGTCATAATTGCGAATTAATTTTAAGGGCCCCGTTATCCGAGAATAAACGCCCAACCACTATCACTACGCCTGATACTGGCTCCGTTTACGCTCGGATAAAAGGGCACCGCACTAACAATTTATATCTCGATATGCAAACTTAGTGAGCAAAATATAAAACATGGCAAATAATTTAAATACAATGAAATATTAATCTAACCCATAAATAAAAACATATCTAGCATAAATAAAATACTATCATTCATAAATATTAATCTAACACATAAATAAAAACAAACTCAACATAAATAAAATATTAATATAAAACACAAATTTAAAACATATTAAATATTAATCTAAAACATAAACATACAAAATAAAAAATAAGACTAAAATTTTAAGATAACTTAATACTTCATTAAATTATAAAAATTACAACACTAATAAAAAAAGAAAGAAAATATACCTAACTAGGAGCTCGAACGAAGAATCCCGACTGAACCCCACCGAGATCTACCGCGACCCCTCCAAAAATATTAACTAGATCGGACCTAAAATAGGACCCCGATCGAACCGGTTAGGACCGAGGATATTACCCCGGTCCTGGGCTAGCCGAATTGGCCTGCCCTGCCGATTCCAATTGCAATTGCAATTTTTCTTGCTTTGCTTTGCTGCTGCCTCCTCTATTTATAGGGGGATAAGGGTGACGTGGAGCCTTGTGCTCCACTCCCCTCCCCCATTTTTTATTATTTTTTTTGCTTTTTTATTGCTTTTTTATATATATATAATTTTACTATTATAATAACACTAATAACACTAAAACCCGGTCAAAAATGAGTGATTACAGTTGCCCCTCTTTGCTTGTTCTTGTGAAACGAGGACAAAGCAAAGATCAAAAGCACTCATTTTTGACCTACTTTCTCGTCTTTGGCTTCGAAATCACGTGTTCTTCTGGAATTATCCGCTCTTCCTTAGCTGAATCTTCAGGCTCGTAAGTTCTTCCTATATAGAGCTTCGTCACCTTCCGATCTTGGAGCTACAGGCTCTTCCTATATAGAACCCTTCACTCTAAAGCCTCGAGTTATGAGTCATTCCTCTATAGAACCTTTCACTTCGAGACTGTAAAGCTTGGAGTTCTTCCTATATAGAACTCTTCGCCTTCAACGCTGGTTTCTCCTATATAAAACCTTTTGCGCCGTTGATGGATTCTTCCGACTGAGAGTTCCTCCTATATAGAACTGCTAGTCTTCAAACCCTGGAGCCGTCAGTCCTTCCTATATAGAACTTTTGGCGTCTGAAATCTCAGGGCTACAGGTTCTTCCTATATAGAACCTTTCATTCTAAGACAGTGAAGATCGGAGCCTTTCCTATATAAGACTCTTCGCTTTCGACACAAAAGGTTTCCTATATAACCTTGTGTCATAGGTGAATTCCTTCGACTGAGAGTTCTTTTTGAGATTCTTGATTTAGGGTTCTCCCTCTATGGAACCTTTCACTGGGGCTTGAAAATGTAGGTTCCTTTTTTTTACGAGGCTGTTGCCATTTTTGGACCTACGCTACTAAGACTGCCGCATCATGCCCGAAGGACTTACTAATGGCCCGAAGGACTTATCATCCTGCTCGAAAGACTTACTGATGGCCCGAAGGACTTATCACCACACTCAAAAGACTTATTGGTGGCTCGAAGGACTTAACATCGTGCCCGAAGGACTTATCGATGACCCGAAGGATTTAACATCTGGATCTGACGCCGATATGGCTATTGTTCTATGGGGACTCACGCTGATATGCTGCCGCATCATGCCCGAAGGACTTACTGATGGCCCGAAGGACTTATCACCACGCTCAAAAGACTTATTGGTAGCCCGAAGGACTTAACATCGTGCCCGAAGGACTTATCGATGACCCAAAGGATTTAACATCTGGATCTGACGCCGCTATGGCTATTGTTCTATGGGGACTCACGCTGATATGCTGGCGCATCATGCCCGAAGGACTTACTGATGGCCCGAAGGACTTATCACCACGCTCGAAAGACTTACTGATGGCCCGAAGGACTTAACATCGTGCCCGAAGGACTTATCGATGACCCGAAGGATTTAACATTTGGATCTGACGCCGCTATAGCTATTGTTCTATGGGGACTCACGCTGATATGCTGCCGCATCATGCCCAAAGGACTTACTGATGGCCCAAAGGACTTATCACCATGCTCAAAAGACTTATTGGTGGCCTGAAGAACTTAACATCGTGCCCGAAGGACTTATCAATGACCCGAAGGATTTAACATCTGGATCTGACGCCGATATGGCTATTGTTCTATGGGGACTCACGCGATATCTTTGCCGCATCATGCCCGGCGGACTTACTGATGGCCGAAAGACTTATCACCACGCTCAAAAGACTTATTGGTGGCCCGAAGGACTTAACATCGTGCCTGAAGGACTTATCGATGACCCGAAGGATTTAACATCCGGATATCACGCCGCCATGGTCGTGGTTCTTCGGGACTTTGGTAAATTCTTCGATAATTCTTCAAATACCTGTTTAGGAACAAGCAAAATTGACATGCCCCTATTTATATGATGCATGCAATGTAATGGTTTCTTTCTTTTCTTTTCTCTTTTTTTTAGCTTTTTTGTTCTAAACTCTTACACCCTGAAAGGTCGTTCCTCAGATCTCTTCATCTTTTTACTTCTTCACTGTAGGCTCTTAAATCCTCATTTGAACATGCTTTTAAACCTTTTGTGCGAAAGGCCTTCTTGTCTTCGGGGTTATCACTTGTCTTCATAAATGATCCTCTGGTTCTTATATTATTTTATAAGAACCATTGTCATCTTCTTCGCTTGGCGTTGCCTCATTCAACCACGGGCTCCACTGCTTTGAATTTTCTGACCCATCATACAGAGCCTTGATCTATTTCTAGTCACTAGGGTGAGCCAAAATACTTCCATCCCCTGAGCTCATCCTTGATCTTCTCGTAACACTTCGACGGGAACTAACTCTCGGTCCCTATGCTTTAAATCTCATCATCATTCATTTTTAAAGTAAAGTAAAAGGCAATTTACTTGTGTATATTTCAAAAAATAATGATTGTTTGAAAAGATAACAGTCATTTTGAAAATCACAACTTGGACGGGATACCAAACATTTTGAAAACATTGTTTGGAACAAATGGTAAACATCTTTTTCTTTTCTTCTTCTTTTTCTAAGGACCAAACATGCTTGGAGAATGGTAAACAAAATTCGAAGTGTATTGCCAAACCTTTTTAAAAACTAATGTTTGGGGGAAATGGTAAACATCAAAACTTTGGGAGAAAATGTCAAACCTTTTAAAACATGTTTGCCCCCGAAATATTAAACACCATAGCGCATCTGCTTCAAGTTGCCAGAGATCAATTCTAATGAAGCGCCTATTTAGAAGATCTTGACCATTGTGGAGATATATGCCAATGTATAGTTTCTTCTGGTCTAATAGGCTTTTGAGAGGAACAACCCTACCTAGTTTCTACCCCTTTTTAAGGTGGCACTCTTAATCTCACTATCTCACCATGCCCCATCCTTCCCTCATTTGGGTGTCGATCAAGCACTTCGAAGTTTGACGTTCCTTGAAGAAAAGTTAACCCTTATAGGCGGAATGAAATCTGAAGACATTCTCATTCAACTTGGATATCTATGGATGACCAGAATGGTCTTTGGGGATTGTAATGTAGGCCTTTGGTTTATGGTTAAGTGAAACAGTATTTCTGTACTTGTGTAACTTGGATATGCCCATTATTCCTTCTCTTTTTTTTGGATCACTCTAGACTGCCCGTTTTTGGGTTTTCCCCCTAGAGTTCATTTCCTTTCTTTTTTATTGTATGCTGCCTTGCATTCTGGCTATATACTGATGTTCGTTTTCTGTTCAAGAATGTTTGATCCTCCAAAACTCCTCGGAACTAAGATTTCTTGAAGGACTACGAATACATTTCTGGGAATTCTTGTGATTGGCACGCCCAGATGAAATGTTATTCTTGCTTTCTTTTTTCTCTCTTTTTTCTCTTTTTTCTTTTTCACTTTTTCTCTTGGATCGCTCTAGACTGCCCATTTTTGGGTTTTCACCCTAGAGGTCACTTCCTTCAGTGTGTTTTGGTTGGATATTGATGCCAGGAGGCTCAGGTAGACTACTCTTTTTCTTCATTTTTAGGATCACTCTAGACTGCCCATTTTTAGGTTTTCACCCTAGAGGTCATTTCCTTTTTCAAAATTGGCAATCTTCGGGCCGACTTGTCTTGACTTGGCTTCAATTCGAGCTTCTATACTAATTTTCAAAACTGATGTTTACTTGAAATGTGGATTCCTTCTGTCTCTTGCTCATAGTTGAAGTCTCGTTCTTGTATTGTTTGATCTGTGTGTGAAGCATAGACAATATTCTTCTTTTTTTTCTTTTTCTTTCCTTTTTCCTTTTTTTCTTATTCGAGTCTATGAATGTATCCTTGAATCAACACGGATCTATACTGGGTATTGATACGATCTTCCGCTCGGAGTTAATTGCCTCTCTGCAGCTCTTCTGATATTTACTCGATCTATATTGCTTCGGCCTTCTGATTACCATTTATCTTCTTTTTGGTTTTTCATTTGGACATATCCATGTTTTCAACCATTTTCTTCTGATGATTTTCTGATCTTCGTACCCAATCTGTATGGTCTCATCTGTGTCTTCTGGTAAAGTAAAAGAACACCATTCGTTGACATATTCACAAATGTCCTGAGAATGCCTTCAGGGGGTAGAGGTTTAGGGTCAACTTTCATTTCAAGGATCTTAAACGACAAGTGCCTGAGAAGATAAATTCTTAAAATAGGAACTGCCCCTTGTCTAAACACTCGTTTTGTTCCCCTGTTGGCCTAAGTAAACTAGCAGATACTCACATTTACAGTATCACCACAACATTCAATCTCTTCTAAATATATGCAACTTAGAGTTGATCTTTGGGTTTGAAGCAAATGTACTGTTGCATTCAAAATTCGAGGACCTGGTATAGAAATGATATATACATACGTCCATTAAAAAATGCATGTATATGCATATGGGAAAACTACCCCATAAAAATAAAATGTTTAAAGAACCAATAATGTAAAAATGCTTTTCTAAAGGGAAATGTGATTTTTTAATTCTAATAAACAATGATTTTTTTGTTGAGAATTTCTTTGTGAAATGATGAGAAAACCATAGGGACCTTTGGATTATCTCCAGGGTACTAACTCATTATGCCCCTTCCAAGGTAGTGTAGGCTTGCCTCTTCTCTTGTTTTTCCACCGCTGGATCAATTCTCTCGTCATGACTCCCTCATCGACCAGCTTCTTGATTTTTTTAACGACCCCAAATTTCTTAGTGTCATGACCCATCGCCTCAATGTTTTGAAAGTGGTACCCATTTATCTCTTTGTTTCCTTCTGCTCCTAGGCAGTCTCCGTCTTTAAACTTAGGTCCCGGAGTGCATGTTCGATTCTCTCTGACTGTCATGAAGTCCTCAAAGCTGGCTTTCATTTTCTTGAGCATCTTATTAAAGAAGAAATATGAAAGGTGGCATAGAAGTCAATTTTCTCTTCATCTATGGGAGGCTGCACTTGGGTCGCTAAACACAGACACCTCAAAGCACATTCCTTGAAGCTTTCATCAGGTTTCATCTTCGTACCCTAGAGATACCGACGACTTAGTGCTAGGTCCAAAGCACATCATATCATGGTAAGTCCTGCTAGACTGTCGGGGAAGTAGTGGATCGGTAATTTTTCAATGTAGCCCTCCATTTTTTTTGCAGAATATGGTCACGTGAATCTTGGGGCATCTTGTTCCGTTATCATGCGCAAATCTGAAGTCTTTGAAATCCGTAGGAACGACCAAGTCAGGGTTCAAACAGAGTTTTCTTGTATTAAAGGCATCAAACTTCTTTTTCTCTCTTTTTCTCTCGAGTCCATCTTTTAACTGCTCGAATCTTGATTTTTGAGTGTGTTCAATTCTTTTATTCACGATAAAACTCTAATTGTTCTTTGGATTACCCCCCCAAAAATTTTATGCAAGGTAGTGATAGTGTTATGTAAAATATGTCATGATTGTACAATGTAATGCAATGCAATGCATGAATGCAAATGCGGTGTTGATTCTCGAACAGTCCTTAAAAGACTTTCAATTAATAGAAAAATGTATGGTTGCAAGAAACTAATAATGAATTACAGGTGACAGTTAGCTTCCTTCTCGAAATCTTGACTTCGGGAAGCAAAACCTGTGCTCCACGTCTCGACGTCGTCTTCAGGATGATGGATGACTTCGTCTTCTCTTCTTATTCTATTCTATGGACTCGTGACGTCATGATCTTTATTTTTGTGGCTTCTAGAAATGACATCAACAAGTGCAGGCATAATTTTAACTTACTTAAAAATGAAACTTTTAGGTTTAAATTAAAATTCTCAAAGATCATTTGGTTTAAAAATTTCCCCATTTTTATTATAAAAAATTTTAACTTAAAAATGAAACTTTTAGGTTTCTTTTTGTTATTATTATTATTCTGAAAGTTTTATGAGAGAAGAAATTTCAAAGCAAAATAATAATATTTTCAATTTTTTAATGAGTTAAATTAAAATCTGAGAATTTTAAAAATGGTCAAACGTGAAGACTTAAAATTGGGGTTCTGCGGCCCTGACTGAATCTCCTGCGTCGCACGTGCCTTATTGTCGTACCGTCTTCTTTCGCGATTGGTCTTTGCTCGGCCTAACTTGATACTGTAATATTATCGTTCCCGGCAAAGCAGACTTTTTCTATTTTGAAAGCCTTTTAATGAACTGTTCTTGAATCAACACCATGTCATGATATGCAACATGAATGCAAATAAAGGCGTTGATTCCGCTGGTAATCACCATTTCGAACGACTTTCATGGGAATTAAAGGGTCCAGATTACAAAAAGATCCATATTACAAAAGGAGTCCCTATTACAAAAAGAGTCTATTACAAAGTCTTAATTACAAAATAAAGTTCTACACATAATCCCTAGCTCTACCTCCTAGCTCCTCGACAGCTCTGAGCAACTTGATAAACCTTGGTGCTTCTTCCATGTCCGGGGTTACAAAAGGTCGGAGAGTCGTGGCTTCGGTAGCTAAGTCATTCACACACCTTGTAGCTCATTGTATGTCCACCATTAGGGTCTTGTGTGTATACTTTGGCACTACACGCTTGTTCAGAAAATTGTTACGTCGGATCTGTTGAGTAATCTCTGACCGATGTCACGCGACTGGATTGATGCTGTCCTTCCTAAGACACCTTTTTTCCATGATGAAAGATTTTCTAATCGGGCAAACCACTTGAATCAACGCCTCTATGTAATGTGGATGCAATGATAATGCAACAAAAATATGTGTAAAAATAAAATAAAAAACAAAAAGAAATGAGTTAGTACCAGATAAAAATAATAAATACATAAATAAAAGGACAAATTAAATAAGGTAAATAAACAAAACGACCCTATTTATCTAGTCCAAAACACCTAAGGTTATCCGCATGGCTCTAAAGGGTGGGTTTCTATGTTCTCTACATGCAGTGTTGGTGCTAGGAGGTACCCGAATTGTCCTTGCTGTCCCCTACTAAGGGTAGCAAGGCCCCCGATCATCACCCATTATAGGCTCCTTTCAGCCGGGTTCAATTCAGGGGGACCCATTCGCTTATGCCCGTACGAAGGAATGATATCCTTACGAAAGCATAAGGTACTCGAGCCCCGAAGGTACTTGCTAGGCCCATACGGGAGAACGATATCTCCACGAAAGCATTAGCGTTTTCCCCCCACTTAAAAAACGGGTTTATATGCCATATTTTAAATGCGTTAAAATAAACGCGCAATTATAACCGAATGTCAATTTAATAGTCACTTTTAATACGGAACTTCCAATATTAGTAAAGCGGTAATTATTTTAAAAGCTTGACTCTCATTTCTTTTTAAAAAAAAAAACAAAAATGGATCCCCAGCGGAGTCGCCATCTGTAGCGATGTCTTTTTCTTTTTATCGCTAAAAAGCGTGGTTTTTCGAAGGTGTTTGAAAGATGTTTGTGATTCTTTTGGATATAAAATATTTATTCCGTGGGGTTTTTAAAAAACCGCATTTTAAAAAATGGAGTCGCCACCGGCCACTTAGGTAGGCCGGACACCATAAAACCAGAGATTCAAAAAATGTTGGGTTCGGGAGTCGGTTACGGATGGGGAAGAATTAGCACCCCCACATCGCCTAAAATTGGTACTTTAATAATTACCGCTTTATTAATATTGGATTTTCCGGATTAAAGTGACGATTATTTTAAAATTCGATCATAATTGCGAATTAATTTTAAGGGCCCCGTTATCCGAGAATAAACGCCCAACCACTATCACTACGCCTGATACTGGCCCCGTTTACGCTCGGATAAAAGGGCACCGCACTAACAATTTATATCTCGATATGCAAACTTAGTGAGCAAAATATAAAACATGGCAAATAATTTAAATACAATGAAAATAAATATTAACATAATAAAATACTAATCTAATAAAATATTAATCTAAAACATACATACATAAATATTAATCTAACCCATAAATAAAAACATATCTAGCATAAATAAAATACTATCATTCATAAATATTAATCTAACACATAAATAAAAACAAGCTCAACATAAATAAAATATTAATATAAAACACAAATTTAAAACATATTAAATATTAATCTAAAACATAAACATACAAAATAAAAAATAAGACTAAAATTTTAAGATAACTTAATACTTCATTAAATTATAAAAATTACAACACTAATAAAAAAGGAAAGAAAATATACCTAACTAGGAGCTCGAACGACGAATCCCGACTGAACCCCACCGAGATCTACCGCGACCCCTCCAAAAATATTAACTAGATCGGACCTAAAATAGGACCCCGATCGAACCGGTTAGGACCGAGGATATTACCCCGGTCCTGGGCTAGCCGAATTGGCCTGCCCTGCCGATTCCAATTGCAATTGCTCTTGCAATTGCAATTGCAATTTTTCTTGCTTTGCTTTGCTGCTGCCTCCTCTATTTATAGGGGGAGAAGGGTGACGTGGAGCCTTGTGCTCCACTCCCCTCCCCCCCTTTTTTATTATTTTTTTTGCTTTTTTTTGCTTTTTTTATATATATAATTTTACTATTATAATAACACTAAAACCCGGTCAAAAATGAGTGATTACACTAGGCAAATGCAAGGTTTTGCTCAAGCTAACTTCTGGTAAAAACTTATATTTAAATAATGTTCTACATGTACCTGCCCTACGTAGAAATCTGATTAGTGGTGGTTTATTAAATAAGCCATGCATTAAACTTATTTTTGAGGCAGATAAACTTGTACTTTCCCGTGATGGTGATTATGTAGGGAAATGATATTTAAATGAGGGTTTATTTGTAATCAAGAACGAGTTTAATGAAAATAAAGTCACCACTTCTGCTTATATTATTGAAACCTATGACATGTAGCATGCCAGATTAGGTCATGTGAATATACACTCACTAAAAAAACTCATTAAAAAAAGTTATTGCCTAATCTAGATGAAAATAAATTTAACAAATGTGAAATTTGTGTAGAAGCAAAGCATGTCAGGCCTTCCTTTAAAACTATTTCTAAGAGAAAAACTGAATTGTTAGAACTTATTCACACAGATCTAGCATACTTTAGAAACTCTAAGAGTAAGAGAGACAAACACTATTATATCACCTTTGTAGATGGTTGTTCTAGATATACAAAGGTTTATCTTCTTAGAACTAAAGATGAAGCTGGGAACTTCTTTCTTATTTATAAGGCAAAAGTTGAGAATCAACTTGAAAGGAAGATAAAACGTGTTAGGTTCGATAGAGGTGGCGAATACAGGTCTAATTTTCTTAAAGAGGTGTGTGAGAAGAATGACATAATTCATGAGACCTCTTCCCTATATTTTCTTCAACAAAATGGCGTAGTCGAGAGGAAAAATAGAACTTTAAAAGATATGATGAATTCTGTAACACCCTAAAATTGGGCGTAGTTTGAATTCAATTTCGGCGACCAGAGATTTTACATCGAAAAGTCAAACTATAGTATTGACCTTTAACCAAGTGGTCAATTATTGAAATATTGAATTCTAAATTAGTATTGTTTTTGATCAAGGACCTTATTGTAAACATTGAACTTGGTTAGTGATCAAATTGAAAAAAAAATTAGAACTATTGGGCCAAAGTTGAAATAGATGGAAAGTTGGGGGACTAATCATGTAATTAGCCCCTCAATCCATGAATCACCACTTACGTGGGCATTTGGGGTGAAGTTCCTTCTCTTAAAGGAAATCCAAATAGAAAAGAAAAAGATAAGAAAAGAGTTAGAAACTTACCTGGTTAATTCCTAAGCCCACACCTCATATCTATCTTCATCTTCTTCCTTAGTTGGTCAAGCAAGCACATTCATTAGAGGATACTCCAAGCTTTGATTTTCTCAATCTTCTTAATCCTAAACTATAGGTATCGATTAGGTAAGCAAGAGCCCTTAATTGATTCATTGATTTCATGGCTAAAACTATGTCTAAATCCAAGTCCAAGAAAACAAGAACCCTAGAATTTCCTAGGGATATCAAGGCTCAATCTCTATTGTTTTTCCTAGCTAATAAGTTTCTATGAATCTATTATTGATATTGAAATCCTTGTGATTTCTATTCCTTTTTAGCTCAAGAGAATCAAGGTGAAGAATCACCAAATCCATCAAATTCCAACAAGTCAAAGAACAAAAGAATTGCCATCCGAGAGCCCTAAAAGCTTCAAGAGTATCGGTGAGTGTAGTCGAAGTCTCGGGATTGGCTAGCTGCCTTTTTTGTTTTTATTGTATTAGTTTTTTTATTTTCCATCATTGAAATCAAGGTATGGATACATGAAAGCCTTGTTGAAAGTATCATTGGTAAGCTTATTTCATTGTTATATTAATTATCGATTCATGGTATTGTTATTGATAACATTGGAATATTGTGAAAGGCCATATTGATCATGATACACCGTTATTGACAAGTTGACAACCATTGTTATTGTTATTGCTATTGTTGGTGTTATTGGCCTAACTATTGAATCCTTGGATACGAATGGACAATGGATACAATTGGCATGCCATAGAATTCATGAGCTCATTGGTACGGAGTGGACTATGGTCCTTGAGCTAAGGCTCTATTTGGTGATGTTGGCGGGATGTGTTGGTTTTGGTCCTATTGGCGATGTTAGAGGATATTGACCACTCATTGTTGGCGGTGTTGGTTGGGAATTCGCGTATCCACTTTCATATATCGATCCAAGGAATTAAGTTATTGAAATTATTGTTAAAATATGGTTTGGGATGCATTTATATTGATTTTCATGTTATTGATACCATTGTTGTTCATTCTATCATTGTTGACTACCTCACTAGGCTATATAAGCCTTACACATCTCATTTCCATGCATTTTCAGGTTAAAAGGTTGTTGGATCAAGGATTGGAGTAAGAAACATTTTGGAAGCAAGTCCACAAGCTACATGTAATGTAAACTTTTCCTTTAAACTCCTAGCAAGGTGGTATAGGGTCTAGACATGTTAGTTTAGCCTCATTTTGTGTGTATATGATGCTCACCATATTGAAATAGCTAAAGTATGGAATATGGCATGTTGGATAGTTGTAAAATTGGTAAACATGACTTATAATGCATTAATAAGTGAAATCATGACAAAACTTGATTTTCTAATTGATTCATTTGATTCCTACACCAAATCCTAATTGTTTTCTTAGAGATTTCACTCAAATCTTGCCAATCAAGGGAGAAGTCGGCAATTATAAGTGATTTTCTTTTCTCTCCTCCAGTTAAAGGTTCTTTACTGAAATTCCCAAGTTCTTGATCCTTTACAACTGATTTTTTGTTATGTGTTTATGAATAGAACATGATTAAAATGTTTTAATTGAGTTTTGATAAAGAATTTGATAGATCTTGATCTTTTACAACTGATTTTTTGTTATGTGTTTATGAATAGAACATGATTAAAAGGTTTTAATTGAGTTTTGATAAAGAATTTGATAGATATTGATTGTGGATCTGATTTAGATCACATTTAGGATGTGTTTTAATGTTAATATAAGAGATTAATAAAATGAATCCCGAAACTATGTGAATCGCTAATTTTCTAGGTTGTTAATAGTTAGATTTTGAGGTGATCTTAGTGTTGAAAGGTTGCTGGAGATACAAGGTTGATATATTGTTGTTTTTGGATGTTAATTGATGATGTTAAGATGTTAAAATCAATAGGTTATGGCTGGGATTTGTTTAGGTTGAGTTTGATGATGATTTCGGTTGTTTTAATGAAGTGTTTGATGGTTTTTAGTGATGCGGAGTTGAGAAGAGGTGTTGTTGTATTTAGAGATGCATTAATCCTCTATTTTTGTGTAGGTAAAATAGGGGAGACAGATCCTTAATCTTTTGGAGAGGTTTCGGAGGCTTCAAAAGCTTGATTTTGAATCGACAAGTAGAGTTTTGGGTTATCGGTGAGTAAAAATGGGGTTTACTGCTTTTAAAAGGTTTGAAAGAGATTTTGGGAGTTTATATTAAGTTTAAAACACTTTTCTAATCTTGAAAGTAAGTATCGAACGTTCTCGCCCTCGTTTTCGGTTTTACAAAATACAATCTTATGCACATGATTATGATTTGGATTACCTACTATTATATGCATGTTTTAGAAATGAAAGATGTTGCAAATGATCATATGTGTTGATTATTGATTATGAAAAATGATTTATGAAAAGAGTTTTGAGAATACTAGAATACATGGTTTAATGTATTGGAAATTGGTTTGATTTGATGCATATGTAAAAAGTGATATGGTGTATTTTAATAGAGTATATTGGCAAGTGGCTGAGATTAAATGTTAGAATATATAGTTGGCATGCCGTAGGGTTTAAAGTACACTATAATAAGTCGCCTCATGAGTGTCGAGGGGTCAAGAGTGTACCATGCTCCACCATGAGAAGCGCAGCGGTCGATGGGTCAAGAGTGTGCAAATTCTCCCGCTGGTGGATTTATACATCATAACCGTTGAGGGGTAGTAGTACCATGCTTCGGTTCAAGGATGTATGTGAAGTGGTCAAAGGAACCACTTGGGAAATCCGTGTATCTGTTGTGTTTTTTATAAAATAGATAAAATGGTTTTAAGTCGCATGAATGACAATATATGATATAATGTATCATGAGAAATGGATTATGTTTTGTATAATATGGTTTATACATATGTTGCTCTTTAAACTTGCTGTTTTGAGATTTTAGCAAGAGAAAGCTTAAATTGAGGTTCATGCTAGAAATTCATGATACATGTGTTGCAAATGTTTAAAAGTGCATTTTTGGAAAGACTATAGAAGCATGAGATGATTTTGGCATGAGGTTTAAAAAATGTTTAAAAGCAAATGATTTTAAATGCATTGATGGGTATTTTTGAGATTCCCTCACTAAGATTTATAAGCTTACGCTCTCCTTTCTCATCAATGTAGAGAAGTAAGCATTTTAGGACATCGAGCAAGCAAGAGGCAATCCAAGGGTGAAGCTATTTCAAGTACGGTTTTATAAATACTTAGTAGTAATAAGGGGTAATGTGACCAAGATGTAATTGGGAGGGTTGTTTTGGTTACTCCCTGTTTAGACATGTTTCTTTTGTTGCTTTGGACTTGTATGTGGTCTTAAAACATGCTTTGAGGGGTTGGGATATGACTTGCATACTTGGGTAGAGATCATGCCTATAGGATCTTTGTTTGGTTATGTTATGATGTGAATGATCCTCTACCATGCCTATTTGATTGTGGAAATGTTTCTGGACTTGTTATAAGATGTTTGGTTGATGTTTAAGGCATGTTAGATTGAGCCAAAGTGTCATACGTTCGACCATGAGGTCTATACAGGCTAGTTTGTACTAGTACGGGTCATCAGGGATCGGTACGAGGGGCCTATCTCGACTCAAATTTGGGCCAAATTGCATACGTGTATCGTTACGCCCATTAACCGTATCGATACTGTAGCGGTCTTTTTCTTTTTCGCTAAAAAAGGGAAGGGTTTTACTGTGTTTGGGGTTTTTCGGGTATTTAAAAATGTATTCCATGGGGTTTTAGAAAAATCATGTTTTATTTTAAAAATGAAGTCGCCACCGGCCACTAAGGTAGGCCGGACACCATAAAACCATAGATTTTAAAATGTTGGGTTCGGGAGTCGGTTATGGATGGAAAAGGATTAGCACCCACACGCCGCCAAAAATCGGTACTTTAATAATTACCGCTTTATTAATATTAGACTTTCCAGATTAAAATGACGATTAAATTAAAATTTAGTTATAAATGCGAGTAAATTTTAAGGGCCCCGTTATTCGAGAGTAAACTGATAGACCACGATCACTGCGTTTGATACTGGCCACGTTTACGCTCGAATAAAAATGCACCACATTGACAATTAATATATCCATTATGCAATCTTAGAAAACATAAAAAAATACATTCACATTGACTTGGTATTAAAAAACATGAGTATTACAACATTAAACAAAAATAATAAAGTACATGAATAAAAAAACATAAGCCATCACAATAAAAAACAAAGTAAACGCGAACAAGTAAAAAAACCATACTTCACAACTAATTAATTATGTATATCACATGAAAAAAAACATAATGCAACATATGCATGACATAAAGATGATATGATATTAAACTAACAAATCAAAGTAACATGCGAGCATATACTTAATATTTAACATATGACATGATTTACATACATAAATTAAAAAACATTATATGTGACAAATAACACCACACTAACATACAACCTAAAAAAGGCAAGGTGAACATAAAATCCATGCTAAAATACAAAAAACATGCCATAAAAAGGCTAGAATAAACACAAATCAAACATGTAAGATATGAACAAATGAACGAAAATATAAAAGCATAATATCATAGACTAAACGTATATCATAAAACATAAAAACATGTAATAAAAAGACACATTAAAACAAAAATGGGTAGTGTAAACATACTAAAAACCACACATAGAATAAAACACGAAGGATAAAATAAATCTGCTAAAACATATATATATATATATATATATATACAACATGACATATTATAAATATAAAATATTAACATGGCAATGCACATAAAAAACATGGGACAAACGAAACACATATGAATATGACGGGCAACATAAATATGCTAAAAAACACATAATAATATAAGCATAATTATTTTAAAAAAATGAGGGACCGAAATTAAATAAAATAGAACAGGAGGACGGAAATTAAAAGAAGAAAATACACGATTAAGGATCAAATTAAAAATTGGAATGAAACCACAAGGACTGGATGTGTAAAAAACCCATGCGACAAGCTTGATCTGAAAACATTGAAAACGCGGAAGGACTAGGAGTGAGATTTTGCCATTTAAAAACTGAATCAGTTTAATTAGGGGTGAAATTAAAATTTTTGGAAAACATGGGAGGACTAATGTTGTAATTGGACCAAGGGGCAGACTCATTTTGAAAACACCCAAAACGCGGGGGGATTTATGATGTAATTAGACCATTTTAAAAAGATAAACTCTATAAAACCCCTTTATCCGGCCAAAATTCACCCTTTTACCATTTTTAACCCTTTGAATAAAACAACCCTCCCCTTTCATTTTTCTCTCAACTTAGAACCCCAAACCCTCTAATAATCACCCCGACAGCCGTACTCAGGCGAGGCTCGACCGTAAGGCCGCCTCAAGCCGTCCTGGACCGCGGCTGCTCGACAATAAAACCCCCAAAGAAAAACCTACCCCTTTTGTTTTGTGGCCCAAAAAACCTTGATTTCTACTGTTTCGAAGCAAGGAAAAAAACTCCTTAAACGGCTCACCCCTAAAGGCTTGTCGCTGGCCAGAAAGAGTTTCTTCAATTCAGGTAAACTTGGTTCTCTTTTGTTATTACTTTTTGTTTGCATACATGCATGAGAGGAAAAAGAAAAAAAAGGGATTACCAGTAAAACTCTGGGTTTTTTGTTTTTTATTTCGAATCTTCTCTGAGTACAAAAAATGGATATATTTGATATATAAGCTGCCTTATATTGATTGATTTTTTTGCTTTGCCGACAAGATTAGAAATAAAATGATTTTCTCTGTGATATAACTCGCACTTCTCCAATTTTGCATGTCTAATTTGGTGAGCGGCGAAGCACGAGCGTACGGCGGCAGCGACGGAGTAGCTTTTCGGTCAGACGTGTTCTTGGCTGTTGGATCAGATCTAATTCAATGGCATAGATGGCATGAGGAACAGACGGCTCAGATTTGATCTAGAGACTAGTGGGGCGGCGTGAGATGGTGCCACGTGGCGCTCAGCAGCCTATAAGTCTTGTGCGCGTGATGCACGCGCACGTGGGGAGCTGAACGGCTCGCGCGTGATCCCACGCGGCCAGCTGGATGGTCTCCCTCCTTCAATCGTGGCCGTTGGATCAAGATTTGATCCAACGGCTCCTGGTTGGATGTGCACAAGGAAATACATGTAATTAGGGTTAGGGTTTATTGGGTCTGGCCGAACATGAGCCATATAATATTAATTTTGGGTTTTGTAATATGGACTTGGACTAATATTTGGGTTTTAATATATTATCTGTTATAATAATAATAATAATATATACACGCATACACGTATATATATACAAGCATACATACGTATATATAACATACACATATATTCAAATACTTATATATCACATACATTTAAGCACAAACAAAAACATATATATTCACACATAATTGATATAAAACATACATGCATAAGTACACATATACACAATGCAAAACAAACGTGACATAAAAATGTAGACACGCATGATACACATACACCTCATCACTTATTAATAGGTGCATGCTATACAATATATATGCACCACACATGCATTCACACACATCACACACATGTATTACATTTCTATTAATAATGTATACACACACACACATACACACATATATATATATATATATATGTAAACATGCCATAATAATATTAATTATTACACTAATACAGATTAACACAATATTTACACCAGATAAAAATGAGTGATTACAGTTGCCCCTCTTTGCTTGTTCTCGTGGAACGGGAACAAAGCAAAGATCATAAGCACTCATTTTTTCCGACTTCCCTATCCGTAGCTTTGGAATCACGTGTTCTTCTGGAACTCTCCGCTTTTCCTCGACCGAATCTTCAGGCTTGTAAGTTCTTCCTATATAGAACTTCTTCACTTTCTGATCTTGGAGCTATAGGTCCTTCCTATATAGAACTTTTCGCTTTCTTGGGCGGATCCTTCGGAGTAAAAGTCCTTCCTATATAGAACTTTTAACCT
This sequence comes from Hibiscus mutabilis, assembly GCA_019671005.1. NCBI lineage: Eukaryota > Viridiplantae > Streptophyta > Magnoliopsida > Malvales > Malvaceae > Hibiscus > Hibiscus mutabilis. Next base: position 31,576,912 of record CM033749.1, read on the forward strand.
TGAAATCCTGGAGTTAGGGTTCCTCATATATAGAAACTTTCACTCTGAAGCCTCGAGCTATGCGTCCCTCCTATATAGAACTTTTCAATCTGAGACAGTAAAGCTTGGAGTCCTTCCTATATAGAACTTTTCGCCTTCAACGTTGCGGGTTTTTTCTATATAAAACATTCTGCGTCAAAGATGGATTCTCCTGACTGGAAGTTCTTCCTGTATAGAACTGCTAGTCTTCAATCCCTAGAGCCGCAAGTCCTTCCTATATAGAACTTTTAGCTTCTAAAATCTCGAAGTTAAGGGTATATGGAACCTTTTACTGCAAGGACTCGAAAATATAGACTCTTCCTATATAGAACCTTTATCTTTGAATTTGGGGTTTACGCCAAGAAGGCTACCAATTTTTCTGGACTCACGCTACTAAGGCTGCCGAAATCTTTCTTCAAATTTGAGGATTCACGCCAAAAATGGCTACCAATCTTTCTGGACTCACGCTACTAAGGCTGTCGAAATATTTCTTCAAATAAATCCACATCTTCAGAATGAAGTCGCAGATCAAAGTCATTGGTAAGCTATAAGTACCTGATTAAAATAGACAAAATGTTATGACAAATGAGTTAGCATGCTCCTAATCCTAAGGATGCCTAACTATATATGATGCACGAGTGTCAATGTTCTGATGCGCATGCTCCTGCAGTCAGTCAATCTCGACCCTCTGTTTGTTTTCTCTTCCTTTTATTTTTCTAGTGACGGTACTCCATCTCATTATTGGTTTCAACCATTTTAGCCTTTCTTTTCTGAGTTTCTGGTTCGAAGTTCTAAAGTTCTCTTTCGGGTTTTCGCTTTAGATTTTTTTGGCACCCTTATGGGTTTTCACCTGGGAGATTGCTGTTTTTGTCCTAAATATTTTCTCAAAAAAATATGAATGGTACATGACATTGGTTATCTTGTTCTGATGCTCGAAGTCTTCCCCCCGTCGTGCCTTGACATACATTATGTGGAAAGCTTGAGATCAAATTTGATTCTGTCTTCTAATCACCAGCACTCTTAGGGTTAGATCATAGTAATGCTCAGAAATCTTTTGTTTATCATAAGTCTATGTTAACATGTTTGTATGATGCTTATGAAAACAATGGAAGACAAGGAAGAGAAGGCACAAAAATACGATTTTATTAACATTAAGGACTTGGAACAGTTTTAGAAAAGAGTCATGACAAACATGAGGAAAAGGGAAAGCATAACATGAAATGCAAAACCCCAAATATCCACAGTATGAATGATGCGTGACCCTATCAACCAAAGTAGAATCTTTGCCTGGAGCTCATTCTTCTGGTACCCGTAGGGATAGTTCTACTTGTCGGAGGCCCGATCTCAAAATTTATCTGAGCCGCCCTTAACGGGTTTTCAACTCAGATCTTTCCTTTGCTTCAAGACGCTATTATCGAGTTTTTCCCCGAGCTCTTTTTTTACCTAAGGTGCCCTTTCAGGTTTCCGCCTCATTTTTTCATTTTTCATTTCATTTATTTTTTATTTTCATCATTTTTTTCATTTTTTCAAACATAATATTTTTTAATTGAATCAGAATTCACGGGATTTTTCAATTATTCTCCATCCATTTCAATTAAAATCAACGCCTCTCCCGAAAAGGCCTTCTTGACGACATATGACCCTTCCCAGTTAGGCATCCATTTTCCTCAAAAATCTTTCTGAACTGGGAGGATTTTCTTAAGCACCAGATCACCCTCTCGAAATTCTCTCGGTCTCACTTTCTTATCATATGCCCGCATCATTCGCTTTTGATACAATTGACCATGGCAGATGACTTTTAGCCTCCTTTCTTCGATGAGATTTAACTGGTCAAGCCTGGCTTGTCCCATTCTGATTCATCCAGTTTTACTTCATTCAGAACCCGGAGTGACGGAATCTCAACCTCAACGGGTAGTACCGCCTCTGTGTCGTATACTAGAGAATAGGGTGTTGCCCCTGTTGATGTGCGAACAGATATCCTGTAGGCGGACAAAGCAAATGGCAGCTTCTCATGCCAATATTTGTAGGTGTCAGTTGTTTTCGCAATGATTTTCTTTATGTTCTTGTTTGCCACTTCTACTGCCCCATTCATTTTAGGACGGTAGGTCGTGGAATTATGGTGTGTTATTTTGAACTGGTTGCACACTTCAGTCATTAATTTGTTATTCAGGTTGGAAGCATTTTCGGTGATAATCCTTTCTGGCAACCCTTATCGACAAATAATCTCCTTCTTCAGGAACTTGCACACCATCGTCCTTGTGATATTGGCATAAGATACTGCCTCTACCCATTTAGTGAAGTAATCAATGGCAACCAAAATAAAACGGTGCATGTTGAAAGCCTTTGGAAGAATCTGTCCAATGACATCTGTTGGGTGCAATAAGTGCTCCGCAATTGTGCAAGTGTACACGTCGCAAGTTATAGTATAAAAGATATCGTCTCCATAGGGATTGGTGCCACTTCAAGAATTTAATCTCTTGCACTGTAAAAAGTAAAAACACAAGTAGGTGATTGTAGGAGTTTTAACTAACAAATAAACTAGAAAGCAATAAAGTAAAAGAAGATGTAATCAAAAGAGAGGGAATAGGCTAGGTTATCGTGAGTTGAGGTGTGATAGCCAATAGGATCGTCTTGGTAAAAGAGTGCAAGGGTAACTCAGTTGCCGTGGCAACTTGCGCAGCTGGGTTGCCTTGGCAACTAATCGAACGGTTGGCTGGGCAACTGGCTGGGAAACTGTTTTGGCGGTTGGGCAGCAACTTCAAGGTTCGGCAGAGTGTTCTTCAATGGTTTCTTCTTATCCCTAAGCCGAAACTCTAGCTAATTGTGCATGCCTTGACAATACATCCCTGCGTGAATCAAGGGTGAACAACAACCAATCTTGCGCTCCTCTTAGCCGTTGAAATCCTTAACTTATTCCTAAGCCGGATTAATCTTCACCATCAATAGATTAAATAAAGACCATACTCATTCATTTCTTGAATCTAACTCTCCCAATATTAGATAAATAGATAGAATCATGAGATCCTCTCCTAATTCACTCGCAAACAAGAATAAAAACCAAGAATGAGTAAACCTTGACTTGATAGTGAAAAATCTTATTACCTAAACAAAATCCAATTGTTTCTCACAACCACAATACACAATAACCTTAGCCAAATAGATTTAGTTCATGGCTAGGTTCAAAAGAAACACAAAACAAAGAGTCCCTAACATAAACCTAATCGAACAAGAAAAAAAAAGATGAAGAATGGTTGAAAGCTTCTTGCCGATTTCTCTCCCCTTTTTGCACCTCCTTAAGGTGATGGCTTGGTCCTCAATTTATAGGGCTAGGTCAAATTCTTTCTTGAGGAGGAAGTTAAGTTGGAATTAAATACTTTTAAAGAAAATAATTCTTTATTAAATTTAAATTCCTTCTAGATCTTCTCACATCTTCTTGGGATTTAATTTCTCTTTGACCTTTTCATGTAAATCAAACTCCTTTGGGATTTAACTTTGCTCCACGTCATCTTGGGTTTATCTAGTCATCAATTTCGGCTGCCATATCATATTATCCCTTATCGACAATTGCCCTGGCAACTAGCTCGGCATCTCCTTCATGCACTACCCTGGCAACTACGTCAGCATCTCTTTCTTGTTTTGCCTTGGCAACTGGTTCCAGCCTTGCTTTGGAAAGTGATTCTGCACACACAAAAATAACTATCGGCAACACCCTTTTTCCACAAAATTAAGCAAAATATGATATCAAGCTTAACCACCAAGGAAACAATGCAAACATGCATGAATGGCTAATAATGCAACTAATATGAGCCTAAGTCTAGCAATAATATGAATAAAAAAATGTGAATAAAATAGTATTTTTAGACACTTAACACACCCCAAACTCGAACTATTGGTTGTCCTCAAGCAATGCAAACTAATAATTACCCTCCAAGACTTCAATTTTCACAAACTTAGCTTTGAACTTGATTTTAATCCTCAGAATTGTGGCACAAAGTATGATTGGCTTTTCATTTTTCGGACAACTTATGAATTGCTCAGAATCAAACTATAATGCTTGTGAGTGTGTGCGGAGTTGTGTGCAAGTTGATTTTTCGGATTGTATGCAAACAAGAGGTTTTCAAATTACTTCCTTGGGTTCTTTTAACATGTTTTAACTAGATCCGGTTTCAGGCACCTCTAGTGTTTTGTTTTTAGTTTTCTTAAGTTAATTAATTTATTCGACTAGAGCCAATTTCGGGCACCTCTAACGATCAATTTTTAGCACATACTAGAGCCAATTTCGGGAACCTCTAGCATTCATCCAATTTTTATTCTAATCCCCTAATTTTTTAACTATCAACCTAAGTTCGCTAGAATTCCTTAAATCAATCAAGCCATAACAGTGTTTCATCAAGTTTAGCATCATAGTAAGATTCTAAGTGTTTCCACATTTATCCTAGAATAAAAAGTTCTATCAATTAAGTACATAGGCAATGTCATCATCGGATATTCATCAAATCTAGGCAATTCTTGTTCCAACCAAAGGTATGGCAAGCAATTTATGTATCATGTATGCAATACTTAAGATGAATGCAACTAAACATGACAACTAACTAGTAGCAATCCCCCCAAACTCGAGTGAGGCATTATCCTCAATGCATGTAACAAAGAAAAATAAAATGCAAACGAGGACTTACTCCGAGAGTTCGTCATCGTTGATGATTAGTTTCCTTTTGGCCGGTGTCTTGATTCTTTTGCTTGAATGCGGTGGTTACTTTCTTGTTGCCGATGGTGGAATCGATCCTCGTACAAGGGTGTCCTCATCATCCTCTTCCTCAATCTCATTGGCTTTTCGCTTTGGCTTGGAGTAGTCGACTGGTGTGGTCTTCGTTGGTGCAATAGAGGACTCGTCCGAATCTGAAAAATCGGACAATGATTCAGTACAAGTTGATTCAGGCATAGGTGCTTTACCTTTGGCTTTTGTAGTAGTTGTCGGGGCGTCTTTAGCTTTGGTTGTCGCAACATCTTCAGTGTTGGTTGCCGTGGCAACTGCTTGGGCAGGCGCAGTGTAGGTTGCCGCGGCATCATCTGTTGTGGTTGCCGTGGCAACTACTTTATTGGTTGCCGTGGCAAGGATTTTGGCAGGAAAGATGGGGAACGACACGCGGCTGTCTGGGTACTTTTCCAGGATGACTTGGGTGATGGCATTGTTGTGATCTTTCATGTACCGTATGAACATTAGTTGCCAGTCTTCAATTTGCCTAAGACGGTTCACCAACGGTTGTAAGAGTGCTTAAAGTTGTCCTAGGGTTGCTGGTCGAGTTGCCCGGGCATCAGTTGTTTGGGTATTAGGATTTGCTGAGGCGGCAAGAGTTGCCGCGGTAACTGAAGGCGTTAGGGATTTTACCGGTGCCTCTTCTATTAGCTTTCAGATTTATGCTCGATTCCAATCGGACTTTGGTAGGGCCTTTTTATCAGTTGACTCACTTGGGACATGCATCTCCTTGCAAAGATTGGAAATTAAGCAAGGGATGAAAAGAGAACCCTTGTCTTTTGTGCTACATACAAAAATCTCATCACAAATAATTTTTCCAATGTTAATGATATGATTATGCAAAATAGAATGTATGAGCAAAAGACGAGGTGTATCAACGGTAGTATTGTGCGTGGTGGGCATTAAAGAAGTTTTAACAAACTTATTCCATAATTTTGCCTCGGCTTTAAGCTGAAGGCGATTTACCGTGCCCTTATATTTATCATCATTCCAATGAATCCCCGGTAGAGTGAGTGCTTGAAGCACCTTGTCGAGTTGCTTTGGCGTGAGTTGATCAACAAAGGCTTGATGCTCGTCCTTCTCAACGTAGAGCCCGTAAAAGGCGTTGATACTTTTGGGGCTTATGAGGATAGCCTTGTCGCAAACAAAAACATAAGGATTATCCGGGTTAGGTGAGTGAGCTTAGAATTCTCTTACCCATGAGATGTTACCCGGTTCCGATTGATGGCAAAAGATTTGCCACTTTTGATGTGCAATCCTTTGGAAGATGAATGGTTCAAGGCCGAAATCTTGATGAGAGTTGGAGTATTCGAAGCCTTGTTCTTTGCAAATTTTTCGGCTTTCAAACTTGGAGTGAAATCTTTCTTGAACTATCGGTGTAGCAAACTTCTTGTAGCTTGGTTCTTTGGAAGAGCTTGGGTGTGCCAAAAACTTGATTTTGGATGCCATGGATGATCTTGGTTGTGAGTTGGGTAGAAACAAAGAAAAGAAAGCAAAAGAAACTAAAGAGTTGCAAGGTTAAAAGTAGGAATAGGTTTCTTGGAAGTTAAGGTTGATGCGTTAAATAAAAAAGATAGGTAGTAAATATGGTGGGTGGGATTGATTGGAAAGAAAGAAAACAAGGGTATTAATTGGGGGAAGAGGGAAGAGTTTGGCCGGCTATGTAGGAGAATTAGGGTAAATTGGAGGCTTAATATAAGCCTTAGATTTAGCCCATTAGTTTCCTTGTTGAAGAAACTTCCTTCTTGAATCAAATTCCTCTTCATCTTGAACTCTTTTCCTACAATTCAAAAACAAATAAAATAAGGATTAAAATTAAAGATAAACTAGTAAATAAAATAAAAAGAAATAAATAAAGATGTGCAAAGAAATTCTTAAACCTAAAATTAAAAATAATTAAATAAATATGAAAGAAAGATGTAGTCTTAACCTAAAGAAAATAAATAAATCTATCCTAAAAAATAATCAAAATTAATAAAAATATAAATATAATAAGTTCGAATAAAAGAAAACTAAAAATAAAAGGAAAATATCTAAAGGAGAGCATGCTCATGCATCTCCTAAGGTGACCACTTCTTTGTTACGTTCCACATGGGCACCGTTATAGTGCTTCAATCTTTGTCCATTAACTTTGAATTCATGTTTGTCAGTGGTGGACTTGATTATCACGACACCATGGGAGAATGGTTTGACAACTTCGAATGGTCCCGACCATCTTGATTTCAATTTTCCCGGGAAAAGTTTCAGCCGAGAATTGAATAGGAGAACTAGTTGCCCCGACATGAATTACCGCGGCAATAGTTTCTTATCATGCCATTAGTTTGTTTTCTCCTTGTAGATTCGGGCATTGTCATAGGCGAGTGCATTGTCATAGGCGAGTGCATGGAATTACCGGTTGCTTTTGTAGAGTTACCATCGGTAGTACGTTTAACGCTGACCTATTATCAATCAATACTCCCGACAACACATACCCCTTGCAATGGGTAGTGATATTTAGAGCTTTGATGGATCTCATACCTCCCTTCGGGATCTCGTCATCGCTGAATGTGGTGTGGTTGTATACGGTGATATGCCTCACTATTATGTCCAGCTTAGATACAGAAATGTCACCAGGTACAAACATTTTGTTCAACACCTTTAACAATGCACCCCGATGCTTTTCAGAGCTTAAAAGCAGCTCTAACACTGTAATCCTTGCTGATTGCTTTCATAGCTGTTCTACTCCATTGTACTCGTTGTGCCTTAGAAACTTCAGAAATTCCTGTGCCTGAGCCTCAGTTACCGGCACATTGATCTTTGGAGTGAACTCTTCACCGAATATCTGAGCAGGACCGGTTGGTGTACCTTTTCCTTTATCCTTTGTACCTTTTCCCTTATCCCTTTTCCCTTATCCTTGTGTCGGCTCTTCTTTTATCATTTGTTCTTTCTCCTTATCAGGCTTCGACTTCTCCGGTATGGTTACGTTGGCTGTATAATTCCAAGGGGTTTGCCGCATATCTTTGAATAGGAACGGGGCTGGTGCTGAGATGATAATTTTGGGAGCCACCTTTACAGCTTCTCCTTGAGACGAACTTGCTTCCTCTGATCTGGAAGAAATGACAAAGGGCCTATCTATTCCGTACTTGATGATGGGCTATCTGACGCACATACATCTAACCCCTTCCTTCCTGCAGCCTCCTCAAAGAACTCTATCTTTTTACTGTCCATCAGCTGTTAAATAAATTCCCTGAATTCTTCACATTGTTGGATGACGTGTCCTCCATCTTGGTGGAACTCACAATAAGTTGTACACTCCTTCTACACCACTACCATGCCCCTGTCGATCAGGCGGGCAATGCATAATTGTTGGAACACCCACCGCAATGGAGACTTAATTTCTGATACGTCTTCCTTGGTCTTCCTAGCAGAGTATTCCTCAATAGCATTTACTTTGTAGTTCCCGTGATTAGGTAACGTATTAGCAGCCACGTTCGGTTTCTCGAACTTTAATACCCCAGAATTAATCAGACTCTTTACGAGTTTCTTGAATGTGAGGCAATTTTCAGTGGGGTGACTACGAGCACCGCCATGATAATCATAACGTACCATGACGGAAACAGAGGTTTGAACGGGGTAACATAGTACGGGCAGACCAAATCAGCTTTGTGTAACTGGAATAAAGCTCAGAGTATGAAACAGGCAACGGAGTAAAGGCTGCTTTCTCTTTTTTTCTTGGAGCTCTCTCTTCTCTTTGGTTCCGAGCCTTCCATGTCGATGCTTGCGGCTGAGAGACCGTAAAGTTCTTTGAGGCATTGTAAGTACTCGTAGTATTTACCTCATTCTCACTCTTCTTGTTGTATTTTGGAGAGCTATCCCCACTATTAATCATGTCACTCTTAATCACCAATTCGAGAGACTCCCCAGTCCTGATCAAATCGGCAAAGCTCCGAGTTGTATTATTGATAAGGCGATCGAATAGTGTCCCCTTCAGAGTGTTCACGAATAGGGGCGTGATCTCGTGGTCAGGAATTGGTGGCTGTATCTAAGAAGCCACCTCCCGCCACCTCTGGGCATACTATCGCAGACTCTCATTAGACTTCTGTCCCATGTTTTCTAATATGATCCTGCTAGGGGTCATATCTGTCACATGTTTGTACTGCTCAATGAACACCTTCAAAAGATCCTTCCAAGACTTGATATTTACCTGGCTTAATTGGGTATACCAACGGAGTGCTGCCCCAATCAGACTATCCTGGAAACAAGGGATTAAAAGCTTTTCATCCTTGATGAAGGCTGCCATCTTTCGGCAGTACATGGTCACATGCACCGAAGGACATGAAGTTGAGATCATTGGTGGTAAAATGAGGTCAGATACTAAGCTGAGATCATTGGCCTCATCCCTTGGTTCCTTCGTGGCTTGTAGTGCTCTAAATTTCTCTTCCATGAGACGAAATATTTCCTCCCATTTCTTTTCCACTTCTCTTCTGATTTTCTCGACCAAATTCAGATCCGGCACTTCTTCTCCATAGAATGCCTCTGTATCGATGGGTTGTCTTTCAGATGCCCCTGCTTGAAGACTAGTAGATATCCCACAGGGTCAATGTATACACTTTTTGCCGGACTTGGCATCTTCGGTTGAACCTTTCTGTGAGGTGTGATACCTTCGGGCTCTTGGGTGACTTTATCTATAACCTTTTCTTTCCCAAGGCTTTTTGCCAGCAATGCAGTTATGTCAGATACTATCGCAGCTTGTGATTGAGCGATCTGATCGTTGAGGCTCTTTTTGGCTTCATCGAAACGTGCTTCCAAATCTTTCTGCCCCTTTTCCAAACTGACTATTCTGTTTTCCATCAATTTGCTTTGAAACCGAGTAAAGTATGGATGCGGAATGGTTGCGGCTTATCTTTTAGTTTACTGCCATAATATTTACACTATCAATATTATTGCAAAGAAAGGTAAATGCATGTATAATGATGCAAATGCGATGATGTGATGCAAGAATGTATGCTAATAAAGGTACTGATTCTGCTGGTAATCACCCTTTTGAACTACTTTCATAGGAATTAAAGGGTCCAGATTACAAAATATTAAAGTAGAGTTCTACACATAAGCCCTAGCTCTATCTCCTAACTTCTCGATAGTCCTGAGCAGCTTGATGAACCTAGGTGCTTCTTTATGTCTGAGGTTATGAAAGGTCGAAGAGCTTCGGCTTCTGTAGATAAATCTGTCATATGTCCCGCAACCTGTCGTATCTCCGCCATCAGGGTCATGTAATACTGGTCTCTGTCTTGGATCATCTGGGAGGCATCACGAAGTCTTCGCCGCCAATAATTGTCTCTACCCGCTGTAGCTTCTTCGAATACCCTGATTCTCCCCCTGTAATCCTGAACGGTTTCCTCAAGTGACACAATGCAGGCTCATAACATACAAATTTCACGTTCCCTTTCTTATAGTTCGATGAAGCCATTCCTCTGACGATAAGCCTGAAAGGACTGCTCCAACTCTGTTAGTCTCCCTTCTAACTCGATATTCTGATCTTGGCTCTGATTCAGGCTTTGGACAGTGTCATTGTACAAGTTTTTCATCTCTAGTAGTCTATTCCTGCTCCTCATGGATTTTCTCTTCCAAATGGCAGTGTTCTCTCTTTCGTAGATGATTGCTTGCTTGCCATTGACGATCTCTTGCCTAGCTCTTTCTTTCTCTTGGTTAATAGCATCCTTGAAAGACTGTCTTTCACTCTCGATGGCTAACTTGTAACTTTCTATCTCTTTCTCGATTGCTCACTTGCATTTCTCTCGTTCTTCTTCAACTAAACGCATACAGTTCATCATTTCCTTCTTCACAACTAGGAACTGGCTTCGGCTGGCATTTTGCATCTTTGCTTGGAGCTGGAGAGTATCTTTCTGATAAAGAGCTTTCTTCTCACTCAGATCTGCATTCAACTTCTTCAACTGCCTATTGGTCCTATCTCGTTCGTCGACATTTAAACTTGCCTTGTAGAGTTCATCCATATGCTGAGTCTGTAAGGCCTCAATCTTTTTCTTAACCTCCTCGAGTTCATTTCGCAGAATGTCAGCCTCGGATGGTACTATCATCATATTCTCCTCAAGTGACATGGTTGGTCCTTGGTCGGGTTTTGGAATCTTGCCATTAATCCTCATGTGCCTCCAAAGATCATAATCCAGGGTGATTATGGGCTCGGTATCTCCTTCTACCCTGATCCGATAACAGTGATCCCAAGCTCTCATGATGGTCTGAACCTTCGTCCTGAACTTGCCCTTGAAAGAAAACTCACTTCGACTTAGACCGGCGGTGACGAGAACGAACTATCGCGATCCAAATTGTCGGGACACCAAAAGCGGAGCACAAGCAATCCCACCATATAACCCTAACATCATTAGCCAGTCGTAATTGCCGTAGCTGTATAAGAAGTAACTAACCCTGCAGAGCCATGGAACTCTCCACACTATGCCTTCATCTTGAATGTTCTTAAAGATCTGGGTCCATTTATCCCTCTTCAAGTCTTCTCGCCATTCCTTCGCTAAGTACTCCCGCAAAGGCAAAAAAAGTCTTAGAATTATATTCTTGGTAAAACCCTTGTTGGTGTCTTCCACATATGGCTCTGGATCCAAACATGTAGTAGCTGTGCACACCCTCTAAAACGTCACTCTTCATGTTTTCGGCTTGCATTCAGAGAAATGAAAGTTTTGATTAAGATTGCCGATACTAGATTATCCTTCCGCTTTAGACGCTCAAATAGATCTAAGATGGCTACATCGATGTTTCCAAGGACCCTCGAAAAGATGACCAAACCATATATCCCAAAGGCGAATAGGTCCATCTTCTTTACCTCATCTGGGTATGCGGGTATGATGTCTCGGATACTCTCCCATGCAAAGGCTAGACTGTCTCCTCGGACTTGGTTCAGGCCATTAACCCAATCTTCGAAGAGTAATTCTGGTTCTTCGGCGGCTTCGCATAGATCTAATCTTTATGGATATTCTTCTGATTAAGTAAGGTTATGTATTCTTCTACCGTAGGTATCATATCTTGACCGTTGAAAGTGAAGCAACAAAAAGCAGGATTCCAGAACTGAAAGATGGCTCGGAGTAAAGACTGGTTGACTCGGACATACATCAACTGAGCTATGTCGCCATAACTATCACAGAATGAGTCTTGTAGTCTTCGATCCCATCCTTCCCAAATCCTTGTAAGATCTCATAGGCCATTATGTTAAAGGTTCACATAGGTATACCCTGACACTATGCGCTCGCTCGGTAAACTGTTACCTTGGGTCCTCTGATTGACTTCTGACCAATGTCTGACGGTTGAGTTCGTCCTTCTTAAGATACCTTTTTTCCATGATGAAAGATTTTCTGATTGGGCAAACCACTTGATCCAGTACCTTTATATAATGTAGATGCAATGATATATGCAAAAAAGCAAAACAAAAAAGAAAACAAGTTAGTTCCGGATAAAATAAATAAATAAAATGACAAATTAAATAAGGTAAGCAAACAAAACAACCCTATTTACATCCCGTCTAAAACACCTAGTTTATCCGTATGGCTCTAAAATGGTGGGTTTTCTATATTCTCTACATGCAGTGTTGGTGCTAAGAGGTACCCGAACTGTCCTGCTGTCCCCTACTAAAGGTAGCAAGGCCCCGATCATCACCCATTATAGGCTCCTTTCAACCGGGTTCAATTTAGGGGGACCCATTCGCTTAAGCCCCTACGAAGGAACGGTATCCTCACGAAAGCATAAGGTATTCGAGCCCCGAAGTTACTTTGCTAGGCCCATACGGAGGAACGATATCCTCACGAAAGCACTAGTGTTTCCCCCCACTTAAAAAGGATGGGTTTATATGCCAAATTTTAAATGCGTTAAAATAAACGCGCAATTGTAACCGAATTTTAATTTAATAGTTACTTTAATCCGAAATTTTCGATATTAATATGGGGAGTCTCCATCTGTAGCGATCTTTTTCTTTTTCGCTAAAAAAAGGGAGGGTTTTACTGTGTTTGGAGTCTTTCGGGTATTTAAAAATGTATTCCGTGGGGTTTTAGAAAAATCGTGTTTAATTTTAAAAAAGGAGTCGCCACCGGCCACTAAGGTAGGCCGGACACCATAAAACCAGAGATTTTAAAATGTTGGGTTCGGGAGTCGGTTACGGATGAGGAAGGATTAGCACCCCGACGCCGCCCAAAATTGGTACTTTAATAATTACCGCTTTATTAATATTAGACTTTCTAGATTAAAGTGACGATTAAATTAAAATTTAGTTATAAATTCGAGTAAATTTTAAGGGCCCCGTTATTTGAGAGTAAACTGATAGACCACGATCACTGCGTTTGATACTGGCCACGTTTACGCTCAAATAAAAGGGCACCGCATTGACAATTAATATATCCGTTATGCAATCTTAGAAAACATAAAAAAAATACATTCATATTGACTTGGTATTAAAAAACATATAAAACATGAATATTACAATATTAAACAAAAATAATAAAATACATGAATAAAAAAACATAACCCATCATAATAAAAAAAACAAAGTAAACGTTAACAAGTAAAAAGACCATACTTCACAATTAATTAATTATGTAGATCACATGGAAAAAAACACAATGCAACATATGCATGACATAAAGATGATATGATATTAAACTAACAAATCAAAGCAACATGCGAACATATACTTAATATTTAACATATGACATGATTTACATACGTAAATTAAAAAATATTATATGTGACAAATAACACCACACTAACATACAACCTAAAAAGGCAATGTGAACATAAAATCCATGCTAAAATACAAAAAACATGCCATAAAAAGGCTAGAATAAACTCAAATCAAACAGGTAAGATATGAACGAACGAACAAAAATATAAAAGTATAATATCATAGACTAAACATATATCATAAAACATAAAAACATGTAATAAAAAGACACATAAAAACACAAATAGGTAGTGCAAACATACTAAAAAATCACACATAGAATAAAACACGAAGGATAAAATAAATATGCTAAAACATATATATATACAACATGACATATTATAAATATAACATATTAACATGACAATGCACATAAAAAACATGGCACAAACGAAACACATATGAATATGACGGGCAACATAAATATGCTAAAAAACACATAATAAGAACAAATAAGCATAAATATTTAAAAAAAACAAGGGACCGAAATTAAATAAAATAGAATAGGAGGACATAAATTAAAAGAAGAAAACACACAATTAAGGATCAAATTAAAAACTGGAATGAAGCCACAAGGACTGGATGTGTAAAAAACCCATGCGGTAAGCTTGATCTTAAAACATTGAAAACGCGGAGGGACTATGAGTGAGATTTTTCCATTTAAAAATTGAATCAGTTTAATTTAGGGGTGAAATTGAAATTTTTGGAAAACAACGGAGGACTAATGTTGTAATTGGACCAAGGGGCAGACTCGTTTTGAAAACATCCAAAACGCGGGGGGTTTATGATGTAATTAGACCATTTTAAAAAAAATAAACTCTATAAAACCCCTTTATTCGGCCAAAATTCACCCTTTTACCATTTTTTAACCCTTTCAATAAAACAACCCTTGCCTTTCATTTTTCTCTCAACTTAGAACCCCAAACCCTCTGATAATCACCCCGATAGCTGTACTCAGCCGGTCTCAGGCGAGGCTCGACCGTAAGGCCGCCTCAAGCCGTCCTGGACCGCGGCTGCTCGACAATAAAATCCCAAAAGAAAAACCTACCCCTTTTGTTTTGTGGCCCAAAAAACCTTGATTTCTACTGTTTCGAAGCGAGGAAAAAAAGCCCTTAAATGGCTCACCCCTAAAGGCTTGTAGCCAACCAGAAAGGGTCTTTTCAATTCAGGTAAACTCAGCTCTTTTTTGTTATTACTTTTTGTTTACATGCATGCATGAGAGGAAAAAGAAAAAAAAAGGATTACCAGTAAAACTCTGGGTTTTTTTGTTTTTTATTTCGAATCTTCTCTGAGTACAAAAAATGGATACATTTGATATATAAGTTGTATTTGATTGATTGATTTTTTTGCTTTGCCGACAAGTTTAGAATAAAATGATTTTCTCTATGATCTAACTCGTACTTCTCTGATTTTGCATGTCTGATTTGGTGAGCCGGCGAAGCACAAGCATACTGCGGCAGCGGCGGAGCAGCCTTTCGGCCAGACGTGTTCTTGGCCGTTGGATCAGATCTGATCCAACGGCAGAGATGGCATGAGGAACAGACAGGTCAGATTTGATCTAGAGACTAGTGGGGCGGCGTAAGATGGTGCCACGTGGCGCTCAGCAGCTGAGGAGTCTTGTGCGTGTGATGCACATGCGCGTGGGGAGCTGAACGGCTCGCGCGTGATACCACGCGGCCAGCTGGATGGTCTCCCTCCTTCAATCGTGGCCGTTGGATCAAGATTTGATCCAACGGCTCCTAGTTGGCTGCGTACAAGGAAAGACATGTAATTAGGGTTAGGGTTTAATTGGGTTTGACCAAACATGGGCCATGTAATTTTAATTTTGGGTTTTGTAATATGGACTTGGACTAATATTTGGGTTTTTAATATATTATCTGTTATAATAATAATAATAATAATAATAATAATATATACACACATACACGCACATATATACAAGCATACATACATATATATAACATACACATATATTCAAATACTTATATATATCACATACATTTAAGCACAAACAAAAACATATATATTCACACATAATTGATATAAACATACATGCATAAGTACACATATACACAATGAAAAACAAATGTGACATAAAAATGTAGACACACATGATACACATACACCTCAACACTTATTAATAGGTGCATGCTACACAATATATATGCACCACACATGCATTCACACACATCACACACATGTATTACATTTATATTAATAATGTATACACACACACACATATATGTAAACATGCCATAATAATATTAATTAATTATTACATTAATACAGATTAACACAATATTTACACCAGATAAGAAATGAGTGATTACAGGTACGCATAGCTGGAAATTACTCTAGGTGTCTGTACACGGGCAACCGTATCGGTACGCCCTTTGGCTACTAGAATCCCCTATTTTTGATATCGAACAAACATATCGGTACTCATGAGGAATGTACTAATACCCTTTGTAAATTATACTCGTATCAATACAAGAAGGTAGTGTATCGGTACGCAGTTCGTTAATTCTGGTAATATGATTTCTGAAGTTTAAATCTTTAAAGTTTAATCCTTGTTTCTTGATCATGCAATTAAATGAGTTTGGATGATTATTTTAAGTTGAAATTTAACCTACTGCCATATAATATGACTTATTAATCTTGGTTTTAAGTAAGTCCTCGTAGTTTTCCAAAATTATAATTTGGTCCTTAGTTTGCGTTATCGGCTAATTGGATGTCAATTCAACGCCCAAATGGGTTGTAAATTTATTTGCTACCAACATGGTCACCCTAGGACTTAATTATGCATTTAGACAAAATAAAAGAAAAAAAATTGGATCATTTTCTAAGAAAATTATTCGGGGTTGCTTCGGCAAATCTAATGTAGCTCGCTCGGTTCAGTCTGGTGTTTAGGCCAAGTTAAGGGGGTGACAATATGAAAAATTGTTATCTGACATCCTGGCCAAGAGAATGCAGATGTGCAAAGTTTTGCAAGCCAACGTTTTGATCGAGAAGCTGCCAAAGTCCTGGTCCGACTATCGCAACTCTCTCAAACATAAAAATAGTGGCATTTCATTATAGGAGATGGTGGGGCATATGAAGATAGAGGGTGCTAACCGCTTGTAAGATAAGGTTACCAACTCTACTGGTCAATTTTCTTTTAAAGCTAACTTGGTTGAATCTCATGCTACCTCAGGGTCTAAACCCAAAAAGATCCATGTCACCTGCTATGTGTGTGGACAAGCCAAACACAAAGCCTAACAATACCAACATCGGTCTTACCGCCAGAACAACAAAAGACCACAACTAAATGTTGCAGAGAACACTGATGACATCATTAGAGCAGTGGTTTCAGAAGTCAATCTGGTGGAGAATACTACTGAGTGGTTTGTTGACATTGATGCTTCCAGGCATTTCTGCGCCAAAAGGGAACTGTTCGAAGATGGAAACTATAATACCCTAAAAATTGATCTAGTTAGAATAGGGTTTCGATAATCGAAAGATCTATATCGGAAAGGTCTGAATGTTGCATTAACTTTAATTGTATGGTCAAATATACTGTATTGGACTCTAATTGAGTCAATTGATAGAATTTGGACCTAATTGAATTCCTTGAAAACAATTTAAGTGACTAAGTTATGAAAATTGAAAGTTTTGGGGTGATAGTGCAAAGTTTGGAAAGTTAATGGACTACCCTCGTAATTTCCCCATTTTTAGGATGAATCACCTCTTAGCTTGCCGCCCATTCATGTGAAGGGGGCATAGGTGATGTCAAAGGATGACAAACACATGATGATAATTATTATAATTTCAATTTGATAAAAGATAGATATTAATATATTAAGCTTACCCTTAGAGGATGGTAAGCTCTTCGGTTTGTCTAAAGGAGTTAAAATGAGTTTAAAGTTTGATGTTCTATTGAAAGTCAACCCACCGAGCCCTTCTTCAATTCCATTAATATTTTCTTCATCTTTCATGAAACTTAACCAAGCAACTCTATTGTCATCCCCTACCAATGCTTAATCTAGCACCTCTATTGCTAGTTTGAGTTTTCTTTGATTTCTCTACACCGTTGTATAACCCTCGATTTGGTAAGCTAAAGCCAGAACAATTTTGTCAATCCATGGATTATTAAAGTTTAATTTCAATATTAAACTCTTGAAGACCATAGTTGCACCCATGCTTTAAAGGTATAAATCCATGGAGATTTCATTGGCTAAAGGCTATGTTAAGCTCAAGTATTGATTTTGAATTCATAATACTGATTCTAACATCTCCCTATTATTTTACCTAGCTCAAGTATTGGAGAAAGAAAGACCATCATCTCTTTCAAAGGCTAGGGACAAATGGATTGTCATCCGAGAGCCTTAAGAGCTTCAGAAGCTAAGGTGGGTGTAGTCAATGTCTCAAAAATAGGCTAGGTGTCTTTCCCGATTCATTGGATATTGATTATTGCATTGCTAACCTTTCGTATTGAGGATATTGCATATAACATTGTTGGAGGCCATATTGGTAAGTATTAGTGAGTATTGCATCGAATCATTATCTGTAGCATCGTTATTGCAGTCACCGGGGTCATTAAAATATTGTTATTGAAACATTGCTATTGGACTATTGTTATTGAACCTTGGATTCGAGTGGACTTTGGATACAATTGGCATGCTATAGAATTCATGAGCTTATTGGTACGAGTGGCTACGACCTTTATTGTGGTGAGGCGAAGGTATGTTGTGTTTTGGTCATAAAGGTAAGACGGAGGGACAAGACCACTATCATTTTGGTGAGGCGTAGGAGTTCGCGTATCCATACTCCCTACATCAATCCAAGGAAACCTATTGCTATTGATTATTGATATTGCCTAAATATTTTTATTGCATTGATTATTGTCATTGCATCGTTTATTGTTATTATTATTGAACATAGACTTAAACATGTCGTCATATTGTTGCTATTGATGTTGTTGAAGCATGGTTTAGATGTATTCATTGCATTTTGTATCGTTTAAGACTACCTCACTAGGAAAAGTATGCTTAATGCTTTCATTTTCCATGCATTTCAGGTTAACAAGGTTTTGAGTTGAAGATCGGGGTGTCACAGGTTTTTGGCAAGTCACGAAGTCATTATAGTAAAGTATGTCAACCCTAAAAACTCCTAGAATAATGGCATAATGGTTGTATAAGTTGTTTTTTACCATATGGATGTATGTATGCCGTGTATGTTTTTGGTATGTTTAAAAAGCTAAAATGAGACTATTGAAAATTGGTTAAAAATGGTTAAAATGTATATTTAGCCTAATGTGGGGAAAATATAGTAAACGGATTCATTTGGCTCTAAAATTTCATTGAATTTGGTTAAGGTTTAGTTAGGTAAATGGCTAATATACCAAACTAAAACTGTCACTACAGACCCTATCGTATCGATACGAGTTGTGGCGTATCAGTATGGGCTTGCATAATTTGACCCAAGTTAAAGGGCGTACCGATACGGCTTTATCTGTATCGGTACGGGTTTTTGAATCTAAAATTTTAGTTTTAGCTGGGTATCGGTACGGGTAAGGGCGTACCGATCCCTTTCTTGTACAGATAGCTTTGTATCGATACAGTTGTATGCGTATCGATACTCCTTTTCTTTACTGGACTCTAAAATATTAAATTAAGGCCTCATGTACTGATACCCGGTATCGTTACATGTATAGTATTCTGTAAACGTTTTAACGATCATTAGTGTATCGATACGGTAGGACTAGTATCGGTACAACCTTTTGAATCTTAAAAATTATTAAGTCATATTGATCATAGCATATCGATACAGGATGCCTCGTATCGGTGCGACCCCTATATTGCAATAACTAGTTTACCGAACTCAACTAAGACGTATCGGTATGGCCTCAGTGCATACCGATACCCATACCGTTAATTTTTTTAATAAAGTTTAAAACGAATTTTGGAATATTACAGTTTGGTTACTAAATCTTGTAAGGTTAAATTGGGCTAGTAAATGAACTCCGATCGATTTGAAAATTTATAGATACATTGCCTATAGCTTAAATTACTCTGTGGTAGGTTTAGTTTCTGAAATGGACCCTTAATTTATCGAAATTATAATTTAGTCCCTAAAGCTTGTAAAAGTTTAAGATTGGTCCAAAATTTAGTAATTCAGTATCGTATTGAAATACCGACCCCATTGTTGTATAATTCAATGTATTACTTATCGATTCTTTATCAAATCTCCAATTATTGAATAAATTATCACACCGAATATCGTATCTTTCTCCATTAACGTGCTAGGTCTGATAGAGATGGCGAATATAGGTTTAATTTTCTTAAAGAGGTGTGTGAGAAGAATAGCCTAATTCAAGAGACCTCTGCCCTATATTTTCCTCAACAAAACGGCGTAGCCGAGAGGAAAAATAGAACTTTAAAAGAGATGATGAATTTTGTAAAACCCTAAAATCAGGCCTAGTGAGAATTCAATTTCGACGACCGGAGATTTTACATCAAAAAGTCAAACTATAGCATTAACCTTTGACCAAGTGGTCAATTATTGAAATATTGAATTCCAAATTAGTATTGTTATTGATCAAGGACCTTATTGTAAACATTGAACTTGGTTAGTGATCAAATAGGAAAAATTAGAACTATTGGGCCAAAGGTGAAATAGTTGGAAAGTTAGGGGACTAATCATGTAATTAGCCCCTCAACCCATGAATCACCACTTACGTGGGCATTAGGGTGAAGTTCCTTCTCCTAAAGGTAAAACAAATAGAAAAGAAAGAGATAAGAAAAGAGTTATAAACTTACCTAGTTAATTATTAACCCACACCCTCCATATCCTTCTTCATCTTCTTCCTAAGTTGGTCAAGCAAACACCGTCATTGGAGGATACTCCAAGCTTTGATTTTCTCAAGCTTCTTAATCCTAAACTATAAGTATCGATTAGGTAAGCAATATCCCTTAATTGATTCATTGATTTCATGGCTAAAACTCTGTCTAAATCTAAGTCCACGAAATCAAGAACCCTAGAATTTCCTAGGGATATCAAGGCTCAATCTCTATTGTTTTTCATAGCTAATAAGTTTCTATGAATCTATTATTGATATTGAAATCCTTGTGATTTCTATTCCTTTGTAGCTCAATAAAATCAAGATGAAGAATCACCAAATCCATCAAATTCCAAAAACTCAAAGAACAAAGGAATTGTCATCTGGGAGCCCTAAAAGCTTCAAGAGTATCGGTGAGTGTAGTCGGTGTCTCGGGATTGGCTAGGTGCCTTTTCTAATTTCATTATATTGGTCTATTGCATTTCCATCATTTAAATCAAGGCATGTATACATAAAAACCTTGTTGAAGGTATTATTGGTAAGGTTATTACATTGTTATATTAATTATCGATTCATGGTATTATTATTGATAACATTGGAATATTATGAAAGGCCATATTGATCTTGATACACCTTTATTGAAAAGTTGACATAGCCATTTTTATTGTTATTGCTATTGTTATTGTTATTGGCCTAACTATTGAATCCTTGGATACGAATGGACAATGGATACAATTGGCATGCCATAGAATTCATGAGCTCATTGGTACGGAGTGAACTACAGTCTTAGAGCTAAGGCTCTATTTGGTGATGTTGGCAAGATGTGTTGGTTTTGGTCCTATTAGTGATGTTAGAGGATATTGACCATTTATTGTTGGCGATGTTGGTTGCGAATTCACGTATCCACTTTCATATATCGATCCAAGGAATTAAGTTATTGAAATTATTGTTAAAATATGGTTTGGGATGAATTTATATTGATTTTCATGTTATTGATACCATTGTTGTTCATCCTATCATTGTTGACTACCTCATTAGGCTATATAAGCCTAACACATCTCATTTCCATGCATTTTCTGGTTAAAAGGTTGTTGGATCAAGGATCGAAGTAAGAAGCATTTTGGAAGCAAGTCTACAAGTTACATGTAATGTAAACTTTGTCTTTAAACTCCTAACAAGGTATCATAGGGTCTAGACACATTAGTTTAGCCCCATTTTGTGTGTATATGATGCTCACCATGTTGAAATAGCTAAAGTATGGAATATGACATGTTGGATAGTTGGAAAATTGGTAAATATGACTTATAATGCATTAATAAGTGAAATCATGACAAATGGATTCTAAGTGCTATGAAATTTGACATGTAGGTAGTTAGGATGATTAAAAACTTGCTTGTAAATTTTGGTAAGAATTGGACAAGGTTAAAACCCCTAAAGTGATTAAAAACTAGAAAAAATCTGTCATTATAGGTCTATCCGTACAGGTACGGGTGATGGCATATCAGTACAAGTATGCATTTTGGGACGCAGGTAAAAAAGGGTGTATCGATACGGCTACTAAGTATCGGTATGAGAAAATGAATCTAGAAAATTACTGTAGTATCGCATCGAAATTGTATCGATCCATGAGGTTGACCTTTTTATGTTAACTGCGCGTACCAATACCCAGTATCGGTACGAGCTTAATGAACTTAACCATTTTAACGGTCATGGTAAGTGTATCAATACGGCCTAGGCGTATCGATTCGGTAAATTCACACTAGAATCTGAATTTAATTAAGACAAGCATAGTGTACCGATACGGTTAAACCCGTACCGTTCATGACTATTTTAACGACCATGACACAGGCGTACCGATACGGCCCTTTGAGTATGGGTATCGATACAGGTAAGTTAGTTAAAAGATGATTAATAGAGGTTTTAGAATTTTGTAAAATGGTCACTGAATTTTATAAGGCTTAATTGAACATACAAATAAACTCTGGCTTTTTTGGAAATTTGTGTGCAAGACATTCATGCATTGAATTTCACATTCATAACCCTAATAATTGACTAGACCCTGTAATTTATTAATTTTGCAATCTAGTCCCTAAATTTGCATAAGTCACCAAATGAACCTTAATTACAATTTAGGCAAGCTTTATTGATTGTTATTAGCTATTGCGTCGCACTGAAATCATTGGTTCATCGTTTATGGTACAAGTCATCGTAAATATTGGTCTGATCATTGTATTGTTCACCGATAACACTTTTTGACCCGGATTCCTATCGGACTAGAAAGGGGGTGTTACAGTTGTGGTATCAGAGCTAGAGTTTAGTCAATTCTAACACTAAACTAAAGTATATTGTATTGTTATTGCATTGCATATGCCACCTAGGAGTTTATTGTTGTGTATATTATGACTTGCTATTAATCTGATCCTTTTTCCTTTTATAGTATAAGATGTCTAACTCTGAGAAAGGTCACGAAGAAGTTGAGAATACTACAGGCTCCTCGACACATGGCGAGGAGAAAATGGGAGACCCCCGAATCCACAAGTTCCCCAACAAGAACCATTGAATCCCAAACTCATACTACATATTACTCAATTTGAATACTACCAGAATATGACTGAGATGTTCAAACATTTCATGGTTACTATTAAGTTTGAGCAGTTTGCACAGTCCTTTGTAGCTACTACTTCCACGACTTGAGCGTCTATCGATAAGTTGGCTCAACATCAAGCTTCTACCTTTACAGGCAGTGATGGTGATGACCCTGAAGTGGAAGAATATTGGCTAGATAGCACATTGAGGATATTGAATAAGCAGTTACAGTGTTCAGATGAGCATAAACTAGAGTGCCCCTAGCCTTGTTAGCAGGCGAGGCTCTGCATTGGTGGGAGACCGCTATACTTACTGCTCTTGAGAAAGCTGTAACCTGTGAGTTCTTTCTGCGTGAATTCAGGAAGAAATACATCATTGAGTATTTTAGTAACTATTTTGGGCGAAGAAAGAAAATTAGAGGGAATTATTTTGAATAATTATTTTATGAAGAAGATGATGAATTGGTGGTTTGAAGCAAGTGATGGCACTAAATTGATGAGTAGAAAAATAATGAGAAGTTAGTAGAAATTAGAAGTTTATTATGGAAAGCTATGTAGAAGATTGAATTTTGGCAGTGACTTCGAAAATTCACCATAAATTATAAAAAAATGATTAAATGATGAATTTTATATCGTTGTAAAGATTTGTTCGTCTAGTTTCGTTTCCAACAAACGGAAACTAATTTCGAGTTCTGAGTTAAAAGATATGACTTTTTAAATGAATGAAGGTCGAAAAATTTACGAAGCAGTTTCAGTCAAAATCTAGTTTTTGTAGATTTTATTAATTTATGTGGCTTATACCGCTAGAACCATTATCGAATCTAGTTTTTCAAGTATAAAGGAAATTAAAATCCAGAATGTATTCTGCCTGGTATAAGCAAATCTTTGACGGTAATGCAAGCTGTCAGAAAATGGAATTTGAAACATTTTATATTTAAATGTGAGTTAGCAAGCTCGGAAGAATTATTGGAAGTTCAAATTGGTCACTAAGGACCATAATGAGTTTTTGAACAGTACAAGAATGAAAGGAAAAATATTTGGAAATTTTATATTCGAATGATTATATTAGACAGCGTGTTTAAGGTATTGTTAGATTTGAATCTAACAAATATTTTATCTTATTCATGTGATTAATGAAGTCAAGTCCGAATCAAAGAAGGTTCGAGGTTCTATAAAGGAAAGGATCGAGTAGAATTTAGTGAGGCATGCTAATAAATGGCCTAGGTGAGTGCAATGCATACATAACATGATACATGGATATTTTATACATCATTGGTAAGACTTGCGATAAATCTACCTGATTTATATATTGGCATGATACTTATGTCATTGATCATATATTTGACATATTTTAAATATGTCAAAAGTTGAATTATTAATGCATGGATCACTAGTTATATATGATGTTATATTATGAATGGTATTTCGAGTATTAACTGCCCAATATTAAATTATATTGATATACATTGCCATGGATGGAATAAATATGGAACTTATGCCCAAATAAGTCAATTGAGGGATATGATATATTTGGCATGCCATAGAGTCCAGCAGCACGCTGCATAATCGGGAATTCGGGATAGCACTATAGTGTACCTAAAGGTCACTTAGTGTATGGTTAGCACAGCCTTATATGTAACCTCCTAAATTTGACCTAATTTACCTGGATCAAAGAGATGTGGATACTGAGCTTTGACAATGTCCTTGGGCTCCCATGTAGCCTCATCAGGACTAGGATTATGCCACAAGACCTTGACCATCTTAATGATCTTCCTCCGGAGAACTTTCTTGTCCTGAGCAAGAATCTCAACTGCTTCCTCCTTAAAACGCAAGTCGGGACGAATCTCAATCTCTTCCACAAGAATAATATGAGATGGATCAGCATGATAGCGTCTCAACACCGAAACATGGAAGACATCATGAATACGATTAAGCTCTGGTGATAACTCAAGCTGATAGGCAACTGGTCCAACTCGACGGATGATACGGTAAGGGCCAGTGAAACGAGGACTCAACTTGTCTTTCTGACCGAAACGAAGTATCTTCCTCCATGAAGATAATTTCAAGAAAACCTCATCTCCCACATCAAACTCAAGATCCTGGCGTCTTAAATTGGCATAAGACTTATGTCTGTCAAAAACAGCCTTAAGTCGATCCCGGATTAATCTAACAGTCTGTTCAGCCTCATGAAAAAAATTTGGTCCCAACAATATGTGCTCTTTAAGCTCGGTCCAACCAATAGGTGTATGGCACTTACGCCCATACATGCCTCATACGATGCCATCTTGATACTAGTCTGGTAACTATTATTGCAGGCGAACTCTGCAAGCGGTAAGAAGTCCTCCCAACTGCCTCTATAATCCACAACATAACCCCTCAACATATCCTCAAGAATCTAGATTACCCGCTCAGACTGGCCATCGGTCTACGGATGATAAGCAGTGCTAAAATTTAACCGAGTACCCAGAGCTGTGTGAAGAGACCTCTAGAACTTCGCTGTAAACCTTGGGTCCCAATCAGAAATGATAGAAAAAGGCACCCCATGAAGTCTTACAATCTCTGAGATGCAGAGCTTAGCTAACTTACTCAAGGAATAGTTAACCCGAACAGGAATGAAGTGTGCAGACTTAGTCAACCGATCAACAATAACCCAGATAGAGTCTTTCTTTAAGGGAGTTAAAGGAAGACCACTGACAAAATCCATCGTCACACGCTCCCACTTCCACTCAGGAATCTCAATGTGCTGAAGTAACCCAGACGGACATTGATGCTCTGTTTTTACCTTCTGACAAGTCAAACACTTCGACACAAACCCAACAACATCCCTCTTCAGGCCCTTCCACCAGTATCTCTCTTGAAGATTCTTATACATCTTATCCCCACCAAGATGCATAGAATAAGGACTGTCATGGGTTTCACGAAGAATAACCTACTTCAACCCAAAATTCCTCGAAATGCAATATCGACCCCGAAAACACAAAACACCATCCTGATCGATCGAATAATCCTGATACGTCCCCTCTTCAACCTCTCTTATGCGGTGCATCAATAACAGATCACTAAGCTGCTCAGCTCGAATATCAGCAATCAACGTAGGAATAACCTGAAGTTCTGCCAACAGACTGTCATCCTCATACAAACACATCCGAGCAAACATGGCTCTTAAATCTAAAATGGCATTACGACTCAAGGCGTCGGCAACAATATTGGCCTTGCCTGGATGATACTCAATCTCGCAGTCATAGTCTTTAAGAAGCTCTAACCAACGACATTGTCTCAGGTTCAGCTCCTTTTGAGTGAGAAGGTATTTCAAACTCTTATGGTCTGTGAAGATATAACACTTCTCCCCATAAGGATAGTGTCTCCAGATTTTGAGAGCAAAGATCATAGCAGCGAGTTCAAGGTCATGGGTAGGGTAGTTGCACTCATGCGGTTTCAACTTTCTGGAAGCATAGCTACTTCCTTACCATCCTACATCAGGACACACCCGAATCTGGTGTGAGAAGCATCGCTGTAAACGGTGTAAGCATTTCCAGGTTCTGGCTGAATCAGGACTGGTGCTTCAATCAACACGGTCTTAAGCTTCTCAAAACTAGTCTGCTGAGCCTCAGACCAGAAAAAAAGAACATTCTTTCTCAGAAGTTTAGTCAACGGAGCTGCGATGATCGAGAAACCCTCAACAAACCTCCGATAATAGCCGGCTAAACCCAAGAAACTTCAGATCTCAAGAACATTCATGGGTTGCTTCCAGCTCAAGATAGCCTCAATCTTCTTCGGATCAACCTGAATACCCTCAGCAGAAGCAATGTGCCCCAAAAACATAACCTCTGATAACCAGAATTCACACTTGCTGAATTTTGCATACAACTATTTCTCCCTCGGAGTCTGTAAAACCATTCGGAGATGTTCCCCATGCTCAATCTCAGATTTAGAATAAACCAGAATATCGTCTATAAAGACCACAACAAACTGGTCGAGATAGGGTTGAAACACTCTATTCATCATATCCATGAAAGCGGCAGGAGCGTTTGTCAACCCAAAAGGCATCACAAGGAACTCGTAGTGACCATAACGTGTCTGAAAAGATGTTTTGAATATGTCAGAATCCTTAACCTTGAGTTGGTAGTAACCAGATATCAAGTCTGTAGCGATATCTGTTTCGCTAAAAAACGAGTTTCGAAGTGTTTGTGGTTTTTTGGGTATTAAAATATTTATTCCGCGGGGTTTTAAAAATACCTTATTTTATTTAAAGAAAGGGAGTCGCCACCGGCCACTTAGGTAGGCCGGACACCATAAAAAAACCCAGAGATTTTGAAAACTTTGGGTTCGGGAGTCGGTTACGGATGGGGAAGGATTAGCACCCCCACACCGCCCAAAATTGGTACTTTAATAATTACCGCTTTATTAAAATTTAACTTTCCGGATTAAAGTGGCGATTAAGTTAAGATTCGGTTATAGGTGCTAGTAGATTTTAAAGGCCACGTTATCCGAGAGTGAACGCCCAACCACTATCACTACGCCTGACACTGGCCCCGTTTATGCTCGGATAAAAGGGCACCGCATTGACAATTTATATATCTCGAGATGCAATCTTAGGAAACAAAATATAAAACAAACAAATCACATTAACATGACAATTTAATGGACATAAAAATATGAATATTACAAAATTTAAACAAAATAATTAAATGCATGAACATAATATATCACAATAATAAAAAACATGCGCATAAACACAAAAAAGGAAGAACATGCTTTCCAAAATTAATTAGTTAAATCTAACATGCCTAGCTACATAAATACAATACACAACTAAAACACGTGCATGATATAAATAACATGATGCTAGATTAATGGAACATCAATGTCATGATAATACAATTAAAACATACACATGGCATTTTTTTTTACCCGTCACAATACAATAAAACAACACATTGTAAAAAAAACTAACATATAACCTAAAGACAAAAGAGATAAAAAAAAGGGTACGCACAAACATACATACTAACTAAACCGGAACATAGCACGAGACAAATGTATATACGACATGAATAGATAAAATAAGACATGGAAACGAGACATACCATACTTTAATACACATGTTACAAAGCATAAATTAATCATGCTATAAAACATATACAAGCACCAAATGAATGACATGAACGTGTTAAAACATGATAAAAAGGACATAAACATCTAAACATGAAAGAGGACCGAATTGCATTAACAAGAAAAATATAGGGCAAAAATTAAAAGAACAAAAGGCACATTTAAAGATCGAATTGTAAAATAGAATCAACTTGCGAGGACCAAACTTGTAATAAACCCATGCGACAAGATAGCTTTGAAAACATTGAAAACGCGGAATGACTGATGCGGTAATTTTACCATTCAAACTCATAATCTGCTTAATTTAAGGACCAGATTGAAAAGTTTTAAAAAGAAAGAGGGATTAAGGCTGTAAATATACCGAGGGAAGACAGAATTGAAAATACCGGCTGTAAGGGAGGATTTATGAAGTAATTTGACCAGGAAACAATTTATTTCTGATCTATAAAACTCAAAAAATCAGTTCCCCCTTTCATTTTTTCAATTTTTTTCTAACCCTAAAGAGAGAGAGGTCTCTCCCTTATCATTTTTCAAGAGAGACGGCAGCCCAAAAGAATAAGAACCACCGCACTCCGCCGGTCTCAGGCGAGGTTCGGCGGCACGGCCACCTCAAGCCATCCCAAACCGCGGCGGTTCAACAACAAACCCCACCAAAACAACGACTCCTTTTGTTTTAAAACCCCCAAAAAATAGAACCCGTTTTGTTATTTCAAATCCAACCGTGGCTCACCCCTTTAAGGCTTATCGCCAGCGAGATACACACAACAAAGGTAAAAACTTCTCATTTTGCTTTTTCAGAACGTTTCTCTTACATGTATGAGATGAAGGAGAGAAAGAAGATAGGAAGTTACCATTGAAACTTAGTTCCCTTTATTTATTTCGAATGTGGTTTTTTTTATCTGGTAAAAAACCCCCTTTTAAAAGAGGGTAGATCTGATTACATCTATGCTCCCCTTTTCCTCTAGTTTTTCGGTAGAATATAAAATGCAATACATGTCTTGTTAGATTTGGTACTGACACCCTGTATTTTCATTTTTGGTGCATCTGAGCATGGTGGTTCGTACGGCGGCGTGGGGGAGGTATGGTGGTGGTGTCTTCGGCCAGATGCGTTCCTGGCCGTTGGATCATATCTAATCCAACGGTTAGGATTTCCTAAAGATCGACGACCCTGATGCATTCTACAGGGTGAAGTGGTAGTCTCTGATCATGCCACGTGGCAGGGGAAAACGAACGGTCTCGCACGTGCCTAAAGCTGCCGCATCATGCCCGAATGACTTACTGATGGCCCGAAGAACTTATCACCATGCTCGAAAGACTTAATGGTGGCCCGAAAGACTTATCATCATGCCTGAAGGACTTACCGATGACCTGAAGGATTTAACATTTGCGTCTCACGCCGCTATGGCTGCCGATCTTTTTGGACTCACGCTACTAATGCTGCAGCATCATGCCCGAAGGACTTATTGATGGCCCGAAGGACTTATCACCATGCTCAAAAGACTTACTGGTGGCCCGAAGGACTTACTGATGACCCGAAGGATTTAACATCTGGCCTCACGCCGCTATGGCTGCCGATCTTTCTGGACTCAGGCTACTAATGCTGCCGCATCATGCTCGAAGGACTTACTGATGGCCCGAAGGACTTATCACCATGCTCAAAAGACTTACTGGTGGCCCGAAGGACTTAACATCGTGCCCGAAGGACTTACCGATGACCCGAAGGATTTAACGTCTGGGCCTCACGCCGCTATGGTTGCCGATCTTTCTAGACTCACGCTACTAATACTGCCGCATCATGCTTGAAGGACTTATTGATGGCCCGAAGGACTTATCACCATGCTCAAAAGACTTACTGGTGGCCCGAAGACTTAACATCGTGCCAGAAGGACTTACCGATGACCCGAAGGATTTAACGTCTGCGCCTCACGCCGCTATGGCTGCCGATCTTTCTTTTCTTTGGTAAATTCTTCGATAATTCTTCAAATACCTGTCTAGGAACAAGCAAAATTGACATGCCTCTATCTATATGATGCATGCAATGCCGTGCTTTCTTCTTCTTCTTTTTGTTTCTTTTTTCTTCTTTTTCTTCTTTTTCGTTTCTCTTTTTCTTCTTTTTTATTTTATCTTTTTTCTTTTTTTTCTTCTTTTTTCTTCTTTTTTATCATCATTTTCTCTCACTCTCTTTTCTTTTTTTCTTTTTCTTTTTATTGTTAGACTTGTTTTAAAATCTTATGTCCTGAAAAGTCATTCTTCAGATTTTCTGTTTCATTTCTTTTTGCGGTATGCTCAGTTTTGATCTTCATTTCTGTCAAATTTTGTTAAATGAGTACCCGCTCTTGTTCTTTTGCACGAGCACTTGCCTTTCTTCTTCGGCGTCTCTGCCCGCTTCACCAACAAACTCTATATCATGCATGTGCAGATATTCTTACCATTCTTTCTGTTCTGCATTGCCCCACTCGATCGTGCTCGGCTACCTTCCAACTCTTTTGACCCAACATTCTGAGTACTTGTTAGTTTCGTCATCGGGGTGAGCCAAATGCTTCTTAACCTCAATCTTCTTGTTGCCTCTTGACGAGAACCATTCATCGATCTTTGTACTTTAATTCTTTGGAGACTCGATGTTTACCTCTTACCGTTCCCGTATTTTATAATCTCATTCTCGTCCTGGTTCGTCCTTCACTTTCTTGAACTAATCAAAGCATCGTAGCTGAAACCCGCTTCTTGTTCTTGAGCTGTCTAACACATACGCTCTTGTCATCACCTTCATCCTATACATTGTGGGGTCGTTTTTGGTTATGTGCTCCAATAATATCCGCAACCTTGTGTTCTGGATCTTATCTCTGAAGTAATACATGGGAATCTTTGTTGCTTTAACTTGTCAATTTGTTGATTGGTATTCCACTGAAGGGTATCATTTAGATTAACATACAGGATCTTGAAAACACAGCATATAAGCTCTGGATATCAAGTGCAAGAGCAGCTTAGATTCAACCACTCAGTAATTCAAGGATGTGAAGTCTTCCCTGGTGACTCGGTTCATCCTCATGATTACCGCGTTGCTGCAGAATACTACTCTTTCTCAATTCTCATTATCTACTTCGCCCCCAAAAAGGGTGGGCTTGTATGACCACTCGAGCGCAGAAATATTACTCTAGGAATAGAGTTTTGGGTGGTGTGAGTCTTAATTTTTCCTATGATATCGTCTATTTTCTCTCTTTTCTTTTCTCTTCCTTTCTCATTCTTTTTCTTCCTTTTTTCTTCCTTTTTTTCTTTCTTTTTCTTCTTTTCTTCTTTTTTCTCATATTTCTCTTCCTTTTTTGTTTTTGTTTTTTATTTTTTTGTTTTTTTTTCGCTTTTATCATTATTTGAGGAAATCAATTCGTCATAGTCCTTTGTCTTGAGGACAACGATGGAGCAAACAACACTGCCCCCAGTTACTCGGCAAAGTCACGATTTGAAAATATTACCATCACTCATGAAGCTAAGGTTTCTTGAATTGGATGATGTGTCTCCACCTTATCGCCTCAGCGGAGTGCCCCAAAATTCCCACACTCTTATCCGAACAAGCTTATTACCAGGTTTCGAACATATGAGTGTTTTTTATTATTCTTTTCTCTTTCTTTCTTTTTTTTCTTCAATTCTTTCTCTTTTAATTCTTATTTTTACTTATTTACTACCTAGAAGATTATGCCTATAGTTTCAATTTCAAGCGACTCTACATGGTTGACATTTGGAGCTTTTTCGTCCTTGAACATCATCGAGAGAGTAGTAGTCTCGCTTTGCTGACCAGAGTCTGGTAGGGAAGATTACACCCCACCATTGTCAAAACATCTATCTAATGTCACATCTTGCAATTGATATCCAGTGTCCTACAACGACGAGAAAATATATATCTATGTACTTTCAAGAACATTATATGTTAAGCGAAATGTGTTCTTCATTGGAATAAAAATCAACAAACATGCCCCATCACAAAAGATCTTTACCACATGTGGGCCACATGTAGTAAAGTTGATTCCTTGTATTACTTCAGGAAGGTCTTTTAATGTAGAGACATCTCTGGCTTCTTCAGCACTATGCAGACTTGTCCATCATCCTTGGTCCTCCACTGCTGGATCAACTCTCGTGTCAGAGTTCCATCATTGATCAGCTTCTTGATTTCCCCCAATAAAGGTCTACATTTCCTGGTGGGATACCCCGGTGCCCCCATATGAAATTTGCATGTGCTACTCGAGTCAAAACTATGGGCAAACGGATCAGGTGCAATCTTCATCGGCCTAGGAGCAAGATAGTGACCCCCTACCAGATGAGGCCAAATGTCTGAGATAGATGTTCCAAACACTTCCAAATTTGCGCTCGTCCGAGGAATTTTCCTTGATGACTTTGAGGTGTCAGTCTATCTTATCTTCGATTCGGTCCTTAGACTTAGACCCCAATTTTCCTTCTTTGATTGCATATTCTATCCTCTCTCCAATCATCATGAAATCTTCAAATCTGTTTCTCGATTTCTCCAACATCACATCGAAGAAAAGAGAGGGAAGCGTTGCATGAAACAGGGGAGTTAACTCTTCTTCCGCTATAGGAGGCTGGACTTGGGCCGCCAAACATCGCCACCTTAGTGCATATTCCTTGAAGCTTTCACTTGGTCTCATTTTCTCATTCTGAAGAAACTGACGACAGGGTGCTAAATCTAAAGCATATTTGTATTGACCCAAGAAAGCATTAGCAAGGTCACTCCATGACCCAACTTGGTTTCTGTTCAAACGATTATACCACGCTGCTGCAGGTCCCGTCAGGCTATCATGGAAGTGGTGGATTAACAACTCTTCATTCTTCATGTATCATTCCATTTTTCTACAGAACATGGTTAAGTGAATCTTCGGGCAGCTAGT
Organism: Hibiscus mutabilis; assembly: GCA_019671005.1. Lineage (NCBI taxonomy): Eukaryota > Viridiplantae > Streptophyta > Magnoliopsida > Malvales > Malvaceae > Hibiscus > Hibiscus mutabilis. The sequence continues at coordinate 31,609,802 of CM033749.1, forward strand.
TCCGCCATATTACGCAAATCTGGGAACCTTGAAATCCGGAGGAATGACCAAATCAGGGACTAGGCAGAGTTCCCTCATATTGAAAACATTTATCTTTTCTTTCTTTTTAAGCTCTTTCTCGATTTTTTCTTCTAGCTGGCCAAGCCTTGACTCTTCGGTTCGTTCCATTTTCTAACTAATTCGGCCATCGAACCCCAAGTGTTAAATGATGAAGTGCGATGATAAAATTATTAAACAATGCAAAGGACGTGATACAAATGCAATGCATGAATGCAATAAAGCATCGATTCCGCAAGTGATTTGTCCCTATAGGACATCTTTCATTCAGACCAAAAGGTTTCATTACATCCGGTATTAGGGTTTTACAAATAGCGGTGAGCCCTGGCACCTAATGTCTTGACCTTATTCAACAGTCCTGTCAGCTTTCCTTTGCGCTCCAACTCTGGATCCATATTCTGGCTTATTGGTGCTGTTGCACCGGCTAAATCTGCTACCTGTTGAGCTACTTGTCGGGCTTGAGTCGTAACCATCTTCATGTCCCAGTCTTTCTACCGTATTGTTTGCTCGGCCTTTTGTAGCTTAACGGTCATTGCCCCAGTACGGATCTCACTGGTACGTAAAGAAGTCTCGAGCCTCGCTACCTGTTTTTTGAGTGTTGTGTTTTCTATTTGAAAGGCTTGTGATTCATTCCTTTCCTGCTGCAGACTTGATTTTAGGATATCTTCCATGGCCAGACTGCTTTCCAACTCACTTTGGAGAAGGTCGCGTTGGCCCTCAGCTTCTTCCAGCTTCTGTGATAATGATCTGACTTTATTCTTACTATTCTTGCATTTTTGCTTCCAGCGTTCTGAACCGTTCTTCAGCTGAATCATACCATTGACCCACTCTTCCACGGTGACACCCAGACCGATATTCTTGAATTCAAAGTGCAGCTTCTGGTACTCGTCTTGTACACTTTTCAATTTTATGTTCAGATCGTGCCTCGCATGCTCGAGCTGGTCGTACTTGCGTGCAAGTTCATCTTCTGAGACGCTTTTATTCTTGACTCCTAACTTTAACCCGCTTGAGTGACCCACTTCTGTGTTACCCGAACCTTGGGCTGGGTATTGACCCTCCTTCGACTTTGCTCCTCGGGCAACGGCTGGCTCGCTGTAGAATCGGGGTTGTCGTTCTTCGAAACCCAAAACTCCCATTCTGATAATATCTCGAACTCTGTCCTTCAGGGCCCTACAATTTTCAGTGTGATGACTCGAATCGCCTATGTGGTAGCTGCACCAGACACGACTGTTGTAATCCTTCGGATAATGAGGTTTTCTTGGTACAGACTTCACTGGTATGATAAGGCTCCTTTCGACAAGCAACAGAAGTAACTCGGTGTATCTCATGGGTATAGGATAATGCCTTCTGATGTCATTAGATTCTCGAGATTCCCCTAGTTTTGCCTCTGTTCCCTTGGTATCTACCCCAGATATGCTACTTGTCTGCTTTTTTAGATTGATCACAAAGGGATTTGATTTGTCATATTTAACGGTGTTGTCTGTCTCGACATTCTGACCATTCTGTTCCACATTCTGATCCTCGATCGAATCTTTTCTGATTTCGACATGCTGCTTGCCTTTCATCATAGCATTCATCTGGTCCATCATCTCGGACATCTGCTTCTTTAGTTCTTGTATTTCATCTTGTTTGTCACCAGAATTGACACTGCTTACCGAATCTGTTCTGGAGTCCTTGAATAATTCTTCTTCGGTGTCCCTGGCCTAGTCTCGGGATGGAACTCTGGAATTGGACCCCCTTCCTTTAGGTCAAAGAACCTTTGGTCCATCATGAAAAATCTTCTATTATGGGAGAAATCATTCGGGAATCAATGCCCTGTGTAATGCGAATGCGATGATATGCAAAAACAAAGCAAAAAGAAAACAAGTCAGTACCGGACAAAAATGATAAGTATGTAATAAAAGGGCAAATTAAATGCGATCAGCAAACAAGGCAATCCTATTTACATTCCATCTAAGACACCTAGGTTATCCGCATGGCTCTAACAGGGTGGGTTTCTATGTGTTCTCTATATTCAGTTTTGGTTCTAGGAGGTACCCGAATTGTCCTCGTTGTCCTCTACTAAGAGTAGCAAGGCCCCCGATCATCACCCATTATAGGCTTCTTTCAACCGGGTTCAATTCAAGGGGACCCATTCGCTTATGCCCGTATGAAGGAACGATATCCTTACGAAAGCATAAGGTACTCGAGCCCCGAAGGTACTTGCTAGGCCCATACGGGAGAACGATATCTCCACGAAAGCATTAGCGTTTTCCCCCCACTAAAAAACGGGTTTATATGCCATATTTTAAATGCGTTAAAATAAACGCACAATTATAACCGAATGTTAATTTAATAATTACTTTAACCCGAAATTTCTAATATTAATAAAGCGGTAGTTATTTTAAAAAGCTTGACTCTCTCATTGTTTTCGAAAAACAAAAAAATTGTCCCCAGCGGAGTCGCCATCTGTAGCGATATCTGTTTCGCTAAAAAACGAGTTTTCGAAGTGTTTGTGGTTTTTCGGGTATTAAAATATTTATTTCGCGGGGTTTTAAAAATACCGTATTTTATTTAAAGAAAGGGAGTCGCCACCGGCCACTTAGGTAGGCCGAACACCATAAAAAAACCAGAGATTTTGAAAACTTTGGGTTCAGGAGTCGGTTACGGATGGGGAAGGATTAGCACCCCCACACCGCCCAAAATTGGTACTTTAATAATTACTGCTTTATTAAAATTCAACTTTTCGGATTAAAGTGACGATTAAGTTAAGATTCGGTTATAGGTGCTAGTAGATTTTAAAGGCCCCGTTATCCGAGAGTGAACGCCCAACTACTATCACTACGCCTAACACTGGCCCTGTTTATGCTCAGATAAAAGGGCACCGCATTGACAATTTATATATCTCGAGATGCAGTCTTAGGAAACAAAATATAAAACAAACAAATCACATTAACATGACAATTTAAGGGACATAAAAATATGAATATTACAAAATTTAAACAAAATAATTAAATGCATGAACATAATGTATCACAATAATAAAAAACATGAGCATAAACACAAAAAAGGAAGAACATGCTTTCCAAAATTAATTAGTTAAATCTAACATGCCTAGCTACATAAATACAATACACAACTAAAACACGTGCATGATATAAATAACATGATGCTAGATTAATGGAACATCAATGTCATGATAATACAATTAAAACATACACATGGCATTTTTTTACCCGTCACAATACAATAAAACAACACATTGTAAAAAAAACTAACATATAACCTAAAGACAAAAGAGATAAAAAAAAGGGTACGCACAAACATACATACTAACTAAACCGAAACATAGCACGAGACAAATGTATATACGACATGAATATATAAAATAAGACATGGAAACGAGATATACCATACTTTAATACACATGTTACAAAGCATAAATTAATCATGCTATAAAACATATACAAGCACCAAATGAATGACATGAACATGTTAAAACATGATAAAAAGGACATAAACATCTAAACATGAAAGAGGACCGAATTGCATTAACAAGAAAAATATAGGGCAAAAATTAAAAGAACAAAAGGAACATTTAAAGATCGAATTGTAAAATAGAATCAACTTGCGAGGACCAAACTTGTAATAAACCCATGCGACAAGATAGCTTTGAAAACATTGAAAACGCGGAATGACTGATGCGGTAATTTTACCATTCAAACTCATAATCTGCTTAATTTAAGGACCAGATTGAAAAGTTTTAAAAAGAAAGAGGGATTAAGGCTGTAAATATGTCGGGGGAAGACAAAATTGAAAATACCGGCTGTAAGGGAGGATTTATGAAGTAATTTGACCAGGAAACAATTTATTTATGATCTATAAAACTCAAAAAATCAATTCCCCCTTTCATTTTTTCAATTTTTTTCTAACCCTAAAGAGAGAGAGAGGCCTCTCCCTTCTCATTTTTCCAGAGAGACGGCAGCCCAAAAGAATATGAACCGCCGCACTCCGCCGGTCTCAAGCGAGGTTCGGCGGCACAGCCACCTCAAGCCGTCCCAAACCGCGGGGGTCCAACAACAAATCCCCCCCCCCAAAACAACGACTCATTTTGTTTTAAAACCCCCAAAAAATAGAACCCGTTTTGTTATTTCGAATCCAACCGTGGCTCACCCCTTTAAGGCTTATCGCCAGCGAGATACACACAACAAAGGTAAAAACTTCTCTTTTTGCTTTTTCAGAACGTTTCTCTTACATGTATGAGATGAAGGAGAGAAAGAAGATAGGAAGTTACCATTGAAACTTAGTTCCCTTTTTTATTTCGAATGTGGTTTTTTTATCTGGTAAAAAAAACCCCATTTTAAAAGAGGGTAGATCTGATTACATCTATGCTCCCCTTTTCCTCTAGTTTTTCGATAGAATATAAAATGCAATACATGTCTTGTTCGATTTGGTACTGACACCCTGTATTTTCATTTTTGGTGCATCTAAGCATGGTGGTTGGTACGGTGGCGTGGGGGAGGTATGGTGGTGGTGTCTTCGGCCAGATGCGTTCCTGGCCGTTGGATCATATCTGATCCAACGGTTAGGATTTCCTGAAGATCAACGGCCCTGATGCATTCTACAGGGTGAAGTGGTGGTCTCTGATCATGCCACGTGGCAGGGGGAATTACACACGCGTCAGCTGTATCATCTTAGTGTCATCTGGACCGTTGGATCAAATCTTGATCCAACGTTGGGAGGGTGACGGCTGCAAGGAAAATAAGGGGCATCAGACTTGGTTTTTTAGGGTTTTTAAGATATTGGGTCAGGCCAAAATGGGCCTTGTAAACTATAATGGACCTTGTAATATATTGGACTGGGCATTTAATAATAACTTATATGGGTTTTTATATTTACAGATCCATTTTAACTCTAACCCAATAATACCACTAATAATAACTAATATTGCTAATAATAATACATATACATACAAATAACAACAACAATGGCATTAAGCTAAATACATATAGAATGACATACATGTATACAAATCAACATACATATTACATGCGTTTAAACACAAACACATACTTTTGTTCATATATATTATACATGTGCAAACAATACATGTACAAAATATAAACATACATATGGTACACATATACCAACACCTATACACATACACATACATAATACGTATAATATGCATGCGCTTACACATATCACATACATGTTTTACACTCATTAATCACATATATATAGTAAACCTATAACATAATATGCATACATGCAATAATAATACCCTGTTAATTATTATGCTAATATATTAATAATATTTACAAACCGGATAAAAATGAGTGATTACAAAGTCTATCTTAGAGAACACCGTAGCTCCCCAGAACTGATCGAAGAGATCATCAATACGAGGAAAGGGATACTTATTCTTGATTGTCAGCTTGTTTAGCTTCCAATAATCGATACACAACCGAAGTGTCCCTTATTTCTTCTTAACAAAAAGAATAGGGGCTCCCCACGGAGAAACACTGGGTCGGATAAATCTCGTGTCTAGTAGTTCTTGCAACTGTACTTTGAATTCTTTAAGCTCTTTCGGTGTCATCCGGTAAGGTGTCATAAACACAGGAGTTGTGCCTGGATAAACTTCAATACCAAACTCAATCTCATCACGCTTTGGCGGAACACTAGGAAATTCTTCTGGAAATACATTGGGAAAGTCTCTCACAACCCAGATCTTCTTCATCCTAGAGTCAGACTGTCTCAGATCAAGAATATAAGCAATGTAGGCAATAGACCCTTTCTTGATCATCTTCTCAGCTTTGAGAGCCGATATTACATTAGACAAAAAACCCCGACGTTCTCCAAAAAGAACTACCTCTCGATTATTAGAAGCTTTTAGAGTTGCTATTTTCTTCTCACAATCCAGATTGACTCGATGAGCAGACAACCAGTCCATACCGAGAATTAGATCGAACTCCCCAAAAAGTAACTCCATCAAGTTAGCCAGAAAGATTTCCCCTTGAATCTCAAGATGACCATTTTTATACACCCTAGATACCACAATAGGATTACCTACCGGACTATATACGGTAACAGCATTAGCAACATCCTCAACAGGAATTTCAACCCCCAAAATACAGAACTCGTAACATAAGTGAGTAGAATCGTTATCCAATAGCACAAAATAAGAGATAGAATGGACAGACAAAGTACCAGCAATAACGTCTGGCTCATCTCGATCCTTCTACCTCCTGGTAGCATAAACCAACTCTGGTTGTCTCGCCCCTAAACCAGTTGATCCTCTACTCTGAGCAGGCCTACCCCTACCAGCAGTGCCCGAAACAGCAGATCTACCATGATCTCTCCCTCTACTAGGATTCTGAACAGATGTCTGAGACTGACTCGAAACATAGGTAGATGAAGGTGCCACCGGACAATCTCTAAAAAGATGCTCCAAAGAACCGCATCAGAAACAAGCCCCAGACTGCCTCCTACACTCGTTTGGATGCCATTTCTTGCAAAAAGAATATTGTGGCACACTACGAGAATTAGACGAACCTCCAACACTGGCGGTCAGAACAGTAGATGTTACTGGTCTAGCTCTAGAGTAACTTTGATGGTCGTACTCATCCCTACTCCTCTTCTTAGACTGATTCCCCTGACTGTGCTGAACTGGTGCAATCGACTGCCTCTTGGCCCGATAATTACCCTAAGACTCTTGTTGTTTCTTTATTAACTCAATCCGCTCAATAGTTCTGGCCCGCTGGGTTATCTCCTTATACTTCTGATCCTGATGTAAAGCAACTCCGGTCTTGATAGAAAAATGCAGCTCTCTCAGAAACCAATCACACTTCTCTTTTTCTGTGGTAACCAGCCCTGGAACATACTGGAGAAGTCTCAAACACTATATCTCATAATCATTAACACTCATATCATTCTGCTCCAGATTCATAAAGTCGTCTCAGTACTTTGCTAGATACTCAGGTCCAACATACCGGTTATGAAATGACTGTCTGAAAAACTCATATGAAATCTGACTAGTCGAAACAACTTTTTCCTCTGTCTCCCACCAGTTCTGGGCCTCACCCTGCAGCAATGATACAACAGCTCTCAATTTTCGGTCGGCAGGATATTCTATCTTAACAAACAAATGCTGAAGTTTCTTCAGCCAATACTCCGCATCAGCCGAGTTTGTACCCAACTTGCCATCAAACATGGTCATCCCAGCAGCTAAGAACTCGGTAGAAATAGGTTTCCTCACGCCTTCAGGTTGACAGAGGTAACGAAGCAACTCTCTCTTTACTGTAATAGAATCCATGCCCACTGTCTCACTATCCCCAAAATCATGAGGACCGACACTCTGCGTTTGCTGGGTAGGTGCTGTATTCTGAGCTTCGTTCTGATTCACAGGCTGTTCCTCTACCTCGGCATCATGTACCTCATCATGATTCTGCGACGGGTCCGCATGGGGCGGAGCATCACCCTCAACAGCAACAGAATGACCTCGGCCTCGGCCATGACCACGTCCGGTCACTAATCTAGTACTTCTATGAGGTGGCATAGTAGTCTATCACAAAAAAAGATAATCTTAAGTTAGAGTCGATACTTGGAGGTTCTATTCAAAATAAACATAATCCTTAAAAATATTGTTTTTATTAGAAATTCCCGTTTTGCCCCAAAAATATTTAGTATGCATAAAAAATCATTTCCGGTTTAAAAATTTCATTCGAGCCACACAGTCCGAGTGTTGAACCTAGGCTCTGATACCACTAAATGTAACCTCCTAAATTTGACCTAATTTCTTAAGTCGAAACTTGGAAGTTAAGTTTGAAAACTTACCTCTCAAGAAAGGATGTTAGGTTTAATAAATCAAATCACAATTTAATTATAATAAAACGAAACCACAAAATTATATCATTTAAATAAAACATAGTCGTTTAGCAAAATTCCAAAAGTCATTATAAAATTTGAAAGGAATTCAAATAATAAATGCATGTCAAGCCAATAAGTCTCAAATAATTATAATGTCTCAAGTCTCAAATACAAAATATCTGAAATAATAATAGATAAAATCAAATGTCTGTATAACCATATTGTATAATAAGACAAAGTCTGATGATACGAAATCCTCCAAGTACCGTACGCCTAAGCCTGAGTATCAGAAAGATGAACTAAGGGGGAGTAAGCTATGAAGCTCAGCGTGACTCTAAAGTGCAGATGAAAATACATAACAGAAATCCGAACAACAAGCATAGTTTAACAGACATTTCCAATATACATATGCACATAATAAGTGACATAAAATGTGATGTCATGCACTCATCTCCATACACCATCCGAAGAGTAAGGTTCCCCAGAACCGCTCTAACTACATCGTCACCATCCGAAGTAAAACTCGACCCGAGGGTGGAGCCATTGATCTGAAGCGGAATTCAGCTCGAAGGGTGAACCCACTGAACTTCCCCGTACAATTTCCCAACTAAAATGATATGACATGTTCCGATTTTATTTTCTGAATCCGAGTGTATATCCGATCTGTTAATTTAATATAAGTGCATACGAAATATGTTCGATATTAACTTAATCTGATTTTGATATTTGGTGCGTGACATGCCATCATACAAAACATACTACAATACACATATCATTCAATTTATTACAATAACTCATATATCATTCAAATAATTCCATCAATCACATATGCAACATAAAACTGAGCACAGAAATAATGTAGCACAAAAAGAGATACACCTTAGGCAGCTAATAACTCAACGTCGAGAGTGACGTCTCCCACGCTCAGCTCTAGTATTAGGTCGGAAAGAGTCATCTCCTACGAGGACAACAAAACAAAACAAAAATATATCCACTACCACTATGCCACACTAACATAACCACTAAACGAAACCATACTCATGTGCAGAACTCGCAGGTTGTTCAGAAGGAGGTCGAACAAGTGGATGATGAGGAAAGTTTTCAGTCTCCGAGTCAAAGTCACCTTAACATATTAATATTCGAATCAGATTCTGATATTCTTAAATCTCAAAAAACTAAGTACGATTAATTGCAAAAAGTAAAACGGTCAAAGGATTTTGTTGGTTCGATTCAAATCAAGGGTCAAATTCGAAAGCTGGTCAGATTCGGTCGGTTCACAAATGCGGGTTCACAAAATAAAAATCGGTCCGATTCACACACTAGTCTGGTTCAAAAAGTTGGATCAACCGAGTATAATTTAATTTGGCTCACTGCCAATGTCTTACATAATTATGCACATGGGCCCTACCCAAACATTCACTGACAGTCTTCAAGTTCATTCACGTGGGTTTTAACCCCAAAATTACACAAACGCCACTACACCAAACTCTCCAATTGCAGACTGGCAGAACAAGTTAAGATATGCAACAGAGGGTTTTCAAAATTCCCACACAAACCGAATGAGGTTCTAACAAAACTTACCAAACCCAGATGCAAAAGAGGGTGACAACGCATATGGGGGTTTCGAACGAAAATAATACTCGGTCGAACACACAAAAAGGGTAGGTTTCGGCCGGAATGGTATGAGAAGCTTACCCACGGTCTCGGATTGACGAAAGAGTGGAGATGGAGGCTTGATTTAGATCTGATCGAAAATAATAAAATGGGATTTGTGGGTTAAAGCAGACGAGAAAAGAGAGATAATGATGTGCGGCCAAAAAATTAGAATACACGAGCAGAGAGCTAGGGCAGAACAAAAGAGTTTATAACGCAAGATTAATGGACAAATTGCATCATAAGGGCTCGCAAAAAAAAGCTTTTTGGATTAGACGCAAGAGTTCAAAACTTCCCAAATTAACCCTCAAAATGCAATTAACCCCACCTACTAGAATTAGTGTTTCACAATAGAAATCCCCAAATTTTAGGGTTTTTAATTTAAGAATTTCAGATTCTAGGGTTTTCGAATTAGGAAAAAAATTTAGAGTGTTACATTATAAATGTGCAGGAATTAACACTTCGGTGCATATTTGACTCGTGTATCCAAGGTCCTCATAGGTCTATATTTAGCTATAAATTCGGGTTATAAAATCAGGTTATGAAATCGGTAAATATTTGATAAACGGGTTAAAGAGTTTATACACTCTTAAAATTATGGCAAGTATATCGGCAAAAAATTTATATCCGGTTTATATTATGTTGATACATGATTAGTATGATGGTATACTTATCTAGTGATCATGATGTATTTATGCATGTACGGCATATTATGATAATTGGGCAAGTATGAAAATCTTATGACATTGGCATATAGTAAATAATTACTAATGCAATTTGAAAGTTGATGCATTGGCATATATCATGCTATACAAATGTAGCTATGAAGTTGAATAAAATTTAAATTATTGTTATTAACTTCCTTTATTGCCTCACTAAGTTCGTACTTAGCGTTTGATTGTACACAAGTAGGTAAATCAAGATGAGAGGGAGGAAAGCATTGCATCAATATTGGAAAGCTCAACAGGTAATCACAGTAATGACATCCTAATTAAAGTTTGATTATTATAGTGGCATGTATACTTGCTAAATTTATTTGACTGTGATTGACCTTTAAAGTTCGTTATGGTTTCAAGATAATTGACGTTTCTGGAAAGATTAAGGTTAAGAATAACCTTAAGTGATGAGTTGCATGCTAAGATAATTGATTTATGATTGAAACTCGAACAAATAATTTAAGTCAATTTTAAATAAAGTTAAGCGTGCTTGGGCTAGAGAAATTATAGGATGGGTGACCATCGAGAAGTTTTCTGAAAATTTTAAATTTACCCTGATTATTTTTGGGTTTAAGAAGTCGTAACATTTCCGACTCATACCCAATGTACGGATACGAGAAAGGGGTGTTACAAGACACCTAATTGAATGATTAATTTATTTAGTTAAATTAAAATTAGGATCAAATTGATAGAATAAGTAACTAACATGGACCAAATGTGTAGTTATACAAATTTCCATTAACAGCCACATCACCCATCCGTTAGATTTTAACGGCTGGTGACCAAAATAGATCCAATTAAATAATTGGATGGTCGTATTTTGAATTTTTATAGTTCGGTGGTCAAAATAGGTCAGACCTAATAGTTGGGTGGTCACTCAGGTAGTTTACCCTTAAAAAATAATATTTGGAGAACTTTTCAGTAACACATGACGAATTTTAATACCCTAATTTCTTTTTTTCTTTTTGAATAACAATACCCTAATTTCTTAAATGAACTCTAACATGTCTTGTATCCCAAATTAGGGATGGCACGGGTCAGGTAAAGTTTTTGACGGATCCAAACTCAACCCGTAAATAATTACTCTAAACTCAAACCTGGCCCGAACCGATTCAATCTTTTAAAAAACTCGACTCGATCTAAAAATTATATACCCCAACCCCAACTCGAAATCGACTCGACCCAATCTATTAAAAATTAATTTTAAGGACTTAATTAAAAAAATTAAGGACCTAATTGTAAAAAAAACTTAAAAGGCAAAATTGTAAATAAAAATTCAATTTTAAAGAACTAATTATAAAAAATATAAAGAGGGGACATTATTACAAATATCTCTAAAAAATATAGGAGAAAATTATACTACTAATCTCGAGTTGGGTCGGAGTGAAATGCACATCCCTAATATTATTTTCTCACCCCTATTTTCCAAAATAAAAAAGAATATGGGGCACATAAAACACGTGTTGATGACGAAATGGATGACGGAATGATTGAGTAAGAGTGCAATAGGGAGGGAGAGAGGGCTTTTGATGGAAAATAGGAAGACTTTTTTTTAGAAATGCAATATAGCCATCGTCTTTGGGTCACCCATCATTCGCTCTTTTGTATATCTACTCACTCCCGAACACCCCGTTTTAGTTCCAACGTCGCTTTCTTAAACCAATGGTGGTCCCTCAGATTTCCTCACCTCTCTCTAAATTCCGAATTATGTTCATATTACATATATTAACTTGGTTAAATCACATAATCTCCATTTTTTAAATTTATATATATCAGCCTTGAAAGCTGCTCCAGGACTTTATATAAAGCGGTGCGTGGGGCTTTTGGGTCCTTACGGGTGTAGAGTTGGTGAGCTTAATTACATTTTATTACTTATTAGTGATAGTTTGTGTCTAGTCCGACTAAGTTATGGGTAGACAACCTTGCTGTGACAAACTGGGAGTGAAAAAGGGACCGTGGACAGTTGAGGAAGACAAGAAACTCATCAATTTTATTCTCACCAAGGGCCAGTGTTGCTGGCGGGCTGTTCCTAAGCTCGCCGGCCTCCGCCGCTGTGGCAAGAGCTGCCGGCTTCGATGGACTAATTATCTTCGGCCTGACTTGAAGAGGGGCCTTCTTTCTGAGGATGAAGAACAGTTGGTTATTGACCTTCATGCCCGTCTTGGCAATAGGTTTATTCAGTCCCTGTTATCTGGGTTATTCTCTCATTATGAGAATCCTGAAACCAAACTTAATACTGGTTTTGTTCTTTTCTATATTTATTATCAGGTGGTCGAAGATTGCAGCCAGGTTGCCGGGCAGAACCGACAACGAGATCAAGAATCACTGGAACACCCACATCAAGAAAAAGCTTATAAAAATGGGAATCGACCCAATTACTCATGAACCTTTAAACAACGAATCCAAGCCTGAAGAAAGTTCCTCCCATGCTGAAAATTCTGCAGATAATAATACCACCAACTCATCAGAGGACAATTCCAGCACTACACCAGCTTCGAATTGCTCCACCACCGATGACTCCACTTTGTTAGACAGCATTTGCAACGACCAAACTTTATTGACAAGTTTAAGCTTATGGCTCGACGAACCTGCCCTGGCTGATGCTTCATGGAACGGTGCCACACCAGCAACAGAGACTTGTAATGGTAAAGAGACAAGCTTGCCATCCTGGGAGGACAACATCGCATGGTTGTTGGATTGTCATGATTTTGGGATCCATGACTTTGGGTTCGATTGCCTAAACGACAATGAATTAAATACGATGAACACGTTAGCAAAACAGTAGCTTGATCATGCCCCACAGTTTAAGTTGTGAGTAAAAACAATCAAAAATACCAAAAAGGTTTTATGTATGTATGTAGTGTGTTTTAGGCCGTCCGTGTCGATATTTGATGTTCCCCTGTATTAGTTTCAGAATAAAGTTGGAAAGTCCAATGTAAACTTCGCTTCTTCGTAGGTTTCTTACCTACCGCTTCAAAAGTGATACCAACCCTCGTATCCTCAAGATTGGTAGCCATGATTAAAATACGATGGCGAAACTGATTAATTTTAAAATAATTAAATCAAAAAATTAAGGGATTACTGTTTAACTTTATTAATTTTAATTGACATAATCTAAAAAATAATAAGTTAAATTTTTTTTAAGAAAAACAAAGATTTAAGTGTAAAAATTTTAAAACAATTAGTAATTTCAAATACAATTAAACTATTAAAGTTGAGGATAATTGTCTCTCGCATATACTATGTGCCACGTCCCTGTTTTAGGATGCCTTGCGGATACTGTGATATTTTCCTCTGTTCTAGATAATGAAACAATATTTGTGAACGTGAAACCTTTTTGTACATATTATTCAATATGTTTATATAAGAAAATAAAAGGCTGACTTTGTTGTAATTAAAGTTTTCCTTTTTATGATTAGGGAAAAACTTGTTTAATTTGATTTTTAAATAAAAGAATATATATTTCTTATAAAACTACAAAACTCTATTCCTTTCTCTTACTTAAGCTTAATGGATGATCTTCTCAAGATTGATTCAGGTTTGTGGCCAAATTAAATAGTATATCCCATCTTTAGTCTTATAATTGTGATGGCAAAAGCAGTACATTTAAGAAAGAATAAAATTATGAGCAATAAAGTAAAACTTTCCAGTACTGTACGAAAAGAAGAATAAATTCTAGTTTATACCAGATGTATTGTCTTTTAATGTATACTTAACAATTAAATGCATTGAAATAAGTGGAGAGTGCTAAGGTCACTCAAAAAGTTAAATATTCTTTTTAGAGCCACGGGACCACCGTTCTCCCTCACTATGAAATAGGCATAAGGACTAATTTTGTGATGGAAGTTTTTTAAAATTAGTGATGTTATCCGGTCTTTATAATTTCATCAATTTAATATTTGAATTTTTAAATTATATCAATTTTACCTTTTGATTGTCATCAATTAACAAAATTATTATCATCAGTCGTCCTTTGCATGTCAGGCACTCCGTCATTGAATAATTTATAATGTCTGGTTTAGAACGTTCATATGTCATTTTCTTTAATAAATTAATGTTCTATAATTAATTGTTTGGAGATTATAAACCTCAAAACATAGCCCTCAAGGTTGCATATAACAAAACCTTTAATTCTATATACAATTAATTATATATAGAATTAAGCATCTTAATAGATTTCATTAAAAATAAGTATCAATTATAAAAATTTAGTAGTTTTTAAATATAACTCTCAGTGCCGTGTATAAAACCCTATAAAAAAAGCTAACCTTTCGAAGACACGTGATTAACATTTAGGCTCGAGCTCGAGCTCGACTCGTTGCTTTCCTCAAATTATTTTTAAATATTTTGATTGAAATTTTGAAAAATAACATGTGAAAACCTGTTTGGAAAAATATCATATTGATTTTTGAAGTCCACAAGTAACTAGAGTGCATTTTCTAAATTATACAAGTCCACAAAAATGAGAAGATATAAAGTATTTAACCATGATAACAAGTTAACAATACTGAAACATACAAGTATGTGTGTATATATATATATTTCGAGCATGTTCACGAGCTTTTCGAGCCGAGCTTAGGTCGACTTGACTCGGTTTATTAAGGTCTCGAGCCGAATTTTAACCGAACCAAGCCCAAATAGCTTGCGAGCCAGCCAATTATCACCCCTAGTTCCATACGTTAAAGCAGATGGCGGTTTGAGAACACCCTCCATCATTACTATTTCCTTTTTTCATTAACGTACTATACGGTTTGCACCTTGTCATCATAATTATACAAATCAATCACCCTAAATTATATAATTAGTTCAATCCCACTTCAGGTAAATAACCAATAACTTTATCATGTTGTTTACTTATTTATAGCCATTAGCTTTGTTGTTTGCCAAATATTTTTTAGCTCGATGGAAATGATTATTATTAAAGAAAAAGAAGGCATCAAAACGCGTAACCTTCGTCTAACCAATGATAAAATGCAGCAAAAAGAGGGGCATCATAACACTAACAAGAAAAAAAATTAACACAACATAATTCTAGCCGAACGATCTCAGACAATTCGATTGAGTTGATAAAGTCTAATCTTAAAACCACCAGCAAGCCTTAAACATTGACGGCCTTCGCATCTCAGCTTTAGCAAATGGCATCTGCCATACTATTACCGTTTCTAGATATGTGGCAGAAACGAACACAAATCAATTCTCGGATGCTTCGGTCGATGTCGGTGAAAAGCTTCCACAGATCCATGGCCGATAGCTCCTCTCCATACACCATGACACTACTAAACTTGTATGCGATTCTGGCGATTCAATAACAGGCAGGAAATTATCCTTCCATTCCAACCTAGAATAATTTTCAATGACAATTTTGTTAGCTAACATTCACCTCTTCCATTTCAGCATTTGGAGCATCAACCCGGCCCGAAAAAAAGAGCTCTCACCCAGCGGCGAAACTTTAAGTAAGAGTTTAGAGGGGCCAAAATAATTTTTTTAAAAAAATTTAGAGGCTTAAACAAAAATATTCAAAAATTTTGAGGGTTTAACTAAAATTTTTAATAATTTTGAGAGATTTAATCATAATTTTTTTTAAAAAATAAGCGATAATTTAATTTAAAATATTCAAACTTTTGAATCTTAATATGAATTTTTAAAAATCTTGAGGGGGCCAAATTAAAAGTATTAAAAAATTTAGAGGCAAAATTAGAATTTTCCAAAATT
The DNA here is from genome assembly GCA_019671005.1 of Hibiscus mutabilis. Taxonomy (NCBI): domain Eukaryota; kingdom Viridiplantae; phylum Streptophyta; class Magnoliopsida; order Malvales; family Malvaceae; genus Hibiscus; species Hibiscus mutabilis. Next base: position 31,625,788 of record CM033749.1, read on the forward strand.
TTGGGGGGCCATGGCCCGCTCTAGTCCCATGGAGGTTCCGCCCCTTCTCTCACCACTCCATTTTCATCTCTCAATACTCCAACGCTCCCTACTTCTCTATCCTTAGTCGTGTCATCCATGTTGTACTTGAACCAGCCTGATGGATGAGGACACCGATCGACTTTTTCGATACTTGTTGAGGCTCACCATTTACGCCTCGTTTGGTACAACGGATGTAAAAGAGGTGTATTGTATTAAATAACATTTGTGTATTAAAAAGATGGATGGAAGATGGTTGTTATTATATCAAGGTGTTTGGTTGTGAAATTTGTGATAAAGTTAAAAGATAAGTATTATATATGAATGTACCCTTTTACCCTTAAAATTCTAACTTCATATTTTCCCTTTGTTTTGACATTGATTATTATATCATTTTTAGGGTTTATGATTTAGGGTTCTAGGTTCATGATTTAGGGTTCAAGGTTTGGGGTTTATAGTTCGGGTTTAGGGTCCATGATTTAAGGTTTATGGTTTGGAGTTTATGGTTTAGGATTTAGGGTTGGAGTTTTAGGGTTTATGATTTAGAGTTTGATGTTCATGGTCTAGGATTTATGGTTTAAGGTTTAGGGGTTAGGCTTAAGATTTAGTGTTCGGGGTTCATAGGTTCAAATTTTAGGGTTCATGATTTATGGTTTGAGGTTTGAGGTTCAAGGTTTATTGCTTAGGGTTTTATGGATTATAGTTTAGGGTTTAAGGTTTGTGGCTCTAGGGTTTGAGTTTAGGGTTTTAGATTTTGGGTCTATTGTTTAGAGTTTAGGGTTTAGAGTTCAAGTTTCTTGGTTTAGGGTCTAGGGTTGGGGTTTATTGTTTAGGGTTTGTAGTTTGTGGTTTAATGTTTGGGGTTGGGTAATGATTCATTGTTTTGAGTTTTGATTTTAGGGTTATGGATCATTATTTAGGGTTTAGTGTAGCAAATTTACAATGATGTAAATATGTGAAAAATAGTATGAGGGTATAATTGACAAAATTTACGTAAAACTGGCGTGTTAAATAAACGTTACCTCTACCTCGTGATAAATATCACCCAACATGCGTACAAAATAATACATTGTATTAAATTTGACATCTACCAAACGCACGTATAAAAATAAGTTTCGTAATATAAACATATTAAATAGTACAATACAACAGTTACACCCCAACTAAACGAGGCGTTAGTGTTTTTAATGAAACCCTTTTTGAAGGCTGCTATTACTATTACTATTACTATTTAATTCATTTTATAACCTAATACCCCAATATTTTTCTTGAGGGAAAAACTTTTATGTTTTTAATATATAAATCAAATTCTTTAATCCAGCCCTTTTACATTTGCTTTTGCGGAGATGATATCATTTGTCAAATTCTTTATGATTTTGAAATGTTTCTCTTTTATGAATTAATTAATAACTCTTTTGTTGTTCCTAGGGCCAAGCTTGAATAAAACATTCTTTTTGAAATGAGATGAAAAAAAAACGACAAATTATGAATAAAATGTTGTTTTTATATATATACAAACACTGAAAAACAATTGGATTAACAAAGTCCACAAGAGTTTATGTCATCATGATTCATGAGTGAAGATTTCAATTAAGCGACCATCAACAAGTTAATTATCTTATGAAATTGAAAATATTGACTTATTTTGTGACTTTTGATTAGACCTTACATTCAAAAGTATTCATCAAGACTAAAAGGTTGATAATCAGTTGCCTTATGTCACAAATTCTTTTGTTGATTATCTATAGTCTAAATCCTCAAGAAACCATTAGACCAATATTAATTTCGAAACATATAATATAAATTAAATGTGTGACATGCAAGCATGTTAATATTCACATCATCATGATATAAAAACTCTGTAATCATGGTTTTTCTTAGGACACAAGTTAAGCATGATGTTTCATTAACAAAGTTATTCATCAAGCAAGAAAAGAAATACAATACACCTGAAAAGAATAAATTAACAAGATTTGAAGGAATTTGGAAAAGAGAGAGAGGAAAGGATGAATAAGTATAGAATGGCAAAGGTGAGACATTATTCCAATGGTGACCTTTCCTGACCTCACAAAGATATAGAAAAGAAACAAGGCTGTAAACCACGAAGTGGGATGTTCAATCATTTGGGTATATTTTTTGTGTGGTTAATGTTGAAAACCAGCTGGATCAGTCGTGCTCAAAGAACACGACACTGTTTATGTGTTTCAAGTGTTTGTTTGAAACAATAAAGAGTGTCCATTTTGTAGATCTGTGTCTCAATTCTGGAATGATATGAACCTGCCATCTAATTAGTTCACACTCGTATTTTATTTTTAAATTCAAAAAAAGGAAAAAAGAGGTGGGATGCATGTTGTCAAACACGGCATCGAGTCATTTGTTTCAAAGGAGATGAAAAAGGGTTGCTCAAGCGTGAGCCCTGAGGTCACCTACTCGTATCACATGGAATATTCTCGTTCTCGATGCTTACTTTCAACTCCCCAAATTAGGTTTTTGGTAAAGAATTTTAGGATATATGAAAGAACCAATGTCCCTCTCTAGATTTCCGCTAAATATTTTGATGAGATTTGGCCTCACATTATGAAAGTTGAAATGCTATTTTCTTTTAGAAATAAGAGTACATTCTAGATAGTCAAATGTACGCTTTATGAGTTCGAACTAGGTAGAGAACTTCATTCTTGGTATATTTAATATATTAGGTCAACTAATGGGATAATGAGTAAAATGCACACAATTATTATGACATAATTAAATAAAAAAATTATAGGTTCGATAGGATTATAAGGGAGACTTGACCTCTAATACATACTAGAGTGTTTTTTAGGTGAGAAATAAGAGTAGTACTTTGTTAAAAATTGTTAGGAATCTATATGCAAAATAAAATGTGATAACAATATAAAATAAGATATGTGTACGAGATGTGATTTAACGTGGTTCAGTCTTGTTTATCTCTATGGATGAGAAAAACGAATAATCCACTATCAACGTAGAGAACATGAATAGTATAAATATATGATATCACATGTAATCACATAACCTGATGTAACCAAAAGACTCTTTCCAACATCCCACAATACTCATCTCTACAACATAGTCAATATAGTTGTATATATCTTAAAAGCGGCTATATCTCTTTAAAGTAATTCTCTCTCATGATTCTAAAGATTAAGATCAACTCTATATTTATATAGCTAAATATTTGCAACTCTATATTTATATAGCTAAATACTTGCTCACCAAGAAACCTTAGCTCATAAGACTTCTTACCTAATATAAATATTTAAGTATTAAATAAACCTAATTATCGAGTATTCTTCCACCACTAGAATTACATTAAAACTCAACTTAATTACCAATTAGAATTTGAGGCAATATTTAACAAATTTTTCCATTGACAGAAATTCCATCCAAGCACTGCTCTTCAAGTCTTCAACAACTTCAATCCTTACATAATATATGTTGAAGCATCGTTGGATTAATTGATAATTATTCCCCTGCAACTAAAAACTTGATAAACTCAAAATGCAATTTAGCCATTTTAGTTAAAGTCGGCTGCATTATTTTGGTTAAATGTGATACATGAAGTGATCTGATCGGTCAACAGATTTTTTAAATAGAGTTAACATTTTGGGGCAACTAGGAACGATTTAAACTTAAGGGGACAGTAAGTCCTAAAAAATATTTGGGGGGGGGGGAAATTCTGTAAAAAGTGTATATTTTAGGGGACAATTGGGTCTTTAAGCTTAGAAAAAATATAAAATAATATTTTTATTTTATTATAAAATAATACAAAAATAATCGTATTGCAATTTAATATTTATGGTGCCATAGATCCTAACTATTATTTTTTTATTATATATTATATTTTACATTTTTATTATTAAGTTGAAGTTAAAATATCTAATAATTAATTCAAGATGCATGAATCCCAATGAAAAACTATTTTATTGTATTAAAAACTAATAAAAATCTAAAAAATGTTGATATTTATACATTTTCTATTATATTTAAATTTGATAATTATCTAATAATTAATCCAATTTTAAAACACCTAATAATTATAAAATGAAAATTTTAGTCTTCATTTTATGTCTTGAAATTTTATATAAATGTAAGATAAGTTTTAAAATAAATATTAATATGAAATGTTTAATATGTTTGTCAAAACTTGTAAGATTTTATATATATATTTTTAATAGTAGTATCTTTTTCAACAATATTGTTTATTTGATACTTATATCTTGGTTTATACTTTGTAGCAACGATTTCAATACTATTATTCATTTTAGAATTATTGTAGGGCTTGACTCTTGAGAATGGCGTATGATAACTGAAATATACCTTAAATTTGTTCGAATCTCCAAAGACATGCATTTTTTCTCCAAAATGACGTAGTTTTTGGCATCAATATAGCCACATCAAAACGACGTCGTTTTAAATTTTAACGGCTCAGTTGTAAGTTGTAACATTGAAGTCTAACCTAAAGTCCAATGCTAAAATTTTGATGATATATGATGTAGTTTACCCACAAATAAAATCAACCCATCAAATAAAAATACATATTAAAAAAACAGTGACATTTTTTTATTTTTAATTAAATTGGGCTTTTCAAATGAATCCAATAAGAAAACCACAGTTATAGGCCCATTATGACTTGTTCCAATCTATGGACCGCCTAAATGAGGTAAGAAAGGCAACTACAGAGGAAAATAAACTTCTATAGGGTTTACGAATAACCTCGATTTCAATCTCGTCTTTCGCATCTCCGGCAATAAAACTCCACCGTTTCATTCCGTCCTAGGGTTCGGAACACCCTTACTCTGTTGGGTTTTTCCTCAGATCCAGTCCCAGGTGAGAGAATTCATTCCTTAGTTTCAAAGTAATCGACCGTTCCTTATGTTTTCCTTCTCGTCAAGATTCTTTCATTTTGAATATTAGCGCTTGCTGTATTTACTTTCCGATGTTTCTACACTTTTTTTTTTTGCAATTTCGGCAGGAGCAGAGATTGGTTACATGAACCTGTTTCTGAATTGAGCTATGTAGCAATTGAATGAACTGGAGTGGTTAATCCATAAATGGTTTTGAATTCTTTGTCGCTGTTGGTTCATAAAGTGATCTGTTGTAATTTATGCGTTTCGTTAGTTAAAATAGTTGAGCAGCATAGGGATACTGCATTGCCTGGTCTCAGATTGTACAATGTGTTCATCAGTGGCGCCCGTCTATTTTTCCAACTTTCACTAGAACAGGCCAACGGGGATTATTCTTTATTATCCAAGCTGTGGCTCGGAATTTTTCATTTCCCGTGTTTTGGCCTGGTATTTGTTTGCGTCGTGCACGTAGATTCCATGTACTAATTTTAATATGTTATAGGATGGAATTGGATGATCCATTTCAATCAAGCACTCAGGATACACGTTTGAGTTTTTATGTTGACCTTTGTAAATTCTGGTCTCTGGCAGAGTTATGTATGTGTTTTCTGGGCTATGTTAGGCGCTCAGTTGTTCGTTTCCTCTAATGTTTTGATCTCATAGATTTCATATACTAATGCTTGTGGAAAGTATAGCTTGATGAGAACTGGTGTGCTATGTTTCTTTGTTGATATTATTAGGTATTTCATCGTGGGTTGGTTGCCACATGGGTGATTTTTCGATCCAGATTAGCTCCAGCCTTGTCAACCTACTAGCTGAAGATGATGTGAAGCTGAAGAAAAGAACAAAGAAAACTAAAAGCAGGGTGCCACAAGAGCCTCCACAGCCTGAAACTAAGGTAGATCAGAAGCAAATATCTGATGATTCTGAACAACAGAAAGGGACTACAGGCACCACATGGCCAGTTCCACCTCCCATATTTCTGCCCATAAACCAACCTACTTACCCTTCCAGTGCTGAGTTAGATGCGATTAGATCTGTTGTTAAAGAGAGTGAGAACGTTATTGAAAAGCTGCGGAAGCAGGAGGAGAACATAGTGGAGGAAGTTACACAAAAAGCTAAGGATCTTCATGAGAAGGAGTTCAAGATTCCGGAACCGAAGCCTATGCCGTGTTCGGTTGAGAGGAATGCTTGGATGGCATGCTACAAGGAGAATGTTAATGACCTTATTAAATGTGCTTCTCTGGCTCAAAATTTTGCAGATTGTGCTCGCAAAGTTAGGCAGATGGCAAAAACAGCAGATAAATAGACTTTGATAGGGACAAATTTTCAAGTCATAGAAACGGTGAAAGCTACTTGCCAATTTGAGTTGAATTTTGGCATTGCAAATAAACCAGCAGACGGAAAAAACCTACTAATTTGTTTAACACCCTTATGCGGTTACATTTTGTGCGCCTTTATCGTATGATGTCTTTTGTTAGGATAAATATATATTTTGTTACCTGAATTTGCTTTTAAGGTGCAATTTGGTACCTGAAGTTTTTTTTTTTTTTTGGTTCATTTACATGCCCAAACTTGGCTTTAAGGTTTAATTTGCTACCTAATATTTTTTTCAATTTGGCACTTTAGTTTTACTTGTTGATTCAAATTGGTACTCAATTTTTTTTTTTACTTCAAATTAGTACTTACAGTAAAAGATTTAATTGAATCATGAAGTTCAGTTTAGATCCAATTTGAATCTAAAAGTCAAGTTTAGATATTTAATTGGACTATAGGAAGTTTAGATATTAAACTTTAAATCTTTAAATTCATCCTTTGTCGCCCCTGAAACAAGCACCACTATCCATTCCTTCTGTTGTCAGACTTCCACTATTGATTATCTCACTCTTTTGTTGTCGCAAATCAACGAAAGAGGTACCAATTGAATGACGAATGCGAAATGTGTTCCACAAACAACAAATGGGACGGACGATGACTAGGCGCTTTGCAGCTCTTGCGGCAAGAGGTAGAGACTTTATTGTTGCGGCGGTGGTGACATAATGTCCAGAGGTGATAGAAGATTTGGGGTTAATTTAGGAAAAAGGAGTTTTAGGCCGTTTTTTAAGAAATAAAGGCTTGTTTTTAAAAAAATAAAAAAAAATGAAAACCTAACTTCATGGCAAACAATGACTGAATAATGAATTTTTTCAATAAGCAACCTTAAGGTTTAAGGGTTACTTTAGCCCTTGTAGTAGTCTCAATTTATGATTTTATCCCCTAAGCTTTTTTTGCATCAATTCAGCCCTGAACTAGTCGAATTGCATTAACATTTTCCCCTTGATAGACAAAAACCAACGTTGATTGTAACAGTACTGACATGGCGATCTACGATGTTGACGTGACAGTCAATAGTGCTGATGTGACAGTCTACGGTACTGACGTGACAGTCAATTGTGCTGACATGATAGTCCACGTATAAAGATAATGTGATAGATGAGCAAAATTGATTTTCTGATTGAGTACGAGGGTCAATGTTGCACGCAAACAAAGCATCACACATATAATCACAAATGTACAACAAAGGCATTCGAGTCGTATACTAGTCCAACTTACTTATTAGAGAGTGTATTAGAATTGAATCACAAATCTTGACCATTCGGACTTCATAAAACCCTTTTAAGCTTTTCAAACTTCTAATGTTATTAAAAGATTTTTAATCGCTAATTAAACTTAGAACATGACTAAAATATTAATTATTGAAATATGCTTGCACTACCTTTAAAGAAAAATACATAACTAATAATCTACATTCTCAGATCATGTTTCGTTTGTTCTAGAAGGAACTAGACTTGATAATCTTTCTAACCATATATTTGTCTCTTCTAGTTTTACTCATACGATCTATGGCGAATTTTTGAAGTCATTGTTGTTGTTGTTTTTGGAGACATCTTGTTGTCTTATCGTCTGACCTTTGTTCACTCAAAAATTAATAACTCCTCATATAAAACTTGAAATCAAGTACCATTTTTTAAACGGAATCTAGACTTCCGCATGATTATAGAAATATAAGGATCACTAAAAAATCGTATCTTTTAAAATACATATCGAAACCGATCGTCGTTTGTTCTAAATGAAATTAGATTGGCTCGCAGTTATAACGATATATAGATCACATCCTAATTATTTTTATAAAATTTATGGTGGATTTTCAAACTTACTGCTCCTATAATATTTTTCTTCTGGGCAAATTTCACAATAATTTTTTTAAACTTCATTTGATCCACCAAACATGATTTTCACCCAAAGACTTACAACATGCATACATTATCATACAAGATCATATTTATGATTTATCCAGAAGCATAGGAGAGTTAGAGGGTACCACTTATTGGACTAGTTATAGAAGGCTTCTTGGCTTAGTTCCCAAACACTTTCTCCTTACCCTTAGTTGTAGAAGGCTCCCCCACTTATTTAGCTAATCAAACGCATATTACGACATATTACTAACATGTATAAGGTCTTCAAATAATTAAACTTTAATGTAAGAAAATTGAAAATAACTTCTTAAAATCTCAACCTTTTTAATACCCTAAAATTCCTTCAACTTAAACTTGAAAAATATGAACTTTCAAGAAATTTTGGCATGACCATAAAATGATTTCTTACCTCCCTAATGCTTGAATGAAGGCTATGGAAATTTTGTTTTAAGAAATGTTCCCAAATTAATTCTTGGAAGAAGAAGGAATAATGTAGAAAATATGGAAGGAAGGAAAGAAAATCGGATATAAAAACAAGGGAAAGGGGAACAAGGAAATCCCATGCCCGTACCTTTGCCCATTTCTTTTGCAGTCCGTTATAGGGGTGAGTAAAATTCGACTCCAGGCAAAAAAAACATGACTTGTCTTGACTCGACTCGACTCGAAATTGCATAAATTCAACTAGATTCGAAAAAAATTCAAATAAAATTTGAGTTGTAAAATGGAAATTCGGATAACTCGAATAACTCAAAATTTTAGTAATTAGTGGATTGATTTTTAAGTTCGAGTCGAGCCCCTCAATTTTTCCTAGTGTATATATATACTGATATAAAAAATATGAAGAAATATATGCCACATATGAAGAAATATGTATGCATATCTTATATGATTAGAGAAAGTCGTTTAAATTGGAATCAAATTGTACTATAACATGATAAATAATTACAACTAAATTTGTATATGAACTCAAAAACTTGACTCGACTCGAATTCATAAACTCGAATCAAAAAAATTTCAAATAAAATTTGAGTTGTAAAATATGATGCGTCAACTCGAATAACTCAAAAAATTTTATTTCGACTCGACTCGATCGAACGCTCACCCCTAGTCGGCCATACTCTCCCAATTAATGGGAGAGTATGTTTTTTTTGGAAAAATGGGTTATTCATTTTCTCATCACTTTACACAAGTTTTCCAATATCCTTAATTAATTAAAAAATCTAAAATTCATCAAATTAATTCTAAAAAAAATTTGATCCCTTAATAAGCTAACCCTGGTCAACACTTTAACATTGACTCGAGAATTTGGGTTGTTACATGATTACATTAAATGATTTGACAAGTTGATTGCATTAACTGAATGTATAAAAATGTTTTGTAAAATTAACCTGTAGATGCCCATTTTTGTCCAAGCCTATATCATATTTAACCCAATTACCCAGCTGGCCCACAACCCAAATTAAAACAAACTATACCCAATTATAACCCAAATTAACCTAGATAACCCAAATACCCTATATTACAAAAATACCTATTTTAATACCCTAATTACAGAATTGCCCTTGACCCTAAATATAAAAAAAACCCTAATATCCTTATCCCTTGTTCTGTCGTCGCCGCCCTTGCCCATCCAATCCTCGCGCGCTTGGCCACGCGTGCCGTCCACCGCCCACCACCGTCCAAGCCGCACTGCTCCACCGCCCTGCAAAAGAATATTATTATCTTACCAAAAAAAAGCAAAATCAGATCGGATTTTTTTGGTTTTAAATAAGCATGTAAAACGGGTATTTAAACCCATGCAAACATGTAATCGAGGACTTTGGATAGATATGATTCAAAATAAAAAAGAACAGAGTTCGATCTTAAAAAATCACCAAAGCTTTGCATGTTTCCTTTATATATTCGAATAAAAAGGAAATAAAAACATAGAAATCAACTTAAATATAAAAAACATATCTTGCTTTTGTTCTCCTTTCAAATCTACGCAAATATGAGCTTCTTGGCGAAAATCCGACTTCTTATTCGAGTCTGGAGTGTCGAAAAGAGTCGGAAAAAGTGATCTCTAAACCTTTCGGCCATCGTGCACGGCGGCGGTCGCCGCCGGCGAGCGACGGCCAGTGATGGTGCTTTAGCGGACCCGGGGAGATCCGACGACCAGGCTGGTGGCTGGGCAGAGGAGAGCATAAGAGAACATTTTTTCTTTGAGTGTTTGAAATAAATATAATTTGATCTGTTTCTTTTATTTTTTTAACTTATATACTAGGATTAAATAAGGGTTAAATTGCACACTCAGTCCTCTGCCCCAGCCTTTTTTTAAATAAGCTCTGCCGCTTGGTTTAATTCCTAGTCTAGTCCCTCAAAGTTTCTTTTTAGTTTTTAATTTTGACCTTATTTTGTTTTAATTTTCTTTAATTTGACCGCCAAATTTCATTTTTATTTTAATTTAGTCCGGCCAGCTTGATTAAAATGGGATAATAGCATAATAGGGACCTCCACCCTAAAATATTTGTTTCCACAATCCTTATTATTTTTCAAACATTTTCAATTCGGTCCTTTTTTTCTTTTTATTATTATGATTAGTATTATATGTTTATTAATAATAATATTATTATGTTTAATATTATTATTATGTATATTAACTATTATATTATTACTATTTTATTTACATATTACTTGAATTATATCATTATTGCTTATTATTAACGCTATTATTATTGTTACTATTATTATTACCTACTTATTTATAGTTTAATATATGTATATATACATTCTATATGTATTTTAATTAAATTTTCAAAAAATGATTATTAGGGATTCTCGTGAAAAAAGTACATCGAACGTAAGAGGTGCCGCTTTCCGTTAATATCTATCACAAAATACCATTTTCAATTCTAAAGTATAATTTTCAAAACAGGTTCCCTCCTTTCAGGAATCTAACGGAAATTATGCCCCGGGTATAGGGGTCTAAATTTCTTTCATACAAAAAATACGTTCTTTTAAATATTTTAAAGGGGATCACAAATTTTAAATTAAATTCGAATTCTTAATTTCCATCATTAAGACATTAAATAATCGATCATGTACTAATTTTGGGCGTTGTGGGGGTGCTCAACTTCCCCACACGTAACTGACTCCCGAACCTGTTTTTCTGGTTTCGCAGACTAAAACTCGTTGTTTTAATAAAATGACGCAAAAAATAGCTTTTATTAAAATATTCAGGTTTTCAGGTGATCCAATCTCACCTAAATTAAAAAGATTGGTGGTGACTCCATCCCAAATATTTTTCGTAAAAACGCGTCAAGCACCACCACCGCGGGCGGGACCGTTGTTACATAACCTGTAACTAATAGTTGTTTGCTTATTTGAACAAGTAAACTGACATAAAAAACTTGATTATATTGAATATTTGTTTTAAATAGTTTATTATTTATCAATGTTCAACATCTATTAATATATATTAGATTATGAAAATTAATGTTTTTAATATAGTATTACTAAGCAGATTTGAAGGATTTATATTAATTTCTTATTTATGCAATTATTTTTTAATATAATTTGATTAATTATTAAATTTAAATAATTTTTGAAGTATATGTATTCAACTCATCTATATGAAAAAATCCACTAGTTGACTAAGTTACCCAGGATGCTCATATTGCTCCATCGTGTATAGATTCGACCCGACATCTACCTTCAGAATGTAATATCTCTCTACTTAATAAAAAAAACTCATGTATTTGAAGAAAAATGATTATTTAAATTATATGTGAGAACATGTTTCACTTTAAAAATATATATGAATTATTTAAATACAATAAAAATTTGTGAGAATTAAAAAATATTAGTTTACAAATGTCAATGAAAGAAATGTTTTTACAACTTTTATATCTGATATTTGAAATAGAAAACATAGCTCCTTGCAACTTAATTAGTTATTAGAGAATCCACCTCAATCCATTGTTACAATCCTTTATTTAACAAACAATCAAATTAGTGGATTTGACTAGTCAAAACTCTTAAAGTAATTTAATCCTCTAATTTAACTCAAAATTTTGTTTATCAAACATGACCTTAATATTTTTAGAGTTATTGTTAGATTTATTAAAAATAAATAAAATTTTAGTTACAATTGTTGTGCTAAATGATATATTTCTCATTATTTTATCATGTCGACCTTCTAACGATAATTAACGACGACAAACAACGTTATATCAATTTTTAACATAAAAAATTACAATAATCATTTATAATATTTGAAATTTAAATAACCAGCAAATAAAATTTAACCATATTTTACTAATCAATTGAGAATTTTATTAAAAAAAGAGTTTTGAAATTTTTTTATTAAAGTTCAATCGCTATATAGGATGCTAAGCCCAGTACATGTCTTAGTATATAGGGGAAATTAGGTAAAAATGGTTGTTTAATTTTTTTTTGGAAAATAGGGTGTGTTGGAAAAATTTAGGAATCTATGACATTTTCTACAGTGCCAGGAAGAACACCTCCTGCAGGAGGCGTTTTTGTTTCAAAAAATATTTTAAAAAATAGAGAACGTCTCCTGCAGGAGACGTTCGACAGCTTTTTTGGTCAAAAAATATTAAAAAAATGGAGCGTTCTTAACCGACACTGTAGAAAATGCCATAGATTCCAAAATATCCTTTAACATACCCTATATACCAAATATTCATCTCTAAACACCCCATTTACCCAAAGAAACCTAGTATATAGCCTGAAAAACTTAATAGGCTAAAAATATCTAGAAACTTCAATGGCCGAATAGACTAACCAATTACTGACAATCTCAACTAGGGGTGTTTTAAAATATCCGATCTGGATCACCCGATCGTTGACCCAAACCCCTAAAAATTAGGAGTTTTTTCTTAAAAAATATTTGACTGACCGGGTATTTGGGTCAGGTATAGGCCAAAAAATTTTAATCGAGTATCCGATCCGATAATTTTCATATATATAATTTTAAATTATATTTTATTTTAGGTTACTTAATGAATTTACCCTAAAACAATTAAATCTCTAAATTCTTTCTATGCTTGTATTATGTGCTTTTGAGTTTAAAACTTTTCAAAAATATTTGGATTAAATTGTAATTATGAGATTCGAACGAAAAAATCATGATCGAGATTAATAATTTTAATGTTTTATTTTGGTGATGGACTTTAATATATATAATATAAATATTTTTTCACTTAAAACTAACTTTAAAACACTAATTTTTATATTTGAATTATGTATTATAAACTTTTAAATTTTATGTTTTCCTATGTAATTTTTTAAAAATAAATTAATTTAAAAACTAAAAAAATATGTGTTGTCACTAATTTTTTTTAAAATATATATAAAAAATAAAAAATGATAAAAAGTAAATAAAAAATAAAAATAAAAAATATATAAAAAGTAAAATAATAAAAATAATATGAATAAAAAATAATATTAGTGAAAATATTCTTTTTAATAAAACTCAAAGGAAATAACAATGAACCCATTTTAAAACAAAATATTTTAAAAAAAAGGGGGAAATGATAATAACCCCAAATAAACCCTTTTAAATAAAAAACTACTACAAAAATAATAAATAAGGAACCCATTTTATATTTAAGATGCCCAAATTAACCCATTTATCTTTTTTTTCAGGTTTATTCGAGACCGTTGGATTTGGGGCTGAAATTATGGACGGCTTGAATCAAATATAAAAAAGAGGGAGAATGGGGAAAACCCCGCGCAGCCACTCGCGTGGGGTTTCTTCCCCATACCCCTCCCCTGCACGCGAGTTGCCCCTGCTGGCTGCTTTCCCCTGCCGTGCCTGGGCCACGGCGGTCGTCGCCGGTGGTGCCAAGCGGTCCACCACACCCTGGTCGTTCCAACGCCGCCGTCCCTGCCCATCGCTGCCGTCGTTCACCTGCAAAACGAGGAAGAAAAGGGTCAAACCCTAGCTATATATTAGGAGCAAATTCATCCCCAAATCCGAGCCAAATCGGATTATTTTCTTGAATTCAACCGAAAATCAAGTCCTCTATCTGATTTTGGCTCAAATTTAGAGATAAGAATCCAATTTTTGCCTTGAATCCCAACCCCCAAACCCTATAAATAGTGCCCCCTTTCACCATTGTTGAACACACAAGCATCCAAAAAAACACAAGAAAAATTCATCCGAAAATACCCAGAAAAATATTCTGAAAATTATTGGGAGGTTGCTGGAATTTGTTCGAGTTTTGTGCAGCATTGGTTCGAATTTTCGCGGAAAGTAGAAGCTAGCAATTCACCGTTTCATCGGTATAATTCCCTCTTTTTTCATTTCGAATTTATTCATATTATTTTTTGGTTAATGCTCTTCTTTTTCAGGATGTTTTTGGTATTGCTTTGGATGTTTTAATCTTGTTTGTTTGGTTGATTTTTTAATATTTAGTGTTATGTGGTTGTTTTGATTCAAAAAATGATAACAATAAAAAGAAACCACCGCCAACAAGCGGCGGCCGGCACGGTTGCTCCACCCCATTGTTCTTTTTGGTTCTTGTTAAGACATGTGTTGTTTCTAATAGAGTGGGTGTTCGATCCACTTAACTTTTAAAAGATATGAAAAATGTGTTTGTAAATAAAAAGGATCAATTAATTTTGAAACCATTTTTTTACTACTTTCAATCGGAAAATAAGATTTTAAAATCATCATAAAATGGTCACTTAATTGTTACAACCCCATTTTGTTTCTTCCAATTTTAGTTTCTTTAAAAGTATAAAAAAAGGAAAAGCAAAATAAACCTTTTTAAAGGGAGTATTTCTTTAATTCCAAAAAATAAGGCCTTTATTATTAAAAAAAAAATTAAATAATTTTAAAAAATAAATTAACCTTTTTTGAAAATACAAAATAATAAACACCCATTTTAAAATCAAACTCTTTTCCAAAATTATCAAAAAGCTTAAAAAGAAAAGTAGTGAAATCTTTTTTAAAAAAGGAAATTAAAAAGCTTTAAAAAAAGAGAAAATAAAAAAACTTTAAAACATAAAAAGTAAATAGCATTTCAAATAAAAAAACTTTAAAATATAAAAAGTAAATAACATTTCAAATAAAAAAACTTTAAAACATAAAAAGAAAATAACATTTTAAATAAAAAACTTTAAAACATAAAAAATAAATAACATTTTTAAAATAAAATAAAAACTTTAAAACATAAAACGAAAATAACATTTTAAATAAAAAGCTTTAAAACATAAAAAGGAAATAACATTAATAAAGAACTTTTTCGAATAAAAAAAATAAAAGCAAACAAAAACCTCTCTTCAAATAAACTCGAAAACAAAAATGTTTTTTTAAATAAAATAAAACAGAACCAAGCCTATTAAATTTCGAGTTTTAAATCGTGTTTCTTTTCTTATTTTTTTCGTTAGCTTTAGTATTGAGTTGGTCTTAGGAATAGGTTCTTCAAACCTTAGATAGAGACTTCTTTGTAATAAAACTTCACAAAAAAAACATGCTTAATAAAATTTAAACCCTCAAATAGGAAAAATACTTAGACTTTTTTAGGATTAATAAAATTTAACTTAGAATAAATAAAAATCTTCAACAAATCAATTTTCTTTATTTGTTTGTTAAAAAGTGAAATTAAAGTAATGCGGTGTTTTACTAAACGGAAATGACGAGTTAGCGCCAGAAGTGATGGCGGTGATTGAAGTTTATTTTCGAATAGTAAGGCCAATAAAATAAAATTAAACTTATAAACGGACAATAATTTAAGCTTTACATCGATTCGCAAAATCTGACTTTAAAACTTTTTGTAACCGACAAGGTACCAATTTTTGGGCGTCGTGGGGGTGCTAACCCTTTCCCACGCGTAACCGACTCCCGAACCCGTTTCTGTGTTTTCGCAGACCAAAATTGTTGTTTTAATAAAATAAAATATTTTTTTTATTAAAATAACTTGTTTTTAGGTGATCCAATCAAACCTTTAAGAAAAGAGATTGGTCGCGACTCCGTTGTTTTGTCTTTTATTTAAAAAAATCATCGAGACCCCCTTAAAAAGGTGGTTGCGACAGCTTGGCGACTCCGCTGGGGACATTTTTTGTTTTTTTACAAAAAAGAGAGAGAGTCAGGTTACAAGTCGGTTACATCTTGTTTTAATGTCAGAATTTGCGAATTTAAGTAAAGCTTAACTTAATTGTCCGTTTATAAGTTTAATTTTATTTTACGCATTTAAATACTTAAATCCAAGCTCTAAGCCTGAGCTTTGTCTCGATCATTTAAGTAGAGGAAAACGCTATTGCTCTCATGGGAATATTGATTCTCCGTATGGGCCTATCAAGTACCTTTGGGGCTCACGTTCCATGTCCCCGTGTGGATATTAATCCTCCGTATGGGCATAGGAGTGGGTCCTCCTGAGTTGAACCTGATTCGTTTGAAGCCTATAATGGGCGAGAATCGGGGATCTTGCTACCCTTAGCAAGGGACAGGGAGGACAATTCGGGAACCCTTTTAGAACCCAACATGTGTGAGAGTTTAGAAGTCTACCTCATTAGAGCCATGTGTAAAACCCTTGGCTTTGATTTTAGTCAAAGTTATTTTGTAAGAATAGTTCGTGTAGGCATGTCCAAAAGAGTTGGAATGCGTTGCCCAGTTACTATTTGTACAATGAAATTATTTTGGACCTTTTGGTTGTTTTTTTCGAAGTATTAATCATTTCATTCTCTTGTCTTGTTTTTGCATGTCTGCATCCTCATTCCATATCTATAAGGGGTTGATTCTCAAGACATTTGCTCGATTAGAAAACAACTATTGCCATGGATAAGAGGTACCTAAAAAAGAGGAAGACAATATGGATGTACGTCACTGGTCTGAGGGCAACCAGCGAGCACACGGGGATAGTTTGACAGTTGATCACAAGACAGAGACCTCCGAGTATGCCCATTTAAGCGTCAAACAGAATAGTGTACATGAGCTACGAGAGATATAGGGCCGTTTTGACTATGCAACAAAGCAATTATTCCTTGATACTTAGGACGACATAGCATATTTGCTACATGTAGAGGTGGATGAATCATTCCTTAAAGCATTGATTCAGTTCTGGAATCCTGGGTACTGTTGTTTTACTTTTAATAGTTTGCACTTTTCAACCCACGCAAGGTGAAGAAGGACTGAGTCTATGCTAAGCCTCTTAAGAACAAGAATGCTCATTTGAGGCTCAAATCCTTTGCTGGCATGGATGATGTTTTGGCAAAATGACTGATACAGAAAAGAGAGGAGTTATTGTAATAAAGAGTTCGTTCTTTGAGCAATTACTTTATGGAATCAATGGCCCTTTGTTTACATTCATACATTTTTCCTTTTTTGCATTTCTTTGTTTGTTTTGCGTTAGATTAATATCATTGCATACATATACATAACATAAGACTTTAATCGAAATAATTTACCCAAACAGAAAATTCAAAATAGCAAGTCACAAATACGGTATCCATTCCAAAACTAAAGCAATAGACAAAAGTATTGAAGACAGAATGACATCTCTCGAAATCAACCACAAGAGTACTTAGGACAGGCTGGATAAGATTGAGACTGACTTGAAATATGAGATTGAATTGGCGCACAGGAAGCCGGTTAGTCAGATTGCGGCCATGTTTGGGTTTAGAGACCCTGATGCCCAAGATAACCCAGAAGATATTATCACTTTACCATAGTTTCAGGGGATTCACCCTGGAATACCAAGATGGGCCTCCCCGTTAAAGGCCAAATTCCCACTCAACTTTGCAGAATCTTCTGCTCGCGCACAAACTGAGTCAGTAGTCAATCTGGGGGTAGTGCATGATCATGAGGTCCCGGACCTTGATGAAATTGCTGATAAGGTCAACATGAACAAAAAACTTGAAGATCGCTGTGATAAGTTAGAGGAGATCATTAGGAACTTCTAAGAAGGGAACACCCATAGAGGCATTGATGCTAGAGACCTGAGTCTGGTATCCAACTTGACAATTCCTCCGAAGTTCAAAACCCCTGACTTCGATAAATACGATGGGACTACATGTCCCAAGGCTCACCTAACCATGTATTGCCGCAGAATGTCGATGTATTTAGAAAATGAGAAACTTCTCATTCATTGCTTCCAGGACAGCTTGTTTGGGTCCGCCACTCGCTGGTACAATTTGTTAAGCCAGAAAAATATCCGAACTTGGAATAATTTGTCAAGGGCGTTCGGTGAACAGTTCTAACATGTTGCCGATATGGTCCTAAACAGGCTTGTTTTGCAAGGGATGGAACAAAGATATAATGAAAGCTTCCGCCAATACGCTCAGAGATGGCGGGATATGGTCGCTCAAGTTCAGCCGCCACTACTAGAAAGTGAGATAACGCCCATGTTTGTGGACACCCTTAAAGGTGCTTTCTATGATTGTATGATCAATCATGCGACGAAGAGTTTTGCAGACATGTTAATGAACGGGGAATTAATTTTGGCAGCTGTTAAGAGCGGGAAGCTTGATAGAGGAGAAATAAAGAAACAACATAAGAAAAAAGATAATGAAGTCAGTATGACAGGTGTTTACAACCCTAATCACTCAAAAGGGGTAGTCCTTAATAAGCCTGTTGCCCAAAATACCAATCTCGTGGCTTTAAATCCGCCAAAAGATGAATAAAAATACCAAGGGAATAAGAAGCCGTATTTTCCTCCTATCCTAATGACGTACACTGAGTTATTCTCCTAATTGATTGAAGCACGGATGGTGTTACCACGACATGTTTCTTATTTTTTATCCTCCATACCCGCCATAGTATAATAAGAAGGCTCAATGCGAATACCACACTGGGAATATGGGGCATACTATTGAGAACTGCACTGTCTTCAAAATGGTAGTAGATGATCTACGGAAATCAGGCATGTTATCTTTCGATACTTCAGACGCGAAAGATAATCCACTGCCTAACCACCAGAAGACTGAAGTAAATGCAGTGGATGAGGAGGAATGCAAGTTGTTAAAGAATATGTTGAGGAAGTTAAGGCACCTATGGCGTGGGTATGGACCCAAATGGTAAAGGCTGGACTACTAAGAAACAAGACATGGAAGTTGAAGGAAGATGGTAAGTCTTTTTGCGAGTACCATCAAAAGTGAGGACATGAAATTCAAAGCTGTTTTGAATTCAGAAGTTTGGTCCAAGACAGGATGGACAACAAAGAGTTGGAGTTCTTTGTAGGGAAGGAAATGAGTTGTACGTTGAATGTATGCGCCTCAGATGAAAGTCCCACAAAAAAAAACTATGTGGTAATGAAGCCCTTAGTAATAGACCAAGATTAGAATTACTGAGCCTAAAAAGGGAGCAATTTTGAAGCTGGTTATAAAGGCACCTACCCATTTTCCATACAAGGACAGTAAACAAGTGCCTTGGAATTACGCTTGCTCGGTAACGGCCCCAGGAAATACATCAGTTGGATAAGGAAAAGAAGAAGAACCGGTCAATCAGGTGGGTGATTTTACAAGAAACAGAAGGTGTTACTCACCACCAGAGGTTGAAGATAGGGATGCCACCCAGAGGAAGATAGCAACTGAAGAACCTGAGGGAGAAAACGATTTCTTTATGAAGAAACCCATGACTCAACTTGAGCCAGTGAAAGAATCGGAGGCTCATGAATTTTTAAAGATACTCAAACATAGTGAGTACAGTGTGGTGGAGCAGCTTCATAAACTCCCGACAAGAATTTCAATATTATCTCTATTGCTGAGTTCGGAAGGCCACCGTGACGCCATTTTAAAGATCTTGAATCAGACTTTTGTTCCAAAAGAGATAACGACTGACAAGATGGACAAGTTGGTCGGCAACATTGCGGTGAATAATTTCATTACATTCAATGATGAAAAAAATTTGACAACTGGGAAGGGATCCTACAAAGCCCTTCATATCTCTACTAGATGCAAGGGGCACATGTTGCCAGGGATTCTTATTGGAAACGGGTCAGTGTTGAATGTATTGCCTTTGAACACCTTAAAAAAGCTACCAGTTGACCGCTCCCACATGACTGCATACCAAAATACTGTGAAAGCATTCGATGTAACCCAAAGGGATGTTTTGGGGAAAATAGAGATACCCCTGCAAATTGGCCCATCTACTTTTGAAATAGATTTTGTGGTGATGGACATCAAGCCTACCTATAGCTGCATGCTGGGGCGCCCCTGTATCCACACTGCAGGGGTTGTTCCCTCCATTTTGCATCAGAAGTTGAAATTCATAGTTGATGGCCAGCTAGTGATAGTCGGAGCCGAAGAAGATATCATCGCCTCGGTATCAACTGAAGCCCCTTATATAGAAACAGATGAAGGTGCACTTGAATGTCATTTCAGGACATTTGAGCTCATTAATGCTACCTTTGTCGCTAAAGGAAACACGGTCATTGAGCCAAAATTGTCAAATAAAGCAAAAATGCAAGTCAATAAGACTCTGGGAAAAGGGGCAAAGACTGGCAAAGACCTTGGCAAGCAGCTTCAGGGGAGGCCATACCCCGTAATGATCCTTAAAGAAAGAGACTGATTTGGTCTAGGCTAAAAGCCCAACCCAATACAGAGAAGATCAGCGATAAAAGAGGGGCAGAAAAGAAGGAAAGTAAGACAAAATATAGAAGAAATCAAATGGGAACCAATGACATTCCCACCTATCAGTCACAGTTTCAGGTCTAGAGGCATTATGAATCACGAACCTACAAATGGGGAGGAGGAGAAAGAAAAGAAAGGGCTCGAGAAAGTTTTTGAAGGGCTGGACATTAACGCCATATCAGAAGAGAATGGGGGAAACAAGTACCTTTCCATGACACGCCCCTACTTGGAGCTGAACAACTAGACTGTGGAAGAAATTCCTATAGCTTTTAGCTCATCCACAGAGTAATGCTCGAAACTAACTATTTTGCCTTAGACCCGAAGGCATTAGAAATCTCTTGTTAAGGGTCAATGTCAAAAAACCATTATGGTTCCTATATCAATAAAAGATATTTTTCCAATAAATCTTATGTGGCAGACTTTCTTTTTTTAATTAAAACACCGCAAACAAAGCTCAAAGCAAATTAAATTAAAAACCAAAATAAAAAAAATCATCATTCTTTTGTTTGACTTTTCCTTTATGTTGTATACATATATATTCCATTTCTTTCAGGTTTCTAGATATCAATGGTACAAGTAACTCTGAATCTGATCTAGAAGTTGACTTCGAGTTGCCCATGTGTTTAGAAGAGGTCGAAAACTGCAAAGACAAAGAAGAATATGTAATGCCTAACGAGATGTTCAGGATGTTAGAAAGAAAAGAAAGGCAAATTATGCCTCACGAGGAAAAATTAAAAGTTCTGAATCTCGGGACTGAAGAAGAAAGACGTGAGGTGAAGATCAGCACTTCTATCACCTTTAAGACTTGAAACAAGTTGATCAAGCTTCTACAAGGATATAAGGACATTTTTGCCTGGTCATATCAAGATATGTCTGGTTTAGAAACTGACATTATTATGCATCGACTTCCCATTAGGCCCGAATGTAAGCCTGTGCAATAGAAGCTAAGAATGATGAAGCCTGAAATGCTCCTAAAAATCAGGGATGAAGTGAAAAGGCAGTATGACGCTGGTTTCCTCGAAGTGGTTAAGTATTCTGAATGGGTGGCTAACATTGTCCTAGTTCCGAAAAAAAGTGGGAAAGTACGAATGTATATTGATTATCGATACCTTAATAGGTCAAGCCCTAAAGATAATTTCCCATTGCCGCACATTAACACGTTGGTGGATAACACAGCTGGACATTCTATTTTCTCTTTCATGGATCGATTCTCAGGGTACAACCAAATCAAGATGTGTCCAGAAGATATGAATAAAACAACAATTGTAACATGGTGGGGAACATTTTGTTACAAAGTCATGCCTTTTGGTTTAAAGAATACAGGGGCAACCTATCAACGTGCCATGGTAACCTTGTTTCATTACATGATGCACAAGGAGATAGAGGTATGTGTTGATGATATGATTGCTAAATCCCGGTCAGAAGAAGAACATATCAAAAACTTGGAAAAACTTTTTAAATGGTTGAAAAAGTTTCAGTTGAGACTCAATTCGTCCAAATGCACTTTTGGAGTACGATCAGGAAAGTTGCTAGGATTTGTTGTGAGTGAGAAGGGGATTGAAGTCGATCTAGACAAAATTAAGGCCATCCAAGAACTTTCTCCACCTCGAACACAATAAGAGGTTCGAGGATTCCTTGGAAGGTTAAACTACATTGCCTGTTTCATCTCCCAATTAACGAAAAAATGCAGCCCTGTATTTAAATTGCTTCGGAAAAATAATCCGGGAACATGGAATGAAGAATGTCAAGTGGCATTAGAGGAGATCAAAAGGCAGTTGATGAATCCACATATTTTGGTACCACCTGTTTTGGGGAAGCCCCTGATCTTGTACTTAATTGTTCATGAAAACTCAATGGGATGTGTATTGGGGCAGCATGATGAAACCGAGAGGAAAGAAACTCAATGGGATGTGTATTGGGGCAGCATGATGAAACCGAGAGGAAAGAAAGAGCAATTTACTATCTAAGTAAGAAGTTCACAGATTGTGAAACCAGATATTCCCCAACTGAAAAACTGTGTTGCGCCTTGATATGGACAGCCAAGAGGCTTAGGCAATACATGTTATACCATACCACATGGCTG
The DNA here is from genome assembly GCA_019671005.1 of Hibiscus mutabilis. Classification (NCBI taxonomy): domain Eukaryota; kingdom Viridiplantae; phylum Streptophyta; class Magnoliopsida; order Malvales; family Malvaceae; genus Hibiscus; species Hibiscus mutabilis. The sequence goes on from CM033749.1 coordinate 31,648,566, forward strand.
ATATCGAAGTTAGATCCCTTGAAATACATGATAGAGGCACCATTATTATCAGGAAAAATGGCTTGTTGGCAAATGTTACTTTCGGAATTTGACATCCAATATGTGAGCCAAAAACCAATAAAAGGGAGTGCAATAGCAGACTTTTTGGCAAGTCGTGCTTCCGAAGATTATGAGGCCCTGAACTTCAGTTTTCCTGATGAAAAACTAATGTGCATTTTGATTGACGAGGATAATTGCTCAGAGGTGATAAACTTTGATAGAGCTGCAAATGCATTGGAATGTGGCATTGGGGCAGTTTTAGTTTCACCAGAAAGGAACTATTACCCTTTCTCTTGTCGGTTAAAATTCTTATGCACAAATAACATGACTGAATACGAAGCTTGTTTATTGGGTCTACAAGCAGCTATTGAAAGAAAGATCAAAGTTTTAAGAGTTTTCAGAGATTTTGCACTGGTCATTTACCAGATACGTGGAGAGCGGGAAAATAAGGATGCAAAATTAATCAAATATCATTCGCTAGTTCTTGAATTAATTAAGGAGTTCAACGAAATCACCTTCAAACATCTCCCGAGAGAGGATAATCAAATGGCTGATGCTCTCGCTACTCTGGCTGCCATGTTCAAGGCTAGTGAAGGTACTGAAATAATGCCAATCAAGGTACAAATGTTAGAATTCCCGATCCATTGTTGCAATTTGGAAGAAGAAGCTAATGGTCTCTCATGGTACCATGACATTTTACAGTATATAAAAACTCAAGAATATCTATTACAGGTAACTGACAATGATAAGAAAATGATTAAGAAATTGGCTGCAGGCTACGTCCTTGATGGTGAGGTTTTATATAAAAAGAGTCAAGATCAAGCGCTATTAAGATGCGTAGGCGCTAAAGAAGCTCAAACGATCTTGGAAGAAGTTCATGAAGTGGTTTGTGGGACTCACCCTAGTGGCTTTACTATGGCTAGGAGAATTATGCGCTTTGGATATTATTGGTCCACTATGGAAACATATTGCATCAATTATGCCCATAAATGCTACAAGTGCCAGGAATATGCTGACAAGATTCATGCACCTCCTCAACCACTTCATGTTATGACTACCCCATGGCCATTCTCAATGTAGGGCATGAATATAATTGGCCAGATTTACCCTAAAGCCTCGAACGACCAAAGGTTCATCTTAGTGGCTATTGACTACTTCACAAAATGGGTAGAAGCAGCCTCATACGCGAATGTCACCAGGTCGGTTGTTTACAAATTTTTGAAAAAAAGAGAGCGAAAACCCGTAAAGAGCGCTCAAAATAAAAAAAAAGAAAAAGAAAAGAAAAAAACTAAAAAAATATAAAAAAAAGAGAAAAAAGAAGAAGAAAATAAAAAAAGAGATGAGGGTTCAAGGTGAAAACCCGCAAAGGAAGTCTTGAAACCAAAGGATGATTCGAGTTGAAAACCCGCAAAGGGCGGCTCAAATTATTACAGACAACAAATAATCCCTTTAGAGGCTTGGCTATTCAAAAAGAATTTCATATCTTCATTCATTGTTGTAGTGGACGAAATTTTCTCGACAAAGCCATCACTCGAGGTTGTTTCGAGGAAAGTTCTGACCTTTGATAACTGGATACTTGTCTTTTGACCCTTCGTTTGTACTTTTCTTTCATGTTTGCCACAGCATTAATGAAATTCTTCTTTTAAGCCTATCTTTCTTTGAATGCCCCTTTTACATGATCGTCTTTTATTTGGTTAAGGGTCATTTTGGTTTAGACATCATTAAAATATGCAAGAGATTTTAGTGTATTACTCTGAAAATGATTTAAGAACATAGGAACTATGACATGGTCCCTTGTTAAGCTTAGAATATGTGGCATGTTATGATCAGGGGCAATTGATACCCAACCGCTTTGGCAATAAGCCTGGAAAGAAAAAGGTTAAAATTTTGTGTCATTCGAGGATGTTTTACGAGAATTCATGAAGATCCTCAAAAGGGCCTTGTCATATACAATACTGTTTGAAACTCACTCACCCAATACTGATGTATCAACTACTATGATAGTTGAATGTGCGAAAGAGTATGTTTTTCAATGATCAAAGAGATACAAAGAATGGGAAAGAAGAAAACTACCATTCAAAGATTGGTGAAGCAGAAGACGATCGTTTGATGAAGCAAAGAGATACTAAGAATGTGAATGACAAAGACAGTGAACATGGACTTTTGTCCAGATTAAAACAAGCTAAGAAAAATATTAAAACTTAGCATGCATTCAAGTTTTAGACATCCTCATGGGCATGCACAACATAATTGCATCATATTGCAGGTATGCAGAAACTCTTCAGCAATAGAACTCGTCTATCCGTTCAGGCATAAGGAGAATTGAACCTTGCTCATCTATTCGGGCACATGGAATAGAACCCGCCTATCCGTTCAGGCGTAAGGGGAATAGAACTTTGCTCATCTATTCAGGCACATGAAGAATAGAACCAACCTATCCATTCAAGCATAAGGAGAATGGAACCTTGCTTATCTATTCGGGCATATGGAGAATAGAACTTGCCTATCTGTTCAGGCGTAAGGAGAATAGAACCTTGCTTATCTATTTGCGCACATGGAGAATAGAACCAGTCTATTTGTTCGGGCGTAAGGAGAATGAAACCTTGCTCATCTATTCGGGCACATGGAGAATAGAACCTGTCTATTTGTTCAAGCGTTTGTGGGAATAGAACCCGCCTACTTATTTGGAGCATCAGGAGAACAGAGTCGATTGGCGAATTGGTAGATGGTGAAAATTAATGCCACATGTTCTTTGCTATATCCTTGTTTCACTAGAATAAGCAAAGAATGGGCAGTTGTTGTCACTAATTTTTTTAAATATATATATATAATAAAAAATGATAAAAAGTAAATAAAAATAATAAAAATAATATATATATATATAAAAGTAAAAAATAATAAAAATAATAATAAAAAATAAATATGAATAAAAAATAATATTAGTGAAAATATTCTTTCGAATAAAACTCAAAGGATATAATAATGAGCCCTTTTTAAAACAAAATATATTTTTTAAAAAGGTGGGAAATGATAATAACCCAAAATAAACCCTTTAAAAAAAAACCTACTAGAAAAATAATAAATAAGGAAACCATTTTATTTTTAAGAGGCCCAAATTAATCCATTTATCTTTTTTTCAGGTTTATTCGATACTGTTTGATATGGGGCTAAAATTATGGACGGCTTGGATAAATATATAAAAAATGGAGAGTGGGGAAAGCCACGCGCACGGGGTTTACTCCCCAAATCGCTCCCCTACACGCGAATTGTCCCTGCTGGCTGCCTTCCCCCGCCGCGCCTAGGCCACAGCGATCGTCGCCAGTGGTGCCAGGCGGTCCGCCGCACCCTGGCCGTTCCAACGCTGTTGTCTCTGCCTATCGCCGCCGCCGTTCACCTGCAAAACGAGGAAAAAGGGGTCAAACCCTAGCTTGATATTAGGAGCAAATTCATCCCAAAATTCGAGCCAAATCGAATTACATTCTAGAATTCAACTAAAAATTAAGTCCTCTATCTGATTTTGGCTCGAATTTAGGGATAAGAGTCCAATTTTTTCCTTGAATCCCAATCCCCCAAACCCCGTAAATAGTGCCCCCTTTCACCATTGTTGAACACACAAGCATCCAAAAAACACAAGAAAAATTCATCCAAAAATACCCAGAAAAATATTCTGAGAATTATTAGGAGGTTGCTGGAATTTGATCGAGTTTTGTGCAGCATTGGTTCAATTTTTTGCGGAAAGTAGAAGCTTGCAATTCGTCATTTCATCGGTATAATTCCCTTTTTTTATTTCGAATTTATTCATATTATTTTTTGGTTAACGCTCTTCTTTTTCAGGATGTATTTGGTGTTGCTTTGGATGTTTTAATATTGTTTGTTTGGTTGATTTTCTAATATTTAGTGTTATGTGGTTGTTTTGGTTCAAACAATGGTAATAATAATACTAATAAAAAGAAACCACCGACGACAAGCGGCGGCCAACACGTTGCTCCACCCCATTGTTCTTTTTGGTTATTGTTAAGACATTGTTGTTTCTAATAGAGTGGGTGTTCGATCCACTTAACTTTTAAAAGATATGAAAATTGTGTTTGTAAATAAAAAGGGTCAATTAATTTTGAAACCATTTTTTTACTACTTTCAATCCGAAAATAAGTTTTTAAAAGCATCATAAAATGGTCACTTAATTGTTACAACCACATTTTGTTTCTTCTAATTTTAGTTTTTTTAAATAAAATATAAAAAAGGAAAAGCAAAATAAACCTTTTTAAAGGGAGTATTTCTTTAATTCCAAAAAATAAGGTCTTTATTATTAAAAAATTTAAATATTTTTTTTAAAAAATAAATTAACCTTTTTTGAAAATACAAAATAATAAACACCCCTTTTAAAATCAAACTTTTTTCCAAAATTATCAAAAAGCTTAAAAAGAAAAGTAGTGAAACCTTTTTTTAAAAAAAAAGAAAATAAAAAGCTTTAAAAAAGAGAAAATAAAAAAAACTTTAAAACATAAAAAGTAAATAACATTTCAAATAAAAAATCTTTAAAACATAAAAAGTAAATAACATTTCAAATAAAAAAATTAAAAATAAAAAGAAAATAACATTTTAAATAAAAACTTTAAAACATAAAAAATAAATAACATTTTTAAAATAAAAAAAAAACTTTAAAACATAAAAAGAAAATAACATTTTAAATAAAAAGCTTTAAAACATAAAAATAAAATAACATTTCAAATAAAAAGCTTTAAAATAAAAAAGAATAAAGAACTTTTTCGAATAAAAAAAATAAAAGCAAACAAAAACCTCTCTTCAAATAAACTCGAAAACAAAAATGTTTTTTTAAATAAAATAAAACAGAACCAAGCCCATTAAATTTCGAGTTTTAAATGGTTCTTCTTTTCATGTTTTGTTTTCATTAGCTTTAGTATTGAGCTGGTCTTAGGAATATGTTCTTCAAACCTTAGATAGAGACTTTTTGTGATAAAACTTACTTCACAAAAAAAAACATGCTTAATAAAATTTAAACCCTCAAATAGAAAAAATACTTAGACCTTTTTAGGATTAATAAATTTTAACTTAGAATAAATAAAAATCTTCAACAAATAAATTTTCTTTATTTGTTTCTTAAAAAGTGAAATTAAAGTAATACAGTGTCTTACTAAACAGAAATGACGGGTTAGCGCCAGAAGTGTTGGCGGTGATTGGAGTTCATTTTCGAATAGTAATGCTAATAAAATAAAATTAAACTTATGAACGAACAATAATTTAAGCTTTACATCGATTCGCAAAATCCGACTTTAAAACCTTTTGTAACCGACAAGGTACTAATATTTTGGCGTCGTGGGGGTGGTAACCCTTCCCCACGCGTAACCGACTCCCGAACCCGTTTTTGTGTTTTCGCAGACCAAAATTGTTGTTTTAATAAAATAAAATAATTTTATTAAAATAACTTATTTTTAGGTGATCCAATTACATCTTTAAAAAAAAGAGATTGGTGGCGACTTTGTTGTTTTGCCTTTTATTTTTTAAAAAAATCGTCGAGACCCTTAAAAAATTGGTTCCGACAATATGAATTAGGTACGCGGTAACCTCACTATGAATTTAAACTAAGCTATTCTTTAACAAACTAATAACAAGATTTAACTAAGCTATTCTTTAACATCCAAGAAAGGTCAATGGGCCCTCACTATGAATGAAAATATTGGGCTTAAGATACTGAGTTTTACCTGGTAAAGGCCCTGCATCCCCATTTATTATGAAATTATTGCTAGCGCGTGAGTTGGTTTACCGAGTTGAGTTGAGTTGAATTGAATTCGGGTGAGTCATTTTTCCTCCGGCTTTGTCTGAATTACTTCAACTGGTCTATTCTGAGGTGCTTTTCTTTGCTTTCATCTCTGCTCTGATAGAGGTGGCGGTGCTTAAGCCTCTCCTGCTAGATGCATTCCCTATCACAAACAAACATAGCCGTACTCAAATGTTAATCTCAACATTGAATTGATACATAGTGGTCCACGCCGTTTAATTTCTGAATCTTTCTCAAAGTCGTCATACATTAAGTTGGCACGGCAGGTCAATTATTTGCTTTTTATTTTTTTTTGCCTGATCTCCATCCACCGTATGCAATAGGGAAGCTCTTTGGATATTAGCATCAGCCGTGAAAGACCCCTTTTGCCATATTCCACCACCAACAGCTCAGTTTTTGTTCGCAGTAAAACCGATCCCTTGATATAACACCACAAACATTCCACCCCATTTACATTGCTAAACTCATTGTCCATCTTCCATGGTTCTGTTTTTCGCCCTTGTTGGTTCTTTTGCCATCTTTTGGTTTACATGGATGTACCTCAAATCCAAGGGGAATTCGGCATCCCCGCCGGGCCCTCGAGGCCTCCCCTTAGTGGGGAGTCTCCCCTTCCTCCGTCCTGACCTCCACTCCTACTTCGCTGAATTGGCTGACACCTACGGCCCAGTTGTCAAACTCCAGCTTGGGAGCAAGCTGGGGATCCTGATGACCTCCCCATCCGCCGCCCGACAAGTGCTTAAAGACCAAGACATCGTCTTCGCCAACCGTGATGTGCCTATGACTGCCATGGTTTTAACCGGCGGTCGTGATATAGTTTGGAACCCCTATGGTCCTGAATGGAGGATGTTAAGAAAAGTATGCGTCATCAAGATGCTTAGCAATGCTACTTTGGACAAAGCATATGAGCTTCGCCGTACAGAAGTACGGCAAACGATGAACTATTTGTATAGCAAGGCCGGATCGGCCGTAAATGTGGGAGAGCAAATGTTTTTAACGATATTGAATGTGCTGACCGGTATGTTGTGGGGCGGCACCGTGGAGGGGGAGGCCAGGGCGAGCCTTGGTGCAGAGTTCAGGCAGGTGATTTCGGAAACAACAGAGCTTTTGGGTATGCCCAACATTTCGGATTTTTTCCCAGCGCTGGCCCCGCTTGATTTGCAAGGTGCAGTGAAACGTATGAAAAATCCAATGGATAAGTTGAATGCAATCATTGACAACATAATCGATCAAAGGTTGAAGAAGGAGAGGGAAAGTGGGAGCAGTTCGGATCCGGAGTTCAAGGACTTTGTACAGTTCCTGTTACAGTTGAAGGATGGCCAAGATTCCAAGACTCCATTGACTGTGGAACAGATCAAAGCCTTGCTCCTGGTGAGGTTTCTTCTTCTTCTTCTTCTTTGCCGATTACTTCTAGGAGTCGGGAATCATGTCATTTTTTTATTTCAACCAGAATTTGTGGGTATGGCTGTTGAAATAAGGGGTTCATTGCCACTTGTCCTTATCGAAATGGTAGCATTTTATTTTATAAAAAAAACATTGGTTAAACATACATTTAATATTGGACAGGATATGGTAGTGGGAGGATCAGAGACATCATCTAACTCAATTGAGTTTCTAATGGCCGAAATCATCAACAAACCAAAAGTGATGAGAAAAGCACAACAAGAATTGGATGAAGTGATTGGCAAAGACAATTTGGTGGAAGAATCTCACATCCACAAATTGCCATATCTATCAGCAATAATGAAAGAGTCGTTGCGTTTGCATCCAGCTTTACCTCTCCTAGTCCCTCATTGTCCTAGTGAATCTTGTACTGTCGGTGGCTACGCTATACCGAAGGGTTCGAGGGTGTTCGTCAATGCCTGGGCAATTCATAGGGACCCCTTGATCTGGGAAAATCCATTGGAGTTCAACCCCGACAGGTTTTTGGATAGGCAATGGGATTTTAGCGGGAAAGATTTCAGTTATTTTCCATTCGGGTCTGGCAGATGAATCTGTGCTGGAATTGCAATGGCTGAGAGGATGGTGTTGTATTCGGTCGCCACACTGTTGCATTCTTTTGACTGGAAAGTTCCTGAGGGCAACAAGTTAGATCTTTCTGAGAAGTTTGGGATCGTCTTGAAGTTAGAGAATCCACTTGTGGCAGTTCCAACACCAAGATTATCTGATCCAACTCTTTATGAACAAGTATTTTTATATTTATGTAGACCTCTTTTGTACACGCTTGTTTGTATTAATGTACCGTTTCTTTAGAAGACTAAATTAATGTGATATTTATAAAAAGAAAAATAGTATTATGGGCAAACTATACCAGTAGTCACCGAACTATGGTTTCTTTCTTATTTTGGTCACCGAACTATTTTTTTGGCAAAAACATCACTAACGTTATGTTTCCTTCCTATTTTTTTGGTCACCGGTTGTTAAAAAACTAACGGTTTTTTCGACGTGGAATTTTATTTTATTTTTTTAATTTTACATGTCATTTCTTCTCTCTCTCTCGTAAGCAACATATATTTATTTTATAATATTTTTATTCAAACTAACAGGATGGTGACACGTGTCACTTTGCCTATTAGTGGAATAAAAGAATGAAAAATCAAGCCCCTTATGCAGCCAAAGAGATGGTGACACGTGTAACTGCCTAATAGGATGGTGACGTGTAACTGCCTATTAGTCGAATCTCTCTGGCTGCATAAGAGGCTTAATTTTTCATTCCTTTTATTCCACTAATAGGCAGTGACACGTGTCACCATCCTGTTAGTTTGAATAAAAATATTATAAAATAACATATATTGCTTACGAGGAGAGAGAAGAAATGATATAGAAAATTAAAAAATAAAAAAAAATCACGTCAGCAAAACAGCCGGTGACCAAAATAGGAAGGAAACATAACGTTAATGATGTTTTTGCCAAAAAAATAGTTTGGTGACCAAAATAGGAAGGAAACACAACGTTAGTGATGTTTTTGCCAAAACAATAGTTCGGTGACCAAAATAGGAAAGAAACCATAGTTCGGTGACTGCTAATGTAGTTTACCCTAGTATTATTTACTCATATAGGTTAAACCAGGATAGATTGATGGAGTATTGGGGAAGAATACACCCTTAGAAATTTAAAATTGTTTATGAATAAATATTAATGATTTAATTTCATATATGTCGTGACCATTTTTTGAAAATTAGGACGCGTAAAAATAGCCTAACGATCGATCTTTTTATAAAATTAGGATTTTCTGGCCATTTTTATTTAAGTCTTGAAATTTTAGGGTTTTTCATATTAAATCACATTTTCTTTATTTATTTCTTAAAAAACACTTTGGAGTCGCCACCGATCACTTCGAGGTAGACCGGACACCGAAAAAAACCAAAGATTATGTCTTAAAAATTGGGTTCGAGAGTCGTTTACGTGTAGGGAAGGATTAGCACCCCTACGAACGCCCGTTATCAGTACCTTTAATTTTACGTGACATTTTGGCATTTCGAATAATCATTTGAATTTAATTTATTCTGTAATTATTAATTGAATTTAAATTCCGAACGCAGATATCCTTTTATAAGGAAATTCATTTTTGTTTGAATACAAGATTAAAAGCACCCCGCTAAGTGGCACCCCTATTCGTATTTAAAAATGAATTTCCAACATAAAAGGTTTAAATGAATGACTTTTTACTGTCTGGTTCATTTTAAGTTCTATCCTAAAAAAGGCTCTAACCGATTAGTTATTTAAAACTATGAATATTAATTAATTTAATGGCTTTTATGTGAAAATGCCAATTTCTTGAACACCTTCCATATATTTAAAGCCCTTAAATTAATCATATTCCTAATTAATTAATCCATCTAATTAATTAAAGTTCTAGTCCTAATTAAGGCTCTAACAATTTATTATTTAATATTATAGGTGAAAATGTATATCGAATATACACTTTTATGACCAAGGCTTAGATAACACCCCATTGTAAACAATGGAACACCATGCAAATTTGAACCTCAAAGATTCTATTTGATATACATTTAATTAACCATAATGTATTAATTTTAAATGTCAATTAAAGAACTACATTTATATTTCAATTTCAAGTGTAATATATTAAATATATTCATTAAAATCCATATTGAGATAACACCTCATTGTAAACAATGGAACACCATCCAAATTGGGATTTTAAAGTTTATATTTAATATATTTTAATACTAGAATTATCTATCGTATTTAATTATTGAACTCCTAATTAGAGAACCTACACTAAAGGCTCTAATATTTAATTAAATTAAGTAATTAAATCATCTAACAAATAATCCTATATGCTTAATTTTAAAAGAATGCATTCAAATATATAAATTAATCAATTAAAACTAAATTAAATTACTTATAAAAATGCAATTAATTAAAGATAGGACTTAATTAAAAAGATTTAAAACCTTAAAACAAAGGGAAAAGACCAAATTGAAATTCTATTAAAATTGAAAGCCCAATTACAAAAACATAGTGACCAAAATGAAATGAACTACAGACTTAGGGGTCAATTTACATGGGAAAAAGGACCAAATTGAGATGTTATTAAAAACGAGAGTCGAATTATAAGAAGTGACAAAGAAGGGCGCGGGCTGGCTCTGGGGATTCGCGGGTTTTCTCTGAAGATTCGCGGGCTTGTCAGCCCATAGATAATGCCTATATAATGACCACTTCAGCCTTTTCCATTTCTTTTTTTCCCATTTTTTAGAATTTCACTCTCTCTCCTCTCACTCGTCCCTCTCCATTTCCTCTGTCTCTCTCTCCTTGTAACACAAAATTTCCAGAAAAGCAAAGCCAAATGGATCGAAACTTACGGTTTTAGAGAATGCCCATCCTTATTCTTCGGGAACAAGATGAACTTCATCTTTTCCAGTCTCACTCCGCTGCTACTTCCGCCCCTTGATCTTGAACTGCCACACTCCGGTGACCTTTGGGTGTTCGCCGACAATCGGGGTTCGAATCTCGACTGCCGCAGGCGACGCCAGCCACCAAATAGAGATTTTTGGCGATTGTCTAAGCTCCGCTCATCCCTGTCCTCACTCCGACCACCAAACCTAATCCTCCGGCCACTACCTCACTTCGACCGGCCACCACAAGGCGATTTTCAGCCGCTGTGAGGCTATTTCTGGTCACCGTCGTATCCGAACCCTAAAAACCCTTAAAACTCCAATTTTTAACCCTAGAATCCTAGATCTACCCAGATCCGATAGGATCTACCCACTTCACCCTACTAAAACTACCCGAAACACTCATTTTCGACTCCGACCACAACCCTAAAAACTCCAGCAATTAAATGAGATATCGGCCACCACATTCATTTTATTTTTAGTTTTTATTATTTTAGTTCAAAATCTAACATTTTATGTTTTTGCAGGAAAATCAGAAGATTAGGGAAGGGAATACCTTTCGACAGTGATTACAGCGATGTCGTCTGATGAGTTTCGCGGTGGCTTTACAGTTTTTGGCGACCAATAGCTTTCCCAAGGTAAAACCTTCTCTCTCATGTTATTATTATATTTATTATTATTATTACTTTATTTATGACTGTAATTATTGTGATTAATGATGCCCTGAGACACACTCTCTTATCTATTTATATGTGAGTGGGAAGTGACGTCACTGGGTTTTTAGCTGTTAACAGCTGGTTCCAGCTAAGCTTAATCTTCCAGCTAAGCTTAATCTGTGTGAGGCTCGGGTAGACCAATGGCAATACGCCACGTGGTCATTTAGGCGGGAAAAAGAAACACATTTGTGTTTGTTTGGGTCTTTTTATCTGATAAACGACATGTAATTGGGCGGGAAATCAAATGTAATGGGCTTCGATTTATAAATGGGCTTTTGCATATTTTGTATGTAACTTGGACACTATTTGGACTGTTTGGACATTTATTGGGTTTTATTTATATTTATGTATTTATTTATTATTAAGCCCGATCAAAATTCGGGTATGACAGATGCCCCTCTTTGCTTATTGTTGTGGAATAGAGATAGGGCAAAGACTGAAAATACACGAATTTTGTCCAGACCTCTTATTCGTTTACTGAAAGGCGGGTCTTTCTTTACGAATAATAGTGAAGTTTGAAGATGTTCTTCTTATTATGAAATTCTTCAAACTTCTGTCGAACTATGGAATCTAAAGTTGTTCTTCTTATTATGAAATTCTTCATCTTCCAAAGTCTGAAGTTGCTCTTGACATTATTCATCTTCTGAGATTTGTAGTTGAAATTCTTCATCCCTCCGTCAAACAATCCACCTTTCTGCAAAGGTATCGAACAAACGAGTTCTTCTTATTAGGAACTCTGGATTCTTTGCTAGGCAAATTCTTCTCGTTGCAAACTCCGTCTTTTTCGAGCAAACTCTTCACATTATGAGCTCTTCATTCTTTGCTGTATGAACTCTTCTCACTAGGAACTCTATCCAAATGAACTCTTCCGATTAGGAGCACTTTATTCTTTACTAGGAATGTTAATTCATCTCTTTTTCTGGGAAAACTAAACCTGCAACAAGAAAATATCATTGATTAATAAGAATTCCACCTGAAGCAATATGTAATATCCCCAATTCTTTTGAAGCACTGAGATCTTTGGTGTCATTGCTTATTCTGCCTACGATATCTCGATCTTTCAGTCTAAAACGCGCATAGAATCCCTTGTTTTCTCTTCCTCTGTTGGTCAATCTTCTTCTATACCACAAATCTTCCTCTTTTGAGCCTAAAGTTGGTCTATCTTGTTTTCCGATCTCGCAACTTGAATCATTTCTGTCTTCTTTTCTCTTTTTCTTCTTTTTTTTCTTTTCTTTCTTTTTTCTCTTTTTCTCTCTTTTTTTTCTTTTTCTTTTTTCTTCTTATTTTTTCTTTTTATTCTTTCTTTTTATTCATTTTTTCTTTTTCTTGTTTTTTCTTCATTCTTCCTTCTTTTTTGCCATTTTTCTTTTCACTTTTCTTCTTTTTTCTCCTTTTTTTTCTTTTCTCTTTTCTCTTTTATTTTTATTTTTATTTTTTCTCTCTTTTTTTATTTTTTTATCTTTTTTGTTTTTCTCTCTTTCTCTCTCTTTTTTTTCCTTTTTTTTCTTTTTTTTTATTTTTTCTCTCTTTTTTTGAAACCGATGGCCCAAAGGATTAATATTTATATTGATCATGCCTCACCATCTTATTGCAATAACATTCGGAAAGTTCTTATCATTTCCAAAGGTATTGGCCCGAAAGACTTGGCATCATACCCGAAGGACTTACTGATAACCCGAATGATTTAGAATTGTAATACACTTCATTTCCTTTGCACACAATTACATCACTCCCGAAGGTGATGGCCCGAAGGACTTAACACCATGCCCAAAGAACTTACTGACGACCTGCAGGATTTAGAATTGTATTGCACTTCATTTCCTGTGTAAACAATTACATCGCTCCCGAAGGTGATGGTCCAAATGACTTAACATCATGCCCGAATGACTTATTGATAACCCGAAAGATTTAGAATTGCATTGCACTTCATTTCCTGTACAAACAATTACATTACTCCCAATGGTGATGGCCGAATGACTTAGCATCATGCCCGAAGGACTTACTGATGACCCGAAATATTTAACATCATGCCCGAAGGACTTACTAATGACCCGAAAGATTTAGAATTGCATTGCACTTTCTTTCATGTGCAAAAGATTACATCACTCCCGAAGGTGATGGCTCGAAGGACTTAACATCATGCTCGAAGGACTTACTGATGACCCGAAGGATTTAACATCATGCCCGAAGGACTTACTGATGACTCGAAGGATTTAGAATTGTAATGCACTTCCTTTCCTGTGCATACAATTAAAAAATCTTTGCTGAAATCCGCCTCTACAAACGGATTGAAACCTTTGCTGAGATCCGCCTCTTTAAATGGATTGAAATCTTTGTTGAAATCTGCCTCTTTAAACATACTAAAATCTTTGCTAAAATCTGCCTTTTTAAACGGATTGAAATCTTTGCTGAGATCTGCCCCTTCAAATAGATTGAAATTTTTGCTGGGACCCACCTCTTCAAACAGATTGAAATCTTTGCTGAGATCCGCCTCTTCAAACGGATTAATATATGTGCTTCAAAAATATGATTGAATTCTTTGCTAATCTTTGTTGGTTCTACTTTCTCCAATCTGAATTTGTAGATTAAAATATTTTTATATTCTTCGCTGATTCTTGTAAATTCCTACAAAAATACTTTGAATGCATAAATTAGTATGCTTCTATCTTATAGATGCCTAACTATATATAATGCATGAATTGTGACAACTGAGGATCACTTGGATGAGCTCTAATTTTCTTTGCCCCTCCGTTGAACTTTTTCCTTCAGTTACAACGATAAGATTGTTTTCCTTGAATCTTTCTTTGATTGATCTTCTTTCTTGACTTGATCTTCTTGAGATTTATCTTAAACTCTTATTATCTTCATGCTCCAACAAAAGTTGCCCTAGAATCTTTGTTGTTAAACTCTTTTTTCTTTCTAAGCCAATCTTGACCCTTTTTAATGATCGAATTCTTTCAGGCTCTGCACCCTCTCTTGCTTATTCTGATTTGAACTCTTATGCACTGTGATACCCCACTAATCTCTTTTTTTGCCTCATAGATTTTTCCCCTCTACCATCGTTTGGGGCGAACAAGTGCCTCAAGTCCCTGAACTTTTCAGATTCCTAAACTTTCTCCAAGTCCCCAAACTTTTCATTCTTACCATCATTGTCACTATATCCTCTGATGGATGATTCCTCTTCCTGACCAGAATACTTTCAAACGAATAAGAGTCTCATACTCGATCATATATTTATCAAGAAAATCTGTTTGTTTGCAGAAGTGTTGGCTTGCTTATCGACATTCCAATGAAGGATATTTTCCAAGACCCGAAAAAATAGGATATAAATAAAGAAAACAGAATAGGATGCCCTGGATATCAAGTGCAAGAGCGCATTAGATTCAACCTTCCTATGGGTAGAATAATTTGAATGTTGTGTCAACTTCTGAAGTTATGAAATTTCTTTCAAATCACCCGGTTCACACCCTATGATTACCGCATGACTCGATCCAGTCAGAAACAACTCTTTCTCCGTTCTCCTCATTCTTTCTCATTCATAAATGTGTTCAAGCTTCCCGAACTTGTTTAACCAGTAGAGTGCAAAAATATCATTCTAATGATAGAATTCTATAAGTGCATGTGTGATTTTGATTATTAATAATAATTATTATATTATTATAGATATGTCATCAAATATACATCTCTAACGCTTGGGTATTGGACAGGAGAAGCATAGCTCCTTACTAGATTTGTCTACATCCCCCACGGCCCCATCAGAGTGTTTCGAGACTTATTTATTTAAATAATTTATTATTTCTCACATTTTCTTTTTCTTTTTCCTCTCATTTTCTTTTCTTTTTTTAACTCTTTTTCTTTTTTTCCTCACTTCTTCTTTTGTTTTTTTTTCTTTTTCTTCTTCTTTTTTCATTTTTTCCTTTTCTTTTTCTCTATTATTGTGCTTTTTAAGGTATATAAAACTACACTTAGAACTTCAATTTCAAGAAACTCTACTTGGTTAAAATCATCTAGTCCACTTCACTGTTTACGAATTTCAAATATTTATCATCGAACATCATCAAAGGCGTAGTGATCTGACATTTTCTTACCTTGCCGACCAGAGTAAACTGAGAAACAAGTTTCACTTTGTTGTCTTCACAACATCCAAATAATTTTTTTATATCAAAATTAGTGTCACATCTTGCCTTCAAAAAAAACTTCTACTACTTTCAAAAACATTCCTTCAACGAAACGAAAACCAACAAACATGACATATGCCTTCAAAAAAAACTTCTACTACTTTCAGACCAGGAGTAGCAGACTTATTTCCAGTGTTATTTCAGCAATAGTCCCTGTAGGTTGTAACCACATGATGCAGCAATATGGGTAGCACTGACTTCTTAGAATTCCAGACAATCTTGGAAGCATTCATTTTGATTTTCTAATTCCTCAACTGGTATAACGGCTTGCCCCACTCCTTGCTATTGTTGAACTAATTCTCGTGTCAAGATTTTATTACTGACTAGCTTTTTAATTTCTTTCATCAAAGGTCTACACTTCTTGGTAGCATGTCCTGGTACTCCCATATGAAAGTCACAAACATTGTCTGGATCATAACTATGGGCAAATGGACTTGGCACCACCTTCACTGGCCTAGGAGTGACATGTTGTCCTTCAATAAGGTGAGGTAATAAGTCCAAAATAGACACTCCAAAGATCTCCAAATTTGCACTTGCTGAGGAATTTTCCGTGGTCGTTCTGATGAATTAACTGGCCGCTTTCTCTTGCGACTCTGAAAACTTTGAACATTACACTCATTCACCTATTTCCCTTGTTTTGCCTCTTGATCAGCATGGTCTTTGAATCTTGATTTAATTTTCCCTTGTCGGATCCCCATTTCTATTGCATCTCCAATCACCACGAGATCACTAAAATTGCACCTTGAATTCGCAAGCATTTCCACAAAGAAATGATATAGAAGTGTTTGATGAAACATGAGAGATACTTCTTCCTCCGTCATGGGAGGTTGAACTTGGGCTGCTAATCCTCGCCACCTCAATGCATAGTCTTTAAAACATTCACTGGCCTTCATATTCACTTTCTGCAAAAAATAGCGATCTAGAGCTAAGTCTATAACATACTTGTATTGCCCCAAAAATGCTTTGGCCAAATCTGCCCATGATCGAATCTGCTCTTGACTTAATCCATTGTACCACACTATAGTAGGTCCAGCTAGACTATCATGAAAACAGTGGATCAACAATTTATCATCGTAAAATATCCTTCTATTTTTTTACAAAACATTGCCAAGTGGATTTTAGGACAGCTGAAACCATCATACTTCTCAAAATTAGGGACCTTAAATTTAGGTGGCATAACTAAATCATGGACTAAACATAATTCTTTTGCATCAAATTTGGGATTATCGACACCTTTTCTTTCTTTGATTTCTTCCTTAAGTCTGGCATAACTGTCTTTCAACTGTTTGAGTCTTGATCCTAGGATAATGGGCTTTATAGACCCTGTCTTTGTGCTTGGGTTAGATGCCCTAGGATAAATTGTCAAACATGGTGTAGCATTGTAGTTCTTCGCATTTCGTTGATGCTTGGTCATCCATTCTTGTAACCCCTCTTGAGTTTGTTCAATTCTTCCCGTGTCTTCATCTATGATAACAGATTCCCAGACTTTCACTAATTCCAGATTACTTCTGTTGAAACTCCGACCGCTCTAGATCATGAATGTTAATGCCATGTCATTACATGATAATGTTATATCGATAAATATGCAATGCATGAATGTATGAATGCATGAGGTATTGATTCTAAAAGTGACCATCATAGAACAACTTTCATTGAAGTAAAAGGATTCAATACATCAGATATTAGATACTACAAATATTGGTGAGCTCTAACTCCCAACTTCCTTATTTCCTCTAAGAGCCAAGTCAATTTCCCTCCGTGATCTAATGTTGGATCAATATTCTGACTCAGTGCCATTGCTACATCAGCTAGATCTGCCACTTGTTGAGCAACTTCTTTTGCCTGAATAATAGCATCTTTCATGTAGTTGTCCCTTTCTCGAATTTTCACTCTTGATTTCTAAGACTGTGCATATTATTTTTCTTCACTTTCTTGACAGTCCTTCTTAACATAATCAACAAGAGCTTTGTACATCAACGTAAGCTTGAGACATTCGTCTACCTTCTTCTTTAGTGCTTCGTTTTCAGCTTGACTGTCATTCACCTTGATAGCATTATCCTCATACATCTGTATGTACATTTTTATCATCTCACGTTTAGCTTCACTAACCCTTAGACCGTCCATAAAGGTATTGCGTTGTAGCTCTATTGCCTGCAGATCACATGAAAGTATATTGACTCGACCTTCACTTATCTCAAAACTCTTTTCCAGTATTCGACTTCATGTTTCAACTCTTTGATTCTTTCCTTCGACTGTTCTAGAGTACACTCAAACCAGCATTCTAGAGCATTGAACAAAGCTCTTGATAGTCGAACTGTAACTTTCTCAGCTCCTCATTCAAATCATCTCTCTCTTGCTTCAATTTGCTTATTTGAGCTTTATATTCGAACTGATGCCCTTCTTTTTTAATGTCATCATTTTGAGTTTTATATATGTCCATTGAATAAAGCTGGTTTTCTGTTCCAAATTTCCACTTTCCAAATTCCAAGAGAGCTTGAACTCGGCGTTTGAAGGCGAGACAATTCTCAATAAAATGTTCTTGGATTCCATCGTAAAATTCACAGTGTACATTGACGTCATACCATTTTGGATACGGGGGTTGCAAATGTGCAAGGAAAAGTGGGGACACCAATTGGGCCTTTAACAATTGAGGATACAATTCTTTATATGAAATAGGGATTGGATCAAAATGATGTCTATGGTCTTTTGTCTTCTGATAATTGGCTGATGGAACGCTAAAATTTGAACTTTGCCTTGGACTTACTTGATTCTGATGGGCTTATACTTTCCTTCACTTTTTTATCTCTAGGTGTTCTATTAATTGTTAGGATTTTAGGAAATTTGGGTTTTCCATCTTCAAAACTCAACATACCTTCTCTAACAAGATTTTCAATATTGCTCTTCAAAGCCTCGCAATTCTCGGTAGTGCGGTCTAAACTTCCTTGATGGTAATGACATGATGTACTATTTCTATAACCCATGGGTGATGAAGGCACTGTAGACTTAAATGGGGCTCTGGCCACAGGATTTTTCTCTATCAGTATTGGAAGTAGTTCTGCATATGTCACCGGTATTGAATTAAAAGATCTTCCATCCTTCTTTTTCCTTGAGTTTCTCCCTGGCATGTCATCATTTTCTTGGGATTTGACTCAATTATACCTCTAGTTGGTTTATTGATGTGAATTATATCGGCACCCCAACTCTACTGTTTATTCCTGTACTGCTTTTTGTTTACTTTTCCTTTCAGCTCAGTGTGCCCTTTTCCTTGGTCATAGCTGTCATCATCTCAGCCATTTGTCTTTTCAGCTCTTGCATCTCATTATTGTCAGCATTAACACTAACATAACCTGATGTGTAACACTTGGATGAACTGCCATTTATTCCTTCTGTTGTTTGTCCAGAACACTACTTCATACTTTCACTCTCTTCTATCGACCTATGAATCCTCTTATCCATCATGATCGTCTTCTAATGACGACTACCTTTGAATCAATACCTCTATATAATGATGATATGATGCGAATGAATACAAAACAAAACAGAAGAAATGAGTCAGTATCGTGAAATAATCTCGAAAGCAAAATTAAATTAAACACATACAACAAGACAAGTTATATTGAACAAAGAGAATAACTGGATAAGCGTATTTAAATTTACAGCACCTAACCTAGGTTCCTGTCTGGCTTAAGTAGGGTAAGCTTTAAATTACAACATGCAATGCAATATTTTAAACAAAAGGGCAATATAATATTTAAATACTGCAATGCATGAATGCACAAGGTATCGGTTTCAAGAACGAGTCATTAGAACAACACTCATCTAACTAAAGGGTCGAATACAGAGAAAAGGCAATATGTCACTAGCTCCAACTCTTTTGGTTGATCACTTTGTTCAGTCTCCGAGTCATCATTTGTACTGGCTCGGTGTCAATATCAGAGTGTTGTTGCATGCTCACGACTTTATCGAACAAAATCTGTACATGCCATACGACTCCCTACGCTTGGCTCTTTAAATTAATCATTTCACAACTCTATTTTTGGATGAACTGGATTACTGCACCAGCTTCATCTTCAGTACTTTGTCCTTCATTGTAGTGCTTCTTTGAAACTCATGAACTGATCTTTCAATTGTCATAATGCGTCTTTCTGATTCTGTCACTTTTCTAAACTCCTCATTTTTATTAAAAACTAACTTTTTCCCTAATTATGGTATTCTTCAGTGAATTTCATCATTTGTGAAACATGGGTATCGCCTCTAAGTTCAAAGCTTTTGGTTCTTCCTCGAGTTTTTACTTGTCAACAACAACCCTTGAATGCCCCTTCAATTTTTCCGTTCTCTATTCTTTCTCTGATTATCACTATTTTCTAAATACTGCGTCTTATTTATCTCTGTAACTGCCGTTGACTCTATCTTGAAACTTGATCTGTTATTAAGCCTTGTATGAACCTTGTCCTTTTTGACCACTGGAGAAGTGTAGTAAAGCCTCATGTTTCTCTATTATTGGTGTTGCATGTATTTTCCCGAAAAGAGAACAAATATACCGAGCTCATAAACGGGTCACGGACCTAAACAACTATTGATCCATTTGATTGTCTGACAACAACACTATAATTCTAAAATTTTATTGGAAATGACTCTTCGTATTCCCGTCTTATAGCTCTCAAGTTAAACTTGGTTCTGGCAAAACTTCATCACGTTCAGAAATTTCCGGTACAACCTTGCATGAACGACATTTAGTCTGCATGAATATTATCTTCGTTCTTGTACTGGGTCTTCTCGAATCAAGTCCACAGTGACATATTGACCCCCACTTGTCTATCAGACCATTCAGCTCTTATGGCCACTGCCTACTCAACTGATTCTCGAACTGATACCTCTCATGAATGCAATGTAACATATAACAAAACACAGAAAAATAAAACAAAACAAAAAAATTGTGTTAGTATGGTGAAGTAATACTGTAAGCAAAAATAATGATTACAGGAAAAACAATTTATATTGCATAAGATTAACCAGAGAACAGTTTATTTTGCACACAAGAATAACCAGAAAAATGAATTTAAATCAGCAACGCCCTGTCCTAGGTCCCTGTCTGGCTCTAGTGGGGTAGGTTTATATTATAGCATGTGGGTTTCGATCTAGACTCTGGGTACCAGAACTGCCGTTACTGGACTAGTAAGACATTGATTCAGGAGTATACAGCCCCTTATAGTAGAGGCGTAACCTCACGGTGTATAAGATTGATATATCGGAATGAGGACAAAACATGATCACGGAGCTGAATAACTCACGTACGATCATACCTCACTTCCACTTAAAGGTGAAAAGCTCGGGTATAAGGCTTATGCATGAATGACAATTTATATCACACAAGAAAAAGCTACCTGCATTTTTCCAAAAAATTCATCCAATAATTATAGGAAAAATTAAATTCAAATTAATGTCCAAAATGCCACGTAAAATTAATTAGGCATGACTCTCAGTTTTTTTAAAAAAATCTCCAGCGGAGTCGCCAAGCTGTCGCGACCATTTTTTGAAAATCGAGACGTGTAAAAATAGCTTGACGATCGATCTTTTATAAAATTAGGGTTTTTGGCCATTTTTAATTAAGTCTTGAAAATTTAGGGTTTTTCATATTAAATCACATTTACTTTATTTATTTCTTAAAAAAAACTTTGTAGTCGCCACCGATCACTTCGAGGTAGACCGGACACCGAAAAAACAAACTAGAGATTCTGTCTTAAAAATTGGGTTCGGGAGTTGGTTACGTGTAGGAAAGGATTAGCACCCCTACGAACGCTCGTTATCGGTACCTTTAATTTTACGTGACATTTTGGCATTTCGAATAGTTATTTGAATTTAATTTATTCTGTAATTATTAATTGAATTTAAATTATGAATGCAGATATCCTTTTATAAGGAAATTCATTTTTGTTTGAATACGAGATTAAATGCACCCCGCTAAGTGGCACCCCTATTCGTATTTAAAAATAAATGTCCTACATAAAAGGTTTAAATGAATGACTTTTTATTGTCTGGTTCATTTTAAGTTTTATCCTAAAAAAGGCTCTAACCGATTAGTTATTTAAAACCATGAATATTAATTAATTTAATGGCTTTTATGTGAAAATGTCAATTTCTTGAACACATTCCATATATTTAAAGCCCTTAAATTAATCATATTCCTAATTAATTAATCCATCTAATTAATTAAAGTTCTAGTCCTAATTAAGGCTCTAACAATTTATTATTTAATATTATAGGTGAAAATGTATATCGAATATACACCTTTACGACCAATGCTGAGATAACACTCCATTGTAAACAATGGAACACCATCCAGATTTGAACCTCAAAGATTCTATTCGATATACATTTAATTAACTACAATGTATTAATTATTAAATGTCAATTAAAGAACTACATTTATATTTCAATTTCAAGTGTAATATATTAAATATATTCATTAAAATCCATATTGAGACAACACCCTTTTGTAAATAATGGAACATCATCCAAATTGGGATTTTAAAGTTTATATTTAATATATTTTAATTACTACAATTATCTATCGTATTTAATTATTGAAATCCTAATTAGAGAACCTACAATAAAGGCTCTAATATTTAATTAAATTAAGTAATTAAATCGTCTAACAAATAATCATATATGCTTAATTTTAAAAGAATGCATTCAAATATATAAATTAAGCAATTAAAACTAAATTAAATTACTTATAACAAAGGCAATTAATTAAAGGCATCACTTAATTAAAAAGATTTAAAACCTTAAAACAAAGGGAAATGACCAAATTGAAATTCTATTAAAATTGATAGCCAATTACAAAAAGATAGTGACCAAAATGAAATGAAAATTTACATGGGAAAAAGGACCAAATTGAGATGTTATTAAAAACGAGAGCCGAATTATAAGAAGTGACAAAAAAGGGCGCGGGCTGGCTCCGGGGATTCGCGGGCTTGTCGGCCCATAGATAATGCCTATATAATGACCACTTCAGCCCCTTCCCTTTCTTTTTTTCCCTTTTTTTAGAATTTCACTATCTCTCCTCTCACCCTTCACCCGTCCCTCTCCATTTCCTATGTCTCTCTCTCCTTGTAACACTAAATTTCCAGAAAAACAAAGCCAAATGGATCGAAACTTATGGTTTTGGATGAATGTCCATCATTGTTCTTCAGGAACAAGATGAACTTCATCTTTTATGGCCTTACTCCGCCGCTACCTCTGCCCCTTGATCTTGAACTGCCACACTCTGGTGACCTTTGGGTGTTCGCCGGCAACCGAGGATCGAATCTCGGCCGCCGTAGGCGACGCCGGCCTCCAAATGGCAATTTCTGACGACCTTCTAAGCTCCGGTCATACATGTCCTCACTCCGATCACCAAACCTAATCCTACGGCCACCGTCTCACTTCGGCCGACAACCGCAAGGCAATTTTCGGCCGTTGTGAGGCGATTTTTGGCCACAGCTGACCGCCGTAGCCGAACCCTAAAAACCCTCAAAAACTCCAATTTTAACCCTAGAATCCTAGATCTACCCACTTCACCCTGCTAAAACTACCGAAAACACTCATTTTCTACTTCGACCACAACCCTAAAAACTTCAGCAATTAAATGAGATCTCGGCCACCCCATTCATTTTATTTTCAGTTTTTATTATTTTAGTTCAAAATCTAACATTTTATGTTTTTGCAGGAAAAATCAAAAGATTAGGGAAGGGAATACCTTTCGACAGTGATTACGGCGGTGTCCTCCGATGAGCTTCGCGGTGGTTCTACAGTTTTCGGCGACCAATAGCTTTCCCTAGGTAAAACCCTCTCTCTCCTGTTATTATTATTATATTTATTATTATTATTACTTTATTTATGACTGTAATTATTGTGATTAATGATGCCCTAACACTCTCTCTCTTATCTATTTATAGGTGAGTGGGAAGTGAAGTCACTGGGTTTTTAGCTGTTAACAGCTGGTTCCAGCTAAGCTTGATCTGTGTGAGGTTCAGGTAGACCAATGGCAAGACGCCACGTGGTCATTTAGGCGAGAAAAAGAAACACATTTGTGTTTGTTTGGGTCTTTTTATCTAACAAATGAAATGTAATTGGGCGGGAAATCAAATGTAATGGGCTTCGATTTATAAATGGGCTTTTGGATATTTTGTATGTAACTTGGACACTATTTGGACTGTTTGGACATTTATTGGGTTTTATTTATATTTATGTATTTATTTATTTAGTATTTATTATTTATTTATTATTAAGCCCGGTCAAAATTCGGGTATGACGGTATCTAATAAAATTCTATAATTCCTTATTCTTAAAATTTTAAATACAATTTCTTAAAATTTCACGTCCATCACATAAGATATTACATTTGTCTCTAAATAAGTAAATAAAAATTAATAGCATAAAAAGAATGATCTTAATCCTAATTAGACAATTCGTTTCCAATTCCCCACCGAAGAAGTAATCTTAAAGGGTAAACTACTGAAATGGTCACTTATGTTTAATAAGTGTCAACTTTTGGTCACAATTTTAAAAAATTAACGTTTTGGTCACTTATGTTTTCGTTTCTTAAACATTTGACCACTCGAGTGTTAATTAGTTAATTGTCGTTAGACAACTGATGGCGTGCTGGCTCGGTACAGTAAAAAAAAAGATAAATTATCTAGATAGTCACTAAACTATTATTCTATTATTGCTTTGATCATCGAAATAAAAATAATTTATGTAATTACCATATTAGTCCTCCATATTTACCAAATTTTTTTATTTTTCCCACCATCTTTCCCACTGTTGTTGCATGCCAGCAGAATAGGCGTCGCCCTTCAAGCCTGTGGCCTTCGTGTTACTTCTATCAAAATTGGTTTCTTCCTCTTTACAATTTCCTTTTTTTTCTTTGTTTTTTTCCCCTCCTATTTTCGGTTTGGGTTCACGATTCTGGGTTTGTTTCTGTATACATTTTGAATGCATTTGTTCGGCTGTACATTTTTCAAGCATGTAATTTTTTCTTGTGCTGTATGAGAGAAAAAAGTAAAATGAAACAAAGATTTTCTAAGAAAAGGATTTTTTATTAAAAAATATTTATTTGGATGAATAAAACAGAAGTTATGAAAGACACTGAATCGAATGTGTGTAAAAATCAAAGCTTTATAATAAAGAAAGAAATTAGGAGGATCTGAGCTGGATTCATCTTTCTCTCTTTTCCTCGTCAACGGGAAGAAATCTCAACTGTTCTCATGACAACGTTGGAAGAAAACTGTGAGACCGTCATGATAACATTTAGTAAAGAAGGGAATTGTACAAGGGGAAAGAAACCAATTTTGATAGAAAGTGACACGAAGGCTCAATACACCAAATCTGGTATATAATGGCATTTTTAACGACATTTTTAGAGTAAACTCCGTTAAATTTATACAGATCATGGCGTTAATAGAACAAACACCACAACATGACGAATTTTTCGGTGTTTTCAAAAGAAAAAAACACCGCTATACAATAATATATTGTGGCATTTTGGGCTAAAGATCGTACTTTAGTGTTTTCTGGAATACAAACGACGTAATAGAAGTCTTATATAGTGGCGTTTTGCCACAATCGCCTTAAATAGGTGTCTTTTTTAGTGGCAATTTGTCACAAACACCGCAACAGATGTAGTTTTAGTGGCGTTTGTAAAGTAATTGCGTAGTATTTTAGTGGTGTCTTTTCTTTACAAAAGCCGCAATAGGTACAATTTACCGTTTTATTTTGACGATTAATAACTCACTCTCAGATACTCCCTCACCTCCATCCCCAAATCAACTTAACAGCACAATCCTTAAATGTGCATCGCTTTGCCGACGCTCTCTCTCGCCGTGCTCTCTCGTCGCCGTCAGTCACAGCACCCTGATCTTATCGTCCCTCAGGCCTCAACTGCTCAAACACGGTCACACCAACAAGCAACAGCAGCAGTACATTTAAATGGGTACGGTTATTGTTCACCCATTTCTATATCGGCATTTTTTCTGTAGTGTTAAATGCTTCTGAAAAAAGCAACAAAATAGAATGCAGATAGCTATTTATTTGAAATGAAATTCGATAGAGGTGGTTTTCTTGAGTTCATTATAATAGAATTGTCATTTGAATTCTCTCACCTTTCATTCAATCTACTTCTTGTTTTTCGGTCCTTACATCAACTATACTGGAATTTCTGTAGCCTAGCCACTTGGAATGACTTTATACACATATATAATGCTACCAACAAGGTGGAAAAAAAATAAGAATGTAAATATCTACTCATATGAAATGTAATCTGATAGGGCTGGTTCTTTCCGGTTCATTTACTAGGAATGAAGAAGGGGTTATTGGAATGTAAAGCGTTTTTGGAATGGATTATATTCAATACACTTCCACAAGCGCCTTAGTTTTAGGATTTAGGGCCTTAGTTTAAGGTGTAGGGGTTTAGAATTTAGGGATAATGGTTAGAATTTAGGGATTAGGGGTTTAGGTGTAGGGTTTAGAAGTTGGGGTTTAGTTTTAAGGTAATATGGTTAGGATTTAGGTTTTAACTTATAAACCCTGAATTATAACCCTAAACCTTAAATTCTAACCACTATCCTTAAATTTTTTAACCCCTACACCTAAACCCATAAACCCTACACCCTAAACTAAGACTCTAAACCCTAAAACTAAGGCGCTTGTGGAAACTTTCAGTTTCCACCGCCAGTGTATTGAATAATTAGCCTTTTGAAATTGGATTTATATTCAATACACTGGCAGTATAAACTGAAAGTTTCCACAAGCACCTTAGTTTTAGGGTTTAAGGTCTTAATTTATGGTGTAGGGTTTAGGGGTTTAGAATTTAGGGATAGTGGCTGGAATTTAGGGTTTAGAGGTTGAGGTTTAGTTTTTAGGGTAATATGGTTAGGATTTAGGTTTTAACTTATAAACCATGAATTATAACTCTAAGCCCTAAATTTTAACCACTATCCTTAAATTCTAAACCCCTAAACTCTACACCCTAAACCGTAAAACTAAGACGCTAGTGAAAACTTTCAGTTTTCACCGCCAGTATATAAAATAATTACCCATTGAAATCATATATGTATATATAGTTTTTATGTTTATATAAATACATAATTCCAAATAAATAAATTCTGTAGTCCGTGATTTGTATGTTTTACTCAATAATTTAATAGTAGGATCGTTAGTCTTACTGAATTGAATCGTTAGAAGTCTGCATTGAGATTATGTGTATCAATTCGAAAATCGTTTGGGAAATGGTGATTTTTGTAGCAGATCTTATACACACACATGTTATATATATTGAGGAATTCAATTCTTTGTGTTGATTTATTCTCTTCAATTTAGATTGTGCGAAGAAAATAATGTAATATCTTCTGTTCTAAGTTTACCTTTGAGTGGCTGCATTCAAAATGACACAAGACTTTTTGAGTAAAATCTTCATGATTGAATTCACATGTTCTTGCTGGAGAAATCAATATTGGCCAACTTTTTCCCGTTTAACTTTTCCTTAAATAGTTAAATAGTCCATCCTTTGATTCTACTATTACTTCGGAAGCAATAATTATTTTACTATTCTCACAAGGCTCTTCTCTTCTCTTCTATTTTTCTCATTTCATGAGTCTCTCTATGTTTATGTTGTCCTTGAATAGATTATTTAATGTCAGCTGCATTCTCATCCTATTTAAATCCATTTTCTAGAGAACCCAGTTTTTGTTGCTTGCTCCTCTTTTTTTGCAGCCTTCTTCGTTATAATATTTGTAAGTTTATTTTTTTTTTTTTGCAGGTCTATAGCGAGTGCCAGTGAGGCAGCAAATGCCGATATTCCATTAGGAGAGCAATCAAATCTTTCGGATCATCTCTTCATCATTAATTTAATATTTTTGATTAATTGAAGTGATCGTTTTAGCGGCTCTACTCTCATATTTTTGAATTTTATGCAATAAATGAAATCAACCTCATTGTTATGCAATAATTGGAGATGTTATGTGCTTACAAATTACATCATCAAGAAGTATAATAATAGAAAAATTCTACGACGAACGTCGCACACTGTCAAATATCACTAACACAATATATTATTAAATATTATTAAATTTTTTAATAAAAATTAAAAAAATTAAAGGCTAGGCTTATATTATAATTAAAATTATTTTAAAAGAAAATTAAAAATTAAATTTAATAAATCTTTATATTTTTATAATATTTTTAATTAATACATTAAAATTAAATGTCTCAAAATCTTCTCAATATCAAAAATCTTAAACTTAATCCTTTTATTTCTCTTCTATCGTTGCCGCTGTCACCACTGCTATCGCCACCTTTATTTCCCTTTATTTCAAAGGAGTACCGGATACCGTTATTTTTAGCGTGTTTTGATCTGGATTTTTAACAAATCAAAAAGTAAACTATGTATTGAAAATGGCGGTTGCTAGGGTTTCAATAAAGTGCAACTATTTCATAAAAAAAAAGATAATTCTTATGATACTTGCATTAAGTGTAGAAATCACAAAAGCAGACAAAAAATGGTTAATGATGGCGGCAGCAGTGGCGGCGGTAACAGAAAGAAAATAAAAGGATTGAGTTTAGAATTTTTGATATTAAGACGATTTTAAAATATTTGATTCTAATGTATTAATTAAAAATACCATAAAAAATATAAAAAGCTTATTAAATCTTATTTTTAATTTTCTTTTGAAAAGAATTTAATTATACGTTAAGTCCTTAAAATTTTTATTTTTTTAAAAAAAAATTAATGATATTCAGTGGTGTATTACGTTAGTAGTGTTCAGCGGTGTGCGACGCCCGTGGTAGACTCATCTATGATAATATTATATGGTTGCATTCTTTTGCGGTGACTACCTGTTCAAGCTACTGTTTATTGGAGATTCAGGTGTTGGAAAATCTTGTCTTCTTTTGAGATTTGTTGTAAGTTTCTTAACTTAAACTGGGATAAAGTATTTCTCTTTGCTTCTTAGAGTTCTGTTGCGCATATATGATTACCTTTAATTGTTATATTCACATTCAAAAAGTTTCGTTGTATACACCATGACTGGTGAAAGTGAAATTTGAATTTCATGTGGTGAACTATAATTTAGTGGCCATATATAATTTACCCTAGCTTTTATTACATAACAGCAGACTTTACGGTAACGAACTCGTGTATAATATTTAATTTATACATCGACTTTACAATAATGAACTCATATATAATTTGTTTTTATTATGCCTTTATTTTTTTCCAATAGTAATGGTTCTAATTTTATATTTTCATCATAACTTTATCATAATTGCCAGTTATATGTGGTAAAAAAAATCTCCTATAATATTATAATTTATAACTTCTTGTTGTTGAATACATCGATTAATAATATTGTTATCACTAGTTACTAAAATTGTTGTTTGTTTATTGTAGATATTATGTCCATGAGGAAATTAAGTGATCTGTGAACTGTTTGAGTTACTCAAGCAGGGGAAGAAACAAATTAAGTGATTTGCTCAATTTAAAGTCGAAACATAAGCGAGAGAAGCAGAGAGAGAAGTAATATATAAGGAAAGGGAAGGAACATATTAGGAAAAATATGAAGACTTCCAAAATTAACTTTGACATAAGATGAAGATGATACATCAGAATCGACAGAATCTGCCATCGTAGTTGATTTCTTAGGTTCATGCTTTCTTTATTCTACTGAACAATGTTTAACTACATTATATTTTACTTTAATGTTACATGCTTTGATTATTTTAGTTGTTACGTATTTCTATTTATTTGTCATAATCAAATTTCAAGTTTGATATTATTGGATAATGTTACAAGTTAAATTTGGTAGTACCATATTAGAAATTAATATTGGCGAAGTCAGTTATGCTTAGCGGCGTTTGTAAAGAAATGCCACTATATACATAGTAAATAGCGGTGTTTTTGGTACCTAACGCCACTATATACATACTAAGTCGCGGCGTTTAGGACACAAACACCGTTATATCCATCACATTTAGCGACGTTTTAAGAAACAAACGCCATTATATGCATAGACAATACCAGCATTTTTCGTAACAAACACCACTAGAGATCATCTAATTCACGACGTTTTGTTTAAAAATGACGCTATAACCCATAACATTTAGCAGTGTTTTGAGAAAAAATGCCACTATATTCCTAGACAATACCGCCATTTTGAGAACCAAACGTCACTATATATCACGACAATTAGCAACGTTTTAAAATGAAACACTGCTATATATCTCGACCTTTTGCGATTGTTTTTTTTCCTACAAAACGCCGCTAATTGCTGCAACATTTGATTTAGCAACACTTCTAGTGGCTCTCTTACTAGCGTCGGGAGAGTTTTTAACGGCGCTAAAACATCGCTATGGAGCTAAAAACGCTGCTAAAAACTTATTTTTCTATAGTGGCCTCATGCTTGAAGAACACGCCTATGCTGATAGCATGCAACAACGATGGGGAAGATGGTGGAGAGGAGAAAAAAATAAAAAAATTGTAAATATGGAGGACTAAATGTGTAATTATACAAATTATTTTTATTTCAGTGGTCCAAATAAGAGTGGAATAATAGTTTAATGACTATCTAGGTAATTTATCCTTTTTTACTGTGTCAAGCTAGCACGTCGTCAGTTGTCTAACGACAATTAACACTTGAGTGATCAAATGTTTAAAAAACAAAAACGTAAGTGACCAAAACGTTAATTTTTTTAAATCGATGACCAAAAGTGTATACTTATTAAATATTAATTTCAGTGGTCAAAATAGGAGTAGAATAATAGTTTAGTGACTATCTAGGTAATTATATCAAGCCCTTGTTTCAATTTTAATGAAAATGACTTGTTTGTCACAAAGTTTTAATTGAGTGACATTTTGTTCCTAAGCCTATAATTGAGTGACTGAATTGTTACTTTTAGAAGAAATGTGTCATGTTTATTACGAAACCTATAATTGAATGGTTAAAATGTTACTTTTAGAAGAAAAATGACATGCATGTTATTAAATCTATAATTAAATGACATATGATGTAATTTATCCATTTTCATAAAGTTTCTATCGTTAATTATGATATATGTCAACCTGTG
Source organism: Hibiscus mutabilis (assembly GCA_019671005.1). Lineage (NCBI taxonomy): Eukaryota > Viridiplantae > Streptophyta > Magnoliopsida > Malvales > Malvaceae > Hibiscus > Hibiscus mutabilis. The sequence goes on from CM033749.1 coordinate 31,679,257, forward strand.
ACTGGTGAAGACTCATATACCCCCCTTTAGATTAAGAAAGAATATCAGAATTCGCAAGCCACACGTACACGAGTGTTAGTTTTACGGTGGTAGAATTGATTTTGGATCATCGTGATCGTTAAACCTATATGTGGTTTTGATATAACAAGGATTAAGCTGTAAAACAAATAAATTTTTAAGGTACTTAATTTACTCACAAAATTGACAGGCATTCGAACTTAAATAATTTTCTAAGTCAAACTTTGAATCCCCATATATTTTTTAAGTGTTTTGGTACTCAATTTAGCCAATTTGGTAACTGACCGGTATAGGTTTTTTTATTGGAAACCAAACTTGTGCTTAATGGCTAATGGGTACTAGTACGGCTATACGCGTACCGATACGAATTTTTGATTTTGGAAACTAAATTGTGCCACAAGTACCGCTACGGCCTATGGCGTACCGGTACGGGGATTCAGATTTTTAAATATTTTTGTTTAATGTTTTTTATCGTTGCCTTGTCAGGATATCTTGGAACTAACTTTTAAAATATATGTTACTCATATCGGTACACATATATGCATACCGATACGGTATTTTAACCAAATGTTCCAAGGACAGAACTTCATCGTTGTCGTATTGCAGTCCACTACAAGTTGATGATTTTGATTTCGAGAGTTCAGAGTACATGATCTACTATCGTAATCATGGAAAGCCATACTTAACTATTCTCGAATGACGAGAAGAATGTCAGAGGTATAAAAAATATGGTGGCAAAGGTAAATCATCAAAGACTGCAGCGGGCGTATCTAAGAGTATAAATGTTTTGAGTAGGAACCCTGAAGGTTGGCCAACCATATGGGAGCCATATATGAGCACAGTAACACCGATAGCTATATGGAAAAAGAAATTGGCTCCTACATGTGTACAATTAAAAGTGTGCTTGAGCTTCTCAAATAATTTAGGGTTTGATGATGCTGGTTTATATAGACCTGATTTTTATGAGCCTCCTACATGTGTACAACCAAAAGTGGGCCTGAGCTCCTTAGATAATCTAGGGTTTAATGATGTTGGCTTATACAGACCCGAGTTTATTCCGCCAGTCACCCATTTACTCGAACTTTGGCAAGAACATGGATTTTCAGGAAATGTAAAATTTCATGAATTCACCAGAGATTATGGGAGGGCATAGCAGTTACATGGATTTGTTCACAACACCGCCTTCTATGCCCTCGGTGACTGAGGAGGTTAGCTACACTAAAGAGGATGCTGAAGAGGATCTCGAGGCACCACAGAGGCCACAACGAGCTCAATGACCGTCGCAGAGTTATCTTTAGACCACACCCTGTCATGGGCATAAATTACATAAGAAATAATTTTTTGTCTTTTTATTAGTCACTTAATAGAACTTTTATTGTAGTACATTTGAGTTTTGAATTTTATTGTTTTTTATTTCTCTACTATGTTTTATTATTCACTTAATCTAAATTTAATTATCTTTAGTAATTAGTGAATCAATTTTCAAATTCGACTGTTTGAATCACTTAATAATAAAAGTTAAAAATTAGAAATGGCTTAAATGTTCATGTTCATGCTTAAAACTATGTAATTAAGTTACCTAAAAATAAAAGTGACAATTAAGGGTTAAAATGACTTAAAATGTCATATTTTGGTGAAATAGGACAAAGGTTTCAAAACCATACTAAGAGGTATCGAAACCTTTATTCCTGAATGTTAATTTTGTGAATCTGTGACATAGGTTTCGAAACCTTACCTAAATTATTGATTTTTTACGTTTTGGTCACTATCTCGTAACCTTTTCAATTGAACTCTGATTCAGTTGCCGTTTTTTTAAGTTCAAGTTTTGTGATGAACATAAAATTAAAAATATTTCCTACTATTAAAATACAAAATTTCGTTGGTCCTTAAAAGTTTTAGAAATTTACAAATTATGCTAGTAGTAAAAACATAACATTATAAATAACTAATTAATACTAATGCAAATTAGAATATTTTTGAATAAAAATATTATATTTTCAAATACAAACATAACAAATCACTAAGGCATAGACACGAATCTTGGTTCATTTGGACAATTTGATCTCGAATGGCCTTCAACCTTACATATGATACATCTCTTTCGTTGTCCATTCTCTCTGTGATGAAGATCCATACTGGTATAGATACGAGTCAATCTAGGTCGTCTAGTTGGAGTTCTACTGAGTCTAGGATTCGATAACAATTTTTCATGTTTTAGTGATGGTCAATACTTTGAATTCGCGATCGTTGGGAACTCACTTTTGTAAATATTGATCATCATGTGGAGATCGAAGCATTCATCAATATAGGTGTATGGGTCAACCCCTACAGCCATACATGCTGCAGCTTTATGAGCACATGGATATCATCATGCCTGGAACGCACTACAATCACACCACCAACGTCCGAAATTGACTCAAAATATATTTGAGTGTGATGTTTCGTTGTTGCGTCTGAAACAAACAATAATAAAAGTTTGATTAATTCAGTCGAACTCATGAATATTCATCGGCGTTGCATTCCGCACATTATCTTGCATTTTCTTTACAAGCTCGGGAGCCCATCTTTATCCCCTATTTATTAAGGACTCGATTTTTCCCCTTTAACGGTCTACACTTTAGCCAACCTATAGTACGCCTCTTTCACCAAGCTTGCTATTGGGAGATGATGTGATCCTTTTAGTACTCTATGTATCCACTCTACAAGGTTGGTTGTCATCTGCTCGTATCGTCTACCACCTTCATCATACGATTGGGAGTATCTGTTTCTCTTGATATTGTTTGCCCAACTCCAAACGCGTTCGTCGTACTTCATTAATTTCTTCATCTTTCTCTCAAATTATGGCCGCAGTAGTAGATATATTGTGTCATAATATATGTTGTTAGTATCGAGAAAAATCAAAACACATAAATGGATATGCATATATAACAGAGTTTAAAAAAATGATACTTACCCATACTTAAAATCTTATTGCGAATGTATTGGTTCTCGAACTATTCGTAACTATTCTTATCAATATGACGAACACAATACGCGAGATATACGTGCGGATGTATCTAACGACTTTTCTCTCAATTAATTACTAATTTGATACCCGACCCTCGATAGGATATAATGCATACCACATCTTTGTGGGAAACATAGTCGCGTAAATTTATAAAAAAGAAATTCCAATATTTCATCGTCTTCTACTCAATAATTGTGATTGCAATCGAGAAAACATTGTTCTCATCATCTTGCTCAACTGCAATCAACAGTTCATGAGAGTATCTCTCGTACAGCCATGTGCCATCGTCTTGGACCATACGTTTGCAGTATAAAAAGCCTTCAATGCATGGCTTGAACGCCCAAAAAGTTGATGAAAAAATGTATGCCCTTCAACATGTTGGACTTCTCGGTCGTATGCATTCGTGGTTTGATACCTTACTATGGTGTTTGGGATAAAACGTGTCATTGCTAGTAATAAAGTCGATAGTTCGTTGTACGACTTATCATAATCACCATACATCGACTGCATTGCCTTATATTTTATCTGATATCTAAACTGTTGTGCAATGGTTGCCTGAATCACTAAAACAGGAATCCTTGGATTCGCTTCAACCAACTTCATCATTTGATGGCTTATTACATTCGAGTCCAATTTTCGGTGCTCCTGGTCGATGAAAGTTCGTAAACATGTGTGATCGCCATTATACTTTGTGATCTCCCAAGCATTTTTCCTCTGAAGCTTAAACACTCGAATCTTCCAATTGCACTATTGTCTATATTTCACACACTTGGGAAAGAAAGTCTTCTGGCTGGATTCTACAACAATGTAATCCCCATGTTTCCTTATCATATACTATTTAACTGTTAATGTAGTTTTATTCTTTTCATTAAATTGAATATCAATCGATAATTCACCATGCTGATTCAAAGTTATTTGGGGCATATCTAAGAATTGAGGCACCCTTATCGCATCAAAATCTACTAAGCTCGTATGAGTAGGAGGTTCATAGTATGTAATGTCGTCCCCGGTCAGCACGAATTCTCCAACACCAAGATCTAGGGCATCACCAACGTCATCAAGGAACAAATTGGGATCCTCAATATCTTAATCTTTTTTGGAATCTTCAAGTGTTTCTCCCCATCAACCTCGTAGGTTTTCTACATCAGCATCTACAGTCGGATCAACAGCCGGCCCGTATGATGAAGTATATGTCGAAGGCCCAGTTGGATGAAATGCACTTAATGTCCCACTTGCTAACATTGCGACAAAACTGCCTCCGGACATATCAATCTCATTATCGAAACCCATTTAAGCAGATTCTCCAACTACATTTCTGGATGAGTAGGAAACATCACGCACCTCAGCAAACAACTCGATATTTCGAATCTCCATAGATTCATGCTTTGCAATCATCATTCCAACTTCATCATTATATAGGAGAGTGATTGCACAATATCTGATTGGATTGTCACATGTCAGTCACCGGTACCGCAAACCGTGAATCCCAACTCTAATTTTCTGGGATATCTTCTCCTTCATTTCTCGAAGCGTAATTTCCTTTTCAAATCTCATCTTCGTAGTGTTTTCAGATTCAAATACAATTTCGACATCAGTTTTCACCATTTGTCCATTGTAATAGACAATCGTCACAAATCTGTTGTTGCTCATTTTCTTTGCATGTTCAAAACACATAAATGGATTTTCAATCAGAATACACAAATCAAGAACATACAAAACAAAACTTTAAAATATATTTCGAATATATTTTTTAATAAATTTCGAATATAGTAAATTATTTTTGCCTTCATTTAAATATATTTTTTATATACTAAATTATTTTTGCCTTCATTTTAACCATATTTCGAATATATTTTTTCAATTCTTATTTCTAAAAATATACTAATTGGTAAAAATATAGTAAAAATTACTAAAATCTAAACAATATCTTAAAATTGGAGATGAATAGATAATTTAAAATTTTTAAAAAAATAAATGCATCAAATTTAACTTATATCAAACATACAAAATAAAACTTAAAAACAAAACTTTTAAACAAATCTAATCTACTTACAATATTTTCACCAATAATTTCTTCTTCTTCTTCTTCACTAAAAATTTTCCTTTCAAACTTACATATTTAACACCAAAAAAAATATAATTTCTTCCCCTTAACTACCCCTACCCCTCCTTTAATAATACTAACAAAATTTTAACTTCTACCCTATACATTTTTTTAACGTCCTGAACACCCAACTCATCCATTCCCATTAAAAAAAAAATCAATTCTCGGTGCCCATTATACTACCACCCTACACACTGCACAATGTCACCCTAATCTACCAAAAGAATGCATGCACGCCACGCTACCAAGTCTGCCATGCAGGCCGGTCAAATGTGCCATCACTGTTTATAGACGAAGCCAATTGAGCCTGTCTTTAAACAGTGTCACGGGCACTGTTGGCGCGCCATGTGGCAATACAACCACTGCTTTTAGATAGAACCTGCTGCATACAATTTTTTAACTAAAAATGATATTACTGTTCACAGACGAATTCAACTGAATTCTTCTTTAAAATTACTGTAGAAACAATAATATTTCCGAAATAATTTAGCTTGGGGGACCGAAAACAATATTAACGTAAATTCTCCACTACATTGACTTGTTACAAGTTTTATAAGTTGGTTAGCCACAGATTGTTTTCCTTCGAGAAATATTCGGAAAAGATCAAATTTCATTTGTTAGTTGCGATGACGATGTACATTATATTTTTATAAGAGAATTTTTAAAATTTAGAAACTACATTACTAAGAATAACAACTCTGAATCTTGAATATGAATGATAAAGTGGACAAAAAAATTAAAGATATAATTTCAAAAAAATAGATTGAGTTATTTATTTAACAAAATATATTCTTTAAATTTAATTATAAAAATATATTAGTAGTGATATAAAATTAAGTTTAACATTTGTAAAATAAAAATAAAAATCAAAATTTGAATTTGAATTTAAACTCCATCAACTTGGGTGGGTGGTTTGCTATTTGTTGCAGGCTCTGACTTCCATGATAGAGCAATAGCATATATAGTCAAAGCCCCATGTGAGAGATGCCATGTTTTGTTAGGTTCCCTACCCAATTCCAATTGACCTCAACAACAGTTTTCAAAATTAATGGAGAACAACTGCAAATTAAATTAATATAAAAACAGGGCACATAGTTTGAAATTCACATTTGCTGGTCAAGATTGTTGTACTCTCTTCTTTCTTAGACTAATTCAAATAAGATTATTCAAATTGGGAAACCTAATTTTCCAATCATACAAAGTCCAATCCCACGTGTAAATAAATCTCAGGATAGGGTCAATTAAGCCAATTTGTTCAAATAGAAGAAACTTCATCATTATCACACAGCCGATTTCTTGATAACCAGACCTTAATTCAAAACCAAACTTGAGAAGATCAAGCGATGGGGAATTGTTTCCTAGGGTCACAGTCATGATAGCTGGCAGTCATCACTCACCCTTGCCCATATTTCTTTATCAACTATTCAACTCTGTATTAAATTTGGAATGGGAACATGCTGCTTTGCTCCAAAAGTCCCTGTTTCAACTTTGGCATGCACTACGCTCTACACTTCTCCACTTCTCTTGCTTTTGTCTCTTTCCTACTTACCCTTCTGTTCTCAGTATCTTGTTCTTGATCTCAAACTACAAACTTCTTAAGGAAAACATAGTGATATCAAAGAAACAGATATGGGTTGTTTTCTTTGATCTTTTTCCATCGTTTTGTTAAAGGAGAGGAAACCCTGGAAGATTTGAGCCAAGGGGAAATATGGGTGTCTTTCGGTTCCTGTTCTTTCTTGTTCTTTTGTTCACACTCAGCGTTCCATGGCGTGTTCATGGGAACACGGAGTTTAGAGCTCTAATGGAGCTGAAGGCTTCTTTAGACCCAACATACAAGGTGCTGGAGTCGTGGAAAAGTGACGGTGACCCTTGCAGTGGTTCTTTTGCGGGTGTGGCTTGTAATGAGCACCGTAAGGTGGCTAACATTTCGTTGCAGGGAAAGGGTCTTTCTGGTGAACTCTCGCCGGCTATTGCGAGACTCAAGTGCCTCTCTGGTTTGTACTTGCATTACAATTCATTGTCTGGACAGATTCCGGAAGAGCTTTCACAACTTCAGGAATTAACCGATCTTTATCTTAATGTTAACGATCTGTCTGGTAACATTCCTCCTGAGTTTGCAAACATGGCTGGTTTACAAGGTTAGTTCATCGCTATGCTCTGTAGGTTTGATGTGTCATTAGGCTAAGGATCTTAGAGTTTGTTTGTTATTGATAATAATAAGGTCAGGCACTCAATGAAATTTATTTGCCTTGTAGTTTTACAGTTGTGTTGCAACCAGCTAACAGGGAACATACCTATGGAGATTGGTTCTTTGAAGCGGCTAAGTGTTCTTGCTTTGCAATATAATAGACTAGATGGTAAAATCCCTGCCAGTTTAGGGAAGTTGAGAATGTTGAGAAGACTCGACTTGAGCTTCAATCGCCTCTCTGATACAGTTCCTCATGCGTTAACCGACATCCCACAACTGGAAATTCTAGATATCCGAAACAATACTCTATCTGGGATTGTCCCTTCCGGTAACAATGTTTCTCTTACACTAACAATTGCTTAGATTTCTTGTGTGATTCTTGCTTCTTTATGTTAGGCTTATTTGTATTCTGTAATGAATGATACCCAAGGTTTGAAGAGACTAAAAGGAGGATTTCAGGGTGACAACAATCCAGGCCTGTGTGGAACAGGATTTCCAACATTGAGAAGTTGCGGTCCTTTTGATAGTATGAACATTAACCAGCTAAAACCATTCACACCACATCTAAATGACACTGCTCCAGGACCAGGAGTTGCCTTGAACGCACCAAATATCCAGGGACATTGCAACCAAACTCATTGCCAAAATCGATCCAGATTCCCAGAAATACCTGTTCTTTCAGGGGTTACTGTAGTTACTTTCATTTTTATGGTTGCTGGATTCCTCGCTTTTGTTCGCTGCCGTAGGCAGAAACAGAAGATTGGAAATACATCTGGTCCTTCTGAAGGAAGCGTTAGCATTTACCAGGCAAAAGAATTTCAAAGAAATGGGAGTGTTTCCCCACTGCTAAATCTTGAATATTCATATGGGTGGGACCCATTAGGTGGTGGATGGAAAGGCATTGGATTTTCCCAGGAAAATCTGAATAAGTTCATGTTCAACCTAGAAGAAGTTGAGTCCGCGACTCGGTGCTTTTCCGAGTCGAATATACTGGGAAAGACCAACTTCTCATGCGTGTACAAAGGGATTCTAAAAGACTGTTCTCCGGTAGCCATCAGAAGCATAAATGTAACCAGATGCAAGTCCGAGGAAGCGGAGTTCATTAAGGGCTTGTACTTACTAATGTCCTTAAGACATGAAAACCTTGTCAAGCTGAGAGGCTTTTGCTTTTCAAGGGGCAGAGGAGAATGTTTCCTCATTTATGACTTTGCTTCCAAGGGAAACCTGTCCAAATACCTAGATCTAGAAGATGGAATTGAACCAATTCTTGACTGGTCGACGAGGATTTCCATCATCAATGGCATTGCAAAAGGTCAGTTTCAGATCAGGTTGATGCTCCATAAAATCCAAGCTACATTCATATGTCTCTCTTTGACTAAATATTCTTATATTTTGCACCAACAGGTATGGAATATTTGCACAAAAGTGAAGCAAACAAGCCGCCCATAGTCCACCGCAACATATCCGTCGAAAAAGTTCTCATCGACCAACAATTCAGCCCATTGATTGCAGACTCTGGTCTCCATAAGATTCTAGCCGATGACATTGTCTACTCAACTCTGAAAGTGAGTGCAGCCATGGGTTATCTAGCACCAGAATACATTACCACAGGCCGTTTTACAGAAAAGACCGATGTATTTGCATTCGGGGTGATTATTCTCCAAATCCTGTCTGGTAAAATTCAACTCACAAGCGCAATGCGGTCGGGGGCGGAATCTAGCATATTTGAAGATTTTGTTGATAAAAACCTCAGAGGAGAATTCTCGGAATCCATGGCAGCTAAGCTGGGGAAAATTGCACTCAATTGCACCCTTGAAGAACCTGATGACAGACCAAGAATGGAGACAATAATTAAAGAGCTAAATGATTGCAGTGTGAGCTGATGGGCACTCTTTTCTCCCAACTTGAGAAACTGATGATGATGGGATCTCACTTACTTTTTGTTGGTTGTTGAAGATCTTTTGGCAGGTACTATGATGATTGAGGTGTGAAAAGTCAGCAATATCACGTAAAGTGGAGCCTCCCCACTGATGACAAGCAACAATAAAAAGAAAAACACAAGGAGATATGGGGAGAAATAACGTTCTAATCATACAATTTGATAACATACATTGTCGTATCTCCGTAAGCATTGGGCCAGCAAAACAAGCCTCAACTGCTTACTAGTGACATTAAGGTTAATAATAACATGTCTCTTGGAGAAGATCATCCACTTGTTTCTTTTACTTTCTTTAGTGATGAGAACGAAATGTAAACAAGTTAGCAGTTGTAAAATAAGTACTAATAAGTTGTACCAACGACTACCGAATTCACCTAAAGCGGTTTATGCTGTGGCCGTATGTTGTTGATCTTGAAACCATTCTGCAGGCCACCAATCTGGTCTAATTGCCATAACCTTTATATCCTCCTGTCCCTGTATTGCCAATGTATCTTTGAAGGCATTTTCAAGTCGCAAGACATGCATCCCACGAAAACCTAGTGCAGCGGTCACACTCCCTTGCTTCTTATTAGAGTCAGTGTCTATCACCTCTGAACCAGGGATAACTTTTCCCTCGACCTCTGAAATAATAAAAGGTATCAAGATGTGTTGCTGCAAAAAATAATTAAAATTATCAAAGTCAAGTGGACAGAGACTACCTTTTCCATTATTATCAAGAAACTTTAACGGAAGCAATCGCTTGCGAATAACCCCCTGTGGTGCGTACAAGCTATAAGTTCTTGCCCTACATAGCACCCTTTATCAAAGCTGATTGCGTTTAGTCCAGCGAAACTGTATTCGAGTGGAGATGCTTCCCCTAAACAACATAATAAAAATATCACAACCGAGACTGGACACAATAGATTAAAACTTTGAAAACATCCTATAATATATTCAAGAAACTTAAGTACACGACTGGCAACAAAGCAAAAAGGCACCTTTTGGAATTTCAGTTGAGCCCTCAGCAACTCCCTTCTCTAATCTCCACAGAACATAATTCTCTTCATCTGTTTCTTTATCAGACTCAACTAAAGGTGCTGCAACAAACAAAAGAATAAGAAGTTATTTAAGCAATAGGTGAATTGCATGCGTGACTTCTTAAGAAACTATATGATTATCTCGAAGCAATGACGTGATAAAAATGTAGACTACTAAATTTCAGAAGCAACAAAAGATATGTGAACTCAAGCGTTGTACCAGACGGGAAAATCCCCTTAAACTTAGACAATCTAATCTGGGATCCTTAAACCATTGGTATCCAACATCACTACCATGTGAAGCTGACTTGCTAGAACTATCAACACCACTGCCCCAACCAACTGAAGCTGCCTCTGGTTCTTCAACAGCAGGGGTCTTTCCGGGAAGGTTACCACCGTATCTCTGCCAGCAAGAGAAGTCTTCAGCCACATTCCCGACATCTACTTTAGACCTCACCTGGTATCTGCAACAGCGAATACAACAGACACCAGAACAACCACTAAGAGGAATTCTAAATTTAGCATTACTATGAAAGACAAGCACACAACACTTTACAATAGTCAAATGTCGTAAAGAAAAATGAACGTTTTCAGATATATCTCTTCGATAAATCATTTTTGGAAGAAACAGTAACACCGCAGAATTCATACAGATTAAGGATTTAACATATAATAGAATTCTGAAGAAATGCAAAGACGTAAATAAGTTATCTGACATAGAACTGACCACCATTGTTTTAAGCATATTCTCAAACAGAAGTTCTAATGCCACAAGCAAATTTATACATGGCATTAAAGGTTTTCTATATAAAGCCAACAACAGAAGAAAATTAGACCATGAAATTTAACCTGAGAATGAGAGATCCCAAGCAAAACAAATGCAGAAGATATTGGACAACAGAAAATCATTCTTTCAAAAGCAATATCAAAAAAGAAAATTCAACATATCAGAAAATAATTGAACTGAATATACCCACTTCTTAAGAGTTGCCAACAATTCATCCAAGATGGAGATATCAACATCAGCCAAAATCTCCACCGACCCACCAGACCCACTACCTGGACCCGACCCAGTTATGTCCAGCTTCTCCTCAGGCCGGAGCGGCCTATACAAGAACAAGTCATACAAAAACCTCCCTTTAGGCGTCAAAAGAGCTGCATACATAGGAGGAACTACGACAGAGGCGACGTTCGGTGTAGGAATGGGGGAGTTCCCTTCACGTGGGGGTTCACCAAACCTCCGTACATCGTTTGATAAAAGACCCTGGAGGAATTTGATGGTGTCGGGTCCCGAGAACCAGATTACGGAGCGGAATTTTAAGTGAGAGCACAGCGGACCGGCGTTTTGGAGGTTGTGAAGGGAACGATGGTGGAAGTGAAGCGAGGGTCTGAAACGGTGCATTTTAGAGTCGTTTAGGACTGGAAATTTGGGTTGTTTATGTGAGGGTTTAAAGTCGGAAGACATGCAGGGGTTTAGACTTTAGAGTAGTTTGGCATGGGAGAGTAGGATGATCGAGTTGTTCGATACACTAGGATAGCACAGATGTTCGACGAATTCTTGAATGAGATTGGGTAAGTTCGAATTCTGGACAGAAACATAGGTTTTGATTATTTTTTCTTTTTGTCAAAGGAAACTAAACATTCATTGAAAAAACAAGAAAATTACAGCTCCTTAGAAAGAGCTGAAGGGTGGACAGCAACTCAGTTCTATTAGCTTTGGTTACACAATGAGTAATTAAACTATAGGACTTTTAACAAAAAAAAAAAGAGCAGACATCAAAAATAAATAAAAACAAGAGCCGAAATGCCGGTCTCAATACCAACAGTTCCCCCACAAATTAAGGGTAAATTTTGGGTGCACCATGTCTAAGTTACGCATAAAAAAAATTAAAAATGATAAATTTTAAAATTTGTTCACAAATTAAAAATATTAAATTTTTTATAATATGTTTTGGTTTTTTTTATTTTTTAACAAGTATCGAAATTTATTTTATAAGTATGGATACTTAGTTTTTTATATAAATTTTTAATTTAGAACAAAGTATCAATATTTGTAAAATGAGTTTCGATACTTGCAAGAAAACTAAAAAAAATTAAAAATATTATTAAAAAGTTTAACGCTTTTAGGTTATGGATAAATTTTGAAATTTATCGTCTTTTAACCGCGCTCTAAATATGTTGTACGTTAGATTCACTCTTTAAAATTAAGAAAACTAAACTTTAATCTTTTAACAACGCTAGCATCACCCGATTCAATTATGATTTTCCTAAAAAAACCTTTCAAAGAAGCATATGAATACATGGGTGAAGAGGAGGAAAGCAAGGCTTAGAGAGTTTTTCATAGAAAATGGGAGTTGAAAACCAGAAATTCAGGTTTTATTAAGGTGGTTGAGGAAAATGTTACTATACATGTTATCAAATAATTTTTAATCGCAAGCTAATAATCAATTAGTCTAGTGATGATGTTTAAATTTTTTGTTTAACTTAAAAATAAGTGTCAAAATTATATATTTTTTGAGATAAATGTCTAATATTTTTTTACTGAAATAGGTATTTAAAGTTTTATTATATTAGTATTTTAAGATAATACCGTTAAAAAAATTATCACCTAATAATAGATTGACACATGACTTTTGTTTTTATTTATTTATTTTAAAAATAAACTAAAAATAAATTAAATAATATCCTTAAATTTTCAAAAATTACAAAATAATCTTAAAATATCTAAAACCCCAAAACCTTAAACCTAAAACTAATGCCACTGTCGTCGTCGATAGACTTGTCGAACTCCACCACCGTCGTCGTCAAAGACCGTCGTCTATTTTTCTCAACCACCCATCGTCGTTAATCGGCAATAAGGGTGTCAATCGGACGACGAACGCAAAAGGCTCTAATCATTCGACGCCCAATTGGCACGCCTCTCGCCATTTATCGGCGATGGGTGATTGGGAGAAATTGGAGGTGGCCTCAAACGACGGTGGGATTCGACGAGACTATCGACGACGATAGTGCCGCTAATTTTGAAGTTTAGGATTTTAGGGACTTGAGACTTTTTTTTGGAGATTTTAAGAGTTTTTAAATTTTTTTAAAAAATATTTCTTTATTTTCAATTTTTATTATAATTTTTTTAAAAAATAAAGATAAAGACATGTGTTAAATTTTAATTGGGTGATGAATTTTTTTTAACGGTGTTATCTTAAAACAATAACATAATGGAACTTTAGACACCTATATCAGAAGAAAAAAAAACATCAGGCACCTATCTCAAAAAAGTGTATAGTTTGGGCACCTATTTCTGAATTAAGCCTAAAATTTTTAAGCAATATCATAGGTTTAAATTTTAACATTATGAAATGAACAAATTTATTGACAAGATTGCTCCCATAATGAGTCTATGCACTACTTAATTTAAATTAGTCAGCCAATAGATTAAATATCTGTTGCCATACTAAAATTTATTTTAATACATATTTTTATACATAATTAAAATAATAAATTATTGATAGATTATCATGTTAATCAACTTAATTTTATCGAAATGAATTATTCAAATTTAATTACATACGTATGTAAAAGCATCACTATGATGGTGATTTATTTAACGATTACTTTATAAATGCCAAATTATTAATATAATGAAAAATAAAGAATTTATTATCAATTTTAAAGTTTGTTTTCTTCTAGTTCCTCAGAGTTTTGTCATGATTAATTCGGACCGACCTACATCGTATCTGGCTTTGATGGATGGGTCTCCAATGAGAATTTTTGCATACACAAGAAATCGAACTCGAGATATGTTTAAGCGATACCAAATTACTTACCACTTGAACCAACCTTAGGGACATAGCCATGATCGATTATTAGAAGGGACCTAATTTATTATTAGACCAAAATTTGAGGGTACAAATGCATTTTTTTTCTTTAATTCAACCCCTACTTGATCAATATTTAATAAACCCTTATATTTTTTAATTTATAGATTAATTTTTTTACAAAAATCAAAATATAATTAAACCAAAAATTATTACATATTTTAAATTTACAACCCTCAAGTAGCTCCGTCTGACCAACCTTATCCGTTAAAATATAAAAGATAAAGTAATCACTCATTTTTTTCGGTTAGATATAATGTTATTAATTATTATTAGTATTAATACAAGTGTCCAATGTTTACTAAATATATGCATGCATAATTATATATGTGCATGTATATGTGTATATGTATGTATGTTGTGTACGTATAACATATGTGTTGTTATTATGTGTTTAATATGTGTGTATATTTATTATTTTGGCATAAATATATGTACGTATGTTTGCATGTATATGATATTTTAATTGTTGCTATTATTTGTTTGTATGTATATAAGTATATAAATGTATATGTGAATGTATCATGTATGTATGAGCATCTATATTCTGCATGTATATTTTATTATATATGAGTGTGAATGAATATATCATATATATATATATATATATTATGTGCGTGTTAATACTTATATATATTATGTATTATATGTTACATGTATTATATTACATTATATTATTTATGTAAGTTATATTTATATGTATATTTTATACATATTATGCTATTTTTGGTATATTGATGTATATTAGATGTTATATATTATATGTCGTATATATATTATGTTTATACATAAATGGATGATTTATTTTAATTATGTATTTACTTTTCTATATATGTACATGTTTTTTATATTTGTTTACTTTCTATTAATTCGTGTATTTTAGTTTATTTATTGTATTTTAATTATTCTTGTTTAATTTATCACGTGTAGTTTAGGCCTTTTATCCCGTATTCTAGTGGGAGTGTTATCTTGGTCTTCGGGTCTCATCTCCTTTGGTACCGTGGATCGAGGCAAAATTAATATTCGAAACTTGTATTTTTGGAATTAATTATTAAATTAAATCTAATCTTTATTTTTTCTTTATAAAAACGATAAGAATCTATTTGGTACAAATTTTGGGCGGTGTGGGGTACTAACCCTTCCTCATCCGTAACTAAGTCACAAACCCAATTTTTATAAAATCTTTAGTTTTTATTTTTACGGTGCCCGGCTACCACAATGGCCGGTGACTACTCCATTTTCAAAATACGAGCTTTTTAAAATTTCCCATTTTTATACATTTTTTAATAAAAGCGAGAAATACCCCCAAATATATTTTTTTAATTCTTCGTAGCGGCCCTTCGACGCCCAAAAATAATCGCTACAGATAAATATATAGACATATTATTTAATTTAAAGCAAATTTAAGAGATATACTTGAACATCAATCTAACTTTGTAATCATGGTCTAAAATTTAGACTTTGGGTCACTTTCCTGGCCTAATTTCATATATTTTGTTGTACACAGCACAGAACCACATATATTTTTGGGTGGTTGTAGGTTTAACTTAAACTTTTTAAAGTTTATACATTTGATTTTAATTTTTTTTAGTTTTAATAAATTAATCTTTAAATTTTATAATTTGTCTACCTTAAAATTTTATAATTTGTGTTCACGCTAAAAACATTTAATTTGTGCCTGCTCTCAAATTTTTTTTTGGATCCGCCTTGTACCGTTCAATCATATGTTTGTATGACCAATTGATGAGAGTAAAGGAGTAGTAATATACGGGTTTGATAAGATGAATGAAAACGACCATGTAATTATCACCCGCACTATATCTATCTAATCTTATTGCTTACACTTAATAACAACGACAATCCAACTTCAAACCCCTTGTTTTATACCCGAAAATAAGTTGGAGACTTAAATTACTTAGTTTTGAAATCGACAAGATTTAGGAAATATTTAAATAAAAAATAGTTCTACATAATTTATTTAATTTTAAATTAATACAGATTCAGTAAATATTTAACTTTTAATAATTAACGTTTAATTTAATTAATATTAAAATTAATGAAACTGAAATACAATTAAATCAAAAAATTGAGAGACTAAAGCCTCTCCTACACCAGCTCATTTTTTAGGTTAATTATGTGAAGTAGAAAATATATTAACATTTTACTTTAGAATATAAGTATCAACTGAAAATTTCTTTTTTCCCAAAATTATATTTGTATAATTATTGGTATTTGATTTATTGTTCAGAAATTTTTAAGTAAATATGTTATTTTAAATGTTATTTACAGTTCTAAAACTCAAAAAATATTAATTTTCGATCTAAAACATATTTTTGGAACTCATCTGCCTGTGATATAATACAAAAAAGGAATATGTATGTAAAAAACTCATTGTTCAACTAACCTAAATCAAATATTATAAATATACTTATAGGATGATATTTTCCATCTATTTATTTTATTCACAATTTTAAAAATTGAACCTTACATATTATCTAAAAAAACTTAATGTCTCCTATATCATATCAATTGATATTGATATTTTTAAATATATTGATGTGGTTATATAATAACGTTTTTTTTTATATTTTTTAACCCTTTAATAATGTATACATACTCTAAACACATATATTCAAATTTAAATCTTTTAAAATAAATATTATCTTTATTTATATTTAAAACCACTCGTTAAGTTTAAATTTACGTTGGTATTTTTAGAAACGTCTATATGAGAAAATAAATACGATGAACATATAAAATTCTGGCGAGCTGTGAGGTTGGATGTTGGAATGCGTACTGTTTGATGTCCAGAACATATAAAATTCTGGCCGCAACTTTGGAGTTATTGGTGTTAGCCGTAGGGGCTATTATACGGATTGTACGAGTTTTGACTTTTGCTCATACCTTTCTCTCTTCTCTTGTATTCAAATTCACACTTGATGAGCGATTGAACCAACCAAAAAGAAATTGACAATCGGAACCAGAGGTAATCATTGTTGAAAAAAAGTTAACCAGCAACTTTTTACAAGTTGGAATTTTAAAATTCCATGACTAAAATTTATAAAATAACATATCTTTATTGGGATTGTTTGATTTATTTTGGAATAAATTTTTTTGATTTATTTTATACAAATGTAAGGCGGTAGTGTTTAGTTTAGAAAATATATGATTATTTAAAAATAAATTTGATGAAATTATTTTATGATATATTTTCTCTATAATAAATTAAATTTATAATAATAAAATAAAAATATTTATAAAAAAAAAATTATAGAACTATTTATGTGACGGACAAAAATTTTATGTCCCTTTTCAGTGTCTTTTTCTGTGCCCCAATACTAAAAATACGAAAAAATAAATTTTAAGTTATAACCCTAAATTTTAAATCCTAAACCCTACACCCTAAAATACATCATACCTCAAATTCTACAAACCCTAATTATAAACTCTAAACATTTAACCCTACGCTTAATTTTTAGAGTGGGGACACCAACGATGATAGAGAATTTATATTTTTTATGTGACAATGTTTAAACTTTGAAAAAATATATTTAAGATATTATTAATGTAATTAGTATATTAAACATATATTTCTAAATAATTTTCACAAGTATTATATTTATTTAATATGAGATATAATATAAAAAATATCTTGGGGTCTCAAGTTTTTCAATGTATAATATAATGATACATGTGATTTTTTTTTTTACTTTTTTGGTTGTAAGTTAGTTTTTATTTTAATATTTTATTGTTCTCTTTCAATAAGTCACTAGTGCTTTATTTACACAAGCGTGATTTAGTTATTTTTCCTCAATATTTTGTTGTTTTCGCCATAATAAGTTCGTTCTCTTTTTTTTTTGAACAAAATAATAAGTTCGTTCTCTTTTTTTTAACAAAATAATAAGTTCGTTCTTATTTACATCAGTCTAAAATCATTAAGATATTTGCATGCTCTTGTTACTCTTTAAAATACTTTTAATGTGAATTTAACTAGTGGTCCAAGTAAAAAAAACGGATGATATTTATGATAGGAGATTTAAGTTCAATCGCTTTGTCTACAAGGTATGTGTATTGTTAACATGTTAAGAATATTTATAAACAGATACTAGTTACATTATAATCACTTTGGACTATTAAAAAATACTTTTAATATGTTATTTTTTTTTATTTTTACTGCTTGTAACAGTTTGTCTAGTAAGTAATAATAACAAATATATGAAATTAAATTAAATAAAAATTAGATTAAAGTTGAGCAAGTATATTTAGTCGGTTGGCCAAGCTGCTCATATTTGCTCTCCATTTTTTTAGGTCATGGGTTCTAGACCAACCAGAAACACCCCTTCTTCCCCATAAAGTATCATCTTTCCCATGTAGGTAGGATTAGAATTAGAATTAGATTTTGTCAAAAAAAATTAAAATTATATTATTTAATTTCGTTTATATTTTAGGGATAAGTAAAATTCAATAAATCAATTTAAAAAGCGAAATTAAAATATTATCTCTCATCACGTTTATTTTTAATTAGTTATAGTTTTTAAAACATGTAAATATTATTAATGTGACATTTTCATATTTCTAAATGTGAAATGGAGGAAAGTGCATGAATAGAAGGTATGAATTAGTCCAACAACAAAGTACATGGTTTTGATAGGAGATGTGCTATAAGTTGAACACTGTTTAAATATTCTCAATTCCATGAAAGACTGCCCTCGAAGAGAAGAATTGGAGCGGCAGCAGCAGACACGACAGAGAAATAAATAAATATATTCATATTTAGTTTTTGACTTGGAAACCTTATTCTAAAGCCAATATCCTTTAGTTAAGTAGGGGTGTTTATTATTGGGTATCCAATTTATTTGGGTATTTATTTGTCGGCTCATGTCTTAGCTTATTTAATTCGAGTAGATGTTATCGAGTACCCGTAAAATTTGGATACTCGGTTAATCAGGTAATTGATACTCGATTTATATTTATATTTTTTTAATTTAAATATTTTTCAAAAATCATATAATAAACACATGAAATTTAAAAATTTACAATACATGATCAAAACACAAAACCAGTCATTTAAAGTTAGTTTTAAATCTTGAACACAAAATTTATACTACATAATCAAAACACAAAATCACATAATGAACACGAAATTTACAATACATAATCAAAACACAAAATCTGTGATTTAAAGTTAGTTTTAGAATATTTGGATATATTTATATATTAAAATTTATCACCAAAAAATATATTAAAAATATTAATTTTTTTTTCTTTCGGTATTAACAAATTAATAAAAATATATTTGAAAATTTTAATACTTAAAAGTATATAATTCTAACATATAAATAATTTAGAGATTTAAATTTAATTGTAGGTACTTATATTAAGGACCCTAAAATAAAAATATAATTTAAAACTAATATATATATATATATATTAAAACTTATCGGGTCAGGTACCTGGTTTACCAAGAAAAATCGGCCCAGACCCGGCCAACTATTCTCGGGTCGGGTACCCAGCCCGGCCGGGTACCTTTTTTTGAGAAATACCTGCTTTTTTTCGAGTCCTCGGGTCGGATAATTTTGAAACTCAAGCAATTATATTTTTTAATAATTTTAATATTATTATAAGGTAATATATATTGATATTTTTTGACTATTTAATAACACATATATCTTATAAAAAATGATTGAATCTAAATCTCTTAAAATAAATAATATTTTTTTCTCCCGACACTACCTATCGAATTCTCAAGCGAAAATCATCTGAATTCGTTTTTTTATATAATAATAATAATAGTCTACGTTAGACTTTTTTTTTTTTTTTGGATAAAGGTCTACGTTAGACATTGTGTTCACGTAATTTTAGGTTAATAATTTAAATGGAAGCCAACTGTGTACCCCTAACCTATAAAAAATTTCACCTCCGCCTTAAAACAGAGCTATACGTTTTGGCAGGCAAACCGGTTAAAAGGTCAAAACGCGCTACCATTGGCTTCTTTTTTAGTCAAAATGAAGAGGCCCAGCTGATTCATATGGTACGGTAAAGAGAAATTATATATATCTATCTAGGATTATTTTCCGATTCAACAATTTTTGGATGAATTTGTCAGGCTGACAAGTTATATGAGTTTTAAATTTTTAAATGAAACTTGTCGTATTAGTATAATTAATTCTATAGGTTTTTATTTTTTTAACGCTTAAAGATTTTTCGTTTCCCATATTAAAAAGTTAAAAAAAGAAACTCAATAGATTAGTATGCCGAATTTCAATAAAAGATTGAGAAAAATAATAAAAATCGTTATATTTGTATGGTGAGTTCACTTAAAGGATATTAAATCGAAAAAATAATTTTACCAAAGTGTTAGAAAGGAAAATAACTTTTAGTAGTGAAATTTGAGTAAATTCACATTTATTCAAATCATGTGTTGTGATTTTGTTTTTGTTTTTGTTTTTTTTGATGTAAATGTGTTGTGATTATTAATAAAATTGAAAACATTAGCCAACAAATATCCCGTACATTTAGTTTTAATATTCAGATTAGTGTCGGTACTAATGTAATGAGAATTGAAAATTAAAATCGAATTCAGACTAAGAATATAATCCCAAATAACATTCTATACAACAAAGCTATGGTTGCTAAATAGTGGGTAATTTTATTAGTATTTCGGCAAGACCATTAAAGGGACACGGTATAATATTGATTTTTTTCAAATATTAATCTTAAAAATAAAGATTAATTACAATCATTAATTTATAATTAAAATATAAACTGCAATCAGACAAATATAATTTAAGAAATAAATCAGTATAAAGAGTTGTTTATAGTAGATGAATCAAATTCAGCTTGAAAATGTTCCTTTAATCGTTGTGAAGTACATCTTCGTTACTTATCTAAAAATTTCGCTTAACCACTGCATATTTTAGTCTCGAATCAAAGTAAGCATTAAAGACTGCAATCAAACTCGAATTTGATACTATTAGAGTTCAATTCTTTAATCCATAAAAGAGCTTCACATACCGAAATGGTCTTGGCAATAAAAAAACATCCATACCTCCGAAATGGTCTTGGCAATAAACTTACATTTCTTATGAATCCATTAGAATCGAAGTTTACTTAAAATATTCCAAAACTCGTTAATTACTAGCCCTAGGAGCATGTCTAATGCTACAAAACTCTAATTATAGTAAATATTTAACAATAATTCAGCGCCAACAGGATAACTTTAACTAATAACTTTTGGATAATTGTCCACAGGGTAGGTCGTGTAGCCAAGTAGACGGTTCAATCTAATTGAGTAAGAAAAAATTTACGACGAGCGTCGAACACCGCTGAATATCGTTGAACATCATTACATTAATTAATAAAGATTAAAAATCTTAAGAACTCAACACATAATTATAAATTATTTAAAAATAAAATTTTAATTAAATTATTTTATATATTATATATATATATTTTCAAATAATTAAATCAAATACTAACTATAATCAAATCCCTAAAGTTAAAAATCCTAAACCTTTCCCCCAAATTAGAACCCTAAATCAATATTTAATCTTGTTTTTCTTCTGCCAAAACCCACATGCATAAATATCTGTGTCAGGTGCATCTTTTTTTTTGGAAAATCTCTTCTCAAAGTCGATTACTCTCCAAAAAGTAACGTATGTGGGAAAGACTTTTCTCCTAGTTGAATATTCAGGTAGATCCATGCCTGCTTGGACATATTCAACATCGCCTATTGTCCAACAATGCTCCTTGTTTGTTGCACTACCCATGACATTGCAGGTTCTAATCTTATGCGGCGGATGATCAATATGAACTTCACCACATACACTGCACCATTTGAAACAAATATAAAATAAAAACTTCATGAAAATTCATATGGCCAAATGAAAACAATAAGCCCACATACTAAACAATGATATTTCTGGGATTAATAACCAAATGAAAACAATATGCGGCGGAATCCAGGTTTTAGTTTGAGAATTAGGGTTATAATTTGAAGAAAAAATTTAAGATTTTTTAATTTAGGGATTGATTATGGTTAATATTTGATCTAATTATTTGAAAAAATTAAAAATATATAATATATATGAAAAATAATTTAATTAAAAATTTATTTGAAATTTTATTGTATATTAAGTTTTTGAGATTTTTAATATTTATTAATTAATTTAGTAATATTTAGTGTTAATAATATCAAACGATATTAGACGCACGCGATAAATTCATCGGTTGAGTAATTAGTCTGTCTTAATTAGGAAGTTACAGAAACACAAGTAAAAGAGATGGGCAGGTCTAGAATAAAACCTTATCTTTTGTAATTTGCGTGGACCACCATGGGTATTATATTTATTTGCAAATAAATTTATTACCGAACATTTTGAAAGATTCTAAAAATGAAACCAGGTCATTGGATCAATACCAATCCACAGATATCCTAATCCGCCACACGGTGGATTTGTTTGTCAACGCTCCACACAACACAAATCAAATCAAACCAAATCAATTCCCATTCAACATCTTGTTGTCTGAAATATAAAGCAACACCCGGCCACCAGGCCTTTTTCATTTCAGCTTGTCAAACAAGAAAAGCACAACTCGAAAACGAAAACGATTGCGATTGAAGGAAGACATGAAGCTCGTTTGGTCTCCGGAGACAGCATCCAAGGCTTATATTGATACTGTTAAATCTGTAAGAATCATTCAATTTTGTAAATTCTGATCCCCAGATGTTTATTTCCTTTCGATTGAAGGTGGGTTTCTGTTTTTGTGCTTGTAGTGTGAACTTCATCATGAATCCGGTGTAGCGGAGCTTGTTTCAGCCATGGCAGCAGGCTGGAACGCGAGATTCATCGTGGAGACATGGTCACTGGGTGGCGCCACAGCGACAAGCGTCGGCTTGGCGGTTGCTAGCAGCCATACAAACGGAAGACATGTGTGTATGGTCCCCGACGAACGATCGAGATTAGCATACGTTGATGCCCTAGAAGAAGCCGGTATGTCACGGCCAGAAGTCATCGTCGGAGAACCTGAGGAAGTGATGGGTAGATTAAACGGAATAGATTGCATGGTGGTGGATAGCCAACGAAAGGACTTCTCCAGGGTGTTAAGGCTCGCGAAACTGAGCAGCCGAGGGGCAGTTCTGGTATGCAAGAACGCTAATTCCAAAACTGCTTCAAGTTTCAAATGGAGAAGTGTTGTCGACGATGGTTCACGGCGGCTTGTCCACTCCGTGTTTCTTCCGGTAGGAAAAGGGTTGGATATTGCTCATGTGGCCACCAGCGGAGGGAATTCAAGTTCAGGCAAAGGCAAAAGGCGGTGGATCAAACATGTGGATCGGCAATCGGGGGAAGAATATGTCATACGAAAATAGAAAAATCTTATATTTCTAGAAAAAGAAAGTATTAATTGTATGTACATCTCCTTTTTCGACTTTCTTGGTCTTGACTATCGGCTTGTACAGGAATTTGAACCTGAAAATTGTTTAGATGTTTCCAAATCCAATCACCCGGTAATCAAATTACTATTAGTTTTGAAGGAGATTTTACTCGTTCTATATACCATTTTTTCTTTTGATAATCCTAAGTTGGTGTGTAATATTTCCCGGAATGATGTGCTTTAACACTTGGGACGGAGCAAATATTTCCCTCCGACGTCCATTTAACTTCGTCCTTGTTTAACTGTCTATGTTTTTTTATATAATAATATCTAGAGTCCCGACTATATGAACATGTTTAACAAGAAATAAGGAAAAAACACTCCTTTAAGCTCCCTTAATTAACTGTCTACTGGCTGACTGATTTGATGTTCTGACACCTTGACCTAATTGTTTAATCTTCTAAAGGTTTTCTTGTCTGAAAAGGACTTGTTGCTTTTAAGCTAGTTTCGGTTGAGCATGGAAACACAAAGAAACTGCAATCCAGATTCGGCCACTCTAAAAACAACATAGAATCACGAAACAGACTTGATCCTTGCAAGGGCAGTAAGTACTTATACCTTATATGCGATTTTGTTACTGCAAGAGGTTCTTATTTAGTTGTCAATCGTTTATGCGTACATGTGCTTCCATGTGATTATGGGTCTATATGGCGATTTATTGATGTTGATGACCCTTACGAATTTAGATTATTACTAATGGCTAAATGCAACAAAGCAAGAAAAGAAGTCTATAAAGTATCATTACCTAAGGGATTAGTTAAAGGGGATAGCTTCCTTTTTGTTGTTAATTTTGATCCTGGAGTTTGTAGGGATGTTATATAGCCTTGGCCATTTCATTTGAGAAGGCTGAATATAGTGAATGAAAAATACCATTTTCTTTATTGCTGCTGTTTTCTCTTTTTCTCTCTAAATTTGAGCTGCCTGTTGAAGTGTAATCAAACAGATGATGCAACTGAGATGAGATGAATTGGAAGAGAATCAAAGTGGAAGACGGTGAAATTGAAGCCCTAGAATCACAGAAAATTGGGGGGAAATGGTCTACTTGTTTTATTAAAGATTCCAAGAAAATGATCTGATTTACAACACAATAACCGCTTGGGCTTTAACCCAAATTCTCTATTTATACAGACTCACTCTAACAACCCATCTAACAAACTAACTAAATCTGGTTTGGGCCAACTGTAGACAGGTAAGATTGGGCCTCTGCCGAGCAAGCCCAACGACTTGTATCATCTAACATTCACCCCCTGATTAATTGTACTAGCCATCACATTTAACTTTCTTCTAAAGAACTCAAACTGTTGATTTGTCAATGGTTTAGTGAACACATTAGCAGTTTGAGAATGAGCTGGTACATAACCAACTTGTAAATTGCCTCCCAACACATTTTCCCGTACGAAATGCAAGTCTAAATCAACATGTTTCGTCTTGACATGCATTACCAGATTTGCTGCCATGGCAATTGTGCTTGTATTGTCACACCACACCATTGGTAAATCATACAATTCCACACTCATATCACGCAGCAAATTACGAACCCATAACAGCTCCGCCGTAGCATCGACCAAGCTTCTATACTCGGCTTTGGCAGTGGACCTAGAAACCGATCGTTGTTTCTTTGAACTCCATGAAACTAAATGATCACCAAAATATATGCAATAGCCGAAAACTAACCGTCTATCATCTTCATCACTACCCCAACCCACATCGAAAAAAGCAATGAGAGGAGTAGTGAGTAGTTCGCATATGTTGAGGTGAGAACCATAACCCAAATTCGAGTGTTCCTTTCAAATACCGAAGTATCCTTTTAACCGCAGCCCAATGATTTACCGTGGGACTTTGCATATATTGTGCAACCTTGTTAACTACATACGCGATATCTGGTCGAGTGTGACGTACGTACAATAGAGCTCCTACAATACTCCGAAATTTTGTAACCTCAGTAAATGGCTCACCATCACACTTGCTTAGTTTTGGTAAGACCACCATAGGAGTGTCAACTGATTTCACTTCACTCATTTGTGTCTTTTGCAACAGGTCCAAATATACTTCCTTTGACTAAGGAAAATACCTCCATCTTTCATCGAAGCTTCCATACCCAAAAAATAATCCAAGAGACCAAGATCTTTCAAGGAAAATTTATCATGAAGCTATTTTTTAACCTGGGCTATGTGCTCTTCGGAGCTCCATGTGATCAATATGTTGTCCACATATACAACAATGTATGTGACCACTTTATTCACTTTGTACATGAAAATAGATGTGTCTACAAGTGAGCACAGAAACTTCAGAGAAATCAGGAGATTCTTCAGTTTAAGAAATCACTATCGTGGAGCTTGTCGCAAGCCATATAAAGTTTTCACGAGTTTACACACAAGAGGAGCACCACTCGAACTCCTTTGTTCAAAGCCGTGTGGTTGTTGCATGTAGACCTCCTCAAGTAAATCCCCTTTTAGAAAAGCATTATTAATGTCAACTTGATAAATCAACTAGTGATTTGACACAGCCAAGGAAATCAACACATTAATAGTTAGAGACTTGGCTACGGGACTAAATGTAGCTGTAAATCATGACCGGGTGTTTGAGCACCATTCTTGGCAGCTTCTACATGTGTAGAGGTCACATCAATGTTCTCTGAAATATTTGGTGCACATCACTCTCATTATTTCCAGGTGTATTACACACCAACGTACTTGGAACAAGAGGAACTCCAGTAAACTCAAGTCGAATAGAATGGGGTTCCACTGGTGAAGGCATAGTCGTAGCAAAAGGAAAAATGCTCTCATCAAATGTAACATGTCTTGTGATGTACATACGACCTCGAAGATCAAAACACTGATATCCTTGATGCTTCGGTGAGTATCCCAAGAAAACACACTGCCAAGACCGAAAATCCATTTTATGCTTGTTGAATGACCGAAGAGATGGATAGCATGCACACCCAAAAACTCTAAAAAAAATAATAATCAGGTTTTCTTACCGTCAATTTTTCGAACGGTGACATATTTTGAATTGCACGAGAAGGGAGACGGTTTATAATGTATGTAGCACTCAAGACAGCTTGTGACCAATATTTTAGAGGAACTGACCCTTGTGCAAGCAAACATAATGTTGTTTCTATGATTTGCCGATGCTTCCTCTCCACTACACCATTTTGTTGTGATGTGTGTGGGCATGAAATACGTTGCTGAATTCCCAAAGAACTCAATTTACTTGCTAGAACTTGAAACTCACCCCCACCATCTGATTGCACAGCCTTCACACTCGCATAAAATTGATTTTTAACTAAGGCAAGAAAACCATCAAAAACCATATTTACTTCACTTTTATTCCTTAAGTAAACCCAACAGTTTCGTGTACACATATCTACAAAAGAAACATAATACACACTAGAAGCTACAGGAACTGGCTCCCATACATCCATTTCGACTAGCTCAAAAGGATTTGTGTACACAGTGGAAGAAGCTTTGAAGGGAAGGGCATGTGCTTTACCCATTTGACATGCCTCACAAACGGTTTTCTTGTCGACTGGAACGGCTTTATTCAACGCAGACTGGAGCACTTCTGGAGATGGATGACCAAGCCTCTTGTGCCAAATCCAGTACCCAGAACTCCCCTTATTCACTGCAGCAGTATGAACTAAAGCACTACTGGTAGCTAATGACGTAGAAAAATAGTATAAACCTCCATCTTGAACACCACGTTGCAACACTACCCCTGAAGTCTCATCCTTCACATAACAGTCATTCGAATGAAACTAAAAAAGACCTTATTATCAGTGGCAAATCTAGACGCCGATAATAAGTTTCTAGATATATCAGGCACATGAAGCAAACTATCAACGATCAGGTTTCGATTAGAAGCATGTATAGTAGATTGACCAACATTAGCTATCCTAATGGCAGTATCATCACCTAGATGCACTCTACCAGCTCTATTATAATGCATAATTGTGGTCATAGTAGACTTACAGTTCGTAACGTGGTGTGTTGCTCCGGAATCAGGATACCACCACATCGACCCTTGTCCAACACGAGAAGCAGTCAATGAGTTCACCTGGACGGACTCCACTGGTTGTTAAACCTCTGCCGCACCAGACGTTCTGCAGAGGAGCTAATAAACGGCTCATAGTATGGTTCAAACGAATCAGAGTGATAGTAGAAAGAATTGGCCTGTGGCGCCTCTGACTGGCGAGACTGCTGCGACGTGATTCCTTCAATCCAAGTTCTTCCTTCCATTCTTGCTATTTTGCTGTCCATTCTTACTTTAATCTGTTACAGCAGGTGACAGTGTCCACTTGTAAATGTGAAACCACTCTCCGTCTTTGTATTTTTCTTCCTTTTCCTAATCTTCTGATAGGGTTGGTGACAATAAGCGGCAGCAGAAGCATCAATGTTTTCATGTTTGGTTCAAGCAAAAAGAACCTTATTTAAGATGATTATGTCGTCTCCTCCATATCACGGAATAGAAAGACCAGCACAGCATATTTTGATAAAAAGGAACAGAAAAGAAACACCAACAGCCTATCATACCATTGCAAACCAGATACGTTGGATTGATCTTTGATGGATAACATTACGTACTATTAGACTCTTATGCAGTTATATTATCCTTAGAAAACGACATACGAGTCTTCAGCTATAACTATCTGATCAATCGTCTCCCGACAAAGGTTCTTCAAGTCCTTTGTCTCAGAGCTTAAACATTAGAGGAATGACAAGGCCCTGTCATATCTGAAAGCCTGCAGAAACCCACAAACCCATCCACAAACATGTCACCGCAAGCCCATCAGCAGATTCACACCTCTTCAGTCTTCACCCACAAACATGTCTAGTTTAGAAATAGGATTCAAATATTTAGAATTTTATACTTTCCTCCCTTCCACTGACGTATGTAAACTTGATATTTGAATTTAATATGTTTTATTTTATTTATTTTATATCCCATTCTTATGTTCATGTATGTTTTGATTTTTTAGCTTCTATTATTCATTGAGAAAGGTTTCGAAAGGTTGTGGAACTTTATAGGAGATGAAAATCGTCACAGAATAGTTGTGACAGAATTAATAAGAGATAAGAAATTTTAAATTGACACAGAATAGCAAATTCTAGTTGGGCTTGGAGAAAATTGCTTAAGCTACGGGATGATCTTTCTCAGGTTGGTAATTTGCAGGGGATTACAAAACAAGAGTGATCTGGAAATTGTTGAGGCATAAGCAAAGTCCTTTGGTTTGGAGTGGCTTTACAATACCTCGCCATTTTTTCATTTCTTGGTTGGTAGTGCAAGACAGATCGCCAACTAAGGTGAGGATCCTAAGTTGGGGATGTAAAGTGGATCCTTTGTGCGTGTTATGCGGGAATGATATAAAATTAAGAAATCATATTTTTTGCTACTTGCGGGGTCTCAAAGCAGGTCTGGGAGTTGTTAATGCAAGCCTGTAATTTTCAGGTTAATAAAAAATGTTGGTTGGGGATATTGAACTGGTTGCAAGAGTGTGGGAAAGGGAAATCCTTAAAATCTACCATGGCTCCATTGGTTTTATTCGATTTTAATTATTACATATGACAGGAACGGAATAGTAGATTACATGGAAAAACTGTTAAGACTGTTCTTATCATTGTCTCGAAGATCAAGCAGGATGTTTACTTTAGATTGTTTGGTAATCATAAATTTGCATACTTTGATATGTCTGTAGTTAATGAGAAATTATTACATGGTCCAGGCTCACTACGTCATCCATGGTCCCATCCAATGAGATTTATTCATTTAATGACATGTAGGAAATAGGTGAAGATTCATATTGAAAAAAAATAAAATAAAAAATTATTATTGGATGGACCATAGATGACGTGGTGAGTCAGGCTCATCTAATAATTTTTCGTAATTAATTCTTGGTTTGTATAAAAACGTATAGTTTTTTTTTCTTAGGGGCATATTTTTTTTTGGTTTGATAGTTTTTTGGTACTTGTATCGGATGGTTGTATGGAATGAGTGACTTTAGATGAATAAAATAAAATTTATAAAAAAACAAAGGCTCCAGTGATAATATAAGGTGACAGGCAGCTGCCCGATTCAACAAGTAGTAACGGTAAATTTAAACAAATTGCGACGGAATTAGTGAGACTCAGACAACC
The DNA here is from genome assembly GCA_019671005.1 of Hibiscus mutabilis. NCBI lineage: Eukaryota > Viridiplantae > Streptophyta > Magnoliopsida > Malvales > Malvaceae > Hibiscus > Hibiscus mutabilis. The sequence goes on from CM033749.1 coordinate 31,708,970, forward strand.
TTCAGTAATGGAATCCTTACTGAATCTCAACAGTGACAGATTTATATAGTTTTGTCACAGATTTCGACCATCATTGAGGAGCAAAATTTTGGTAATGTTGAACTTGGCTCTAACTGATTTTTTTTTTGTTATACCTAAACTGAATTTGTTTTGATTATGTAGAGAGTTTTTATATTCTAAAGGTAAAATGCTAAGACTCGCACTCACATAAGAGGAGATAATATGAACATACTTGACTACTCGACTAATTAATAGATCTCATACTTATGATTTTTTTCAATTAAATACTTGAACTTGGCGAATTCGAATAATCTTAAAATTTTATAAAATTAATATTTTTATTTAAAATGTAGTAATTAATAAGACCAAAAAAATTATAAGTACCAAATTGATCCAAAATGTCAAGTTCAAATACCGATTTAAACTAAAAAATCAAATTTAAATACCTAATTGGACCAAATTAAACTTTAAAATTAAGTTTAGGTATGGAATTGTGTTACTAAATTTTCAAAGAGGAGTAGGACGAGAGCTGAAAAGCTTGGACCAATTATTATGGATCTTGGCTTCAATTTCTTGCTAGGCCATTATCCCATCTTAATCAAGTATTTCCCTCTTAGACTTTAAAGGTCCTTCACAATAATTCTTAAAAAGTGAAAATTAGTTAAAAAAAATTATCTCTGTTGTAGATCTATTAATTGCTAGGTTTTGAAGTTTATTGGAACATTCTCATGCTCCATGTAAAGGGCATAAATTATATCTCCTAGATCTTCCTACCTTTAATGTAAATACCCCGAATAGAAATCCTCTATCCATTTTCGGTGTCCTTATTTATGTCTTCACACTAAAAATATAGGTTTAGAATGAAGGTTTAAGGTTAGGGTTTATGATTAGAATTTAGGAAATTTAGGGTCAGCTGTATTCTTTTGGGTTTAGGGTTTAAAATTTAGAACTTATAGTTTGGAGTTAGAAATTAATTTTTTAGTGTTGGGACATAGAAAGAGATACCGAGAAAGGACGAAGATTTTTTTTGTCCAGATTCCCCTCGAGTGTTACTCTTATTTTCCTTTTGGATGATCATAGCAAACCCAAACATACCCATAACTGCTCCTGTAATACCCCCAAAATTTAGGGTCATTTAGTACTAAGATAAGGACTTAAAAGCTTACTTAGTGACTAAAATGACAAAAAATACAAAAGTTAGGATTTTCTCAATTATGGACTGTAGAAAAGAAGTTTCTGAGGTTTTAAGGTGTCATGTAATAGAGAACGAGTAAAATAGAATACTCGCAAAATTTAGTTAAAATCCAAGGGAAATTGGAATGGAAATTCAAGGTTAAAGTTTAGTGACCAAAATGATAAGTTTTAAAACTTGGGTGATAGAAGTGGAAATATGAAAAGTTGAAGAACCAAAGTTGTAATTTCCCAAAAGTTAGGTGTTTTATTTTATAAATAGATAGAGCACCTATAGGTGTGGATCGAATGAGGAATTACTGGTTTGATCCGATATTTCGATTATTGAGAAAATCGTAGTCAAAGTTTAAGTAAAATTTGGATACCCAGATCGAACTGAAAAATTATGAAATTTAACCATATGATAGAAAAAGGTTATAAAAGTCATTTCCAAGTGTTGAAGAATTTATTAGTAATTATTTTATCCTGTACATGGATTAAACAGATCATGGAGAAAAATCTAATATAGATTAAGGGAATAAAAATGCAGTATAAGATACTGAATTTAGATCGATCTGCAAAGTTAAGCGTGCTCAGGACATAGGATGTGTGGCCTATTGGAAAGGTCTTATGTCAGTAATTGAGACTGATAAAAAGAAATCAGCTCGAGTTAATATTATTCGTATGGATATCAGATAAAAGATTTTTAAGAGAATTTTATCCGATAAAAATTTCGGATAAATTATCAGTATATTGGACCGAGTCAAAATTTCAAGATTTTTATTTTTACAAAATTATGAAATATTTTGTAGGTCAACAATATTTATTTATGGAGATCAGAATTATGAGAATTTCAGATTTTACCTGATAGTTTAGAAAATGGAAAATCGTAGTAAGTGATTATTGGGTAATCGGATCAAATTAAAATTTTAAAGGCAATTCCATAGGCCATGGAAAATTCATAAAATATTATTTTTATGAATATTTTAATGTTTCTAGTTAGAATCTAACTAAACTTGATTTCAATTTTTTTGTTATACCTAAAGAATTAAATGAGTTTAATATTCATTTTTTTACATGTGGCATAAATAAGAAAAAGATTAACAAAAATTTGTTCATCTTTCTCCTACTTTTCAAAAATCAAGAGAAAAGAGGGAAAAAACGCACAAAATTTTCCCAGGCAAAATTTAAGGCCCCAAAGTTAGAATAAAGGTATGTTGCTTTGAGAAAAATTGATCTATGCTTCATGCTCTTTCTTTGGTAGTAATTTTGCATGGTAATTTGAAGAATTGTTCGTGATATTGATGAGAGAGAAATTAGGGTTTCATGTTCTATGTTGAAATTGAAGTTTGATTTAAGCAAATTAAGTGTTGTGAAGTTGAAATCAAGCTTAAATTTGGATTAATTTCATGTTTGAAGAAATAAACCCTAACCCTAGAATTTTGGATTTTATTTAGGGTTTTGAAATTTATGATGAAAATGAAAGATTGATGATATTGGAAGTTTGATTTTGATGTTAGAATGAAAAATCCTTAACTAGTATTCTAAGTGACTATTTTGGCATGTTTGATAAATTAGGGAAAATATTGTGAAAATTATCCTAGTGATGGATTTGAAGAGATTATGAATTTAGAAGCTTAATTATGGCATTAGGACTAAAATAAAGTCCTTGAAAAGTTTAGACACCCAATTTGCCATATAGGAAGAATTTGGGGTTTTAAGTGTAAATTCTTGGAAATGAAGAATAAATGTTGGAAAATTTATTTAAGCATGTTAGAATGTTGTTTGGATGAAAAATGAGCCTAGAGAAGCCAAGTGACCAATTCGGCCACATGGAAGAATTACGAGAAAATTTTACGAAAATTATGATTATGAAATTTTATGAATCGAATATGTTGTATAAAGTTATAACTAAAATTAGAATACTTAGGGACCAATTCGGCAAGCTTCAAAGTTAAGGGACCGAGTCTGAATTTTATGAAATTTGAGTATATTTATGTAATTAATAATGTTGGAGATGTGAAATTGATGTTAGAATGCTAAACCAATGTTGAATCGAATTAGTGACCATTTTGTCAATTTGTCAAAATCAAGTGACCAAATAGGAAATGAATTATTGAATGGGGATTAAATCTGATTTTTTAGTTAAAATAATAGAATTAAGGTAGTAATGTTGATTTGAGGACTAAATTGCAAAGTTAAGAAGTTTTAATCCTTACCTTTGCATTTTAGTGACTATTTTGGCAAAGAAAAAATTTGAGGGAATTATTTTGAATAATTATTTGATGAAGAAGATGATGAATTGATGGTTTGAAGTAAGTGATGGGACTAAATTGACAAGTAGAAAAATAAGAAGAAGTTAGTATAAAGTAGAAGTTAATTATGGAAAGCTATGTAGAAGATTGAATTTTGGCAATGACTTCAAAAATTCACCATAAATTCTAAAAAAATGTTTACATGATGAATTTTATATCGATGTAAAGATTTGTTTGTCTAGTTTCGCCTCCAACAAACAGAAACTGATTTCGAATTCCGAGTTAAAAGATATGAATTTTTAATCGAATAAAGGTTAGAAAATTTACGGAGCAGTTTTTGGTCAGGGTAGCTCTGTGACGGGAGTTTGAAGAATTTTCATAATTTTTGTAGATTTTATTAATTTATGTGGCTTATACCGTTAGAACCGTTATTGAATCTAGTTTCTTAAGTATAAAGGGAATTAAGATCCAATATGTATTCTGCCCTATATAAGTAAATCTTTGAAGATAGTGCATGCTGTCAGGAAATAGAATTTGATACATTTTGTATCTAAATGTTTGATAACAAGCTCAGAAGAATTATTGGAAGTTCAAAATGATCATTAAGGACCAAAATGAATTTTTGGACAATATAAGGAAAGAAGGAAAATTATGGAAATTTTTATGTTAAATGATTAGATAGCTTGATTGAAATATTGTTCGAAGTGAATTTAACAAATGTTTGTTTATATTCATGTGGTTAACCAAGTCAAATCCGAACCAAAAGAAGATTCGAGGTAGTATGAAGGAAATGATCGAGTATAATTTAGTGAGGCATGCTAATAAATGGACAAGGTGAGTGCATTTTATTTATTTATTATATACGTGAGATGAATAAATGTATTTTTATCTGTTTATATACATATATATATATATATATATGATGTGAAGAAGACTTGCAATAAGTCAACTTTGATAATAATAAAAATGTATGTTGATCAAAGAAATATTAAATGGCATATGTGATACATGGATATGGAATAATGATTTATCTAAGATAAATCGGATTTCAGATTTTGGGTATGAAATGCCCATTATCGAATTATGGTTAATAGTATTGAAAGATTGAATATTGAATATGAAAATATTATGTTGATATGCCCAAGTACTAGTGTGAGAGTCTTTGGTATAATTGGATATCCATAAGAGTCATAGCAGCTGCGTCATGGCACTACGGTGCGAGATAGACTCTACGGAGCCGAGTTAGACTCTACAGAGTCGGTTCAAACACTACGGTGTTACATAGCACAAAATGTGCGAGTATGATGAGCAAATGGCGTCCTCGAGTACGTACTCATCATTTGACGCTACGGCATTGAAAACACTACGATGTCATACTCGTATACCATAGGTTCAAATGAGAATCTTTGGTATAGTTGGATATCCATAGAGTCCTAGCAGCTGCAGGAAAGGCTCCACGGAGTCAGAAAATGCTCTACGGAGTCAGGAAAGGCTCTACGGAGTCAGTTCAAACACTACGGTGTTACATAGCACAAAAAGTGCGATTATATGAGGAGCAAAGAGCGTCCTCGAGTACGTACTCATCCCAGTCACTTTGGCGATGCAGACGTTACGTCATCGTAGACACTACGGTTGTCATGATGACTCGTGTACCATGACATCACATGATTTTGTACTTTGGGCTATGATAAAGGAAATGATATGCAAATGATTGCATGAAGGAAGTATGACTATGATAAAAGAAATGATATGCAAATGATTGCATGATGAAAGTATGGCTATGTTAAAGAATATGATAGGCAAATGATTACGTGATAAAAGCACGACTACTTGATGATTATGAACCATTGATATCATGATTCTATGACAAAATTGATAGATGATATGAATCATATTGAAAGCATGTTTATGTTGAAGAAATTTTTATGCATGTGAGCACTTGATGAATATAGAACAATAATGACATGACTCTTAAGATAGTCATGATACATGACTAATTCTGCATTACAGATGACTAATTAAGCTAAAAAGCTTAATGTACACAAGACTGGTAAGACAGATCAAATCTTGTGATTTGAATATTATTTTGGTCAAATGAACTAAATAAGTAAGGCATTTCTATATATGATAAAATGATATCAACTGCAATTGAAAATCATTTGCCATCTTATAGAGATGTGTTATTATAATTATTGTTTATATTATTATGATTATGTTTCACTAAGTTATACTTAACGTGTGTTTTGTATCACACGTAGGTACTTCGGATTAGATAGCAAAAGATGAGCTATACATTGTTGAATCAAGTTAGCTTGTACTAACAATAAGTATCACTACATCCTAGTCTAGTAGGACATGTATAGATATTAAATAAGTAGCTATTCCGTATGATCTAGCATCATGACTTAATTTGAAGAATTAAAAATTTTAGAAAGATGCTTTAAATAGTTTTATACTTAATTGGTCATTTATCGCGTAGTGATTTTAAAAACAAGAAAGGATCTAGGCAGTATAGATAGTTTTCACCCTGAATTATATTCTCATTTTAATAACTGCTTAAAGCATTTTACAAACTAATTCAAGGTCAAAACTAGCTGCGGTTGCTAGACATAGTTTTGTTTGAAAACTGAGAAAAGGCCAACTACTGAATTACTTTGTTGAAAAAAAATTTACAAGTCAATAAATCAGTTAAAAACTTTAGTAACATCTTCAATGTATATTTAATCATCAAATATACGTTGAGGCTGTTACTACACAATCATTCTCCTAAACTTTAGCACCATATTACAAGGCTTACCATAAAATTCCAACTCTGAGATACTTCTATAGTTGGTTAGGATTGGAAATACTTCAATCTCCCCTCGCATAGGCCAAAACAACGTCCCAAATTGGCAAAGTCAGAGCTGAGCCCCCATGCAGAGGAAATGCAGACACGTACACGTGCTCCCATTCCCGTACAAAAGACATAAACAAAGACATAACAGCGAAGTCAATGCTCCAAACTTGGCTGTGGCTGCCTCTGTCAGTCAACCTAGCCAAGGACCACTCTTTTAATCCCATTGTCTCATCTATATATTACCCTCCTCTCATGCCATCCCCGGGCGGCGACTTGCTTGGTTCCAGTCTCTATTAATGAAGTAAGTTGAGAATGGGAGGTGGGGGAATCTAAGAGGGTCTTAAATGAGACAACAACTTCGCAAACACCGTGATAAATGTTTTGAGGCCGATGAGTTCAAATCCACGACTGTTTTTGGACTCTCGCATAAATTCCAGGAAGACTATATTCCCATTTTTAAATCCAAATTACAGTTTTGTCTTTGCCCTTGTCGTTGTCTCACTGCATGGCTGGCCCCTTGGGACCACGACTCATGCCTTGCTTTTATTATAATTATTCTCTGGTTCATGCCTAATAAATAAATCAAGCTTTTAACAGAATCGATAATATGTTAAATTGTACTTTTAAGGTAAAAAAAAACTAATACTAGATTTTGAAATCTTTATCTAGTATTCTCATGGATATTAATATTTATATCAGTAAAAACCAAATAAAAAGAGATCAAAACACGAGACCAGATGACAAAACCAAAAGACAAATCATGGCACCATCTTCTTCTTCTTCATCTCCTTGTTCTGCTTCTTCCTCCAAATCCCCTCCTCCACCTCCTCAGTCCCCTTTTTTCACTCCTGTAAGCTTCTTTACACGTTAAAATGGTGACTCTTTCTTCATTTTCTTTTCTCTTGTTTGAGTAATTATTTTCTTGCTTTGTGGAACAGATTCATGAATGTGAAAGGGAGGGACAAGAAGATGCTAGCCCAAGAGTAAGCATGGACAAAAGGGTGACCCTGGAGCACTTCCCGGCACCGCTCCATGTTAAAGTAATCGGAAAATCCAACGCCAGGAAACGTGAGTCTCCTGAAAATGGTGACGGTTCTGTTTCTTGCAACAACTGCAGACCTAACTCCAGGGAGAAGATCTCTGTAGTTCCTTTTGAGGACAACAGCAACAACAACGGAGTTAACAAACACTCCTTTTCCATGGCAAGTCCTAATATGATCTTCAAGTCCATCTTCCATTCCTTAACAAAAAAGAGTCCCAGATCAACTGATGCCTCCACACCTAGAGAAGAGCAGTGGAAATTTGCCGTTGCTGAACTCACACACAAGCTTATTCAAGCTACAAGAAAGAAAGATGAAGCAGTGCAGGAGGCTTCGAGATTGAAGCAGACCATGGCTGAGCTTGAGAAGAAGCTTAACAAGCTTGAAGTTTACTGTCATAATCTGAAGTCAGGCCTGGATGAATGAAACAACAACTCTCCTTATAGACTGGGTAAATCTCATAATATTCATCAACCCAAGAATCAAGATGGGGTCATAGGAGCTAATGAGAAAGTGATCCAACAATTCTTGGTATCAGTCTCTGAAGCTAGATCTTCAATCATATATCTAAGTAGATCACTCAGCACGCAGTTAAAGCACATGGGTGGCAAAGTTTGCGAGAGAATATCTCTGTTATTACAGCCTTGTGATATGAAGGTTTCTCACTCCAAGAACCCCCAAAGCCTTCTTCTTTACCTCGAAGCTTTGTTGAACAATGCATTCTTTGAAGATTTTGACTCCATTCCATTGGGTTTCAAAAGAATGCAGTGAACCAAATATTGAACCCCATCGATCGTTGCGAAGCCAATTACAGGTCATTCAATGACTTACAAGGTTTGACATGGGAGGATGTCTTGAATAAGGGGACCAAGTATTTCAGTGAGGAGTTTAGCAAGTTTTGTGACAGGAAAATGAATGAATTTGTGGCTATGTTGGGATGGAACAGATCTTGGCCCGAGCCATTGTTGCAAGCCTTCTTTGTTGCTTCAAAGAGTGTGTGGTTGGTGCACCTTTTGGCCAACTCGGTGCACCCTGCCATACCAATCTTCCGGGTGGATAAAGGGGTAAGGTTTGATTCACTGTACATGGAGGACATGAGTGGAGAAAGGGCCATTAGATTGGTTCCAAGCATGGTTCGGATCACGATCACACCAGGGTTCTATCTCTATGGCAGTGTAGTTAAATGCAAGGTGATTTGCAGGTACCACAACAACCTGGATAGTAGTTTCATTAATAAAGGCTTAACCTCATCTCCTTAGTCTTCTATATTTATTTAGGTTTGAATTAAAAAAAAAACTGAATTTACCTTTTTCACTTTGTATCATTTTGGTGCCAGTTATGTTTATGTGAATGGATACCCTTAATCATCTGAAGCAGAAATGAAAAGGAACTTCAAGTTGAAAACCCATTGTCACATGTAGAGTAGATTAGATTCTTGTCTTGGGAAGGGTTTTTGGATGTTCTGTTGTTTGCTTGTTTGATGGTATTAGTTAATGGTCAATTTGTTGTCCAAATCCTTATCTCCATAGGAATTGGGATATGGATACTGTCAAATTTCCAGCCTTGATCCTCAGCAATACACTTCAATTGAAACCCATATTATATTGTTAAAGAAATTGTATAATCCTAAAAAGGGGATTAAATATAAACTATTTAAGGTGGAAGGACAAAGAGTTGAGGACCACTCAACTCAATATTTGAATGGCATTGTCTCTAGTGATGAAGAGACTAGGATTATTCCATAGTTTAGAACATATTTTTGTTATTTTCCTCTTGGCTGTGATTTAGTTTGTGCTTGTCCATACTCCACAGGGTCCAATTTTAAACTATATCTTAACAGGGTGAGCAGTGAGCTTAAATATTACTAATTTACCTCTTTTCTTGTTCTTAAGCTTTTGCTTGGAAAGTTTGTCTCTTTTCTCACCCAACCCAAAGAGATAAAATCAAAGCTTCGTTAAAGGTACAATGGTGGCTAGGGGAGTAAACGAGCCGAGTCGAGCTTGAGTAGTGTTGAGCTCGACTCAGCTCATTAAGAATTCGAGTTGAGTTCGAACTTGAGTAGTTTTTAACAAGACTGGATAATCTGAGCTCAACTCAGCTCGTTAAGAATTCAATCCGAGTTAGAGCTTGAGTTGAGTTCAACCGAGTCGAGTGTTGACCGAGCTTTGACCGAATCAGATTCTAGTAGCTCGCCATCTGTCTTGTCTCATTTAAAGTCCTATTAGGAAAAACTTTGATACACAAGTTGTGGTTTACACAAGTTTGTTAATTTTAGGGTTTATGATGTTTATTTAGGGTTTAGATGTTTATGTTGTTGGGTTTAGAATTTAGGATTTAGATTTTAGGGTTTAGGACTTATATTTAGGGTTTATGTTTAGGAATTTAGATTTCAAAATTATATTTTTTGAGTAGCTCGCGAGTTTTACGAGTCGGGTATCGAGTAGCTCGACTCAGAACGTTAAGAACTCGAATCGAGTCCAATCAAATCGAGTGTTGACCGAGCTTTGACTGAGTCGAATTCGAGTAACTCGTAATCTGTCTCATCTCATTTACAACCCTAATAGTGACAATAGCCAACAACGGAAAACAAGGGACGAGTGAGGGAATTAAACCACGAATTTAATTAATAGTAAGATTAGTGAGTATCTATTTATACTTTTTCTTAACAATTTGACAATACACACCTTACAGATAAAGCTGATTGAATATCATTCTTCTAGGATAAATATCATTTTCTTTTTAATGGGACCACTTACTGAATTCAATCATGATCAACAATTTAAAAGCAAGAATTAAACCTAATACGTATCTCATTTTCGTTTTAACCTTTTTTATTTTGTTTTGATGATTAGAACCCATCCATCCATACAATAAAAACAATCCCACAACAAAGTCTATTAAAAGAAGATACCATGACACATAAGTTGGTCAATAAAATCTATTAAAAGTTTAATGTAAGTACAAAATATTTTAAATAAATGTAAATATATTATAATTACCATTATTTTTATATATTTAGTATATATTCAGGAAGATTATGTATTACCTATTTTAGGTGATATAAATGTCCTTTTTTTAATAATACATGTCTATTTTTTATATAACTATCATGTTTTTAATATAATTAGCATACCTGTAACAAGATACGAGCTATAATAAAAACCTTAGTTGTTTTTCTCTCTTATTCTTTTTTGTACATTCTCCCTCTAGTTTTATATTTTTTTCATTGCCAATGGCGATATAAATTTTAGGTTAGTCGTTGACCGTTGATTTTTCTCTCATTTTCTTCTCACTCTCCCCTTCTCTTAATATACTTTATGTAATTTTATTTTGTTTAATTAGTTTCCCTTTCCGTATGAAAAATGGTGAAGTTTTTTTTTGTCTATTCTTGTGACACTTTTTTTGTGATACATTTTTTTGTCAGGATTAGATTTGACGCCGCCTCTCGAGATGACGTTTATTATTTATCTTGATGATCTATTTCTACTATAGACCCTTAGATTAAATATTGATAAACTTTCGCAATCATTGAAGATAGGTGGCGATTTAGTTGCAGTAATACAAGTTTGTCAACGACCTATCATTGTTATATGCATTTTTTATGTACGTGTTGATGGTGTTTATCCTTCATCGTTGATAATAGTGTTTGTTTGTATCTAATCGTTTGTTCGAGTGGTTTGGTTGGGTTTGTAACCTTTTTCGTGTTTGGTCTTATTTTAGTTTAAGTGGCTAGATTGTGCACTATGTTGTTTTAGCAGTAATAATCCAATTAATTTATTATTATTCTGTAAACTTTCTTATAATTTTAGGGTATTTTCTCTTTACTCAGTAAAACTAGCTTCTATTATTTGTAAAAAAAAATAAGATACAAGTTATCTATTTTGGTGATATTCTTTTGTATATAAATGTGTAAATTAATGTAAAAGAAAGAATAAGTCTACAACAAATACCATATATTGATATGTATTATTAATATCATACATTGATATGTATCACTAATTTATTATTTTTTAAAAACAACTTTTAAAAATTTTAGGGACTTAAAGCGCGATTAGTCCTATAAAAATTGAATTATATTTTTGGTAGGTTTCTACTCCCTTTCCATTGTTATGAAATATTAATTTATTTTTATAATGATTTATTGATTTATTTTCATATAAAATCTTTAATAGGTAGCATTAAATCTTATTGTTGATTCATCTTCTTCGAACCTTACCGCAGTCGTCGACCCTGAACTTGCTGAAACTTATATTTTTTCACCAACCTATATCATATTGACCTCGCTGAAGCCCAAAATCGAATGCAATGCCATTGAGTGCCCCTTCGTAGTGTTCATGCATAGAGGTGACAAACGGGTCATTTTGGATTTGACTACATTTAATTTAATTTTGGTTTGAGTTGTTGCAGGTCTGGTTCAGACTTTCGGTTTTAGTTCAGGTCTGTGGTAATTTCGGTTCGAGTATCGGATTGAGTCAGTTGATTTTTGGATCGGTTGACTTTCGGTTCGGTTAGTATCGGGTTGGTTAATTTCGGGTCAGGTCAATATTGGGTTAATAAGAGATCGACCGGTTTTAGCCAGATTTTCAGGCCGAATTAGATTTTTACACCCTATATATCACTTTATATAGCATGCATATTTGATTTTTCATGAGTTGTATGCCAGTTCACATCTCATCTTTCTTTATTTTAATATATTTTCTTTATTTCGGGTTGCCTTCTGTTTTGGTTGCTTTCGGTTTAGGTGAAATCAGTTCGGGTCTATTCGGTTCGGTTGGAAATCGGTTAGGGTCTATTTTTGGGTCAACTAAAATTTAGTTCGATTTCGGTTCGGTTCGATTTATTTCGAGTCAAATCCGGGTCATCCTATTCGAGTCGATTTCGGGTCTCGGGTCAAGTTTGTTGGGTCTATTCATGCACCCCTACTTTGGTTGTTTGCGTTGCATGCTGTCGTAAGTTCTCTACCTTTCCCCTGGTTTTTATTGCGTCTTGATCCCCTCTGTGAATCTTGGACCAACCTGCCACACCATAGCATGTGATCTGATTGTTGTGTCCCCTCGTAGTGTTTGTGAATCCCTTTCTTTGGCCTTTTGTGTTGCACTGTCAAAATTTCTCACATTTCCCATGGTTTTAAACTGCACCTATAGTCCCTCTGAGAAATTTTGACCACCTCGCGAAACCATAGCCTTTGATATGATCGTCACACGTCCCTTAGCCTTAGATATGATCCTCGCACGTCCCTTAGCCTTAGATATGATCCTCGCACGTCCCTTCCAGACCGGCCACGACCGTTGTTTGTCGCTTGTCCCCAAACCAGTGAATACACCCCCTCCGATCAACCTTGACCCGACCTTCACTCTCTGTTCTCACTATCCACCTTTCGATGGTCACTCACACGTAAACAAGACCAATCGAACTAGTGACTACACCCCTGCTGCTCGACCTTGACTGTAACACCCTGATCCCAATCCAGTTTTATCGAAGGATTCAAAGTGTCACATTAGACCGCCAAGTAACGACCTAATTTTTTTTTATCTTTTAAAACCTTAAGTTTAGCCATCAAATTTAATATGCTTAATAAGTCAAACGAAATAATTAAAAAGTAGTTTAAAATGTATTACAACATCATAGCATCGTACGATAAATAATCGTAAAACAAAATAAATTAAGTATAGAGTTACATACCAATTACTATAAGATCCCATAAATACATAGCCCAAACTAAATCTAAGGTACTGTTTTATGATTAAGTTGATGCTGTAAATCCTCATTGATGAGCACCTCAAGTACGCTTACAAAACTCAGTAATACATTTTCACTCTAATATACTTCATGCATTTCAAAAAAAAAAAAAAATAAGCATGCAAGATAGACATAAGCAATGAGCATAAGTATAATAAGTCATCTATGGTTCTGAGGCTTTACATGCTAGCAACCATAGCTTAATGCAACAAGACCATTCACATAGTATGATCAATCATCACAAGCAATTTCTACCCATAACATACAATGTCTTACCTTACCCAAGATCACATAGCAATCGGGTTTATTATATCTATACTAAGATCACGAAACAACGAGCACTATAAGAAGCATACCCATATCACATAGCAACAAACACTTCGAGGACCATACCTGGATCACATAGCAACATGCACGTCGAATATTAGTCGGGTCACGTAGCAACGAGTTCATATTCCCTTTTTGAAATACTGCGGTATATAGTATCCAGATCCCACACAAAGAACCACACAATCAAGCATATGCATAAAATCATCTCATGTAACAATCATGCGTTGGCTATTATTCAAACTCACTTGCTTCGTTATCCATTATTGGTTACCAAGCCCTTAGTGCATTAAGAAGGACTAATTAATTATTTCCTAAGTCATCCTAAGAACTACGTTTAAACCTTAATCCAATAATTAGGGCCCATTTTCAGCATTTAGTACAGAGGGTACCGAAACTTGCTTGAAGGTGTCGAAACCTCAGTCTAAAGGTATCGAAACCTTGTCCAAGGTTTCAAAACCTTTTTAGGTTCAAAGTTTAAGGTATCAAATCTCACCCAGGGGTATTGAAACCCTTTAAATGTGGTATTAAAACATTGCCATGAATTTTCCAGAAACATAAGAGGTATCGAAACCAGTTCATATAGTTTCGAAACCTTGAACACACGACTACATTCTTGTCCCCGAAATTCTATTCCAACTCAACTCTAACCATCTATATTTGAGTCCTAATGATCACCAAAGTTTATCAATGCCTCTAGGGGCATAATATGGTCATCTAACATCAATTTCAACATCAATTTCCTCACCTAGATCATCCACAAGCCATCATGCCAAAACACCTAACAAGCACAATGCTTTCATGCACATCAATTGCAATTATGGTAAGTATGAAGCACTTCAAGATTAGAAATGTATTACCTTGCATAAAAGACCCGAAATTCCTCTTTTGAACACCTTTCTTCAAACCTTCTTCTTGTTCTTGGTGTTGGAAGCCTCTTCAACCTCTTTCACACCATTTTGAGAGATTTTTCTTGAAATGTGGATTGCTAAAATAACTTCTTTTAATCTACTATGGAAATGTGGTAAGAAAAGATGAGATTTTTCTATAAGGAACAAGCTAAGGTTTTATTGAGGAGAGAAAGATGAAGAAATTGAGAGGGAAGGCAAGTTTATAAAGGTGATGGAATAGTGGGCAGCTTTTTCCCCTTGGAGACAAGAAGAAATTAAAGACTGGACAACCCTCTTTTCAAACAAATGTAAATTTACCCTCAAGGTCCCCCACTTTCCATTCCTTAGTAAAAGTAGCACCCTTGAGTACAACAAGCCCAAATGCCTATCTAAAGGGTCCAAGTTGACTCCATTGGTCCAATTATTCAACTAAGTTTCTAAGCCTAAGACTCGAGTCAATGATATCCTGTTGACTCAAAAATCTGGATCGTTACATTGACCCAACCTTCACTTTTTGTTTGTATTATCCACCTTTTGATGGTATCCCATACGTACAACTAGCCCGTCGAACCAGATTTCATTAAGAAACTCCACTACATTGGCAACCGCTTAGAAAACATGAAAACCCCGAGAAGCTTGACCCTTGTTCAATGATGGAAATATATTTATTATTATTATATTAATAATGAAACATTATACATATAGAAATATTATATTAACTTTATATATTTGTTAATCTCCTTAGGTAATCGTTTGGTTTCAGGTTGACTCATTTTTTTTTATTTCGAATACGTTCAATCCTTTTTGTGTGGCCGAAGCTGGGCAAAGTCATCTGTAATTTAGGTCGAATTTGCCTAGAGTTTTTTCTTAAGTAGAAGATGACAACACTAGATAAAGTCGTCAACATATGAGAACGACTTTGTCATTACTGTAGAATTCACAATTGGGGGTGTAAACGAGCCAAGCCGAGCTCGAGTATTGCTAAGCTCGTTAAGAATTCGAGTTGAGTTCGAGTTTGACTCGAACTTGAGTGTGATGAACTCAATTTGGCTCGTTAAGAACTCGATATGAAAGGCAACAAGTCTCACCCATATTACGATATAGAAGTAAGAAGTTTATACTTGTATTTAGAGTCGTTTAGCTCAATTAGCTTAGTGTGCGGATTTGTTTTTTGTGTGTATGTTTATACTGTACATAGAGGATTTTCAAGCTTGAAGCCACGTTAGATAATCCGAGTCACAATACATCCGTTGAAGTATAGTTTCACTTCTTTTTGAACTCGGTGACATGTACAAACAAAAATCATCTACTCTTTTTTTATATCTTTTTATGCCTCAACACTAAAAAGTAAATCTTAAACTCTAACCCTAAATTTTAAATTCTAAACTCTAAAAAGTACACTATGCACTCAATACTTTAAATCCTAACCCTAATCCTAAGTCATAATCCTAAACCCTAACCTCTTTTTTTAGTATTGAGACATGGATAGAAATACCGTAAAAGGCCAGATGATTTTTACTCGACAATGTATATGTTGGACTTGGAGTTAGAAAGCCAATTAACCTCTTTTGTCTTGTAAATATGTGATAACCTTATTTTGGTCAATGCATAAAACATCAGACACTGACACTATGTTCACTCATACATTGTTAGGAACTATATATATATATATAGTGAAATCTTTGCTTGAATGCCATTTGAGTGCGAAAGTAATAGTACAAGACTACAAATTTTCTAGTTATGCTAGATTTTGATTACTTCCGTAAATTTGAGTGAAACTTGTTGCATTTGATATCGAATGATCGTAGTTTGATGTACATGTAGGTTATCAAAGTCAGGGTATGTGTAGACATCATTTGGAAGGTTCAAAATTCATTCAAATGCCAAAATCTTACTTTTCTGCCCATTCGTCTAGTCTCGAGACTCAAGCAAGAAATCTTAAAATTCATGAACGCTGCAAGTACATTGTTAAGTCCACATAACATAACTAGAAATTCATAGTGTACATATTGATTTTCAAATATCATTTCCGAAACACCGAACTCTTTAGCCTTTAATTGATAATATCTAAATCATAAATCAATATTTGAGAATACTTAAACACCTTTCAACTAATCAAATAAGTTTTCAATCTTTAAAACTAGATACTTGTTTTTCCTTGTCCACTTGTCCAGTTGTTGATATTCAGGGCAATACCTAATATGGACCGGCGGGGCCACGACTCACCAAATTTTTAAAAAATAGAAAAAATTTAAGTTGGAGTTTAGTCCCCTAAAAATATAAAATTTATATTATTATCCCTAAATTTAAATATTTTGAAATAACTCCCTCAATAAATAATACTGAGTTCCGCCAGGTCGATAATCGATACAAAATCTCTAAAAATCACGTGTCTTACTTACAAACTAAGATAAACATAAAATATCAAATTACAAAGAAAAAATGTTTTGAGGAAGAAAAAGCAAATCAGACAAAGAAGTTTGGTCGATAGTACCATTTTCCCGGTAGTTAGATGATTAATACTCTTTTGTCCATGGATTAAACCTTGCCCCCTGTCAATTATCAAATATAAAACGGAGTATTCCTAATAAGTAATGAAGTAATACATGTTATTTTGTTGAGGTAAAAGAATACATTCTTTTAATTTGACCTTAATTTGAAATAATTCGATAAATATAAATATTCATATTTAATAATTCTTTTTAAGTGATTCTATTTAAAAATTCTATTAGTAAATGACTGTGTCTACTAGCGAGTGACGTTAAGGACATAACAGGTCTGTTACATTAGTCTGTCAGTTGTCCAATAATAAAGTGATTGTTGAGTAAAATTACATTTGTCGATTATTGAGCTGAGGGACATTAATATTAAGTGCAACAAGTGATTGGAGTGTGTATCAGGAGGGTTTAATGTCAAAATTTTTAAATATAAATAATTAAATTTATAAAATTATTTTTAAATTATAACTAAATTGATAAAATATATAATCTTTTAAACCAAAATTATTATTATACCGAATTATGTTTTAATTTTAATAATAAAATAATATATTTATCCACAAATCTAAATTATATAATTAAATTATTACTTTTTATAATAATAAAAAAATCAATGGAACAGACCTTTTTCCGAACAGAGGATATCGTAAAACCGAAAGTAACGAAGAATTTTCCCAGTAGGGAAAGACAATTACAATCATCGTCATTTCGTCAATAAAGAGAAGCGATCGAGGTTACAAAAGTAATTCATGTCCATGTCGATCACGGTCCATTTCTTTAAATAAAATAAATAAAATGCCATATCATCAACTTGCCTTTTTCCCTTTTAATATTATTAATAATAATAATTAACTTCTAATTGTCAAAAGGAAAAAGAAAATAAAGGCTCCATTTCCTTCCCCTCCCTTTCTTTGTTTCTCTTCACCTTTTCTCCTCTGATTACTCTACGATCTCTCTCTCCGGTTTTCCGTTTCACTGGATCCGCTCATCGGAGATTTCAGAAGCGATGTCATATTCAGATTCCGACTCTTCCTACGGCGCTGGTGACTACAAGAATTTCAGGCAAATCAGCCGAGAAAGTTAGTTCTGTCTATATCTCTTTGTTTAAAGTTTCTTTTTCAATCCAGTTTAAAGCTCAAACATCAATATTCTGTATCATTTTGATAAATCTATCTCGTTGAAAATCATTAGTAATAGTTTGACTTCGTCATAGAATTTCAACTGAATATTTTTCGGAATTAGTTCGCTTGTTAAGTTGATTCTCAAGGACTAGTTCCACGACTAACATCTTTAAGATTTGATTGAAATTTTTGCTTCTTAGGAAGTCCTCTTATTTTGATAAAAAAAATTTACTTCAAAAATAAGGAAAAATTGAAAAAAAAATATCATGATATTTTCATAACTAATCTGCGGAGCTGTGTTTTATTTCTTTCATTTTCCGTATTTTGATGTATAAAACACCGATAAAATATGGATAATGAGAATGACTTAAACATCGAACAATGCTAGCTAAAAGCCAAACATTAGTGCTGTGATAGGCTAGCATTATATTCATTTTCGTATTTTTTTGTTGCTGAGAACTATTTTAAGAATGGTATTTCTGATGACTAGAAGAGAGACATTTTGCTTGACCTATGGTTGATTATTTTGTATTTTGTATAAGAGTATTCCTCTATGGAATTATGCGTGATAGGAATGAGATAAAAGCGGTTTCAATTTTTGCACTTGTAGAAGTTTAGGGATGTTTCACCAGTATAGTCAAGGGGAGATGCCTGAACTTAGAAATGCCATTGCCCTAGGCAAGTTCTTTTATTGAGGAACCTAAGTTTTCTGCCTAGGCTTTGTCTAGTGTTAGCTGTTCCTTTGCCTTCAAGGCTATTATATTATTTAAAATGTGTTTTATATTTTATTGCTATTTTCATGCATCCTTGGCGAATTTGGTGGAATATGGGAGTTGGAAATAAATTTTAGGAAAATAGGAAAGGCTGGAGAAATTTTGAGAATCTATGGCAAAATCTACAGTAAATACAAAAGTCGCCATCTGCAGAAGGCGATCTTGAATATTTAATTATTTTTTTAAATGAAAAAAGGTGCATGGCTCAGCTGTCGGTGCAAAAAAAAAACTAATATTGGTCGCCTTCTGCAGAAGGCGACTTTTATGTTTACTGTAGATTTTGCCATAGATTCCCAAAATTTCTCCAACCTTCCCTATTTTCCTAAAATTTATTTCCAACTTCCATATTCCCCAAATTTTCCCCATCCTTTAGGGTGATCTTGTTGCTGATTAATTTTTGGTGTTTTACTGATTTCATGTTTTTATTTATATTTGATGCATGTAAAGGATTATTATACGAAATGCTTCGTTCTGCAAAAGTGAAGGATTCAAAATCTACCTGGAAGGTATGCTAATCATGTTGTGATTCCTTTTGGCCATTTGTTGGCTTGGCTCTGTTTTGTTCCTATTGTGTACTAGTTACTAGAAATGCCATTCTTATTTCTTTTGATTTCCAATCCATTCTAAGCAGGTGCTAATCATGGACAAAGTTACTGTTAAGATAATGTCTAACTCTTGCAAGATGGCTGACATCACATCGGAAGGAGTTTCATGTAAGCTATTGTTTTTTTGGTCCGCTTAATGGTTTCACAACAAATGGTCTAACTGGGTGTAGAACTAGATCATTATAAGCTTGGAATCTTAAATTTTGAAGTATCAATTTTGTCCTGCTAGCTTAATGATTCTGTACTTCTTGTGCAGTGGTAGAAGACATATACAGGCGTAGGCAGCCATTGCCATCAATGGATGCTATATACTTCATTCAACCAACCAAAGAGAAGTAATGTATCTTCCCTTCACTGAGTATCAATGGTTAAGTCTTTATCTGGGGTAGGGTGCCGTCCCCCCTTTTGGGCTGGGTTTTCTGTAGCTGATCTCATTTTGTCCATTTTCCTTCCTATTGTTACACTTGTTTAACTTTATATTTACAGGAGCACAGCAAACATGAAGCACCATATCCAGCATTTTCCCATATTATGTTGGCTTTCATATTTTTGACTATCTATATCTTAGATGACCTCATGTCATATTTCTGATATCAGAAACAACCCTGGCTGTATTTTCTAATTAAAAAAAATCTTTTAGTGACGCTTGCGTGGATGTATGTTTTTGCACAAGATGCACTTCTGGTGATCAATTTTAATAGAATCATTTATGCGAGACGTATATGACATAACATTATACTATTTCTCTTGAAGTTTTTTCCTCACCCTTATTTCTGCACTTATTTACTTTTGCAGTGTTGTTATGTTATTGTCAGACATGTCTGGAAGGACACCCTTATATAAGAAGTATGTGCAAGATTTTTGCTCAGTATTTGTCCTTACATGTTTGGTTGTATCCTGAATTCTGAGTATATTACAGCTTCTGATATATGTATTTTTCTTTTATTTGGTATGTGGGCAAAGGGCATTTGTTTACTTCAGTTCACCTATTCCAAGAGAACTGGTTGCACATATCAAGAAGGATTCAAGTGTCTTGCCTCGCATAGGTGCATTGAGTGAGGTTAGGCTTTGTTCTTCAGATTGGGCATTGCATAAAGAATTGATTGTGGAATAGTCACATTGTTTTTTTTTTCTTTTTCCTTCAATTGATCATTGAGTTGTCAATTGGTGCTCATTGTTTTTCTGCTGGCATATGCAGATGAACTTGGAGTACTTTGCAATAGACAGCCAGGTATTTGCTTTGGTCACTAAATTGAATACTGTACAAAAGCTACAGATAATCAGAATTAAAGTTCCATAAATTCGATTAAAATAATGGTTTTTAGCCTTTTTTTCAAATAAAAAAAGCATATATAGTTGACTAGCTGATTCATTCATATCAATTCGAGGATCATTTAATTTAGACTTGTTTGGAACTCGCAGAAAAACATCAATGTTACATTTTGAGATGCAAGTTTTGGTGAAAAATGAATATTATAAAGCTTTGTTTTTAAGGTTGAAAGACTTTAGTCGAATGCTTTTATTAACCACTGGCATGCTATATATTCAGTAGGATATGGTTTCTAATACTTAACATCGACTTTTAAGCAATGTCTTTTATGGAATAGGATGAAGCTTATACGTTATATTTATAATTTACCTAGTTGGGCTTATATGAACATTGTGTAGCTAGTTGTTTTTCTTAATTGATGTTAAAGTGGTAATGGCTTGTCAGGTTATCAAGCTAACATTTTGTCTTCACTAAAGGGTTTCATAACTGATAATGGGAAGGCTCTAGAGGACCTTTTTGGTGATGAGGAAAATACCCGGAAGGGTGATGCGTGTTTGAATGTGATGGCTACCCGCATTGCTACAGTTTTTGCTTCATTAAGGGTATATGCAACCTTTTTTTTTTATCTTGATTCGAAAATGTTTGGATCATTTTCTGAGATGTTTTTATTTATCAGGAGTTTCCTTTTGTTCGCTACCGGACCGCCAAGTCTCTCGATCCAATGACCATGACTACATTTCGTGATCTAATTCCCACCAAGCTTGCAGCTGGAATCTGGAATTGCCTTGTGAAATACAAATCAATTCCTAACTTCCCTCAGAAGGAAACATGCGAGTTGCTCATCCTTGATAGATCCATAGATCAGGTTTTTATATTAATATTGGTTGCGAGGTAATGAGATCTGCATTTCAAAATTTTCTAATTTGCTAATAAAAAATGGTTAATTTCAT
This sequence comes from Hibiscus mutabilis, assembly GCA_019671005.1. Lineage (NCBI taxonomy): Eukaryota > Viridiplantae > Streptophyta > Magnoliopsida > Malvales > Malvaceae > Hibiscus > Hibiscus mutabilis. The sequence goes on from CM033749.1 coordinate 31,730,444, forward strand.
ATGTAGATTGCTCCTGTCATACATGAGTGGACTTATGATGCCATGTGCCATGATTTATTGAATATGGAGGGGAATAAATATGTGCATGAGGTATGTTCCATCAGATTCACTGTGTGTGTTCTTAAGTTCTCTGGGAATTTTCTTTAGGTTTCTGTATATGAAGCATGTGTATTGTTCAGGTTCCGAGCAAGACAGGAGGCCCTCCCGAGAAAAAAGATGTTCTTTTGGAGGAGCATGATCCAATATGGCTTGAGCTTCGCCATGCACATATAGCAGATGTATGTATGCTGCTTTTGTACCTTTTTACAACCTATAATTATTTTATTTTCCAATTCCCTGAAGTACCCATATTGCACATTTTTCAGACATGTCAAATTGGTTTTTTCAAAAAAATGTCAAATTGGTAATGCACATGGGATCTTGACTGCCGTGTGTAAAGAAAAATTTGTTCAAAAATGAATGCATCCATGTATGAACCATATCCATTGTCCAGTGTTAAGTGCTGATTGACTCTTGTTTATTTGTAGGCTAGTGAAAGGTTGCATGAGAAGATGACCAATTTTATATCAAAAAATAAAGCTGCACAGCTTCAGCATGGTTCAAGGTTTGTGTAAATGTTGTTTTTAGGGGAATAAAGTTCTAGGGATATTGCCGTCTCACCTTGTACGTTTTGAATAGTTTTCATCATGTTATCCATTTCATAGAAAGTTGTTTCAATTGATTTTGAGTCTTTATTATATAGTTCTATGATTCGTTACTTGTTATTGGAAGAACATAGTTGTTAGATCAATGATTTACCTGCCCGGTCATGGTCATTCGCCAGGATGTCAAAACAAGTTATTAATACTGAAATGAAACGGCTAAAAAATTGCATTATCTATACATGATGCAGCTATAACATTTTGTACTTACTGAATTTATTTGGAAATTTTAGCTTATGTTATTACACTTGTCTCATCATGAAATTCAAACATCTTTATAGAGAAGGTGGTGAACTTTCAACAAGGGAATTACAAAAAATGGTTCAAGCGTTGCCCCAATACAGTGAACAAATTGACAAGCTCTCTCTTCATGTTGAGGTTAGTTTCCTCGTCTTTGCAAAAGCAAGGAATTATTTGCCCCTGATTTCTACACTGATTTGCAAAGAAAAGCTATCCATCGTTGTTGCCAGCCTTTTCTTTCCTACCTTCTTTAAGCTCTTTGAACAATTAATTCTGCCACTCTTTCATTAGAATTTCTAGATACTACTTTAGTTTAGCTCTTTAGCATCTCCTTTTCTTTTGCCCTATATTTCCTTGGTCAATATCCAATTTTTATTAAGGCCTTGTAAGTGAAACAAACAATTCAGATATTTGGATGAATGTTGATGCTTAAATCTTCATTTGTTTCCTAACCAATTTTAGATGTATGATATAACTGAAAGAAAATGTACCTTATAATCAAAGATTTGGTTTTATATTTGCAGATTGCTGGAAAAATCAACCGAATCATCAGGGATCAAGGGCTTCGAGAACTTGGGCAACTGGAGCAAGACCTTGTTTTTGGTGATGCTGGAATGAAAGATGTAATTAAATTTCTTTCTACAAATGAGGTAAGAACTTTTACCAATGTAAATGATGTATACAACTTTGTCAATGTCACTTAAAAGATATCAATTTTTGCAGGCAGCATCTCGTGAACATAAGTTGCGCTTATTGATGATTCTTGCAGCCATTTACCCTGAGAAGTTTGAGGGCGAAAAGGGTCTTAATTTGATGAAGGTGTGTTTTATTTTCTCTGTTTCATTCTTTCTGTTTGATTCCCTCCCTTCCCTCCTCACTCCCTCGGGATTACAAGAACACCCTTTTCTTAGAGTGTTTGGAAGGAAGGAAAGAAGGAATGAAAGAGGATGAAAGGGAAAACTACTCCCTTTTTCCATCATTTTCTTTGTTTTTTTACGAAGCAAATAGATAGAGAGGAAGTACTGGGTGGATTTGCACCATTTCGTTTCCTTCAAATTCAACCCTTCCAAATGTGAAAAAAGATACTCATCAACTACTTAAATTAACAATTTTATTAGCATCTTTCTTTCCTCCATTTTCCATCATTCTTACCAAACACGAAGAAGGAAAAATAACTCTCCCGCTCTTTACTTACCTTTTCCCCTTCCCTCGATTTTCTTTCCTTCCTACCATACGAGGGATTTGAGGTTGATCAATTTACAGATTGCTAATTATGTTTCTCGAACCTAATGCTTTTAACCTTTTGTCAGTTAGCAAAATTACCGCCCGAGGACATGGCTGCTGTGAATAATATGAGATTGCTCGCACCACCATCAGATGCCAAAAAAAGTTCAGCAGGTGCTTTCTATTTGAAATTTGATATTCATAAGGTAATTTCTACTAGTTCAATCTCTGCTTATGGTGATTGATCTGGGGTTGCTATTTACTAATAAATATGTTTGTAGAAAATAGGTATTTCGACCAAGAATTATGTAGGAAAACATAAGAGAATTATAAACTCTGTGTATTTCGATATACAATAGGTGAGTCTATTTATAGACTCTTTACAAAGAGGTTTATACTAGGTAGCTAACTTCTAGGATAGAACTTTATCTCTTATCACTTATCACTTATCCTATACAAGGTAAAGTTAGTTTAAAATTTAAACTACTAGTTAGGATTAACATAACCTACTAGTTAGGATATATTTACAACTCTTATTTACCTACAATCACTAACTACACGCCACTAACCAACACTCCCCCTCAAACTGGTGAGTATATATTGTATAATCCTAGTTTGGATATGAGCTCCTCAAATGTCACTCTTGGTAGTGCCTTTGTTACTATATCTGCAAGCTGGTTCTTTGTAGGCACATAGTGTAACTTCACGGTACCACTATTAACTTTCTCGTAAATGAAATGACTGTCAATTTCAACATGCTTAGTTCTGTCATGTTGAATTGGGTTTTTCGCAATACTAATTGCTGATAGGCTGTCACTAAACACTTCGAAGGATCTATCTTCATCTAGCTCCAGCTCAATTAGGAGCCTTTTTAGCCACATGCCTTCATAGATTCCAAGTGCCACAGCCTTGTACTCTGATTCTGCACTGCTTCTTGACACCACAGTCCGTTTCTTGCTCCGCCATGTGACCAGATTTCCCCACACGAAAGAACAATAGCCACTAGCAGACTTTTTGTCAGTTAATTCTCCTGCCCAGCTTGAGTCAGTGTAAACTTTCACTGATCTGTCTTGACTTTTCTTGAAGATAAGCCCAAAACCATGAGTGTACCTTAAATACCTCAGTATTCTATTAACAACTTCTAATTGTTCTTCCTTAGGATTATTCATATACTGGCTCACTATACTTACAGAGTATGCTATGTCAGGCCTTGTAAGTGATAGGTAGATCAATTTGGCAACAAGTCTTTGGTAGGATTCTTTATTAACTGGACTACCACCATCTTCTCTACTGAACTTCAAGTTCGGGTCTATTGGAGTGTCTGTTGGCTTACACCCAAGCATTCCAGTTTCTGAGAGTAGGTCCAAGATGTACTTTCTTTGGTTTATGACTATCCCTTCAGATGATCTTGCCACCTCCATCCCCAAGAAATATCTTAAACTTCCCAAGTCTTTTGTTTCAAACTCCTTTGCCATATCAGTTTTTTGATTTCTTCAACATTATCGCCTGTAATAATCATGTCATCAACGTAGACTATTAGAAAGGTCTTTCTACCATCTGATGCAACCTTCTTGAAAAGGGTATGACCTGCCTGACATTGCTTGTAACCATTCCTTACCATAGCTTTAGCAAACTTGTCAAACCATGCTCTTGGGGACTGTTTTAGTCCATACAAAGATTTGTTTAATTTACAAACCTTCTGGTTTGTTTCCTGAGCCTCCAATCCATGTGGGATTTGCGTGTATACCTCCTCCTCGAGATTCCCATTTAAAAAAGGCATTTTTAATATTCAATTGGTGCAGCTTCCAGTCCTGATTTACAGCTAGGGACAGTAGCACTCTAATGGTTTTTATCTTTGCCACAGGGGCAAATGTTTCTTGGTAATCGGCTCCATATGACTGAGTAAAGCCTTTTGCCACCAGCATTGCCTTGAACCGTTCTATGCTCCCATATGAGTGGTATTTCACTGTGAATACCCATTTACACCCAATCACCTTTTTCCCTTCAGGTAGTTTGGTTAGGCTCCAGGTATTATTCTTCTGCAGTGCACTAATTTCCTCCTCAACAGCTTTTCTCCAATCTGGATTCTCAAATGCCTCATTAACTGTCCTTGGAATCCTTATGCTGTCAATATTTTTTGTAAATGCCTTGAAACCAGACATTAGTTTTCCATAGGCAACAAATCTTTCAATAGGATGACTAGTACATTTTCTCACTCCCTTTCTTTGGGCAATGGGAAGATCATCGATATCAATAGAGGCAGGAATTTGGGAGGGATCATTACCTGTTTCTTCCTCAATGACAGCAGGACTAAGTTCCAGTTCTCGGCAAGCAATAGGCTGAGTAATAGCTTCTATGATAGTCTTTCTTTTCCTTGTATAAATACTCAAAGGTTTGCTTTCAGGTTGTGAGGTCATAGGTTGCTGAGGTGTGTTCGGTGTAGACTCGGGTGTAGTATGAGAGCGAGGTGTAGTATGAGACCTGGGAGTTTTAGAAGCTGGTGAGGACAAGCTTACTGGATTTTCAGTAGTTATAGTAGCCTGGTTTTGGTTCAACAAAGTGTTATCAATAGCAGGTAAGAAAGAAATAGGAGAGAGGAACTGTGGTGAGCTAGTTTGCTGAAATTCTCTAAAATTCTCCCCCTGAATTTCTGTGTAAGAGGCGAGTAACATCTGAAGCCCTTCTGACTAGTAGAGTATCCAACAAACACACATTTAACTGACCTAGGATCAAGCTTTCCTCTCTGTTGTTCATGCACATGGACAAAAATTGTGCAACCAAATGCCCGAAAAGGAAGAAGAAAAGACAGGGATTTAAAATGAGGAAAATAGGATGACAAAATGTCCCTAGGAATTTTAAACTCAATTGGTTTACTAGGCATACGATTTATCAAGTAGGTAGCAATCAAAAGAGCTTCCCCCAAAGATATTTAGGTGCATTGGCAGAAAATAAAAGAGATCTTGTTACCTCAAGTAAGTGTGTATTTTTTCTCTCAACTATCCTGTTCTGTTGTGGAGTATTGACACATGATGTAGTATGGAAGATACCCTTTTCTATGAAAAAAGACCCTAGAGATTGACTAAGGTATTCACACCTACTATCACTTTTCAGAATTTTTATCTTGCAAGTAAATTGATTTTCCACCATTGTATAAAAGTTCTTAAATATTGTTGCAGCCTCAGATTTTTCTCTCATTAGGTAAGTCCAAGTAGTTCGAGAATGATCATCTATAAATGAAATGAACCATCTAGACCCAGTAAGGTTTTGACCTTAGAAGGGCCCCAAATGTCACTATGGACTATAGAGAAAGGAGAAGTAGGTTTAAATGGAGATGAAACATAAGAGTGTCTTGTGTGTTTGGCAATTTGGCATGTATCACAATGAAAGGAAGATGGTTTTTTACTAAGAAATAGCTTGGGAAACAATTTAGCAAGGTAAAAGAAATTGGGATGTCCTAACCTAAAATGCCACGGCATGACTTCACTAGATAACAAAGAATTGGAAAAAACAGTAGACTGAAGACAACTCGAAACAGCTTTTTGATAAGGTGAGAAGCCATAAAGGATGAAGAGACCGTTACTTAGTCTAGCACTGCCAATCACCATCCCCAAGCCCTGTGCCTGAAAATCACAACCATGCAAAATTAGCACTACATTTAAATTCACTAACCATCCTACTAACAGATAGTAGATAGCAGGTGAGGTTAGGCACATAGAGAACATTGTTTAATACCGAGGACTTGGTTATAGGAATAGAACCACTCCCTTTTTTTACTGAAAGAGATCCATCTGCTGTTCTGATTGAGGAGGCAGATTGTAAATGCTTATAGTCTGTAAATACGCTCAGATTCCTTGTCATATGATCAGAGGCACCAGAATCTACAATCCAGTTATGGGAATACAAAGTAGTCAAACACGAAATACTACCTTCAGTGGTAGTTAAGGCTGCAAGCTCAATTTTAGAAGACATTTGGCTGAAAAAAACTTCTGAAGTTCCATGAGCCGCTGCTTACTAAAGTTACTAGATCGAACCTAAACTGATACCATGTAGAAAATAGGTATTTCCAGCCAAGAATTATGTAGAAAAACAGAAGAGAATTATAAACTGTGTATTTCGATATACAATAGGTGAGTCTATTTATAGACTCTTTACAAAGAGGTTTATACTAGGTAGCTAACTTCTAGGATAGAACTTTATCTCTGATCACTTATCCTATACAAGATGGTTTAAAATTTAAACTACTAGTTAGGATTAACTTAACCTACTAGTTAGGATATATTTACAACTCTTGTTTACCTACAATCACTAACTACACGCCACTAACCAACAATGTTTATTTCTTCTTTTGTGCTCCTTTGCTTGTGAATTGCCAGAAGAAGCATGCAACTAGGAAAGATCGCAGCGGTGAGCAAGAAACATGGCAATTATCTCGCTTTTACCCTATAATTGAGGTAAGAAAGAAACGCTTATTTCTGCAGCATGTTTTTCCAATGTATTTGGTTTTATACTGTCCAAAATGCAAAATGTTAATTTATTAATACATCTCAACTCAAAAGATTTATCTACGAAGGTGTATTATATTTCCTGCGTGTGAATCTTTCATTGAGAGATTATTTTGCAATGGTCTTGTTATATAATTGATTCCTGCAGGCTGCATCTTTCAAACAACTTATCCAAAACAAAAGTAAAAAGATAATCTTGCAATTTTGCATTTGACATTTGACATTGTAAGAGTTCATGGCAGAATTGCTGGTAGCACATTAATTTGTTTTCATCTTTTCAGGAGCTTGTTGAAAAACTTGGCAAAGGTGAACTATCAAAGGATGATTACCCTTGCATGAATGATCCTAGTCCATCATTCCATGGCACATCTCAATCTACACCTGTACATGAAGCTCCAGTTGCTCATTCCATGAGATCGAGGAGGACACCGACATGGGCTCGGGCTCGTGGCTCAGATGATGGGTATTCAAGGTCCTGGTCATGTCAATTACCTTTATAGTCATCGTCATTTCTTTCCACTATAGGACTGGCAAGCATGCCTTGTGCTTTCTTATCATTAATGCTGTTCCTATTTCTATGTGATTTGCATTTTAATGTTTGTTTTCCTACCTTTTCTCAGTGATTCAATTCTAAGACACGCATCGAGTGATTTCAAGAAGTTTGGAAAACGCATTTTTGTGTTTATAGTAGGTGGAGCTACAAGATCCGAGGTATGGAAAAATTTATGATCTCGTTCAAGACCACGTGGTTATGAAATGATAGGACAATTCTGATACTTCGCATTATCTCCTAAAATGTCAATGTACAGCTAAGAGTCTGCCACAAGCTTACGGGAAAGTTGAATAGGGAAGTTATTTTAGGCTCCACAAGTCTTGATGACCCTCCACAGTTCATCACGGTATTGAATTTCCAACACCAAAATATTCTCATTTCTACTTGGCAGATAGTTTTTGGTCCTAAATTTTTATTTGTCGTGATATGCAGAAAATGAAGTTGCTGTCAGCACATGAACTGTCTGTGGATGATCTACAGATATAAACGAGGTGAAGTGGGAACTTAGTGCTCCATCCTGATTTGATTTTAATCATATATTTGTGGTGTCGTTTCATTTCACTCATAACCATTTTTTAACACTCAACGAAGAAAATGTCTGCCCCGACTCTAGTATTGGCCACGCCTCTCCAGAATTCCTTGACCGTAGCGTCAGAGCTTAATTCTGAGCCGTGTATTGTAACAAAGAAATTTGCCTGTATAAATGTTGCTGTTGATTTTGTAATTGCTAAGAAATAACTTGTGAATTTTGAAAACCTGAAACATAATTGAAGCCTAACCCATTCTGCTTATGGAGAAGCATTACTTAACGATATATATATATATATATATGGGTTAGGGTTTACTTACATGGTGTAAAACTTATTTAGTTTTACATTAATCTATGGTCATTGGATGAGTGAAATGGATGGATGAAATGAAAAGTTGAAAATAAGGAGATTTTTAAGGAGAAAAAAAAATAAGAGTGTTTAATCTCATTTATTCATTTCACTCATCTAATGGTCATGGATTAGTGTAAAATTTAATTTTTTTACACTTTCTTGGACCGTTGGATGATGATAATAAATGGCTAAGATTATTTTCTTATTTTTTTTCAAGTGATAATCTTCACATTTTTTATTGTTAATCTTATCCATCTATTTATCTTCATCCAACTATAAAAAAAAAGTATAAAACTTTCAATTTTTACATAGTTTAGGAGGATCTTATATATATATATGATCTATTTACACAGAATGTAAAACTCATTTGGATCGTTGAATGGGTGAAATGAATGGCTGTGATTAACTTTTTACTTTTTTTCAATTGATAATCTTCACATAATTCACTGTTAATCTCAACCATCTATTTTACACATCCAACTATTTAAAATACGTGTAAAAGTTAAGTACTCTTACAGTGTGTAATTATATCATATCTTATATATATGTGTGTGACAAATTTAAATGAATATTTTCTTTTCAAGAATTATCTAAAAAAATAACCCCATCAAAAATTATGCAAACAAATCTCTCTTTTTCAACCCGGTAAATTGACAATTAGTCAAAAACTAGTTTCAATACAGAATTCGCAAAAACGCAAATTTTATCTTAAGTGGGTTGAAAGGCCACTTTAGTCCCCTTTGCCCATCCAAGAAGCTGCCTTGTCGGCTTGATGAACGGCCCATTTGTCTTTTAGCTGTGATCACGAAGCATCCAGTTAACCGTTGGATCTTTTCTTAATGGCTAATCAAAGTCGTACAAAAGTAAGTTTGATAGTGGGCGAGATGGATTCGGTTAAGTCCAATTTTTTAAAATGTTTGAACCGTCTGTAATAATTTTTTAAACCGTAAGTTTACTTTCGTATATTTCGAGAAAATGATTTTGTTTTAATTTTTTTAAGTGACTCTTTTATATTCTTTTAAAACAATTACTAATTTTTATATAACACTTTTAATTTATTTTTACTATTTAAAATATAAAATATTTATCGTAATATTATAAAAAGTAAAAAAATAATTATAAATTAAATAAAACTACACATACATCAGATAAAATAATTGAACACGTGTCTCCTAAAAAAATAACATTTACTTTTCCACTTGAACCATTTGTTGTGTTTTCATGATTAACTTAATTTATCATTTTATAAACATGTATTATTCTTAACATTTGAATTTTTATTATACATATTTAAGAGTATTGTTTATACATATAATACATAAAAACATTTACACAAGCCAACATATTTACTCTTTAAAAATTAAACTCTAAATTCCTAACCCTAAAATTTCAAAACATAAATCCTAAAGATTTTAACCATAAAATCTGTACATTAAACATATTTACAGATTTTAATATACATTATTTTTTTGGAGTAGTTTAATGTACACTCTTTTATGGGAGACTCTAGGGAAAAGAAGAAAGTGCTCTCAGTGGGTCTAAAACCTATAACCTTAAGAAATATTAGGAAACAAAACTGAACAACTTTTCTAACCAGCCAAATATGCTTGCTCTTTAATATAAAAGGATAATAGTGACAATTGATTAATACTAACTAGGTTCGACTGAAATAAAATTCAATTTTGTAATAAATTTTAAAAACTGACATTCAAGACCACATAAATTGAGACAAACAAACTTACCTAAACAATTAAACAAGCAGTTGTGCTATCAAATAAATAGATCTGCTTGACATAATCCCTTAATCTAATCTCAATGAAAGCGATACTGCATGACTTATTCTTGTAATTTCTTAATCAGGTTTCCACCTAACAAACACACTTTTTTTTTGCAGTTTATACATCTTATCAACAAGTTCCATTCGATCGCATATTTCAAGTATTGGTCTGCAGTCTAAAGCCTGGAAAAAATGATATAGAATTTCAGCACCAACTACATAAAAGCAAAGATATATAGTGGCCTTCAGCTGAAGAAGATTTGAATTGGGGTTTGACTATAATCTCTGATTTGTCCTAATTAATTGACAGATGTAGCTTTCAGTCATTCTCAGATGGCTACAAAGTTTGACACTTGTATGCATTCCTTGAATGATTCTTGGTTTCTTCAAGGGAACGGAATCATGATTCATGGATACTATTGACAAATCATTGTCCGAATTAATAACATCCCTTTAGGGCAAACCCTTTTAGTTTATGTTGCTTTGCCTGCTTTTGGTTTCTTACTTTATAATGTTAAGACCAACCGTTTTTATTTTATTTTCACTAATTAATAACTTAAGAATCTTGAATTACTGCAGATGATGGATTTATTGACAAGTTCATCAATAATTCATGATTATATATGGAGAGAGAGAGAGAGCTGTCGATGTTGAAAACAACTTGTCTTAAAGTTAAAAACTCATTACTTGTTGGGTATTGGTTGATTCTAACTTGAAGAGAAGGAAATCATAATTAACCCCACACTGTCTAAACTTCCTGTGCAGAAAGTGATATAAGCCTAATTTCCCATCCAATATTATTGTGTTATCTTTCAAAAGTTTTCATAGGATATTGGTGTGGGATGCCGACAAAACCCAAACCGGAAGCATGAAAATAATAGAGCTAGGGTTACCTCAGTCAGATGAGAAATAGTCAAACTAATGGGACCAATCTGTAGAAACATGAAACGTAGGAAGTTGCTACTGTCAGACTCCAATTAGATAAGAGTTTCTAGCTTGTGTTGTTTCATGGATCTTGCCTGAAAATAACACACATCTCATCTCAAAACATATGTGATGGCTACTTGTCTCGGTCGATCAATTTGTGCGAACCTGAAGAAGGTGTCCATATTTGATGGATTAACTCTTTATATTAACAGGTGAAGTAAGTGATCTTATTATTTTTATCAATACAAGAAAGAAATATTGTTCTTGTTACCTTTAAAAAAGGAAAAGAAAAAGAAAAAGATGTGGTAATAATTTTCTAATATAACTGGTCTAAAAAGAGCTTAATTTACCCTAAAACTTGGATGGCTGACAATCTTGTTAGATTTTAGAATGTAATTCTCTTTGTTTATGTCTGATGGTAGCCTTCTTCCCCATGTGAGGAACGTGAAAGGTTTATGTCTTTATTTTACTTTTCTCAACCTTCAAAAGTGAAATCACCATTCACCAATATTTGATTTGACCCTCGTCTTATTACATATTTTGTACATAAATATCCTTGATAATAAGAATATTTTGATATTTTCACAAATATCTAATGAAATAATTTATATTAGGATCATCCTAACAACCATACTTTTTAAACACCAATAAATTTAGGAAAATGTCTCCTTTGGCACTGAAAATATTTTGTTTTCACAAGCTCTCTAATGTTAGGGTTTAAGAATTTAATTTACGGTTTATGAGTTTAGGTTTATGGGTTTAGAATTTAGGGATTGTGGTTAGAATTTATAATTTAGATGTTAGACTATGTTTTAGGGTAAGATAATAGGGATTTAGGTTTTAACCCTAAACCTAAAATCTAACCACAATCTCTAAATTCTAAACGCATAAACCTAAACCTTAAACTAAGTTCATAAACCCTAAAATTAGGGTGCTTGTAAAAATAAAAAAGTTTCCACCGGCAGTATATTGTATAATTACCCATAAATTCATACAATATAATTAATTTTTAAAGGTATAAAAATATTATTCTATATTCATCCATACACAAAATCCTTCCTAAATTAAAATTTAATTAAATTGTTTAAAAACAAATAAATAAAATCTAGCAAAACAATAAGACAAATCGTTTTTGCATGGCCAGCGGGATTGAGGCATATTATCCTGGAGCTTGATAGTCCGGAAGCGATTCGGATTATTCGCCAAAATTACACCGATTTACATGGCATGCACAGTGACTTGGCGGATCTTTGGCAGCGGCAATAAGTGATTCAAGTGCAACATATTCGCCGAAACGGTAATCGAGTTGTGGATGCTTGTGCTCGGTTAGTCGATTTCAATAATATTGATCATGTGTTTTTAGATGTATCTCCAATGTCGATCTCTCATCTTTTGCATCAAGATTGTCCGCATGTTCAGGTTTAGGTGGCATGATTCTGTGGGTTGCTAGTAGGCACATTTTAAGTTTTGGTTTGGTTTATTAGATTTGTTTTGATTGTGTTATCACCTGCACTCTTTTTATCTATTTAAGTTTAAAAAGGTTTTTAATGAAATTTATGATAAGCCTCGTGTATATTCTCTATATTGAAATCATACCATTTTACCAAAAAAAAGACAAATCGTTTAAAATCATGGAAAAATCACTCTAGGCATAACCTACTTATAATTCAAATGAAACCTTAATTATTCAAAGTATCCAAACTTAGGGTTCCTAAATCAACAATATATATATATATACTTTACTATTAAGGAATTTGATCACATGAAGAATTAATAGCTTAAACTTTTGAACTTAGATTGTAAGGATGGTGACCAATTTACAAAGAATTCGAATTTTGGGTACCAACTTTCCTCAAGCTCTCATCAATGGCGTGAATGGCTTGGAAGAAGATGAACTTTCCCTTTTTCCTTCCTTTTTTTTTCTCCTTGCCGTGAGGTTTTGGTGTATTTAGATGAATTTTCATACTTTCCTTAATTAATAATTAAGAAAAATATGAAACAAGGACACTTGGAATGGTAAGCTTCCATACGAATATTTGGGTTAATTACAAGCTTAACCATTGTACTCCCCACCACTTGCACTATAGCCTCTAAACCTTTCTTATATTTCAACCCTCCTTTCATAATACCTCAAACTTTATCATTTTACAATTTAATCCTTAACTTCTAATTTCAATTTATACTTAATTAAAACAAAATTAATCTAATCGGATATTCTAAAAATCAATTTAATTATCGAAAAATTAATTTTTGCTCACCGAAAACCCCCTTAACTACTAACCCGGTTGTTGGAGTGTTACATAAATTCTAAATAATTTCTTAAATTTTATTTTGAAAAGATTAGATAAGTTTTCAAACTTTCTAAAAAAATCAATTGAGTTCTTTTATCATGAGTCACGACACCATTTACATGTAGTTCGTTACGTCAACATCATGAACTGTCACATTAGAATTGTAACGATCAACAATAATTTTTATCAATCAAATGGTCATATTAATTAATTCTATTAGTTTAAAGGCTTAATTGGGTGAAAAAATTGAGACCAAATTATTTTAAAAAAAATTGAGGGTCTTACAAACAATAAGCTAAAACAATATCATATATTAGCTCTGTTTGGCAATTAGCGTATAGCTGATAGCGGGTTACATTAACTGATAGTATTAGTTGATTGGACTAGCGGATTGTATTTGCTAATTGTATAAAAGTGTTTGATAAAATTAACTGTTAGCTAATAGTTGTTTGATTATTTGAACAAGCAAAATAACATGTAAGGACGTGATTATATTCAATATTTGCTTGAATAGTTTATTAGTTATTGATATTTTGTATCTATTAATATTAATTAGATTATGAAAATTAATTTATTATTTGTGAAATTATATTTTTAATATAATTTTAGTAATTAATAAATTTAGATGTATATTTTATTTTTATTTATAAAATTATATTTTGAATATAATTTTATTAATTATTAAATTTAAATGTATATATTAATTTTTATATTAATTTCTTATTTACGAAATTATCTTTTTAATTTTATTAGTTATTCATATTTATGTTATTTAGAGATTTTTTTTGCAATTGTGAAGGACAAAAGAGTGTTTACGTTTCTTTTATTCAAACTTCTAACTCAAAAAGCTTCTAAAATGAGTTTTTTCAAATTGAGAGGTTTCACCCCAATCCGCTATTACAGTACACTATTTACCAGACATCTAAATTAACGGATTTGACTAGTCAAACCTCTAAAAATAGTTCAAACCTCTAATTTTAGCTCAAAAAGTTGTTTACCAAACAAGACAATTGTCATTCAAATCATCCTAATTTTGAAATTTAAACACATACTTTTATCTTGCGATGCGTTTATTTGAAATAGTTCGGAATTGACGGCCCATGATATTCATATTAATATTTAGGATAAACTACATTAGTAGTTTTGGTCAATGAACTTTTAAAATTTATAATATAGTCACTGAACTTTTAATCCCTCTTCACTATAATCATTATCGTTAAGAAATGCTAACGTGGCACGTTAAAGTCTACTTCCTCGAACAAACCTAATTTTCCAAAATGGCAACAGCCACAAAGGCCAAATTTTTGTTGAACTGCGCGATTTTCGGTAAATCCCAATGGTGAGAAGGCTTCGTTTAGCTAAAAGATAACATAGTTTGATTTCAAGTTAATCTAACACTTAACAATGACGAATCAGAAAGTTTTAGTTTTTAGTTTGGACTGTCGCCTCCTTTTTGTTTCATTTTTATAGTTGTTTGGTGGTTTCTCTGGTCGAAAAGATCAACGAACTCCTCCTCCTCTTATTCTTCTATCATTCATTCAATTCAAACTCGACGTAAAACCTTTTAATCTTATCAAATCTCAATTGAAACTAAAAGTTAGAATTTGTGTTTCGTCATTGTTAATCGTCAGATTAGCTTGAAATCAAACTGTGTAATTTTTTTGACCAAACAAAGAATTCTCACCTTTGGGGCTAATTGAAAATAGCTTCGTTCATTGGAAACTTGCCTTTATGAACTTCCAATTTGAAAAATTAGGGTTATTTTGGCAAGAAGACTTTAATGTGCTGCACCAACATTTCTTTAAGGTATTGACCATAATGAAAACAAATTAAATTTTTTTTAATTGTATTGCAAATTTTAAATCGACAACCAAAGTGAAAGTGCTCTAAAATTTCAGGGACTACAGTCTAGTTTACCCTAATAATTAAAATAAATGGAGCAATTATTAATGACGTCAAGTGAATTATGTTCGGTCAAGAGTGTACGGATAGTGACCAATAAGATCCATTACCCATGAATCACTTATCCCATCACTGTAGTTGACCACGTGACTGACGAAACGATATTATCTTTTTTCTTTTCCTTTATTTTTCTAATGCACAAGAGCATTTTGTTTTATTGTGTAAATAAACGGAAAACATAAAAAATAATGGGTAAACTACATCGGCAGTCCTTGAACTTTTATGATGCTTTCAATATAATCACCAAACTTTTAAATCTTTTATTACAATCACTCAACTTTTAATTCGATTTTATTACGACCACGATCGTTAAAAAAGACTGATATGACACATTGTCTTTTTTATTTTATCTCATTTTCTTCTTCTCATGTCTTATCCTTCATGCATGGTTGTTCATTACTCATCAAACTCTTTATTTCTTCCTCTTCAAACATCTATTTTCCCTCCACTCTTTATTAAATATTTCATGGTTTGAAACTTGGTTTTTCACTTCCTGTAATTTTTAACTTTTTTTGGATTAAAATGCAATCTCCAACATTTGAAACATATAATGAAAAATGAAAAAAAGGCATAGGTGAAGGCATGAGAGGAAGAAATAATGAGTGGAGGGAAAATAGATGTTTGAAGAGGAAGAAATAATGAGTTTGTTGAGGAATGACTAGCCATGGAGGAAAAAGACGCTAGAAGAAGATAACGTGCCACATCAGTATTTTTAACGGTAGATGATGACAATGACCGTAATAAAAGCAAATTAAAATTTAAGTGATTAAAATGAAATTTTTAGAAGTTTAATGACCATATTGAAAGTACCATAAAAATTCAAGGACTACAAATGTAATTTACCCAAAACTATAATATTAAAAGAGAAAAGTCTGTAAAGTAGATAATTACAATAATTAGTCATTTACTTTAAAATTATCAAAAGTGCATAAATTAGCCACTAAATAATGAAAGTAACATCATACATGAAAATGGTTAAAAAAAAACTCACCAAACAATTCAAAAATAAAAATATGAACAAACATCAATATTAGTGAAGAAGGATAAGCACCATCAACACTAACATAAAAATGAATCTAATGATGATGATACATTGACAAACCGACTTCATCACAACTCAAGCACAATCTATTAATATTATTATGAATGTTTATCAATGTGAGAACACTGACCCAAGAGTCCAAATCATAGGTAAAGTATTAAGATAAACAAACGTTAATGTTAGTTTCACGTGACAATGATATTTCAAGAAAAAAAAACCGTCAATAATTAATGGTCAAAATTGGTCAAATGACTTAATTTATTGGTTCATATGGAAATTGTGTCACAAAAACTTGAGTTAATTGATTTTTTTCAAAAGTTCAAGGGCTAGGCACCCTTAAAAAGAAGAAATAATTATAAAATTTAGAGTTTTAATTAAATATTTAAGATTATTATTAAATTGATCAGTTTCCCCTAATAATTGAAGGGTGTAATTAGATAAGATAATTATTTATCCCAATTAAAAATAAACTAAAAGTTTTCATTTGTTTTTAAGTTTAGGGTTTATGGAGTCACTTTAGGGTGTAGGCTTTAGAAGTTTAGGTTCAATAGTTTAGAATTTAGGGATTGTGTTAGATTATTTGTTTTGATATAATAATTGAAAAATAGTTTTGGACTAATTTGAAAAGAATTCAAAAATGTTTTTAAGTCCAAACAACTTGAAAATAAGTTTGAAAGTTTTGAGAGGTTTTTAAAATTTTTTAATTAGCCAAACTAACATTTTCAACATAGGCGTGATGTTCAAAGATGATAGCAATTTTCGTTTGTTTTATTGTGTATAAAGAGAAAACATAAAAATAATTTTAAATTAATCAAAACCGCACTGCGACTTTTATGGTGCTTTCAATATAGCCGTAAATTTTTAAACTGTATCGCTTATAATATGCCAACTTTTTATTTATTTCATTTTTCAACACGACTCAAAAAAGATTTGAATTGACATGTTATCTTTTTCATTTTCTCTCATTTTCTTCTTCTCATGCCTTATCCTTCATGGCTAGTCATTACTCACCAAACTCTTTATATCTTCATCTTCAAATATCTATTTTCCTCCACTCTTTATTACATATTTCATGGTTTGAAACTTGGTTTTTCACTACCTGTAATTTTATATTTTTTTATTAAAATGCAATCTCCAACCTTTAAAATATATAATAAAAACTAAAAATTCAATTGGGACTATATAAGAACCCTTCAAGAAATAAAGAACAACTAAAAATTTCCATTGTCAACAACATTAAGATGCCAAAATTGTCTTAGGGCTTTTAATTCCTATTCATTGAGGAAAACACTTAATTAAAAGAAGAATTGATATATTTGCTACATCATGTTTTATGTTTGGGTGAGAGCTTTAGAGTGCAAACACATACATTAAAAGAGAATATTTTAGTTTGCTTAGAATTATAATTGTAAAGGGGTTTAAAAAGCTTTGGGGACTATATGGTGTAAAAGGTTGCCTTAAGCCTATTCAAGGAAGAATTCAATAGTGAATTGGTTGAAATACCCAAAAATAAAATATTAAAATGTAAAAATCTAGAAAGAGGAACCACTTTAAATCCAACAATTTTTCTTATCTTTTGCTTCCATAATCAACACCCAAAAATTAACCACTTCAACTTGGCAAGCATCATTAAAAAAAATTTAAAAAAAACTCACCAAACAATAGAAAAAAGGGAAATAGGGTTAAAATTTAAAATTTATAGGTTAAAACATAAATCCTCAACATATTACACTAAAACCTAAAATAAATTTAAACCCTAAATACTAACAAACCGCTTTAAAATCCAAACCATTTGTTAATAAATTATAAACCTCTATCAATACAAGAAAAACACACCCTAAACTACATCACCAAACCCTAAAATTAAGACGCTTGTAGAAACTTAAAATTTCCACCGTCGGTGTATTGGATATAAATCCAATTAGATATCTCCAATTACATTCAATTCAACGAGATTTACAAATTATGATAGTTGCTCAAATATATTATAATGATATAATTATATTAAATTACACATATTTAATTATAAAATGGCTTACCAAAGCCCCTAGATATTTTTTTTTTGTATAAAAGGCTTTTTCACCTATAAATTTGAAGATGAATATTTTTGGACGAATTATATATATTATTTTTAATTTTTAAGTTATTTTCTTAATCCCTTGCAAAAAAAAATGAACAAGAGCATTATACAAAGCACATGATTGAAACACGTGCCTCGATTACTGAACCTCCCACTTATAGGTAACACAGCCAAATCATTCTTGCCAAGTTGTAATAATAATTTCATTAGGGCACCATGATTTTGTTCTTTTTTCTTGTTGTTTCTGAATACAATGTTTTTGGATTTTTATAGTAATATATCATTGTACAACTACTTATATATAAATATTAATTTAGTGGTCCAATTTTCTAGCACTGCTTTTGGAGCAGGAGTTTTGTCAAGGTAATGTACACAAATGGTCACTAAATTATCTTTAAAAAATATAAAATGGTCATCAAATTTTTAAATATTATACAATGGGCATTAAACTTTAATTTTTGTTACTAAATGGTCACTGAGTCGTTATTTGTCGTTAATTGGGTGACGTGACAGTTACAAAATTTTGAATAATATAACATTTAATCCTCCATATTGACACATTTAATCAATTTATTCCTAATTTAACTCTCATTATTGATGTCTAAATTGATTGAATGTGCAAACATTGAGGATTAAATATATTATTATACAAAGTTTTGTAACAGTCACGTCTCCCAATTAACGACAGTTAGCGGCTCAGTGACCATTTTATAATAAAAACTAAATTTTTGAAAGTTTGGTGACCATTTTGTATTTCTAGAGATAATTTAATGACTATTTGTATACTTTACCCTAGTTTTTTTCCTCTTTAAAATATTATTAATTAATACAAACAGATGTGACACCAGTTATCTTCATGGCTTAATTATTAAAAGAACATGATTTTAATTGGATACAAGGGTGAATACACATGCCTAGGCCTATCTAAGCCATGGCCGGTCCATGTCTAAGAAAATGTATCTTACACAAACAAAATTAGGGGAAATAGCAAATTATTTTTTGTAGGACCAAAATAGAAGAAAGATAAAATTGGAGAGGTAAAGTTGAGATAATGTCAGAGGTTCTGTCCAAATTGAGAGAATTGTTTCTATGTCGACATCGTTCAAGTACTCTCCGCTGTGAATGACAGTGAATTTGATGTCGATGAAAGCTCTTCGACGAGCTTCCCTTCTTTGAAAGCTTTCATTATTCATCGAAGTAGAAACTCGGGGTGGTGGTGCATTCGAACCCTCCAAAAAAAAAAAAAACTTTTTTCGTCTGAGGAAAATGATCAAAGTGACGCTTTTGTAAAGAAATGAAGGATTTTGAGAGATCGGTGTTTTGAAATCAGAAGTGAAAATTTATGTTTGCAGTAGGTAAGTTTAGATTATAATTTTAAAAACAAAAATTGTTAGAAGATAAATGTGCTTGCTACGTGACAGAACTTCTAACATTCTCCCAATCTGGCCCCTCCAATTTTTTTTTTCTATGTTGGTCCATGCATAATGGTCTCTGTTGTACTATATATATAAATTATGTTAAAAAAGAATTTGTTCTGTTTATATTAATCCAACCGATTTTATATTTTTCTAGATTCGTCATTGATCGGATAGTGCTTGTAACTAAAAAAGAATTATTGAACTCATAATATATATGAATGATTTTACTTGTTAGCATCCTATAATTCAGGATCAAAAACTCAACGAGTAACTCCAGTGAAAAAAAGATAATATTCATTTTAAAATACCCGAGTTCAAAAACTTGTGTGTGCCTTGTCAAAGCTCAAATAATAAAAAAAGTATGAGCAAATATTACTATATAATTACACTATTATATTTAAGAAAATAAAATTCAAAATTAAAATATGTTGGTGTAATTTCACTTCCCCAATTTATAATGTAAAAAGAATAAAACATGAATTAAAGTCAATTACTAATCAATTTAACGAACAATAAATTGTTTCATAATGGATCTCAACAGCATTCGATTAAATTAATCGGCCTACTGTGACGGTCTTGTCTACCCACCAACTATCCTTTATCAGCAATTGAATTTAATAATTAATTGAATAAATAGTTGTTTTTTTTTAATGGTAAGCATTCCGGCGTCAATAATATTATTGGAAAAGAATATTATGGAAATAAGGTTGCCTTGATTTTATTTTGGTTCCTTCGGCAAAAATTACAGTGCTTTTAAAAAATGCATCCTGTAAAAGTCGTTCGACTATTATTTTTTCCTAATTTGACGTTGCTGAAGTGAAACCAAAAGTTATATATATTTTTTTTTCACGAGAACGCCTCATGTAGGGGGTTCTATTCTGCATGCGGTTCATTATTATCGATGCCTAATTCATGATGCATTATTCCTTTAAGAACGCCTCCAGCAGGAGGCGTTCTGCACACTGCATTATTGCTCTCACACACTGCACACTTCACATGCACACAACACACTACATTATTGCAGCATTATTGCTGCACACTGCATTATCGTGCAGCTTTTGCCGAGAACGTCTCCTACAAGAGTCGTTCAAGTGTTGGGCGCTGGCTGATCTATTCCTATATAATGCATGGGCGGAAGATTGTAAGGGTTGATACAGATTAAAAAAAAAGAGAGAGATACAATCAAAAAGAGAGAGAGGTCTCTATTCTAATTAAGCAATCATGTATTTTAGGTTTATTTATTTGTTTAATTTATTAATTTATTATATTCGTTTATAAATTTCTTTTATAAAATTTTGTCAATATGTATATATATTTTTGTTAATATAATTTTTTATTTGTGTAGGGAATTTAATTTTGTTGAAGAACAGATTTATTATACTTTGGAGAAAAATTTAGATTTGGTTGTATATTTTGCTCATTAAATTATCAAGTAAGTTTATTTTATATATAAACGAAATCTAAATTTTAAGTATTTTTTATTTATTAGTTAGTGATAAAATAGTTAGTAAATTTAGTTTGTAATATATAACCTAACCTCCGATTCATTTTTTTAAAATTATTCCCGTATTTTAGTTAATACTTATATAGATAATAATTTTACCAAAAAAATAAATTTTTTAACTTGTTAGATACAAAAAATAAGTTTGTATACTAAATTTTAAATAATAATGTTGTTAGACATGAGCTATTTTAAATATTAATAATAATATTTTTTAATTTTTTAGCTATTTAGTTAGTAATATAATTTAAATATTAATAATAATATTTTTTAATAATATTTTTTTAATTTTTTGCTTAGTTAGTAATATTAAATAATTTTTGTTGAAGGATTTAGGATTTTTTTTGGTTTCTCGTCAAATCTGGTAAGTTTTTGTCATTTATTTATTAAATTTTAATTAGTTAATAAATTTTTAATAGTTAATATTTTTGTTACATATATGTAGTAATTTATGTATTAAAAAAATAATAACAATTTTAATCTATGGTTTTGACTGTTTTTTTTTTCAATATGTAGTTAAAATGAGCTTATCAACATATTGTGACATTGAAATCACAGTTGGTCGTTGGGCCGACTCGCTTGATGATTTCAGTGAGGATGAAGAAAATATTATGCTTATCACGAAAGATGATGACGTTCATTTACTCGATGTTGATGATGTTGAGGCTGTTATGACAGATGCGACTAAGGGTAATGGTCTAGATGTTGAAGATGATGTTTGGGCTGCGGCTGTCGCTAGGCTTGGGTTGGGAAATGATCAGCCTGTTTGGGGTTATGTTGAACCAGAGTCCGAGCAACCGGAACCTATTTATCCAGCTTATGAACCTCTAGCCCGTATGTATGAGGTGGACTATGCTGCACTGCGAGATTCAGAATATGAAGCCCACGTATTTGGTTCTTCATCATCTTCTAACCATGGGGAATTGGTACTTAAGGCTCAACTCGAAGGAAAAGAAGATGCCCAGCTGACAGTTAAAAAGTACTGCATCAAACGACATACGAGATCATGTGTTGTTGAGTCTGATAGGCATACCTATTACGCCAAGTGTATTACTTGGAAGAGAAATTTTCCTTAGATGATAAGAATTTTATACTGGCAGAGGAGTCAGACGTGGGAGGTGACATAATTCAATGAGCAGCACACTTGTTCAAATATATCATTATCACAAGACCATATTAATTTAGACTCCGATCTAATATGTACCTACACTAGGTTATTGATTGAAAAGGATCCAAGGATTTCGATTGCAGTGTTAGTAGCATCCATTAGGAATCAACTTGGATATATTTCATCTTACTACAAGACATGGATGACAAAGCAGAAGGCGATGGCACAGGTGTATGGTGATTGAGATAAATCGTATAGTGATCTACCAGCTCTTTTACGAGAAATGCAAATATTCATCCCAGGAACCATAGTAGAATACGAAACAAAATCGGCGTGCAACTTACAATGCATACTACTTCATGGTAAAAGGATATTCAATAAGTTATTTTGGGCGTTCAATGCGTGTATTGAAGGGTTTTCATATATTACTCGTGGCTATTGCACAAGATGGAGACAGTAATATATTCCCAATTGCCTTTGCCATAGTTGAAAAGGAAGATGCGGATGGATGAGAATTCTTTTTGAAGCATTTACGCAACCATGTAGTAAAAGAAGATGAGGTTTGTATGATATCTGATAGATGGACTGTGCTCTTATCAGTAATTGACAGACAAGGGAGTTTATAGAAACTATCGTATGCATGTCTAGCATATTGTGTACGGCATATTGCGGCAAATGCGAAGACGAATTTCAGAAACAATCAGATCTGAAAAGAGATCTTAGGCACGGGTAAATTATTATTTGTTTTTTATAAAAATTATATTAATTTATTTTTTAGTTGATGTTTTTTTATTTGATTTAACTAATAATTTTTTAAATAGGGTATGAACTAGTTCGACCAAAATTCGACGCGAGGCTAAGAAAGTTGAGGCGACATGGTCAACATGTATTTAATTTTGCAAATGATATCCCCAGAAAAAGATGGTCACAAGCCTATGATGAATGTCGTCGTTATGGCCATATGACAATTAACCTTGCTGAGGCTATAAACACGGTGCTTAGAGGAACACGACATCTCCCAATTGCAAGTATTGTGTGGGAGACTTACTTCAGATTGGGTAAAGTTTGGTCCGATAAAGGGCAGGAAGTTAACACACGGATAAACAGCGGACAAAATTGTTCCCAAACCCTGCAAGATAGAATGATCACTCTTCAAACGGATGCCATCTCTATGAGAGTCAGAATATTCGACCCAAATAATTTTCAATTTTCTATCGAAGCCAAGGTCTGAGGTGAGCAAAGACTGTTCACCATAAACCTTAATCAGAGATGGTGTGATTGTGGTAAATTTCAAGCATTTAGATACCCCTGCTTTCACGCACACGCCGCATGTATGCATATTCGTGTGGACCCTTATAGGTTTGCATATGAGTGTTATAGCCTACAGGCTATGGCAAATATATATAGATCTCGGTTCAACATCATCTCGAACCAAGATTATTGGTCGGTAGAGCCAATATACGAAGAATGGTTACCAAATCCAAAGCTTTATAGAACGTTAAAGGGTCGACCGAGTTTCACTCGCATTTATACGACTATGGATGATCCGAATGACAGAGAAGAAGAAATTCAAGTTAAGCATTGCACACTTTGTAGAGGACCGTGTCACACAAGAAACAAATGTCCGAACAAGTCCAATCTTTCTAACTATCGCGTTGGACCATCAACCTATTTCTTTTGTTAATGTTAACTTGTTTTAAGATTCTTTTTGGTTTCGAAATATTTGGCAATCTTTTGTACAATCAAAATTATTGGGCAATCTAAAGCACTTTGAACAATGGTTTTGGACTTAATAAAAAATATTAGATCCTTAAAAAATAAATCAAAGTCCAAAAAAACTTCAAAAATAAATCAAAGTCCAAACAAACTTGAAAAGTCCAAACAAATATTACACTTAATGTCATAGTTAAAAAAGAAGACAAGTTTTAATGTTTCTCAAACAACCATAAAATTATCTCTTCCTCATTGGTAATTCTTGTTGATGTAGGGACATCATTTGATCATAACGTCGAGGGGCTCGTACCATGCTTCATGGAAATTGTGGGTCATTGGGAGTCTGCTCATCCTGATTGACCTGATCATCCATCATTTGCATGGTAGGCAGTGTAAAATACACATTAGATGCAAATAATAGAGTAGAAATGGTCGTAGTCGACAACCAAGATGTCATACTATCAACACTCATGCTTTGACCATATCCATATGATTGATGATGCTCAAATGGTGGTATGTATACATCATCATCCTGGCCTGGATATGATGATGAGCTACCAGCAAATGTTGCATAGGCAGATGATTGTTCGAATACATTACTAATTCTGGATGAGTTAACTTCAGTGTGTTGATATGAGGTCTCGCCAATTGTTGGATATCTACGAATTGGTTGTTCCTAAGGATTATTAGGGTCAGATGATCCCTCTACAATTATTGTGGGCACATGTATTGACCCCCATAAAGATCAATCTGTAGGCGCATTTATTATTGTATCGTTTGGTGGTTGTGCCGAGCTCTAATTTGGTTCAGGTTCAAATATTCTGGCAACATGTTGATATGAACATCTCTACTCCATATGCCATTTTTGACTCATTTCGTGGCCTACCAAGAATGGTTTCCATTATTATTAAACCACTATGAGTACTCTGGACAACAATCAAAAGCATCGTCTTCAATTGGAGTACAATCTTCTGGCAACCGGCTTATTCTATCATTCCATAAAGTAATGACATAATCTCATTGCTCATCACTCAAACCTCTAGTATGTATATGCTGAATATCAATCAGAGGTTTAGGAATGAGTTAGAAAAAGTTGAATTGCTGCAACACTCGATCAACACACTGATACTCCACAATAGAAAAATGGATCAACGGTATAATCGCACTTTAAAATGTAGAACATTCCCACACATCTTGTGGTATGCAAGAAATCGCTTTTTCACATTCGTACGGCCTCCAAATAAACTGTAAACAAAATTACGTAATATATTTATTTATATAATTAAATTAAAGATAATAAGGTAGGAGTGTATTTGAAAAAAAATACAATACCTGATTTTTTCCTTCAGATTCGATCTGGAGTCGTATATCTACAACATTATTGTGCACCACCCCCGCTTTTCTCATATCATGCCTCCATCTGCATAGAAATTAAATATTTCATTCTAAGTAATTTTAGATAAATCTAATAATCAATAACATATTCACAACAATTTGATTCATTGTATTACCTTCCTGCAAATGGATATTCAATGGGTAATTTGCAAACCGGCGTTAAATAAGGAAGTTTATACCATGCCCAAGATTGAAGCAAAGTAAGACATCCACCGATATCCATGTTCTTATTATTGTTATGAAGAACTAACGCATTACACATTTTAGGGTACAAGAATGCCAATATAGCAGATCCCCAACTATATTGACGTATTTCCTGAAAATTTGACAACAATGGCAGATATTGTGTGTGCGCATAACTACCAGATTTATCTGGCATTAATGTACCTCCAATAGTGTGCATCATATATGCTCGCGCGACATAAATGGCTTCTTCTTCAGTAGAGCTCTCGGTTACCTTGAATTCGTTCTCCAACCATGATAATCTTACACGTGCCCCTCTCACATCTGACGTAGAAGGTACTTTCCCGAGTAACGTATTGCACAATTGAAATACATCGTAGCTATCATATCCCACCACTGCATTCTCATTTATTGGGACACCAAGTTGTATAGCTACGTCTTGCAAGGTTATCGTACATTCTCCGACTGGAAAATGAAATGTGTGAGTTTCTGGTCTCTATCGTTCAATCAGCGCAGTTATCAACCCAGGGACCAACTTATATCCCTGAAGAAATGTTACATTATAAAATCCGGCAATCTGCAAGTAAATAACTATACGATCAGATGCTATCCTCGGCACCGTTCGTTGAGGCCGGAAGTGATGATTGTCCTGTAATAAATTTATTAAAATAAATTTATTACTTAGAATGAACAAATGATATTATGAATTCACAAATAATTAAACAACTTATAAGTTCACTTACAAGATGAGAAGAGATGTGAACATGATCAAGTTGTAACAAAACTTGTTCAGATGCCATATTTTTAACTAATATGCAAAACAACTATTTAGAATTTTTTTTCCTAATATTATACAATATTATTATTTACAATCATCTAAATTTATAAAAACATTAGATACTACTATATAAAATATTGTATATTGGATATTTGAACAATACCCATGTCACTCATGTCACACATGTTATATATATATATAATTAAGTATGTAACTACTTACTATAATTAAATAGAATAAACTTACATGACACTTGAAAAATAGTACGATCAAATCAATTTTTTTCTTTAAAATTAAATTCTTTACTTCAACTAAATTGGATTTCCTACTCAATGAACACATATATAACAATAATAACTTATAAAAATATTGAGTTATTGCTTATATTCTAACTAACTAAATAAATAGCTAAAATAATATAAAATATTATTATTAATATTTAAAATGCCTCGTAATAACAACAACATTATTATTTAAAATTTAGTATACAAATTTATTTCTTTCTACCTTAATAATTTATTCATTACTAAATAGTTAAATAATAGTATAACACTATCATCTAAGGGCAAAATTTATGTTTTATATAAGAACTTACAAAATTTATTCTTTTGGTAGTACTATTATCTAACTACTATGTTACTAACTATATTACTAAATAAAGTAAACTAAACAACTAAAAAAATACTTATTTTATTAGTTAAAAATAAAATAAACTTACTTGATTCACTGAGCGAAATATATGACCAAATCTAAATTTTTCTCCAAACTATGCTAAATCTTTTCTTCAACAAATTAAATTACCTACAAAAATAAAAAATAAAAATTTATATTAATAAAAAAATAAAAGAAACTAAAATATTTAAAATAAATGAATAACACAAAAAATAAATAAATATTTAAATAAGTAAAAAATATATACTAACCTTTTTTTTTAATCTGTCTGTGCGAGAGTAACCAACTAAAAAATAAAAAAATTATATTAAAAAAATTAAAAGAAAATGTAATTATTTAAAATAAATGAATAACACAAAATATAAATAAATATTTAAATAAGCAAAAAATATATACTAATCTCTTTTTTTTTTTAAATCTGTCTGTGAGAGTATCCAACTTTTTTAACTACATGTATCCTCATCCCCCGTCCATGCATTATATAGTGAAATTGTAGAAGGCATGAACGCCTCATGTAGGAGACGTCCATGCAGAGATTCTCTGAATCTGAATCATGCAACCTTCCCATGCATGCAGCTCATGTAGCTTTCCCATGCATGCAGCCTTATCATGAACGCCTCCTGCAGGAAACGTCCATGCAGAGACCGGTAAAGCCTGAAACATGCAGCCTTATCCCTTATAATGAACGCATGCAGAATAGAACGCCTCCTGTAGGAGGCGTTCACGTGGAAAAAATATTTAAATTTTGGTTTCACTGCTGCAACGTCAAATCAGAAAAAAAATTACTAAACAATAGTCGAACGGCTTCTTCAGGAGACATTTTTTTAGAAGCACTATAATTTTTACCGTAGGAACTAAAATAAAATTAAAGCAACCCTATTTCCATAATATTCTTTTCCAATAACATTATTGACCAAATTTTGCCAAGCATCCCACGTGATATTTTTTTCTATTGTAATAAAACTGGTAGTAATAATTTATTTAGTGGTCCTAACTCTACAAAGTTACACTTTATTAAGGCATGGAAAACGCGCTCTTATTTTACAACATTTAGCTCATATTTGACAATTAGCGAATAGCTGACACAATTATATTAATTGATTTGATTAGCATATTATATTAATATGTTTGATAAAATTAACTGATAGCTGATAGTTGTTTATTATTTAAAAAAGCAAAATGACATATAAGGACATGATTATATTCTATACTTGTTTGAATAGTTTATTAGTTATCAATATTTTGTATATATTAATATTAATTAGATTATAAAAAAAAATCAATACAACATTACTAAGCATATTTGAAGGATCTATATATTATGGAACGTAGCCGGCGGCTGGTTGCATTATCCTTGAAACCATTTGATTGCTCACGGCTTGTTTCTACATATCCTGTTGTGTCGTCTCGTAGGCGGATCGCTTGGTCGATTCCGAAGGAGGGATGGATTAAGGTCACCACTGATGGAGCTCGACGGTCTTCGGATGGTTTTGCCTCGTGTGGGGTGTTGTGGTTTATGAAAATTTGGTTTAACCAAGTTTATGGGCATTTGTTCTCCGCTTGAAGCTGAGCTTTGGAGTGCTTATCTCGGCTTCCTGGCTGCATGGAACCACGGCTTTAGGTGGGTTGTTCTTGAAATTAATAGCTTGGATGCTTTGCGTATACTTCGGATGGAGAAGGATGTACTTGAAACTTGTTCGCTTGCTTAGCATTTGCATGATTTACGGCAGCGGCACTGGGAGGTGAGGTTGAAGCACACACCGCGTAACGGGAATAAGGTCGCTGATGGACTTGCTAAACTTGCAAGCACCGGGGATTTGGAGATTGTGCATTTTGATGATCCTCCTGGTTCTTTGCTATAGCTGCTACACGAGGATGTGATTGGCTAATTGGTTGTTTAGTTTCTGTTTGTTTTAGATTATGCTTTGTGTTGCTCTTGGTTTTCACTTCGTTCTTTTATGTAACTATTTTTATATGCACTATTTTTCTTCCCTTTAAATTTAGAGAGATTTTTTAACGAAGCATATGGTAATAACTTTATTTTATCTAAAAAAATCTATATATTAATTTATTATTTATATAATTATTTTTTAATACAATTTAATTAATTATTAAATATAAATATAAATATAAATGTTTGAGAATTAAAAGAAAAAATATTATTTTCAAATGTCACAATATAAATACGCGAGGGTGAAGAATTAAAATAGAAAAGGTTAAATTAGGTTATTTGGAAATTTTTTATAATTTCTTATGTTAAAATTCTAATTTCAAAAAGCTCGTATTAGCAGCTTTTTCACAATTAGAGGTTTAATCCCAATTCGCTATCCCAATCCGCTATTCACTAAACATTCAAATTAGCGGATTAGACCGGTCAAACCTCTAATTTTAACTCAAACAACTAATTTTGGCTCAAACCGTTGTTTACCAAACATGGCCTTAATAGTTGAGTTACAAACAAAAATCTTGTGCACCTTTTTGGTGCATCTTTCTATAACCAAACACTAAAAATTTAAATTCTAAGCCTAACCCTAAATTCTAAATTCTAAACCATAAACTCTAAAAAATACACTCTACCCCTAATTCTTAACCTTAACCCTAAACCTAGTTTTTTAGTACGAGGGCACACATAGGGGTATCGAAAAGGGGCTGAGAATTTTTATTTGTTGAGTTACTCGCAAGCATCACTCGATATCAAAGTTGTGTTTCCCTTATTTTAACCACCGGTTTCTAACCCACTAATCGACTAATCCAGATCGAGTTGTACAAATGATATTATGGGGCGACCCTCCCAACCCAGTTTTCTCCGTTTATAACATCAAAATTCGAACATCTGACTTTGTTTAAGCAATCTAGTGCCTCATCTCACTAGACCAATTGATTGTTGTTCATACTTGCATGTATATTTTTCAAAACTTTTGAGCATCAATGCCAAAAATAACCAATTTAATCCATGAATCTGAGAAAATAACCTACAACAATTGAATAAAACTGGCAAGGACAATGATGCATGCAGAAAAAAAAACTTGATAATAATAAGATCAAATGCCAATGCCAGACATTGTTAAGGTTGCTGTTAATGGCAAGAGGATTAATTCAAATAGAATGAGCAGTTCCACGAGTGGAAACCAAGAATAATAGATAGGAAAAAGTATAATGAGAATGGCATTGGAACCGGCAAAGATTCTTTATATTTATATAAAGAGAGTGCCCATATCTTACATACTAATCATTATCTATACAGCTTTTCCTTCTAACCAAACAAAAATAGAGTACACGGAGTGACAGTCTTTGAACTTGAAGCATACCCTAATTCGCAGAGAAAGAGAAAGAGAAAGATTAGTGGGTAGCTTAGATTGGTGAGGCAGGTGAGCAGTCAACATTTAACAAAGTCTTTGCCGACAGGAAATTCTGTCTCTCCACCAATATCTTAATTAATTAATTACAAGAAGAAGACACACAGATAAGACCCCAAAGACTTCTGACTGGTAAAAAACCAACAAAATGTCCTCCACTTTTTCATCTTTGTAAAGTTTTTACTGTTTAGGGTGTGGGTGGGTGAGTTGAATCCAATTCCATCAATGTCTTTTTAAGAGGAAGATATACAAATATGTATTTATCAAGGGTAAGAGTTAAAAGTAAGTCTATATTTCCATATTTTTAACCTTGACATGTCCATGTTAGGTTTCCATGAAGGATTTGCAACATGGAATAACATATTTTTCATTTTCGTTTTCTTTTCAAGAGAAATTAACAGTATCTTGTAATCTCAAAGCATCTAGGGTGCCACTTCATGCCGACAATCTTGCATTGCTTTGGGTCCTATTAAACACCTTTCTTGCATTCATGGAGTGGGGGTCAGAATTAACATCATGAGCTTTGGAATGTTTAAAAGATAAGTTACCCCCAAAGATGATTTGATGGCAAAAACCTCATCTTTTCTCCTAGACACAAACCAAAGCTTGGAAAACGACGTCCACTTCTTTCATGGCGGGGTTCAAACCTCCCACTGACACAAACAAAACAAAAGGGAAAGACATGAGACTTGTACAAGTGCTCCTCCAGCTAGAAAGGCTTGGTCTCAGGGTCCTTCCGAGGTTGCTGACCCACGTACCGAAATCCGGTTCGCCATCCACCCGACTGACTCGAGCAACCTATTGCAAAACGACACACGTCCACCTTGCCTGAAACTTTCACTTCCTTTGGATTCTTCACCCAAATTCCTCTGCAATCACGGTCCAACAATGCTAACGCCCAACCATCTTATGGTGGTCTTTCCAGTCCCACAGTATCTTTCCTGTATGCTCCTGCCAACAAATAAAAGACATTCGGCATAATTATCTTAAAGCTTATTGTCCAACTTGCAACAATTGGTTTTATCAGTGTCTTTGAACACATGTTCCAATAGTTTAACATCAAGAAAATACTCAGGAGTTGACTCAACCATATATCCAAACATTTCTGATAAAAATGTACTTTAACCAAGTTCAGAGGTGTGTAGATACTTTGGATCTGATTTCAGTTTTCAACCTGTCAAAAATGATTGATTGCATTACAAGTCACAAAAATTAAAAACCAGTGCGCATACACAGAAGGCAGAAACCTTATCCAGTGAGCTTGGACCACCAAGCAGCCATTTTTTTCCAGCAAAATCTCCCCAATTATTTAATCATTCATCAAAGAGCAAATTATATATCCAAATTGGACATGTTTGAAAGCAGTAAAGATTGTTTCGAAAGGAAATGAGATGGTCATGCAAGGGATCCAAACTCGACACTTGAAATAATATTGAAATCGAGGGACCAGCTGCATCTTAAGATCTAAATAAGGAAACAATATGACACTTTTTTTTCAGACAAAAAGGTAACCGTCTTTACAGGATTAATTACTTAATGAAATGATTGATTTGGACTGCAAATGAAACTCTATATTGTGAATTCCATATACGAAAACACACACAGAAGGTAGCATACAAGCCAAACCAGATTAATAACTTCTGTATTAGGCAAGAGATAAGGTTTATGCTGCATAAGTGTTTTACGTTAAAAGAATGAGTTGTTCGTAAACCTCAAAAGAATATACAGTCGAGATATGTTCATAAAATGAAAAGAGAAATTATAAATCTTTCCCTTTCTAGATATATATTATTTTTTATAAATGAATGCCAGAGGACAACGTTCTTCCTGTTTCGTATCTATTCATGCAGACATCTATATATATATCATTATATCTTCACACACAAAAAGACTTTTCTTCAAATCCAAAAGCCCCAAAGCAAAGATCATGCTGGGTTGGTAAAATGCTCAAATTGTGAGGCTGAACAGTGGTAGGAATACAAATATTCAATCCCAATCAATGCCCGTTTCCTCCCACCATTCTGAAAATATTCTGAGTAAAGCTCGTACAAAAATGGAGAAAAGTATTGAAAAGAATTCAAAAAATCCTACAATTTTCAAATATATAAAGAAATGGGAGAAAAAGAAAAACGTTACACTGAGGATGTTTCAACAAGAACCTCGTTTAGCACATCATCCTCACTGTTTGCCGATGCGAAAAGCTCTGCATCCTTCTCTTCATCGCTGGAAAAAACCCTCCGGTCAAGCTTGGAGTGTGCTGCGATGAATAACAGCTTTTGAGCCCTCTCAATGCCTGCTCTTGAATGTCCATGAGCACCTATCCATCTCAACAAAGGCCAGTTGCATTTGAATCCGCATGAGGTTGCATGGAGGAAAATAAGCCTAACTGCAACTTTCCCCAGGGACTTGAACTCAGTAAGATAAGTTTCCCAAACAAGTCTACTGCTTTGGGGATTAGCAGTTCTCATCTTCCCAGTGATAGGATCTCTTTCCTTCATCTGCACAGCTCTAGCGTATACCGGATCAAGCCCTTCTGTTCTCCATTTCATAAGTTCCATAAGAGCAATATGAGCCTCCTCCCTCGATACAAGTCTGGTTATCAGCTTATCAACATCCTTTTCTTGCTCAACAGTCAAGCATTTAAAAGGAGGAAGGTACTTCCCACTCATGTCTTTAATCAAATAAAGTGGATCAAGTATATATGCAGCAGCCCAAGCCGGGTGGTAGTTCTTCTTGAATCGTCTTTCAATCACTTTCTCTACTGGATCTTCTGCAATGTGAAATTTTGAACACCAATCCTTCACCTTGGTTCTGAGATCTTCCCAAAGTGGCAGACATTGCCCAACTAATGGTCTTTCGATTTCGATCTCTTGTGCCATTTCCTTGATCAATTTAACCAATGAATGCACTGCCTCTAAATCATTCCAAAACCCCATATCTCGAATCATCTCAGCAACTTCCCTGGCAACCGGATCTTCCATGGATACCATTTTGTAAGTTTCATCAAGTAAAACCAACTGAAGTGCACGAACAGAGTTCAATAAATCCTCAATCATTGTATAAACGTGTCCAAAATTCAAGCTCTCGTGGTCACGCAACGGCACCCTCAATAATCCGGTACTCCCACACTCTTGGAACAGATACTTTTCAAAGCTACTTCGAATTTGAGGCGTGATATTTATGAAATTTGCAAGCTTCAAGGCTTTATCAGTCACTGTCTTGAACAAAGGAAGCTCCTTCGTAAAGTCCTTAATCAAACTATTAAAACCCTGAAACTGACAACAAAGATTAACCATCCAATGGTGCTGATTCTCCAAATTCCTCAATGCTTTAGCCTTAAACTTATCGGCAACAATCCCTGCACACTGCTGCACAGCATTCCCGCAAATTCCTGTCACTGTTTCCCACAACACCTCCTCTGCATATTTTGAAGGAACAAAACCACTAACAAAAGCCGCCCTTCTATACAAACTAGTCCCATTAGGCAAATTCACGGTCAAGTTCACCAAGCACTGCTCGCCACTGCCAACACTCCTAACTTTCCACCCATCGGATGAAACCTGAAAGAACATAGCATCTCTAATCCTTGCCTCGGATTCAACTTTCACTTCCTCATACTTAACATCCAATCTACTCCCAGCAAGCTCCCTGCTTGAAACCGGCGGCAAACCGACCTGGTTAAGAAAAGCTCTGAACTTTGGATGTTCAAGACTCGAAAATGAAACCGACCCACAACACTCATAAATCCAATCAGCTAACAAATCAACTGCACACTCAATCTGGGATTTGCTTAAAGTTGGCTCGGGAGAAGTTTTAGGAGTTTTTATCTTCTTTACACTATCTTCCAACATGGCCAAAGCACCTAAATCCCCTTTACCTCCAGATAAAACCAAATGATGTTGATTTTGTAGAGCCAAACTTCCACCACTCGCCGTCACAACCGCACCAGGCGACGGCGAATAAGCTAACTCCCCACATAACCTTGCAGGATCAACAATAGCCAACGGAGTAGCCTGATAAGAACAACCTGGACCAGAACCAGAACCTGAGGCAACAAGGACCTGGCCGGTGGCAGTTACCGTGACCGAAGAAGAACTTCGTTTTCTATTTCTTTGAGTAGCGGATCCTAAAGCCACCGTTGTCGGAGATGGAGAAACAGAAGAAATGGGTTTAACAAGAGAGTTAAAGTTGGGACATGTTCCCCTCTTTAGATGTTCTGAAGCTGTTCTTGAAGGATTGGACGCTGAGAAAACAGCGTCGCACAAAGAGCATCGGAGTTTTACAGCTTTGGCAAGTCCGGTATCGGTGTTACGAACGAGCATGGGCTCGAGATGTGCCCAATACCATGCTCCTTTACCCTTTATAGCCTTGGTTCGAACCATCGTCAACCCTTCGTACCTTTTGTGCACCGCCTTGGCTGCTACCTCGTCAGCTGAGACTGAGTCTACTGGAGTCGTTGTTGTATTAGTCGTGGCTGCCATTGCTGAGGGACTTATGAAAATATTTGGCAACTCCTTTTTGGAGTTTCACTGAAAGGTTCTACTTATTGTCTCGGTTGCTGTCGATATCGTCGCGGTTATTGCCGTCATTTTCTTCTCCTCCTAGTTCGCGACGATTATATAAACAACGTCCTGTGATTTCTCGCATTTAGCCGGGAAAATCCGCCGGCGCTGGCCGGATCTTGATTTCCCGGTGACTCCCCATGCAGAGTAGAGTTTTTATTTTTGTGTTGTTGTTCTTGGGTCTTTGTTTTATTTTTAACCCAAGAAAATTCGAAGCGAGCGAGAGGGGAGAGGGTGAGATAAGACCGTGAGAGAGAAATAAAGGTGGGTGGGTGAGAGAAATAGTACACACGCGCCGTCCTGGTGAGCGTGGGAGAATTATCAAAGAGGGCATGTTGATGAAAACTGGTGCACCTTGATGGTAACACCAGAGTCCCACCTACGGAAAATATTACTAGCTGTCGGACACTGGTTGTCACGATCAACTGATTGGAGAGTATAATGGACGCGCCTTAAAGGGGTCTCGTTCTACCTTTAAATATGTAAAACAATGGATTTGATCATTGTTTTTGTTTAGACAATAACTTAGTAGTATTTAATAATAATTAATAAAAATGTTTTATTGTAAAAAAAGCTACTAATATTTTGGGTAAACTACATCCAATGTTGTTTAATTATGTGTTTAGTAACAAATACATCATTTTCTTCTAAAAACTCACAAATAAGTCACTCGATTTAAAAATTATTATAAACAAATCACTCTATTAACATATTGTTACAAACAAATCATTTTTCTTTTAATATGGCATGGCATAATAACATTTCCAGTACCAAAACCTATACCATATATTAATTTGATTTTGCTTAGCAGAAAAAAAATATTTCCAATTCAATAAATTTAGCTTATTTAAAAGTTTCATCCTTTGAATCTTTATTCTTCTTCTAAATTTTTTTGGACAAATGTTCTTCTAAATTACTTTTTCTTATCCCAAAAATGTTATATTATTTCCTTGTTACTTTCCTGGAAAAATCACAGTAATTTGTTATTGCTTTTTTGGTAGAATGTAATTATCGAGCTATTGATTTGACTTAATGAGCTCGTTTACTTTGATAGTATCATAAAAAGACTAAATTGAATGAATTTTAAAATATAAAGAATTAAATTTATTGAATTATTTCGAATAAGGCCTAAATTAATAGAATTTATAAGTTTTGTGGACTAAAAATATTATTATACTAAAGAAAAGTGATTTGTTCGTAAACGGAGTGACATGCTTGTAACATCATGTTAATGAAATGACTTATTTGTAACAATATTTTAATTAAGTAATCTATTTGTAAAATTTTAAAGAAAATGACGTGTTTGTTATAAAACCTATAATTAAGTGATCTTGGAATAGTTTACCCTAATATTTCACAGAATTTAGATTTCATTAGTTAGAAATACTAGTTTTTATGAAATAAACAAATGCTTGAACAGCTAATCATGGCTTAATACATTCTGTTAAACTAATATGATGATGGTCATGGGACATGGACACATCATTCCATTGAAGATTCGATCTTTAATAAAAGATGATTAAGCCAAGCAGCGGCGCCTTAAAATAAAAGTGTTACTAACATCATGTGTTCCATTTACAAAATAAGATAATTCCATTCCCGACATGTTTTCTTTCTTTTAATTCCCGAGGGATTGTTTATTTTGTCATTTCTTGTGTGGGAAGAAAGATATCTCCTTCAGAGCAAGGTAGTTGTAATTTAACATGGTTTAGTTGAAAGAGTCGAGGGTTTATTGATTTGTTAAATGAACTTTAGTTGGTACTTAAATGAGCACCATTATTTATGTATTTAGGATTATTATTTAATACATTACAGTGAAGTTGTTTAATTTTATATTATATTTTTTCCGTCTCATTAAAATTGTCTCAAATTTTAAATTGTGACTATAATTATTTTAAATATCTTAAAAAATAATGTTTGTAAAATATATATTAAAAAACATGATTGAAAGTTATATATATATATATATTATTTTTATCAATGATAAGAAGTTAAAGTTGAAAAAATTGATTAAAAAAGTCAATAAGAGATAAGTTTAATGGGACAGATAGAGTAATTAGCTTTTTCTTGAACAATGACATTTGATTTTATTAACCACCATGAAAGATATTACAAATACAATGCACCAAAAAGAGAGAAAAATGGAACTAATCCATTAAAAATCTCATACAAATGTGCAAAAAAAAGTAAACACTTCTATTGAGATTAACATACTATCAAAAGCTAAAAACATTTATGAATCTCCTTGTCTCTAGCCAAGCGAGACGCTTTACGAGATAAAAAATAAGTGGTGAGCGAACTAAAATATCAGGTAGATTGCTCCGCTACACGATTTTGATTACATCAACTAACAAATCATCAAACGAGTGGAGATCGATCTTTTTTTTGACCACCGACAGAATTAAATAAAAAAATTAGCGCCGTGAGGATCTCTATACAAGTACCAAACGGCCGCTAAGGTATGTTAAAATCGTGTCAAACGACAAAAGAAGTGAAGCACAAAATTCAATAAAAAAACGTGCCATAAAGCAAAAGAAACATGTGCTACAAAAGCAAAGGAAACATGTGCTACAAGAGCAGAGATTCTTATTAAAAATAAAAAAAACCTGTGAAAATTAAAAATAAAAATAGAATATAAAAAAGTAAGGGAAATAATGAACACCGACAATCGACAAACAACATTAAAATTAGTACCGCCGTAGATAAAAAAAATTATGAAAAAGTTTAGAGGCGCTTATAGGGAAGGAGAGAAAAAGAAAATTAAAATTTTAAAAGTTCTTAATTAGTTTTAATTTACAGTCACATGCTCCTAACTAAAAATAAGACACGATGATAGACTAAGACTATTTGTAGAAGCTGTAAACGTCACCGTTATATCAAAATAGTTACCTATATATATACACACTATATACTAAATTAGAAAAAAAAAACTTTGATATACAGGTCGTGTAAAATTTAGTTTACATGTACCTTTTAGTTTTAAGGATTAGGGTTTTAGTTTAGGATTTAAGTTTTAGGGGTTTAGGTTGTAGGTTTTAGAACTTAAGGTTTAGGATTTAGAGTTTAGGGTTTAGTTTTTTAGGGTTAGGGTTAAGAATTTAGAATTTAGATTTTTATAGTGTAAATATACAGGCTTGTGTAAAATTAATTTGCACAACATGTGTATCAAAGTTTTACCCATACTAAATTATGTCTTTTGCTTTGAGAAATTAGATTAAAATTTTGAAAATAATATTTATATTGATTTGTGATAATGAAATTATTTAATTTTTAAATAAATCATGAATTTAGGGCTTATTCGATAACAAATTGAAAATTAATGTTTTAATAATTTAATGCTTAAGCATGTTTGATAATTTAAAGTTAAACTTATCTGTTAGAATTTGTCAATGAAAAAGTATAAAAAATGTTATTTATCACTTAATTAAAAATATTTTCAACACTTTTATTTTATTTATTATTTATTTTAACTATATTATCCTTGTAAAATTTATATTTCCAAGCAATCTAATTATATTCAGTATTTAATTTTAAGCAAAATATCAAACAAACTTATAATTTAGATTTAACACTTCATTTTTCAACCATTTTTTTTCTAATTTATCAAACAACGCTTTAGAGTTTAAATGGATTCTTTTTACAAATTATAAAAAATTTGGAATGAAATAAGATATTGCAAAATATATTATGAAAAATAACTAAAACATGAAATGCACAAAAACTTACACAAACACTACTTTTCGGCTGTGTAATAATTTTTATAAAAGTAATTATTAACAAGTAAAAAAATTTAATAAATTTAATAAATCAACAAATAATTTTTTATTAAATTTATAATACTTTAAAAACATAAAATAATATCGTCCAAATAAATGGTGTACTAGTAAGAGAATCATGGTTCACATTAGGTTTCAAGTTGAATCGTGATCAACTTTCTCTCTTTCCTTTATAAAAAGTCACGTAAAAAAATAATGGCTTTAGGGCGTAAAAAGTCCTTAAATTTCTTAAGAAAATCAATTAAGATTCCGAGCTTTTTGTACACATAATTAAACTCTTAAACTAATAAATTGAATCAATTAAGCCATGTGACCAACACTGATTGTTGGATCAAATAATTTTTTTGGATCAGTTGGTGTAGCGTATCGTGTCACAGTATTTATTTAACATTTTCAAAACTTTTTATTTTATTTAAAAATTCTTTAAAAGTCCTAAAATTTCTAAAAAGACATCTAAAAATTATTTTGACTTAAGGGGTAATTTTGCCCATGTAGTAATCCAAAATCAGCAACATTGCCCCTCTTTTTTAATTTCATAAATTTAACCTCGAATTCTTAAATTGTATTAATCTCGCCCTTTGACTGTCGTTGACTAACATAGCCGTTAAATTTGTGCGCGCGGCCGCTATATGCTTCCTCATCAGTTGTTATCACCAATAATCTTGCCATGTCGATGATGACAAGTCATTTTTGATTACATGATAGTACGAATAGAGACTTAGAATTATTTATTTATTTTAAAATTACATATATTTAAAAAAATTAACATCAGTTTTACTATCACAACATCAAAATTAACTTTTCACCATCTTATTAGATGACGTTAATTTATTAAAGAAAATTACATATGGACATGCTAACTCAGACCGTTAGACGTTAATTATTTAACGATAAAGTGTCTAACATGACAAATGACAACTAGTGATAATTCAGAAGTTTGAAGTTGAAATTGATGAAATTAAAAAGGAGATGCAACATTGCTAATTTGGGAAGATTATAGGGGCTAAATCGATGCAATTAAAAATGAGGGGTAACATTGCTGATTTGAGATTACTACAAGGGTAAAATTATCCCTTGAGCCTATATTTTTTTAAATATAAATGTCACATAATAGAAATGCAGTGTATCATGTACCAATGATATCTAAAGAAAAAATTATCAAAATTTAATGGTAAAAATTGATGAAATGGCTTAATTGATTAGGGTAAACTACACCCACGACCACTGTTATTACCACAATCCTATTTTGACAACTGACCTTTCAATTTTTTTAATCAGACCACTCAACTATTTAAATAGTATTAATTAAGTCATTGTTAAAAAATTTAACGAAAGATGACATGACAATTAACGAAAATATGTATAATTATACATTTAGTTCATGTTACTTACATATTATATTAATTTGATCCTAATTATAATTTAACTAAATAAATTTAGTCTTCCAATCATATGATGACTCATTTTGAACGGACATGAGTCACCATACGAGCAAAATGGCTCATAGCAATACTTGAACATGGTATTCCAAGGAGAAAGCAACGCCTTCCTCCACTGAGCTAAATGTCTTACTTTCTTATTATTTTCATGATTTAGTAACCTTTTCTATGAAACCAATCCACCGCTAGTCCTGCACGTATGTGTTAAGCTAATAATTCTCGGAACAAAAAGAACAACATTAATAGTAGTAGCTGAATTGCAGTCGTAGCATCTGTGAGATTGTATTAGTCTTCCGTTGTTTCTTGTGTCCATTCCATACCCTAAAACATAATCTAGTGTTAAAAAAAATAGCATTAATTCAAGAATAAATAATAAACAATAAATTTAATATTGATTTATTATTAAACGGGCATAATAAAGTATAGATCGATACAATATATGTAAAAACAGCAAACCGATTTAACTGAAGTTGAGGCCTGCACGAACACAGTTTCTTTAAGACAGATTTTCGGCCACTCCTATGGTGCTTGAGTTCGTTGGTCGTCTGTCTCCTAGGATACAACAACAGATGATCAGCCACAGTTGCACTGCCGTGGAAATCACAAACTTACTCTTGCCTTCGCCTACCACCGAAAACAACTTTTGAAAAACCCACAGAGTAAAACCATAGAAAAGTTATGTGGTTTTCGTTGTTTGAAATCAAAAGAATGACATGTTATTTATAGGGGAATGATTATGTTAAATATGGAAATTATAATATTATGAATTAATGGTCATTAACCATTAAACCGAATTAAATCGGTAACAATCTGTTAATACCATATTAAAACAGAATATTCTCGTGAATTGCACTTAATACCTTTTAATATTCGAATTTAAAGGAAACCATAAATTATCCTTTTAAATTCGGAATATTCAAAAAGATATGCCAATAATAAGGAAAAAATATTCAAAGTGGGTAAAATATCTGCAGGTCCACGTAGGGCCCGACCAGTCCGAACATCCGCGTTGCCTACGTCATACGGGCGCCCCAACCCGAATGGATTTGAAGAGCTTCGATCCGTACCCCCTGCGCCTGCGCGCGAGGCACAGTTTCTATTCAATTTATTCAATTACCACCAAGTGGGTAAGTGTATATAAACACTTCTCATTCAATTTATCCCATCAATGTGGGATGGGGGTTTTCAATTCCTTATTCAATTCACAACTACCATACTTTGAGCATCAATTTCTCATTCATCACTCAATCGTTTTGAGCATATGAGATATCGTTGTAAAGGTCCCATTTAGTAGAATAAGATCCAATAAAATCATTATTCGAATATCCACTTTTACCCATTCAAAATATGGCTCAAAGTTACCATTTTTCTCACATTTTTCCAACAATCCCCCACATGAATGAAATTGATGATTTTATCAAAAACATTTTAACTCGATGTGGTGATAGGTTATATGCTCTATAGCTGCATATGATAGGTAGGTTTCCTCCTTTGAACCTTCCCTTGTGAAAGTATATTTACTTTACTAGCTAACCAGTAGACGTGATGTCCTTGAACTGTTCAGCCGTTTGTGTAAACGATGATATACTTCACACACCTATCTCTCTGACAATAGTTTTAGTTCTCATGGTTATGTCCATATGGCCGTGGACATTGCCTGGTTCTACAAGAATTTGAGAGAACTATGCCCAGTAGTCTCCTTGAAGCGGCCTCACTTCACTCTCACATAGGTGACTTATGTTACTTGGCTAACCGAAGTACACAATGGTCATTAAAAGCTTTGCTTAGCCTATACCACTTTTGATAACTGTTTACATCATAGGAACAGACTTGGGGATAGGTACCCCCACAGTGACCGAACATGTCTATGCAATTAGGTTGTAACCCCCTTGACCCGGCCTAGGCGTCCAACCGAACCAAGAAGGCTACATTAGGTTTGCCGTAGCAAACCGAAGAGATACAACCAAACCGATTCATTTTTTCCTTTTATCTTATCTAGATGCCAATTATTATCCCTACATGTTTATACAAACATCAGGTGCAACCCCAACTCAATCAAGCATCAATTTGACATCCAATTGATCATATTTGTAACTTAGGGACCAACTCGCAAAAATAGAGAATTTCAAGATTAAAACTCATTTTTAAGTTACCAATCCTTAATTAGTCAGGTTCCAAACTTTCATCTCAAATTTCGGCTCAAACCGATCATTCTACCATATATAATTGCATCGGCAAGAAATAGGGACTAAAATGCAAAGAAAGCAAAACTGCACAAAGGTGACATTCACAGGAAAAACGGTCATCCGTATCGAAACGGGTAAGCTCGTACTGATACAGTTTGAAACATACCGTTTCGATGCACCACCAAGCTGTATCGATACGCCTAACTGAAATACTGAACTTTTGAAATATTTTAGATCGTAC
Source organism: Hibiscus mutabilis (assembly GCA_019671005.1). Classification (NCBI taxonomy): domain Eukaryota; kingdom Viridiplantae; phylum Streptophyta; class Magnoliopsida; order Malvales; family Malvaceae; genus Hibiscus; species Hibiscus mutabilis. The sequence goes on from CM033749.1 coordinate 31,772,952, forward strand.
CGATACAGTTTCTTAGGTGTTTCGCTATGCGGGTTTGAGTTTCAAAAATGGGTTCTAGAGGCTAAAAATCGTATCGAAACGCCCAACCCCGTACCGGTATGCCAGGCCAAATTTTCCTAGGCGTATCAAAAAGCACAAGACCCGTACCAATCCCACAAGCCTGAAATTGCCTAGTCGTATCGATACGGTCCCCACGTATCGGTACACATGGGCTTGTAATGTCACATTTGGCTAATTTTTCAACCCAAAAGCATACTCAAACCACTCCAACATGCTTTAAACACAATACTAACATGTCAAACATATCTCATGCCAACTAGCATCACATATCTAACAATACAATAAGAACTTATGCATCAAAGAGGAAATCTATAGGCATACTTCCTAATGTGCATCCAACCAACATATCAAAAGGTAAACCAGCCCCAAAATCAAACCTTTAAAGCCATTTACAACCCAAGAGCAACTAAAGAAACATGCTCAAACATGGAGTTTCACAAAACATCTCCCAAAACACAACAAGTACCCTATTGCCCTTATTCATTATAGTATAGTCTCTAACATACTTTGGAAACAAGTCTTGCCAAGATCCACTTGCTTCTTGTTGCCTTCCAAGACCTCAATTATCTGCATTGATGGACAATGAGAGTGTAAGCACACAAGGCCTAGTGAGGAGTGCTAAAAAACAAACACTATCAATGCATTTAAAACCATTTACTTAACATCATGCCTTTTTTAAAACATGCACTTACACCATTAAAAACCAGCATATTAAACCATATGCTACATGTATCATTAATCAACAACAAGTCACATTTCTAACCCTCCACTTAAGCATTCCCATGCATTATTACCAAATACAAAGCTTAAGGAGAAACATGAATAAACCACATTATACAACATAAACATTTTAATGATACATTAACAATTATATTGGCTCTCAAGTGATCATTAACAAGTTCAATAACAAAAGAGTTCATCGGATACACGGATTCAACAAGTGTTAACCCAACACTTCAAGCCATCTCAACCGGAATAGCTACATAATCACAATCGCGGTACATTAACAACCGGGTACAATAACAACCGGGTACCTTAACAAACCACGGGGAGATCCACCCCAATCATCGGTTAGATGCTTAATCCACTAACGGAAGTATTCAGTACTGTTTAACCTATCTACCGTTAGGGTACTTGGATGGAGTATTCGGTACACCGTATAAACCCCTCAACATCCAAGGTGACTTATTTACAGTGCACTCAATCCTATGGCCGGTCAACTATATCCAATAACAATTTTAAAACCACATCACTTGCCAATATAATTAACCATATTCCATTTACCTCACTATTTTAACAAGCATTCACCAAACCATTTTAACAAAGCAACATCACATGCTTTAAACACAAGTATAAACCACATACTTACAAGGATCACTTACCATGTGCATCATTCAGCATTTCATGCTTAAAAATAGTATATCAAATACTCTAAAACATGCTTAAACAGTAGGTAACATGTAAATTAAAACAAGTGCATAAAACCATTTTAAACTAGTACGACCGAGAGAGAAAACCACTTTATACTTACTTCCGAGTCTAGGTAAGCGTTTCAAGCTCTACCTTAACTCCCAAAACTCTGTTCCCAAAACATCAAATCATTTTAAACCACGTTTTCACTCACCGATACGCGAAACCTCGATTCGCCGACGCGAAATCAAGAATCTGAAGCCTCCAACGCTTCTCCAATCATTTTCGGATCAACCTCCCCGGTTTTCACCACAAAACAACAGAGGATTAATGCACCATAATGCATTCCAAACACAACAACCACAATCCTTCTCGGATTCTCACAAAACCTCCACAATTAACCTTCCACAACAACTGAAAACATAACCAAAACACTTCGATTCACAACCCAGGCTACATCTATCAATCTAACATCACTTCCAACATCAAAACACATCTAAAAACAGATTCAAAACAACCTACCACCTCCAACAACCTTACAACCATAAAAACACCACAAAACCTCAAACTAACAACCTAAACAAATAGAGATTCTTAAGTTTCGGGATTCCATTGATAAAAATCACTTATCAACATTATTAAACATCCAAAATATGAATCAAAGCAACCTTAATTACTGGAAATCAGGTCCAATTCGCAAATCAACTCATTTTCCCCAAATAACTCAATTAAACATTAGAAAATCATCAAAATCAGATTAGAAACACAAAGACGAGGATCAAATGCTTGGGAATTTCAATAAAGAACCATAAAATAGAGGAGATATCGGAACTTACTTGTTAAGTTTCTCCCTCAATTGATTTGTGAAAAGCTAAGAAAACACAAGATTATTGTAAGATTTTGTATAAACAATCTTTATAAACAATTTGAAACAATAAAATCAAGTTAGAAACCACCTCACCTCTGGAAATTTGATGAAAAACCGAGTGTTTGGCTGAGGAGAGAATGGAGAGAAAAAGTTGAGAGAAAATGACGTGATTTTTGTTTTGGAAAAGATGGCTACTTTTAACAAAATCCTCTTTAATAACTAATTAAACCACATGTTAAAATAAGTCAAATCAAGGGATAAATCATCAGAAACCAATTGGTAAAATAGTTCCTTAAAGATTCTAAGCACTTGACCCTTTTCATTTTAGTCACTAAAAAATCACAGTTTTCAAAACTTTCATTTTGGTCACTAACCAAAATGTTCATCTTCCAAAACCCATTTTTCAACATTGATTCCACCATTATTAAATACATAATTAATAATGATTTTTAAGTATTTTCCTTAATCTTTCCAGCACAAAAAATATACGATTCTGAAACTAACTCGAATCTCTACTCTGGTCCACCGGACCGTCTAATAAACCACCAAACCGCTAAGCCCTAAAATCAGGGTTTTACAACTCTTCCCCACTTAAGAAATTTTTTCCTCGAAATTTACCTAGAGGAAACAGGTGCGGAAACTATTTCACCATATCCGACTTGCATTCCCACGTGGCCTCCTTAACACTGCGGTGCTTCCACAACACCTTAACCAGCTCGACTGTTTTGCCATGCAGCACCTTACTGTTGGTATCAAGAACCTCTACTGGTTCTTCATCGTAAGATAGGTATGGTCTCAACTCAATCTCCTCCACCGGCATGACATGCGATGGATCCGACCTATACCTCCGCAACACCGAAACATGGAACACATCATGAATCTTTCCCAACTCCGGAGGTAACCTCAAACGGTACGTAACAGGACCCACACGCTCGACAACCTCGTATGGTCCGATAAACCTCAGGCTAAGCTTCTCTTTCCGCCCAAAACGCAACACCTTTTTCCAGGGTGACACTTTCAAAAACACTTTATCACCCACAACGTACTCTATATCCCTACGCTTCAAATCCGCATAGGATTTCTGGCGATCTGCATCCACTTTTAAGTGCTCACATATCAACTTTACCTTTTTGTTCATGCCTTTCAAGACATTGGGCGTAGACACAAACTTTTCCTCCGCTTCTGCCCAATACACGGACGTACGACACTTTCGGCCATACAATGCCTCATAAGATGCCATCTGTATGCTAGCATGATAACTGTTATTGTAAGCAAACTCTACCAACGGCAACTGCTTCTCCCACATTCCCTGGTACTCAATAACACAACACCTTAGCATATCCTCGAGAACCTAAATCACGCGCTCCGACTGGCCATCTGACTGAGGATGGTACGAGGTTCTGAAACTCAACTGGGTTCCCAAAGCATAATGTAAACTCACCCAAAACCTTACGTTGAATCGAGGATCCCTATCTAAAACTATAGATTTAGGCACCCTGTGCAAATGCATTATCTCAAAGATGTACAACTCAGCCAACATGTCCAAGGTATACGTAGTATGCACAGGCACAAAGTGCGCACACTTCGTAAAACGATCTACAATCACCCAAATGGAACCCTTTTTGGTCAGCGTCAAAGGCAGCCCAAGTACAAAATCCATGGTGATTCTTTCCTACTTCCATTCTGGTATCCTCAACAGTTGCAACAACCCGGAAGGGAACTGATACTCAGCCTTTACCCGCTGACAAACCATGCATCGTGCAACGAAATCAGCCACGTCCCTCTTCAATCTAACCCAATAGTACTCCTCCTTCAGCCCTCGATACATCTTAGTACTACCGGGATGTATAGAAAAAGGACTAGCGCATGCCTTAGTCAAAATAGTACGCCTTAACTCTTCGTCCTCGGGTACCACTATTTGACCTTTGAAACACAACACCCCATCATCGTTGAAATGAAAATTCGTAGGATTTCTATCCCTGATATCTTCCACGTGAGATACCAAACTCCCTTCATACGGTTGCTTCTCCTTAATCATCTGCGACAAGGACGGCTTCACTTGCAACTCGGCCAACAAACCTCCGTCATTCGTCACACTCAACCTAGCAAACATGGCTCTCAGCTCCACAGCCAGTTTTTTGCTCAAAGCATCTGCCACAACATTGGCTTTCCCCGAATGATACTAATGGTCAGATCATAATCCTTAAGCAACTCCAACCATCTACGTTGCCTAAGATTCAGCTCCTTCTGCAAAATCAAATATTTCAAACTCTTATGATCCGTATAAACCACATATTTCTCACTATAAAAATAATGCCTCCAGATCTTCAAGGCAAACACAACTGTGGCCAGCTCAAGATCGTGAGTAGGGTAGTTACGTTCATGCACCTTTAACTGCCTAGATGCATACGCCACTACCTTACCCTCATGCATCAACACGCAACCGAGCTCAACATATGGTACATCACTATATACAACAAACTCCTTTCCCGATTCTGGTTGAACCAAGACCTGAGCTCGCGTCAAAGCTTCCTTCAACCTTTCAAAAGCTCGCTATCTATCTTCTGTCCACTCAAATCGAACATTCTGCTGCAACAACTTTGTTAACGGAGCCGCCAAACTTGAGAACCCTTCCACAAACCTCCGGTAGTAACCCGCCAATCCAAGGAAACTCCTAACCTCCATCACAGACTTAGGCTCCTTCCAACTCATTACAGCCTCAACCTTATGCGGATCAACAAGGATTCTTTCGGCCGACACAACATGCCCAAGAAACACCACATCCTTAAGCCAAAACTCACATTTGCTTAACTTAGCATAAAGTTGATTAGCCAACAGCGTCTGAAGCACAATTCTCAAATGTTTATCATGATCCTCCTCGGTACGAGAGTACACAAGGATATCATCGATGAACACAACCACAAACTAATCCAAAAACTCATGAAACATGTGGTTCATCATGTCCATAAAAGTAGCTAGAGCATTGGTCAAACCAAACGGCATCACAAGAAACTCGTAAGGTTGAGCACATCCACCTCTTTCACCTTTAACTGGTAGTACCCTGACCTTAAATATATCTTGGAAAACACTGAAGCTCCCCTGAACTGATCAAACAGGTCATCAATTATCGGTAAGGGATATTTGTTCTTTATTGTCAACCTATTCAGCTGTCGATAATCTATACACATCTGCAACGTACCATCTTTCTTCTTAACAAACAACACCGATGCTCCCCATAGTGAAATACTAGGTCTAATGAACCCACGATCAAGCAACTCCTGCAACTGCGTTTTCAGCTCCTTTAATTCCTTCGGAGCCATGCGGTATGGAGCAATGGATATAGGTACCGTACCCGTAAAGACCTCGATGCCAAATTCTACCTCACGGTCAGGTGGCAACCCTGGTAATTTCTTTGAAAAAACACCCGAAAACTCACATACGGTGCGAACATCCTGCACCCTCAACTCCTTTGATCCAGGATTCATAACATAGGCCAAATAATCCTGACATCCCGAATCCAACATTCGTCTTGCCTCCAAAGCTGAAACGCCACTAGACAAAAACTTGGCATTCTCGCCAACAACCACCACCTCATAATCTTTTGGCAACCTCAAAGTTATCCATTTGGTCTCAAAATCCATCACAGCCTGATGTTCGGTCAACCAATCCATACCCAAAATCACATTAAAAACATAGAATGGTAACTCCATCAAGTCTACGACAAACACATGTCCCTAGACCATCAGCGGACACCTACAATACAACCTCCTAACCACGACTGTCTCCCCAAGAGTACTAGTCACTCTCACACCCACATTGAGACTTTCAACAGATATATCAAGCAACTCAGCATGCTCACTCAAAATGTATGAATGAGTAGAACCAGAATCAACCAATGAATACAACGACAAAGATTGTAAGGTAAAAGTACCTACAATCACATCGGTGTCATTGCAACCTTCACGGTGCGATACACCATAGCTGATCCACCTCCCTCAGGCTGAATAACAATAGTATGAGCTACAGTCCTCTGCCCACTATCTCGACGCTGAAACGGTCCGCGGCCACGACCAGGACCACGTTATGGAGCAACAACAGGTGCAACACCCTGCCCACCTCAGGCCAATAACGGATAATCACGCCTCTCATGGTCGCCTGAACCACAACTCTAACAAGCATTAGCCACCACGGGCGCGGGTGCCTGAATCTCCCTAGCCAAACGCAGGCAATCTCACCTCAATTGATCTCAGGATCCATAAACCTAATAAGTGCTAAATGGTGCTCTAACCTGGACACCCTACCCATGGACTCCACGTCCTACAACACCTCCGCCATGACTCGGTTTTGGGCGAAACCTCCTGTCACGATGTCTCTTGGCCTGACCACTACTATAACCCAAATCAACATCTCTCTTACCCGAGCTAGAACCTCGCAATCCAGATGCCAAACCTAAATTTTTCTCTACATCCTTAGCTCGCAAAACCAGCATATCAAAGTCAGTGTAATCAGCAACATGCATGTATGTTTTAACATCCTGCACAAGCCCATATCAGAAATAATCACATCAAGTACGCTCGTCAGGAACCAACTTAGGTGCATACTGACTCAACCTCACGAACTGTACCTTATACTCCGCAACAGACATACTGCCCTGTACCAAGGCCATAAACTCACGCTTCTTCTCGTCCTGATATCGAACTCCTAAAAACTTCTTTCGAAAAGCATCACAGAAGAACTTCCAGGTCACATTATTCGTCGCCATCCCGGATATCGTTGTAGTCCACCATGTATAAGCACCACCCTGCAACAGAAAAATAGCACAACCCAGCTTACGAGCATCGGTGCACCCCATCTAGCCCAGTATCCTCTCAATACTGGCCAACCAACCCTCAGAAGCCTCAGGCAACAACCCTCGAAACTGAACTCTACCCAAACTACGAAGACGCTCAAGTGGCAAACCTTACCCTTCAACTGGTGGTGCTAGCACACGAACACCCGCAACTGCTGCCTAAAATGCACCGATCATGGCCTGTATCAACGGTGCCATATCACCCATCCCTAGCCCAGCCGGTGCAGGTGGTACTTGCTCCACTCTCTCATGTGGATTAGGTGGGGCGGTGGCAACCCTCTAGGAGGTACAACTTCTCCTTCATAATCTTGCCCAGCGATAACAATAATCAAACTATATCGCAACTCTCTCCTCGGTCCCATCATGCTAAAATATATCTAAGGCATGATAATAATTTTAAAACAAAAACAGCCATGCCAGCCTCAAGCAAGGATCCAAGACTTTCATTTCAAAAATTAAACTTTCCAGACTATAATAATAAGGCAATGGGTACCTCAAACATCCCCAACGTAGCATACAACAACCAACATTCATATATCAATCACCATGCATATCAACCAGCGTACATACAACAGTCACCATACACATCATACAACAGAGCATAACTTATGACAGTAACACAATAACCTCTCAAACGAACTAAACATGGCTCTAATACCACCAAATATAACCCCTTTGACCTAGCCTAGACGCCCAACTGAACCAAGAAGGCTACATTAGGTTTATCGTAGAACTAAAGAGATACAACCAAACCCGGTCCATTTTCTTCCTTTTATCTTATCTAGATGCCAATTATTATCCATACGTGTTCATACAGACATCAGGTGAAACCTCAACTTAATCGAGCATCAATTTGACATCCAATTGATCATATTTGCAACTTAGGGACCAAATCGGAAAAATAGAGAATTTCAGGATTAAAACTCATTTTTAAGTTACAAATCTTTAATTAGTCAGGTTTCAAACTTTCATCTCAAATTTTGGCTCAATCCGATCATTCTACCATATATAATTCATCGGCAAGAAATAGGGACTAAAATGTAAAGAAAGCAAAATCGAAACACGCCGTTTCGATGCACCACCAAGCCGTATCGATACGCCTAACTAGAATACCAAACTTTTGAAATATTTTAGACCGTACCGATATAGTTTCTTAGGTGTTTCGATACGCGGGTTCGAGTTGCAAAAATGAGTTCTAGAGGCTAAAACTCGTATCAAACGCCCAAACCCATACCGGTAAGCCAGACCAAATTTGCCTAGGTGTATCGAAATGCACAAGACCCGTATCGATCTCACAAGCCTGAAATTTCCTAGTCGTTCTGATACGGTCCCCTGCGTATCGGTATGCATGGGCCTGTAATGTCACATTTGGCTGATTTTTCAACCCAAAAGCATACTCAAATCACTCCAACATGTTTTAAACACAATACTAACATGTCAAACATATCTCATGCCAACTAGCATCACATATCTAACAATACAACAAGGACTTATGCATCAAAGAGGAAATCTATAGGCATGCTTCCTAATGTGCATCCAACCAACATATCAAAAGGTAAACCAGCACCAAAATCAAACCTTTAAGGCCATTTACAACCCAAGAGCAACTAAAGAAACATGCTCAAACAGGGAGTTTCACAAAACATCTCCCAAAACACAATAAGTACCTCATTTCCCTTATTTATTATAGTCTAGTCTCTAACATACTTTGGAAACAAGTCTTGCCAAGATCCCATTGCTTCTTGCTGCCTTCCAAGACCTCAATTATCTGCATTGATGGACAACTAGAGCGTAAGCACACAAGGCCTAGTGAGGAGTGCTCAAAAACAAACACCATCAATGCATTTAAAACCATTTACTTAACATCATCCTTTAAAACATCATGCCCTTTTTTAAAACATGCACTTACACCATTAAAAACCAGCATATTAAACCATATTCTATATGTATCATTAATCAACCGCAAGTTACATTGCTAACCCTCCACTTAAGCCTTACCATGCATTACTACTAAATGCAAAGCTTAAGGAGAAACATGAATAAACCATATTATACAACATAAACATTTTAATGATACATTAACAATTATATTGGTTCTCAAGTGATCATTAACAAGTTCAATAACAAAAGAGTTCATCGGATACACAGATTTAACAAGTGTTAACCCAACACTTCAAGCCATCTCAATCGGAATAGCGATACAATCACAATCGCGGTACATTAACAACCGGGTACAATAACAACCAGATACCTTAACAACCTACGGGGATATCCACCCCAATCATCAGTTAAACGCTTAATCCACTAACGGGAGTATTCGGTACTGTTTAACCCCTCTACCGCTAGGGTACTTGGATAGAGTATTCGGTACACCGTATAAACCCTTCAACATCAAAGGCGACTTATTTACAGTGCACTCAATCCTATGGCCGACCAACTATATCCAATAACAATTTTAAAACCACATCACTTGCCAATATAATTAACCATTTTCCATTTACCTTACTATTTTAACAAGCATTCACCAAACCATTTTTCCAAAGCAACATCACATGCTTTAAACACAAGTATAAACCCCATACTTACAAGGACCACTTACTATGTGCATCCTTTAGCATTTCATGCTTAAAAATAGTATATCAAATACTCTAAAACATGCTTAAACAGTAGGTAACATGTAAATTAAAACAAGTGTACAAAACCATTTCACTCTAGCACGACCGAGAGAGAAAACCACTTTATACTTACTTCCGAGTCTAGGTAAGCATTTCAAGCTCTACCTTAACTCCCAAAACTCTGTTCCCAAAGCATCAAAATGCTTTAAACCACGTTTTCACTCACCGATACTCGAAACCTCAATTCACCGATGCAAAATCAAGAATCTGTAGCCTTCAACGCTTTTCCAATCACTTTTGGATCAACCTTCCCTGTTTTTACCACAAAACAACGGAGGATTAATGCATCATAATGCATTCCAAACACAGCAACCACAATCTTTCTTGGATTCTCACGAAACCTTCACAATTAACCCTACACAACAATCGAAAACATAACCAAAACACTTCAATTCACAACCTAGCCTACATCTATCAATCTAACATCACTTCCAACATCAAAACACATCTAAAAACATATTCAAAACAACCTACCACCTCTAGCAACCTTACAACCATAAAAACACCACAAAACCTCAAATTAACAACTTAAACAAATAGAGATTCTTAAGTTTCGGGATTCCATTGATAAAAATCACTTATCAACATTATTAAACGTCCAAAATATGAGTCAAAGCAACCTTACTTACTGGAAATCAGATCCAATTCGCGAATCAACTCATTTTCCCCAAATAACTCAATTAAACATTGAAAAATCATCAAAATCATATTAGAAACACAAACATAAGGATCAAATGCTTGGGAATTTCAATAAATAACCATACAATATAGGAGATCTCGGACCTTACCCCTATTGTGAAGTTTCTCCCTCAATTAATTTGTGAAAAGCTAAGAAAACACGAGATTATTGTAAGATTTTGCATAAACAATCTTTATAAACAATTTGAAACAATAAAATCAAGTTAGAAACCACCTCACCTCTGTAAATTTGATGAAAATGAGTGTTTGGCTGGGGAGAGAATAGAAAGAAAAAGTTAAGATAAAATGACGTGATTTTTGTTTTGGAAAAGATAACTACTTTTAACTAAACCCTCTTTAATTACTAATTAAACCACGTGTTAAAATAAGTCAAATCAAGGGAGAAATCATCATAAACCAATTGGTAAGATAGCTCCTTAAAGATTCTAAGTATTTGACCCTTTTCATTTGTCACTAGAAAATCACAGTTTTCAAAACTTTCATTTTGGTCATTAACCAAAATGTCCATCTTCCAAAACCAATTTTTCAAAATTGATTCCACCATTATTAAATACATAATTAATAATGATTTTTAAGCATTTTTCCTTAATTTTTCCAACACCAAAAATATACTCCGGTCCACCGGACCGTCTAATAAACCACCAAACCGCTAAGCCCTAAAACTGGGGCGTTACAAGGTTGTCCCTTTGAACCTAGATCTTGGGATCTCCAGTCAACTAGGTAGGGTTTTCCTTCACGTAACGCCTTAAATTTTCCTGGGCTTTAGTCTCATTCATTTCGATATTTTCTCCACTTGATCTCGATTTAACCCTTTGGTTAGCGAATACGCAACTTTATCCTTTGATAACACTATTTGAGATCATTTGTCTAACGGTATTATGTTGATGACTCATATGTCTCAATTTACCGTTGTACATAAAGCTTTGTGCTCTACCAATTTTTTGGTTTTCAATATATGAATATTGTTGGCACATGCTCTGGCCATTCAAGAATATTTTCCAAGATATTTTAAAGTCATTTGACTTTTTCTCTAGACTTGTCTAAAGCTAAAACTCAGATTCCATTATGAATCTGGTTGTAACTGTTTGTCTTGAGAAATCCCATGACATGGCTCATTTCTTCGATGTAAAACATATTTACTTGTGCCTTTGATTAGATATCTTACTGGCATCAAAGAATCCTTATCAAATAATGCAATTCATAATCTTAAGTACATCTAAGATATCTCAATACCTTCATAATTGCTTTCCAGCAGTTTTCACTTGGTTTGCTTGTGAATCTTGCTTAAACTGATCACAGTAAAAGTAATATCTAGTATAGTGCAGCTCATGGGGTACATTAGATTGCTATGACCCTTGCATATTCCACTTTGAACAAATGTTGGCTCGTATTTATTAGAGTTCTGGCTATGCCGGGAATTTCCTTGCCAAACTTTTTTTTGTCTACGTAGTGTGTTTGTGTCAATATGAGACCTTTAAATGATCGTTTGATTGGATGCCTAGAATCAAATCTGTCAATCTCCTATTTTCTATGTCAATCTTGAAATTGACAAGTCTTTGGTATATTTACCATTTCATTGTATATCGTCAACATAGGATCATATATCCTAGTTTTGACATACACACATTTGCCACACTCTTATGACAATATCTTACTTTTAACCTTTTATTAAACGTAGTGTGACTGCGTCAGTATAAGATCAGACAATCGTTAGATTTGGATACTCAAAATCGAATATGCCATTCTCATATTTTTCATGCATTTGGTACGTTTACCACTTCATTGTTACTTATAACAATGAGTATGTCCTTAACATAGGATCACGTATCCTAATGTTGACATGCAATTATTTTTCACACTTGTCATCATGACAATATCTTGGTTTCAACCTTTTATTGAACGTATGTACTATTTTCATTGATAGTCTCCAAATTTTATTTTATTGAACCTTGATCAACTTCCCTAATTATATAGGGAATATATTTTCAAAGAATGAGTCATTCTTTGTTCCATTATCACATTCCTGTGAATTTGTTTATACACAAGAAATTGATATCCGTCACTATGTTTTACATAGTCAATAAAAATATAGTCCACTTATTTTCATTTACTTTGGTAATGGGAACATTACCTTTGCAGGACACCCTCACATTTTTATGTAGTTGTAGGAAGGTCTTATTTCCTTCCATAACTCATATGGTGTCTTGTCTCTTTGAGAAGAGGTAATTAGTTGATAGAACAACTTCCCCCACATGTTAGGCACATTTTGAAGTTTTAATTTTTTTAAGAAGTCATCTTCAAAATCATTTTACCCTCGGATGTTGCAGCGTTACTCACAGAGTTTCTCCCAAATTAATCAATCTATTTAGTTTAGGTTTCAACATCCTGCTTATAGAGAATAATTTCTCTATAGCACATTTGCACATAACATTAGTTTGTGCTATCATGAAGGTAATAAAATTTTCCTTCAAATAATTGTTTGCCATATCAATTGTTATAACGAAAATTTGCCATACCATTGATTTTGTTTAGAAGTTTATAGTCCAAAGACTTGTTCCCCATCTTATGGCAATAGAAATACTTCTCATGAAATTTTTGTTTCTTGGACACATCGCCTAATTTGTGGTTTGAAGTCATTTTTGACTTCCAATATGTTTGCCCTAGCAAGCAATATTTGAAAATGGTAACAATATTTACCTTATCCTCTCTAACACTAGGAGGGTCTTTCTTTGACCAAGTTTATCATGATCAAATATGCAACATCTTTTGTTGCCACATTTTGAAATTCTTTCAAATGAATTTCACTGGTTTTCTATTGTGTCACATAGTCACAAACCAGAAACTAAACGAGAAACATAAACATAATTTCTAACTTTTGTTGGTTGTCAAAGAATTTAGTAAACTAAAAACCTGAAACAAAAGTTTACACGGTCTAATAGAAAGAACAATAATGACTAGTGCACCAGGTAGGTAACTTATGAAAAAAGAGGTGGTGCACTAGGCACGCTTAAATACCAAGTCTTTCAAAGAACCAATCCTAGACATACACTCTCATATTGTCTTTGAATCATCCGTTTATGGATCTCATTCTTTTATGCTTGAAGTTATTCCAAGCATAAGTGGTCAATTAAAATTACTGCCTTTGATTCGCCACAATTTGGAATCAATCATTAAGAATTTGGTAACTAAGAATTTCTTAGCACCGACATCTTCCATTTATGGTCTAACGACCCTCACAATTCTGTAGCCATTTTTAACACTGTGCACTTCATAACATACATTGGAATTATTTCCAAAATAGAATCATACTTGATTCCCCGAAAATAAATTCTATGCTTTATTTTCCTTACAAAATTAGAATCAACGCAAGATTCTAATGGGGAAATATATTCAATGATTTATTTCTCTTATATTTTCTGTTATACATTGGAATTAGTAGCACTAAAACTCAAAACAAAGATATCAAGGCAACAGAAACAAAGGAAATTGATCCTTTAATTTTTTTTATTATTGGTTTTAGAGAAGATCACGTAAATCTATTAAGATGGCAGGAATTAAATTCCCAAAATGAATTATTTACGAGATCTTTGTTTCCAAAATTTCGCCTGAATATCCTGTTCATCTCTATAATTTCTCATGGAAAATTATTAGTAGAAATAATAATCCATAGTATTTCTAAAACACAAGGATATAACATGTTTATATTATATTCCATATTCAGGCCAAAATCAATTAAGGAATAATTAAGGTCAAAATTATTTAAGGAATAATTAAATATTACCTTAAAATTATGTAAGCCATAATTTAAAAAGAATCACATTGATTCTTACTAGCCGAAAAGGTAACCTTCTAAATTGCATATGGAAAATTTTCTTATAGGAATTTTGGCCAAATTCTATGGCTGCGACGAATTTTGCCCTACATAGATTCCTTGTAAGTTTGCTCACTATATTGTCTCTCATGCAAAGGTTCGTTACGGTTGAATTATTGTCTTAGATATGGTAATCTGTTCGTTTTGGATTGAAAGTAGAAAATATGTCTTAAGATTGTTAGAAAAATAGCGTTAATCTAAGAATAAGTAATAAACAATAAATTTAATATTAATTTATTATTAAACGAACAGAATAAAGTATAGAACGATACAATATATGTAAAAACAACAAACCGATTTAACCGAAGTTGAGGCCTGCACGAATGCAGTTTCCTTAAGACAGATTTTCGGCCACTCCTATAGTGCTCGAGTTCGTTGGTCGTCTGTCTCCCAGGATACAACAACAGATGATCAGCCACAGTTGCACTGTCATAGAGATCACGAACTTACTCTTGACTTCGCTTACCACCGAAAACAACTTTTGAAAAACCCACAGAGTAAAACCATAGAAAAGTTATGTGGTTTTCGTTGTTTGAAATCAAAGGAATGGCATGCTATTTATAGGGAAGAGAGCTAGGTTAAATGTGAAAATTATAATATTTTGAATTAATGGTCATTAACCATTAAACTAAATTAAATCGGTAACATTCTGATAATACAATATTAAAACAGAATATTCCCTTAAATTGCACTTTTTATCTTTTAATATCTGAATTTAAAGGAAACCATAAATTGTCCCATGCTATTTATAGGGAAGAGAGCTAGGTTAAATGTGAAAATTATAATATTTTGAATTAATGGTCATTAACCATTAAACTAAATTAAATCGGTAACATTCTGATAATACAATATTAAAACAGAATATTCCCTTAAATTGCACTTTTTATCTTTTAATATCTGAATTTAAAGGAAACCATAAATTGTCCTTTTAAATTCGAAATATTCAAAAAGATATGCCAATAATAAGGAAAAAATTTATTCAAAGTGGTTAAAATTATCTGCAGGTCCACATAAGGCCCAACTGGTCCAGACATTCGCATCACCCGTGTCGTGCGAGTGTGCCCCAATTCAAATGGGTTCAACAAGCTTTAATCCATACTCCCTTGCACCTGCATGTGAGGCACAATTTCCATTCAAGCCATTCAATGACTATCAAGTGGGTAAGTGTATATAAACATTTCCCACTCAATTTATCCCATCAATGTGGGATAGGGGTTTTTCACTTTCTTATTCAATTCACAACTACCGTACTTTGAGCATCAATTTCTCATTCATCACTCAACCGTTTTGAGCATATGAGATACCGTTGTAAAGGTCTCATGGAGTAGAATAAGATCCAATAAAATTATTATTCGAATCTCCACCTTTATCCATTCGAAATATTGCTCAAATTTATCATTTTTCTCATATTTTTCCAATATCTAGTACCTTTGAATAAGAAACACCCCTGTAATTTAGTAATTTTCGATGATGACTATTGAGTGTGGAGATTTTCTCGTGTTACAAGGTACAATGTCGTGCTCTGTAACGTCATTATACTACATCAGAACGGGATTTTAGTAGTACTCAAAAAATACTGCTAAATTTGTACATGTAGTGGCATTTTTTTAATTAATGTCGCGATAGACTAATATAGAGAGGCATTTTTTGGGAAAACGCCACTACAGACGTGTACTTTAATGGTGTTTATCTAAAAAACGTTGCAATACGATTTAAATATTTAAATCTCACATCGACTCCATTTATATCTTACTGAAACTTTATAAAGAAACGAAGCGCACAAGTATAGATCGTTGAGCTAAATAATGAGCTAAGGAATACAACACACATGTATATAACTTGAACTTTTACGGCATTTTTTGTTCACAAACATATCACATTATCTACGAAAGACATTCGGATGATAAAGCTAACTTGGAGGCTATTTAATTTTTCTAAGAGTGGACTAAATGATAGGATGTAAACTTTAATAATTTAGTATTTATTCCAAATTTTATTGTTTACTTAAGTTTATCTATGTTATTTTATTAGTTTTTTTTCTTGTTGATGAAGTTTATTTAGTTATTTTTAATTATTTGTTAGGTATTTTGAGGCTAGAAGCAAACCTAACGACTTAAGATGAAGTTTCAACGGCCCTTGAATCAATTTTTAAATAATACTCCCAAGTAAACAACTTTCAAGATTAAGTCTTGACAACACGATCCTTGAAAAGGACTGCATCAATCTAACTCTCTAAGGCCAAGTCTATATGACACTTGGAACTAGAGACTGAAGGAAAGGGTATGGAGGTTAGAGAGAAAATCTTATCATTTCTTTCTAGAAAATAGGGGCGGGATGGCTTTGTCCCATTTTCAGACACGACAATGTCTACAAGGAGCAGTTCCAGTGTGTTTCGTTAGCTCTTTAGGGGGTAGTGAACTGTGGCCACCTTTTGGTGGCCACAGTAAACCACGTCGCCTCCACCGTCTGGGTTGGAACGAAGTGCAGGGCTTGGAAGTTATCTCCGGTGTAGCATACGTACTCGCTTTTCTCTTTTTTTGCAGGATATTGTCCGAGGGATGGCCTTAGTTGATTAGCAAGGGATTAAAAAAGAGTCTAGTGGTGGGATTATTCTACATGGCTGGTTTTATAGGTGCTCCAGTGATGGGTTCGAGATGCATGTTGAGTATGTTGTGAGTAGTAGAAGAAGGTCCGATGTGGTGGCTAACAGTGGCCTATGTTCAAGGCCCCATAGTGCGATACATGGGGGAGCAAGCAGACCCTTGGGTGGCCACCACTAGGCCGTTGAGGAAAAATGTCCCCATTTTAGACAAGGCAATGTCTACAAGGAGCATTCCTATATAGTTTTTTTAGCTCTTTAAGGGGTAGTGATCCGCGGCCCCCCGACCCCACCACGGAGGATACGGTGGTGGGTCCATTCAGTTGGTTTATCTCAGCCCGGAGGCTGGTCCCTTCATTTGGCTTATTTCATTTAGGTGGCTGGTCCCTTTGGATAACAATCGTAATCTCCAGACTGGTAATAATTGGGAAAATCAAGCATTGGCAGCTAATTTATGAAATTTTTGTGGTATTTATTTTCACTATGATGAGCCAATGAGGAAGAAGGTCACGTGTGAGGGAGGCTCTCTCCAAAATTAGCCTTCTCGCCCTTGGCTATTTATGGTTCACGAAGCAAAAAATCTTAGGCAATTAGGTAGACCTAAGGTGCAGTTTCTTATGCCCCCAATGAATTACAACTTTTCTGCCACTAGGCCAGGCCTTGACCCTAGGGGACGGTGAACTTTGCCGATTCTAAGACTTGGGGGCTGGCATAATATGCTGACAGTTGATAGTTTTGCCAAAAATGGGTTTGCCGCTTGTCCTTAAAAATCTAAAGGCTACCAAACTTTTATTAAAAAATACCATTTGTCCTATTTGGATGGTGAACCAGTCAAGGGGAAAGAGAATATCATTTTATTTTCTTTTCTCTTTTACTTGGTATTTCACTTGAGGCTGTGTTTTCACTCTCAATCAAACTGGTCACACTCCACTTGGCGATTACTGCCCTATTTGTACTCTAATAGAATAGAAAAGTACTGATGAATAACCCGATTCAAGCAAAGCGACAAGGCACTAAGACACCCAAGACCAAAGGCTTAAGAAGGTCGTCGAAAGGTAAATGTGAGAAAAATAGCTTGGACGTGGCAAAGAAGATAAAGGCAAAGCCTTGCTACCCCTTGATTGAATCTGTAGCTAACCATAAGACTGTGTTATCTCTCAAGGCACCCATATCGGTAGAGGCTGGTTCCCAGCCCCACCTGGAACAATGAAAACCTTATGTTAGAACTGCCGGGGCTTGGGAAACCCCGAGACAGTTCAAGCCTTGTCAAGGTTTGTGGTCTTGAATGATCTCGAGTTAGTGTTCATCAGTGAAACAATACTCTTCAAGAATAAAGTTGGTAATGTCCATAGAAGATTAAATATGGTGGGTTGTTTTGATGTTAAAAAAGTAATAATTTTACGGGTTTAGTCCTGCTTTGGAAAGATAGTTTGCAAGTCAGTTTACTCTCATTTTCTAGTCTCGCATTGATGTTGAGGTGGCCCAAGAAAACTTTAAATTTTGTTTCAATGGAATGTATGGCACAGTCGATCGTCCAAGAAAACACAAAGAGTGGGAGCTCCTAGATAGGATTAAAAGGGAATCACAACTCTCATGGCTGCTAGGGGAGATCTTAATGACATCCTTTGTATGAATGAAAGAGCATGAGGGAGAAGGAAATCGAGGGCTGAGATGGATGCCTATGCTCTTGAAAGGAATGGCTTATGGGACATTAAACCTAACAGGGGCTTGTTCACTTGGCATTTTGCGGAGAAGGTTGAGACTCATATCAAGCCAAGGTTAGATCACTATGTTGCCTCAATCCCTTTGTTAAATATGTTTAGTCAAAGTGAAATCTCAACAGAATACACAAAAGATTCAGATCATAGTTTCCTCCTACTCAACACTAGTGGCATACAACAAATGGAGGAAAGGTATAGTGCATACTTCAAGTTTGATGTTTGTTGGGCTAATGAAGAAGAATGCGGGAACATAGTTAAAAGCTCTTGGAATAGTTTTGAGGCGAACACATTAGAAAAATTACAGATTATAGGGTAACACTTTAATGTGTGGTAATCGAAAAGAAGGAAAGTTGTCGTGTACCATAACAAACAACTTTAAAAGAGGATTGAGCACCTTTTGGAGCAAGACATTTCTGAGGACAACCTTGATGATCCTAGAAGCTCGAAAAAAGAATTGAAAATAATCTTGGACATAGAGAAAGTGTATTGAAAACAAAGATCTCGGGTAGTTGGGTGGAAGGAGTGGAGAACATATTTGAAATGGCAAATGATTTCTTTTCCAATCTCTACCAATTGGACAATGGCACAACCTCAGACTTGATCCTTCAAGCTATTGAGACATGCATAACACCATAGATAAACAACAAGCCATGTGCTGGATTCACAGTGGAGGAAGTAAAGAGTGTATTTTTTCAAATTCACCCAAAAAAGCCCTAGGTATGGATAGCTTACCAGCCTCTTTCTTTCGCAAATTTTGGCATATTCTTCATGTAGAGTTTACTACTATTTGTCTTGACCTTCTTGCGAGTAAAGTAAATATGAGTGATGTTAACCAAACTGTCACTGTTCTTATACCTAAACTAGATAATCCAACCCTCATAAAGTATTTTAGGCTAATTAGTTTGTGTAATGTGGTCTATAAAACATGTTCGAAGGTGTTTGTTAACATGTTGAAATCTTTCATATCTTTGTGTATTGTTGAGAACCAAAGTACTTTCATTTCGGGTAGACTTATCTCTGATAATGTCATTGTGGCTCATGAGTTATTCCCCTATCTTAAGGGTGCTAAAAATGGACCTAATAAAAGGGCGGCTATTAAACTTGATATGGAGAAATCATATGATAGAGTGTAGTGGCATTTTCTCACTGATGTAATGGCCAAAATGGGTTTTGCCTCTAAATGGATTAACATTGTGATGACTTGTGTAACTAGTGTTTTATACTATTTTAAGATTAACGGTGTCATTTCAGATACTATCAGACTATCTAGGGGATTAAGGCAAGGGAACCCTCTATCATCCTACCTCTTCCTCTTTTGTACATAGAGACTCTCAGCTTTGCTACTTAAAGAAAAAAAGAGGGCAGCATTAGGGGTGTTCGAGAAAGTCAGAATGGACCTGGTTAACCACCTCCTCTATGCAGATGATTGCCTCTTGTTCATTAAGAATTCGAAGAAGGAAGCAACAAGATTGAAACATTTACTCACGGTTTATGAAGCTTTCTTAGGGCAAAAGATCAATGTTGAGAAGTCATCTATCTACTTTAGCAATGGCATGAATACTCAGAGCAAGACCGATATCAAGGAAATATTGGGCATGACAGAAGATGAGATCCTTGGGCAATATCTAGGCCTCCCCCTCGTTGTATGGAAAAACAAAATAGAGGCTTTGGGTTACTTAGATGAAAAAGTCGACAAAAGAGTTTGCAACTGGACCAAGAACCTACTCTCATATGGTGGAAGCGAAATGCTCATCAAATTTGTGGCCTAAGTCATTATCACATATGCTATGTCTTTTTTTTGCTCCCAGGTTGTATCATTGATCCTATGGTTTCCACAACGAGAAGCTTTTGTGGTCTAGAAAATTAAAAGAGCGAGGATTACCACATGTGGCATGGCACAACCTATGTAAACTGACTTGGATTTTATGATTTAAAAATATTCAATCTCGACCTTCTTACAAAATAGGTTTAGAGATTGATTTGCAACAAAGAGTCAATATGTTACAAAGTGCTCTCAGCCAAGTACTTCCCCAAGGTAATGTACTCGAAGCTAAGCAAAGAGACAAGACTTCTTTTATTTGGAGCAGTATTTATAAGGCTAAATAGACAATTAAGGGGGCTTTTATTGGAGGCTAGGGACTAACAGTTCGGTTCAGATTTTCCAAGACAAATGGGGAAGTACCAAGCCTTTGACTATTGAGGGTAATCACTTGGATAGCCCCAACAATATGATCAAGTGTGGGGACTTCATGGTTCAAAATGTTGTTGCCTGAAATATGGTTAAACTCAATCAAGTGTTCTCAGATGTTGATGCCCACTTGATCAGCCATTGTCTCATAGCATACTTCTCGAGTGTCATGCTCATCTGTGGCCATCATTTATCTGGGAGCTACACCACTCGTTCTGGGTACAACTGGCTGTAGCTCTAAAAATACGAGGTAAGGGACTCACCTTCCATTTGGAAAGTAATGGTTAAGTTTCCCACCTTGCCCATGATTCATTTATTTGGATGGAGGCTTTGCCATGCGGCTTTTCCCATGGGCTACAAGCTTGCAGCCGCGAGAATTAATCAAGGCACTTGTAAAATGTGCAACATGGGATTGAAAGCGTGCCTACATGCATTTCGTGAATGCCTCATTCTCAAGAAAGCCTTTGATCTTTGTGCTCTCTCATCCCACTTGCCCAATGGCCGCTTTTCTAGTTGCAAAGCTTGGATGGAAGAGTCACTCAAGAAGCTGGATAGAGATCAATTCACTCTTCTAATCATCCTCCTTTGGAACCTTTAGAACCGAAGGAACAAGCTAATCCATGAAAATAAGTTCTTTCCTGCCTGAGCAGTGGTGGGCTATGCACAATTGCTTGCTTCGGACTATGCAGCCACACATGACCCCACAAATAGCCCAATTCCTTGTAGTCGTGCCACACGTTGGGCCTGCCCTTCCAATGACACTATCAAGGTAAATATGGATGTTGCCTTCTTGCCTAACAAGGGAACTGCTTCGATTGGTGTAGTAGCTCGTAACTTGCATGGCATAGCCTTTGACGCGAGAGCCCACAAGCTTCATGGGGTGCACACTACTGAGATAGCCGAGGCCTGCACCTTCACCCTTGAGCTACAGATCGCTATGAAAAATGATTGGCAACTTGCAACCATCGAAGTTGACTCTATGGCAATTGTCAACAAGCTGAATGTTGAGAAGCTTGACAGATCGATCACCGCTGCCTTCTTGCCTAAAGCGCATAACAAGCTTGCCAAACATGCCGGACTTAAGGTCAAACATGTGAGTCGAGAAGCCAATAGGGTAGCACACTCACTTGCCCACTGGTTATCCCTTTGTATTCTTATATGATGTTCCGGATTGTATATCAAACCTTGTAATCGATGATGCCATTCATGGCTAATGCAATACAATCCTTATTTCAAGAAAAAACTAAATAACATTTGGATCAAAGCTATGTTAAAAAAATAATTAAAAAAATGTATTCAAGAGTTACTCAGAGATTCTAACTAGAATTCATATGCTCCGTTTAAGAGCTTAGGTTTTAAATTTTGAATTTCATTAGTTGTCTAAATGGTAAGAGAATAATTTATACATTTTTAGGGGTGAGCATCAGACTCGAACAGATAAGTTCCGACCCGATCTTATATGGTTGAGTTTTTTATTAAAAAAATCGGGTTCAAGCCAGATGAAAAAAATGATGAATGTTGGGTCGAGTTCGGGTTTATGAGGAAAAATATTTGACCCGACCTGAGTATTTGTATAATTCATCCATATATTTAGGAGTGATTGCTATAATGTCCTCATTATAGATTTTTTTCAACTACATCCTTAATTTTATCAAATAAAAAATGGAGAATAGATATAATTACTATAAATATTCCTCTTTATATTATATTTCCTATTAACCCCCTTTATTTTATAAAAATTAGAAAAAATATTATTTTATGGTCGAAGGTAGGTTTTAATTCTAAAATTCGGGTCAGATGAAAAATCACCACATGTCGGGTTGGGTCGAATTGACCAAAAACTTAAATGTATAGTTGAACATTATGAATAAATAGTAAAAATTTAATCACAGTTGTTCATAAGATTTTAGTGGCCCAAAGGCAAACCTAAAAATTAAGCCCTAATAATAAATATTGAAACAAATTTTAAAAGTAGGCTTCTAATAATAAATATTAAAAAAATTAAATAGGTCCCTAATAACAAGTATTAGAAAGAAATTGGGTATCTAACAAGTATTGGAAAACATTAAATCTTAAGAGTATGTCTCTAATAACAAATATTGTAAAAAAAAAGTACTCCCATGATAACAAGTATTGGAAAAAAAATTTGGACCCTAATAACAAATATTAAAAAATAAATTTTAAGAGTATGTTCCTAATAACAAATATTGGGTAAAAAATTGAGCCCCTTATTACAAGTATTAGGAAAAATGGCTCTCTAATAACAAGTATTGAGAAAAAAATAAATTTTAAGAGTATGTCTCTAATAACAAATATTGAAAAACAAATTAGGCCCCTAGTAATAAGTATTGAAAAAATTAAACCTCTAATAACAAATGTTGGAGAAAAATTAGACAACTATTAATAAATAATGGAAAAATTAAATTTTAAGTGTAGGTCTCTAATAACAAATATTAGAAAAGAAATTGAGCCCTAATAGCAAGTGTTAAAAAATTGAGACCCTGATAACAAATATTAGAAATAATTGAACTACTCATAACAAATATTAAAAATTTAAATTTAAAAACAAATCTCTAATAAAAAGTATTAAAAATTAAACTATAATATTAAATATTATAAAAAAATACGCCTTGTGCGAGCGCCTCTTTTTCCTGTGCACAAGGACGACTCTGGATTCAATGGAATCTATAGTTGAAAGCATAAAAATATGGATTTATGAAACCCAAATCTACATCAGAAATTTCAAATTCACCGCTAAACATGCCTCTGACAAATCTAAGAATTTGATAAATGCTCATAAATGCTACTTTTCAAAATGCTTTTATTATCCATTTATACTACCTTTGAAATTAAGATCCAAACTAAAATTTCTTTGATATGTTTCAAATTTTCAATTCTAAGAGAACTCGAAATGAGTGCGTAACCAAGCAAGAAAACACCACAACAGTAAGGAGGGAGAGCCGCGCTGACACGGTGGCCAAAGGGTCGCGAATCTCATCATGTATTTGTTCTGAAACACTAAATATAATCGGAACCAATGAATTACTTTCAATCATTTTCTCTTGTGGCAACACTCACAACCCTACCCTACCTATATTAGGAGGGTGCAGGGCCTCCTTAAAAAGCAGTTAGCAAATTTGGTGAGACACATATGTTGCCTACCAACTTTGCTTTGTATTCGTTAACGGTGTAGCCAAAGTAGCTTCTGTTTAAGATTTATGATCTTACACAGCCGATGACCGTCTCATTCATGTCTAATGAGTTAGGTTTAGGGTTAATACATATTATGCATGGTTATTGATATCTGCAATAAGAACGATGACACATGCTCTCACAAAATAGAAAATTCAAGACGAGTTAAATCAAATGCTTATAAGGTAAAAACAATATCATAATTTGTACAAAGTTTGAATACTAGTGAATCATAACTACTGGTCCAAATCCTGGCTTTGTCCCGGTCATATGCTCAATAATATTTTTATGTTGTTTAAGTCTATCACTCAAATGCTTCCAATCATCCATTCCATCACTAGAATGTTTAATATTATCTTCATTTACGTTCAACTCATCATCTAAAGGCTCTTCAACACGTTGTGGAAAAAAATTATCTAAAGCACCATTTTGTGATTCTATTAATTCTTGCGTTTATTTTTTTTCTTTTTTCACTACCAGAAGCATATTTTTGATTTAAAAATATACTATAAAAAATATGAAGCAAAAAGTATAGAATGATAGAATAAATTGTTATGCCTCAAATTTGATTATAGTACATCAATAGTAAATTTCATAAACCATAATCTCCTTAAATATATGAATTTTTGCCCTCTTAAAATATCAAATCAAAATTATAAATAAAAAAATAGAATAAATTGTGAAAAAATAGCATAAGAAAGAGAGAAAATGGAAGAGAAATTGACATGTAAAGAACAAGAACAATACAAGGATTATTTATAGGTATATTTGAAATTTTTATTCTTATTAAAAATAAAAAATAAATCATTATTAAAATCTTAATAATTACCCTAAAACCTACTAATACCTAAACTAATTAAAAATTAATGGTACTTTTTTTTGCAAAAAATAAGTTATGGTACTTGATAGTAGATTGCTTGTAATTTTAGTTAAATTGTAAATTATTTAAAAAACAATAGTTCAAACGGTTATAAAAAAAATTAGTAATGATGTGGGCCATGCAACCATATGTATTCTAATTTTTAACATTGAATTTTTCACCCACTATACACACGTTTCATATATATATATATATATATATATATTGAGGTGGGCCCTCAAAATTCTTTAAACTCACCCAAGTCTTCTACTAACATATTTTCACATATTTAAGTGTAGCCCTATCAAAATGGGCCCTGGGCTGTCGGTCTTGCCCTGTGTACAACAATCCCTCATGCCCTGCAACACTAGTTTCGCCATCTTCTTCTTCTTCCTGTATTTTCTCAACAAAAATCACCCCATCAGGCATTGAAGTCTCGCCTTTCTCCCATTTTTGTTTCACCAAAACCCAGTTGCTTTCATTGGTCTTTTCCGTCCGGGTTCTCGTCGTCAGGGTACACGTGGACCAAGAGAGGCGATGTTGACAACTTCTTGACGATATCCACGACCGAATCTCTCATCCACTCTTCGATCTTATCGTGCATCAACTGGTTATGTTTCTTATCTTGTTGTTTGGGCAATGGTTGAAGACTTAACTTGGACGTAGAGATCTTGGTCTACGTTCTTGGTTTAGACGATTGTGGATTTGAAACCATGAGAGAACATGGACGGCCGTTTGGGTTATGGGAGGGTTCTTGGCGTTGAAGACAAATGTTTCCACCGCAAGAAACACCGCCCACCACCGCCATTATCGATATTCTTGTTCCCCTGAGAAATTAATTATAGTTTGCCCAAGGTAACAACAACAACAATAATGAAAAGAGATCGACAAACAAAACAAAACTGGTCTTTTATTAGATTAGATGAATGGGGTTTGATTGATTTATAGAGAGAGGTATGGGTTTTCTGTAAGCGTTCCTTTGAGCTTTGGATTGGACTCGTAGAATCTAAAGAGGGGTGATGGTGAAAATGGTGAAAGGGAGGGTTTTTTTTTTGAGAGGGTGAAAAATAAAGTTTTAAAAATTTGAGGGTCAAATTTAAAATTAATTTTTTATTAACGTGTCACGTCATCGTAATAACGGGGATTACCAAAGGCTAACAATTGGGTGAACAAAACAGTAACGGTGGAAAACATAAGTGGCAAGAAATTTTTTTTCAAATTGGTGACCAATATAGAACAGGCTCTAAACATAAGGGACCTCAGTTGAAGTTTAACCTTATGGTTAATTTTTATTGGAAAATTTACGTAAATCATCACTAAACTTTACTCTCAAATCTATTTGGCATAAGGCAAAAAAATGTCCCTAACGTTTGACTGAATAATCACATTGCCCCCTATTCTTTTTTAAGCAACCCAGCCCTCATTTTGAGTCAAAATAGCTTCTCCATGAATAAAAACTATTAGTCAACTAACGATAAACATCTTGAAATAACTTGACCGAATGACACGTCAAAAAAATATTTTAAATTATATACAATTTTATAAAAAAATTGACTGATATGTCATTCTATAAAGTCAGCATATTTGCCTATATGACAGTGTTATCACGGCGTGCATCGCCATATAGGTTTGGCACATCATTTCAAGCCATTTTACCGTTAGTTGACTAATATTTCCCATCTGTTGAGGGGTCATTTTAACCTAAAATGAAATGTTGAGGGTTAAATTGCTTCAAAAAAAGAAAATGGGTCAAAATGACTATTCAATCAATCATTATGGGCATATATTTGGCATTATGCTGATCTATTTTGGTTATTGAAGCTTCAAAACGTTCAATTTACTCATTGAAATTCAGACATTGAACGTTTTTGTCACTCCTCCGTTAACTTTTTGACAACGTCTATTTACCAGTGAAGGAAAGAACTTGTCCAGGATCTAAATGTTGAAAAACTTCATCAACACGAGAGAAGCAACATACTGAGAACCGAGCTCCATCCGACGACGAAGGAGGGAAATCGACGAGAGTAAAACCAGAGTGTTTTTGGCCAATTTGTGAATTTCAAAGCACTTTCCAATAAAATGGAGGTCAAATTTAGACTCAGGGGGTGAGACGAATTGACTGGTGAAATTTTGGAAGCGAACGACCACTATCTACAACCATTTGAGGTTTAAGAGTAACAAAAAAGTTCAATGCTTAAATTGTGGCAAAAAGTGTTCAATGTCTACATTTTAGTGAGAAAATTGAATATTTTAAAACTCAATGACCAAAATAAGTTTAAGAGTAAAATTTAATGGTGATTTACGTAATTTACAAAAATATGTCAAATTTACCCATGTTAAAAGCCCAAAGTAGATGGGGACAACTAGGTTAAAAGCCCAATATATAATGGGCTTTTACAAAGAAAAGAATAGCTCTACGAAAGGCCGCAAAACCAATTTTAACGTTTGCAAGTCTAATACAAGTTGAAGTTTCGCATTTCCCTGATTCATTCATTTAATTACATACTCCTCGGCCTAATGCTTTACCTATTTATTCCTTTTTTTTTATAAAATTTATTCCTTTATAAATTGCAATCAATTATGTAAAGGATGGAATAGTGAAGTTTAATGAGCTAAATCAAACAACATGTTTTGTACTTGGGATTAAATATGGGACCATGGAGGTTGTAGGGAAAACATAGATAAGGTGTTATAGTTGTCAACTAGCATTTAGAATGACAGTGACGATGTGTTAGAATATTATATGGTTAGAAATCAATATTTAAAAATATATTAAGGATTTGTTGAGAGATTTTTCGATTATACGATTGGTTTGAACCCTTCAACAACAAGAAATTTTATTGTATTTTTTAAGTGTTTATGAAATCTTTTAGTCTTATCTCAATTTTTAAGTGTCTCGGAAACATCTCAACTGAGAAGAACACAATCCATAGATCGTGTCGTACTTATTATGACTAGGAGTGCTTATCGAGCGAGTCAATCGCGAGTTGAATAGTGTTTGACTCGTGCTCGTTAAAAAAAATATCGTTGATTGACTCGACTCGTTACTCGTTAAGCTCGATAAAATTTTGCTCGACTCGTACTCGTTAAAAATCTCGTTGCTCGTTAAGCTTGCGAAAATTTTTACCTTGTTTTTTTTTTTTCAAATATAGGTTAAAACTAGTAATACTATTAGAGCTTAATGTAAACATAGAAATTCAAAATAATGTGAGGTCTGAGGAGATAAATAAATGAACATGTCATGACCGAGATAGAGATGAAGTCGTTAGTCGAGTTTGAGAATCTTTTTATTTTTTCAACAATCTTCGATGAATAACAAAGAAGAGAATGCCTTAGGAATTTCAGGATTTTAACTTTCAGTCGTATTTTTTTATTTGAGAAGTGGAAACTGGAAACTTTTCCCTTTTTTTACTTTATACATAAAGTAATAATAAAAGAAAAAAGAAAGACTTTAATAAAAAGAAAGGAAAGATTGATTATTATAATTTAATTTCTTATTAATACAAATTAACTTTTTTTAATTCTTAGGAAATACAAAACGTTTTCGAAATTTGAAATCAAAGTTTTTTAAGGTAACCACCAAAAAAATCATAAAAGACTATAAAAAATAACTTGCTACTCACGAACTTATCGAGTCGAGCTGGGCCTTGCTTGACTTGACTCGTTAAGATCTTGAGTCGAATATTAACTGAGTTTTGATCGAGTCGAGCTCGAGTTGTTTGCGAGCTGCTCAACTCAATAAGCAATCCTAATTATGACATAATTTATATGTCAAGCCATTGTATGTGATAAACTCCAATCGATCTATACGGAGTGCTACAATAACCTAATTAAAGAATTTGAAGATTTAAAGGACCCAGTTTAAAAGTTTGATGAACTTAGAAGATTAAATGACATGAAATGACAAATCGGAGGCAAAGTGCGCCCAGGAGGAATTGAATCCGTGCCCTTAAAAAAATAGAGGGATTAGTAAATTGAGGATGACATGCCGGACGGTGGAGTGTGGACTAAACTTGTAAGTGGTTCCCACCTCACAGGAAAATGGCTAATGCTGAAGGCGTAAAGCTACATTGCCAAATAAATATAATACAAATAACATGTTAAATATTAAATTTATATAATCCATCTAATATATCCCTGAATAATATCAAACCCTCAATTGAGTTTTCGTTTAATAAATGAATCAAACACTAATTTACTTAAAAAATATTGTAAAATGATCATTAATATTATTATATAAATATTTTTTATTTTTATATTTTATATCATTTTTAAATAAAATAATTTATAAAATATTATCTAAAAGAACAAGTACTTAAAACTGAACATGCCAATGTGCCATAAGAGTTATATTCATTTTTTAAAGTTAGTGTTGATAGTTTTTACCATTCATCGTCGTTTTTTGGTGTTGTTCGTATCTATCTTTTGTTTTAAATTTTTGATTGAGTTTTTAACATTTTTATTTTATGGTCCTTATATGATCTCAAGTAGCTAATTTTTGTTTTAATGGTTATAGAAAAATGTTTATATTATATGTTTAATTTACGTGTATAGTTGTAAACTTTCATTATAATTTTAGATATTTTCTCATTTAAAAAAACTAGCGGCTTTTATAAAAAAAAAAATATTCGATATATATATCTTTAATATGAATGTTGACCCATAAGTGTTACGTAAGAGGTAATTGCATCATATGTACCCAAACTATTACCCTCATTTTAAATTGGTCCTTAAATTTTTAAACATTCCAATTGCATCCTCAAACTATGACTCTTATTCTAAATTGGTCCCTAAATTTTTTAGCATTCCAATTTCATCCCGAAAGTATAACTCCCATTCTAAATTGGTCCCCAAACTTTTGAACATTCCAATTTCATTCCCAAAATCTTCAAATTATTAGTATATACTAATCATATATCCTATGTTAATGAAATCTTTATAAAACTATTTATTGTCATGTAAATATTGGTGTCTATGATGTAATAATATGATGAGTAATAAACGGTGATTTGAGGATGAAATTGAAATGTTCAAAACATTGGGGATCAATTTAGAATGTGAGTCATAGTTTGAGGACAAAATTGAAACGTTTAAAAGTTTGAGGATCAATTTAGAATAAGAGTTGTAGTTTGAGGATGCAATTGGAATGTTTAAAAATTTATGGATTAATATAGAATAAGAGTCATAATTTAAAGACATGTGATGCAATTAACTTGTTACCTAAATAAAAAAAATTTGATAAAGAAAGAGATACTACCATGTGCCTCATTAAAAAACCCTAAACCTAGTTGGAGGAAAAGAGTACACATGGTAGTATGGGCGAGAAATTACAAGAAAACAACAATAAAACCCTAAACAAGACCTTCCAAATCAATGTACAAAGCTACTAACACCTGCTGGCGGGTTCGGGAAGAGCCAAATACCCGCGCCTTGGTCAACATTCATGTATTGAACACCAAACTACCTATGTTGGGCTCGAATGTCATCAACCGAATTGCCAAGAGGAGGTGAATTGGATTTTTGAAGTGGTGGTTGAAAAGCTAAGAAATAAAAATATCGATATAAAGATTTAGAGTGGTTCGACTTCTAAACCAAGTCTACTTCCACTACCTTAGCTATCCACACTAAGGGTTTTTCAAATCCACTAGATTTGCTTTCTTTTGAGGACAAAGAGTAACCTTATAACCCCTTAAGGTTTGCACCCTAAAACCTTAGGACCACACTCTCTCAAAGAGATTACAATTAAAGCAAACTGAAAAACCTCACTTAGGAAAATTGTTTGCACTCTCAAGCACTCACCCAAAGCCTAAACACTTGAGCAAGTATAATAGTTTAGCTCAACAAGTTTTCTCTACAAGAAATATGACGATTTAAGCTCTAACAGAATTTTCTATATACAAATGAATGTTGGTAGATGTTGTTATTTCTTCCATGGATGCTTGAAGACTTCTTTAAAATCCTCTAATGAGTTTGTGACCGTTACTAGCCGTTGGGGTTGATTTGAAGCCAACGGGGATATAATTTCCAGCATTAAATGTTCTTCTGGTGTAGAGGGTATCAGTACTTGGGATAGGGTATCAGTACCTGCCTTAAATAGAAAAAGTCATTAGACACATTTAAGAAGGGTGTATCGGTACTAAACCTTAGGGTATCAGTACTCGCCCTTGCGTAACCGTACTGAAGGTTAGTAGCAGTACAAAAACATGCTACTGGAATTTTCCAAAACAAAGTGTATTGGTACTCAGCTTAGCCGTATCGGTACAAGTCAGTGGGTATCGATACCAGGGATAGGTACTGACATCTAGTTTTTGACTTTAAAACACTTTGAAAATATTTGTTTAAGTTAAAAACTCTTCAAAAACATTTCAAACATATTTTTCAAGTTATTTGGACTTTGAATAATTTTTGCAATAGTTGAATTGAGTCTAAAAATATTTTGCAATTTGTTATATCAAAATCTTTATCTCAACAATCCAAAATGTGCTAACTTAGCCAGGGCATCAGCCACCCGGTTCCCTTCCCGAGAGGCCTTAAGACTATCAAATTCTAGGACAAGCCTCCTAGCGTCCATGCTCCACACATGCTAGAGGCCTATAAATACCCCCATAGCCCAGCTTCCAAAGTCGAGCAACGACCAAAAACCTTAGAGTAACTAGAAATCCACTGCCTCTCACTGTCTTAAAGCATACCACCACAAGAAGCACAACCATCCTAGGCCTGACTCGAGCCATCTATGTTTAGCTTCCACCAACCTCTCAGAGGGGGATAATTTAACCTGCAACATGTCGCTCAAGTGTTTAGGTAGAGCTGGTTGTATTGTCGAGGCCAAAGTCACTGTCGCATCTTTCTTGACTCGATTAGGCCACTTCAACACCAATTTCAAAATGATATGCGAGTGTTCAAATATTGAAGCATTGTGTCTACGCCACACACACCAAAGCACTACAACAAATAAATGGTCTCAGTCATTAGGATTAATTGCAAAATAGTGAGGATGTACCAAATTAATCTGAATCCAATTAGCAATATCCAAAGCAAGAAATTCAATCAACTTCTCAGGCTTAATGAGCGTCTGGTAGATTGAGAGAGCTTGAGGGCACCAACGAAAGAGAATGTAATCTTCTTAACCTGGTCTAGCCGAAACTGAGCTAAAAGAGCCACATTAGGTTTACCGAAGAAAACCTGAACTAATAACCTAAACTGGGTCTATTTTTTTCTTTTTATCTTGTCTAAATGCATTGATTTAGATCCTAGGGTGAACACACATCAGTGGATACATTATATTGCAATCAGATTACAAAATAGGGTTCAATTGCTCAATCATGCACTTTAAGGACCGAAATGTAATTTTTATAAATTACAAGAACTTAATTAACAACCAAGTTACCAATCTATCATTAATCCAATTTCATGCTTACATGTCAAATTCCAGCTTAAAACAATCATCCAAACTCATATAATTGCATACATAACATTTAGGGACTAAAATATGCTATTTTAAACTTAAACAGACAAAACACAAGAAGACAGAACTGCGTATTGATGCGAGCCAGCCCGTACCGATATGGTATAATAAACTTAATGGCTATTCGTACCGATAAATATTAGCTCGTATTGATACTGTGTGCAAGATAACCCGTACTGATACGGTGATACCCCCATACCGATCCCTTAAGAAAATATTTCAAAACCTAAATTCCAGTAGCTAGAAGGCGTACCGGTACAGGAGCCTATGTATCAAAACTAGTATTAACTTTCCCCTAGGCGTACCGATACAGTGGCTAGGTGTACCAATACCCTTTGTAATTTTTTTATGATCTAAGCCTTCCCAGACCCCGCGTATCAAAACCAAAAGACCCGTACCGGTACACGAAGGCCTGTAATGACCTCTAGGTCCAACATATGGCACTTTGGCCCACTCTAAACACAATCAACATTTACCTAAACATCATAATTCATCAGAGACATACTTTATGTACTAATTCAAGCATTTTAAGCAAGCCAACAAGCATAGATAAAAAATCCACAATATTTATAAGCATGCTTCCTACTCAACATCCAAAACATAAATCTAAGCATACATCAAGCATTTTAAGCCTTAAACCAAACTGAAACAACATTTAAAACTTGACAAATAAAGAGTTTAGCAAACAACCCTCCCAAACAACAATTTACCATATTGTCTTTATTATTACGAGTCTAAATCGAAACCATACTTTCAAATATCAAGTCCTTGGATTCCTCCTTGATTGCTGCCTCCAAACCTTTAATTCTCCACATTGATGAAAAAAGAGAGCGTAAGCATACTAGTCTTATTGAGGAGTTACCTAAGAAAAACCATCATCAATGCATTTAAAACCATTTAACAATCCACTTTGAAAACCATTTTTAAAACATCTTTCAATACATTGTCAATATCATCATGCCTTGCAAAACCATGTACTTAACATATCCAAAACATGCACATTAAATCATATGCAACATGTATAATGGATTAACAACAAAATCCCATCTGCTACATTCAATTTAAGCTTTCCCATGCATAACTACCAAATACAAGGCTTAAAGAGTAAAACATGTATAATCCAACATTATACAACACAATCCATCAATATGATATATCATCAATCATATTGGCTTACAAGTGATCATCAACCAAGTTTCACTTTACAAAATATAACATCGAATACACGGATTCAACAAGTGTCCTCCCAACACTTCATACAATCTCAACTAAAATCATATAAAGTTCATCAACGTGAGTTTTCAGTACACATAAACCCCTCCACCGTTGTGGTACTCATGGTGGAGTTTTCGGCACACATAAACCCCTCAACACCACTCATCGGCTAGATGTATAATCCACTAACGGGAGTCTTCGGTACCATATAACCCCTCAACCGTTAGGGTACTTGGATGGAGTTTTTGGTACACATAAACCCCTCAACATCTAAGGCGACTTTTTATAGTATACTATCAATCCTATGGCCGGCCAACTATATCCGATAACACTTTTAAACCACATCGGTTGCCAATATAATTTATTTCATTAACATTAACTCACTATTTTCATATGCATCAATCAAAACCTTTTATCCAATGCATTCAACCATGCATTAACCAATGTTTAAAAATATTATCACAACATGCATTACTTCCAAATGCATCATCATAATTATGTAACAATTTTCCAGTATTAAACCATGCTCAAATCATGCATATAACAGTGAGAAACAAATCATCAAAATAAGTGCATTAAAACCATTTGCCAAACTGAGATCGAGAGAAAAATCATCATTTACTTACTTACGAGCTTAGACCAGTGTTTCAAGCTTAATCTAAACTCCCAACTATAACTTTCAAACCTTTGAAAAGTTACAAACCATGTTCTCATTCATCGACACGCAAAGTCTCGCTTGTTGATATGGTAATTACGCCTTCAAAGCTTCTGGATCTCCCGTTCAAGCTTGAGGTCCAACCTCCCCTGTTTTTCCATAACAAAACAAAGGATCCAATGCATTAAAATGCATTTACAACCCAGCAAAAACATTCTATATCAAACCTCATCAATCTTCACTCAATTACCCAACCACAACAATCGAAAACAACACTAAAACAACTACAAACATAACCCAGCCACAAACCACGAATCTCAACATTTACTTAACATCAATTAACATCCAAAAACACAATTACCACGTCCTTATACCTCTAGAATACATTAAACATCCACAACTCCCCAAAAACTCATAACTAACAACCTAAAAAATTAGAGATTCACCTAGTTTCGGGATTCCAATGTTAAAACCATCTTATTAACATTATCAAACATCAAAATCATGTTCTAATCCAATCAAGAACCCAACAAAACATATCCATAATGAAGATCAATCAAATACATTAATTAAAGCTTGATTTAACCATTTTCTATAATTAAATCATTGAAACTCATTAGAAATCATATGGAAAGGATCAATAACTTGGGAATTTCAGTAAAGAACCTTATATTATAGGAGAATAACGAAGCTCACCTCTAACTTTGGCTTTCCCTTTAATTGGATGATTTTTCTGGAGAAAACAAGATCAAATCAATAAAGTTTTGTTAGAAAATCATCAAGAACTCATTTGAAAATAAAAGAATGTTGAAATCAAGTAGTTACCTGAGAAAATTTAAGTAGAAAAGAGTGTTTGGCTGGAGAGAATTTGAGAGAAAATCTTTTAAAGAAAAGTTTGTTACGTAAAGTTTACTTTTGAAAATTAATTTTAAAATTAATTCTCCAAGCCTATTTATATCCTTTTAAAACCTTTAAAACATCCAATTAAGGAGAAAAGTCTGATATTAGACTTTGGTCAAATAGCTCCTTAAAGATTCTAAGTTTTAACCCTTTTACAAAACAATCACTAAAAATAGGTCTGAAACTTTACATTTTGGTCACTGGCCCAAAATGTCGTGTAATACCCCAATAATTGGTTAGTGAATAATTTGCAAAGAATTAAAAGTTGGTGGTTTTAGTTTAGTGACTAAAATGTAAAATGTTAAAGTTTGGTGACCAAAGTGAAAAGTTGAAAAAATTTCAAGGACTAACATGGTAATTTTCCCAATAATTATTTTTGTTCTATAAATAAATAGATCACATAAGGGTGTGAATCGAATATGAAATGGTTGATTCGATCTGATGTTTCTATTATTGGGAAATTACAGTTAAAATTTAAATAGAATTCGGGTAATCGTATGAGCTAGAAATATGATGAAATTTTGAAAGGAGTTATAAGAGGACTTGAAGAACATAACATTTCATTTTGGAATCGTTTTTGATCGAATTAGATTTGATTGAAGGCATTATTTTATTATAATACATAAATGGCATTTTTGTGAATACATGGATTCATTAATGGCATTTTAGTTATTTTGCCCATGCTTTTTAATTAAAGATGATTATGGAAAAGTGAAATTAATAGGTGTCAACACCTAATTGGATATAATTAAGGGGCAAAATGGTAACTTTGCTATTAAGGGAGAATTCTTATATTAAGTTAAATAAATGCCATTTGGCATTAGAAATTAAGAAAGAAAAAGGTAGAATTTTCTCATCTTTTCTTCCTCTTGGCCGGACCACCCTAGACAAGGTAAGAAAATTTTTTGATTCTATTTTTGGCTTGATTTGATTAGTTTTTGGTTTAAGACATGAAATAGAGAATTAATCTCCATTGAATTCTCTTTTATTTGGTATAACTTTTGAGTGGTTTCCATGCTTATATGTTGAGATTAGAGATTAGGGTTTATGAAGAGCAAGTTGGGATTTTAAGTTTTATGGATTAAATTGATCGAATATGAGGTTGTGATGTTGTTTCATGCTTGAAATAGTGACAATTTCTATGAATTGTGTTGTAGGTTATTTTTGGGAAAATTGAAAAATTAGGGGAAACTCTTGCAAAATTTTTATTTGAATGGGAAGTGATGTGAGAAGCTTGAATATGATGTTTGGAGGTTGAGTTTATGCTTGAATCAAGTTGGGAAATTTGGAGAAGGTGACCTTTGGTATTCGGCTATTAGAGGAAATTAAGGGAAAATTATGGAAAAATTTTCCTAAAGATCTAATTGATGTAAGAATGAATTTTTAAGCTTTGGAATGTTGTTTGGACTAATAAGGAAGTTTGTAAAGTGTTAAGGACCAAATTGTAATTTTAAGGAAATATGAGGATTAAGTGGAAGTTGAGTTAAAGATTGATGTATTGAGCTTGAATGTTTAGTTGGAACACATGAAAGTGTTATGAAGTAGTTGGAATTGAAGATTTATGACAAATGACTATTTTGAAAGATTTAGAAGTTTTGAAGTTAACATTGATATTATAATATGAAGTTGGTATTAAAATAATTATTAGGAATATTATTTCTAATATGTATCAATGTTAGTATAATACTAACATGTACTTTGAATCGTATGTGTTGTTAAATGTTGTGTAGATCGTAATCGAGATACAAGCAGGGTTGTGGATAAAGAGAAAGTACAAGAGTAAAGTCAAAAGTAATAGTACAGTTTACTAGTGAGGCAACAAGTGAGCGCATTCCTATTTACTTTATTATAATATGAGGATGACTTGCGATAAGTCAACCTCGAGTGTTGAAAAGAAATAGGATTTGAATAGTAAACTATATACATATTAAATGCTTTAAAATGAATTATAAAGATTCCAGGTATGAACTACCCAATGCATTTTTTATATGTTATAGTGATATGTCTTTATCTATTGATATTATTGAATAAGTAAAGAGATCATAATAATGAATTGGTTAAAAGCCCATTGTATGATTATTGAGATTCTTGGTATAATTGGCATGCCAATGAGGTGGAGTATATTGATCTAGTGATACAGTGATTTATTATGGCACAACATATTAGTTGATGTCGCACATGTGCATACTCAACAGTGACTCACATACCATGCATTCTCATTTACTTTACATTGGGCTATAATTCAATTAAGAGTGAAAGTGCAGAGAATGATTCAAGTGAAAATGAATTTTCAAATAAAAAGTTACTTTGTTATAACTTGTCTTACATATATATATATATATATATTTGAGATGTACATGTTACATAATAGTGGAACGACTTTGACAAGTCAGTTTTTACGATTTTGTAATCCTATATAATATATATATATATATATTGTATTTTATTTTTTATGTCACTTCTTTATAGTTAAATTATTTTATGTTGACTCACTAAGTATATACTTGGCGTGTGAATGTTTCATGCGTAGGTAAAGAGCGTAAGGAGTAAGGAGCAGCAGTAGAAGACATCATCTATTTTGAAAGCGAAACATCAATATCATTATGACATCTTCGATGTTACTTTTGATATTATTAGTCGGCATGTAAATTATAAATATTTTGAGCTGCTCTGATATGAATATGTTTAGTAAAGAAATAATTTAATCGCATTTTATTTGATATCCAGATGATTTTTAATTTAGGCAGTTTTAGGTAGTTTTATTAATTATGTGAATTAGAAGTAAACTGCCTAGTTGATGCTTGAATCTAGGTTTGAATTTAACGTAGAAATATTAAGTTTAAATTTTACGCGATTAAATGTTATTTTAGTTAAGGAGTTAATTGTTTATATTTAAAGAAATAAAATTTTATCGATTTTCGAAGTAAGAACTATTGTACAAGTATCATGTGACATCTCTAACTCGTATTCAGTGATAGATACGGGTAAGGGGTGTTACATTTATTGGCATCAGAGCTATAGGTTTAGCCGGTTCTCGGCTAAATAGAACTTGTTTTTGTTGAAAAGTGTGTACACGCCACTAGAATATCAATATTACTAACCTGATGTTTATATAATTGATGAATGTCACTCCTTACTAATGTAGTAGTTATGTGGTTATAGATGTCTGATTCAGGAAGTTCTAGACGAGCTACGAAACAGGAGGTTCCGAAAGAAGCCGGTAGTGGAAACAATAAGGTTAATAATAACCCTCCCGCTCAATTGGAACAGGAAAGAGCACCAACACAGTAGGGAATGCGTGTGCAAGATCAGGGAACTTTTCTTCAGGCTTTGGAAACGGTTCTGACACGTTTTCAGCCACCAGCTCCCCTGCTCCTCGGATGTCAATTGCTAAAGAACTAAAAAGTCTAGGAGCACCTGAATTTAAAGGAGAAACAGATGATGGTCCCATGGCTACCGATATGTGGTTAAATGATTTAATGATCATGTTAGAGGGATTCCACTGCTTGGAGACTGATAAATTGGATGGAGCTGTCTCATTGCTTCGAGGTCAAGCTAGATTTTGGTGGACAAATGTTACGATGCGCATCCCTTCCGAGTGGGTTACTTGGCAATTTTTCTTGGAAGAATTCAAGAATAAATATATTGGAGTTCAATTTATTCGGGAGATGAAACAACAATTCCTCAGCTTGAAGCAAGGAAATCGGACTATATATGAGTATGAGTGTGAATTTAACAAGTTGAGCCGGTTTGCAGCAGAATTGATTCCTACTGAAAAGGATCGATGTGATTGGTTTATTGAAGGTTTGAATAAGAGACCAAAAGAATTATTGGTGGCATTGAATCTGCCTACTTTTCAAGAAGTGGTGAATCGAGCCAATGCGATGGAACGCGTCCAATTAGAGGATATGATAGAGTAGACCTCGCAATCAACAAAGAGACCAGGAACCTCTTCAACTTCTTTTTCATCTAAATGGAATAAAGGTTTTGGTTCTTGGAATAGGAATAAATCTGGATCTGCTGCATTTTCTTGTAAATGAGGCAATGTTGGAGGAAATAGACAAGCACATGCTGCTAATTCTGGTGTTGGTTCATCATCCCAGCTTAGATCTCAGCCGTGTGATATTTGTGGCAAACGTCACCCAAGCGTATGTTGGATGGTGACAGGGGCATGTTTTAAATGTGGAAAAGTTGGTCATTTTGTGAAAGACTACCCCTGATATCTGGAGAAAGACCTGTGCAGATAGAGAAATCTGTAGTGATGCCACAGAGGAGTAGAGGAAGAGGCAATTCTAGAAAACCATCTGAGTCCGCTTCACAGCTGGAAATACGTGCATCATCTCAAGTTTTTAATATCAGGATAGATAAGGATCGTGATGATCCAGAAACCATTGCAGGTACATTCTATCTTTTTGATAAGCCTGTATTGGTTTTGATTGATCTTGGTTCTACACATTCGTACATTAGCATTGAGTTAATTAAAGAAAGAAATATTTCGTTAGAGTTTATCTCTAGTGATATAGTAGCGAAAAATCCATTGGGTCAAAGTGCGAGAGTGAATCGAATATGTAGAAACTGTCTGATAAAGGTGCAAGGAATAGAGTTTCCGGCAAATTTAATGGAACTACCTTTTAAAGAATTCTATATAATTTTGGGAATAGATTGATTATCTTTTTATCGTGCCATTGTAGATTGTCATTTGAAATGATTTATATTGAGGGATTTGAAAGGTGCTGAGGTAATGGTAGTTGGCGAAAGGATGAATCCTCTATCTAATGTAATTTCAGTCATTTCTGTGAAGAAGCTACTATTAGAAGGCTGTCAAGATTTTCTAGCTAATATAGTGGATACTCGAACTTCTACAGTTAAGTTGGAAGATATTCCTATTGTTCGAGAATACCCAGATATATTTCCGAATGAGTTACCAAGATTACCTCCAGATTTATAAGTAAAATTTAAAATAGAAGTCTTACCTAGTACTACACCTATATCAATGGCTCTATATAGAATGGTTCTGACTGAGCTTCGAGAGTTAAAAGCGCAATTGCAAGAATTGTTCGATCGAGGGTTTATAAGCCTAAGTGTGTCACCTTGGGGCGCACCAGTGTTATTCATGAAAAAGAAAGATGGATCTATGCGATTATGCATTTATTACCGCCAGTAAATAAGGTGACAGCGAAGAATAAGTATCATCTTCCGAGGATTGATAATTTTTTTGATCAATTAAAAGGTGCAACTGTGTTTTCCAAAATTGATCTTCGATCTGGATATCATCAGTTGAAGATTCAAGAAGAAGATATTTCAAAGACGGCTTTCCGAACTCGGTATGGACACTATGAGTTTGTAGTGATGCCATTTGGATTAACTAATGCTCATGCAGCATTCATGGATCTAATGAAACAAATATTTCAGCCATATTTGGATCGATTTGTGGTGGTATTTATTGATGATATTTTGGTATATTCAAAGACAAAAGAGGAACACGATGCTCATCTTCGTGTTATTCTTCAGATCTTCCGAGAAAAGAAACTATATGCTAAGTTATCAAAATGTGAATTTTGGTTATTAGAAGTTACTTTTCTCGGCCATGTGGTTTCAGCAGAGGGGATAAGAGTAGATCCCAAGAAAATACAAGCTATAGTTGAATAGAAACCTCCGAAGAATATTTCTGAGGTTTGAAGTTTCTTGGGACTGGTTGGTTATTATCGAAGATTTATAAAGAATTTCTTGATGATTGCCTCTCCGCTAACTATGCTATTAAGAAAGGATGTGTCATTTCTTTGGATGGATAAGTGTCAAGAAAGATTTGAAACATTAAATAGGATTTAACTGAATCCCTGGTATTAGTGCAGCCAGAATCAGGTAAGGATTTTGTAGTGTATAGCGATGCTTCTTATAACGGATTGAGATGTGTACTCATGCAAGAGGGAAATGTAGTGGCTTATACTTCCAGATAGCTTAAGACGTATGAAAGGAACTATCCCAACCATGATTTAGAGTTGGCAGCGGTTGTATTTGCTTTAAAGATATGGCGTCATTATCTATACGGAGAACGATGCTATATCTATACGGATCATAAAAGTTTAAAGTATCTGTTATCTCAAAAAGAGTTAAATCTGAGGCAGAGAAGGTGGATCAAACTTTTAAAGGATTATGATGTGGTTATTGACTACCATTCAGGTAAAGTGAACGTGGTAGCCGATGCCCTCAATAGAAAGACCTTTACTACCTTGAGAGCTTTAAATGCGATGCTAGCTTTGAAAGAAAATGGCGCTTTGATTGTTGAATTAAGAATAATGCCTGTTTTAGTAGATCGAATAAAGGAGCTTCAGAAAAGAGATATGAAATGTTTGTCAAGATTCAAACAAGTCGAAAATGGTGAGATCAAAGATTTTGAAGTTAAGTCTGATGGATGCTTGTATTACCGAAGAAGAATTGTTATTCATGAAGACGAAGAACTAAAGAAATGACTTCTCTTTGAGGTGCATTATAGTCCTTTGACCATGCATCCAGGTGGAAACAAGATGTATCAAGATCTTAAGAGACGATTTTGGTGGCCAGGAATAAAAAAAGCTATAACTGAGTTTGTTTCGAAGTACCTGACTTGTCAACAAGTAAAAGCAGAGCATCAGGTGCCTTTTGGTTTATTGCAACCAATTTTCATTCCTCAATGGAAATGGGAAAGAGAACCATAGATTTTGTGTCAGGGCTACCTTTGACTCCAAGCAAAAAGGATTTAATTTGGGTGATTGTTGATAGATTGACTAAATCAGCGTACTTCATCCCCGTATGAACAGATTACTCTATGGACAAATATGTTGAGTTGTATATTAAAGAAATAGTTCGACTTCATGGAGTACCAATATCGATTGTCTCTGATAGAGATCCAAGGTTTACTTCCAGATTTTGAAAGTCTTTACATAAGGCTCTGGGTACTCGACTCAATTTTAGCACAACCTTTCATCCTCAAATAGATGGACAATCAGAGTGAACTATTTAGATTTTGGAGGATATGTTAAGGTCTTGTGTGATTGAATTCAAAGGATAGCGGGAGAAGTACTTGTCATTAGCGAAATTATCTTACAATAACAGTTATCAAACAAGTATCAAGATGGCACCTTATGAAGCCTTATATGGAAGAAAGTGCATGACTCATTTGAATTGGTACGAGTTAAAAGATCGAGACATCATAGGTCATGATCTTATTAGAGAAGCCGAAGACAAGGTAAAGATTATACAAGATAATCTTAAGATAGCCGTCGATCGACAAAAATCATATACTGATTCAAAAATAAAAGAAATTGAATTTCATGTGGGTGATAAAGTGTTTCTTAAAGTATCACATTGGAAGAAAATATTGTGTTTCGGGCGAAAAGGAAAGTTGAGTCCAAGATTTATTGGACCGTATGAGATTGTAAAAAAAGTTGGT
The DNA here is from genome assembly GCA_019671005.1 of Hibiscus mutabilis. Taxonomy (NCBI): domain Eukaryota; kingdom Viridiplantae; phylum Streptophyta; class Magnoliopsida; order Malvales; family Malvaceae; genus Hibiscus; species Hibiscus mutabilis. Next base: position 31,815,607 of record CM033749.1, read on the forward strand.
CTAGTGGCTTACCAACTTGCTTTACCTCCGAAAATGGATAAGATTCATAATGTATTTCATGTATCGATGCTTAGAAAGTATCGATCAGATCCTTCCCACATCATTACTCTAGAGGAAATAGAGATTCAACCAGATTTGACATATGAAAAGGAACCGATCAGAATCTTAGCGCGTGATGTCAAGGAACTAAGAAACAAGACAATTCCACTTGTTAAAGTTCTTTAGCGAAATCACAAAGTGGAAGAAGCAACGTGGGAAAGAGAGAAAGACATGAAAGAACGGTTTCCTTATATGTTCAAATCAGGTACGTTCTGAAAATTCGAGGACAAATTTTCTTAAGGGGAGAATTATAATACCCCAATAATTTGTTAGTGACTAATTTGCAAAGAATTAAAAGTTGGTGGTTTTAGTTCAGTGACTAAAATGTAAACTGTTAAAGTTTGGTGACCAAAGTGAAACGTTGAGAAAAGTTCAAGGACTAACATAGTAATTTTCCCAATAATTATTTTTGTTCTATAAATAAATAGATCACCTAAGGGTGTGAATCGAATATGAAATGTTGATTCGATCTGATGTTTCTATTATTGAGAAATTATAGATAAAGTTTAAACGGAATTCGGGTAATCGTATGAGCTCGAAATGTGATCAAATTTTGAAGGGAGTTGTAAGAGGACTTGAAGAACATGGCATTTCGTTTTGGAATCGTTTTTGATTGAATTAGATTCGATTGAAGGCAATATTTTATTATAATGCACAAATGGCATTTTTGTGAATACATGGATTCATTAATGGAATTTTAGTCATTTTGCCCATGCTTTTTAATTAAAGATGATTATGGAAAAGTGAAATTAATAGGTGCCAATACCTAATTGGATATAATTAAGGGGCAAAATGGTAACTTTGCTATTAAGGGAGATTTGTTTAGATTAAGTTAAATAAATGCCAATTGGCATTAGAAATTAAGAAAGAAAAGGCTAGAATTTGCTCATCTTTTCTTCCTCTTGGCCGAACCACTCTAGACAAGGTAATAAAATTTTTTGATTCAATTTTTGGCTTGATTTGATTAGTTTTTGGTTTAAGACATGAAATAGAGAATTAATCTCCATTGAATTCTCTTTCATTTGGTATAATTTTTTAGTGGTTTCCATGATTATATGTTGAGATTGGAGATTAGGGTTTATGAAGGGCAAGTTAGGATTTTAAGTTTTATGGATTAAATTGATCAAATATGAGGTTGTGATGTTGTTTCATGCTTGAAATAGTGAAAATTTCTATGAATTGTGTTGTAGGTTATTTTTGGGAAAATTGAAAAATTAGGGAAAATTCTTGCAAAATTTTTATTCGAATGGGAGGTGATGTGAGAAGCTTGAATATGATGTTTCGAGGTTGAGTTTATGCTTGAATCAAGTTGGGAAATTTGGAGAAGGTGACCTTTGGTATTCGGTTACTAGAGGAAATTAAGGGAAAATTATGGAAAAATTTTCCTAAAGTTGGAATTGATGTAAGAATGAATTTTTAAGCTTTGGAATGTTGTTTGGACTAATAAGGAAGTTTGTAAAGTGTTAAGGACCAAATTGTAATTTTAAGGAAATATGAGGATTAAGTGGAAGTTGAGTGAAAGATTGATGTATTAAGCTTGAATGTTTAGTTGGAACACTTGAAAGTGTTATAAAGTAGTTGGAATTGAAGATTTATGACAAAGGACTATTTTGAAAGATTTAGAAGTTTTGAAGTTAACATTGATATTATAATATTAAGTTGGTATTAAAAGAATTATTAGGAATATTATTTCTGATATGTATCAATGTTAGTATAATACTAACATGTACTTTGAATCGTATGTGTTGTTAAATGTTGTGTAGATTGTAATCGAGATACAAGCAAGGCTGTGGATAAAGAGAAAGTACAAGAGTAAAGTTGAAAGCAATAGTGCAGTTTACTAGTGAGGCAACAAGTGAGCGCATTCCTATTTATTTTATTATAATATGAGGAAGACTTGCGATAAGTCAACCTTGAGTGTTGAAAAGAAATAGGATTTGAATCGTAAACTATATACATATTAAATGGCTTTAAAATGAATTATAAAGATTCCAGGTATGAACTTCCCAATGCATTTTTTTATATGTTATAGTGATATGTCTTTATCTATTGATATTATTGAATAAATAAAGAGATCATAATAATGAATTGGTTAAAAGCTCATTGTATGATTATTGAGATTCTTAGTATAATTGGCATGCCAATGAGGTAGAGTATAGTGATCTAGGTATAATGATACATTGATTTATTATGGCACAACATATTAGTTGATGTCGCACATGTGCATACTCAACAGTGACTCACATACCATGCATTCTCATTTACTTTACATTGGACTATAATTCAATTAAGAGTGAAAGTGCAGAGAATGATTCAAGTGAAAGTAAATTTTCAAATAAAGAGTTACTTTGTTATAACATGTCTTATATATATGTAAGAATTTGAGATGTACAGGTTACATAATAGTGGAACGACTTTGACAAGTCAGTTTTTACAATTTCGTAATCCTATATGATATATATATTGTATTTTATTTGTTTATGTCATTTCTTTATAGTTAAATTATTTTATATTGCCTCACTAAGTGTATACTTAGCGTGTGAATGTTTCACGCGTAGGTAAAGAACGTAAGGAGTGAGGAGCAGCAGCAGAAGACATCATCTATTTTGAAAGCGAATAATCAATATCAGTATGACATCTTCGATGTTACTTTTGATATTATTAGTTGGCATGTAAATTATAAATATTTTGAGCTGCTCTGATATGAATATGTTTAGTAAAGAAACAATTTAATCGTATTTTATTTGATATCCAGATGATTTTTAATTTAGGCAGTTTTAGGTAGTTTTATTAATTATGTGAATTAGAAGTCAACTGCCTAGTTGCTGCTTGAATCTAGGTTCGAATTTAACTTAGAAATATTAAGTTTAAATTTTACGCGATTAAATGTTGTTTTAGTTAAGGAGTTTATATTTAAAGAAACAAAATTTTACCGATTTTCGAAGTAAGAACTATTGTACAAGTGTCATGTGACATCTCTAACTCGTATTCAGTGATGGATACGGGTAAGGGGTGTTACATGTTGCTTTTTGAAACTTCTTTTTGTAAAATTGATTTTACCAAAATCATCCTCATATTAAATAATGATTTTAGGATATTTTTCCATATTTTTTTTCTCAAAAATATTTATTTCAAATTAATCCCAAAATCGACTTGAATCTTCTAATCCGGTCCACCGGACCATCTAACCGACCTAGAAAACTCCTAGGACAAAAATCGGGGCATTATATAGATGATCATTTGATTCAACACTGGCACCACACATTCCACATTCAGTGTCTATGGTAAGGTGTCTTCGTACTCTTTTCCAAGTTTATGAGTAAACTCCCACGAGCTAAAAGCCACCTGAAGTTTCAAATATGATGCAGTCCTCTAAAATTGGAAATCACCTTCCAAACATTGTCTGTCATGACCTCTGAATGCCTATTAAGGGAGTAGGCGGAACGAACCGAACAATCCATGCGGTTATCCCATTTCTATCCCACAAAATCCATAACATTTACTTCTAGGGGAGGTATTACAGCTACTATCATATCGACTATATCAGTTAGGAGTAAGTCGATGAACTCTTCCCACTTTCACTGACTATTACTATCAACCATAAAAGCGACTGAGCAAGAAAGTAAGCTGGTTGGATGCGACTCATCCTGAACCAGAGAGAAGAGTGGTCCAATATTCACAAGCCACGAGTCCTGCCAAAAATAGATAGATCTCTCATTATCGATATTCCACATCAAGTTATTCCGGACATCATCCCAAACTATACTGATGTCATTCCAAAGACGAGAGCAATTGGGCCTTTCTAATGACTCTAGTAAGCCGCTCAACCACTTATACTTCGAGCGAAGAACACGAACCCACAGCTGATTCATGTTATACGCCAAATTAAAGGCAGCTTTTATGAGAAAAGTATCATTCCGGGCTGTACGATTCTGAATACCCAAGCCCCCAGTGGACACATGTTGGCACACTTGTGACCACTTAACTAAGCTAATCCTTGTGCGGCTCTCAAAATGGCCCTAAATAAACCTGTGTATCAAGCTTTCAATCTTCTCACAAGTGTCTTGCGACAAAACGGAGGTTTGCATTGAATAGTAAGGAATAGTCGAAAGACAGATTTAGCTAACACAAGACGTCCCTAGCGATAAGGATTTGACCTTCCAACCCAGAAGCCGATCATAAAATTTTTGCACCAAATATTGGTACACAGCCTTCGTCACGTATTTATGCAATAACGGGACACCCAAATGCTTTCCCAAGTCGTCAACAATGAAGAAACCTAGGCCTTATGCCCAGAAACTTCGCAAAACTCATTCAAAATAGCTGAGAGGATAATACACTGATTAATAGAAGCATTCATGAAGAGAACCTGGTCGTCCATAAAAAATAAGTGAGAAATATTTGGCCCACCACGAACCAGGCGAAGAGGTTGCCAACTCGAATCAATAACTGCAGCATGTATAGCTTGCATAAGCCTCTCCATACAAATAACAAAAAGATAAGAGAGAGGGGATCACCTTGTCGGATACCCCGAGAAGGCCAAAAATAGTCAGATATCGAACTATTCTGGACCACTTTTATGGAGGAAGAGGATACACAGCTCATAATAAGAACCTGTAACAAGTTAGGGATGCTAACTTCTCGTAGGGTATCATCAATGAAGGACCATTCCAGCTGATCGTACGCTTTTTTCCAAGTCGATTTTGATGGCCATATCACTGTTCTTACCCTTTCTCGACCTCATGGTGTGAATTACCTCCTGAGAAATTATGATATCATCAGTGATAGCAAGACCCATAACCAAACTCGTCCGATTGCAAGAAATCCAACTAGGGAGAAAAGGCTTGAGAAGGTTGACTATAAGCTTCTATAAGCTTTGTCATAACTTTATAAATCATGGATCATAAACTTATCGGTCTGAACTGACTCATCGATTCAGGGTTATTGACTTTGGAAATTAGAACCAAGAGGGTATTGTTAACATGCTCGGGGAGAATAGAACCTGAAAAGATATCCCTGGCAATCTAACAAATACTATTACCCATGATGTCCCAATTTTTTTGATAGAAGAATGCATGCAATCCATCCTCACCCAGGGCCTTCAGGGGATTTATTTCAAATACCATATCTCTAATTTCCTCATTAGTGACTGCTCGAATAAGATCGTCTTTAACAGATCGCTGTATTGGGGGAAACATGTCGTGAATCCCATATCTCGTGCAGTCAGGATTCAAAGAAGTAAACAACGTCTTATAATACTCAACAACCCTATTACAAAGAACCATTTGACTAGTACACCAAGAACCATCTAGATTTTTAAGAGCTGATATATGATTCCACTGTCGTCTTTACATCGTACTAGAGTGAAAAAATAAAGTATTCCTATCACCATATAAGACCCATTGACTTCGAGCCTTCTGAAACCACATGTTCTCTTCTTGGGCAAGCACAATATCAAGTTTATTACATAATTGGTGCTTCAAATCCACTAAAAATCAGAATGAGCACGCCTTAATGCTCTTTCAATCCCTTTAAGCTGAGCTAAAAGGATCTTCTTTTGTTTACCAAAATGGCCAAATGTATGACATTCCATGACTGCACCGATGCCTGAAAGACTTTTACATTATGGCCTACGTCTTTCGTCTCATCCCACACATATACAAGTAGTTCATTGAACTGGGGTGGTTCTACCATGCAGCAAAGAAACGAAAAGGTCTAATCGTGAGAGTCAGAAAAGTATTCATAGACTGGATAAGAAGAAGACAATAGTCTGATCCCCTATTGGTTAAATGAAAAACCATAGAATTAGGCATACAAACAATCTAAGCATCATTATATAAACATTAAAAATCGAGAAATTTAATTACAGCTTGATAAACACATAAATTGGGAAATTTAATTACATCTTGATTTTTCGCATAAAATAAAGACATTAAAAATTGCGTGAGAGAATATTCAATTTTCCCAAATGAGTTAGAACTCATGGCTCTCGCGAAAAAAATTTCCAACCCTAGGTTTCTCGTTCTTTCCTCTCTTTTTTCTCAGTTCCCAATCTCTGGTAGTGTCTTGCTCGATCGTGGTCGTTGGCTATCATTACAATAGCTTTGGTCTGTTTTTAGGAGATAGGTGGTCACGAGTTAGCTGTGGGGCGGGGCTTTCAGGTTTCTCTGCTTTACTCTCGGAAGAGCTTCGATGGGACGAGACGAGTCCCTCTCTAGTGTTTTCTTCTAATCTTATGGTCGTGGATAGAGGTCGGGCTGTCTCAATAGTCGGGCTATCGTCGAATTCTAGATCTATTAGTGTTCGCGGCCAAAGTTCTTCTTAGGAGGCTGGTGGTGTGCGTCCAGATCCCGACCACTAAAGCCTCTCGACGAGGATGCAAGGTAAAGTCAGACTGGTTTTGGAAACTCTTCTCCCACCGTTCAATTGTATGAAAATAGTTTATTTTCAGAGGGCCTTTTCATGTGTCTAGATTTTATGCTCTCAAGAGATCAAACTCTTGGCTCTAGGGGGCTATCGAGATGGTTTTCAAAGATTTTATTTCCCCAACTTCGACATAGAAGAAGAGGGACAACGAAGAGAAGAAGCCACGGAAGAATGGTGGAAAAGCTGCAAGTGTTCTTAGTCCTTCTGGAAGGAAATGCATTCAGGGTGTAAAGGTTGAAAATAAAGTTTTACGTGACAATGCTTTACCCAAGGGATAAAAGTAATGTTTATTCCCTAAGCCTTTTTCACTGAAGCATAAAATATGTACGAGTTTCCCTGGTTTTTACGTGAAAGAAAAAAAAAAGATTGTAATAATCTTGCTGCTGACGTAAATCCCGAAAAATCTGGGATGTTACAAATTTTTAAAAAGACGTGATGGTTTGTTTCCTTTATTGCTCCAAAAGCCGGCATAGGGACTAAAGTTCACTTTGTGCTTTTTGAACAGCTGGTGGATGGGGAGGAAAATTTCCTTTCTAATGCAGTCTCAAAAGTTACAATCTGCAGCCAGCCTTCCTTGTCTTGTAGACGGCATAGTAGAGTCCATGACATCTATGGATATAATTGTTAACAAAAAAAGGAAGAAAGAGTTTAACAGAGATGGGGCTTTTTCTAGTTAAAAAAATGAGATATTCTCGAGAAAATCTTTGAAGGGGTTGTTTGTGAATCTACAAGTGTTATCAAATTAGGTTTGGCCCCCTTTTGCCTCAATCTGATAAAAGTCCCAAGCCTTGTTATCAGCTCTGACCGGGACATTGAGATGGTTAGAAGTTCTGATGAGTCGATGAGTGATGGTTTTAGCCTGTTAGCGGATGATCAAGTAAGTGATCATTCACAGTCTGAATGATCTTATTTGTCCCTGCCATCTTCGTTTGTTGGAAGGTTCGAGTGATGGTAGTGATCTTTTTTCCTTCCCTAAGAATCACACTTTATTCTACGGTGGTGGCTATGTGGATGCTTGATCCTTGGCTTTTTTTTCAGGCTTGTGGTTTTTGTTGTTGTTCTCTCCCTGTCCTTTTAAAGGGTGCTCACCTCCCTTTATTCTCTCTCGCTCACAATTTGGCCCTTTCGACATTTTTGATGACAATATCTTTATCTTTTTCGAGAAAAGAAACTTGCTTTAGGATTCTCACAGAGATGTCACCTGATTGAGTCTTCTATTAATTTATGTGCTTGGGTTTTTAATCATATTTTCATTATGTTGTTTGTTTATGTTTCTTATTTTATTAGGTTTTTCATGTTTTCCGTTTCGATTGGAGCTCGGTGATTCCCCTTTTAATTGGTGGTGGTGGTGTGGCCTGAATGGCCTGTTTGTACAGGATTTTTCTTCTCCGTGTTATGTTATCTTTTTCTTTGAATAAATGAAGTTTTTTTTCTTTATAAAAAAATCAAAAACCGGACCCAAAGGAAGTAATAAAGGGAAAAAAAGGAACAAGGCAGGAAACATCTTGTAAAAAAACCAAACCAGGTACAGTACAATACCATCCCTAACTCCCAAGAAAAACCCTCTCTGCTCCAACTGCCATTCGCTCTTTCCTAAACCCTTTTGTTTCTCGGTACACAAATCATAAAAAACCAAAGAACACACAAATTCCAAGGAAACTGATCCTCCCCCTTCCATTTTATGTCCGAAAAGAGTCTCAGACGACGGCTTCCCAGACGCCGGCGACCGCGACTGCCACACCCATCCCCCACCCCACGGCTACGGACGCCCCCTCCTCATCGCCGCTCGTTGAAGAGGCCGTCCAACTACGGTAGGATCCTGAAGCGATGTGCATCGGAGCCGTGTCTTTGGAGCAGTGTCACCGAAGATCAACAAACCAGGAGTGGTTTCTTGGGGTCTGAAACCGAAGGAGGCCCTTTATTTAGGCCTCAAACTTGTACGGACGTCTTCGCTTCATCTCCTTCTCTGTCGGGTCTCTGCTCCTCTTCTTCTTCTCGGAAGCTGGGTTTCGAGGTATGTGACTATTTCCATTTAGTCAAACTTGGTAATCCAGAGTCGATTAATCAATTGGGATTCAAAAACCCAGACAACTAATTTAGATGTTACAAAAAATGAAGTCTTTAATTGTTTCTTGTGAAGTTTGGGACGCATGGTTACAACAAAGATGCCAAGGTTGTAATCAATGTATCAGTGGAAAGAAGCCCAGGGCCGGTCCGGACCATGGTCAGATTGGGGACCAGTGTCGATGACACTGTAAAGCTTGTCGTAGACAAGTATGTCGAAGAAGGGAGAACCCCTAAGCTTGACTCCAGTTCAGGGCTTAAATTGCATCATTCTTATTTTAGCCTTGAAAGTAAGCACTAAGCAGTCCCTTGTTTCTTTTTAAACATTCTGCTACCCCATTTGATTGCTGATAATTTTGAACATTTTGACTCTATCTTTGGATGAATAGGTTTGGAAAAATCAATGTCAATCGGGGATGCAGGTAGCAGAAGCTTTTATCTTAGAAAGAACAGCAGTGGCCATAGTAGCAATGGTGCATCTTTTGTTTCGGAGATCGATCCGGCGAGACCCGACTCTCCTCCAGCCATTCCACATCCTGCATTTTTGGTTCCGGGTTTCATTGCTCGAAAGCTGAGCAAAATCGTGAGACGAACGCGAAGGCTCTGGAAAATCTTGGTTTGCTTGAAATGATCAGGATGTTATGTTAGAGTAAGACAACCTATTATCATGCTGCTCTAACAACAATCTTAAATTAATCGCAGTGATAATATACTACCTTATTATCATTTTTTTTCATTGCTTTCTCCCATTTTTTTAGAATTGGGATTGGCCTTCTATTTTTTCCCACCATTTGTATCATCGTACACTATAAATTTATATTACATTCTGGGTTATCAATTTACTTGAAGCACATGATTTTTCATTTTTTAATCTACTGTTTCTATTTTCCTTCCAGTTGGATTCTTGTTTCTCGTAACAGTTTAACATATATATTCCTCTGTTTCTGGGTTATCAAGTTTTTTTTTCTCTGACAGGTGACAAAGCAGGTGATATATATATATATATATAACAATTAGCGTGTCAATCAAAGCTCTTGTTTGTTTTATAATGGAATGGAATCATCAATCAATTTGTAATTGCAGGAACTGAGGAGAAGATAGAAACAAAGAAGATAGGGAGAGTTGTCTGAAAAACCATGGAAATGACTCGGAAGACTCTACAAATAATGTTTTTAATAATTGGGTTTTGTCACAATACATTGAACCAGCATCATAATATATTCATGGCTCAAAAATAAACTATAAACCAGGTTGGCATAAAACTAGAAATATTCCGTTTCTTTTCAATTAAAATGTTTTGAACCAGGTTGGTATTAAACAAGCAAGCGTGTTTTGAAAAATAAAACAAAAACATTTTGACATATTTGTCGGCAAATGCTCAAATTTTTCGTCAGTTCGCTGGCCTGGAGAGTTAAAAGGGTTTGTAGGATTAGCATTCGATCGAGTCTAGTAAAAAAATTCATTTGAAATTTTTTTAAGTCAAGTTGAGTTGTTTGAGTTTTTGTTTAAATTTATAATGTTACGATACTAATTAGTTTCAATTGAAACAACTTTTTATAATCATATATGGCATATGCACACATATATATACAGTAAAACCTCTGAATTAATAATGTCGGGCCATATAATTTTATTAATTTAAAGAGGTATTAATTAATCGATAAATTAATAATTTAAAGAGATTTTTTCGATTCAACGAACATAAATTATTATTTATGAATAATGGCCATGGGTACAGCAACAAAACGGATGTCAATCACTTATTTGATACGGACTTACATTATACTTGAAAAAAAGACATTCATGAACTTGATACGATGATTAATGACTTTGGGTACCGCAACAAAATGGATGTCAATCACCTATTGGATTACCCAGGTGAAAATGACACATGTACAGAGGTTCAAAGTTTAGAAGAAATTGTAGCTAGTGTTATTGAAAATTCTATTGAGGATGAAACTAAAAATGATGCAATGTTTTTGCAACTAATTATGCGGAAACACTCATAGTAGCAACAACTCTTTACAATTTTTTGTTGCAGTATGAGAATGCAACACCGAAACTTTTGGATGCAGTAAGAAAAGTTAGAGATAAAATATAACTAGATTTAAATTTTAAGAAGAAGCAAACAACAATAGAATTATATTTTACTAAGTTGTCCTAGTTATATTTGTAATTTTATAGAATTATTAATTTATAATATTAAATGGACCATAAATTTATATAAGGGTCTTTCGAAAAATTATTATCTTATTAATTTATCAAAATTATTAAGTTAGACCTTAGGCCCAAGTCGGGACTGAAAAAACTTATTATTTTAGAGAAATTATTAATTTATAGAGGTTCTACTGTTTTAATTTTTGTCATATACAATATACATATATTAGAAAAAGTTGAAGTACTCAACTCTATCTTGAAAATCGATCCACTAGTTACTAATTTTTTTGAGATATTCGACATTTTATTTTATAAATTAAATTTATTTGATTTTTTTCGAGTCTAGTTAAAAAGATTTTTTTCGAGTCTAGTTAAAAAAAATTAAATTTTTCGAGTCAAATTTTGCTCACATCTATTTGTAGATAAAACTTTAAGGTCTAATTTTAATGACATTTTTTTACCTTCAGGAAAAACTAATTTTAACCCTTAAATTCTTTTTTTTTGTTTCTTTTGGTCATAGGGTTTTGATTTTTCTCAAATTGAGCTAACTAATGGAAAAAGTAACGGGTCCGATACAAAATTTAAATTATTTTCATACTTTTTTATTTTTTTTACATTTTCCAATTATTGTACATTTTAAAAAGAAATTAATTTTTTAAAATTTTACGCAAAATAACAAAAACATTTGACATCAACATTGGCAAAAAGATAGTCAAGTCGGTTTAACATATTTGTTACCTTTCCTTTAGTTGATTTAATTTGATAAAAGTATAAAAAATTGAAGCATAAGATGGGAAAATTGAAGGCTAAATATAACTTTATACTAAAAGATTCTGAGGGCCAAAAATATCACAAATTCAAACTTTGACGTAAACGCAATGAATTTAACGGGGAAATGCATGCTCCAATCTAAAGTAAAGTTATGTTAAGTTATAGTTTAGGGTTTAGAATTTTGCTTACGAATTAAGACATTATGATGTAAGATCAGGAACGAAGTAAAGATTAAATGTTGGGAAGAATAAAAGTTTATTAAACTTTAAGTCTGAAAATTACGAAGAATAAAAATATTATTCAACTAATATTTAAATTAAAAATGACCTAAAATATTATTATATTAATTTTTTTAACAACAACCATTCTCATCCACTAAATGACTCTCTTCTAAGGTAAGACGTGATTGACTGATTACTAGTTTGGTTTGACTCCGTGCAAGAAGAGATATTAACCGTCAAGGTAAAAGTTAGGCTTTGTTTTTAGTTGTGTTTGGAAAGTCAAATTAACTTTTTCATTTAAATTTTTTTAAAAACAACTAAAAATACTCAAAGGTTTGACCTTTAAACTTTAATTTGCCCATCATTTTTGTTCCCCAAATCTTAATTTACCAAAAACTTTTTCAACTTTTACAAAATTTTAATTTGCCACAACGACCGAAAGCGGTGCCTTAAGCCCATTTTACAGTTTCAGATTAGGCACTAGTGACGAGACCATGTGCATGTATTTTCCATTAAAAGGTTAGGCCCATTTCCATGCCTTAAACTAATATATAATATTAGTGAAAATTAAAAATTTCGTCATGAATGCTCAACATGTTGCGGGTGTTTACCATCAATCATAAGAATCCAAGGAGTTATTATTGCCCATTCATAGTTGTCAAAAAAATTATTCTCTAGTCTCATTCTACTATGTTATTTATGATTTCGCCTATTAAAAATTAATCTTTTTTTCATATAATTTTTCTAAAGATGAAATTTTACTTTGGCTTAAATGAAAAATAAACGCCCAAGGTATACTATTTTTGAACTTTAGATGCTTAAAGTATTTTTTTGTAAAATCAGGTGTCTAAAGTTAAAATTTTAGGTGCTCGGCTGTTAAAAAAATCGTTATCCATTTAAAACGCGACAGATGACATAAATATTGATTTTTTAATTATTTTTTAAAAAAAATTAAAATTTAATTTTTAAAAAAAATCTCAAAATTTACAAAAATATTCAAATCACCCCCTAGATCTCCAAATCCTCACCGCTGTCGCTGCCGTCTCCGACCACACCCGTTCAGTTGTCGGACCTAGTCAGCCATTTTCCTCAACTCGCCGTCGCCGAAAACTGACGAACAGTGTGCCAATCGAACTGTTATTTCACGTTCGACGTTCAATGTTCGGTTGACACACCATTTGCCGATTTCTGGAGACGTCAAGCGAGGAAAAATGGTCGATTAGGTCCGTCGACTAAACGAGTAGGATCGACGACGGCTGGTGGCGGCAGAGGTGAGAATTTGAGGTTAGAGATTTGAAGACTATTTTAGAAAATTTTAGAATTTTAAATTTTTTTGTAAAATTTTAAATTATTAAAAAAATAATTTAAAGAAATAAAAAATGACACGTCAATTTTGTATTGATTAATGATTTTTTTAACGGTAGTTAACAACCAAACACTTAAAATTATAACTTTTCAAACTTTAGACACTTATTTTAACAAAAAAAAATATTTTATGCACCTAAAATCTGAAAACATTAAACTTTAAGCACTTATTTTTCATTTAAGCCATTTACTTTTTTATGTCATGTAAATATTAAATGAATGATTACATAAAATTAATTATTGGATGAATTAGTAATTTTAATAAATAGGAGCCATAAATAATATGATAAGCCAGACCATAAAATAATTTTTATTATAGATCGGTAAAAGTAAGGGCGCAAGAAATAACCCGCACTCTATTCATTTCATCTGCCTCCCAATGTAATGATTTCTGACATTCAATTCACTTGATTTTGCGTATCGTATATTACTCAATCTTATCTTCCTAATCTAATTAAATGGATTATCCCATTTGCCATGTTTTTTATCTTTCCCATACACTCCTTTTCCTATGAATGCAGCCATGTTGTTCACTTGAAGATGTAGCGATTAAAAAAAATTACCAAAGATTTTCCGCTTTTAAAAATATTTAATGAGAAATTTTTGAAAAAGTTCATATTTTTAAATAAAATAAAACGAGAGAGTCGGTTACGAGTGAAGAGCGATTAGCTCCCCATTACGCCCAAAATTAATACCTAAGAGTTCGTATAGTATTTGTCAAGAATAATTTAAATTCAACTTAATTTAATATCTAATTCCTAAAAGTTCAAATATATTTAAAAAAAATTGCAATTTACAGTACTAGAAATGATGACACCCGAAGAGCCGAGACAATACTTCCATTAGGAATACCAAAACTTTGAGACCTAAAACTAAACAACAAGAATTACAAATGCATGGACAAAATAAATATGCTAACAAACATTCACACAACGTAAAATACTAAAAAAACAGAATGCATACATAGGTAAAAAAAGGCAAACATATCGAACAATTAATTCACGAATATAAATAACAGGGGTTGAAATCAAATAAAAAAACATATATTAGGCACATATATATGCTAAAGATCTACCGATGAACTATCATAGGCTCATGGATCTTCCGTTATGTATTCTTGATGTACTTGGTGGTGATGCAAATGCCGTCTCGTAATAGTCGTAAGCTTAATTCTGATGGTTGTATGGTTTTTCCCTAATTTTGACTATGGTCGTTTGTCTTTGGTTTATCTGAGAGTCTTGTGTATCTTATTCGCTTGTAACACTATTATGGACACTCTTTTTCCCAATCTTAGGCTTAGGGCGTTTTTTAATGAGGTTATGGTGGTCTTCCCCTTTATTATTCAAAAAAATAATATATATAGAAAAATACCATATAAATCAAAACAACGTCTTAAGTTATTATCAAAAATAATAAATGAAATCAAATTAAAAAAGAAATAGTAATATATATGGTAAAAACACAGATTTAAAGACAATAAACGTAGAATAAGTTTATTTGTACTATAAAAAATATACCATATAAAAAGTATCTTAGTATTATAAAATGAATATATATTAAATAATAAAAAGATGTTACTTTGTATAAATATATAAACGGTAAGCAAAAGAATAATGGTAATATACAATTCAATTACCATAAAGATACCATAATAATGAATACTAAAACAAGTCATATAAAATTAAATATAATCAACAAATAAAAGCAATTAATCAAGGACCAAAATAAATAAACATTGAAATTTAGAAGCTTAAATATAAAAGCAGAAAATAAAAATGCATGAAATTAAATAATATATAAAATAAAGAGAAATATCAGGGGGCTAAAGGGAGGATTATACCACTGGTTGTCGAACCAAATCACAAAGGAAACAAACACAGAGTAAAACGGGGGACTAATATTGAATATAAACAAAATAACGGGGGACTAAAATTGAATATAAACAAAATAACAAGGATGGAGGAGATGAATACCTTAGCACGAAGGGTTTTAAAATGGTAATAAGCCCATTTTTGAATGCTTGTATATAAACCAAATTCAAAAAACTAAAATTATTTTGTTTTCAAACCCACAACCGATCAGGGAAAAAAATTAAAATGCTCTGTATGTTCATCCTAAGTTCATGAACTCAAGCCAGATTTTCAGATTATTGTCCGCCGCAACAACCGCCATTGATTATCGTCGGCCACCACTCACAGACGCTAACGAACGCAAATCTTAACCTAAAAAATACGTATTTTTCTTCTAAAACTAGTTTCAAGTTTGGTTTTTAAGAATAATAATTTCTTTTTCTGGGAAAAATCAAAACCAAAATCTTTCTTTTATTTTTTAAGAAAACATAAAATGCTTAAAATTTAAAACGGAAAAAAGAGAAGCGAAAGAAACAAGACACGATGGTGTTATTCATCGATAATACTCACCTCTGTGGTCGTCACAACGGCGACCCGAGACCTAAACCAGGTAAGAACCCTAAATCTCTTTCCCTTTTTTATATATATTTGAAATATAAACTAGAGAAATATACCTTTGGAAATGCTTATTTTTTGTTGTATTGGTTTTCAATCTCTCAAAATTATAATAGATTCGTACCGGTTATATACCGGATTTGCTTATACATTTTTTTATTTGATCTACTGTTGATGATGATTATTTGACTGACATTTCTATGCCCCTATTTTGCAGGTAATGATTTGAAGGGCGACTAGAGGATCCTGGCCGTTGATGAAGCCACGTGGATGACGGAGAAGGCTCGGGCGCGTGGGAACGCCAACAGTCACGGGTGATGGTTTCACTCGTGCGTGTGAGAGTGGGAAAGCTGGGGTCCATCTCTGGATGTAATCTGGACCGTTGAATTCAATCCTAATTTAACGGTCATGATGCGGCTGTGCAAAAAGGAAGGATAGATTAGGGTTATTATTTAAAATTAGGGCTAGGGTTTAATTAATCTTGACCCTAACGGGTCATATGTAAATATGTATATTGAGTTTTTTTAAATGTAAATAGACTGATATATTTAATTAAAATTGGGTTTTTTATTCAATTTATTTTAAATCTGTTTTCTTAATAATAATAATAAAACCAACAGCATTAATAATAATAATAATAAAGCTGATTACAGATTTAACCTGCAGAAAGAAAAATAAACATTAACATCTCACCATTCA